>OX031057.1:73396000-74665000 GCA_943736015.1 Tridacna crocea
TATGAACTTGTTTTCCTTTGATTAAGAGTCGGTCATATTAGATTCGAAATAATCTTCTTTCTATCGTGGTTTTTTTTTTCCAGTAAACCACGTTGTGAGTTATGAGGTGCAGTGAATAATCCACTCGGGCTATCGCCCTCGTAGATTATTCATTATGCCTCATAACTCATAACTGTGGTTAATTGAATTATAAATCACGATAGAAAGAAGGTTATTTTTTAATTATATCATAACTTGCTTACTATTACAGAGATGCATTTAACCCCCTTTTCCGGATCATAGCTCATTACTGTAGATACATACTGTAAACTGAATTCCCCTTTATTTTTCATCATTTCTGCGTAACGTGATTATCATAAAAGAAAAATGAGAGAAATTCAGTCACACATGAAAAATGAGCCAGTAATAAAAACGAATATATCTGTGTACTTTCAAAGATTAGTGTTATCCTAGATGTATTTTTTGTAATATCTAACTCTGCACTAAACGATAAAATTTTGAAATTGAAAGCATTCGTACAGAGCAAAATAAATCTGACTCAAGAATTCATTTTTTTTTCAAGGTAGAGTAGCAAACATCGTGAGAAAATAAGGAAAATGTACTTTTTCTTTTCCTTTCCTCAAAATGTTTTCAAAAGCTCTCTGTTTCAGGGTTGTTGAAATTCGGGATTGTTAAGTGAAGTGTTAAATTGCTTGACGCGACCAAATGCGCTTTATCAGGAAGTGTAGATTAAAACCAGATTTTAAGGAATTACCTTAAAACAGCATTTCTTTCTATTTTTTGAGGAACAGTGATGTTATTTCTCCCCAAATCGTTCTGCAATTACAGGCCAAAATATGAAAACAAAATTGTATCAGTAGTTTTAGGCCATATTGGCCATAAATGGTGAATTTCGGAAGCCACATTTTCATTCCTATACTCCTAATGCTAGATCAGAATGTTTCTCATGATGATATTTCGAGCAACCTTGAAATCGGTCATGTCTGACGAAAAATGTCGATCACAAAAAAAAAAAAAAAAACCCGTGAGCACTCAAAATCCCACATTTTCAGTTTGAAAATCATGAAACTTGGTCAAAATATTTCTAATATTTCGGACATATTTGATAATAGATCACTTTATATCAAAAGCTAGGTCATTTGTGCAAGTCTTAGAAAAACCTTGTGTGCTCTTTAGAGGTGACAGTTTTAGTCTGATACTCATGAAACGTTGTCGTGATGATGTTTCTGACAAATTTGAAATTTGGTCAGAATATTTGTCTTGAGACAACCTTAGACCAGACTGAAATTAGTTTATATCTTTACATTAAATGGAAAAGTAGGTCATTAAGACAAATCTTACAAAAATGTCTGTGCACTGTAGATGCCATATTTTCTGTTCGACACTTATGAAGCTTGGCCGGAATGTTTTTCTAATTGATATCTCTAACGTATTTAATCAAATTAGGTCAAAAAGTAGGTAATAAGGACAACTTTCAAATTGGGTCATGTTATGTACAAAGGTAGGTCATTTAGTCAGATCTTTCTTGAGGCCACATTTTCAATTCGACACTCATTCGTCATTATGACAAATCTTAAAATATCATTGTTGGTGCTAAAGAAACAATATTTTCAATCTGATACTCATGAAACTTGGTCAAAATGTCTCGACGAAATATCCGACAAAGTCAAAACTTTATCACATATGGTCCAAGGGTAGGTTAGAAACATTTTTGTATTTATATCCTCACAACAAAGATTTGGTAGAAATTAGGCAATCCTGCATGACAAGATGACATTCTCAAGTGAGCATTGTAACGGCCAATGGCCTTTCTGTTGAACTGAATAATACTGTCCAGATTCTTTACTTTATAAGGGAAAGTATATTTAACTTTATTTACCCTAACACTAGCAATGATCCAATAACAGGCTTTTATATATAGAAGTGCGCACCTGCCAACCGGGATTATTGCTACATGACAGTCTCAATGGTAGCATGAAAGTATCGTCAGCAAAAATAGTCGCTGATTTTTTTCTTTTCTATTCACGTTAAAAAATTCCAACAAAGAATTATTTGGATTACCGAGACACAATATTCTTTTTGCCGGGTAACTTTCATGTCTATAATATCGTTCATGACATCATTATTTCAGCAGCTTTGTAAAATATATGGAACTTTGACACGGTTCTTCATTTTAACTCGTCATGAAAAAGAAGCCGATTTGTAGATTATTCTGAGGGAGTAATTTAATTTTACTGGATGTGGATTATAAGTGAGATAAACGATAAAAATAAAAGTTGACTTGTGTCTTGGATTGAGATAAAATTCCTACACCAACCATCTATTTCTAGTCAATCGTGTTTGACGTTTTCCTTCATTTTCAGAATAAAAAACCAACGGGCCGGTTTAAGAAAAACATTGTTTTCAAATGTACTTATGTGCCTAGTTCATGAGTTTATACTCTCAGCTCCTAAATTATGTACCTGATGTCCAAATTTCTGCACTATAATAGTACAGAAATTTTGACTTCCAGGCCCAGTATTATGAAATACATGGCAGAAATAATAGACCGGGCTGGATTCGAACCCCAGAACTCCGGGACGAAAACCAATACCCAATACCTTAACCACTGAACCAAAGAGATATCTACCTGACGTTGTAGTCAGGTATGGTATTTAAATCGGGACGAAGCCATGCAGGAAGAATTGGTCTCTCGTAATAGTGTATCTGATGCAAGGATCTGAACTTTCAGGTCTTGTATTACAGACCTAGTATGTTAAGTGCAGGGGTTTATACTTGCGAACCCTGTATTACAGACTTGGTGTATCTAATGCATTGATCTGAACTTTCAGGTCCTGTATTAGAGACCTGGTATGTTAAGTGCAGGGGTTTATACTTGCGAACCCTGTAATATTACAGACTTGGTGTATCTATTGCAAGGATCCGAACTATCGGGTCCTGTATTACAGACCTGGTGTGTCTGTTGCAAGGATCCGAACTTTCGGGTCCTGTATTACAGACCTGGTGTATCTGTTGCAAGGATCCGAACTTTCGGGTCCTGTATTACAGTCTTGGTGTATCTGTTGCAAGGATCTGAACTTTCAGGTAAACAGACCTAGTATGCTAAGTGCAGGGATTTATACTTGCGAACTCTGTATTACAGTCTTGGTGTATCTGTTGCAAGGATCTGAACTATCAGGTCCTGTATTACAGACCTGGTGTATCTGTTGCAAGGATCTGGACCTTCAGGTCCTGTATTACAGACCTGGTGTATCTGTTGCAAGGATCTGGACCTTCAGGTCCTGTATTACAGACCTGGTGTATCTGTTGCAAGGATCTGAACTTTCAGGTCCTGTATTACAGTCTTGGTGTATCTGTTGCAAGGATCTGAACTATCAGGTCCTGTATTACAGACCTGGTGTATCAAGCGCAGGGATTTGCTCTTACGAACTCTGTATGACAGACTTGGTGTCTGTAATGTAGGAATTTTAAAGCTCCTGTTTCATAGACCTAGAGTATCTAGTACAGGAATTGGTCTTACAACTTCAGCATTATAGATCTAATGTGTAAAGTACAGGGGTCTGAAATTACAGCTTATTACAAACCTTGTTTGTCTAGTGTGAAGACTTGAACTTACAGCTCCGGTATTACAAACCGTTTGTATCAAATGCAGGAATTTGATTTTACGTTTCAAGTTTTACAAACTGTTGTGACGATCGCAGTCGGTAATGTATTAAGCTTTGAGTCTAAACTAAGATAACTTGGCCGTCAACGTTTCTACATTGGACTTTGTTATTGTACCAATCTGTTGGATAGACTCGTCCAGAAACTACGGCGAGGTATGGACCCGCAAAGAAACCATAGATATCAGGGATAAACTTGTTAAGCGTTTCTCCATCTGTAGATTTTATGTAAACAGAACAGGGGGAGTCCTGACGACCTTCACTACAGACAGTAAAAATCTTATAGCCATAGAACTGTAAAGATCAACATGGTCTCTCAGTATGATTTACTTTGTTTGATAATACCGGTTTTTTACTAACATCTAGAAATATTATTTGACATTTTATTGGGTAACGTTACCGCTACAAAACACTGTTTATCCTGTTCAGCCTGTTCTGATGCCGAACTACTGCCGAACACTAAGTTCGGGTCTATAGAAACTTGGTTTAAAAGTATGTCTTTAACACATCGAGGTGCAAAAACAAACTGTATATAACGCTGTAACACGTTACTTCCTAGTTTGAGTATTTTAATAACAAGAACTACCAAAATCACAGGCTACCCAGGTTTTCTTCTCCAGTACATATAATTCAGTGATCGAACAATCCTTTTGATCCAATTCGTGTTTCACATAAACTCGATGAGAAATACAGATATGGCTGTTCTTTAACTTAGTTCATGCTCTCCGGTAGGATATCGAGAAATAGCAGTGAAAATATTTTTCGATCTTACACAGGTACCACCAGTGAAAATACCGATTTTCATGTTCTTGTTGCCTAGGTTAATTGCTCATGCCTCACAACCAAATGGAAATATGACGTAATTTACCTTACATTTCTTGCGCTTGATGTAATATTGTAATGCGTTGCTATGCGGTAAGGGTACGCCACTGGGAATAACGGAATAGAACTGTACTGGATTTTCGTGTTTTCCAGGACTTTCTTTTTTTATTTATTAAAACACTGGCTGCGCCACTCGTGAAAATATTACCGATGGTGTCCACTTGATAAAATAAATTTCGATCGTTCACTGAAAAGAACAAATATCCTCTATTTCTTTACTCTGTCTGTTTCACTCTCATTCATAAGATCATCCAACAACAAGTTTAACTTTCTCTCAGTTGCCTCTTCCATTCTATCACCTTCATTTGTCTCTCTCTCCCTAACTCATTTTTCTTCCCACTTTCATTCCTTCGTGCAGTTCATGTTGAGGTAAACATCCAACACATACATACATCTCTAGATCTCCATCTTTAGATTTTATCTGCCATAGAATTAGATCATTTATTTAATTAGACTGATCTCTTTCACGAACAACCCCTTATTTTTATTAAATAAAAAAAGGTTAAGAAACATTGTTGGACAGGAGAAAAGGCTAGTTTCTTGTATTTTCTCCCTGCAATTTTTTCTATAGGAAAGACACCATTTCTGGATCAAGATTGAATTTGTCGTCAAAAAATGCTCTCAGTCTAAAGACATACCTGATATTTTGTTGTTCGATTAAAACGTTAAGGTTTCCCAAGCGATCTTTAGATCGAATGAATCTGCGATAGATTTGACCTCTAGATCGTTCAGATTTTAATTTCTTTTTTTTGACAAGTGCTTGCATTAACGAAGTGATCAGTATTCAAGGTAATGCTTCTTACTGCTGATCGCGTTTTTCGACGACGGTTCTGTGAGAAGCAGCCAGTGTTTTGATAATAAAAAAAGAAACTACTGGAAAACACGAAAACATTTGTCAAAATTGTTCTGCAACAATATGACAAAAACCAATAAAAAAAGTCACCCTATTTACTGCTTTTTGAACAAAAAAAATCCATTTTCTTAGACTTGCCTAATGGTAACATTTTGGTTCAGACAATCAACAGACTGGTCCTAACATGTCTGAGAGAGTTTTCTGCAATTTTTGGAGTGGTGACCTTCTTAGCGAAGTTCTTTATGTTGTTTTACAGACTACTGTATAATGCGGTTTCTCGAACTTATGTCTAGAACGGCTAGAAATTACGTTCCTTTTGTATCCGCGAAAAAAAAAAGACCAATTACAGAGTCATTGGAATGCAAGCCGCAATATTAAATCAAATGAAAATGTTAGCTGCCATAGCGGCTTAGAAATCCGTTTAGATTTAAAAAAAAAATTACCTTAGATATGCCGCTAATCACATATTATTATTATTATTATTATCATTTTTTGTTTGTTTTGGAGATATTAATATTGTTATTGGTGATCTTGTCATTTATATACGCTTTGTCCGACGATTGATCATATAATCATATTGTTGTGTATATGGAGGCTTAATCTGAGTTGTATGTTGATTCATTTCCCATTTCGCACACTTACATTTTCCTCGTTTACCTGCTGATCAGTGGTGAGAGAGAAATGAATCATGTCGCAATGACTGGTTTGATATATGTATCTTACATCGATTAAGATACAAGGTCTTATACTAATCCATCTCAATCCTGCTCGCTGGGAACTACACTAGCCGAATTTGTAGGCCACGTGTGACTAGTAAGATCATCAATACCCGGAAAGATATACTATTCGGTTTATGTAATCGGATAGGTAGTCTATTTGGTATATGAATGAAAGAAAAAATATCCATATATTTATTGACAAGCTTTCGTGACCTAAAAAATGATACGATTTATATCTTCATTATTTCGTAGCATTGAACATCATGGATATAAAGCGTTCATCAAAAAAAAAGAAATTAAAAATTAAAAAAATCAAGATCTGATCGATCTAGAAGTCATGTCTATTGCAGACTCTTTTTCGATCTAAAAATAGCTAGGAAAACCTTAACTTTTTAACCGAACTACAAAATTTCAGATATGTCTTAACTGGGAGCATCTTTAGACGACAAATTCGATCTTGATCCAGAAACGGTGTCTTTCCTATAGAAGAAATTGCAGGAAAAAGGGGGAAAACGCAAGAAGCCAGCCGTTTTTTTTTTTCCTGTCTGAAAATGTTTCTTAACGTTCCCCTTTTCCATGAAAATAACGGTTTGTTCCTGAAAGAGACCAGCTTAATTAAATAAATGTTCTAAATCTGTGGCAGACAAAATCTAAAGATGGTAGGGGGTACATCGGTGTATGTGTAACATATAGACCTTGTCTGGGCTACGACTGCTACATTTCTGGATGGAATTAAAAAAAAATAGCACATTTATTCTCCTTTAAGGAGTAAAAGTGTCATTTGAACCATTTGTTCAGGTAGGTCCCAAGTCAAGGCCTCACTTAAAGGCATATTACTGGAATTGTCATATGTCCGAGATAGAACTTCTACATTTATCGACGGATTTAAATGTAATTGACACAGGTATTCCCCTTTTCATGAATGAAATGACCATTCTCAGGGAACACGCCTCGCCGGCGGGATTAAGTACTGCTTCATTCAGGGTGTCAGCCTGCAGTCATTATTACGTAGTCTTGCTGCAAGGACGTGAGGAAGTGGAGTTTGTGGAATACATTGTTACCTTTTGGGGTGAGTGAGCCTACCTTTCTTGTTATTTTGTAGATTTCTTGTATGTTATTTTGGATGTATTTTTTTGTTTATATTTGGGTGCCACAGCCCTCAAGATTTTTTATCTTTACTTTGCGGGAAAGTGAGTTTATGTTCATTTTCACGCACAGTAACGGTATAGTCCGTCATATGCTCATGTCCTTGTAGTAAGCCTTTCGTGATTGCCCCCTTTAAGTTTGTAAGTCAAACTACCTTAACTCTTTACCGAACAACCGAATTTTGGACTTGTCTAAATTGAAAGCATTTACAGACGACACAATAAATGAGATTAAAAATTGAAACTTGACTATAGAAGAGTAGAAAACATTGTAGGAAAAGGAGAAAATGCTGGGTACCAGCATTTTCCCCTTTTCCCAAAATGTTTTCAAAAGGCTTCTTTCACTGTGTCGTAAAAACCAGGGATTGTTTGGTATAGACTTAAAATATGTTTCGCTATATCGTGTATGTGTATAAAGTTGCATCATGTACGGAGCCATTGTGGTAGTAAGGTGTATAAAGCTAAATTGGATTATGTATTTATTTAATATGTCATGTTCATATTTATAACTCAGTGTATAGTTGTTTGGGCTATTGTGTTGTATGATTAACATGTATACGTAACAATATTCGAGAATACGTGGGAATACGTTGTAGGAACGTTTGCGTTAGGCGTAGAGCCAGTATAGGGCTCCGTCTTTAGCAAAGGTTCCGGTGACCCCAAACATTGGTCTTATCATTTCAAGTTTTTTCGGTAATTACGCTTACGGATACAGGTTTGTGAACATTGCGGTAGAGGGAGCCCAGATTGTATTCAAAGTACTAGAAGACTTTTATTTGTTTTTTTGTTTATAGACTGTTACTGTACTGGTACCGAGTGGACGATATGTACCCTTGACGTAGAGTGGCAAAGTTGGTAGTCTGGCAATACAGGAGCGGGGATATGTAGCATAGAGTGGAATTGTTGAAAACCTCTGGGTTCGTCAGTTTACTGGGACAGCTAGGCCCGGGTTGCTCCTGTATGGCACGTTGTAGACCGGTTCATTTGGAGACGACCACACCCTTCTTAAGAAGAGTCAGGGGACGGGCACCATTTCATTCATTTGTTTGATACTTCCATATGTATCGTATGAATATATAGTTTTCCAACGTTTCACTTTGTTTGTGTTGAAGGACGCTCTGCAGTAACATTTGTCTTTACCCGCTTGGGAATTTGTAGTAGACCCTTTCGTTGTTTCGGCAGAGCCCTCGTTCCAGTGTTTCACCATTATTTAAACATTGATGTCTATTTTTTATTTACTATTGTTTTAATTATTAAAGTTTCGTGTGTATAGTAGACCTACTGTGTGGTAGTTAATCATTGTATCCAAACAAGGGCTTGGTCATCTTGTGACAACCTCTTTTTTCTGCCTTTGTTGTCTAGCCAGAAATCTGCTCAATGTTGTACATCTCAGCACCTACTGTTTATTTTCAACATCTGCGTCTGGCTTTCGTTTTCTTTCCCAGCATCTGCCTTTTTGTTGTCGATCCAATAATCTGTTTGTCTTTCAAAGTAGCTACCTTTTGGTGTCTACCCCAGCATCTGTTTGTCTACCAAATCATCTGTTTGTCTACCAAAGCATATGTTTGTCTATCAAAGTATCCGCCTCGATATATCCAAAAGCCTGCTTCAAGAGACATGATTAAAACGTTGGAATATTCTGTTAAGAAAAACAACAACAAGAAAAGACTAGAAGAACATGCAACAGAAGAATATGAAGAACGATTGATGATAAACTTCAACAATGGGATATAGAACAAAAAACAAAGACTTTTCTGTAAGAATCACTTCAAAATGTAAATTCAAATATTAATTGTGTTTATAAGCCACCGACCCTTGTAAAAAGACATAAGATACAAATCAAAACAAATTTGATTATGCGTAGGTATAGTATTTACAATAGTTTTTTATAGGAACGCGATAACCATGGCCTTTGTTTGCAATAATTCAGAGCATTCTATCTTCGGATACGGGAAGAACAGCAAAATTATCCGAGAATGTCAAATAAAATGTACATTGAAAAGATTTAAAAGCTATCTAATCGACTACGCGAACAGTGATGTAATGGAAAGAGCCTTGTCTCTCGAATTAGATATACTGGTTCGAGCCGTATATCTCTTTAATATATCTTTTTTTAGGGAGAAATTTACATTTTTTATTCAGTTTTCTCCTTTCTTTTCTTTTTCTTGTTCGATTGTCTTTTTTTGTGCCCCCCCCCCCATTTTTTTATTTCTCCCCTTTTTTAGACGTGTAAATATTTTCCGTCATTGATATTCTTTGTCATAATTACATATTATTCTTATTCATGTTATCATTTTCTTGCCTTAAAACATATTCTGTTTTGATTGATGCAACAATACATTGATAAATCGGCAATTCTCATCCCGTTCACATGCAATATCCGTATCTCTTCATTCATATTCACAGGCCGCATCGGTACCTCGAGCCTCTTAACATTCAGTATCTGATGATTCCTTTTCTCTGACCGCAATTATTATTAAATGCTCAAAGGCTTTATGAGCTGCAATGTCTGCTTAAAAAAAGCATATCTATCCTACCTGCATATCAATCTTATGTCTGCTGTAACGTAATTTTTTCACTCAGATTGCTTTAGTTCTCTTCTTTTTTTTTCAATAATTCTCCATCCGCCCGGGTGGCTCAGTGGTGAGCCTGTCGGACTCATAACCAGGTGGTTGTGAGTTCGATACCCGGTTGAAGCCAGTTTTCTTTCCGGCGTACTTTCGCCTCTCACCTCTGCTGAAGCATGTGAGAAAAGTAGTCGATGGCTTTGGAAAGAAAGTTGTGTTAGTCCTGGTGGAGAAAGCCAGGAAACACATGTGCGTCAGCGACCGCCATGATATGCCCTTAGCTGTTAAAGTGGCGAAAAAACCCAAATACAATCAACCAACTAACGATAATTCTCCAAATTAAGTTCTGGTCTCTTCGAGCTTCCGAGAAGGTTAAGTTCCCAACTGTAGGGAAAAGTGAGTAGACATTTGTCTACCATCTAAGAAACTAGTAGCCAGAAGTTTGTGGCTATAGTCATCTTAGAAGTCTAAAACGCCAAGCTATTTCTAACGTCATTGCCTATGCACGAAATGTTTTGGTTTATTTTTCCCACTTACTAGAATCATCGTGCAGTCTCGTGTGATGTCATTTAAAGATGAATCAGACTACTAATTACAAGTACATTATATTCACTATCATATTAAGAAAACGAATCTAACCATTGATTTACTTTGAAAAAAAAAAGCTTGATTAAATCAAAAGTGTTTCCTCTGACTCGAACTTGATCCGCATGGATGTTAGTAGAGTCGGTATGATCACTGAACCACGGCGCCATTTCCACGTCCGAACGGAAAATTATCAATTAGTAACTGCTTCATCCCTGGCATTCCCAGTTTGAATGTTTTGAACTGATCCAGTGTTTGTAAACAAAGGTCACAATTATCGCGTTTTGATAGTATGAGTTATTTACTTTTGTATTACAGAGCAATTACATCTTCAGAAAATGGAAGCTACAGAATAAAATGTCATATTGAATTATCGTTCTTGTTCCTTTTTAATACTTTTTCGTTTCGAAAGTGCATGTGATAAATAAGCATTTCTCGGTTTAGAGTAACCATTTCCTAGTTACAACACATTATAGATGGAAAACTTGTTTGGCAAACGAGTATATTGTGGCCTAAAAATCTTAATTATACATACAATGTACACGTACACCTACATTTGCATGTATACCTATACCTGGATGTATACATGTATAGGAATTAGTACTCACAAATATCTCAAAAGCAGATACATGTCTAAAGTATTATTCAAAGATACAAAATTCAGACTATCACTGCGACAGAATAGAATCAATTTCTTAGTGCTACATAAAGTATTGTAAAAATCAAATCAAGTGCTCGAAAAGAACAGACACATGTTTAAACTTAATTATACTGAAAAATGCTTCAGTTCCATGGGATATAATCCGTAAGTGGTAACTAAATACAATTTAATACTCGATAGATATCTTAATCATCTACCTTTTCTGCTAACCTTTTACACAGAAATAAAAATTTAGTCCCAACCAAATTGAAAGTAATCGCAAACAACAACTAAATGTGATTAAGAAATTGATTCGTCATGAGAAAACAAAAAAGCATAGCCATAAAAGGAAAAAAAAAATGTTTGTAATCAGGTGTTCCCACATAGTTTCAAAAGCCTCCTTTGTCAAAATTGATAAAAACTGGGGGGAATTATTGATCAGTAAAGGATTAATTGATCTGAAATAGTTGAACCCTAAAATGTTTTCACCTGTACCTCAAAGTTATTACTTTCAACGACCCTTTTGAAAACATTATGGGAAAAGGAGAAAATACCGGTAACCAGCATTTCCTCCTTTCCCCACAGCGTCTTCTACTCTTTAACAGCTAAATAACAAAATTCAATCAACATTTATATTCCCGTCTGGAAATGCTTTGAAATTCGTCCAGTCCACAATTTTACCGTTTAGTAAAGGGTTAAAAAAGACGTCCAACATTTGTGTTTTACACATCGTCATGCTGCTTAACCTTTTACAAAAAGCGGTAATTTTAGTCACGATCAAATTGAAAGCATTTGCAGACAGCCATAAGTGATTTGTCTTTAGAAGACAAGAAAACATTGCAGGAAAAAGAAAAATTGCTTGCAATCAGAATTTTCATTTTCCTGACATTGTTTTCAAAAGCCTCTTTAAGTAGTGTCATTAAAACTCGGGAATAACTTGTAAAGGGTGTATTGGTCTGATGTATGAATCCCGAAATGTTTAACCCTTTAACACAATCTTAATTCTTAACGACCCTGACACCTTTTGAAAATATTGTGAGAAAACCACAAGTCTGCCCCTTTTCTCCACTGTTTTCTACTCAAAATTCAACCTACATTCATACGAGTTGTCGTCTGTAAATGCTTTGAGTTTGGTCCAGTCCGAAATTTTGTTGTTTGTTAAAATGCGAAATAACTAAATTCTGTTAACATTTATATTCCCGTCTGCAAATGCTTTGAAATTCGCCCAGTTCAAAATTTTGTCGTTTAGTAAAGGGTTAAAAAAGACGTCCAATATTTGTGTTTTACACATCGTCACGCTGCTTAACCTTTTACAAAAAGTACAAACTCTGACACGTCGTAAACAATCAGAGGAATTCAAAAAACAAAGTCAACCGTCAAAATAGTCTTACGCAGTTATACCCCCTTTTCGACTTGAAATTTCCCCGAAAATCAAGCAACTGCAGCTAAGCCCTGATGACCGCATGCATGAAATGTATGAAAGTTTTTGCTGTTCATATTAGTTACAAAAAGTGAAGAGGAGGTTTGCAACATATTAATTATATCCATAACAATTTACACTATACTTATAAATATCATTGTTCTGATCAGATAATAAAAAATGAGAAAATGTAACATTGTAAAACAAGAGGAACGCATGCGGTCACCAGGGCTTAGAGGTTTAATCAAGGTCAGCTTGCGCGGACTGCATATGCAGACCTGGGTCGATAGTTTTGGCAGCTACATTAAGCCTCCTTTTACAGATCATAAATCCATCTTTCTCTAAAATGTTTCTTGAAACAGTAACATAAAGACTTCGGTCATGATTTCTTTGTCATGATGTAGAAACGATATGATTAATTACGTCATCATTTGCTTCTAAAGATCAATGCGAACATAGCTCAAAACGGTGAAAGTAAATAGAAAATTAGATAATCTCTACTCATTAAATATTTTTGTCATTTTTAACCAATCAGGTAAATGTGCGAAAGACTATGATAAATATGACGATGTGCGATAAACCAGAAGACACTCAATTTTAGTCATCCCTTTGTAAATGTAGACTAAAACCAAAAACAAAGTAGTAGATCTATATTTCATTTTTAAAGATCTGGAACGGTGTTACCGCATAGCACGCTTTTGCTTCTTACTGGCTTTGCTTGTTACGAGCTGTCGCTCAGAATCATGTGGAATGAATGCAGCATAATTATCATCATTTATCGTCATTTGAAAAGATTAATTATAATAAACATGTATATGGGCAAAGCTCCAGATAAGAGGCAGTGATGGTATTCTAAAAACTTTATTTCTCTTCAAAACCCTACGTGGGTACTCATTAGAATGGTCATGATAAATTTAAGATTCTAATGAGTACCCTCAACATAGGGTTTAGTGCAGAAAAATTAATATTTTCAATTTTGAAATCAAAATCACTCCCTCTATCTGAAGCTCTGATATGGGTATATATATATTTATAGAAATATTGATAATTTTCATCTAAAGTTCGGTAAAATAGCTCTCTGTGTTAACAAACATTCAATACGTCCGTTCTAGGGCAGTTTAGAAGGTACCCACTCTCAGTAATCTGTAAAGAAAGTTTTAAAGAATTCGATAAAAAATGATGAATAATGAAAATAGTACATTTCATATAATATCTAAGTTAAAACTAAACCGTGATTATAAAAAGGTTTTAGCAATATGGGATAATTATGACAAAAAATTCAATTACTTTCCTCTATTCAGTATTCAAAACATATACAAACCGGCAGTACAGGGGCTCCCTTATTTATTCTATTATAGGCAATTCAAAAGCAATTCGACAAAAGAAAAGTACATTAATGTCATTACAAATAATTAGAAAAAAAATGAATTAAAAAAAAAATCACACACACACACTCACACACACACACACACACACAATAGGACCTTGACGGTCCTAAATCGCTCACCTGAAATATCGTATAAAGCAATATAGTAATAAGCAAAGTTTACTGTAATTGGTGCAGAGATGCTCAAGAAATCAACTAATATTTTAGCGGGTCAGTATTAAGTTGACTCTTTTCAAGCTATTATGGTGATCAACCTGTTTCCTACAACCACTTGCAAGAAGGCTTAACATCATAGTGCTACATGCTGAATATGAAAGCTCTAGCCCTTACAGTTTGGAACTTAAAGATCTTTAAAGAGCCCACTCTTTATCTCAGTGTAAAATCTGAGATCAACATCATAGAGCTAATTTAAACACCAGGGCCATAATTGAAGTATTTTGGTAAAGTGCCATGAGATGATGCTACATGCCAAATATGAAAGATCTAGTCTTTACGGGGGTTTGGGACAAGAAGATTTTTAAAGATTTCCTTCTTTATCGCTGTGTGATATCCGAAACCCCATAAAAAAGAGCCAATCTTTACTACCAGGGCCATAATTTGAAGTATTTTGGTAGAGGGCCATTGGATAATGCTACATACCAAATATGAAGGCTCTAGCCCTTACGGCTATGGACAAGAAGTTTTCTTTTTAAAGATTTCCTCCTTTATTTCTATGTGAAAATCGAGAACCCACAACATATGGCCAATTTCCACACTAGGGCTATAATTTGAAGTAATTTGATAGAGGGCCATATATGAGAGCTCTTGCTCGTACAGTTTGGGACATGCCATATATAACAGCTCTAGCCTTTACGGGTTGGGACAATAATATTTTTTAAGATATTCTTCTTTATCTCTATGTGAAATTCGAGAACCCACAACATAGGGCCATTTTCAACACTAGGGCCATAATTTGAAGTATTTTGGCAGAGGGCCACTAGATGATGCTACATGCCATATATGAGAGATCTTGCCCGTGCAATTTGGGACAAGAAGATTTTTAAATTGTTTTCTTTCGATTGCCATGGCAACCATAGTTCTTCATAAACTTCAAATCTTTGAAGTATTCTGAAAGTGTATTACCTAAGGATCATTTCTGTAAAGTTTCATTGAAATCTGATAATCGGTTTTAGAGGAGAAGATTTTTTAGTAATCGTGTAGAGACGGACAGACATACGGAAAGACGGACGACGGACATTGACCAATCACAGTAGCTTACCGCTGGCACTATGTGCTCAGGTGAGCTCAAAAAAAGAAAAAAAAAAAAAAAAAAAAACAGATGAGTCGCTTTTGTATGTCCTCTCGTTGTCTGCAATTTATGCCAAAACTGTTTTTGGTAATATTCCCCGGCCTAATATGCACACTTTGACAAGTTAGTACACTATCATTTAATAGTGTTTTTTTTTTATACCCTGCTGAATACAGCTAGGTTCTTAGGGGTTCTTTCAAACTTCAAGTCATTTATCATAACTAATATTCTTAAATTATCCTTATATCTTTATTTATTTATTCTAATATCAAGTATCGAACCACATTCACTGACCATATATATAATTAGTGTAAACATAAACTCTAATGTACTACTGAATGTTACATACATTTCCCTTTTCACCGTTTAATGTGAAATGAATGTTTCTTCACTGTCTTCTACATAATGAAGCGTTTAATGCTTTCTTTTTGTTTCCTTTGTATTATATTTCTACATTTGATCCAATCGTCATGTTTTTATTAATGTGTTGCTATGGCCAAAAGCACATTCTGTGTTGATTTGCCAAGGAAATGAAGGAATAAATGAATGTAACATGAAGTTACACACTTTTGATGTTTAGTTGTAACCTGGTTGGCATTTATTACCTAGAAATGATTTTACTCCTTGAGGTCTTTTATTATGATTTGCTGATACTTGTAAATTGGACCAGTCTGAACTTTTGTCATTTGGTAAAGGGTTAGTAAAGGCATTTTCAATGTGTGAAACCCTTTATTTTGAAAAGTCGTATAAACGGTTCAGGCATACTTATTTGTATTTGTGTACATACCCAAATACACTTTTGTCAAAATTATGAAACATGGTCTCTCTTAACAAAGTGGAGGCCAAAAGGTCCCAGTCTGGGGCCGTTGATCTTAAAATGTGCTTTATCCAGAAACATTCAAGGGTAACAGACGTGTACAGATAAACGAAACTCTACTCTGTCAGGAAATTTACTACAAGATGATATTTTCATTACATACAGGTTTACAAAAAATATGTTGTTTTACAATTTAAAAAAAATAAGTTATCCAAAGGTAAAACGTTAAAGTATTTAAGTAATACGAAACTTATCTGTTGCGTTATTTGTTGTATGAATGGCGGCTGAATACTTTCACTTATCATTCGTACCAATCCAAGAGGCAATCAAGCCCAAAATGGTCTGCATGCTCAATTGTGTGGACCGAAACTGACTGCATCTGAAGATGGTGGTTTTTTTTCCATCTTGTCAGACTATGCATGTACATGGTACTTACATGGGATAATTTAAAGATGCATAAAATTTATTACCTGTTTACAGTTAACTATTTACCAGAATTCAAAGTTTTAGACCTGGCCAGATGACAGGGTCTGCATAAAAACAAATAAAAAGTGGCCCAAATGACATCGTTTGTCACTGAAAGGATACCAGACATTGTTTGAAATGGACAAGATGATAGCTACCCGCATTTTTTTGGGGGCATTGCTAAAAAAAATTAAGAAAAAAAAATTCTCAGGTCATTTAACTCAGGATTATGTGATTACGGGTAGAGATTGCTCCTTGTTGACTTTGCAAGCGCAGTTTCTCTTCAATTTTAATCTTCCATTTTTCATACGGAAATAGTTCATAATAATGGTCATATTTATCAACTCTTGTTGAGCTGAACATGGACTAGGCTTCTCTTGCGTTTAATTTAGACAAAGATAATGTAGACCAAGATAAGGGTACACAAAAAATAACCTTTAATCTTTAGTCTGCACTGTCCACTGCTTTTCCTCTTTCCTGAAAAAGCAATAACTGCACTATTTGTAATGACTTTTAATATTCGATTCATTGTTGTAGCACTCTTAGAGTGGAACAAATACATATGCATATACCATTATTGCATATCATTGAGTATTCACAGCCCTACGGAAGAATAAATATCACGGAAATAACGAATTTGCTCTTCTCAACAAATCTTTATCCTCCATCCCGATACCTCCTCTGTCCCTGATTGTAGGATATCCACAAATCCAAGGTTTTTTTTTTCTATTGGTCACCGAATTGTCAGCGGAATATAAACAATGTCATAACTCGGAAAATATTAGATGCAGGAAATAAATGTGAACTTCCTTGAAAGCCATGAACTATAATGATAATTAACATATAAAATGTTTTATACCCTACCTTTTAAAACAGTAAGTATTTTACTGGTTAATCCTGTGTTTCAGAGACTCTTTTAAAAACTTTTTAACACAGGTAGTATTTTCCCCTTTTCGCACATAGTTTTCTACTCTTCTGGAAACTTCAGCTCATTTGTATAAGTTATGAAGTTGCCGCCTGTGGACACTTCCTATTTTCTAAGTCTCAATTCTTTTGTTTGGAAAGGATTAACAAGATGTTACTGCGGCCTGATTTGCTCTACTAGATCTAGTATATATAGCAAATGGCCAGTAACCCTTGCTGCAAAGGAAACAAGTAAATTATAATGAATCCTGTGGAAATGTTATATGTAACTTCATGGGGCTATTATTTTCATATATACGACCAGTTTGATTTTACATCTGAAAACCTTCCTCTAACTATTACAAATGAAGCTTTTACTTACATGTATGTACACTATAACGTAAAAGTCATGCACTGGCAATTGGGACTTAATGTAGTTCAATGATAGATAATTTCACAAGCAGGTCATGACATAATTTTTGATCCATGAAATTGATTTTGTCTAACAACTGGCTAAATCACGATGTAGACTGGTCCTTTGAAATGCAGCAAATATACCAAAAGCAAAAAAAAAAAAAAAAAAAAAAAAAAAAAATACGACCTAGATCAGTCTGTGCATATAGTGTGTATCTTATCTTTCATCTGGTAATTTGATGAAAAGTGTGTATCTACTTACAAGACCTGAGCTTAATAGGTGAATTAAAGAGTGAACTTTTTTGTTGAATCTTAATCACCTGTAAAGTGTTTCACCATGTGAACACGCGCTTTCTGTTATATTACAAGTCAGAGAACTAAACACTGGAAAGTACATATCTTCTTGGACACAACATTTTTTTCCGCGGGTAAAAATGTGTCTTTGATGTAACTGACATCATAAATGCGGCTGCATAACCAGTATGAGGATGTTTTACCATTTCTTCTATTTTCTTAGGTGAATACAGATGTTGATATTTGAAGATAAATATTCGGTTTTTTAATCAGATATGGAATACAATAGGGAAACCAGATAAACAGAAAAGATACCCTGCGTCTTGGATTGAATCCAATCTGAAATTTGAAATCTAGAAAAAGTTCCGAAGCCTTGCCCAATAACGTAGCCCAGTTTTACAATGTATTCGCTATGTATATCCCCATGCGCTTTGCAAAAAATTCCAGCTTGGTATAGGCGTTTCCTTTCAAACAGTAAGATCAGTGTTCTTTTATAAAATCATAATAACAACTGTCCATTAAACCATATATGGACAAAGCTAGTCATTCCATTTGCCATATTATGGAACATTTGTAAATCTGGATGGAAAATATTCCCTAATTCCTTTGTTGTTGGGACAAATTCACAGTACTTTTGCATATTCACCACAAGCATAAAATTACTCGAATCCTATTACTTATCAAATAATACAGGTCTAGGTTGCATGGTTAAATATAAACAAGAAGATTCTCTGATTCCTTAATATAAAACCTCTGTAAAACATGAGAGACGGGGGTTATTTCAATAAAAGATTAACTTTTGAATGAATTTAGAAGTGACCCACTAGATGATGTTTTAAGCAAACCTTGATAGGCCTAGGTCTTGCAGTAAGGAAGAAGAAAATTTCTTAAGTTTCTTAACTATATAAGTCCATGTAAAACTTGTGACCCTCCTGGCAGGGCCACTTTGGGCCACAGGGCTACAATTTGGAGATTTTAGTAGCAGTCTATAAGGTGAAGCTACATGCCGAATTTGGTAGCTTAGGCCAAATGGTTAAGAACCAAAAGATTTTAAAGTTTTATCATGTTGGCCCGTGTATGAACCCAGGGGAGGGTCAGTTTTCACTCCTGGGCTATAACTTGAGGAAGAAAAATTGGAGAGGTCCATTAGATAAAGCTTTGTGCCAAATTTGGTAGCAACCACAGTTTTCAAAGAATCAAATTATTGAACCCTGAAGAGAACCGAGAATATGGACGAACGGACAGACATGCAATAGGCACAGAGCCATGACAAAAGCTCGCTGGACTTTGGCCAGTGGACCTTAAAACAAAACCATCTCTGTCTAAGAATGACTTAATTACTTAACAAAAACTTTAATGAAAGGATAAATATCTATGCCGTTATTTAAACAACCAAGTTTGACTCCGATACCATTGCACATTTTTATGGGATTACAAATCAAGAGCTTGTCATTTTCTAAACATTCCCATACTTTAAAGACTGTGAGGAAAAATGCTTTGGCAAAAATTGTGAAGAACAGAAAGTCGCACATGTACTAGTACTCAGTAGTTTTCTCCTCTTTCCTTAATGTTTTTTAGCTTTTTTCGAGACAAATCTTATCACGCGAGCAAAAAGTAATTTATGGTCTCCTTTAAAATTACGCCAGAATTTTGTTATATGGTGATGAATTAAATGGAACATTTCAGAATATTTCAAAGCAATATTCAATGTTACAATCCACAAGTTATCAAGATTCAAAGGCCTTTAAAAAATGTCTAGTCAGTAGAAATTGATCTTAATAATGAAGTTTCAAAACATAGTTGGTGAGCCTATCGCAGCTACTACGTGGAAATTGAGAACCGATATCAAACTAAAAAGTTTCATATTTGTGAGTCCTCTTTGCTGATATGATGTGATATAATTTCTTATCCAGGGAAAAAGAAGAAGAAATAATGTACTCACCATGCCGCTTTTAAAAGGTAATAGGACCAGAGTTAACGCAGCCACCTTCGAAAACATTCACAGCACCTGCTGCACCAATATTTACATGTATCATAGGAGCAACAATACTTGTCACTGAACGTTCGAATTTTATTTTCTGGATTTTTGTCGCAGTCTCATCTTTAGGTTTGAGTGTTTTCACATCTGTAAAATACAATTTGACTGAAATTAAGGATCTTAAATGCTTAACCCACATTAATAACCCATTCTTAATATTGGTCTTTGCCGTACTCTTCAGTACTTTCTAAATTTGGAAGTAGCATTATTTCTCATCATTATATTTTGTTTAGCCTATCAAAAATTATGTAAATTTCTACATGTAGGATAATAAGACGCATGGAATTAGGAGTTTCTGGATAATACAGACCCTGTTTCCTAACTAGCGGTATTCTATTTGCTTAATTCACGAGATCGTTAACATTTGCAGAGGCTTGAGAAATGGTATAACGCCAGAGTGCGAATCACGAGGGTTTTAAACCATTTTTGGGGCTTCTACGAATTGTAACTGTCGAAAAAAAAAAAAAACACTGAATTAACCATCTGTCTATCCACACTGCTCCCCATCGTGCCATGAACAACCAAATGTAAAACAAGCTATCTGTCAACAAGAGTTCACGCCTGATGGGGGTACACAGGTGATTGCAGTTAACTCTTTACCACACAATATTTGGTTTTAACAACCTTGAAAAAAAAAAAAACGCCGTTTGCAAACATGTTGGGAAGGACAAAGTGCTCGTATCCAGCATTTTCTCCTAATCCAACAAGGTTTTCCACTCTGGCAAAGACAACATTCCATCATTTGAAGCACATTTAAATTGTTGCCTGCAAAGACTTTTAATTTAGACTAGGCCAAATTTTTGCCATGTGGTAAAGAATTAAATTAGAATTAGGGAAATAATGAACACGCAAATCATTTGAGGCGAAGGGGTTGTATTACAAACGTTTGTTGTACATATTTACGACTGTTGTGCTCCAAGAAATCTATACTCTGCAAAAGCAGACTGTCATTCAACACAAAATGATCACGCAATAAGCTCATGTCATGCCTACTTTACATTACCTGATAATGCAATTTTACATTTTTGAACTGTTGTTTCTTGAACACCAGGGCAGCCGTGTCACATGTTTTGTATAGTCAGCAGTGAAAAAACAGGTTGGCTTTTTTTCATACTTTCAATTTCTTGCAGTCAAAATATAAAATTCAAAGTTCAGCACTATAATCGGTCGACACCGAATAACTTGATTATGTAGTTTGAAACTCAAATTAAATGGTAGTTGTTTGAACTATGTATGGGACAGAATCCTACACCGTCTAACTGAACTACATTTGGAATCCGACTTTTCACTGTCGCTTACAAATAAACATTTCAACGGAATGCTAAAAATATATGCTTGTCAGCGGACAGCAGTAAAACGTAAATTATATGTGACAAATCTGATCAATAGTACTCATTATCAAAGTTAAGTATTACCCATCATTAATACAGATACCTTTCATCCTTTAAAAAGAAGGGTAACAAAATATAAACTATCTTTCCAGTAACTGCTGTATTTTCCGGACAATAAGCCGCTGCACTATATAAGGCCGCACCCGTTCATTTTAACCAACTTAGCAATACTAAAATATCGCATAGGCCGCATCGGCACATAGGACGCAGTCAATATACTTGGCTAATATGTACAAAGTGTGATCCATCCATGGGTAAGTACCAATATATGTATTCTAACAGCACATAAAGCATATAATTTCGTTATTTCCGCCTTTCTTTTATTGCATTCGAATGTTTTTCCCTTCTTGAGATCAAAACATTCAGAGGACCTGAGGACGTCATCATTCGTTTATCATTCATTTGTCCCCTGTCGAATATTTTTAGGAATTTCGAAATCGTCACATTTTCAACTTGATTAACACTACACATCAAACAACGCATTTAATTACATTTGCAGTTAACCACTAATTGATACTAAGCGAAATTATCAATCAGCAGGTGTGAAAATCAAGAGTTTTAACACATTAGTAAGTTTGCTAATGCATTAATTAACCTACCGATTAAAGGTAGGTGTAAGTGTTCAGTATTCGAAAAACATACTTTTGGAGCGTAAACCAAAATTTCGCCCTCTTGGGGAATCGTAAACTGGTCTTCACTTATTTTCAGACAGATAAAACTAACGTATAAACCACTTTGTCCTTAAGGCCGAACCGTTGAAAATTTCCATGTTTTAAAAAGATAGGCCGCGGCCTATTCTCCCGAAAATACGGTATTGCAACATACTATCAATAATATCCATACTTTAGATTGCATTAAGGAATCGTACAAAATATGTCTCTATAATGACTATCGAAATGTTTACTTTTGGCTACTGTGGGCCTTTAACTTTTTCAATTTTCAGCAAGCCATCGTGTTTATGTGGACAAATTGTCTTACCTGTCTTTTGGCTGACTAGATTGTCCTGGACAAAATCGTTCTGTCTAAAACATCGACTGGCCAATTTCTCCAACATTACTTTTGAAAGAATGTGGCATTTGGCCAACCCTCAACCCTTTATAAAATGATGCGATTTCAGACTTGTTTAAATCGAAAGCATTTACACATGATCATTAAATCTAGAACAAATGAATTTATGGATCGTTTAAAGGGTAAAAAAGTAACCGTGGGAAAAGGAGAAAACGATGGTTATCTGTATTTTTCCTTTTTAAACAATATTTTAACAGACATCTTCCTTGAGGTCATGAAAAATGGGATAGTTTGGTTAAGAGTTAAGAAAACTCATTTATGGCCTTTTACAATCAGAAAAAAAAATTATCCAAGCATTTCCTGGCAAATCATGTATGGCATTTAAAATCTGAGACATGTACGTCTGTGTTATCGACCTGCATTGCATTCAAAGTATAGTCTGATCTGAAACTTTTATTGTCTTTGGACAACATATCGATGGCTCAGCGCGAAAGGGTTGTAACTAGATTTTACAAAATTTTACAGGAGAGACAAAAAAATATTAATTTTTGTCATTAATAAAGTTTATTGACTGGAAACAAATAATTATGATTATGAACTGTAAATAAACATGATGAAAGCACTCACTTCAAAATATTTTCTCCAAGAAAGATTATTTTGGCAAAAGTATGAGATACAACCTTATTCCCTCTCAAAAATGGATATTTTCACAATATTTTTCAGCGAGAAACAGTTGTAACTCAAAGTTACAACCGTTTCATGCTCAATATTTATTCCAACTCTACCAAAATAATATGTGATAGACTGTGTCAGACTGAAGAGTTGGCAAACAATAACCTTAAATTCAGTAAAAATGGTGGAAAATTCTCTAATAGGGTAGAAAACATTGTGGGAAAAGGTGAAATTGCTTGTTGCATCTCCTTTTAGATATTCCATATTTCTGCATTTCTCTTTCTGATACCAGAAGGTACTTCAGTATATAAATCAATTTCAGTGCTTTGGGTTTTAGCCCCACTCATTGAAAAAGTGGGTTTATGTCATGGCGCTAAGTCCGTCACAGGTGCTTGGAGGTGTGCATGTCTGCATGCTTGGACTGACTTTTATTTCAGTCATCTTTTTCTCTGAAACTGCCCATCCAATTTTGATGAAACTTCACAGAAAATGATCCTGTTATAATCCTCTTCAGAATTTCTTTACAGAGTTTGACTCTTTATAAAATTCTGGTTGCCATGGCAACAAAACTGAAAAATATTAAAAATCTTCAAAATTCTCCTTGTCTGAAAGAACAGGACTCCATGCTACAAAATTTTCCATGTAGCTTTATGTTATAGACCTTTACCAAGTTTTTTTTCTAATTATAGCTCTGGGGTCAAGGTTGGCCCTACCCTTAGGTCACAAATTTTACAAGGACTTATGTGGTGAAAACTTTAGAAATCTTCTTACGAGTACCAAACCATAAAGCCTAAGACTACTGAATTTTCCATGTAGCTTTACCTAAAAGACTCTCTGTAGTTTCTTCATATCATAGCTTTGGGGTCAAAAGTGATTCTGTCCTAGGGGTCAAAAGTTAAACATGGGCTTATATAAGGAAACCCTATCTTCTGGTACCTAGCCATAAGGCCTGGGACAACCATAATTTGCATGTAGCTTTTATGAGCCTTTACCAAGGAGGCCAAAATTAAAGTCCTGGGGTCGAAATAGGCCCAGCCCCATTGGTCATAAGTTCTACATGAGCTTACATAATAAAAACTTAAATTTAGAAATCTTTTTGTCATATAGCATAAGAACTACAGCTATCAAATTTAGCCCTGTTTCAGGGGTGTCATGTTTACAGGGCCTTCTGTTGAGGAAACTTTAAAAATCTTTTTGTTTACAATCAACTTTCAAGACTTATATTATTTGGTATGGGGCTTTATCTAGTGGATATCTAACAGGATTCAAGTAATTATAGCTCTTTGCCCTGGGGTCATAACTTTCTCATGGGATATTACAGAGAAAAATGTGTATGTCTTCTCCTTCAAAACCAATAAGCCAAGTATTGTAATGTTTGGCATGTAGAATTTTAATTTATTAGCCAGTGGAGTGATACAGGGCCATCATAGCTCTCTTGTTTTGATTGTCATTGTTCTCTCTCTGATCAGTAATAACTGAAAAGGAGCTCTGGAATTTTTCTGTCTTACATATCAAGCCAATGGAATAACCAGTGTCTGAATCTGATTAAAAAATTGATATTTGGCTAGGATGATCATCTCAGCCATCAGTATTATCACTTCCACCACTATCCGTCTTCTTTGTCAATATCAGTTAAATCTATTTAATTGTTACTATGATGAAATTAATAAAACAGATTTTATTCAATATTTTGCAAAAACAGAAAACCATTGTATGTATCTGCAATACCATTTTCAATCACTGAACAATCTAATTTACACAGATAAGTGGAAATACTTGGGGATTCATTGACAGCATTGAATACTACATTCTCAGCTTCTATGAATATTCTATAAGTATACTCCCCCCACCCCCTCCGAGAGTAAAAAAAAAAGAGAAATCAGACTTGGATTTCCACTCAGTGTCAGAGCATTAGAATCTGTGTAAAAGACTGGCTTAATAGTGTTGCCTAAAATAGTCAAGATTGTTCCAATAAGAATGCTAGGTCTAGATTAAAACAGCATAGTATTTTTAAATCGCTATGCACTGCTAAAATCAGAACTTGATCACCCATTGTATGCTCTACTGTGCAAATCAAACTAGAAGTAAGTCCACCATAATAATGCATGACAGCTGTGGTTTAAAATGGGACACATCCTCCCATCCTAAATAAACATGCATTTTCATGATAATTATAATAGTCCTTCGGTCTTGTCATCAACTGTACAATTATAACTGGGATAGATAAATACTTATGATAAAATTCAATCAAGTATTATAACTCTTTCAAAACACTAATCCTTTCCTTAAATAATAAACTACTTTGAACTTAAGATAAATTAGAGGCTTCCAAATTGAAACAGTCTGTAGACCAAAAATCACAACTTTATGCTTCAATTCTCTAATAAGGTAGAGAACATTGTGGGCAAAAGAAAACTTATTTGATATATGCAATTTTTTCTTTTCCCTTTTCCCACAAGTATTTATTTAGCACTCTTTTAGGAATATCTTAAGATAGAAGATGCTGGCTTTGGGATGAAGTTTCCCAAACTTAAATCCTTCTGGGACCATTGGAATTCTACCAGAGCAAAATGAAAATGTTAATACCATATTGCACCTACCTACACAGGTGTATATAAATAAAAACATGCGAGCTGTGGCTGCATTTTAGACGGTCAGTTCTTTAAACTTATGATTGTGACTTAGCTCTATACAAAAAAATATTTTAGGCTCCTCTAAAATACAAAAATTTGCAGGCAACAATTTCAACTAAGTAAGAATGACACAAAGTTGAAAAAGATATAGCAGAAAACATTGTGGGAAAAGGTTGAATTGCTTGTTATGAGCAATTTATCCCTTTCTTATAATGTTTTCTAAAGACAACTATTGCAAAATTTATAATATGGGTTTGTTAAAGTGTTGCAGTGGGAGAGAAATAGATAAATACAGAGAAAAAAATGAATGAGAGTTTTTAAAAAATCATAGCAGGAAATGCGACTGAAAAACAATGAAATGATGTAGAGACTTGGGCCTGCCTTCAAATGAAGTATCATTCCTCCAAAAGTTTTAAAAAATCTGTACTAGGTCTTCATTTTCTTTACAAAGAGGGATCTACGTTAAAAATTTTATGTATTTCCGGAATTAGTTTTAAGTCAAAACACTACCTTCACTTCAATGAAAATAAAAATAATTGTCAAGTAATTACATGTCTGCAGTTAGATAATGAAAATATTGATTTTTAATACACTCTCTATTCTTATCAAGGGAGTTATAGCATCATATGAAAAGTGCAGTATCATAAAGTTCAGTGTGAAAGGGTTGTAACTTGAGTTACAACCCTTTCACGTAAACGCCTAAGCACAGTTTGAGTTACAACCTTAGGACAAATTTTAAAATATAAGAATTTCTGGAAGTTTCTCAGACTTCCCTTTTTGACAGTTTATGTATCAATGCCTATGCATGCATTTTTTCACAAAAAAGTGGATTTTGGAAAAAAATCATATTTACAACCCTTTCGCGCTGAGCCATCGATATGTGATTGTGTTTAAGCCATTTTAATAAGCATCGCAGTAAATGGGTTTAAAGAGTGTATTTTCAAATTTGGAAAAAAAATCTGAAACTACGATGCAAACAACCTCACTTAAGGTCATATTCGCCATGTCTGAATCAACTGACCAGGGAACAAGCCTATACGGACAGCGCCAATTCAGACCAGACTGCAAGAAAAAAAAACATACAATCAGATATTGGATCTGTCGCATTAGTTTTCTGATATGTTCTGGTCAAGACTACAATATTCCTGTAATATTTAAGCTTCTTTTGCATTCTCCACATATCGATTTCATTAATTCAGCAATTGAAGTGTAAAACTCTCAGTAGCATGTTTATCTCATCAGCTATTGCGTATGGTGGATTCTCATCCTTTTAGATTCAGACCACAATATTTACTGCGATGCTTATTAAAATGGCTAAAATACAATCACATATGTTGTCCAAAGACAATAAAAGTTCCATATCAGACTATACTTTGAATGCAATGCAGGTCGATAACACAGACGTAAATATCTAAGAATTTAAATGCTATACATGACTCGTCAGGAAATGTTTGGATATTGGTTTTGTTTTGTTTGTTTGTTTTTTTATTGTAAAAGGCCATAAATGAGTTTTCTTAACTCTTAACCAAACTATCCCGTTTTCCATGACCTCAAGGAAGATGACTGATAAAATATTGTTTAAAAAGGAAAAATACAGATAACCATAGCAACGAGAAACTCATGAACGCAGCAGCATTGTACCTGCAGTGTGAGTACCGTAGGTTAAGCGCAGATAGCCGATACACAAAGGCAGAGATAATTGTCCAACCTTAGACCTTGTTCAAGAGCTTTCCCTGAAGATAATGTCACTCTTCTTGACTCTAGGACCAGGTCTTTGCAAGATCTCTTTAAGGAAATGAGGCATTGTTCTCATATACTAATCTTCTATGTTTAACCGTATTCAGGAGCACATCTACTGGAACAATCATTCGAGTTTAAGGCATTTAAGTGCACGATCCTACAGAAGTGCATTTCTTAAATATGAATTGAAATTACAATACATCCTACCAAAAACAAAAACTGAAAAATATTTTGGAAAATTAATTGCAAAAAATACCCCTAGATATTTGTTAACAATATCTTAATTTCGTGCTTTATAGCTATCAGTAGTTAACAGTGTAAATATTGACATCACAAGGTAAGCCATTATACGGATCCAGGTTTTCCATCTTTGCCAAAAGGCCAAACCTGTATCAGGGCTGTTCTACTCCCATTCTCTCCAATAATGTGCACATCTATACTCAACTTCAGCCAGCTATTAACTCATTTGATCTTTATTTCAACAAATTATAATCAGGTATTCTAATATCTTCATGTCAATTGTAGCCCCCGAAGGTTGCAAGGTTGCATAGATTACAACCGATAGAAAATGTATGTTTCTTTTTTTTTTCTTAAGGGCAATCAATGAATCGCTATTGTGACGTTTCCGCTTTTCAATCGAAGATTTTTGATAAATGTATTTATATCAGTTAAAACAGCATATATCAGTATTTCGTTACATATCTACATGTATGCTTAAACACCTGAATAAATTATAAACCGTTCTACTATCTATCAATTTTTTATGGCGTTCCTTCTCTCTGGCAGTAAGAATGAAACTGTAATAAGTTGTGTATATGACTTTCTTCCATATTTCAGGATTTGTGTGTGTGTGTGTGTGTGTGTGTGTGTGTGTGTGTGTGTGTGTGTATGTTACAGTTTAGGCACCTGTTTTAGCTCACTTGGGTCCTTTGTTGCAATCGTAAGTGCGGCATTGATGTGAAACCATGAATAACATATGGCCTGAAAAACGCGAAAAGGGGCACTTCACGACCCTATTAGATTATGTCCTGCATTAGACTTATGCAAAACAGAAAATTCGATGAAAAAAGAAAATGTTATCTCGGATTAACCTGCACGGACTGCATAGGCTAATCTGAGGCGACATTTTGCACAAATGTCCGCATACCTCTTTTTGCACGTTGCAGGCCATTTATCATTCAGACAAAATTGGCAAAACTATAGTCTAAGCGAAGGTGGTACTATAACTTTGTTTTCATTGACTGTCTTATAAATATGGCATTATATAAAGTTATCTGCTATCACAACGGGGCCAATTAGGTGACATTAGGCCAATAAATATGTATTTAAAGTGAAGGTATTGAAAACAAATACTTCAAAAATAGTCTTTGCATTATCATCTAAAAGCTCAAACCATAGGAAATGATAATTCAAGTTTGCTTTGGTTTCAATGTATGTGTTACATAAGTTATTTGTTGCCCACTGGTCTTGCTTATTTTAGTCGTAAAATTAATGGATGAGGTAAATCAAGTAAGAAGGCAGTTACAAATCTAATTCATACATCTGTTTCCAGATAAAAGAAGTAAAGTATGAAAACAGTGCCAAACAATTACCTCAAGAAAATTGATGTAATACTGCAGCAAGCTGTATAGACAGGCAATTTAAGCTTTGCACTTTTTTGCATAGGGTACCATAAAATAAGCTGTTAGACTCAAGAGACAAGAGAACCATAACAGCAGAACAATTTTTCCTGCCTCACAGGATGCTCAACTTCGTATTTATGCCATCAAAATATCTATAGCAGAGGGTGTCACCTCTGTCAGGTCTTAGCTCACTTAGGTTCTAGATTAATATGCCGCATGTGCAGATCAGTATCAGACTATACACAGAATATTTGGTCTCATCTTTGATCTTAATCAACATTGTTTGCTTTGATGAGAACAACACCAGTGTGAAAAACATCAGTATGAAATCCCTTTGGTCCAATATTATTACCTAAACTTACTCGGTTACTCGGCTACTGAAGGATACTGTCGATGAACATTATTTATGATTTAAAAATGTGCACAGGAGTAGTCTATACCGTCGACAATTATTCAAAACAATTTTCAGCCTATCCGAATAGGTCGGAAAAATAGCTATATGGACTGTCCGGGGTAAGGACCTAAAATCTCCGAATATTTGGGATGTCTGAATAAATTGTCAAATTACAGTAGTATCTGTAACAAACGCGGCCTCTCTGCTCTTTTCTTTGTTACATCCCGGAGGATTTTGATAAGAGATAAATGATGATACCTTTCACCAATTCTCTGTTTCCCAAAATTTTAAACGCAGTTCTGTTGTCACCAGTACCAGCAAAGGCAGCAGCTAAGAGTTTCTTTGGGTTCTCATCACAGCGTGCCACTACATCATGCCAATTTTTCAACATCTTATACAATTTTGTTTCGATCTGAAAAATCAAGTAAAAGTGATACTGTAACAGTGAAACTGCGAGATTGGTAAATACAATGCCATTTCAGCTACCTACATCACAATCTAATGATTCATTTTGCAACCCAAAGATACAAAATCGTGATATTTCGAATAAAACAAAATATAGTTAAAGACTTTTTCGTAACCTTTATAAGCTAAAGCAACTCTATCCAAAATAAAACACAAGTCATTTTCTAGAGAATATATTCCCACACAAATCGAATGCTCTTGTTTCAAATGTCTATATGCAACCCACAGATTAATTCAACTGCAGAACAATCCGAATGTCCCAGCATCTTGATGTAACCAAAACATCCATCTTAATGTACATGACATTATTGTAATCAAGACATCAATCAGAATAAAAGTTCTTTCATAATAAAACAGGAGATCGATGTCAAGATACAATAGTTTCTTTTAAAATAAAAGCAGCGGACTAATCTGAATGTACCACTGCTTCATTATCAACAGCGAATCAATATATGAAAATAATCATTTCTAAATGCAAACAACAAATCATTCTGTATTCACTAGTGTTTTATTGTCAGAAGCAGATAAATCTGAACGTGAAAGGATTTTGATTTAATCAGTAATGCAACCCGTATGTCACATCAACTTAATATAACTAACAGATCAACCTAAAATGTAATACTGTCTTAAGGTCACAAGTAAATCGATATTTTGATAATATTACAATTTACAGAGTCTAAATGCAATAGGCATTTCAATCTGAATGAGATAGTATCAGTAAATCAATCTGAATGTCACGAAAATCTTAACAGAACCAGCAGATGAATCAAAACAAACTGTTATCTTGCAACCAGGCAGAAAATCTAAATGTATAAGTGCCTTAATATAATCAATCTATATGTAAACATCGTAATGCAACGAACATATCCATAATGAAATAATTTGAACAAAATTATATCCTAAGCTTTAATAAGACATACCTAAAGCACATGCAAGCGCCAAATTAAGTGTGACTCGAATTGTGGAAGCTGTCTGAGATAAGGTAGAAAACAATGCAGGTAATGGAGACACCAGCATTTTTTTCTTTTCCCACGATGTTTCCAAAAGACTTTTTTCCTAAGGGGCATTTAAACTCAGCCTTGGGTGTTAATGGACTGCAACCAGTACAACTATCTGGCTGTCACGAAGACTTAAGGTTACCAAAAGATAAATTCAATCTGTACGAAACAAGCAAATCAATATGAAAGTAGTATGCTTAATGTAATAAAAAGGTAAATTTAAATGTTGTATTATCTAAATGCAAACAAGACATCTAGAATGTAACACAGTCTTCATGCAACAATCAAATTAATCTGAATGTAACAGTCTTAAGTGCGACCAGGGACCAAAACCTGCATTCATGTGACAATGTTGTGACCGTTTGCATATTGGGATCAATCTGAATGAGGGACAACCTTACTGCAAAAAGCAGATAAATCTGAGAATAACAGGGTCTAAATGCAATCTGAAAATCATCAAGAGCTATGTTGACGTGGCCATCCTTTACCGAATGCTTGCTCAGTGTAGATGAGTGTCTTCCTGTAAGTTGGTTTAAAGACAGGTATATTTAAGAATTATTTTCTGGCCATTCTAAATAAAACGTACAGCAAAAAACTTCAACAGGGTACAATTTTCTCACAGCTGTCAACTGTTACCACAAATGAAATCAGGATAAAAATATGAAAAACAACAAAGAGTAATAATTCAAAAAAGTATCCAAGGCACAGTTATCTTTCGCCCGCTGCACTCCTCCTCAGAGAGAACTATCCAGCTGTGAAGTAAATATAGCTAAGATTATGCTCCAAAAAGACCTGTAGACTAAAAAATTAACAAAAGGGCATAACTCCAAAATAATTTTCCTGCACTCTTCCTCAATAAAATCTGCCTATCTTTGAAGTCTCATATTGATACCTTTTATATTTTGTTATCTCTGCTGCGGACATGATTTATGTACGAAAAATAAATGGCGAACACTCCTAATTATGCAATCAAGAGCTATGGTTATTGTGCACTGCACTTCTCCTTGATGAGTTCTATCAGCTTGTGAAGTTTCATGCATACAAGTGTAATAATATTGAAGTACACTTCTAACAAACTTGAAGTATGGAAATAGCAAAGGGCAATAATCAATAAATTAAGCCAATGAATGTTATAGTTCTTGCGCTCTGCATTTTGCCATAACGTCATCTATGAAGCTGTGAAGTTTCAGGTTTTTATTTCATGTAATGTTCAAGTTGGTTGTGCTATGGAAAAAATTTAAGTAAGAAAAATAACAAAGGACAATAACTCCTAAATTACACAATCAAGAGTTATGTTTCAAGATTATATCTCATATAGTTCTCAAGTTATGAGCGGAACAAAATTTGAGAACTAACAAAGGACAATAACTCCTAAACTATGCGATCAAAGTTGTGGTTCTTAAGCACTGCACTTTCTTTGATGAGATCTGTCCGCCTGTGAAATTTCATGTATACGGCTCAAATAGTTTTTGAGTAATACTCTGGACAAGAAAGTGGGACAAAAGGAAAGACGAAAGGGCAGAAGGAAGGAACTATAACATTATCTCTGGTGTCTTAATCCGAGGATGAAAAAAAATTACAAGACTCGTTTTGGCCCCAGTTCTAACAGAATGTAAATGACTTTAGTGAACAGTAGTTAAAAATGAATGTAACAAAGACCTATGATAATTGACAGATCAATCTGAATGCGACATGTACATATCACAACTATGATATCCATTTCTGAATTAACAAGCTAGAGCTATCACATAACGTGATTAAACCCCCACCAGCTCCTTGTCGGAAAACAGCTATTTGTCACAGAATGCAGAATGTTTAAGTACAAAAGTAAGAGTTAAAAAAGAAAAAAAAAAACACTCTCGCACACACTAGTGGGAATAGAGTTATGGTTAATGTAAACCGCACTTCTCTGTAAGTGAACTATCGGCATATGAAGTCTGAAGTCACGAGCTTTCATGCTTTGGAAGTTATGCCCCAGACAAAAGAACCAAAATCATAACTTACAAAGGGAAATAACTCTGAAAATAGTGTGAACAGAGTTATGGTTCTTGTAAAGTGCACGTTGCTAAATGATGATCTAACTGCATAGGAAGTTTGAAGTAAATTGTTTTTGTACTTTGTAAGTTATGTCCCAGACAAAAATCCAAAGTTAAAATATTCAAAGGCAATAACTACAATAAAGTTGGAATAGATTTGTGGTTTTTGTATACTGCACCTTTTCTTTTGTGATGTAGCTGTGGGTGAAGTTTTAAATTACAAGATTTAATACTTAGAAAGTTATGCTCCAGAAAAGAACTAAACATTTTAAAACTTAAAGGGGTAATAACTCTTAATATACTGAGGAGAGAGTTATGGTTCTTGTACATTGCACGTCTCCTCATTGTGACTTATCTGCATATAACATTTGAAGTTACTGTCTTTTTTACTTGGAAAGTTATGCCGCAGACAAAAATCCAAAGTTAAAATTTCCTAAGTGCAAGGATCTTGGACAGAGCACTCCTCCTCAATGTAATCGAGGTTTGTGTGAAGTTTGAAGTTACTAGCTTCTATACTTTGGAAGTTATGCCGCTGAGAAAAATCCAAAGTTAAATTTTACATAGGGTAATAACTCCAAAAATAGTTGGAATATAGTTTTGTTTCTTGTAGTCTGGACTTTTCCTTAATGTGATCTATCTGTATGTGAAGTTTGAAGTTAACAACTTCCTTTCTTTGGAAGTTAAACCCCAGACAAAAATCCAAAGTAAAAAAATCAAAGGATCAATAACTCTAAATATACTGAATGGATGGACTGACGGACAGTGAAACTAGTAAACTCTTCTCTACTTCGTAGGTGGGGGAGGGGCATTAAATGTGATCATTACAGTATATACTCAGTTTTTCCAGGATTTAACCTAGTTTTGTACCGTATGTGACCCATTATGTGAGTTATCATCAAGACAAATTCTGACCAACCCTTCGTATGTATAAAGAAGAATATGTTCCCCCAATAGTCCACAAAAGGTGTTTCCAACATTTGACCTGGTGACTTGGTTTTTGAACCCGCATTACCAAATTTCCTGACTCATCCAAGAATAGCAAGACAAATATTCTGACAAATTTTCATTAGTGTTGTCTCTCAAGTGGACCAAAAGTACTTCAAATATTGGATGTTGTGACCTGGTTTATGATCTGATGTTGTCCGTTTTCAAACTTTCTGAATATTACGAAGACAAGCAGGCTAACTAAGTGTTATGAGTATTTGACTTAAATTGTGGAAAGCAAAGAGAAGACAAAAAGATTTTCTATATTTGACCTGGTGACCTAGTTATTCACTTGCATGACCGATTTTCAAACATTTAGAAGAAATCTTAAAAAGAAACATTCGTAAAGACTTTTTTTAATCGAAAATGTAGCCTTTAGGGTGTAGCTAAGGCTTATCTATGATTTCATCTGGTGACCTAGTTTTTTTTACCTTATTTTCGATCTGATTTGAGAAATTATCAAGACAAATTATCTTGTCAGAATTCCCAAGTATTTGACTGAAGTTGCGGCATTTGGAATGTACACAAGGTTTTTCAAAGACTTGACCATTGACCTGTTTTTTTTCCCTCTGTGAGCCTTTTTTAAAATTGTCTGAGAAATCATCAAGGAATAATATTCTGACCGACATTCCAGTGCGTTTCGTTAAAAATGAGGCCTCTAGAATGTACATAAGCCTTTTTTTAGATTTGACCTAGGGATCTAGTTTTTAATCTTTAGTGACTCGTTTTCAAACTTATCTAAAATAAAATATCATCAAAAGAAGCATTCTAACCAAGTTTCGTGAGTATTCCACACAAACTGTGGCCTGTACAGTATACACAGTTTGCAAAGATGTGTACCCGTGCAATACTTTTAACCCTACATGACACATTTTCAAAACTCATCTGAGATATTATCAATAAAAACTTTCAAGAGTACTTGACTGAAAATGTGACCTCTAGAAGGTATACAAAGTTGTTTTTTTTTTATTCAGCTTAAGAAACTACTTTATAATTTGGTATGACCCATTCTCACACTTCTTGAGGTAGTATTAAGTCAAACATTCTGAAAAACATTAGTAGTATTGAACTGAAAATGATGCCTCTCGAGCTTTCACAAGAATTTTCGAAGAGTTGACGTAGTGATATAGTTTTTGATCAGACATGACTTGTATTTCAACTCGTCAGAGTTATTGTCGAGAAAACCATTCTTACTAAGTTTCGTTGGACTGAAACGTTGCACCAGAAGTGTTCACAAGGCAAAACACTGTTGATGTTGGCCGGACAAGAGACGTTGGACACAGTATGATTACAAACGCTAACAATGAGCACTTTGTGCTCAGATGAGCTGAAAAGAAGTAAAAAACTTGAGTATCATTGTCTGAAATAAATCAATGATTACAGTAAACAGGCAGATCAAACAAGTATTACTATAATTAACAATAGTCATGTATATTACAAATTCAAGCTCGTTGGCTAAGATTCATCAATGAGGAAAATAATAGAATTTTCAATTGATCATTTCTGTTTCTTTAGCTTTTGTACTGTAAAGAAAAATAGCCAAGAAGCACACACAGAAGACTGAGGAGCACTTTCATAATGCTTCACTCTTTACCATACTGTAAATATTTAGTCTGGGTTAATATTTAAACTTGGAATAGTGCAGTCAAGGGTTGATAACACCAAATACATAAAGTCCTGAGGAGGAACATGTCCGAAGAAAATGATGCCTTTTCCTTATGCATCAGTAAACGCTACGGGGAAGGGATCTATTGCTGGTTTACTGTCTAGCGCAAAAATGCAAACAAAGATGTTAGTATCATACTGACCAGACAAAATACCGGTACTATGCACGATTTTAGAAAAAAGAAAAACATAAACAAAGATCTTAGATCTACATAACAATGTTTCTTTGTTGCCATGGCTCCGTTTCTACCATGCTCTAACATAAACTTTGCTATGTGATAAAAATCTGGGTAAGACTATATACTGACCATGAAAATTGTTATATCAGTTCGTGTCTACGATAAAATTGTCACGTGGCATTGTGTCGAGCCATGGGATAATTTTCATAAACCTTACTGTACTCAGGAAAAACCTAATAAATCATTCAAGACATACCTGTCTTGTTTCAAGTCTTCTATCTTTACGTATTTACATTAGGATAGGCATATTCCCTATTTGCGAACGAGTAGACGGGTTGTATATGAACTTTAAGTACAACCTTGATCGAACTAAAGAGGATAATACAAAGGATCTTCTGCTTATAAAATAGAAATACTGACGAACATTTGACCTTATTGTAATATTGACCTTGGACCTATCTGAACAAGAGTTTCAAATGAAACTTCCACTTATTAAGGATGGCACTTTTGCCATTTATTTTTATTATTGTTTTTGAAATCCATTCATACATGCAGCTAAGACAAGCTTTATTCTTGAAAATTCTATACTAGACCTTGAACGCTGATCTTCACCCTTGACCTGTCTGGACAATTGTTTCAAATTGCACTTCTGCAACAGCTCTTTTTTAAAAAATATCATTTTTTGACCTTACATTATGACCTTACCCTTGGAGATAGCAGAATAAATGTATCAAAATACACCTTCATCTGTAAAGGAGAACGAATGTGCCTTATCATTTTGAAATTCACCAACAAGTGGACACGACAAAAACTATCAAGATGTGACTGATCACTTTTACTTTGGTGGAAAAAAAAATCACTTCTCATATTTGGGCCCTGAGTCTCTGACCTTTAAAACTATGTTCAAAATACTCTACTGACTGAGCTATTCGTTGCAACTTATTTTGTGGCATGTTGAAAATGTATTTATCTCTTGTTACTCGCTAACTGCAACCCACAGACAAATCGGACTTAAAACTTACAAAAAAATGTCAGACACCAAGTTATTCCCCAATCTCTCTACTTGTACTTATGTCTATATCATAGATTAAAATAAATCCTTGCTCTGCCTAGTGCCTTACTTACAGTGCTTGTAACTGTGCGGTCATTGGTTTCAAATCTTCAGCTTGGCCACTTCTTTCCGTGGAATGATGCTAGTCATTGTGACAGATTTATTTTCTTACACCATTAATCAATGTTTTAACACAGTTAGTGTAGGAAAGGAACCGTGTGGCTTGCGAAGCATAATTTACAAAGAAGAGCAAGACCAGGTGCTGGAATTGGCCTTAAGTAACATGAAAATGGTAACTTTTGTTTTTCTAAGACTCTACAAAAAGCTCGCTAATAGAAGTCTTGTTATACCTCATCAAAAATGCACATTTCGGAGGACAAGGTTACGTACTGAGGGACAATCTCACCAGAATCTTTTGAGCTTCTGATTGCCGTTACGGGTCCTGTCTTCTGCTAAATGACCTACGTTATGTTATAAGCGAGTACAGATAGAAACATGAGTAGAATTCAAACTGAATACATATGAAATATTTTGTCTTACCTGACGTGGATAGGTTTGATTCAAAATGTCTATCTGGACTTGTCTGTATCCTAAATACACAGCAAAAATCTCCCAGTTGCGACCTATGTAACAGACAGTCAAAATGACAGATGTCTCCTACGTACAATACAATTATTTAGCCTGATTACTGAATGCTTGAAAATAATAAAATAACTTATGTTAATAACTATATAACTTGTTTTTCAACCAACTCCAGAAATTTCATAGGTCTACCAAAAAATACAAAATACCAACAAGGCATGAAAGGCAATTTTCCTGATGACCTCTCTACCAAGGCACAAATGTTTTCTGAAAAAAAACTTTAAGAAACGAGAAGGCAGTTTGAAGGCCTACTATATCCCCCACCGCCCAAGCCATGCCATCCATACATGTCTTTTGTTACATTGATAAAAAAATATAATTTTTTGACCGTATATCTATAATCACGAAATCTACAAAAACATACATGTAATCCACAAACTAGAAAGCTGGAAACATCAAAGCCAGGCTTATAACAGGACAAGGACGTTGTTGCTAGGGATTAACAAACAGACAAAGATATAAGTCTTATGCACTGTACTTCTCCTCTCAATAGTATATTTAAGTGTGAAGCCTACAGCTTTAATACTTTGAAAATTATGCTCCACAAACTTAATGTTTGTTAAAAACAACTTGAAAAAACATACACACACAGTGTCATTGAAAAGTAATATGGTACTTATAGTAAGTGATTTTGCGTTTTGGACATAAAGTCCTTTTTGAAATATCAATACCAATATTCACTGTATAATTGCGTTTTCCACAGCACTACAAGGTGATTCTCATAGCAGAAATTGAGTTTTAAAACACTGTGCAGATTTTCTTTAAAAAACTGATAAAGACTCTATTCCACATGTGCACATCAAGACAGACATCTTAGATAAGCATGTACGTACAGCCTGCCATCCATGGCTTTGCAGCTGATTACAAGAGACATAAAGATGAAGTAAAACCCAATTCCTTTGGCAAAACGACAACCGAATCTCTTGTAAATGGTAAACTTTTAATGTATGTTTTCAAAGTTTCATAAAATCTAATTTGCATAATCCAAGCATAGATGTATCTTTTATTTACCACTAAATGAAAAGAAAATTCTTATTCATGTCAAAGGCTGACCTATACCTAATTCTGCAGCGTATTCCTCTATTTCATCATCTTTCAAAGCATTAGGATTGGTAATAGGGGGTTCTGTGGGGTCCATTTGTTGCATAGAGTACAGATTTCCAGCACCTTACAAATAGAAAATGGATTCAGATATCAAAATTTACTAATCGCAAATAAAAAGGGGACCAAAAGTTAGTTGAATATGAAAATCTGGCTAGTTCTTCATTATACTACAATAGATAATAATTTCCATACAAATATTTATAAAACCACATTTTCAACCTTCAAAATGTTCTTTACGTACAACAATGGAGATAAATAACACTTTTTAGGCTTGCTTGATAAAATTCTCAAAAAAAGTCCAAAGGTATAATTCAGTAATTTGCGCACATTTAATAAATGTAAATGTGACAAATCTTTAACACAAGGGCAAAGATTACACAACTTTTGGTACCAAGATCAGTATTTACCAACCATTCTTAAGATACTCCCTAGTCATATTCTCCAAGATTCTCTGAATTTGAATTTAATTTGCTAAACCAAATGTTGCAAATTACAGAGAATAAGGCAACGAATGTTCCAAAGAATGGTTGATGAACACAGGCACATAATCGATAAGTGAAAAGAACATTAGATTATGCTGATGAGATTTTTTTTGTATATTTCATGGCGGTATGAAAAAAAGGTAATCAAACTGCATGAAACCAAAGCGGTTGTCTGTGATATTAATTTTTAAAGAAGAAAACATGTTTGTTTGCGGTATAAAAACGACAAACCTAAAGACACTGTATGAAACCGAAGCGGTTGTCTGTGATACTTAATTATACAGAATGAAGAGAAGTTTTTTTGTGTTCATGAAGGTATGAAAACAAAAAGAAATCATGGGTCTGTATTCACCAACTATTCTTAAGAACGTTCTTGGTCTTATTCTCCACAATTGTCTACCTTTGTAAGTAACACGACCTCTGATTGGCTAAACCATTCGGTTTAGCCAATCGGAAGTTGTGTTACTTACAAATTTAGAGAACCTTTGAGAATAAGAAAAAGAATATTCTCAAGAATGGTAGGTGAATACGAGCCCTGATCACACTCTTGTATGAAACGTGTTTATGAAAAAATATGATAATTCTTTTCTTACGGGATATTTCATTCAAGCGACTAAGTATGTTGTGTTCCATCCGTTGGATACTGTGTCTCAACGCATCAACTTCTGTAGTATGAGTTGAACCACCAGCAACAGGTGTGACCTATACAACAGAGATAAAACTATCATGTGGATTATTTCTTATTTGAAGCATTAAAATATCAAGGACAACTTAGTTATTTTCCAAACTCTTTAGATCAAGATAATTCCATAAAATAGTGATTATGACCAAAAGACGTCTTTAAATGACGAGCACAAGAAAGGAGATGTTATCTGTCTGAATTTCAAGATAACATAAATGGTATAATTATGAAGTTTTATTACAATACTTTGTCTTTGCTTGATTTTAGAGCAACTTTTCAAGTTTTCTCTTTTTCGTCAAATTAAACTTGGCCTTTACTTAAGCCTAAAAATGACGTTAGAAGCATATTTTTTAGATAAAATCTAACACTACACAAAGTTAATAAACATAATAATAATTATTGCAGATGTCCATACAGCTGCTTGTCAAGCATGTTACCCTTGCGGTTTTGCCGTCTATGACACCCATAGCTAAATTTGAGCAAAATTGATATAAAAATGGTATGGTGCTTCAAAAAAGAGAAGACATTGTACTACAGACAATGTAACTTTGGGTGAGCTAAAAATCTCACCATGGAGGTATTATCAAAAGATTAATCTTTAACTTTTCATGTTACCCTGCCCGTATTCACTCATAATTCTTAATAGATCTCTGAGTCTAAAATCAGACATGTTACCCCTTGAGGTTCAAATAATTAACACGAATTACGAATATCATAAGACACTAGGTAAATATGGTCCCTAGAAATTCTTGAATTAGTACTTTACTGTGTTTAAGTTTTAATAAACAACAGAATTTTGCAAACTGAAAACATTTTTCAGTTGACAAATGAAATGGAACTCAAACGATTGTTTCTGTCTAAAATAGGGAAAGGAGAAAATACCGATTACCAGTATTTCTGTTCTTTTCTCATTTTTTTCAAAAATCCTTTTCTGTAGGTTCCTTGAATATCAGAATTTTTGGAGAACTAATTTTTTATAACACAATCCCGTTTTTAATGACCTTGAGAAAGAAGACTGGTGAAAACATGCATGTATTAGGAAAATTAGATTATGCCGGTAGCCAGCATTTTGTCCTATTCACATAAAATTTGATTGTTTTAAACCGTTGTCCTATGACGTCTAAATGACCTTACTTACGATTTTTCATTAAGGCACTGCCCTGATGAGCGAAAGTGAAAGCGTTTGGAACGTTAAAAATACTATTTGCAGTGTCATTTCTCTTTTGATATATGTATATATACCCGGAAAAATGAAATGACCTACACACCGGAACGACACAAGTAAATTCAATGTATAAGTAGAGATTAAGACGTAACGTGCCCATAACATATATATATTTCAATCAGAAAATAACTAAAGAAACATGTTTCGGCTTTCGCCTCATCTGTGTAACGCTGTAACTATCGGTAACGTCGTTTATTACGTCACTTCCCATGTAACGTCATGGAGGAGAATTATTAAATGGGGTCACTTGTATCTTGGGAAGGAATTAATCCTTTACCAATCAATAAAGTCATATACTTGTCTAAACCGTAATTATTTGCAGAAGACAAACGCGGCTGATGAAATTTGTCTATGAAAATGTAAAAAAAAACATTGGGAGAAAAGGAGAATGGCGCTGGTAACCAGCGTTTTTTCTTTTTTTCCTCATTATGTTCTTGAAAGCTTCTTTCTTTGTATCCTTTTAAAGCTTGATTTGTTTTGACAAGGGAATAACTTACCTCAAGGCTTGATTGGTCTTCCGATGAATTAATCATTCCAAATTGTGTTAGTTGCTGTTTAATCCTGTCGATCTCTTTTCTTAGGTCACCGATTTCATCTGGTATGCTGTCATGCTTGGCAACCTTTACAGTAGGCACAGAAATATACAATTGAATGTTTTTGTTTGTATGGTATTTAATACGCTTTTCAATAATATTTCAATTACATATAGGTGGTTAGAGCACTTATTCCATTCTTTCCCGGAGTTTCTCTCGCCATTTGTTCCAAGCCACTTGCTGCTTTCACACACGGCCATTGTTTAAACAACGATCAGTGGTGAGAGCAAATCACTTCTTTCCCAATAGATATCATCTTACTTCACAGAGAAACTGACCAAGCTTAGGGTTCATTCTGCATCGTCCTAGCTTGAAATATAAATGATAAATATAGATACAATGTATACGAATGAAGTGATCAAACATGAATGTCTGTCTACTATAAACCAGAAAGCTTGGTCCTGGGCAAGCTATTGGAAGTCAAGCAATATTAAAACAGCCTAGTCAAATGTAACAGTATTACAAAGAAAGTCTTGCATAATGTATAGTACATTATTCCATTAATACATGTTTATGTAGCCCCTTTTAGCTCTTTCTTACACATTAAATGAGTTTTAATAACCAAAGTAGAGAAGGCATTTTCTCTTTTTCTCACAATGTTACACAGTATTCCAAAAAACAAATTTCAATTTTGAGCCACATTATTTCATTTTCTACAATGTTTGTATCTTACACATGTCTGAAATTTTGTCATTAGCAAAAAACTCAACTTGACTTATGCCTCAGTGTTCTCTTCTCACCAGTTTGTGCATGTCTGCTTTTTGCAAACTCAATCAAATTTCATTGGGTTACTATGGTAGTGAGTTAGTATATTTTAAATGTATTCCTTTTAAATATTTTGAAATCACAGATGCAGATTGGTTAAATTTTCATTTATTTATTGACGCTCTCAGTTGTCCATACGGGCGCTCTACTGAAGGCTGTTAGTTTTTGTCATGGAGAATAGTGCATGATACAAGAGCAAATCCATCCTGAAGTACGCCTTTAACCGACTAGATGTTGTATCCAAGTTTGACGTCAAGAGCTAATTTTATTGTTTGTTTTTGTCTTTAGATAAATAAAGAAAGTCACATCCATTCTTTTGTTTCAGTAGTCTTTCTTTGTATAAATGCCCTATACATTTTCCTTCAATATTTGGTCCAGTGCTATCACTGTAAAACAAGAAGACATGATCCCTACCCGACCTCATCTTACTTTAGTCAACATTTTCATCTCATAAATTAACAGAAGTTAACTGATTAATAGTCCGGTATGTAAATATTATTTCAGTTATATTGCAGCGGCCAGTTCACCTTGTCGTGCTTTCCTGGAGTTTCTTTTACCAGTTATCCGCACACTGTTCTTTCCAAGCCACAAGCTGCTTTCCCACATAATTATCGTCGAAACAATGGTCAGTTGTGAGAGAGGACTGAAATATTACATCTTTATCACGCTTTTCATTAATATCATGCCAGCCTGATACGTTTTTCTTTTGTCTTTTTACCCCATATTGAAAGCACCATCATGCAATTTTGCTAATAGTATGTTTAAGTGTGGGGTTTTGTGCACAAATAGATTTCGTTACATAGCGGAATTTTGAATTTTGATGCATTTTAAGTGCCTTAAATCTGCACTCTAAATTTGACCCCCTTGCCATACGGCTCCAACTGACACCCTCACGTGATTCAAGACTTGATGTTTACAAGTCCTACGCTGTACAAATTGAGCTATGTGGGCTGGTCGAAGGAGAAAAAATGTGAGATCTATAAATGATCAAAGTGTAAAATAACGCAAAAGTACACATCCTTTATTATAAGCAAGGTAATAAATTGTGTAAATAATTTTTGAAAATGCACAGCATCGCTTCAAAATATCCCCTTCCACCTTTGGTGCTTTGTTTTCTCTAATATTTTTCAAAGAAAGTGAAAAAATATTGTTTCTCTGCAAACAAAAAAAAAAGCTATGATGGACCTGGATTGCTCACTTGAGTCAGTAGGCAAAATTTTACTCTATATCCATTAATCAGTTTTTGCCCAATTGTAAGGTCAGTTGAGCTTAGAATGTGGCCTCTAGAGTGCCCATAAAGAATTTCCATAAGTTGACCTAGTGACCTTGTTTATTACCCACGTGACCCATCTTAACCTCATACAAAAATTTACCAAGACAATGATTCTGAGCAGGCAGTTTTCATGTTAATTGAGCAATAAATTTGTCCTCCAGAATGCCCTTAAGGTTTTTATTCAATTTGACCAAGTGACCTAGTTTCTGACTCCAGGTGGCCCAATTTCAAACTCATCCGATATGGCATCAAGACAAACATTTTGACAAATTTTCAAGTCAATTGAGCAAAACTTGTTGCCTCTAGAGTTCCCATGAGGTATTCAATTAATTAGACCTAGAGATCTAATTTTTGACGCAGGTGACCCAATTCTGAACTCATTCTAGATTTCATCAAGACAAACATTTTATCCAATTTTCAAATCAATTGAGCGCCAAATATTAGGCTAAGGCCCAGATCAAAAAAGGGCCCTATTTTTTTTTTTTTTTTTCAATCCATCTGGTAGAAAAATTCAAATGGTACAGTGAGTTAGGATAGCCTATTAGAGTCACTTTAAGCATGGATGCCAGATCTGAAAGTGGTGCAGATTTTTTTTTTAATATGCTAATAAACGCGCCTACCCCAAATTTGCCTATAACAACAATTAAACTTTTCCTATCTTCACAAAAAACAATGAAACAATGCAATCTTTTTGACAAATCTTTTGAATTTAAGATGACCATAAAAATCCACATTTACATGTATGTAAGACTTATATTGAATCAAGTGTGACCAATTTCACATACCGTAAAACACCTAATAAATGTTCCTTGCAAGAATTAATTGAAAACAATCTCTGAATTTCAGTCTTCACATTGAATGTGTCAATATTCCTGGCTAGATTTTTTCACAGTTTTGGCTAGAGCTACTACGACAGACATAGAGGACGAGAATTAAGAACAATTATGGAGTTTTAGCATTTAGCACCTCAGAAATGATCTATTCATGAGTGCAACAGTATAATTTGTTGTTGCACACTACCCTTTGATTTCGTTATTTCATTATTTATTCACAACTGTATGCTATTTCACTGATGCAATAGGGGATATGTCTTGAAACAAGAGGGTCATGATGGCCCTGTATCGCTCCACTAGCTAATAAATGAAAACACTACAATCCAAACATTACAACTCCGGCCAAATGGTTTAAAACTTGAAGACATACAATAGGCTAAGGCTCAGGTCAAAAAGGGCCCTATTTCTTTTTTTCATACATCTGTTTCTCTAAATCACTGATGCAATATGGAATATAACTTAACACAAGAGGGCCATGACGGCCCTGTATCGTGCCACTGGCTAATAAGTGAAAACACTACAAGCCAAATATTACTACTCTGGGCAATTGGTTTTAAACTTGAATACATGCATTTTTTTTCTATAAAATCCTACGATAAAGTTATGACCCCTTTACCCCTGGGCAAAGCCATTATTGACCACAAAGCTATAATTACTTGATTCCTGGTGGAGATCCACAAGATAAACCCCCGTACCAAATAATACAGGTCTAGAATGTTGTATTATAATCAAGAAGATTTTCAAAGTTTCCTAAAAGAAAAAAGGCCATGTAAACATGAGACCCATGAAACAGGGCTGAATTTGGTAGTCCTAGGCTTTGTCATGGCTAATAAAAAGATCATTTACATAGTTTTCAGCACAAAAGCCAAGGTAAAAATTGTTACCCCTGGTGTGGGGACAAACTTAACCCCAAGGCTATAATTTGGGCCCTTCTGGTAGAGGCCCACTAGATAAAGCTACATTCAAAATTTGGTAGTCCTAGGCCTACTACCAGTAGATTTTTTTAAAGGCTTTTCCAATATAAGCCCATGTAAAACTTGTGACCCTGGGGCCGGGCCAGGACTATAAGTTGGGCACTCTTGGTATACGCCCAGTTGATGAAGATACATGCCAAATTTGGTAGCCCAAGGCCCTAAGAAGGATTTTAAAGTTTTCCGTATATAATTCCGTATAAAACTTGTGACCCTCGGGGCGGGGCCAATTTCGACTCCAGGGCTATTATTTGAAGGAACTTGGTAGAGGTTCGCAACATAAAGCTACATGCCAAGTTTGGTAGCCTAGGCCTTATGCTTTCAGATAAGAAGATTTCATTTTCAAAGATTTCAATATTTTTCAGTTTTGTTGCCATGGCAAACAGAGTTTTTGAAGGAATCAGATTCATTCAAGAAATCCTAAAGAAAGCCATGGCAGGATCATTTCTGTGAAGTTTCATCAAGTTTGGATCTGGTAGTGTCAGAGGAGATTTTTTGAAATATAAGTTAATGCACATACGGACAGACACACGACGGACAGTGGGCCATCAAATAAGCCCGCTGGCCTTTGACCAGTGGAGATAAAATCCTCTTGCTGACTTAAATTAACAAATGCGCTGTTCATTCAGCGTAATTGTAACGTACGAGTGATCAATCATCAGTTTCTTTGTTTGCAGCATTGACAGTATAGCTGCGTTGTGTACGTGTGTGTGGATGTGGGTGTGGTTGTGGATCTGGGTGTTTTTCTGGGTTCTTTTTTTTTTTTTTTTAGCTCACCTTAGCACAAAGTGCTAAAGGTGAGCTTTTGTGATCGTCCTATGTCCGGCGTCCAGCGTCTGTCGTCCGTCAACAATTTCTTTAAACATCTTCTCCTAAATCACTGGGCAAATCTTGATGAAACTTGGCAGGGATGTTCCTTGGGTGAAGCTCTACCAAAATTGTTCAAGGAATAGAATTCCACTCATAATTCTGGTTGCCATGGCCGCAAAAAGGAAAAAAAAAAAAAAACAAAATCCTTGAAAATCTCCTTCTCTGAAAGTAGAAGGCATAGAGCTTTGATATTTGGTATGTGGCCATCTCCTAGTGGACCTCTACCAAATTTGTTCAAATAATGCAACTGGGTCAAAACTGGCCCCACCCCAGGGGTCACAAGTTCAAACATAGGAACAAAGAATAAAAACTTTAATATTCTTCTTCTCACAAAGTAAAAGGCATAGAGCTTTGATATTTGGAATGTAACATCTCCCAGTGGACCTCTACCAAGTTTGTTCATATGATGCCCATGGGTTTAAAAGTGGCCCTGCCTCGGGGGTCATAAGTTCGAACATAGGAACAAAGAAGGAAAACTTTAAAAAATTTTCTTCTCTGAAACTTGATGGCGTAGAGCTTTGATATTTGATATGTAGCATCTTCTAGTAGACCTCTACCAAGTTTGTTCATGTGATGCCCCTGGGGTCAAAACTGGCCGCCCTGCCCTGGGGCCACAAGTTCAAACATAGGAACAAAGACAGAAAGTTATAAAATTCTTCTTCTCTAAACCTAGAAGGCATAGAGCTTTGATATTTGGCATGTAGCAATTCCTAGTGGACGTCTCCCAAGTTTGTGCATGTTATGCCCTTGGGGTCAAACCTGGTCTTGCCCCTGGGGTCACAGGTTAGTTTAAAGTTCATCACATAAACATGAGGGAAATAAAGCTATTATCTCAGTTGAGCACTCCAGGCCAATGTCCCTCTTGTTGAAATGTCATGATGTAACAGATTTATTTCCTACATAACAATGATATTTTTAATGCATATAGCATGGATATAGTTAACAGTGGCTACTGAAGAGTAATTCAAATAACTTAAATGTAATTGCAATAACATTTAAAGTCTTAACTTGTCAACAAGACAGTATTTTTGGTGCAAATGATTTTTCTTCATTTCATGTGTAACTATTCAATTACTGTTTCATTTGATTGTTCTCAAATAAAGTACAAACCTTTTTTTGATACTTATATGTGTCTGCGCTGTAACATTTTGTGTCATTGCTGTAAAACATGAGTCGTTTATATAACAATGATAAAAAATGCTCACGAAAAGAAGCCGGGACGTTTAATTTAATAAAAACAATTTCTGGGAACAAAACGGAAAATACAGTTACATTTTTAGTACAAACAGCTAGACATCATTTACTAGATCTATATAACTTTTTCAAGAAATTAAAATAGTTGCAAAACACTGATCGTCTCTGACATATGACGTGCCAAAATTTTGTTTCAAAATACTCAATTAATATAAAACAAATATGTGTTATACAGATGATTTGAAGTGAAATATTATAATCTGAACCAGAAAATATTTATTTTTCTAAATTAGAATGGAATTTCTTTCACTTTCCAATTTCGTTACATGAAGGACATATCGATGTGTTATGACTAGCATTGCATCACAGTAGACAATATTCCAGTTTGGATATAAGGAACCTTATCAAACAAAAAAGTCCACCTTAATTTTCAAAAATCGTGTCTCCTAAAATCCGCCATGATTATATAATAGCTCATAGACGGCCGTGAATATACATTAGTGGGTGGGGTAAAAGATAAGCAAGACCGTAACAAATATACAATGCAGCAATTTAGTAAAATAGTAAGCATTTAGTTCTCATCAAACCCTTTCACAAGAAGATGAAACACAAAAGTCTTAAATGATATTAAGTTGCTCATGATTTTCAAAAAATGTATGCAAATTTAGTGGGTGGGGTAACACCAGGACACCCAGTGTATCTTGTCTTCTCCTGTAACTGAATTTTACCATTGCTTATGTGCTTAACTATCAATTAGACCTATTTGCAATCAATACACTCCGGAAGATATTGAAATTTTGTTGTTTATATACATAAGTTCAATTCAATGCATTTTCAATGTGTGGGGTAACAAAATGTAGTCTGAAAAAAATCTGCACCACTTTTGTTTCTGGCATCCACCCTAATTTGACTTCTATATAGCTGTATTATCACCTGGTACCAATGAAATTTTTCTACCAGACGGATTGAAAAAAATTGAATCCAGCTTGCCAGTCCCTAGACTATATGGACTGTAGAGTGCTGACAAGGTATTTCTTTAATTAAACCAAGTAACCTAGTATATGACTCCAGGTGATCTGTTTTCACACTCATCCGATACATCAACAAGACAAAGATCCTGACCAAATCTTTAGGTCATCTAAGTTATGAATGTGGCTTATAGAGTGCACACAAATCATTTCTTTAATTTGCTCTGGTGATCTAGTTTATGACCCCAGGTGACCAAAATTCCAAGTCACTGTACATGTTGTGCTCAGGTGGGCTAACAAACTTAGAACAGGTTCATTACATATCCAATATCAAAGCTTTAGACCTTCCAGTTTCAGAGGCGAATACTTTTAATGTTTTCTGTCTTTGTTCCCATGTTCAAACTTATGATCCCCGGGGAGGGGCCAGTTTTTGACCCCAGCAAGATCAATTGCACAAACTTGGTAGAGATGCACTAGAAGATGCTATATACCAATATCAAAATTCTAAACCTTCCAGTTTTAGAGAAGAAGAAATTTAAAGTTTTCCTTGTATATTCCTATATTCAGACTTGAGACATCCGAGGCGGGTCAGTTTTGACCTAACGGGCACCATATGAACAAGTGTGGTGGAGGTTCACCAGGAAATGTTACATACCAAATATCAAAGCTCTATGCTTTCGAGGTTTAGAGAAGAAGAAATTTAAAGTTTTCCTTTTTTTGTTCCTATATACGAACTTGTGACCCCAGCCGGGTTATCTTTGACCACAGGGCATTATTTGAACAAACTTGGTAGAGGTCTACCAGGAGATGCTACAAAGCAAATACTATAAGTCTACGCCTTCTAGTCTTAGAGAAGAAGATTTTTAAAGTTTTACTTCTTTGTTCCTATATTTGAACTTGCGACCCCCGGGTTTGGGGCCAGTTTAGACCCTAGGTCTTCAGAGAAGAAGATTTTCAAAAATGTTGACATTTTTTCCGTTTTTGTTGCCACGGCAACTAGAGTTGTGGGTGGAATACAATCTCGTGAACAACTTTGGTAGAGATTCACCCAAGGAAAACCCCTGCCATATGCCTAACATGTTTAAAGGATTTATTGACAGACGGATAGATGGACGTTGGAAGATGACCGATCACAATTCCTAACCATACACTTCGTGCTCAGCTAAGCTAAAAGTCTGTTCCTGAATTTCTTTTATTGCAAAGAATTAATCAGAAATATAACTGTTTGTTGACACGCTAAGATATTTTTGTAATCTGTTTAGTGCTTTAATCGTTTTTATTAATCCTTTTCACTACAGGCAAACATTACATTTCTGTCAGTAATCATAGAATAGAATTTGTTAATTTGAGAATTTTTTTCAGGTTTGAGCTTCTAAGATTATGTTCTTAATTTGACAAGAGTTAGTATTATATTATCATTTAAGCGGAAATGAAAACTATAACTGTCCATAGGACATTACTGTGTTACATATCCCTAAAAAGGGAACGTAATCAGCAAATGAGATTACAGATGAAAATACCAGATATATATGTCGTAGGCCAGATTGGAATCTAGGTAGATCCGGAATCTGCCTAGACCAAATTAGAATTATAACTTTATCTAGACCAAAACAGGTTTTTTTCTAAACTTTATTAAATCATATTGATCCACATTATGTTTAAAACTGAAAGATATTTTTGATTAAAGCAATTTATGTGTTTTTTCCCACAAATGTTCTGTTTTTTACATTTTTTTTTGCTAAAGTGCAAAACATTCAAAATTTATTCTTGCTCTGAATTTCTGGTTAAGACTTCTTTAATTTTGTGGTTTAAGTTAAAATAGTTGGTTTATATGTAGTCACACTGTATTCAACGAGAAATATTTGAATTTGGTGTACGCAGATTGTGGAGCTGCCTAGCCAAACTGGAATCCAAATAATTTTTTTAGATAAAATTCCAGTTTGATCTAGGCAGATTCCGAATCTGCCTAAATTCCACTTTAGACTGCGACATAATCATATACGTTTCTTACTTTTCACCTTTTCAGACTTCTGCTATACGCATTTATCCTGTGTATTTGCCAAGGTGTATTTAAAAAAAAATATTGAGCAATATGTAGGATCTGTATTATCAAGTACATGTACTTAAGTAAAAAATACACGAAAAATAAGGAGGCTCTAGTAATAAAAGTACTGTACTCTATATGCTACATGTTCAGTAAGTTGTTTTTAAAGCACAAGGTTTCTCTTTTTCTTAGGTTTAAGCTTAAAACCAGTCTTGAACATTCAACGTTTAAGTCTTAATTCCTAATTGAAAAAAGGGTGTTTTGTCACAGCTTACAAATTATTTTAGTACTTATTTGGCGACATGTCACATTCTTTATGTATTTCCAGAGTTTCACCAGTGCCAAGCTAGGGCTCATAAATTTCTTGCCAAAGGGAACTCCCACGAAAGCAGTTGATCTATTGAGGCACAGGGCACGAGTCCTACACTTTACCATTGAGCTACGTATGGCCTTCCCTAACTGAAAATGTTTACTCCAATATATTTAATACTCACAAAAGCTAAAACATTGGGAGTTAATAAATGCCTTACCTTCTGGTCCAATTCTTCAATTTTTGTAAGCATTTCTTCATATTTTTCCTCGAATGTCCACTTCAGTAGTTTATTGAATTGACCCTTTTCCTCTTCAATCAGTTCTTTCGTTTTAGCTTGGTCAATGTTGCTTTTCATGATGTCCTCCTCACCATAGTATTTAGCAAGCCCAAGTAAAGCAACTTCAGTCCTAGCCCAAATCGTTTCAAATTCTGATTTCTTCATGCAGCACTTTGTCACATGTGCTATGGCCTCATTTCGAATCGATTTTAGCCTGACTACATTTGCTCCAGGTGTCTGATCTGATGGCACCACGCATTGAGTATTCCATCCACCAAGGGGATACTGCAGACTTGTCAGGTATCGAATCAAAACATACAGCAACGAAATATCAAATTCAGTTTCAGTCTGTCCCTCCATTCTGTCTTTTAATATTTCATATTGCGCTTCATTTAATTTATGCCTTTGTCTTAGTTTGTCAATTTTTGTCTTTTGGCTTTTAAGAAAAGTTTGAATGGTCTGCTGATTTATTTCATTCAGAAATACTTTCAAGAGGCCCTCCGTTCCCAGGTTTACAACAAGACGTACTAGCCTGTAGAAATACTCTTCTTTTTCTTCATCAGCCATGGTCACAGATTTAACTACACTAATATTATTCAAAATATTACTGAAATGAAACAAAAGGTTAATGAAAATAAAACAGTCTCTGGTCATACTAAATAATAGTACAGTAACAAATCAGTAAGTGCCGCCTGCCCGCGTGGTAACTGCCGGTTTTCACTCAAATTCGGCCGGTGGCAGCTCTTTGGCAGGCACAATAGGCAGGCGGCATTTTTGACGCCGCTAGGACGCCGCTGAAATTTTAAGAACAAGAGGGCCATGATGGCCCTGATATCACTCACCTGAGTCTTTTGACCAAACATGAACCATCTAGTTTCCCAGTGACCTAGTTTTTTATCAGACATTACCCATCATCAAACACTTTTTAGATATCAATAAGACAAACATTCTGATCAAGTTTTATGAGTATTGGACTAAAAATGTGGCCTCTACAGCATACAAAAGGTTTTTCTAAGATTTCACCAAGTGACCTAGTTTTGGATCCGACATTTACCCATTATCAAAATCTTTTGAGACATCACCAAAACAAACATTCTGACCAAGTCTGAAGAGTATCAGGCAGAAAATGTAGCCTGTAGAGTGTACACAATGTTTTTTTTTTTTTAATTTTTGATCCATTGACCTAGTTTTTGACTCCACATGACCCATTTTCAAACTCATTCAAGGTATCACCAAGACAAATATTATCAACAAGTCTTAGGAGTATCAGACTGAAAATGTGTCCTCCAGAGCATACAAAAGGTGTTCATAACATTTGACCTATTGACCCAGTTTTTGACCCAACATGACCCATTTTCAGACTCATCCAAGATTAAAAGCAAACATTCTGACTAATTTTCAAGAGTGTTGGACTGAAAATATGGTATCCAGACCATATACAAGGTTTTCTAAGATTCGACCTGGTGACCTAGTTTTTAACCCCAATGACCCATTATCAAACTCGTCTAATATATCATCAAGACAAACATTCTGACCAATATACAGGAGTTTTGGACTGAAAATGTGGCCTCTAGAGCCTACAAAAGGTTTTTCTAACATTTGACCTGGAGACCTAGTTTTTGACTCCACATGACCCATTTTCAAACTCGTCCAAGATATCGTAAAGGCAAATACTCTGACTAACTTTCAAGGGTTTTGGACTGAAAATGTGGCCTCTAGAATATACACAAGGTTATTTTCAAAATTTGACCTAGTGACCTAATTTTAAACCCGACATGACTCATTTTCGATCCTTTCCGAGACATCATCAAGACGAACATTCTGACCAACTTTCAAGAGTTTTGAACTGAAAATGTGGCCTCTAGAGCGTACACAAGGTTTTTCTAAAATTTGACCTAGTGAACTAGTTTTTGACCCCACATGACCCATTGTCGATTTGTCCGAGATATCATCCAGGCAAATATCATGACCATTTTTCATGAGTATCCGACTGAAAATGTGACCTTTAGAGCTTACACAAGCTTTTTCTAAGATTTGACCTAGTGACCTAGTTTTTGACCTGGCATGACTTATTTTCAAACTCGTCTAAGATATCATCCAGGCAAACATCCTGACCAACTTTCATGAGTATTGGACTGCAAATGTGGCCTCTAGAGCGTACACAAGGTTATTCTAAGATTTGATCAAGTGACCTAGTCTTTGACCCGACATGACCATTTTCAAAGTTGTCTAAGATAACATCAAGACAAACTTTCTGAAGAACTTCCAGGAATTTTGGACTGAAAATGTGGCCTCTACAACGTACACAAGGTTTTTACTACGATTTGACCTAGTAACCTAATTTTTGACCCGACCTGACCTATTTTCGAACTCGTCCGACATATTTTCCAGGCAAACTTCCTGACCAATCGTCATGAATATCCGACTGAAAATGTGGCCTCTAGAGCGTACAAAAGGTTTTTCTAAGATTTGACCTAGTGACCTAGTTCTTGACCTGACATGAACCATTTTCGGACTTGTCTGAGATATCATCAAGGAAAATATTCAGACACTTTTTAAGAGTTTTGGACTGAAAATGTGGCCTCTAGAGCATACACAAGGTTTTCCTAAGATTTAACCTAGTGACCTAGTTTATGACCTGACATGACCCATTTTCAAACTCGTCCAAGATATTATCCAGGCAAACATGCTGACCGACTTTCATGAGTATCGGACTGAAAATGTGGCCTTTAGAGCGTACACAAGGTGTTTCTAAGATTTGACCTAGTGACCTAGTTTTTGACCAGGCAAACATCCTGACCAACTTTCATGAGTATCGGACCGAAAATGTTGCCTCTAGAGCGTACACAAGCTAAAAACTTGACGACTGACGACGGACGAAGCACGACGGACACAGCACGATCACAACAGCTCACCATGGGCACTTCGTGCTCAGGTGAGCTAAAAAGTTAAAACTCTGTCTGCCACCGGCCTATTTATTCCAATTGTGCCTGTCGTCAGGGCGTCGGTGTAATACAGAGAAATGACCCTCCCAACAAAATGACCCGTGGGTCATTTCTCTACGTAGAGAAATGACCCGGGTCATTCCTCTACGTAGTGAAATGACGTCTCGGATCATTTCTCTACGTAGAATAATGATCTGGGTCATTTTGTGGAGGAGGGTCATTTCTCTGCTTTACACCGCGCTCACTTCGTAGTCGCGCGATGACTATCAAGCGGCAGACGGACTGCAGCACGATTTTTTTTACTTGGTCGCGGGGTTTGAGGGCTTTCAAACTTAGGCCGGCGATCGGTAGGAACTAACTGCCACTCTCCACATGCGGCCTGCGGTCGTTATGCTACCGACATGCCACCGTACAATTTCAAAATATCTGCCGGCGGCAGAGAGGATATTGAAAAGCAGCTGGAAGGTGACTGTCGGTGTTGGTAGGTAGCAGGACGGCGATCTGCCGAGTGCAGACTTCAGGGCCCCTGTAAATAAATCCGAGGCCATTAACAATAAAAAACAAGTTGGCTTCTTTAAAAAAAGAAGCCAGGAGAGGTCAGTATCAATGTTTTTGAATAGTTCATTGGCTTTCAATTTCAATATACATGTATTTTGGTATATGTAAACAAACGAATAAAACTGCCGCCGCATAGAAACCTCATATGCTTTACATGACGGTAATTTGACCTTGTTGTAGAGTTTTCAAGTTGCAAGTTCAAATAGTCTGGCACCCCTCCGTACGCCAAGAGTAGTGGTAGGGGCAGGTTATCAAGACTACAAGTTCTTGTCCAGCGATATTCTTTCCCTTTTTTAACGAAATTCTTCTTGTTCTTTCTTCTGCTTGGAATAGTTGCTGAATAAAAAAACTGCAATTATTAGAGAGGTTATTTGCAGCCATAGAAAATTACTAAATCAAATCTTTTCTGAAATTCTTCATTTATAAAAAAAAAAAAAAAAAACTCTCTTATTCCGTGTTTCGTTTTTTTTTTTTTTTTTTCGCTTTTTTTACAAAGCGATGACGAAACAGACTGTGTATCAGAACAATTACGCTAGAAGAAATAGAATTAAACAGAAAATTCTGTGGCAGTATGCCTTTTAAACTCACAACTGTTGGAGAGGTCTGATGACCTCTCAAATAATCATCATGGCGGTTCTAAAAGCACCAGTGCGACTCAAAGACTTGCATATTGCTTGGGCCTGGGCTCTGGACTCTTGCGCTTCGGTGCTGGTGCCTTGTCCTGCCCCTTGCCGCTGCCTTTAGGGGCAACTTGTGAGAAGGAACATTTCTTAGAAATTAGATCCATCTATCTTGGGGTTGATAATAATTATGAACACTTTATAGTGATACGAGAGCATTACGTACATGTACTTGTCCGTTGTGGAGAATGACCATAGATGGTCGTTGTTGAACTTATAAAACGTAGTTGAACATAGTTACACGTAGTAATTCGTAGTTCATCATTGTAATTAACGTAGTTTGAACCTAGATTTGCTGGTATTAAGCGCACATTTTTTAACTACGATGTTATGATCCTACTGTAGCCGTAGTTTGATCGTAGTTGATCTTAGTTCACCGTAACTGACCTTACTTTACCGCAGTGTGCTTAATACTGTACAGTAATTGCCCAATACGGTCAAGTACATGTTCATAGGAGGTGTCCATTCCTGGGATCCATTATTTTAAAAAGTAATTGATTGATTACAATTGAAATAGAAATGTTTCAATTAAATTATGATTATAATCACTTGATTTCAGTAAAAGTAATTACTTACATGTATATAAATTATTTTCCGAAAAGCGGTTATTCTTTTATCACTATTTGGTATTAAATTTATATATAGAGTATAAAACCTTAACCTATTACCACACCATCCCAAGTTTTTATGCTCCTGACAGATAAAGCCTTTGAGAACATTTCGAGTTATCAGCATTTTCTCTTTTCCCCTAAATGTTTTCTACTTTATCAAATACAGAAATTTTCATTCAAGCTACATTAGATCTCTTCATCTGCAAATACTTTCAATTTTGTAGAATCAAAAGTTTGTTAGTTTGGTATTCAAAAGATTAAAGAACGAAGAAAATCAGTATGTTCAATGAAATGTTAAAAAAAGAAACCACAGCTGTGATGAATGTACAACTGAATAATTGTTTGCCACATAAACCTTTTCCATGCAATTCTGACTTTTAACTACCCTGAAACACAGTTTTTGAAAACATGAAATATGGGAAAGGAGAAAATATTGGCTTTGTCATCTTTTCCCTAAATGTCAGCAACCCTTTTACAGAAAAGAACCAGCGCTGGACCTACATGTACTCTGAAAGTTTATCTTCAAGACATTCTTGGTAAAGGGCTTTGTCCATTTCTACAGTTAAACATTCATGAATGGTTTGGCAACATATTTTTGGTGATACTCAAAGGAGAATTTTATACTCCCAGGTAAAGATAATTACTGGATAAAAACCTGTCTGTTGTCATGGTTTCTAAATGTAACTGAAAAGGAATTGAATTCAATTCTAAATTACTTACCTACTATCCTCTTTCAATTAATTACATGTAGTTTCAATAGAAGAAATTCCTTTTCACATCAATTACCAATTATTTCAAATAACAGAAAAAAAACCTAAAATTAATTACACAATTATTCTATCAAAAGTTGTATTTGGACCAAGGTCTGGATATGACAACGGTAACTTACCCGTACTGAGTAGACAGAAGCACATGGTTGTACCATACCTTAACGCAGTTGACCTTCATTTACCATAGATGTGCCTACTTAGACGTAGAGTATGCGTAGTTTAACGTAGTAAATCGTTCTTATTAAAACCCTACTTAACCCTGGTCACTTTACACGCAGTTGAATGTGGGTAACCATACTTAGACGCAGTTCAACCTCCTTAAGCCATGGTCACACCTTACGTAGATGACCGTTGTGAGTAATGACCATGTATGGCCTAGTTAAATGTATTAAACCTAGTTAAACGTAATCACACGTAGTTAACCATAGTTAAACCTAGTAACGAACTTAGTTTGAACTTACGATTTACCCGTAGTAAGCACATTTTTTTTTAGCATGTTCAAACATTTGTTACAGTTAACTACCACGTTGTGACCGTACTGTGACCATAGTTTGAACGTAGTTGACAGTAGTTAAGTGTAATTGACCTTACTTAACTGTAGTGTTCGATAGGTTCAACTACAGTCAATTACGGTAATTTCGTAATACGGTCAACTACACAAAATGTGACCAGATCTGGATTAAATTATTCAAAAAGTAATCAATTAATTACAATTAAAATAGAATTTTTTTTTTTATAATAGTAATAAATCAAATACATAATTGTTTCTTGATCTTTTGGCTTTATATTTATAAATAGAATATGAAACTTTAACCTGCTAGGTACCACACAAACCCAAGCTTTAAAGATCCTGGAGGATAAAAGTTAGTTTTTTGAAAACAATGTGAGAAAAATGTGTTCTCCCCTTTTAAGACAAGTTTCAGCATTTGAGCTGCATTCAATTTGACCACTGAAAGTTCTTACAGTTTGGACAGTTTTGGTACAGAGAGAAATCCATTTCAAGTTTCATATATGTTTCATGAATGATACGGCAACACCCTTTTTGACGAGAAGCGGGTTTCAATTTTATACTTGAAGGTGAAAATAATTACTGCAAAAAAATGTCTTTTGACAAGGGTTTATTTGTTGCATTGTTTGCTACATGTAATTGAAAAGTAATTGAATTTAATATTTCATTTTTTTTCTTTTTGGTTTACCTCTTATATTACTATGATAATTAATTTCTATGTAAGTAATTCATTTTTACATCGATTACCAATTACTTTAAGATAAGAGAATAAGTATAATTAATCATAATTTATCAAATCATAATTGTAATCTGACCCAGGTCTGGATGAGACAGTAGTTAAAAACACAATGACTGCAGTCTACCCGTACAGAGCAGGCACAACCACAACGTTTTATGGTAGCTTAACAGAGTTGACCTTAATTACCGTAATTTACGTAATTAGAACGTAGTTTATGCGTAGTTTGGCGTAATTAATCGTTGATAGACCTGGATATACCTTAGTTTACCCTGACCGTACTTACACTTAGTTCAAGCTACTTAGACTTACAACATCGCCAAGTTGGAACCTATTTTGAATAAACATCAACGTAGTTGACCGTAGTGGCACTACAGCAGACTACGTTTAAAAGTAACTACGGACAACTACGGGCATGACCGTAAATGTGACCATGGCTTACGACTTTCCATTTTTCCTCTTATTGCAAAGGTTGAACATTCGTTGAACTTACTTCAACTTAGTTGACCGTAGCAACGCCACGGCAGACTACGTTTGAAATGAACTACGGGCAACTATGAGCATGACCGTAAATGAGACCATAGCTTTATTAATATCCTATGATTTTGACCAAAATACAGTTGAGCTAAATTGTGGCGAATGCAAAAGATTATCCATGAAAGACCTTCAAGTCTAAATGTCAGGTGGTTTCGAAAACACATATTTCCACAGAAGTGGTAAAAGCATCGAGCCATGCAGAAGAAATTGAAACAAAAAAAAGCTGAAACCACATTTTGGAGAACAGACACCTTATAACAGAACATTGAACAAAGCCTTTTAGATTTTGAAGATTTTTGTGAAAGTGATGAGAGGAATATCGAAAGCAAGGTATAAAACTAAACCATTTGTATAAAGATATATTAGGGCCGCTTATGTAACTAAAGAGAGTTTCTAAAGTCATGCACTTATCCACTTATATTTGCTGTTCTTGCCACTGTTGGAAACTATCCGAGAAAGTTAAGCTTTTGAAAAAAATAAGCATTACTGGAATAGGCCAAAAACTCTTTCTTGCAGAAGAAAAATTATAATTTTCTCTGCAAGACTGCAAGAGTTGGTAAGGTCATTTTAAAAGACTATGAAAAACTCCATAAGTATTCATGGGGGTGTCAAGATTTTTCGATATTCAGGGGGTTCCAATGAACTGCAAAGTACCTACTATCTATACATGTATGTACCGAAAACATTTTACATCCTAAAGACTGTCTCCCTTAACTCTTTCACTGCTGAATGAATGAATTGCATTTTCTCAGAGGTCAAAAATACATTTCTTCTGCAACATCAAGTAACACAGAATCCAGAATACGGCAATGGACAGTGAAGATCAAATATCAGACTGCACGTTCTGTTCAATATTATCTTTATCTACACTCCCGCAAAAAGCTCTATGTTGTCTACGGTATGGAAAGTTTAAAATGTAGACAACTTTAGCTTATTACTTAGCGCATTATGAAATCCCCTACCTACAAGTTTTCCATTACTTAGTGCGTCTACAACACATAATAGAAAAGGTGCAACAACTGAAACAGCTGCATCATTTACCGGTGTTCATAAGCTGTCTAAAAGGTAACACAAGGTAAAATGAAATGTACCAAATCACAGCTAAATTAATGCATTCTTCCATGATACTACAGATTACAACCATAATCGATCGGTTTACTCAACACAGATCGAGACATCCAGGCAAAATCTAGCCTAGTTTTAGATTTAATTTTTCTGCCAGGAGGTATTATTTGGACCGATCGCATAATAACAGAGTTTTGTCTTCACAATAATGTACATATTTTATATGTTATAATTTAAATATAAATGCAATTCATCACCCACATTGCTAACGTTTGGCAGTTATAGTGTTTTTAAACGCACTATTTGAGCTCATAGCAAACTAATAGAGCTTTCTTACATCGAATTCAGAAACAAAAGAACGGCATTCTACCTTGTTCTATTTTGTGTACTAAAATAACTACACTATATTCAAACAGTAACCCGAGTTAAAACTGCTAATTCTCTCACAAACATTGAGATATTGGTCACAAAGATTTAAGAATGATCTGTGCAGTCTCATCTCGATATGCACTATTTCTACGCTCTACTCAACGGTAATGTTGGTTAAAATCGGATTTTCATTATTGGCTGTAAGTCTAGATCTCATTATGTAGTCAGATATGATCATCTGGAAAGTTCGGTCTGTGCAGTTTCATCTGAATCGTTGATATTCACAAAGATAACTTTTGAAAATAATGATAAACCAGACATGCAACTGATGCTTTATACTCGGGAGTAGTTACAACTTGATCAAATTCCTTCTTTCAGCAGAAAACAGGCGTATCAAGATATACAGTTGAACATTCAAAAGTTTCTCAGGTCATCCAGGGGGTTAGTGATTATCGAAGGAATAGGTCCCGATTTCGGAGACGAAGTAAAACAGTACTAGAAATCCCTTTTTATTCCAGATAATTAAAACAATATATCTCGTAAATCTCATTCAAACACTTGATTGATTCTATGTGAACTTGATATACAACGTACAAGACAAAAGTTTTAACAAGCAAATAAAATTTCTTTTTATGACTATAGTAAGAGGAAACTGTCGAGAATAATGTTCTGGGAATGCATCAAGTCAGAAATGATAAATCATGGATACACAAAGGAGATAAATGTTTGCAGTATGATTAGAGAGGTATTATCTGTAGCAGGTGGCCATCTTGGAATTTTTTCAAAAGACACATTTGAAACATTTTTTACTGATTAAATGTTTGACAAGTCAATGGAAGTACATCTGAATTTCCTCCTAACTTTGTTCTTTTCACAACACAGTGTTGTGATTCAGGAGATAAGCGGCCGTAAGCCGCAACCAAAGGTAAATTTTGTAGTGTAAACATTCCGTGAAATCTAAATCATACAATTTGAGATTAGGGTAATTATTGAGACGATGGCGATCTGGTATTTTAAGGTCGGTCCCGGTGTTATTCGCTCATATGTGAAGACGATTCAAACATGTGCTGCGTGTATCATTTTCTTCTCTTCTCTTACTTCCAAAAGACCGGTGTTCATTCCCAGTGTAATTGGGCTTCTGTAATATGAATGTGTAGTAAAGTAAAATTTTCTCTCGTCAAAAAGCAGACTTTCTATGACGACTAAAAGTTATTTTTTACTCAATATTTCTTCTACCATCGGTACATTTCCATTTAGCTTATAAATGGATATTTGAAAAACCAATAGGCTTTCCGAAAATGCCAAATAATTTTCATTATATGTGTTTATGTGTGGCCTGCAATAACGACAAAACTAATTCAAATGAAATATATAGACTATTCGGTTAATCACAAGCTACACAAAAGTATTTTCAAAATGTTGGACGGCATTTTTCAATCGTGACGATATCGGTGATTAGTAATTTCATAAATTCCGTAAAGTTCCATGGAACAAATGTATTAAATCTTATACTGAAAGGTATGATCCGGAAAACAGAGCTTATGTCTTTTCTAGTAATTTCTAACAGAAAACTTAATATTTATTGTAAAGGTAGTCCTCATCACCGAAGCGCCTTTTATATTCAGAGTCAGTCCACTTAAAAATTGGAGCCCTTATTCATTTTCCTCATATTCGTGTTATTTCTTTGAAATTCATTACTAGCAGCCCACGTTATCGTTGAAACATTAATTTACGGTTTTAGGATAGCAAAATTCTCTCTAATCTACTAATGAGATGGCAACAACAGAATAGTTTTAGTTCATGACTTATTATTTCGGCTACGGTCAACCCACGGCACGAAAATCCAAACAACACTGCACACATTCTATATTATTCAGTAGTGTACAAAACACATTGAAAGGCCAGTGCATTGCACGACTTCTCCCTTTCAATTATTCCAAAGACATCGGAACGAATAATTACTTATAATGGCAAGCTGGTAAACCTGTCTTTTAGTTGTTTCTGAACGATACTTTAGGAACCATAAGACAAACACAATATGTTCTCGTATTGGCTTCAAATATGAAGTTTTCTACGCGTGTATAAAATGGAACAATTTTACAAAAAAAGTTCATCATTTATACTATAGAAAAAATATAGAAGGTGTTCACCCACATTCAGAAGAAATGGGCCCAAGTACTGATCTTGAGTATACAAGTAACTCTTAGTCTACAAGTAGATTGAGCTCAAAATGTGTAGCGTGATCTACTCTGTTTTGCTGAGACATTCCACACAAGGTCAACCTTAACATTGCTCTTATTAGGATCTTATTTCTTAAATGAAAATGCCTGTTTAGTTTATTCCGCGCTCTGAAGTTTAAGCCTATCCATGGCCTTCCCACTGAAATGACGATTTCACCTAAATGCAATTTTCAACAAAAGATACTAAAATAAGCTTTGAATCCATAAATTCACTAGCAATAGAAATAGATTATTTTCTTTGGTCCCACATATGTGTAAGCTTTCTACGACAATTATTTGTCATTGTCGGTAATATTAATTGTAGTGCACAGTAGACTTCTAAGGTGCGAAACTGCAATGGTGCGAAACACTTCAAAGCGACAATATTACTATAAACGCCGCATTAAAGCATTATTTAATCACCGTATATTGCTTTATTGGACCACTTTAGAACAGACTGGCGAACTTTTGGTCTCCTGAGCACAATCCCAAAGTCTGCCACCTGGCGATTGGGATTTTTGGAAGTTGAAGAGGTCGAAGGGCATCAAGTACACCTCTTTATTATCTTATAGGTTAATCATCAATTGACACTTTTTTGAAAATTTTATACCTTGTGAAAGTTCCAAATGATCCCAGGTAATGTATATCATCCTGTATTTAGATAACTCTACACATTTCTAACAAAATAAAAGACCATTTAATCAAAGCAATGACAACACTATTTGTTTATGATGAAAGCTTCCAAATATCATAATCTTAGAAGCAACAGGAGTAATTATCAGATAAAGCACATTTTCTTGATCACAAATGCCTTAAAGGTGGGTATTTAGAATTTTCACATCACACAAAATTAAAAAAATATATATATTATTGAAATTCATATGAAAAAAACAATACAAATCATCAATAAGTAAGAATCATAAAATTACACACAAAAAAAATTGATGGTATTCCCTTAAAAGGCTACGTAGCCTCTTAAGCTATTTTTAGATTTTGCGCCAGAAATCAATAAAGCATTGTGGGAATGTCAAATGACTGGCACGTAACTGATGACGCTTAATTAAATTCCATTACATAACAAACATGTAATAATTGTTTTCAATGTTGTCTTCTTCGGACGGATGTTTGAAACTTTGTCTGTGTTTTTCAGTATTTAAATAAGAGAATTGATAATCTAAAAATAGAACGTGTCTCCCGTTGGTGTCATACTGGTCCTTAATAAATATCTAATTTCTCGTGTTGTCGAATGGTTTTCGACTACTGGAGTGTTATGAATGAAAATTAAAAGGCTATGGGAGTAGAAGGATGATTTTTTTGCTTTTTTGGTAAAATTTTCATTATTCATAGTAAAACTTCTACACGTCGATTCAGCAATCAGGTGTTTTACTAGCAATCTGAGTTACCAAGACTAAGTTACCAATTCCTAATTTTGGTTTGCTATTTCAACATGGTAGATGCACTTGTTATCTTACATTGTTAGTCAGTATTCTTAAGAAAGAAACAAATGAATAAATGCATGGCAGAAATAAGGAACCGGGCGGGATTCGAACCCCAGAACTTCCGTACGAGAGGCCAATATCTTAACCCACGGCGTGGAATCACTTGATACAACAACAACAACAACAATGACGGACATTTGAAGAAATTTCCCCGCTTATGGTAAGAAAAATCTTCAAAAATTCTGTCAATACGTGACCGACTGGAATTTGGTTTGAAGCAGAGAAGGCAGAAAAACGCCAGGGATTGGATTTGCTGGATCTGGTAGATATTTAAAACAGCACCTGATAAAAAAAAATATTGACGAGCAAACACATGTTTACCCATGATAACGTTCACGTCGTAAATTAATAAAATAAACAAAATGGCCACTTTTCTTGTTTTAGTGCATTTGTGTTCCTGTATGCTTAAAATGCGGAGAGCATGAATGAAAAGTCTTGTTACCATCAATATTCTTTATAAAAATACGATTTTCTAGGTAAACAACGCTAATTTCAAAAATGATATGCTTCACGCCAGGATATTTTTTTTTTAATGATAACGTTCACGTCATAAGTAGCATTTCATATTTCAATAGCTCTATCATTAATACTGGTGTGATTTGAAAGGAGAGAGAGAGAGTAAATCAAATATGCCGTATAACTTGCAGAATCGTATAACATGCATAATTGATTTAGACAACCAGATATGAATTAAAATGCATTTATTAACTATTATCTGTAGAAATAAAGCCAACAATTTTCTGTTTCGATTTGTCTCTATGAGAATCCCTTGACCTTAATCAACCCGTTAAGAAATTGATTGATGAGTATATACATTTAGGGAAACTTTGATTATGCACGGCTTTTTCCGAATATATATGCTTCCAGACAATGGCACGTAGTCTAGTCAAGCGTTCATTCTAACCGTATAGGATTTAAAATTTTAGGTGATGGAGAAAGTTAAAATTGGTCCACACTGGAAAGATTTAAGTGCGACAATGAAAATCAAAGGACTGATAGTCCTCAGAGTCGCCTGTAGGGTAATGGGTTAGAAGTTTTCACCTTTTTTTTGTTCAAATCTATTCAAGATACAAGATTTTTTTCTCACGATCAGCGTTTAAATTGAAAATATTTGTATTTCAAACGAAGGAATATTGAATACACAAGCAACAGGTATGTTTCAATCCTAGTTTTGTGCTCTATTTGCGAAATTATAAAGAGTTCAATCTTGCGCTCAAAATATGTGCGGAACTTTCAACTGATTTTGTCCGGATGGTCTCTGTACCCCTGTATCAGAGACGACCAGTCAAAAAGTAACAGAACTTGTCTGTACTAGCACCAGGACCAGCTTTAATAAGTTCAACGTTTTTTACTCACAGACAGCAACCCTTTACAAATAAAGACCAGATTACCTTCTGGTGTAGGATTTAGTGACATACTTTTAGACCAAAAATTCCGTTTTGCAACTCGCTCATATCTAATCTTAGCAGTCTGATAAAGTTTCATAAGTATTAGACTGAACATAAATGGATTCTACAGCTCTATTACGGTTTCGCCTGATTTGACCTAATGACAACCTTTAGGCTTTTTCTTTTAACCCCAGGTGACCTATATTCAGTTTTGTCAAAAATATATTTGAGACAAACAGCCGGGCAATTTCATGATCATTGGACTGAACTGTAGTCATTGGAGCACAAACAAATATTTGACTCAGTAATTTACATGTCCTTTGGAAATAATTTGTTTTTGTTGTTGTCCAAGTTGAGGTCTTGACCAGCAATTGGCTCTATGAATGTGGCTGGTACAACTAAATAAAATCCATAACCCAACAGCATGATCATCAGCCTTTAATATTTGTCTGCGTTTTATAACGTCCCAGGGATTATAGTGCTTCCACACCAATCAAAAATTGTCTACATGTATATTGCTTTGGTGTAAATTAAATTTTTGTGATTCGCTTTATTACCCTTTCCAAAAGCCCTTCACAAGATTACAAACACTCCAACAAAGAACTTGTTGTTCGAGCGGGTAAACACTGATCTGTTCTATCATATTTGAATTATAGCGGAGTAAAAAGTCAATTTCTCAGATTGCTGGTAATATTATAAGTACTGCGTAGTGTAAATTCAGATTTTGGCGGTTACAAAAGCACCTTGCGTTCTAACATCCGCACTAATAAATTGTCGTTTAATAAATACTAGATCCAGGTTAATCGCTCATTGAAAAAAACAGCAGGCTTTAACAAATTTAGCCGTCTTTATGAACGAAAACCAATTAAAAGTAGTAAACTTCAAATCACTCTCTCTACATAGGTCGGTGCACGCTGAAAGTAAAGGCCGATTCAGCGACTGATACATAAATATGTAAATTCATAGATTTCCGTGGTGCAAATGACGTTTATACGTCACGTGATTACAAGATCTATATTTGTCGCAAAGCTACATTCCAGAAAACACCTTCAAAGCGATAACTTAAAATTAGTACAACCTTGAACCGTGTACTTTGCATACGCTATGTACGATCTCTGGTTCACCTAGAATATGGGTGTGCAAAGTATCTAAAGTCTAGATTAAAAAGCTGGGAAGAAGCAACGTGTAAGAATGTCTAAGAAGGAATTGCAACCATTCCAAGTCGTTATAAATTTGTTTAAAAAAATTAGCCTACTGTTGAGAAAAAAAGCAATTCAAAGCTTCCATGTAACCTTTCTCTGTCCAATCATAGGTTGAGCGTTGAATTGAAATAAGGCTTGCAGTTAGAATTGTAAGATTGTAAGAGTTGGAGTGTACTTCTAATAGGTAATTATCAAACAACTTTCACTGAGAATTTTCCACAAATAGAAGCAGAAAAGATGCTTGTAGTTGAATATTTTTTAGCGTGTCCGCAGACTTGTTTAGTTTACGGCAGCTATTTTTACATATATACGTAATGCGCTATTTTTAGAGATGATGTCTTACACAGACATCAGGCTAATGTATACGCACCCTTGTATACGAAATGATTGTTTCAAAGGTTTAAACAGCTCAGTCTTTATAGACATATTCATTATCACAAAGGCACAATTGTAAATTACTTACAACAGAAAAAAACTTGGTTGTTCACCGAATAATAAGAAAACTGTTTTATCTCGTAAACCGGAACTTGGGACAGGAGGCAGTACAAGGCCGGAGGTATGCTTACGTCACCCCATAGATCAGGACGATAACAATGAGAGCCTGTTTGCTACGCAAACAGGCGACTCAAAAAGCATCATGTTCACCGTTAAGATCCCCGTTGACAAGAGTGAAGGTAGAAATATCCGAAAAGCGGAAGTGGTCACCTTTAAAATCTCCTTTGACTAAAGTCACAGTCAAAATGTCGCCTATATATCGACAGTCACCTTTAAAGAAAAGGAGCAAGAAAAACTATACGAGGTCTTTATTTGGCCCTGATGATTGAGATATTTTAACATATACTCCTATTCTTGAAGAAGCCTGGCTTTGGCCAGTTAACGGTGAACGGTTCCGTTTCTTTGCAGCAAATTGCGATATAGGAAATGCATCCTCGGATACCCCGGGGTCTCCCTATTTGCTACGCTACATCGACCCCTGGGACAATTAATTGAATTCCCCTCGCTTTACCGCTGGCGGAATGCTGGCTTTTCATTGGTTCCATCATCATTTTGTGATGGGCGAGTGGACTGTACGCTATGACGTTTCGTATCGATTTTCGGCGGCTGATTCAAAGTTTTATTAGTCAATTGTCCCAGGGGTCGATGTAGCGTAGAAAATAGGGAGACCCCGGGGTATCCGAGGATGTAGGAAATGGTGATTTAGTAAAACCAATTAAATTGTTTTGCGATGTCGTTTTTTCTGCTTGAAATGTATTCTATTTATGGCGTCTGCACATACAAAGCCTTTTCTTTTTCTCCTCCAACATTTTCTTCTGTTCAGAGTCACACTGAATTTTCTCTTGTACCTCATGATGTATCTTAAATTGGTGAGGAAAACCCGATAAAATCTCATTTCACAATCAAAAGAAAGCTTTCGGAAAAAAAAGTCCATCAAGCATTTTCTCATGTTCGAATAAAGCTTTCTCACCATCCTTTAAGAATATGATATTTTTTTCATTGTCGTACACAAAACTTTCCAATGTGGACCAATTCAAACTTCCTCCACCACAAAAAAAAAAAAAAATTATATCCTTTACAGCTAGAATGAACGCTTGACTAAAATATGTGCCATTATCTGGAAGCATATATGCTGACGTGAAAAAGAAACGCCTCATCCTGTAAAAACTTGGCATATTTTATTTTTTCTGAAACCAAATTAATAAAAAATAATCATTCGAGACTTCAATCATTTTTGGTGTAAAAGGAGTTCATTGTGGGGGATTTTCTGGTTTTATCGGGATAAAATGGAGAATGGTTTCAGACTATTACCAAAATTTCTCCAGAAAAGTAAGTAGCGTTTTATAGCCACCTCTACTGGCAATCACTGCGACAAGCGGCCTTCTCATGGAACCACACCAGTTCTGGATCAAGTATTGTGAGAATCTGCGCGACTTTTCGCTGAGGGCCGTACCAAGTTCCTTGACGTTTTTGGACTGGGGTTGACGTTAACGTAAACGTCGCCAAATGCAATCCCCTACGTTTTCAATGGGATTACAATCAGGGGAAACTGCTTGCGATGGCAATGTGTATATTCTATAGAAAGTCCCTATAATGCGTACGACATGTAGTCGAGCATTATCATGTTGTAAAACTATTACTGGACGTTGTCTGAAGAGGAGTACAACTACAGGTTACAAAATCTGGTTAATGTTTGCCTGGCTGTCAGATTTCCTTCAACAATGACTAATTGAGACCTAAACCGACGAATCATGACTGCCCACATCGTAATCCAGCTGCCACCGAAGCGACCATACTCCAGAATAGTGTTGTTTGAGTAGCATTCATGGCGTCGTGTATATACCCATATACGTCCATCGGCGTTAGAAAAGTTGCAACGCGATTCGTCAGAAAACACTTCATTTTACTAACGCTGTCCTCGGTGATTTCAGGCCAATTCACGACGCCAGTGACGATGACGGGCCGTACACACTGGACCACGTAATGGTCTATGACAGCGTATCTCACGGGCCAACAGTCGATTTCTTACAGTTAACCGACTAATAGGCATCCTCGGTTACCCACCACTGAACGTGACGTTGATTCCGCCGTCAAAAATCTGTCACATAGGTGACGTTGACGGATTTACTTATCCTGTCTTACTGACGTCACACGTGGTGCGCCTGACCTCGGCCTATCAACATTTGTTCCTGCCACCCTGGTCCGTTGAACGAGAAGCACAATTGTGGACCTAGCCACGTTAAAACGTCTCGCAACCTGATCTTTGATGGGATTAAATTCCAAAATGGCCATACATTGAGCCCTTTCTTTAGCATTTAATCTCGGCATTTTAAGAAAACGACGCTTTTCTCAAAAAAAAATATATAAATAAAAAAAACGCTTGCCCTCGGGTTCTGTATCTTTGAATACATGTACCTTTGTAATTTTGATAAGCAAGACCATGTTATTCAATTTTGAAAATAACGTTGTCTACCTAGAAAATCGTATTCTAATAAAGAATGTTGATTGTGACAAGACTTTTCATTCATGCTCTCCACATTTTATGCATACAGGAACACAATAAATGCACTAAAACAAGAAAAATGGCCACTTTGTGTATTTTATTAATTTTCGACGTGAACGTTATCATGGGTAAAAATTTGTTTGCTCGTCAATAACTTTTTCATCAGGTGCAGTTTAAAAGGTCTACCAGATCCAGCAAATCCCTGGCGTTTTTCTGCCTTCTCTGCTTTAAACAAAATTCCAGTCGGTCACGTATTGACAGAATTTTTGAAGATTTTTCTTACCTTAAGCGGGGAAAATTCTTCAAATGTCCGCCATTGTTGTTGTTGTGTCACGTGATTTTCCGCCGTGCTAACCACTGAGCCAAAGAGATATCTCCTTGACGCGGTAGTCAGGTATTGTATTTAAATAGGGACGAAGCCATGCAGGAAGGAGTTGTCTCCCGTAACACACACCCTCTTAAAGTCATCATTTATTGATGACTCAAAGCCTGAAGTCTGTTTTTGGACCACAAATGGGATTAATGTTCAATGGCTAATCCCTTACGAGCCCCCATCTTACGAGCGAGGTCCGTAACCAAAGAAACAAATGAATAAATGCATGGCAGAAATAAGGGACCGTGCGGGACTCGAACCCCAGAACTTCCGGACGAAAGGCTAATTCTTTAACCACTGACCCAAAGAGATATCTCCCTGTCGCAGTAGTCAGGTATTGTATTTAAATTGGGACGAAGCCATACAGGAAGGAGTGGTCTCCCGTAACAGTATTCATTTGGGTCTTACGAACATGAAAGTTCGCAACGAAAGCATAACTGATATACAAACTGCATATGGTGGAATTTGAACCCGTGCGGAAAAGATCCTCGTTTTACGAGGTTTTAAAAGTAACACTTTAACCGTTGAGCTGAAGAGAATTCTTTCTAACGCAGATATTAGGTATTGATTCTATATGGGAAAGCTAAGCAGTAATGAAATAGTGACCTCCCCACCGTAACACGCTCCTTAAATGTCATCATTTTGATGACAGAAAGCCTTGCCAGGCAGTAATTATTATATAGAGAAAAAATGGCTCAATAACCGACCCGGACCAGCCTCTATCTTACAAACAGCACCTAGCGGAATTCGAACACGTTCTGAAAAGATCCCCGTTTTACGAGGTTTTAAAGACCAACAGCTTAACCGCTGAGCTCAAGAAAATTCTTTATGTAACAGGGACCGTAGAGTTATGAAGAATGACAGCTCATTCCTGCTTGTATTTGCTCAGAAAAAAAAACGTCACCATCATCATTCTCATGCTAAGGCCCTACCAGCCATATTTATGGTGTTATGAAAACTGTGGGTTTTTTTTTTTTTTTCGTTCTTGCCTGTTTAGAATTATATCAGGTTAACTGCTTGGTATTAAGAATTAAGAATAATCTTAAAGAATGGGTACAGCTCACAAACATGGCCAGGAACAGTTCTCTCAGTACTTTGATTCAAACAAAATTGCTTCTTTTTCTAGAAAACGACTGTTTTGACTATAGATATGAGTATACAACCCCATCTGAATATGTTTCTGACATACTAAATAATAAAAAAAAATGAAACGAAACTTCGGTGCGGCTTGAGGTTTAAAGAGTCGAACGTGCACATTTCCAGCTGTACGACAACTCGGTTGCGGTATTTGCTGATTTCTACGGACTAAGCCATTTCACTGACTACGCCATTTGACTGACGTGCCCTCTCGGGCGTATATGCGACGCCTCTTTTTTAATATGTGAATCAATATCCTGTAAATAATAATACGCATATAATACAGATGCCAAATGCTAAAAGTGTTCATGCACAATAATACAATTATGCTGATATTTCATGGGGTTAAAATAAGCATAGTCTAAGTATACTGCAGCAGGCATTTTCTTTTTGACATACGACTGGTACCATTATATACATGTCTGATAAAAAGGGGTAAAAAAACAAATCTCATGCACATGCATTTTTAGCAGAAATAAGAAAGGTCACTTATCATCTACTAAACAAGGTAAATGTGAGCTATAAGCATTAACATTTTTGTTAATCTTTGCAGCTTTTTCTGAATTCAAAGTCTTCTAAAGCAGATCTACATCTACCTATATTCTATTCAAACAGTAATGCGCGTTTAATAACTATTTGCAGACAATGTTGATCAAGATTAGGCTGCACGGAACGTGCAGTCTTATCTTTAATTTACACTGTCCGATAAGGAGGTAATCTACCAAATAATGATAATAAAAAAAGAATCGAAGACATTGTTTCACCATTACAAAATAACCACCAATTGAGTTGAGTGCTTTCAATAGAGACTTTTTTAACATATTTGCTGTCTGATTGACAGTCAAGGAGACTGTAATTGAGTACTGGAGAATTGTTTAATCATGAACAAGATCAACATCATCATCATCTCAATGGTGTAGAAATAACGCAATCGTTTTTATTAAGATTCCGAAATATGAATTGCATTATTTCAATATATGTTAATTAATTCTTGTCAAGCGTTTGAAAAAAATACAATCACACATATATAAGAAACAAGATTAGGATAATTCTGGCGAGTAACACAAAGAAGAATGTGCTTACCTATCTAACACTAATTTTTGTACTGTTTAAACTCTTTGATTAATTGTCTCGTTGCACTGCTTTATTATGGCGATCTGAACACTGAAATGTGCAAGAGCTAGAATGACTAAAGTAAAAAAAAACACTAGACTATAAAGACATGGTTTATTATCGTCTAACATGTTGTCACGTGGTATCTGTGGCTCGTAACGTAAGATACCATTTTCTTAAAGTTATACTTGTTCTAAATATTAAAGGGAATATTCTAAATTGTTGTTAATGATTTGAAATTACAACTTTCCGAATTGTTCGCATATATAGAGCAAATAATGAACCTTCTTGAAATTTTAGACTTGTCCAAATTCAGAGCATTTGCAGACGACAAAATAAAAGTGACTGAAAATTTGAAATTTCTTTTTGGAAGGGAAGAAAACATTGTGGGAAAAGGAGAAAATGCTGGTTACCAGCATTTTCTCCTTTTCCCACAATATTTTCAGAAGGCTTCTTTCTCTGGATCGTTAAAAGTCGGGATTGTGTGGTAAAGGATTAAACGTATTGACATGCCCATGAACATGATATTTTGTTATTTTGTTGTCGGCCAAAGTGTCAGTCCCTGGCAGGAAAAAAATGAATTTTAACACCAGGTAAAACGAAAAGAAAGATATTTAAAGAGACTTAGCAACCATTTACAGAGTTGTGTCATCTTTTAAACGGTATGAATGATATTCAAATGCAATTCTACACCCGCGTTTGCCACCTGTAGGCTTTTAACATTATTTTACACCAAAGTGTCGCAATAGTTATTATGTACGGACTCTTATAGGAAAATATTACAATGCCACAAAATTGGACGAAGATTCGTTGTACACCAGATGCAACTACTAGAGCATATAGAGGCTCCTAAAATGTAGTCAAAAGTTTTTTTTTCACGCTGTAGCTTTGATGTATGAGAAAAAAATCAAGAGAGCAAACTAATATTTTATACTTCTAATATTCTGCCAAAATCTCGAAATGTCCCCGTTAAGGAAATCTTTAGACAAGTATGTCTTCGTTTTAAAACGCTGACTCAATTGTCATATATATTGTCGGGATATTTAACGCTATTTCGTGAGAAAAAAAACATACTGAACAATGCCGTAATGACTGGCATTGTCTTTACTTAAAGAAATGTTCACCACATAGGTATCAAATTATGTTTACCATGTTTGAAATGGTCTTCTCGCCTTACACTTGAACAAAAACTTCTCACAAAGATTGATCTTTATCGAAGACAGTACCTGGACTGTTCTAAAGGTCCACATTTTTAAGGTAAATGAGCCGTAAATTACAAGGACAGTAATATTCAGTTCCTTTTGCTTTAAACATATCTAGGCGCAAAATCATGATTTCTTCTAATGCGAAGTTATTCAAATAATCACACATTTTACACAGGCATTATGTTTCACAAACAGATCTGGAGCACAAAAACGGGATCCTTTAGAACAAATATCAGACTGCACATTCTATAACGCCCGATCTTGAGCTCGTTTTAAAACGTCTTTAACTGACACTGATGTCGAATCAAATTGTACACTGTAACCCTTGGGCTCCTGCGAAAGACTTAACCCATTGCCGCACAATCTCTACTTTTGACGCCCCTGAGAAAGAAGCCTTTAGAAAACATTGTGGGAAAAGGAGAAAATGCTGGTAACTTGCATTTTCTCCTTTTCCAACAACGTTTTCTACCCTTCACAAAACAAATTTCAAATTTTCAGTCGCTTTTATTTTGTCGTCTGCAAATGCTTTCGATTTGGACAAGCCTAAAATTTTGTCGTTTAGTAATGACTTAATCCATACTTGCACATGACGTTCGTCAAGACCAGACTACATAGGATGTGCTGTCAAATTTGTAAACTCTACCCCTTTTGAAGGCTAAAAATACGATCCAATGAATCCCGGAAATATTCCTAACCTAAAGGTTTGTCTAAACAAGTGGGCCGTAAAAACTGAAGTGCATTCCGAAGGCTCTTTGTTGTCTCATCTTGATCTATGATATACGCAAAACCTCATCTGTCCATCTATGCGTCGAAACGGTAACCCCTTTTCTAGACGAAAAAAAATTGACTTGTTCCTGATGAAAAAGACGACGAATTAAATGCAGCTCCAGTGGTGGAAGTTGTCTTTCAAAAGATAGAAAATACTTCAGGAAACGGAGAAAATGGTGATTACTAACATTTTCTAAAATCGTTTTATTGGTTTCTAAACCCTTGTACTTAAAGATCGTTTAAACGCATGGTTGTTAGGTAAAATTTTAATAGAAATCAATTAGTTTAACCCTTTACTCCATAGATACTCATTTCTACGCATTGCTTGTAGGAGCCTTTGGAAAACATTGTGGCAAAAGGTGAAATTGCTCGTGACGAGCAATTTCACCTTTAGCCACCATGTTTTCTATACTATCAAAAGGTGTCATATACACATAAAAACGGCTTGATCATTGCTGTCATTTAGGGTCAATTAGAGATACCATACAAATGCCTTATTGGGTAAAGGGTTAAAACCTATTAAGAAATGTGTTTTACCAATATGACAGTTCATTATTTCATATCCAAGCATTAGTAGTACGCTTACTGCAATTAAGTGTGAGTGATTGCTTTGTGGTGTTTTACGTTATAGTCAACTTTGTTTCATGCATACCACCTGTCACATCTACGTTCTGGATTTCATCACCTTTAGGGTAAGATTCTGGACTGCCCTCCAAAGGACACCATCTTGATAAAACTATTGTCTATGGCGAGGATGAAACTCCGTACCCCAAGGTTTCTAATTTTGTACGTATCCTTACCATTGAGCCACGTAGAACCTAGAGCGAGGATATAATTGCGACCCCCCAGGTTTCGCTTCGAATTCTGTGTACAACTTCATTACAAAGCCTTGCAGCTATTCGAGTGAGGATATAAATCAGGGCCTCCGAGAATCCATTTCTTCGAACAATTTCATCACTAAACCACGTAGGGCCTCTAGGTTTCACATCAAGTTTACAACTTTTTACAGAGTCTTCCGAACAAATGCATAGCTAAAGTACAAACTGCATCTGGTGGGATTCGAACCTATGCGCTCAAAATTCTGGTTCTTTTCGTGGTTCAAAAGACCAATACCATAACCACTGAAGTAAAGAGATATCTCCCGAACACAGTTACTAGGTATTGCATTTAAACCAGGATGAAGCCATCCACGAAGAAGTGGTCTCCCGTAACAAAACCCCTATTAAAGTCATCATTTGTTGATGACTCAAAGCATTATTGGGCAGGAAATCCGTTTTTGGACAACAAATGGAATTTATGGCTCAATGTCCAATCCCGGACAAACCCATAAACATGAAAGTTCGCAACAAATGCATAGCTGAAATACAAACCACGTCTGGCGGGATTCGAACCCATGCAGACAAGATCCTCGTTCTTTTCTAGGTTCAAAAGACCAATACCATAACCACTGAGCTCAGGATATCGCGGCCCCCAGTTGGGCGGGGGGATAGAAATAGCTCAGCTGTCGCACTATAGCAGGGATAAGACCCCCCCACTGTGCCTGCCTGTTTGCCGTGGGCTGCAACTCGTGTCGTTCGATGACGGGATCCTGGTGATTGAGTGGATTCAGAGTATGGCCCTTTGATAGCTCTGTTTTTGCAACACATCACTTTGGCCTTGAACTGAACTAAACGAGGGGTCGGGAAGGCCCGTCCTGATCAATCGGCTGGTCACGCCGAGCCCTAGGGTGTTTGTCTGTCTCTGTTTTCTTTTAGAAGTACATACACATAATAATAAAGTTCATGTCTCTTCTCTACCATCAGTAGCTGTATGTCAAATCCCTAGAAGGCGGTGGCTCATGGGCTAATCGGGTGAAAGAATGGTGTTTGGTTGACACTTGTAAATGCCCAAAGACAGTCAATGCTTGGTGTGACATTCTGCGGGCCTACATTTGTCCAGTCTAGCCCTTTCACTTCGAGTATATCACCGATGTATCCTTGTCATGATCTGAGTTGGGTTTCCCCAGATCATGTCCCCTTGTTGGGCTCCGGGGCGGGTGGGGAACATCGGTGATGAACCCTATCAAATAAACATGGCAACACAAAAGAAAGCCAAGCGTGTTCTTTCTGACTCTGATTCAGAGTTAGACATATCATTCAATACGAACACAACATTTGCTCGTTTTATTGTAGTAGAGGCGGTTGATCCAACCAAGCCCATCTCAAAACTTTCTCCATTTGTTATAGAGAAGACAGTTTCTTCCATTTTAGGCACACCAAAATCTGTGAAAAAACTAAAAAATGACACTCTGCTTGTTGAATGTCATTCTCAACAGCAAGCCAAAAATCTCCTAGGTCATAAAAGATTTCACAATTTGGATGTAAAAGTGTACCCTCACAAAACTCTTAACACCAGTAAAGGAGTCATCAGATGTAAGGAACAATCCTACTGTGACTCGGTGGAAGAGATTAAAAGTAACCTAAAATCTCAGGCTGTGTCTGAGGTCAAACGGATCTCTATTTTCAGGAATGGTATGCGTAGAGATACAAATACCTATATCCTTACCTTTTGTACACCAGTTCTTCCAGCTTCCATCAAAATAGGATTTCAATCTGTGAAGGTTGATGTATATGTGCCTAACCCTCTGCGCTGTTATAAATGCCAGAGGTACGGCCATCACGAAAGTAATTGCAAAAGCACACCTGTCTGTCCAAAATGTGCTTTTGAGGGCCCTGACCATGAGCCTAATACTTGCAATAACCCTGTTCTCTGTTTTAATTGCAAGTCCAATCATCCAGTCTTTTCGAAAGAGTGTTCAGTCTGGAAGGATGAAAAAGAAATCCTATCTATAAAATATAAAGAAAATATTCCTTTTGTGGAAGCACGAAAGATCATTGAAAAACGCAGAAATGACCAAACATTGTTGAATTGTTCAACATCCTATGCAAAAGTGTCTTCTGCAACATCCGGAAAGGAATATTGCTCTACTTGTGAACTCTTGGCAAAGAAACTTCTTGAAAAGTTTCCAGAAATGGTCAATGAGTTAAAAAGCTTAGTTCCTGATATTCAACCTTCCGTACCTCCAAAGCCTCCAAAACAGACACAGCCTACTCCCAAACCCACCACTTCATCCACTACACTAAAAACACCATCCACCCCTTCTCAAAGTATTTCTTCGAAAAAACCTTCAAAGACATCTACCTCTGTGCAAAACATCTCACAAAAAGCTTCAAAACCATCTTCCCCTTCACAACAGACGCCAAAGAAACCACAAACTCCATCTTCAGAGTCTACAACCAAATCCATCTCATCTAAAGACAATCCTAATCATACACCCCGACCTCCAAAAAGGTCTTCTTCCAAATCTAAACAACAATCTAAAGATAACCAAGGATCTTGTGAAATCACAGTCAAAGTAAATGATCCTGTCCCTACCTCCAACAGATTTTCGGAGCTAGAGGACATGGATGCAGATACTGAAAATCTGGAAGGTGAGGCTTCAGATTCAGAAGCCTCTATCTGGTCCACTTCCAAAGATCTTTGGAACAAGGATTTTGACGCGTGGCAATCATCCAAAGCCGAGACATCTGTAATTAAATCTTAACCAGTCTATTTTAAAATGCACTGGTTTACGGCCTCGTTTTTTACTTTAGTCTGTATACTTTCCTCATGCACTATGGATACCATAATCCAGTGGAATTGTCGAGGTCTGAAGTCAAACTTTGACGAACTTTCACTTTTAATCAATGAGCACAAACCAGTTGCTGTTTGTCTGCAAGAAACCTTCCTTAAACGGGAGGATGATATCACCATCAAATATCATTCTGTTTACAACAAGATTTTTATCGAAGGTGAAAAAGCCAGAGGAGGTGTTTCTATTATTGTAAACAACACCATTCCTCACAAAGTTATCTCTTTATTACAAACCTGCAAGCTGTTGCTGTCAGGTTATCTATACACAGTGCTGTTACACTGTGTTCTTTATATCTCCCGCCAAGTATACCCATCAATGAGACCAATCTGAATGATCTCATTTCACAATTACCATCCCCCTATATTCTTGCTGGGGACTTTAATGGTCACAATGTTATGTGGGGTTGCAATGACACCAACCAGAGAGGTCTCCAGTTGGAGAACTTCATTTCGAACAACTCTCTGTCTTTCATGAATGATAACAAATCCAAAACCTACTTGCATCCGGCAACTGGATCTTACTCTTCCATTGATTTAACATTATGCAGCCCAGTCTTACTTCCCAACTTTACTTGGAAAGTGACTGAGGATTTGTGTGGAAGTGATCACTTCCCCATTATCTTTTCATCTACACAACCATCCAGCAGTGTACGACCGCAGAAATGGAAGCTTTCCAAAGCCAATTGGAATAAATTTGAAACCCTATGTGAACAGACCATTACACATGATAAATTTGGTAATTGCGATGATCCTGCAAAACTTTTTACTTCCCTATTAATTGATGCAGCTAAACAGTCCGTCCCTCAGACCTCGACAAACCCAAAACGACCTTACAAGCCTTGGTACAATGATGATTGTAAACAGGCTGTCAGAGACAGAAAACAGGCCCTTAGAAAATTTAATCTCAGGCCTACCAAAGACAATCTTAACTTATTCCGTATTTCCAGGGCAAAAGCCCGTCGTACCATTAAAGAAAATAAGCGCAAGGCCTGGAGACAATATGTCTCTAAGTTGAATAGTAGAACTACTACTAAAAAAAACCTGGGATATGATCAGAAAGATCAATGGCAAAGGCCAGTCCCCTCTTAGTCACCTTGAAGTTAACAATACTTCATTGGAATCTCCCCAGGATATAGCTGATGCCCTTGCTGACACCTTTTGCAAAAAGTCTTCCTCTGCAAACTATTCAGAAAAGTTTCAGAGGAATAAAGCTAGAGAAGAAAAGAAAAACCTTAATTTCAAGTCTTCGAATTCAGAGCATTATAATAAACTCTTCACTTTTAAAGAATTAAAATCTGCTCTGAATAAAGCTCATGATTCTTCTCCTGGTCCAGATAAAGTTCATTACCAGTTTTTAAAACACTTACCTTTTACTTTCCTCTCAGTTTTACTTGATATTTTTAATGATATCTGGCAGTCAGGTGATTTTCCTGCATCCTGGCGGAAGGCACTTGTCATTCCTATCCCAAAACCTGGCAAAGATGCTAGTGACCCGGCTAACTATCGGCCAATAGCTCTTACTAGTTGTCTCTGCAAGACCCTAGAACGTATGGTCAACGACAGGCTTGTCTGGTTTTTAGAAAAACACCACCTCATTGTTGATGTACAGAGTGGATTTCGTCGCCAGCGTGGCACCATAGATCATCTTGTCCGCTTTGAAACCTTTGTTAGAGAAGCCTTTATTAATAGACAGCATGTAGTATCTGTCTTTTTCGACCTTGAAAGCGCTTACGATACAACTTGGAAATACGGAATTATGAAAGACTTGCATGACTTTGGTCTTCGAGGCCGTCTTCCTCTTTTTATTTCAACCTTCTTGGATGAACGTCTTTTCCGCGTCCGAGTTGGTAATACTGTCTCGGGAGCCCGTGAACAGGAGATGGGTGTACCCCAAGGATGTATTCTCTCTGTTACACTTTTCAGTGTAAAAATAAACAGTATAGTTAAAGCTATCTGTCCTGGTGTAGACTGTTCCCTCTATGTTGATGACTTCGTTACATGCTTCAGATCTCGAAATATGAATATTATTGAGAGACAACTTCAGCAATGTCTCAACAAATTGCAAACATGGTCTGATGAAAATGGCTTCAGATTTTCAAAGTCCAAAACTAAGTGCATGCACCTCTGTAATCTACGAGGTGTTCACCCAGATCCTGAACTGTATTTGGACAAAACTAAAATTGAAGTCGTGTCCGAGTTTAAATTTCTTGGCGTCATCTTTGACAGAAAGCTTTCCTTCCTTCCTCACATCACTGCACTTAAAAAGAAGTGCAAGAAGGCTCTTAATCTTCTTAAGGTTGTGGCCCATTCTGAATGGGGAGCAGACCGTAAAGTCCTCTTGCGACTTTATCGGTCTTTAGTTCGCTCCAAATTAGACTATGGATCTGTTGTATACGGATCGGCCCGTAAATCCTATCTAAAAATCCTCGATTCTATACACCACGAAGGTCTGCGTCTTGTACTTGGAGCCTTTAGAACTTCTCCCGTCAATAGCCTCTATGTTGAGGCTAATGAACCTTCCCTTTCTTACAGGAGAGAAAAACTCTCACTTCAATATATTTTAAAACTTAAATCGAATCGTTTTAATCCAACTCATAACGTTGTCTTTAAACCTGAGTATAAACGTCTTTTTGAAAGGAAACCAAATGTTATTCCTCCATTTGGTATCCGCATGGAGCCTATTGTGGATAACATTGGCATAGACACTGAGTCTATTGCCAACTATAAAATCTCTGAAATCCCTCCATGGACGCTAAACAGTGCAGAATTCAGATTTGACCTTGCATCTGACAAAAAGTCTGTCACGGATAGAACTGTATTTCATGCTAGATACAATGAGATAAAGGAGCATTATTTTTCCTTCAAACCCATCTATACAGATGGATCTAAAGAAGGCAATTCTGTAGCAGCTGCCGCTGTTTATGGACAAAGGAGCTTAAAATGCCGCCTTCCAAACAACTCCTCTATCTTCTCTGCTGAAATTAAAGCAGTAGATCTTGCCCTTAATCTAGTTGAAAGTTCTAATTCCAACCGTTTTATTATCTTTTCAGACTCTTTGTCAACATTACAGGCCCTTTCAAATCAACGACTTGAGAATCCTTTAATCTGCAGTTTACTTGAAAGGATCTCACAAATTTCTTCTAAGAATAGACTGGTGTTCTGCTGGCTTCCAAGTCATGTAGGCATCAAAGGCAATGAAAATGCCGATAGGTCTGCCAAATCTGCACTTAACCTTCCCATTTCAGATTTTAAAGTTCCACACACTGATTTTAAATCCTCCGTTTTATCACATATCCAATCTTCTTGGCAATCCCAGTGGGATGCTGATATTTTCAATAAACTGCATTCAGTTAAACCATCCCTTGGTGAATGGTATCCCGTTTACAGATCCGTTCGTCGAGAAGAAGTGATAATTGCACGACTTCGAATTGGCCATTCACGCATCACACATTCCTGGCTCTTGACAAGAGATGATGCCCCTGAATGTATACCATGCAATGCAACCTTTTCTGTAAAACATATCCTACTAGATTGCATTGACTTTCAGCCAGTTCGTTCAAAATATTTCAACGTTGATAGTTTGAAAAATATTTTTGATTCTGTCAGCGTTGAATCTATTATAGCTTTCATAAAGGAGATTGGCATTTACAATAAACTGTGATATTTACTCTTGACTTTCTTACCCATCTTTTTACAACATTCTTTACTTCATTAATATTCATTTTGCATCTCCTTAATGGGAAGATTGGCTCTCTTGGAGACATCTTATCTCATTGGAGACAGGACCTCTTTAATGGGAGTATCTTATCCCATTGGAGGTTCCAATCTTTATCAGTTTTAACCTCATTTCCAAGGAAAAACAATATTATCAGTCTTACCTTTTAACCTAAAGCTTTGGAGTAGGCAGGGACGCCCAGCCACTCAATATCATATTTTATGCACATTATAAATGACACATATTTTTTTTTTCATTTAAAAACTTCTTATCAAACCAGCATTGAGTTTAAACCTTTTTATCACATTCTTATCATTTAAAACTTTTGGGTATATAGGGATTGCCCTGTAACTCGATAATGCCCTTTATGCATTCTTCTTAATTCAATTCTTATCATTTAAAACATTTGAGTATATAGGGATAGCCCTGTAACTGGATGATGCCCTTTATGCATTAAATTTTCTTAATTCATTTCTTTTATTGTCATTCAAACTTTAGTCAGTTTAAACAACTCTACGTTTAATATCTTTTAACATAGATATGCGCGCTAAATGACCAAAGTTGTCGATGCGCCATAAAACAACATTCATTCATTCATTCATTCATTCAGGATATCGCCCTAACACAGTTGTTAGGTATTGTATTTAAATCGGGACGAGGCCATACATAAAGGAGTGGTCTCCCGTAATACAGAGACATGCGCGATTTAGAATGAGGAAAAATCTTCAGGCCTCCAGATTTCAAATGCCATATACAGTTGTATCAATGAACCACGCCAGACTGACTGTGCTGACAGAACTGCGTGTCTCAAGGTCTCTACAACTTTATGACCGAGCCACGCAGGACTTATGATGAGGGTACAACCTCAGACCGCTAGGTTTCGACTACTCAGTACAACTTGGTCATAGAGTGACGCAGGACCTACAGAGAGAATAGATATCCTTGCCACAAGGTTTGAAATCTTGTTTACAACTTTATCAGTAAGATTATGTAGGGTTTCGTGTGAAGAAAGAACTCCGGGACTCCCGATTTGAATCATATGTACAACTTTAGCCATGCGGGACCTACTTGGGGATAGAGCTCGAGACCTCTATGCTGCTACTCATGGCAACTGCATCACTAAGCCACATAGGACCTATCGTGCAGAAAGAATTCCAAGCCTCTGGGTAACTGGACTACAGGGAGCAGTATAACAGGTTATGAAAAATCAGCCTTAAAGGGAAATGAAACTATTTTAACAAAAAAAGAACTCTTTTATATTGATATTTTTCCTATTCCAGGCTATTATTATATGTTAGACTACATACAATCACGAAATGCAAAGACAAAATACACAAGGGGTGGAAAAACACTTTTCATCCCCGAGGCGAAGCAGAATTTTTTTTTATACAGCGGGTTTCTCTGTAATTATTATTTGATCAAATTACGTCATCGCATCCAAAGAAACAAAATGACGGACTCGCATAAAAAACTCGTGGAAAGAAATTGTACTGTTTTTCCTTGTTAATTTCCATATTTTAAATTCATTGTCTCGTGCATCCAATCATCATTAAACACATCTTAGTCATCGATTGACTTACGTTGATTATTTTCTGTCATTGTTGCTGTGTAATGCAATGAGAAGGTGGCGGTATCGTCTCAAAAGCATTACAATTGAGCATTACAATTCAACACTTTTGAGAGATCAGTAAGACAAACGTTCTGACCAAGTTTCATGTGTTTTGGACTGAAAATGTGGCCTCTACAGCGTACAAAAGGTTTTTCTATGATTTCACCAAGTGACCTAGTTTTGGAGCCAACAATTACCCATAATCAAACTCTTTTGAGACATCACCAAAACAAGCATTCTGACCAAGTTTGAAGAGTATCAGGCAGAAAATGTGGCCTTTAAAGTGTACACAATGTTTTTCTAATATTTGACCCATTGACCTAGTTTTTGACTCCACATGACCCATTTTCAAACTCAATCAAGGTATAACCAGGACAAATATTATGTTCAAGTTTCAGGAGTATCAGTCTGAAAATGTGTCCTCCAGAGCATACACAAGGTTTTTATAACATTTGAACTATTGACCAAGTTTTTGACCAAACATGACCCATTTTCAAACTTATCCAAGATATGATCAAGGCAAACATTCTGACCAATTTTCAAGAGTGTTGGACTGAAAATGTGGCATTCAGAGCATATACAAGGTTTTTCTAAGATTTGACCTGGTGACCTAGTTTTTGACCCGACATAAGCCATTTTCAAACTCGTCTGAGATATCGTCAAAGCAAACATTTTGAGCAACTTACAAGAGTTTTGAACTGAAAATGTGGCCTCTATAGCGTATAAAAGGTAACATTTGACCAGGTGACCTAGTTTTTGACTCCACATGACCCATTTTCAAATTCGTCCGAGATATCATCAAGGCAAATATTCTGACAAACTTTCGAGAGTTTTGGACTGAAAATGTGTCCAGACATGACCCATTTTCAAACTCGTCCGAGACATCATCAAGCCAAACACTCTGACCAACTTTCAAGAGTTTTGGACTGATAATGTAGTCTCTAGATCATACACAAGGTTTTCTAAGATTTGACCTAGTGACTTAGTTTTTGACCCGACATGACCCATTTTCGAACTTGTCCGAGATATCATCAAGACGAACATTCCGAACAATTTTCAAGAGTTTTGGACTGAAAATGTGGCCTCTAGAGCGAACAAAGTGTTTTTCTAAGATTTGACCTAGTGACCTAGTCTTTGACCCGACATGACCCATTTTCATACTCATCTGAGATATCATCAAGGCAAACCTTCTGACCAACTTTCATGAGTATTGGACTGAAAATGTAGCCTCTAGAGCATACACAAGGATTTTCTAAAATTTTAACTAGTGACCTAGTTTTTGTTCCAACATGACCCATTTTCGAACTCGTTCAATATATTATCCAGGCAAACATTCTGATAAACTTTCATGAGTATCAGACTGAAAATGTGGCCTCTAGAGCATACACAAAGTTTTTCTAAGATTTGACCTTGTGACCTAGTTTTTGACCTGACATGACATATTTTCGAACTCGTCCGAGATTTTATCAAGGCAAACATCCTGACCAACTTTCATGAGTATCAGACTAAAAATGTGGCCTGTAGAGCGTACTAGGGTAAAAGTTGACGACGGACGACGGACGACGGAAGCAGCACTTTCACAATAGCACACTCTGGCACTTCGTGCTCAGGTGAGCTAAAAATACATGTAGAACAAAACATACAGAGTAAATGAGTTATGTTTTGACATTTAAAAATTGCACTTTTTAACATGTTTCAAACAAAACCTAGTTGTAACGGTCCTAAAGAGGAAGACTCTTGAAAAGCACAATGAGAAACGGAGAAAATACAAGTTACTCAGTATTTTCTCCACATAAAGCAATGTAATCTACTATATCGGATACAACCCCCTTCCTATCTATGTTCTATCAATATATCAAACAGGCTAGGTCAACTATCAATGACAATGACTATATTTAAAATTGTCAAGGCCACTGGTCGATAATATAGGAAAATACATTTTAAAGATAAATAATTGATATAACTGACATATTACGTCCCTTCTATTATCATTTTTACCATTAACCAGATAAAAAATATAGTTAACCTTTCAATCTAACAGTGTGTGCACTAAATTTGCTATTTTATAGGTGCTCATTGGAGAAATATTTGTCCCTACCGGACAGTGTAGATCTAAGATCAGACTGCACACTCTTGATCCACACTGCCCGCAAGGGTCTGAACTCGTGTAGTTCTTAGCAATAAAAGGGTTAAAATCGAGTATTGCCATAACACTCAATATTTACATTGGAAAATAACCGCTCACAAACGACAAAATGACACATAGGATTTGACATGATTGTGGTTTGAGATAAAATTTCATCAAACGAGTCTAAGGAAAATATTATCAAGCGAGCCTTTGGCGATCTCAACAACACTTTTCCTGACGTACTCAACAAAACTTTATCTGAAATGCCACCGAATGTCAGATTCTTTTAATCACATAACGCTATTTCACAAAATATAGATCAGAAAATACAAAAAAAAACACCTTTAGATGTACCCGCAGTTATATCCTTAAAAGCCGTTCAATTCTATGAAAAACGTTCAAATTGAAGTCATAAGTGATGTAACACAAATGTGATACTAAACTTGTATAAGACAACAAAATTCATATTGGATATACTACACTGAAAACAATGGAGGTTATGTGATAGAACATTACCATAAAAACTTAATTTAGTGACCTCATAGAAAACAATTGAAACAAACGTCAAAAGGACAGCATTTCCACAAAATCTTGGTTTCAGTGACCTTGAAGAAGAACAACTGAAAACACCGAGAGAAAAGGGACAAAACTTGGTCAACAGCATTTTCCCCTTTTTCAGCAATATTTCCTTATTCTTTCCAATTCAAATCCGTCTTTGAAGCCATAATCCATAGCATAAGTTTCCGTAAGGTCACGTCTTTAAACTTGTCCAACCACCTTTGCTAGTATTTAAAATCTCTCAGGGAAAAAAATATGATAATAAATTTAATTCTAAATTTGTCCATTTACATGTAAATCATTTCATAAGCATGTATATATAATGGGTTGGATGTCTAATGACGATTGGATTTGTAGATTAAAGCAAATAGTAAAAATTAGCTTCAATACAACTTGAAGTATACCAGTTATATAGAAAGTTTGCTCTTATTTCTGTAAATTTTTCACATTAAGAAAATACATGATACTCAAATTCTATAACTTTAACCTCAGAATTGCTATAACAATAAAGACAAATTCTTTTATCTTACTGAATATTAGTGTGTCTACCTGTTTCAATTCCAAATTTATGGTTCGAGCATCGAAACTTTGAGAGCGCTGTGTTTCATTGGAATATCCAGTTGTAAGTATTTTTCTACGTCTAATAAAGATTTATAATGTTTATAATGATAACAACGGCTAGATGTATTAATGGATTCATGCCAATTTTGATTCGCACAATCTACGAGTCGTTGTTTGAAGGCCTTTAGGAAGTTAATTGTATCTCCAATTTCTTGACTTATCCAGACAATTCCAAAACCATGCATGTATAGCAAAGTTTTAATATCAGAAGCCCAGGTTCTGGGTTCCGCGTCGTCTAAATTTTTAAGCAATGAATAACAATTTCGAGGGTATCTATGGTTTAACATTTGTAAAAGTTTACACCAATATTTAACATATTATAAATGATAATCAATATAGATCGGATAACGACCACATTCACGTAAAGCTAATGTGTTGTTTGTTGAATTATTCAAAACAAGGTATTTTTTTTCAAAATTCAAAATGAACTGGTCCTAAGACATGTGAGTATGTATGTCCCCATATCTGGGCCTCATAGCACAAAATTGGCTTGACCATTGAATCAAACAATTGAAATATATCAGTACAACTAAAATAACCGAACGACTTCTGATATCTATAAATAGAAAAAAATGCTTTCCTGGCCTGTGATGCTAATTTTTCTTGGGCTGAAGTCCATGATAACATTGGCGTAAATAGGAGACCCATATATTATAGCAAGAAGTTACCGATACTTGCTTATTTCCGAAATACCACTTTTCATTTAACCGTAAAGGTCCTCCATTTCTAAATCCAATGATTTCAGTTTTATCTAAATTGACTTCCATACCCGTATTAAAACAAAACTCTTTTGTAATATTCAGTTGTTTTTGCAAATTAACAACAGTATCAGAACAATTAGCAATATCATCGGCAAACATTAAACAAATAACATCCGGTATATTTTCGTTTATACAGATACCATTTTTGCAATCATTCCGTAATGCTGTACACAATTGGTTGATGAATAAATTAAAAATTATACTACTACTTTTGTCTCCTTGTCTGGTGCCAATGTTACGCTCAAAAAAATCTGTCAAACCATTTTCTGTTTTTATACACGCGCTAAAAATTAAAAAAGCATCGTGGGAATGTTAAGTGACTGGCACGTGACTTATGACACTTAAATTCCATTACATAACAAACATGTAATTATTTTTCATAATATCTTCCTCAGACGTTATGTTTGAAACTTCGTATGTGTATTACCGGCATGCAAATGGGGATTTATGAATGACAATTATAAAGCTTTGGGAGTATAAGGATGATTTTTTTTTTATTTTTGTAAAATTTTTGTTTCAAATTCTGAAGGCACGGTGTAGGACCGGAAGTGTACAGTGTTTGAGATTGTATGTCACTTGGGAGTCTGTACAGCGGTGAAATGTCACTTGGTCGTGAAAATTGCTAACACACGGTAAGTCAAGCTGGTGATTTTTCATTTATTTTGATAGCTATTATAAAACCTTCATATTCAGTTGTTTGTTTGTTAATCATAGACCGTATCAAGAACACTCATGTGCTCTGAAAAGCTTTCCTGGAGATATGGGGATGCCTTGATCATGTAACCATACTAAAATACAGATGATTTTGCCTAAAAACAACGGGGTATTTTGTTTGATTAATCATCCTTAAAAGCTTTTTTGCTGAACGAAAAATATATAGACAGTTTCTTTATTCACTTTTGTTCGAAAACATGTAAAGAATTGGTAACAAAATCGACTACAATCCTCCAAATCGTTCGTTTAAAATGGCATGTCAACATAGGGAATTTGTACTGTCACTTGATAAGCTGTTGTACAGTCATTTGAGATCTACACTATTTCATACAAGTGACAGTACAAAATTCTGTTGGTAGACATGCTGGAATTTCGTCATTTTATTCGCTTTTAAGGTCACAACTTGGAACTTGTTGATGAAAAGAGAAAGCAGACACATCGGCAGACCTTTTAATCGTAGAAAGAACTCTCTCGTGCGCGCTAAAGCGAAAATTCTGCTATTTTTTGTAGTCGAAAATCATTTCAATTTTCTCACATCAAGATGATCAAGACATTCTTATTGCTATAAGGAGGTTGCATATTGCACGATCAGGTGCCTGGCATGTTTAATATATATATATATCAAAAGTACATGTGGATGGAAAGAATTCAATCAAATATAAAAATGAATGAAAAAATATTAACTTCACTTACCGTGGAAACACAGTTTTCTAAAATCAAGTGACATTTCGCCACTGTACAGACTCCCAAGTGACATACAATATCAAACAATGCACACTTCCGGTCCTACACTGTGGAAAGGCTACCTTTAAATTCTGGTCAAAATTTCGTGAACCTTCATATTTATATTATTTGTCATAAGCCACAGACAATAATTTTTTGTTCTATTTAAGGAAGTGCCATGTCATAGAGAAAGGGGGCTTAAATGTGATTTCGTTCTTGACCAATAACAAAAAAGCCATGTGTACATGCAAAACATAATACCTCTTACATGTTCATATAATAAAAAGGGGTAACGTTATTTTACGATGGGCAATATCTTTTTCACGAAATGTTGCCCAAAAATATAATCCATTTTGATGAATTTAAAATGTTATCCTTTATTTAAGGTGGGATTGAAACTCTGCAATAATATTTGAAAGATTTTTATTCAGAATGCACTAGTTACTTATCTTTAATGAGATGGCAATTATATTTAATACAAGCTTTAAAAGAAAATGAATCTTTCTGACATTCAGTTTGATAGACAATTACTTTCTAGAATGTAGAGTAAATAATTTCCCTTTTTAATTTTCTTTCCTAAATCCTCAAAGGTACTTCAAGAATGGATTGATGTTTAACACATTGTTTTGTAGGCGATCAAAAGGACATGGAACAAACAAGGAACTGAAGGACCGAATTGGATTCTAAGGTCAGGGGCCGACGAACAAAGCATTCCTCGTTTGGTTCACATCGCACGCTTTTGAACCAACCCAACACTTAAATAATATTTTTCCAACAATATTTGATAAAAACAATCTTAAAACAAAACTGTATTCTCTTGCTAATCAAAAAATGGCAAGTAACTGGCGTGAACCCTTGTTTATACACAGTAAATCTCTAATTTTCTTTATATAGCTCAACTGGAGCAACATCAAATTGTTTCTGGAGCTCAAATGGAGCCACTCAAACCACAATCACAAATGCTTTAACAATTATTTACACTCAAATGGAACCACAAATGAAAACCACTGTCTCAACCCTCAAACCTAACATTTGTTTGGCACCGGGAGTTGGCCGTAGGGCGCCTGCAATAAAATCAAAGTACTGATAGTACTGAAGGCCAGGAAATTGAGGATACGAAACAATACAAGAGGTCAATTTTAATTAATACAAGCAGGTAGACGGACAGGGATACAAGCGGATTCCACTAAGCCCCTGGAATTCTTGGTTTTAACAGGAAATTTTAAACTGATACAAGAAGGCACCAGCCAGAAACTAAATAAGCCAGAGCTAGGCATGTGCTCAGTTATGGGGTGCTTGATAATGGCTTAGAATAATTAGTAATTTGTCGTGCTTGTAAACAATCTCAAGTCAAAATTGAACTATTCAATCGGTGCAATACCACCTTTGGTTATACAAATTTTCTGAAAACATGTGAAGTCCTGAAGGACGTTATTTTTCACATTTATGAGTCGTCTATTAACAGTAGCATATTTTTCCCCAAAATTTATCCTAATCAAATGATAAGTTTCTTTATCATCAATTATGTCGCACAGTACATTGTATACATGTATTAAAAATGTTTTATCACTATTTTAATTGCCAAATCAACTACCTCTATTTAATTTCCATTGATGACCCACATGAGATATTATAGGACCAACATATAATTACAATCAAAAACTGAGATTTATAAGCAACTTCTACAGATGATAAATTAAGGCGCTTCATCAGCAGCAAAATTTAACATGGTGTTAGCCGAAAGAGCCTTGAAAAACATGGTGGCTTTATCTCAAAATCAGGATGCTCTGTGGACAACACTCTTTTTAAATCAGCCTGGCTGGTGTAACGTAATTTTGAGAGAGAGAGAGAGAGAAAATAGGCTGTTTGAAAGATATTTCTAGCTTGCACTAGTCTCCAATCCAAAGATTTTCAGAATTACCAACATTGAAAGTATCCTGCAGACTACTGAAGTGTTGCTAAAATGATGGTTTTACCAGTGGAATATACATGTAGTTCCGTTGGTAGAGAAGTACACTTTAAGAGTCCACAAACTCGGTCAATTGCCTATTGAGGATTGATGATAGGTATTGTGATAGGGTGCACTCCTCTCTCATCACATACTAAACATACAGGTCTCTGAAATCTAAGTTCTTTGAATCTCTGTAAATAAGTGGTTTTTTTTTTCAAAAATCTCCCTTAACCAAAAGATTTTTTTTTCTGGAAAAAAGTTGAAAGCAGTTGCAGAAGACAAATCAAATGTTAATAACAAAGTAACATTCGTCTTTCAAATGCTGGAAAATATTGTGGGAAAAGGAGGAAACGAAAGGGTTTCAATTTACAGTAACCAGAGATGTGATTCAATAAAACACACTTTATGGGATCGAACTAGTGACTTCACGATCGACGGCTGGACATGAATCTCGTATTGGGCGATAGAAAATATACGAGAGAGAGAGAGAGAGAGAGAGAATGAATGAAAAAAAAATCTTCATACAATAAATCAAAATAATGGGCATATTTGAATATAAAAAAATAAATTAAATGACAAGCGAACCACTACAGAAAAAAATATAAGCATTTATTTGGTTTCAAATCAAAGTCAATCAAATACATATTTTAAGAATCACACAGGTGTAATCTATTTGTGATAGGTGTAAAAGGTGTGAAATACATCCTATCAGTGTGAAATAGGCAGTTATAAACAATGGCAAAACTACCAAATAACTTTTGGATAAAGGTAACTAATACACATAATGTACGTACTAAAGACAACGAAGTTCCAAAAATAATTTTTAAAGATAACTTGAATAACGATATGGATGAAATTTGATGTTGGGATCGATTTCCCTAAAATTTTATTTGGGGACGATTTCACCAGATTTCTCCGGAGAAATCGTCTCCAAGCAGTTTGGGGACGATTTTTCCAGGGGCCGATTTCTCCAGCAGTCGGAAATTGCTATCACAACAGCGTGTGGTATGCAGAGAAGTGGTCACACTAGTGGGAAATAGTTGATTTTTGACGGTGTAGAAAGCACCACAGTCAAAGTACCCTAGATTTAGTCGATATACATAAGAAAAAGTGATAAACGTAACACGGGCCAATATTCTATATGTACATGTAGTTAGCTTTATTTACAATCGCATTTCAGCGGAGACGCGTTTTGTGACACATATGTTCAAATGTAAACACAACGTTATAGATATTAACCGTATAGCGCGTAGGAATACACAACTGCCGGGTAAAGGTTACCCCTTCATTAGGTCAATGTTAAAATGACGAAAACAGGATAAAAAAACACGCACTCGTCAGTTATTTAAGGGTCGTAATACCTTTGCAATTCCATGACAGTTTGCAGATGAAAGCTTTGAAGGAAACTAGTTGTTTTGGTGGACTCAGTGATATCGAGTGGATACACCGTTCAACATTTTGTCTGAAAGTAGTCCAGAAAAGGCAGCTTACGATCCCTATAGGCAAGGGAATCCCTTGAGAGCGATTCCCTGGCCTAAACACAAACAGTTGACCCCGAAAACATGGTGGTCCCTAACACTGTTTCTTACTTAATACAATAAACTTAAAATTCCCTTTACTAAAATTGTTGTTTGGCCGCGGTCTCCGGCCACATGAAACTGTCTGCCAAGACAGTTTCACCGACAAATGAATAGCATTTTGCGGCAGCGAGCCAAAGTATCAACCGAAATCCTGGATTCACGCCCCTGACTGTATTTTAAAACCATGGTTGATTACCATCCATAAATTGAGACAAACTGAACCGAAAATTGCAAAGCAGAGTCTGAGTACCTAATTCAGACAAATGAACTCAATCACTTTCATACTGTATGAAATTGAAAGGCGTTAAAGTTACATGTTTAACATAGAAACCATCATTTGCTTTAACTAACTTGACAGCATATGTATTAAATCTTTTCCTGGCCGACTCTAGACACCAATGCCTTGGCAAGATTTCGAACCAAATAACCTTTGTTGCAGGTATATGTTCTTTTATATATTGAAAAACTGAATCTAGTACAACCTTTAACTCTTTAAGTGGCGTTTTCCCCAAGTCATTTCCACCAACGTGCAGGAGGATGTAATCTGGGAAGTCTTGGACTAACAGCAATATTGTAAGCTTGTACATTGCTTTCTTCAGAGTTAAGCCACCATATCCCTGCAACCACAGTTTTGCTGGTAAACCTAGGCTACAACTAGCATTTTTTCTGGCATAAATAAAGGCCCGTCTTATAATGGAGGACCCTACTAACCATACCAAAGGTTGACCTGAAATATACTTTGGGGAAATTCAATCCCTTTTCAGCTTATCTCTTAACGTACTGCTAAATAAAGGTAGGGGCCCTACCTTACCTTAAACTCCTTTCACGTAAAACTTATATACTTCTAAAGCCCATCTACCGCATTTTTAGGCCAGGGAATCCCTCTCAATGGATTCCCTTGCCTATAGGGATCGTAAGCTGTCTATTCAGACAAAAATGTTGGTTGGTGTGTCCACTCTATATCGCTGAGTCCGCCAAAACAACTAGTTTCCTAAGTATATACAGAGATTGCTTATCACACGGTGTGAATGCTTTCCTTTCCTCAAAGCTTTCATCTGCAAAACGCCATAGAATTGCAAGGGTATTACAATCCTTTAATAACTGACGAGTGTGTGTTTTTTTATCCCGTTCTTGTCATTGACACCGACCTAATAAAGGCGTAACCTAATGAACTTAGTTTATCCGGCAGTTGTGTATTCCTACGCGCTATATACGGTTAATATCTACAACGCTCTCTCTTGCACTCCGGATCATTCATATTCAGGTATGGTGAGATTAACGAACGACGACTCTGCTCGAAGTTTGTCTATAATGTTGTGTTGACATTGGAACATGTGTGTCACAAAACGCGTCTCCGCTAAAATGCGATTGTAAATAAAGCAAACTACGTATAGAATATTGGCCCGTGTTATGTTTATCACTTTTTCTTATGTATATCGACTAAATCTAGGGTACTTCAGCGGAATGCTGGAGAAATCGGCCCCTGGAGAAATCGTCCCCAAACTGCTTGGCCCGTGTTATGTTTATCACTCCGGAGAAATCGTCCCCTGGAGACCATTTCTTTGGTGAAATCGTCCCAAAATAAAATTTTAGAAAAATCGACCCCAACATCAGATTTCATCCATATCGTTAATCAAGTTGTCTATAAAAATATTTTTGAAATTTGGTTGTCTTTAGTATATACATTATGTGTATTAGATACCTTTATCCAAGAGTTATTTGGTAGTTTTGTCATTGTTTATACTGCCTATTTCACACTGATAGGATGTATTTCACACCTTTTACACCTGTCACAAATAGATTACACCTGTGTGATTCTTAAAAATGTCTTTGATTGACTTTGATTTGAAACCAAATAAATGCTTATAATTTTTTCTGTAGTCGTTCGCTTTTCATTTAATGTATTTTTTTTCTCTCTCTCTCTCTCTACTAGTGTCATATGACGTACCTGTGACCAATACCATTTAGCAGGGGCATCAGTGTCTCTGAAACATATATTTCTAGTGTTCACTAGGGCTTGTGTGCATCCGAATATTTCCGGTCAATAACTTCTACAATTGTGGATGGATTTCAAAATAATTTGGCACAATTGACCTCCATCACGGTTAGATGTGCCATTTGAAACATCTGTTCAAGTAGGTTCAAGATCAAGGCCCCGTTGAAGGCCAATTTTTCGTCCGAACCATAACTCCTACATTTTTGGATAGATTCCGATATAAATTAGCATAATGCATTGTTCTCCATCATGAGTAGAAGTTCCCTTTGAAACATTTATTCAGGTCCAGGGTCTAGGTCAAGCTTGAGAGTCAAGTGTTTGCGGGCTTGACACAAGTTGTCCTTGGACAACGATTATGAATTAGGATTAACGTCTTTTTATATTATGTAGATATAAGTATCGAAGCTCAAGTCACTGTGACTTGTCCGTAAAATAGGCAAGTAAAATAGGAAAACCGAGCCTAATCGTTTTCCCAAAACAATCCAACCTTTTCACAGTATTTTATTGAGAAAATATTTTGCCTAAAAGAGAATTCGCTTGTAATAAGCAATCCCTCCCAATTTCCCCAAAATCTTACTTTTCAATATACACGAAGAGCTACTTTGGATTTTTATCTACAACTTCCTTCAAATATGACCAGTTCAAAATTTCGTCGACTTGTGGAAGGTAGAGACAACATGACCAACTGCCGTATCACTCCAATCTTTATTATTCATTACATTTTACCTTGATATCTATCTTACATGTATTTTCATTGAAATCAATAAAAATAAATATGTACTTGCGTCATAAATGTAAAAAATAACGTCATTCAGGACTACAAGACATCACATGTCTCAGAAAATTTAGATAACCAAAGTTGGTATTGCACCGATTGAATACGGTTCAATTTTGACTTGGGATTGTTTACAAGCACGACAAATTACTAAGTATTCTAAGCCATTATCAAGCACCGCAAAACTGTGAGCACATGCCTAGCTCTGGCTTAATTAGTTTCTGGCTAGTGCTTTCTAGTATCAGTTCAAAATTTCATGATAAAACCAAGAATTCCAGGGGCTTAGTGGAATCCGCTTGTATCCCTTCCGTCTACCTGTTTGTATTAATTAAAATTGACCTCATGTGTTGTTTCGTATCCTCAATTTCCTGGCCTTCAGTACTATCAGTACTTTGATTTTATCTCTTCCACTGACCAACCTAATAGACCATTTGCCAAATACCGTTACTGACGCGTCACCACGAGTTACTTCCCTTGCGGGTACTCCCCACCGGACAATTTTTCCCAATTTTGAATATACCAAATAGTGAAAGGGTCATATTTTTTAAATGGAATTAACCCTAAACGCGATAAATAAGACAAAAAAACCTAAATCGGCCATGCCGGTAGTTTTATCAATTATCTTTTATCGAAGACACACACAAAAAAAAGAGCTCTTTTTGTCCATCTTTCGGTAAACTTCAGAGATTATTTTTAAAGCGGTATCATAAGCGTTGTATCCTGTCAGATGTGTTGATAGAAATTTTTGTATGCAGACTGAATTAACCCTTATGCTGAGAAGCGCGACTCAATAACTTTTTGCAGACAATTTAGATCAAGATCGGACTACGAAAACGTGCAGTCTGACCCTAGTTCTACACTGTCCGATACAGAGATATTTTACCTCGAGATATTCCTTTGAAATAAAATTTGGGATTTTACTATTGACTTTAAAAGTGTCATTAAATCTATTTAGTAGGATAAGGTTTAATAACTTGAAAATCAAATCCACCCCCTCCCATTCCGAAAGAAATGAGTGCAAATATACAGTTAAACTGGGACCGGTTAAATCAGGTTACATAATAATGGATTTGAAAACAAAACAAAAGAATGTTCAGACAGAAAAATACATCTTTAAGGGCCAACGATTAGAACAAACTTACCCCCTGTAGCAGATTTTAGCAGTTCCAAACCTTTACAAGTGATCAACGTCAGACTGAACGGAATAAACAATTAATTATGACACGTGTGTGTTAGTCGGTGCCTAACAAGAGCATAACAACTTTTCAAGTAGATGCACCCACTTTGACGGTGAAATACGAGATCAAAAGAATACCCGTGTAACCCTTTACTAACTTTTCAATGAAAACTTGTATAGCACGTATTTGCCTACTGAAAATGAATCCCGAACTTCTTTTTTTCTAGAAGAAATGGAAGGTTTCAAATTTGGATTGAACCTTGTTATCACGACAGTCAACTGATAAGTACATATAGTTCAAGCAGGAAGATGACAAAAATGCAACTATAGGAATTTAAAATGATATATCAAAGTCAGGTATTCTCTGCAAATTCAAACCATATTCTGTCCCAGTTTTTGGTAAGTAGAAGTAGACTGTGTCTGTCTTTTTGCAGACACTGGAACGATTTTTTTTAAAAAAGAATTCTTATCACTTTGATAGTTTGAATAATTCAAACCACCAACCCCTGGATTTCGAGCCTATACGTTACAAACTTAGAGCTCTCCGGAATTCGGCAAACATTAGTTGATCAATCACACCTAAAAAAGGGAAAGGTCTGTTGCAATAATATAAATGTTATTTTTCCGATTTTTTTACTACTTTATTTTACAACACTGAATCTTCATTAACTTTTACCAAACAAACATTTGAGACTTGCCCAAATAAAAAGCCTTTGAAGAAAACAATTTGAATGTGACTTTAAAAAAATGAAATTTTCTGTCGGAAGGATACCAAAGAAAAAGGAGAAAATATTGGTTACCAGAACTTTATCCCTATTTAACAACATTTTCAAAAGCTATATTTCTCAGGGTCGTAAATAGCTTGGGTTATGTGGTATAGAGTTTTAACCTTTTACCAAACATTTCCTGGTTTTTATGACCGTGAGATAGAAGCCTTTTGAAAACATTGTGGGAAAAGGAGAAACTGCTGATAACAAGATTCTCCTTTTCCCACAATGGTTCATACCCTGCTGGAAACGAATGTCAATTTTTGAGTTACGTTTATTTTGTCATCTGCAAGTGCTTTCAATTTTGTACAGTCTAAAATTTTGTCGTATGGTAAAGGGTTAAATAGTTTCCGTGAATGTTTTCACCCGACGACAGCACCTTGGACTCGTCCAGATACTAAGCACATGAAGACGATAGAATAAAAGGGGGCCAAATGGTTGTAATTGTCCTTGAAAAAGTAAAAAAATATTGTTGGAACAGGAGAAAGTGCTTGCTGCAAGCCTTTCCTTTATTCCCCAGTATTTTCTCTCACACTTTGAAAATTCATTTTTCACAGATATCTCTGAACTGTATACTGATTACTTTTTTTTCGATTTTTTTTTTTTTTTTTTGACGGGGGGAATGTGTTAAGGCTGAGGAAGTGAGACAAATAACAAAGTGGGGAAAATCAGCACGTCTGTCCCTTTTTTTCCGGATCGCCAAAACTAGGAATCCTTTGGTAAATAGCTTAAATAAATAGCTGTCCAGTGTCTTCAGAAAGACAGGGACAGTCCATTTACTGATATTATAACACTATTATCAAACGTCTTTGTTGCACTTTCAGGCATTTTCCTCTTGACGAATAACTTCATATTATAGACCATGAACAAAAGAAACGTGGCTTCAGATCAAATTTCAAACCTTCCATACCTTCTTCACAAAATATTTATTCAAGCTTCATTTTGAGTACATGTATTTAAAAATATACGTCTAATGAAGTTTTGCACAAAAAAAATAATGGCTGAAGGGTTCCTTTGATCTCGGTATCGCACTGCAGGGTGGATCTTTAGAACAGCTGTAATGTACTTATTTCTTACAGATAAACACACACGCGTCACATTAAATTGACCCTTCTTATCTTTTCTTTCATATTTATTTACCCGTTTGGTGATCATTAGTGGACGGGGATTATGATATTTATAAAGGTTACAGACAGTAAGTTCATTCTTACTTTCTACATGCTCTATATTTCAATACGATCTCATAAAATGTGTATTTTGTCTGTTCCTAATTTTTTTTTTTCATAAGCAATGTCATGAAATATGATTAAATTGTGTTAGAATTGATTTTATGTAGATTTCTTACTAGACTACATGTATGTCACTTTATTTTTCAGTGGTGAATTTGTCCAAATTAAAAAGATTTGCGAACGAGGCATACGGCATTTGTCATTGAAATAATGCTTTGATTGTCCGGTGTCACGTGATACTTCCGGTACGCCGCTTACGATAAAATGGAAATATCGCCTATATCAAATTTAATTGGCAAATCGTCTATTGGGCTGCTCTAGTAGCTGCCCCAATTCTTAAGCTATGCGACTAATAACCTGTTAACCTGTTATCAACTAACTTCAAAACTTTCTGCAACATTGCTGAAAATTGGAAACGTGTTAGTGGACTACCGTCTACGTGACAAAACAAAGGGCCCACAACTTTAGGCCTAAATAAAAGAAAACTCCTCATATACTGGACTGGGCAATTTGCACCTCTTGTTTGAGAAAATTTCAGAGTAACACCAACTCCTGCTTGATCCGCTTTGGAGTACCTGATGCGTACATACATAGACTCACAATTAGCCGAGATGTTACATCCCCTATAGCAAGCACCCTTTTACAATCAAAGCCTGTACTATAAGTCTTGCGTGTATTGTTTGCTAAAAATGCATTTAACAATCTTCCAGTCTCAGTCTTGATATTAGGCGATGAAAATCCTGTGGGATTACCCATGGCCTGTCTTGAGCTGCTGGGGCTAGTTGCCGGAACCGGACCCACTGACAAAGAGAAATGGCATCTGTAATAGTGTTATTTTTAGAGGACAAGTGTGTTGCTCTAAAAAATGATATTATGTTGCATTGACAGTAAGACAAAAGGCCTGATTAATTGCTTAGACGTTTAGATCTGGAGGTTTGCTTATTCAAGACACCAAGTAAACCTTCATTATCGATTTAAAAGGTTAACTTATTGTTTGCAAGTTCTTTGCTCCATAGATACATAGCCTAAACCACTGGTATCATTTCAAGGAATGAAAGATCATGAAACACTATTGAAAAGGCATCCAGCCCCTAGCTCTTTAGAACCAGCATTGTCTGAGAATAAATGCAATTCATCATTCGAAAACCATCTTTCTCCTGGTATATAAGTGACCCCATTTAAAGTCTGTAAAAAGTCCAATCATACCAAAATATCCAAGGGCATTTCTTTTGTTATGCGTAGATGGTGAAAACTCTTTTTCAAAGGAGCCATAGCATCATAAAACCTACGTAGAAACGCCCTACTTGACCGTATTGTTTTCAAAAAAAACTAAGTTTGCCAACTAATGACTGTAACGTCTTTAAAGTTAGTTTCTTCTTACCAAGAGTGTCCACTAGAATACCCCGGAGCTCTATTATTCTATGGCTGGGAATTCTAACGAAAAGCTGATTTGTATCTATTTGCTTTAATACGTATCAACTAATCAACTAATGCTTTAATACGTATCAACTAGGCCCTGGCAAACATGTGTGTCTTTCGGACCCGCAAAAATAAAAGCATCCAAGAGATGGTCCAAGGTTTCCATGTGTGATTGTTTAGCTACTAGCCAATGCAGGAACGCTGAGAAGTGAACTTTTCGAATAAATTTGCACTTTGACTAAGCCCAATAGGCAAACACTTATCTATGTAGTAATTACTCCCTACTTTCATTCCAAGCGATTGAAAATCCTGTTTAGAAATTGGCAATAAACGATAAGCAGATTTAAGGTCCCCTTTGGCCATTATGCACTCAAATTCAGTTAAAGGCCCATTTACAAGACTGAATATGTTAAAAAGTCGAAAGTCAAATTTCTAACATTTCTTTATGTTAATGTTTTGCAGATCAACTGTAAAACATGAAATGAACATTGGTTGATTCAGAATCTTAAGGTTTTGTAATAAAATTGGCTACGATATCGACACCCCTTGTTTCAAACATCAGATACGTTAAGTTCTAAGATTGTTATTTATGAAACTTCCTCTTCCAAAGTACTTTGATCAAAACATGCTTTTGAAAGTCTTACATCTACTGTTGGTCGAAATAAATAGATGTCAAAGTAATAAGCAAGTAAAAACAAAACTATTTCTATGATAATGATAATATGAAGTGGAGATGACTTCCATTTTTCCAAATGTCTTTTATTCTCAATAATAAACTAAACTAAAGATGTATGACCTATTATAAACCTAAGTGTCATTTCAAAATAATTGTATTAACTACAAGTTTTATGATTTTTCTGTGGCAATCAATATACACTTTTTATGAACTGATTTAATATTTCTTTTGACGTTAACGTATCAGATGAAATTATTGTAACTGATGATTTGAAAGTTATAGGCAGTGCAATATGCTTTAAAGTTGTGTTAAACTATAAAACCATGATAAAAAACACTTAAAGAGTCCCTGTTCAACCAAAAAAATTTGAATACTTTAAAAAAATTAAAGTAATAGATTGAAACAGACAATCACTATGTCTCAAAATAAAACCAACCAAACTCTGACAGACAGAGCCAAACTGGAAATGAACTTAAGTATTACAAGATAATAAGCCAGTGTTGAGCCTACATTCATCACACTCTCCATTAGCATGTACGTAAACATGTCTAGAAAGTATGTTTTCACTGGGAAAAGAACTTGTGAAAAAGTTTGTTAGCAAACTGTTGAGTAGTCAGATACGTTAACTTGACAGATATGCATAAATGGCATCGTCTTTTTCAATCAACTTTAACTAGCGTCTCTCTTTCCCATAAAGTAATGGATCTTCTATAGAATACATGATCTTGTTAAAGTCGACACATATTTTATCTGGTTTACAGGGTCATTGCAAAGAAACTACTGGTTCAATTATCATTAGATACGTTAAAAGATTCATCGGAAAAGTTAGACAGGCAAAACACGTCTGCATCTCCCGTCAATCGATAATGTTCTGATTATAAGCATTGCTTTGCATTTTGTTATATCAATCTACATGTATGTAAAATTCATACGTCATCCTCTACATTTGAGTAAATATTAAATATTATAATATCAAATTGTTTTCGTCAGATAAGTGTATGACAAATCATATACGTTAAATGAACGTGCATTGGAATTGCTTTTAATAGCTCAAGAACATGCACTGAAAAAAGATCATGAACAAAGTGGATGACTATGCTTGTCATAATTATATAAGTAGCAACTTTTGAATACACAGCATAACAAAATCTTACCTTTCACCGCTTGTAACCTCTGACCCACCCTAATTGTCTAAATCAAGTTTAAATATTTTGTGCTGGGGCAAATATCCTGACCTTGTGTTATTTCTTTTACAAGTATGACGCCATATCAAACAAAAATACGTGAATGAATGTAAGAAACAACCCAGATTGTTCGTGTATCATACTGGCTATTTATTTATATCACGTATCTGACAAAAATGTATCTGATGTTCTAAATAGTCTTGATGCTGCTGTATTGATAATCGCCATCGAACAGAACAGTGTATTGTAAAGACGTTTACTAAGTATCTGAAGCACGGGTTTTTGGTATCATCTGCTCTGTCAAATGTGTATCGATTTTATTATCAGCATAAATAGTTTAACGTATCTGACTCATTTTATACGTACCAGTACGTTTTTTACTGGCAACATTCTACCTGTTTGTTTTATGGATATATATGAACAATTTTTGAGTCTCATAAGTTGAAATATGATACTTTTGAAGAAAACTGAGACTTAAACTTTCAAAAGAATTCAGTGTATTACCTTTAAAAATCTGGCTTGTATTTTGTTCACGTATCTGATGTACAAGTATGAGACATGTATACATACGTTATCATAAAGTAAGAAGTGTGATGTGTGGGGCTTGAAGTATTGTGGTTTTACAGTATGACATATTTTCATCCCTTTTGATCAAAAATTTATTTCATAAAGGAATTTAAAGATTTCTAATTTGGCGTTGGCATTTCATCACCCTCGCTTGGGACATGTTAAAAAATGAACATTTTGATATGGAATTGACACAAATTGTGAATAACCTGGTTAGTTTTTTGTTGTTTTAGAGTAGCAGTGCACCCGATGTAATATATCAGTACTTTGTGTACCTTAGTACATGCAGCTGAAAAATAATTTTGTGAGACATCAATTTTACGAAAATGGGACTTTAACTGAATTTGAATGTAATATGGCACCTTGACCCAACTTATAGATCATGCTTATTACCTTATCAAAAGACGTGTACTGTACAGAACAAAAAGCCTGGTCGATCTCTGCATTGACACTACACCCTTCCGGATATGAAAGATGAGTAATCATACGCCATCCTCTATCCGACTTAGGTTCAAGGCCCACAGGGGACACAATCGAAATTAGGTATCGGGCAAGATGTTGTTACGAGTCAGGCGTAACTAGAAAGAAGAAGCCAGCAACAAACGATAACAATTAACAGAATTTATTAACAAAAATATCAAATAAACAGTGACAATATTACAATAGTACAAAACAATACCTTAGACGTTAAATTCAAAAGACAAATTATTCCAGTCTTAATTCCAATCTGATCCTGATCCAAACTGAATGTAATCCAAGCACACAAAGTAATCCTCACTTTAGTCTAGTCTGATCCAAATCCAAACTGAATGTAATCCAGGCACTAATTATGACACAAACACAAGATAATCCCCACTGTAGTCTGGCAATCATGTATTAACTAGTGAACACTGACATGTAAAAAGCTTTTCCTTTTATAATAAAAGAGAAACTTCCAGAAAATTCATGTAAAAATTAGTTGCATAATTTCTAGTAATCAGATTGTAAAAAGTCCTGGAAACTTCCAGCACAATATTCCACAAGAGAGAATCCATTTCTAAAAATAGCAACAGGGGAAAACCATTCAAAAATAGATACACATATGAACAAAGCTAGGAATAACTGGGTATGTACATAACACTTCCCCCCTTGCAAAGAAAAAGAAAGGTTTATGAAATAAATCTTTCTTTTTTGCAATATTATTTATATACATGTATATGACACTTTAACTGAAGTATTACAGAGAGAAAATGACAAACTCAAATATTAATTATTTCAGATTAATGAAAATAGTCAAGGTAATGAAATTACAATTTAAAAGAAAAAACAGTTTAAACTTGATTTAGGGAAAAACGACTATTGAAATTTCAAACTCTTGAAAGAGCATCTGGTATAATGTTATCTTTCCCTTTTATGTGTCTTATGTCAAGATTAAACTCTTTAAGCAATAAACTCCACCTCAGTAATCTTTGATTCTTATTCTTAAGTTTGTGTAGAAAACTTAAAGGGTTATGATCACTGAATACAACAATTGGTGAAGTTGAAGAGGTTAAATAAACTTCAAACTGCTGGATTGCCAGAATCAAGGCAAGACACTCTTTTTCTATGGTAGAGTAATTTTTCTGATGTTTGTTAAATTTCTTAGAAAAGTAACAAACTGGGTGATCAATACCATTATTATTTTCTTGTAAAAGAACAGCACCAATACCAACATCACTTGCATCAACAGCTAATTTGAAACATTTGTCAAAATCAGGTGCCAAGAGAACTGGTGCGCTCTTTAGTATGGCTTTCAGACGATCAAATGCATCTTGACATTTGTCATTCCATTTGAACTTTGTGCTTTTCTTAAGTAAATTTGTTAAAGGTTCAGCAATACCTGAGAATTTTTTACAGAATTTCCTATTGTAGCCAGCCATACCAAGAAATCGCATCAGCTGTCTTTTACATTTAGGCACAGGAAACTCAGAGATAGCATTGACTTTAGCTTCTAAAGGTTTAACTTGACCCTGTCCCACAAGATGTCCTAGAAATGTTACAGTAGCATGACAAAATTCAGTTTTTGCAAGATTCACAGTCAGTTTCGCTTTACTGAGTCGGTCGAAGAACTTCCTGATTCTTTGAAGGTGGTCACTCCAACTGTCTGAGTAGATGATGACGTCGTCAATATATGCATCACAGCCATCTAATCCACATATAACATTGTTTACAAGTCGCTGAAACGTTGCAGGAGAATTTTTCATCCCAAACGGCATAACTTTGTACTGGTACAGACCGTTTGGAGTAGCAAAGGCTGATACTTCTTTTGCTCTATCAGTCAGTGGAACTTGCCAGAATCCTTTTAGCAGGTCAAATTTGGTGACATATTTAGAATTTCCAACTTTGTCAATACAGTCATCAATTCTTGGTATTGGAAAAGAGTCTGCTTTTGTCACAGAGTTCACTTTACGATAGTCAGTACACATTCTATAAGTTCCATTTGTTTTGGGTACTAATATACATGGTGAACTGTAATTACTCTGGCTAGGCTCAATAAAGTCATTTTCCAGTAAGTATTTTACTTCATCTTTGAGGTATTTCTGTTTCAAAGGATTCATTCTATATGGATGTTGCTTTATTGGTTTAGAATCTTCCACAATGACATCATGATAGATTTTATCAGTTCTTGTGGGGATATCAGGAAATAAATGTTCATATTCATGTATCAACTGTTTCAGCTCTTCCTGCTGTGATGGTTCCAAGTGAGAAAATTTGTTGTCAAGGTTTCTCAAAATATCAGAATTCTCAAGTTTAGATGGACCAGGATCAGATTTATCATTAAAGTCAGAATTTACTTCAATTTCCAATACATTTGATTCTTGTGGGACAGTGTTTACAACTGTAATTGGTTTTGAAATAGAGCTATCTCTGTCAAAGTATTCCTTTAACATATTTATATGACACATTTGTTTGTTTTTACGCCTTCCTGGAGTATTAATTATATAGTTTAAATCACTTGTTTTCTTGTCAATAGTGTAGGGTCCAAAATATCTTGCCTGTAAAGGTCTGCCAGGTATTGGCAAAAGAGCAAGGACTTTGTCACCTGGTTTAAATTTTCTATCAATAATATGGTTGTCATATCTTGCTTTCATTTTGCCCTGAGACGTTTTAAGATTAGACCTAGCAACCTCACATGCCCTAGACAGTCTATTTCTGAAGTCAGAAACATACTGCAGTAAATTCAAAGATGTTTCATCATTTGAGAGAAATTTCTCTTTCAAAAGTTTTAAAGGTCCACGAACAGAATGGCCAAAAACTAATTCAAAAGGACTGAAACCAAGAGATTCTTGTACAGATTCTCTGGCTGCAAATAGTAACAAATGGATGCCCTCATCCCAATCTTTTTCCATGTCAAAGCAATATGATCTTATCATATTTTTTAATGTCTGATGAAATCTTTCTAAAGCACCTTGACTTTCAGGGTGATAAGCGGATGACCTATATTGCTTGATCCCTAATTCATGCATAACCTGTTGGAATATACCAGACATAAAATTTGACCCTTGATCAGACTGAACTGATTTTGGAAGACCAACAAATGTGAAAAATTTTATAAGAGCTTTGACTATTGACTTTGTTTTGATGTTCCTTAAAGGAATAGCTTCAGGAAAACGTGTAGAAGTACACATAATTGTTAAGAGATACTCATTTCCTGACTTGGTTCGAGGTAAAGGACCAACACAATCTATAAGTATCCTACTGAAAGGTTCATCAAAAGCAGGAATAGGTTGTAATTGAGCTTTGGGAATGGTTTGGTTGGGTTTACCTACCATTTGACATGTATGGCAAGTTTTACAATATTTAGAGACATCTGATTTGAGACCAGGCCAATAAAAATGAGTAATAATTTTGTGATAGGTCTTGTTTATACCTAGATGACCTGACATAGGACTTTCATGGGCTATACTTAGTATTTCATGACGATATGACTTTGGAACCACAATTTGGTGGTAAACAGCCCATTCATCATCAGCTGGGACATCAAATGGTCGCCATTTTCTCATAAGAATCCCATTCTTTATATAGTAACAGATTGGGACCTCTGAAATTTCATCTTCAGGTAAAGCCCTAAAAATTAATTTTGAAATCTCAGGATCAGCTTGCTGTTCCTGGATAAGCTGTGACTTTGACAGCGTGTCATGATCTTGGTCAATAGACCGTGGTGGTGAATGACAAGACATTGACAAGTCTGTCTGATTATCAGACAAACTGGGATCAAGAGACTTTTTAATCTCATTATTAAAATATTGACTGATAAAGGTATCCGTCAAGTCAATGTCAGAGTTTGAGTTTTTCAAAATGGCCTTTTTAGCCATAGCTCGGGTAACTGCACAAGAAGGATACAAGTCAGGAATTTCCTGCTCGATAGGGTCATCTGTTTGACCTATATTTGGTGTGTCAGTTACAAGTGGATTAACCACAACCTTATCTCCAGCTAAGTCATTGCCTAGCAGTAAATGGACACCTTTAAATGGTAAGGAAGGTTTAATACCAATAACCACAGGCCCAGTAACCAAATCTGATGACAAATTAACATGATGGAGAGGGATATTAACAGTTCCACACTCTACACCCTGAATAAGGACACTAGTACCGGAAGAAGTCTTCTCAGAAAAAGGCAGTATATCTGCTAAAATAAGAGATTGAGAAGCTCCTGTGTCTCTTAAAATTTTAATAGGGGTAGGTGGGCAATTATCACCTGAAAGTGATACAAAACCATTCAACATAAATGGTTCAAAAATCTCCATAGTAGAATCAGACTTGGGTTTTGTGACTATGTCAATTGTATTGGTTTTAATAGAAGACTGTGGCCTTGGTCTAAGAGTGGTGAGCCCTGTTGGCTTGGCTTCATCACTTTCTAACTTCCTTTTTAATTTCAAACATTCAGAAACAAGGTGACCAGGTTTCTTACAATAGTTACAAGTGGGTCGAGATAAGGGATATTGACTTTTGGTTTCACTAGTAGAATTGGGTTTGGGTGTATTGGATTGACTGGGCATGCCAGATGAATTACCAGACATAGATTTATTTTGGGGATGTGAGGAAGTAGGTTTTGCTTTAGCAATAAAAGAAACTTTATGTGTAAGATAGTAATTATCAGCCAGACGAGCTGCTTCTTCTAAAGTTTCAACTTGTTTTTCGTCTAAGAATGTCTTAACATCAAATTGAATACAACGTTTGAATTCCTCAACTAACACAAGTTGTCTTAGTTTATCATAATTTTGGTCTACTTTCTTAGAACAGCACCATCTATCAAATAACTGTTCTTTGTTCCTAGCAAATTCAACATGAGTCTGGTTAGAATCTTTTTTACAATTTCTAAATTTTTGTCTATATGCTTCTGGGACCAGCTCATAACCTTTGAGAATAAGTTCTTTAACAGTCTCATAATGATGACATTGTTCAACACCTAGTTGTGTATAAATTTCACGAGCTTTGCCTATCAAAACACTTTGCAGAAGCAAAGTCCAGTGCTCTTTTGGCCAATTTAAGTTTTCTGCAACTTTTTCAAAGTGTAGGAAGTATTTATCAACTTCTTTTTCTTGAAATGGAGGAACAAGCCTAATATGTTTTGTAACATCAAAATTGTATTCAATCTTTTGCTTCGGCTGATTTGCTCTTTCTTGCATTTCTATTTCCCTCATTCTTAATTGAAATTCTCTCTCCTTCTCTCTCTCTTCCCTTTCCCTTTCTTCTCTTTCCCTTTCTCTTTCTTCTCTCTCCCTTTCTCTTTCCATTTCTCTTTCTTCTCTCTCCCTTTCTCTTTCTCTTTCCTTCTCTCTCTCTACTCTTTCTTCTCTCTGTCTTTCCCTTTCTCTTTCTTCTCTCTCCCTTTCTCTTTCCATTTCTAACTGTCTGATCTGAAGTTTTAATTCAAGTTCTTTCGAACTTGAACTTGACTGAACATCAACTATCAGGGAAAGCGCATTTTCATTGAAAATCTCCTCATCAACAAAATATTGTACCAAAATGTTCCTAATTTCATGTTTACGCATTGAAGATTTTATTTCAGACAATTTATAGTGCTTAGCAAGATTAAGCAAATCAGTCTTTTTACCTAAATTCAATAACTCCACAGATGGTTCAGCCGTAAATTTATCTAAGTCAAAAGACATGTTTGTTTGTTGCTGGATTCAAGTACAAAATTGTATTATAATTACTGATTAGTAAACGAATGCGTAAGTCTTATTTTCCAATCGATGGATAGTCCAAAATGGAAAACAAATACGTTAGTCTATTTTCCAATCCCGTTAGTCTATTTTCCAATCCCGGACGAGCCCCCAATTTCTGTTACGAGTCAGGCGTAACTAGAAAGAAGAAGCCAGCAACAAACGATAACAATTAACAGAATTTATTAACAAAAATATCAAATAAACAGTGACAATATTACAATAGTACAAAACAATACCTTAGACGTTAAATTCAAAAGACAAATTATTCCAGTCTTAATTCCAATCTGATCCTGATCCAAACTGAATGTAATCCAAGCACACAAAGTAATCCTCACTTTAGTCTAGTCTGATCCAAATCCAAACTGAATGTAATCCAGGCACTAATTATGACACAAACACAAGATAATCCCCACTGTAGTCTGGCAATCATGTATTAACTAGTGAACACTGACATGTAAAAAGCTTTTCCTTTTATAATAAAAGAGAAACTTCCAGAAAATTCATGTAAAAATTAGTTGCATAATTTCTAGTAATCAGATTGTAAAAAGTCCTGGAAACTTCCAGCACAATATTCCACAAGAGAGAATCCAGTTCTAAAAATAGCAACAGGGGAAAACCATTCAAAAATAGATACACATATGAACAAAGCTAGGAATAACTGGGTATGTACATAACAATGTGAATGGGCCTGCAATCCTGCCGAGAGATATTTCTCTATTGAAATTTTCAAGTAATGCTTCTTTGTTGGCAAGAGCTGATTTAAGATTTTTTGACGTCCGACCCTCCCTTGGACCATTGTATTGTATTTTGAAGCATGTTCTAAAGCCATCCGACAAAGTCTTTGCATCGGCTACCTTATCATAATTCTCTAAATATTTCAATAAATTTTCTACTCTAATAGGAGATCTGCCTAAATTAGTTAAATCCAGATTACTAGAAAGGTCGTCGTCAAGGGTTCGGGCCTCTTGGTCTAAATGCAGGACGGGACGGTGCTCTGTGACTGAAAGATTCTTGTCTTTAATTGAAGTTGGGTTGGCTGCAGATACGGGATGGATGAGGACCACTACAATTCAAACAAGGAGGCTTATACGGGCAGAAATTTCTACTACCATCCCCAACTTTCAGCTGCAGGTCGAGCAAGAGTTACTCTCCTTGGAACTTATCAATTATCTGGTCCGAAAGGATTTCCGATAACGGCCTGTCATATAGGATTCAGAAGGGAAAGTTTTTTGATCGACTAAAATACATTTTTCTTCTAAAATGATTAAAATCTATAACGTCTTGAAGTATTCTGTAATAGCTCTACTTTACTTCAATATAATTTTAATTCCTGTAGCAAAATGGGAAGTTGCGTCCATTTTGATTTAAAGTTACTGACCAATTCTCCTTTTTTCTATAGAAAGGTTTAAGAAATTTGCTCTTGCGCCGTTTTTGACGCTAAATAACATAAAAATGAATTGCAAGAAAAAAATCTATAACGTCATGAAGTATTCTCTGTTTTGTTGTGATTATGATCAAAGTATTCGTTTACATTTGTTAAATTGAGAACTTGCGTCCATTTCAGTTTATAAACGACACTATCGTTAATTTTTGTATAAAAAATGCTGTATCGAGCTAAGTGAGATTTTAAGACTGGGTGAAAAGATTTAGCAACGGATAAAGGGAAGATAAGAACTGATGACATGATAACCTTGTCTGTATTGTTTTGTTAAACCTGGATCCTGTTTTTACACATTGTCCAAATATATAATGACTGTATTTATCACTTTTATACATGTACGTATATATTATTTGCATCAGTGAAAACTTTTAAGAGATTTGTAAAAACCATTATCTTCCCACTATCGTCTTTTTTAATTCTTTCTCGGAAAATAAATTCAATTTAGTTAGCATAAATTTCTTTAAATTGCATTTTTATTTCTTTTTTTTTTTTTAGTCTTTATTTTTAAAGATTGAATTTGTTGTACTATTGGATCATTGTAATAATTATGCAGTCAATAGACCAGTAACAAACTGTACAAAACAAGCAGTCTGATCCTGGGCCGAATCGGTTTTATTTTATGTGTCGAAATTGTTTTGGCTTAAAAAATTGACGTTGCAATATCAATATGTGACTGAAATCAGCAGAAAACAATTTGCGTTTTGGGAATATTGATGTGACCCGTACAGCACACTCCCGAATTTTAACGGTCCTGCATAGAACCTTTTGTAAACATTGTGAGAAAAAAAGAAATACCAATATCCAGCATTGTTTCCTTTTCTTACAATGTTTTCTACTCTTTTAAAGTGAAGAATATCAATTGAGCTACATTTGATTTATTTTTTGAAATTGCTTTTTTTTAAAGTTGGTGAAGTAAAAAAGTTCTCCATATGGGAAACAGTTTTAAATTATTGACTTTTGAAAACACATGAGAGGGAGAAAATACATGTGATCAGATTGAAAATAGCGAGGAAATTTAGATATGTGAGCTGTAGCCATAAAATACTTTGGAAAATGCATTAATCATCACACATTTGTAAGTAAAAAGCTAAAGAGAGAGGGCGGCAAATTGGACTTCCTTATACAAAATCTTGTTAAACTTGACTTTAAATCCTTATAAATAATCTCATAAAAAAAGTCTGATTTTAGTTTAAACATTTAGTTTTAATTTATTCAATATAATGCATGTAACATCATTCATTTACAACAACATATTGCGAAAAGGATTGAAACGAAAGCATCAAAGCTTGTATAGGTCCTCTCCATAAAGAAGTCTGATTTTTTTCCTGATACTTTCTTTCCGATTACCCGGTATCAATGTATACCATTACGTAACACCAATCAAGATACCCGATAGGAATGGCGGTCAAAAGCCCCTCCGGTCATTATCCCCTACCCCCAAAACAGGTATGGCGGTCAAAAGCCCCTTCACGACTTTGCAAGGGCGGTCAATATCCCTTTCATCAAATTTTAAAGGCGGTCAAAAGCCCCTACGCGATTTCGCATGGGCGGTCATTACCCCCTTCATCCAGTCTTAAAGGCGGACATAAGCCCTTTAAATAGGCTAGCGTTTTCCGTTGTGATTTTTAACGAAGAAATGAAATCATGTCAGAGTGTCTTACCTGTGTCGTGCATCCCTACCCCCCCCCTTTTTTTTCTTTACTCGATGGTGATTTACACATTAAAATTGTTTACTGCCAGTCTTACACATTCAACATGTAAACGTGTCATAAATTTGCATCATAATAGATAATTATCTTAATCCGTCCTCAGTTTGTCTCAATCATTTCAATAGATGTAAAGACAACACCCTTTCCAGTATAAAGAAAATAAATAACCAAAATGTACGAGTCCTGTATTAAATACCAAGGCTATTTCCATATAATTTTGGTCAACTCGTTCGATAAAGATGACAATACACAAAACACTCATATAAGATACTCTGAATAAGTATGTTTCATTTTGATTTTTTTTTTTTTTCAATGGAGACTTTTTCAATAAAGAATAAAGTAATAATACAATTACAAGAATAATTTTAGTCCATTTTTCGCCCCAAACTCGTCATCAAACAACAAACTTTTTATCTAATTGTCCATTTTTAAAGCGTTGGCAGAGGACACTGTGGCTGTTAGTGTTTGATTTGCGTGATTTTTGTACGATAAGGATCAAAACATTGTGGGAAAAAGAGGAACGTTTGGTACCTAGCATTATTGCATTTTCAGTAAAAAAAAATTAAAAAGCCTGCTTTCTCGAGGCGTTCACATTTGAAATATTTCTAAGGGACTGCAAAGAAACTGACTAGGAATAGCTCCATATGTAGATCAAGATCAGACCGTATGGTCTGCGCAGTCTGACCTTGATCTACACTGTTCCCAACATGGTCTTGATTTTTTCATTTATTTCCATGATCCTGCAGGGCTCAGAGGTAAAGTGTAGGACTCGAGTCCTAATTCCAAGAACTATAATTTATAGAATGCCTTTGGAACATGTCGACCCGTTTTTGCGAGCCGCTAGGTGTCGCCGGTTCGATGACATTTCCTTTCTGAGGATTGATGATAGGATTCATACCTGTCACTGCTGCCCATTGGCACTCAAATTGTTATGTGATAAAGCAGCCAGTGGCTTGAAAGAAAATTGCGGATTGATGGATAAATTACCGATTTGAATGGATAAAAAAGCAACCTGGGAAAGCATGCCTCTGCGATATAAGTCAAATACGGTTGAAAACGGCGTTAAACAACATACAGTCAATCAACAATCATCGGATTTCACACTTACAGAATCTGTAAAGGGGTTTTAAAGCGATAATCAGACTTCATCTTTACGGAAGGGATCATGGGGGCTTTTAACCGCCTTACCTGTTTTGGGGGTAGGGGATAATGACCGGAGGGGCTTTTGACCTTTTACCTATTCGAATGTTGAAACTCAGGCTGATTTTTGCCTTGTACGCTTGAGTAAACAGGCGACCAGAATTGCTTAAAAATAAGATTGCATGTGACAAGCATGTGATGTCTGATCTTGATCTTTGTCGTGAGCAAAAATAAGTTATTTCTGCTTTTTGCCGATAGGGTTAAACAGGGAAAGCAAGAATGGATGTCAACAAGACATTGCATCAGACGATCAAAATGCTCAAAAAATAACAGTTATGTCCTAAAAGGTCAAGGTTTCGCTGTTTTTCTTGCATTTACAGAGTTATAGTCAGTTGAAATGTTATGTTTTGTTTTTTGAATATGATGAGTGTTTTAAAGAAATCACCCAAATATATTGAGGTGAAAGGAAACGTGAAGAAAATAGCCAAATTATAGTTGTTAATGAATTAATAAATTCACAATTTATTGCTAGATATATAAGTGCTCATGTACCTTAAAGGCTTCGGTTGACCAACTTTAAATTTAGAAATCCCCGCTTTATTGCCTGTCATATGTGTGCCGCGTGATCATAACAAAAAAGGAGAAATTCAGTCAAACTTTACATATACCTCGGTTACAAGAAATGAAACATGATCTGATTAAAAACATATCCGTCTGCTTTTCAGGGAAAAGTGACATTTTATTTTCATTATATCTGTGTTCTCCTTCAAAACCCATAGTAGGTCAGACACGATTGAATGCTCTTTAGCGATGGGAGTAGATTCAGATCAGACTGCCTTGAAATGTTCTAATGATTAGGCTGTCTATTTTTCTGTCTGTCTTTCTATCCGTTTCTCTCTCTCTTTCTCTCTCTCTGTAATCAATAACTACATGTACATACTACAAATAAATAATACCAAGCAGATCATCAATTAGCTATGGGACTAAATCATGAGGCGGACTGGTCATTTGACATGCGTAAACTTGAACAAAACCTTCGGCCCAGGCCACCTGCACGAACTGCACAGGCTGATCTAGGTCGAAACTTTTTGCAGACACAAAAATTCTATACTAAACAACAACATTAAGGACTATTCCAAAGTTCAAAACATTTGCGGACGAAAAAATAAAGGTGACTCAAAAGCTGACCCTTGTTGTGGGAAGGGTAGGAAACATTGTTAGAGAAGGAAAATAAAATACTTGTAAGCAGCACTCTTGCCTTTTCCCACAATGTTTTCAAAATGCCTGTTCTTCAATGTTTGTGAAGAAAACTCAAAACTTTGGATCGTTTGGAAAAGGGCTAAGCCCCCTTTTCACAGAGAACGGCTCCGTATGCTTATTAAATTGAACTACAACTCATCATAATCATTATCATCAAGTTCGTGAACTAAATGAAATACAATTTTAGGACTGGTTTAGTCAGATTAGAAGTCAACGCAGCGTATGATAAACATTATAGTCCCCTTGGCGTGTGATATTTCCAGAATTTCTGGTAAAATAAATAAAAGGCAACGTATGTGCCGCGACGGCTTAATGATCTCATACTAAAGTTTATATTGAAACCAGGGAACACATCAACAAATGACTTGTAGCAGTGATATAACCGTAATATAGCTGAAAGCGGAATAACACCTTATTCACTAAATAAAGCTTTTCCTTTTTTCTTTATGTTTAATCTTCCCCGGGCCTTAAAGGTATACCTCTTATTACTGGTCGTAAATTACATAGAATAAAAAAAGTCAGGTGCTTGTATATCAACTTTCAATTACATCGTTATATGTGAACTGTAGTGCAATAAACCAATTTTCAAATATGTGGGGGTAAATTCATGCAATTCGCTCACTAGCCATCCCCAACTTTCAGCTGCAGGTCGAGCAAGAATTACTGCCCTTAGAATTCATCGATTATCTGGTCCCCAAGGATTTCCTGTAACGTCCTGTCATATAGAATTTCAGAAGGGAAAAAAATTATCGATTAAAACACGTTTTTCTTCTAAAATAATTAAAATCCATAACGTCTTGAAGTATTCTGTAATATATCTACTTCAGTAAAATATAATTTTAATTTCTGTAGCAAAATGGGAAGTTGCGTCCATTTTGATTTAAAGTTACTAACCCATTCTCCTTCTTATTTCTATAGAAAGGTTTAAGAACTTTGCTCTTGCGCCGTTTATTCTCTGTTTTGTTGTGATTACGATCGAAGTATTCGTTTACATTTGTTACATTGAGAACTTGCATCCATTTCAGTTTAAAAACGGCATGGTTACCATTCATATGGACTACATGCATTGTCTGCTACTGATAATGGGGGTTTTGACTGCCTTCAAAATTTGATGAAGGGGATAATGACCGCCTTTGCGAAATCGCGGAGAGGCTTTTGACCGCCTTTAAAATTTTATGAAGGGGATAATGACCGCCCTTGCAAAATCGCAAAGGAGCTTTTGACCGCCTTACCTGTTTTTGGGGTAGGGGATAATGACCGGAGGGGCTTTTGACCGTTTACCACCCGATAGGCGTCTTATCTAACAGTGAGACTTGGTCATCATCGGAGAACTCCGGCACAATGCAAATGATCAGGGAAAAAGAAAAAAATACGATAGTTGCTTTAAAAAGTGTAAAAAGGGCTAAAAATGTATTTTCTAAATGATTGAAAACTTCCCCATATTAAAGAACAATAAATAAGCTTTCTGACTTCCCTGAAGATAATTTTGATTTTCCAACACAATGTGCAGGCTGATTTATGTTTACTGTGTGCTCACAAAACCACTGACTTCTTCTAAAAAATGACGAAATTATTTTAAACAGACCTGACCTATTGAACATAAAGGTTAAAAGCTACAATTTGTATTCGGTTGTTTTGTTTATGATAGATCAGACAATACCCGTGTGGTCTGAACTACCACCACACTTTCCCCAGCCTAATATACATGTACATGTACGTACATGTATTTGTGACATGCTATGCAAAACAATTACAATAAAATGCCGTCTGCTGACTATGTAATAGCTTAATGCTACAGGTTGGAGATTAATGTTTTCAAAAACATTGTAACAAGAGAAGCCTCTTCATAATATCCTAACTTTGTGGGCAGCTATTCAGAAATGTATCCAACCGAAGTATTTTTACTTTTGTACCATTTTTGTTGATAAATCAATAAATATATCAGAGACTGAATTCAAAATTATGATGAAAAAATCAGAGATAAATTCCAAAAATGCACTAAACATATGTGCATGCTGTTCGTGTCGTGCTCCTCCCCCGGCTTTAGTCTCATCATAAGAAACTTGTACTGCGGATATTTCCTTTTTTTTTTTAACTCTTCAGGAACTGACAATGTATGACTGCCCGAATATTTAAAGCAGTTGTAGACAACACAATAGATATGGCTCAAACTATTCAATTTGTATCAATTAAGGCATGAAAATATTGCTTGAAAAAGAGCAAATGCTGGTCAAAAGCATTTCCATAGCTGACCACAATTTTTCAAACGCGTGCTTTCGGTAAAATTTGAGGTAGATCAAATTGTTAGACCTGAAAGGAAAACAAATCCTACAAGTTTTGGTACCCCAGTAATTTACAACCCCAGATATCCCGCAGAGTTGTTTTCCAATAAATTGAAACCCTCTACACTGGAAGTGCAAAGGGTTTGCAGAGATCGCCAGTCAATATATCATTCCGTATGTGATCGATTTCACGGCCAAAAGGGATCAAACTCCCATAATTTATATTGGCTTACATAGTGGTCAAATAACAGTTACCGGGTTTGATTTGCATGATAAAGTTGGCCATGATAATCTAAAATTAAAATCGTAACACTTTCGGTCAACATTTGTATCGAAACTTTCGACTGATGGTTGTAATAATAATACATGAGTATCTGAGCTGTCGCCATAATATGCTAGTATGACATATAATGGGTACTGATAATATGTACTACCGTTTCTGCTTTTCCTCACATGTTTCATACCCTTTCAACTGAAAATTGATAAATTTGCACCTTACTCAATTTCTTCCCTGCAAATAAAAAGGCCTTTAGACTGACCTAAATTTTGCCCTTCGGCAAAGCGCAGAAGACATTTCACGCCACCTTGTGATAGAAAAATCTAATAAACAAGTCACCCGCTAAATGAATTCAATGAAACTTTTCAGCCAATAGTAATAAAAGAACGGAACAAAAGCTACATACATGTAGTTTATAGTCATACATTTGTATATAATTATATTATGAAAATATGCTTTTAGTCACGCGATTTCTTTTAGTGTACTACAGGTGTGTACAGTTTAAAACATAGTACAATCAAAAACTTAATAAATAGGTGAAAGGAATGTTTTCAGTAGAGAGAGTATAGATCTACAGAGAGAATACTTGATTGTAAACAGTGAACGAACAAAGGCACTTTTACTTCAACCACTCGACAAACTCAGTCGTTGAGCCAATCTTTTTGAGCAACCAACCAGTCAGTTGGCTGACATTGAAATGAAAATGTTTACTGGTAGAAAAAGTTAGAATTGATAAATCGACGAATAAGTTAACTGATCAAATTATACATTCATAATTTAATTAATCGATGTTGCTGCGTGCCATTACTTTAAGACAGTCAATATATAATTAAATAGACGATAATGTAAGTAAATATAACAAGCCAATTTTTATTTCAGTCTATTTGTCGGAGGAAAAACAGCACCTTATCGGACAGTATGAAATCAATATTAGAATGCACCTTCTGTGCATTCTGCTCTTGATTTACACTGTCCGTAAACTACCTTGAGTCGCTCTTGGTATCTCGGAAGTAAAAAGATAACGTCAAAGTGACTTGCAACGTCTGAATAAAAAGAAATGCAGGCCTCGGTCACCTAAATAAGAAACCTTTTTCATAAATGCAGGCATCTATCAAAGGTAATATCTGAGCTGCCAAAGGGTGCACTGGTTAGGTAAAAGTTTGTTTCTGTTTTGTTGAATAATCCGTAACTTTCAAAGAGAATTTCAACTGCTGTTGCTTAATACCCCCCCCCCCACCCGTCTGCGAACACTTATTCACTCTATTGGAATCATAATTGAATTGAAATCTGCAATTACTTTCAATTTGTTTCAATTTGGACAAGTCTACATTTTTTCTCGTAAGTAGTTGTACCAGATTTATTAATCGTATCAGGACAATTCCCCCCCAGACAACTGCCCCCTGGACAACTCCCCCCTGCCAATTCCCCACGGGACAATTGCCCCCCAAGACAATAACCCCCCGAGACAATTACCCCCTGGACAATTACCCCCCAAAGGCAAATTGCTCCCCAGACAATAGCCCCCCAGGACTATTACCCCCTGGACAATTCCCCCCCCCGACAACTCCCCTCCAGACAACTCCCCCCTGCCAATTCCCCCCGGACAATTGCCCCCCGGACAATCCCCCCATCTAATTCGCAATTTCTTCTGCTTTTGATTTTGGGACGAGGTCATTGTCGGCTTTCAGCGTCAGACCCTGAGTTCACTTGTAAGGCCGAGGTCAACTGGAACTAGATTAGATTACTAGATTTTTCATGCGATCAAATTTGAAGTACGCACGTCGAGTAGGAGTTCCTCGAGTTGTTGAAAGATGGCGTCTGCTAAGCATGTAGTAGTCCTGCCAAATGATCAAAACCGCACATTATTTTGGCACAAAGGATGATAGACAAACTTAACAGACGTAAATAAGCTCTGGTGGCCGTAATAACTGATTTTTATCCCACCGCTTCAAAAGAAGCGGGGCATTATGTCGTCCCACGTCCGTCCGCCGTCGGTGTCATGCATGCCATAAACTTTCAATTTCCAATCATTTATAAAAAAGCAGCTGGTCCAATGAAACTGATTTTTTGTGTGTATTTTGAGAGTGTCTAAAGGAAGGTTCCTATCGAAAATAGCCGCATCCCAATTTACAATATGGCCGCCAGATCAGCAGTCTTGAAATCAGATTCCACCAAGTTCAGTGAGAACCGTATGTCCGAATTAATTGATTTTTTGTGTGAGTGTTTGGGGTGACTAGAGGAAGTTTCCTTCCGAAAATATGGCCGCAGAGCCGCAAGCTTGAAATCAGATTCCGTCAATTTCATGGAGAACCATTTGTCTGATCTTATTGATTTTTTTTTGTATTTTTTTGGAGATTTATAGAGGAAGTTTCCTTTCGGAAATGGCTGCGTTCTGATTAACAGTATTGCTGCCAGATCCGCCATCTTGAAATCATATTCCGTCAATTTCAGTGAAAACGTTTTTCGTAAGTTCCTGTCGAAATGGCCGTGTTGCGATTTACAATATGGCCACCAGAACCGCCTTCTTGAAATCAGATTCTGTCAATTTCAGGGATCCACGGTTAGAATTGAATTTGACAAATTTAATATTGGTGGGTTCGCTGGGAGTCATATTCTGGACAGAGAGATGCCATCATTATAGAAGCTCCGCAACGACTGTTCATTTATTTCATGTTGCATGCAGCATGGATGGTTTTAGGATAAGGCTGGGATAAGGAAGGGAATCAAGATCAGGAGCGTTTAAATGTGTTATTCTCTGCTGATATTTTGATGACAAATACGTCAGTTGGCATAATCCTCTGATTCAGAATGTCAGGAGGAAGAAACGTTTGGGAAAAAAAATTGTAGACCAACGGAAAAGTGCTCACAAATTTGACGAGTTTCACTATGAAATTTCCTTAAATACATATTATGGTATGAACATCCTGGTGTTTTTAAGGGGGTAATTGTCTTGGGGGCAGTTGTCTGGGGGGCAATTGTCCTGTGGGGCAATTGTCATAGGAGGGCAATTTCCTGGGGGGTAATTGTCTGGGGGGCAATCATCCGCGGGGTAGTTGTCCAGGGGGTAATTGTCCGGGGGGCAGTTGTCCAGGGGGTAATGGTCCAGGGGGTAATTGTCTCGGGGGGCTATTGTCTTGGGGGGCAATTGTCCAGGGGGGAGTTGTCCGGGGGGAGATGTCCGGGGGGCATTTGTCTGGGGGGGAATTGTCCTAGACTCTTTATTAATATTTGTAAATATTTGTTTAATGAATTGCCTTTTACCAGTGTCACTTATTTAACTCTCTTCCTAATGTCAGCCTAGAAGTAACATGTTACGAATTCATTTGTAAATTAGTTCATTATCATTTTTGTCAGTTTAAGTATTGTAACCATTTATATGTTGACTAGAAGCTGTACAAGCTTATGTCGAATAAAATATGTCTATGTCTCTCCTACTGTGAATGTATCGAAATTTAGACTATAGATACAAAATAAATACCGTCATTATGTTTTACAAAGCTTTAAAGAGGAAGGTGCGTCGCAAAAGCTCAGATTGTACATCTTTAAAGTCCGATTTTGATTTAAGGTCTACTGCCCCTGTCGGTCATATTAAAAGACAAAAGCTGCCGAGATGGGCCAAATAGCCTATACGAAGCCGTAGATGTTACCTATGAATTAGTGAGTCTACGGCCTCTTTCTCTCATATGAATAGACGGAAGCTGCCGATATTGGCCGAATAGCCTGTTTGAAAACCTCAATATTTACCGATAAGGTAGTTGTTGTAATCCTTCATATGTCTAGAACAACCGGCTTTAATTATCTTTCATACCGAATCAAAATGTTGAATGTAATCGCTCTCCGTCTGACAAACATGTACATCTCTCCGGCTACTAAAAAGAGTAAACGCACGTTTGAAGACGATCATAGATCAAGACCAGACTATGCAGAATGGGTGGACTGATATTTGGTCTACAGTGACAGATACAGTGTTACTTTTTTCTATGAGACAAATATTTTGAAATCAGAGTTTTAACGATTTTCAACCATTGGTTAAAAATGTTCATTCAATGGTCTACTTCTTCATTTAAACAGCCAAAATGACTCAATTACTCTTTCAACACCTGATATATAACCTCGTCTTTTTTGACGGCTATACAAAAACAACCTACTGAAACCAGGGCCCGTATTCGCCAACCATTCTTAAGAATTTTCTTAGTCTCATTCTTCAGACTTTTGTCCATGTGAAAGCAACACAACTCCTGATTGGCTAAACTATTTGGTTCAGCCAATCAGAAGGTCTGTTACTTTCCAAGTCAGAAAATCTTGAAGATTAAGCCAAAGAACGTTTTGAAGAGTGGTTGGTGAATACGGGCCCAAAAAGGGTTTTATCTTACAGACTTGACTAAAAAACCCGATATAGATCGAGGTACAGTCTGCACGTTCTGTGATGTCTGATCTTTTTCTATAGTGCCTGCAAAAGACCATTTGTTCACCATTGACGTCGAAGTGTTCAGACTTAACTTGAAGACAAAACATTGAATATTACTGGAGACCACTCCTTCATGCATGGCTTCGTCCCGTTTTGAATACAATACCTGACAACTACTTTGGAGAGATTCATATATCTCTTCCGCTCAGTGGTTATAGTATTGGTCTTTTAAACCTCGAAAAATGAGGTTATTTGTTCGCCATGTGTTTGAATCCCGTCAGATGCGGTTTGTATTTCAGCTATGCATTTGTTTATCTGTTTCTTTGATACGGGCATTGTTCGTAAGATTGACATACGACAAATCAAATGTGATTCAAATGACTAATCTTCGTATTTAAAAGGGTGAAAAACACTGTTATGAACGAAGAAGATGCTGATAACTAGCATTGTTTCCTTTTCTCACATCGTTTTTAAGAGTCTATTTTTCGTCAACATTGTTAAAATTCATTCGCTGATGTATTGTAAAGCGTTAATTAATCATTCTATTTCGAACTCTTTTAAGAAATATGTTTTGTCATTACAATAGTCAATTAGCAGTCGAGCCAGTTAGTGCAGATGGTAGCGGACATGACCTAAGACAAATGGGAGAGCTAGCTCAGGTATTTCTTTACAGTGATTGAAGATATTCGTTGCGACAAGAGTAATCCATCTCTCACCGCTGACCGCTGTTTCGAGAAAAGTAAAGTGGAAAAGAAATCACTGGTCTTTGAATAATATCGTGCAAAATACTGGTAAAAGAAGAAACTCCGGAAAAGCCTCGATAGAGTGCAGTGGCTTCCGCGATTTTACCGAAACAATAATGAAGACTACTATAAACACCGTACAGCCGATTACTCTGTGGAAAAACCCTGCAGAAACCCTGATTTCCCTAAAGTCCATTATCAGAAACTGCATTAAAAATGAGTGGTAAAACAATAGTATCTGAAAAAAAAAAAGCTATTTGTTCCTGTTTGAAATACATCTAATTGAGTTTTGAAGAAATTTGGAGAGAAACACAGGCTAGAATTTTCCACAGATATATTGTTAATAGACATTTTCTAAAATAGCGGCTAGTTTCCGTTTACACACCGCGTATCAATGTCTATCCTGTACAGGATAAGGATGCGTCATATCAGACAGATAAAATCTTCGAAAAAGATGGCAGACAATATACAATACAATGACTGACTCATTTTGTGTACTTTGATCTTATCTATACGATCACTAAATTATCAAAACCCTTTTACAACATTGACATGTTTACATTCAATGCCGTATCAATTACTTGAATCTGTAATAAAGATCTAAATGTACAATGGTTCTTTCTTTAAGCTGTTCTTCGGTTATATAATTGGCTTGCAACACGCGAAAAGGGGTATTCGGACATTTGCGTAAAGTATCGTCCCGGATCAGCCTGCACAATCCGCGCAGGCTAATTCGAGACGGCACTTTACGAATATATTAGATTTCGTGCGACAGTAGACTTGCGCAAAACAGAAAATCACATAAAAACGGAAAGTGTTGTTTCGGGTTAGCCGGCGTGGATTGCGCAGGCTGATCGGAAACGACACTTTTCGCAATGTCCGAATGTCCCTTTTCGCATGTTGCAAGCCATATTATGTCAGATGAGAACAGTGCAGCAGCAGTTATTTATGATGCATGCTCTGACTACAACATGTAGAATAATCCTGACCTGCCCTGTCTTTAGACAGGACTATCGAGTTCAACGTACCACGAAATATCGTAACTTGATAACACTGATACATGTAGATCAAATTTCTGCAAAGTCTGATCGTGACTTACATCCTCTTCAGCTATGATCACCTTACGTAGTTGACCGTAGTGGGGAATGGCCGTAGTTAAAGGTATCGAACGCAGTTGAACGTAGTAACACGTAGTTCAACGTAGTAATAAACGTAGTTTGAACCTACAGTTTGCCCGTACTCAGCGCAAAATTTTCGAACATGTTCAAAACTTTGTAACGGTTAACTACGTTGTTAAGACCATACTGTGACCGTGGTTCGAACGTAGTTGACCATAGTTAACCGTAATTGACCCTACTTAATCGTAGTGTGTTAAATACGTTCAACTACGGTAATTTCTTAATACTGTCAACTGCATAAATAGTCACCAGACTTGGATTCAATTATTTTGAAAAGTAATAAATAAATTACAATTAGAATAGAAATGTTTCAATTAAATTATTAATATAATTACTTGCTTTATGTAAAAGTAATGAATCGGTCATACTTGTTTTTTGTCTTTTCGTATTATATTTATAAACAGACTATGGAACTTTTACCTGCTAGGAACCACACAACCCAAGCTTTTATGATCCTGAAAGATAAAGCCTCAGAAAACATTACAAGGTGAGGTGAAAATGCTGATTACCGTCATTTTCCCCTTTCTTTGCTATGTTTTCTACTTTATTAAAGAGAAATTTCCATCCGAGCTAGATCCCATTAGATCTATCATCTGCATTAACATACTTTTAGTTTGTTAGATTTCAAATTTTGTTAGTTTGATAAATAACTAAAGAACTGAGTAGATCTTTTTATTCGATAAAATGTAAAAAGGTATAGCTATGATGAATGTACCACTGATTACTCTATATCATACAATCCTTTTCTGTACAATCCTGACTTTCAGCGATCCTGAAACACACATTTTTTGAAAACATGGTGAGAAAAAGAGAAAATACTGGCTTTTTCTTCTTTTTTCCACAATGTTTTCTACCCTTTTACAAACAAGTTCCAGCATTTGAGCAACATTTAATATGACCTGTGAAAGGTTTTACAATTGAGACAGTTTTAGTATTGAGTTTTTTTTTTTTCATTTCAGCAGTGTATTATTCATGAACGGTCTGGCAACACCTTTTTAGCTAATGACCAAGGGTAGATTTTACTATAAAATAAAAATAATTACTGCATAAAAACTTGTCTTTTTCCAAGGGTTTATTTATTGTATCGTTTGCTACATGTAATTGAAAAGTAATATAATTCAATGGTGTTAATTATTTACGTATCACATTCTTTCAATAATTAATTTCTATTAAAGTAATTCATTTTTACATCAATTACCAATTACTTTAACAGACAGGCTATAACTTATTATAATTAATTGATTATATTTGTAATTTGACCAAGGTTTGGATGTGACAGTGGTTAAAAGTACAAGGCTGCAGCCTACCCGTACTGACCAACACAGCCAGATTTTCCCGAAGCTTAACGCAGTTGACCTTAATGTACCGTAGTTGTGCGTACTTACGACGTGGTTTATGCGTAGTTTAGCGTAGCTAATATAGGGTTAATTCACGTTTTTGAGGTCGTTAACATTCGCAGAGGCCCGAAAAATGCTTTAACGCCCGAGTGCGAAGCACGAGGGTGTTTAAGTATTTTGAGGGCCTCTGCGAATGTTAACGACCGAAAAAAAAAACGTGAATTAACGCTATTATTGCATAAAGTAAAGGTATTCTAACAATAATTTGCACAGATAGCAAAGATATTTCCATAGAAATGCAAATAAGCGAATTTTAAATGTACTGTACGCAAATGGGTCAAAACCGGAAGTCGGCGAAGAAGATTTTGTTACGATTAGGAAAGGGCCGTTAGTCCTGTATGCCGGTTTTGATTCTCTCGCTGTAAATACACTTTTATTGGTTTTTAATACACACTGGACTTATGTGGAATAAACTTGCACACATTTGAACGATTACAACTAGGATGAATGCGTGGAATTAAATTTCTGTAACTGAAGGCGACAGAGGGTTCGATATACATCAAGCGAGGCGGACCGATCACGTTCAAAAGTGGGTGGGATGTAGCTGGTTTAGAGTACATTTCACGGGTGAATTTTTGTTCAGATCTCGATTTAACTGAGATTCTGTGCAAAGGTTTGTTTGTGGTGTACTAATATCATCAAAGACATGCCATGGAAAGGATCGAATATGGTACAAATTCCTACAGTTTGATGGTCGGAGTCTAGGGAAAATCTGACAAGGACAAACATTGTTTTCAAGGTAGGCCCGAATCGAGGATATTGATAGTACAAACCCGGGCGTTAACGGCGCGTAATTTTACTGATTAATACACGTTTTCTCCCGTTAACCGCCCGATTTTTACCCGTTAATACATGCTTATAACGGCCCGAAAAGGCACGTTTTATGCAATAATCGTAGTTAGACGTAGTAATACCCTAAATAGCACCACCCATTTTGCACGTGGTTGAATGTAGTTAACCGTCCTCACACGTAGTTCAACCCACTTAGACTTCCTATATCGCCAAGTTGGAACCTTTTTTGAACGTACTTCAACGTATTTGACCATAGTAGCAGTACGACAGACTGCGTTTGGAATTTACTACGGACAACCACGTGCATGCCTGTAAATGTGACCAAAGCTCTAGAGACTCGGTAAGTATTTAAGTTTTTGAAACCCACAGGATACGCATCTAAGATTTAAACACCTACTGACAGGGTATTTTAAACGTTTTGTAAAAATACATGCAAAATACACCGTCGTCTTCGATACAACCGACCAAAATCGAAATTTTCTTCACCTTAGTTACTAATCTATTTTTAGCAAGATATCATTACAAATATAATCAGTTTTTGCATGGTTGTTTTTGAATAACCTAATACACCTCTTTCTCCTTACTCCGTCTAATAATCAAAACACTGAAAGTACTGACAGACTACCGCTTTTAGCAGCTTTCGTAAAGATAAAACTTGCTTGGTCTAAAAAAAAAACTGAAGGAAAATTGTCCTATCCGGTTTTTAAGGCCAAGCTTGATAGAGCGGACCAAATCCGGTATTTGAGTCCGAAACGCCTCAGTCCGACTTTACACATCGGTCATTGCCAGTTACTTGTAACACTATAGGAAATCCCTTAAAAATCAAAGTGATGTGAATATTGTAATTGGTCGACATCAAATAACCACAATGGTTTGAACTATATATGTTATGAAAATCCTACACCTTACAACCGAGCCACGTAGTACACCCTGCTTTTTAACTTTTGCCATAGTAGTAGTTTAACGGAATACTTAAAATATACGGTAGCATTCGATAGTAATAGCAAGTAAAATATAAGGGGCATTTCTGATCAGAAACATCCATTATATAGATGATAATCAACTGCTGGTGTTCAATTTTAAAAGTCTGTCTAGAATGGAGTGCGATGTGGTTGAAAAACGAGTCCGAAGTTTTTTTTTTTACCGTACCAAGCCCCATTCGAGTGACAGATTTTGAATATCACACACCACAAATTTATTATTCTATTTATGATATTCCTACTTCTCCATTTGATTGCTTAGCATCAAGAATGGTAGGTTGACCAATACATAGGACTTTTCTGTACAAATAAATGATCCATTTTTGGCGGACGTAACTGACGCAACAGATGACGCTCTCGAGAGGGTATGTTACGTCATCTATATTCATCCCGTTTTCGTCATCAACAAAGACCTACTAAAGGGGTAACCTAATAAGGTTCGCTCTATCCGGCAGTTGTGTATTCCTACGCACGATACGGTTAATATCTATAACGTTGTGTTGACATTTGAACATATGTGTCACAAAACGCATCTCCGCTAAAAAGCGATTGTAAAGAAAGCAAACTACATATAGAATATTGGCCCGTGTTACGTTTATCACTTTTTCTTATGTATATCGACTAAATGTAGGGTACTTCAGCACTAGAGATGGCTTGCAAACTTTTACCGAAATTGCATATGTCAACAAATAATCGCATAACTTTGCAAATCCCGATTCTGGAGAAGAATATCCACAGCTGTTTGACTGTGCTGCTTCCTACACCGATAAAAATCAACAATTGCCCACTAGTGTGTCCACTTCCCTGCATAATACCCGCTGTTGTGATAGCAATTTCCCCACCCACCGCGCAAATGAAAGCGAGTCGAATATTACAATCTTAAATCTTAGCCTAAGCAACTCAAATCAGGATTTGACATCGTTATTCGGTGGAACAACCCTAAATATCACTAATCTAATTATTTACATGCGTTGAAATCATAACATGACAATGTTTCCTTCTATAACTTAGGCTAATCCACATGTCTCGTTCTTAGTTTCGGTTCACTGTTATTTCTGCCTAAAATGTACATAAACATCGAGGGACAGAAGTCTAAAGAGTTTTCTTAAAATATCAATTATTGTTCTTTATAATGATATATTGAAAAATGAAAACAATTAAATTCCCTAAAAAGTGTGAAAATTCAACACATTTTTATGATTTCTGGTAATTCTAATCGGATGAAATAGGAACTATTTTTTTTCGAGTGAACACGGCTGTATAAGATTCTTGAAACGACGGGAACTTACAAATTGTAAACAAATCAAATAATTTCAATCGAAATATGTAGAAAGGTACCTTTTCCGTTCAAAACCGGGATAAATCGAATATATGGTTAGTCCCGAGAGGAATAAAGTTTATCCGGCTCGGCCCGAAAACTGAAGAGGGCTCGGTATTAAAAGCTTCAATTATTTCAGACAAACTGATTTCAGCAGCAACTGCTCCTTTGCCAACAATAAATTACATTCTAAGATCTAAGCATGAAATGCTCAATCAAATCATGATTTAACCCATTGCCAAACGACAAAAAATTAGACTGATCCAAATTAAAATCATTTGCAGACGAGAAAATAAAGGTAACTCGCAAAACTAAATTTATTTCCAGCTGGGTAGAAAACATTGTGGGAAAAGCAGAAAATGCTGGTTACCAGCATTTTCTCTTTTTCCCACAATGTTTTCAAAAGGCTTTCATCTCAAGGCCGTAAAAACCAGAGATTGTTTGAGAAAGGGTTAATGCATATTCAAACAAATGGAGCAATTGGTCGACATTTTCTGCCTCTTTTAAATTGTCTGGATGTCCAGGGACCATTCTACCTCAAGATATAGTTGTTTGTTTGAGAAAATGGATTTTATGGATCATTATGTGATGACTTTTTTGATGCAATGTATCTCGGTAAGTCATTAAACCCCTTTTCTTGAGGTGCACATATCAAATTAAAATATTACGTTTTAAACTCAAAAAAAAAAAAAAATCTTTTCAAAAGATTTCTTCTCAGGGTCCTTTTTTCACGTTTTACCCCCCCCCCCCTAAAAAAATGATAATAATAATAAAAGAATTCTTCTCAGGATCGTTAAAAGTTTGATATAGGTTTTAACTCCTTTTCTCGAGGCGCTGCTCATATCTAGTTAATTTTTTTTTACGTTTCACTAAAATGCGCGAAACAGAACAATGACAAAGACAGACACAATTACCGGCGGAGAAAATCTTCTTTTTTTTTTTCATAGTAAGCAACACATGTGTCTCCACATTCACATTCCAGTTTCTATTACTCTATTTTTTTTATTTTCTTCTTTAGGATTTCGCTCAATACTTATCACAAGTGATGATTTAGATAGGTACAAAGATATCAGAATTAAATATTAGATGTCACTGACGACAATGGTGCACCGTTTTCTTTTCAGTCCAAAATGGCCTTGAGACTGCATTTCTTTTTGTTAATCATTTTTTTCCTTAACTTATTGCCAAACCCCATGTTTTCACGAACAGTTGATGGGAAGATTTTTAAAAACACAGTGGAAAAAAAGGAAAGTATGGTAAACAGCGTTTTCTCATTTTTCAACAATATCTTTACAATTGTCTTTCTGTAGTCTGCAAATGCTTTCAACTTTGTCTTAAACTTTTGTTGTCTGGTATTTAGTGCTAAGATCTACGACCCCTAACTCTCATGTCGAAAGACTGAAGCTGCCGAATATCCCTTACAAAAAAGTCGATGTTTATCGATGAGTTAGGGGCCATGGACGTTAAACAAATCATTCTAATAATCAATAACTAAAGCGGACAAAACAAATGCTATTTATGCTTTTTACGATCGTCTTGTACATTGTGTTTTTTTCTTGGTCTTTACCCAATCTGCTACATTAAACAAATGTATGTAATACTATAGGTAGTAAACCATTCAGAAGTATTAAAGAATTTTACCTCGTTTTCAGTCTATTCAAATCTTAAAAATTGAGAAAAAAAAATGCATGAAATATATAGATCTATTTTCAAACTTACTATCTTGACTTTATTTATTTAGTGTCTCTGACTTAATAGTTTCACGTTTAAACCGTACTGGACATACATTCACTCAATTCGTTGTTTCTCTCTTGTTCTATATATCTTTATCAACCTTAATTCCACTACATGAAACGGATTTTCCAGACTGGCAAATATTCCAGTATTGTTTACACCGTCTGTCTATTCTTAAATGACTTTTCTTGTCTTTATCGATTTCAATGCAATATAAGGATACAGTGCATAATATAATGAGGTGAAAGGGAACGTCAATAAAATACTAGTACATAAGCATAGTTCAGCAATAAATGAACCATGGTCGGTAAATGGAGGCTTTAATGAATTTGCAAAAAGCCATAAAATCAGATCAGCCTGAACATTCCTTGTGAAACTATTTGCTACTTTTTATGCCCTTTTCTACTTTTCTACCTCATGTCCAAGTTGGACAAACTTGATGTGATGGCTCCCTAATTCTAACATGACACGTCAATTTGGCCCCATAAGCACAGTGCAACGAAAGCGTGGTAAAAATCTACGTTATTCTCTATAGAGTGACGTCATTCTAAATAGAGTGACGTCATTCTGTATAAGGTAAGTAAGTAAGTTATTCAATGAAGGAATAATTGTTGTGAATTATGAGGTACAATAAATAATCGCCCTCGTGGTTTATTTATAGCGCATCATAACTCACAACGTAGTTTATTGAACCAAAAACCACGATAGAAAGAAGATTATTTCGATTCTTACATGACCAATTCTTAATCTTGGAGTAAACACGCGGATGAAGATAATGTTCCATTGAATAAGCCACTCATTGAATGACGTCACTCGATATCTCGTAGAATGACGTTACTCTGCATGAATTGTCGCAGATTTTACCACGCTTTTCTTGTACAGTGTTTATAGAGCCGAATTCGCGTGTCATGTTAGAATGGAATATACGCTGCATCCGCGTTTTTACTCAAAGTATGGACTTGTTTTCCTTTGACTAAGAGTCGGTCATATTTGATTCGAAATAATCTTCTTTCTATCGTGGTTTATCTTTCAGTAAACCACGTTGTGAATTATGAGGCGCAATGAATGATCCACTCTGGATATCGCCCTCATGGAGTATTCATTGTGCCTCATAACTCACAATTGTGGTTAATTGAATGATACATCACGATAGAAATCGGGATTCTTTTTTAATTATATCCTTTTCGAGATCATAGCTCATTAACAGATTCACAATTTCTTGTTGAATATAAGTCCACAGGTATCAGTGCCTGTGACTGTAGATTCATATTGTAAACTGAATTTCCCTTTATTTGTTATCGTTTCTGCGTAACGTGATTATTATAAAATAAATAAGAGAGAAATTCTGTCACACGTTGAATAACTGGGTTGCAAATAATAAAAAATGAGCCAGTAATAAAAACAAATATATCTGTGTACTTTTCAAAGATTTGTGATATCCTAGATGTATTTTTCATAATATTTAACTCTGCACTAAACGATAAAATTTTGCAATTAAAAGCGTTCGCAAATAGCAAAATAAATCTGACTCAAAAATTTATTTTTTCTTTTCAAGGTAGAGTAGCAAACATCGTGAGAAAATAAGAAAATTGTAATTTTTCTTTTCCTTTTCTCAAAATGTTTTCAAAAGCTTTCTGTTTCAGGGTTGTTGAAAGTCGGGATTGTGAAGTGAAGTGTTAAACTGCTTGACGCGACCAAATGCGGTTTATCTGGAAGTGTAGATTAAGACCAGACTTAGGAATTACCCTAAAAACAGCATTTCTGTCTATTTTTCCAGGAAAAGTGATATTATTTCTCCTCAAATCGTTCTGCAATTACAGGCCCAAATACGAAAACAAAAATTGCATCAGTAGTTTATAAATGGCCATATTGGCCATAAATGGTGAATTTTGGAAGCCACATTTTCAATCCTATACTTGTAAAACTAGGTCAGAATGTTTCTCATGATGATATTTCGAGCAACCTTGAAATCGGTCATGTCTGACGAAAAATGTAGATTACAAGAAAAAGAAACTTGTGAGCACTCAAAATCCTACATTTTCAGTTTGAAAATCATGAAACTTGGTCAAAATATTTCTGATATTTTGGACATATTTGATAATAGATCACTTTATATAGAAACTAGGTCATTTGTGCAAGTCTTAGAAAAACCTTGTGTGCTCTTTAGAGGTGACAGTTTTAGTCTGATACTCATGAAACGTTGTCGTGATGATTTTTCTGACAAATTTGAAATTTGGTCAGAATATTTGTCTTGAGACAACCTTAGACCAGACTGAAATTAGTTTATATCTTTACATTAAATGAAAAAAAGTAGGTCATTAAGCCAAATCTTACAAAAATGTCTGTGCACTGTAGATGCCATATTTTCTGTTCGACACTTATGAAACTTGGCCGGAATGTTTTTTTAATTGATATCTCTAACGTATTTAATCAAATTAGGTCAAAAAGTAGGTAATAAGGACAACTTTCAAATTGGGTCATGTTATGTACAAAGGTAGGTTATTTAGTCAGATCTTTCTAGAGGCCACATTTTCAATTCGACACTCATTCGTTATTGGGACAAATCTTAAAATATCATTGTTGGTGCTAAAGAAACCATATTTTCAATCTGATACTCCTGAAACTTGGTCAGAATATCTCGATGAAATATCAGACAAAGTCAAAACGTTATCACATATGGTCAAAAGGTAGGTTAGAAACATTTTTGTGTTTATATCTTCAGTCGTCAGCAAAAATAGTCGCTGATTTTCTTCCCCGTTCACGTTCAAACATTCCAACAAAGAATTATTTGGCATACAGAGACACAATATTTTTTTCGCCGAGTAACTTTCAGATCTATAATATCGTTCATCACGCCATTATTGCAGCAGTTTTGTAAAATATATGGAATTTTGACACAGTTCTTCATTTTAACTCGTCATGAAAAAGAAGCCGATTTATGGATTATTCTGATGGAGTTTACTGTACAGTAAATAAGAAATTACAACATTCGTGTATAACACAGAGCTCCAGTTAGAGGGAGTGATTTTGATTTCAAATTTGAAAATATTAATTATTCTCCAATAAACCCTATGTTGTGGCTATTCATTAGAATCGTCTCATCGAGACAATTCTAATGAGTACCCACAATATGGAGTTTCGAAAAGAAATAATGGATTTAGAAAACGACCACTCACTCTTACCTGGAGCTCTATATCAAATAAAAAAAAGCAAACCAGCATTGTTTAACAGTCACATATGAAAAAAAATGCTATATCAGAATTCAAAAATGTGAAAAGATTTATTGATGAAAATGATTTTTTCTTAGAAATACAAATACGTGAAATTAGTACGAAGAAGAACCTACAAAAATAATGTGAAACATAATCTCTCTGTCTCTCTCTCAGCCATAGATTTAGAACATTTGTTTTATTAATCTGATCTCTTTCAGGAACAACGCCTTATTTTCAAAAACGTTAAGAAGGAATGATGGACAGGAAAAAAGGCTAGTTTCTTGAATTTTCTCCTTTTTACTGCAATGTCGTCTATAGGAAAGACACCAGTTTTGGATCAAGATCGAATTTGTCTTAAGATGCTCTAAGTTAAGATATATCTGTACTTGTGTAGTTCGGTTAAAACTTTAAAGTTTTCCTAGCGATTTTTAGATCGAATGAGTCTGTCATACATTTCACCACTAGACTGTTTCGATTTTGCGGTTTTCGGTGTTTTTTTTGACAAGTGCCTGCATTAACGGAGTGATCAGCTTACAAGGAAATGCTTCTCATTGCTGATCCCTTTTTTCGGCCACGGTTCTATAAGAAGGAGACAGTGTTTTGATTGTCAAAACAAGAAACTCCTGGAAAACTCATTTGTCAAAATCGGTCTGCAACTGTATTCAAACAACCAATGCAAACAAAGAACTTCCACCCTACCCACTGTTTTGTCAAAAATTCCATTTTCTTAGACTTACCTAATGGTGACATTTTCTTCAGCCAATCACAACTCGTCCTAAAAACAATCAGTAATTTCTAACCTTAATCCATGTAATGGTACAAAAAAGGCCTAAAGCAATAATGCTGTATAAATCAATTAGATCTTGCATCCATGATCAGGTTGATTAGCTCTTATTTACCTGAGATATTTATACCTCTAGCTACGGTACAAACTTCAGTCTAAAGAAGATGGTGGGTGGTACTCTGTCTTTTCAGAGTCTGAAAATCAAGTTAGTGAAATGGACTCCAATTAAAAAGTGTTTACGCAGTGTAGACCTAGATCTACTGCTTCAAGATGACTTATCTATCACTTTGGACAACTAAAATCAACACAATTTTTGAACGTTACTTAACCCTAAGCTGTCGCCATGGTATAACATGGATACAGTTGTAAGTAGCATAAACATCCCGTTAACAAAAATTGTAATGTAGATGGGATAAACAGTGATCTGTGTACAGAATATTGTAGAAACACGAGGAACATTTATTGATTTTTTTTCCATTATGATTATTTTTTGAAACAGGTTGTTTGTAGACAAGCTGTTTACTAATCTATGATGTCGTCTTTCTAGAAAAGACTAATCTAGACTTTACCAAGCTGATATAAATAGGAGTGACTTACTTAGTGATTTGGGGATTTTGAAAGTAGACTTGTGGCTTGGGGGATATAGAATTAGTGAAAAGTAAATGCATTTAACTTGGGATATACGTCTGTAAGTTGGAATTATCTTCTATTTAATAAACAGGTTGCTCACATCTACTTGCAAGTTAAACTATTGTTAAATTAGGTTTTAAGAACCAGGAATTTCATTCTCTTTGTAATCTAAACCTAATTCTTAATTTTGAGGGACTTCTTCTATTTCTTGGTCTAAGATTAAAAGTTGTCACATTTCATTCAATCTTAACTCTTATTGCACTCTTTTGTCTTTGTTCATTAATTAATATTGTTAATTGTAAAAAGGCTTTTTGCTGGCTTTCTTTCTAGTTACGCTTGGCTCGTAACAACTCGTAACACCAGTGATTCATTTCAGTCAACAGATTCAAACCCCTATCAGAATTTCTATCAAAGAAAATCTTTCAATATTGTGAAAAATGTCGATCTAAATATCCAACTACACGTTCTGCTCCGCTTGATCTTTAGGTACACTCTTGGGAGCAACTTAAAAGATTTTGTTAACAAAACATACAAACAGCTTTTCAAACATGAATTAAAAACGATGAAAATACCAACACTGTGTAATTTTGACTGGAATATCCAACACTCTAGGTTTATCTATACACTTAAATGTCTAAGCAATGATAACGAGCGAAGCTTATTTCGGGCTTCGCTCGTTTCGGGCGAAGGCTGCAGCGTCTTAGTCATCTAAAATAGGACGACAGGAAATCGTATGTCTTCCGGTTTATCGCATTGCTTCAGGCGTAACAGAACTATCCTCACACCTACTTGTGTTGGAAATCAGGTGAGTAAGAAGAGCAGCAAATGGTTTAAATATCTCTACCTACGCACGCTAATAAAAGGAAACTCCAGGTAAATCTTGGACAGGTGCACTGGAGCAATGACAGGTGCGCTGATTCGCACGGGTAATATAATCACTCTATACATATACATGTAGTAATGCTTGCTATTGCAATGACTTTTGTAAACCCTCAAAATAGTTTTGGCAAAGCCGGGATTTGCTCTCAAAACCCTTGATCTCAAGGTCTAGCCTGTCGTCTTAATTACCAAATATTTATTCTACAAACGATTCCTGTTGCTCGTATTAGGGCTTTTAGTCCACTGACCATGTACTCTGATCTTCAAATAGTTGCAACAGATATACCTTTTCGCTAATTATGTATTTAATGACCAAGTAACCAGCAAGTAAAAAAACGAGAAAAATCTAAGTATGCAAAATAACAAATAAATCAACATATAGTTCAAACGATTCGATAAAGGGTCTGGCAAAGCGAGTATAAATGAAACGATCACCAGCGTCTATTAAAAAACAAAAAACGATAGGCGATCAGGGGCATATCTAAGTTAAGTTATTATCATTTTTTGGTAATATACATGTATAAAAGGATTCTAACACCCCTATGTCAGCAAACATTTTCTTTTTAGTTAATATTTCGGCTTGCATTCCAATGATTTTTTACTTGTAACGTGTTTTCGCGGATACAAAAGGAAGGTATTTTCTATCATTTACAAGACATCAGTTCAGGAGCCCGCACTATAATGAGTAAAACAACATGCAGAACTTGCACTAAGAGCATCGACACTCCAAAAACGCTGAAAAATGTCAACTTTTGACGTAAATTAATTTTGAATTTTCCAACAAAAGAAGCCAATACGTGTCATGGATATTTATAAATTTGTTCTTACATTTTTTGAAGACGTTATACAGTTTTAAAATAAAGTGTGAAATAGAAAACTAATATTTTCTGATGAATTTATATAAAAAAATTAGGTGTTATCTGTTTTCACATGACAACTTTTTTTTTTATTTATTCATTTAAGTTGATCTGCAGGATAGTTTGTTTATGTAAAGAGTACAAATTTTTAAAAATTAATTATGAGGTACGTATTTAATCACCGTATTTGTTGTAAGTAATAATTACAGTGCTAATCTCTGATTTCAAGATTTCAGGTATTTCTCTGTTTTGCAATTCCTAATTCAATATACCATCAGTGTATGATTACAAACATTATACCGGCAAATTTCAAGTACCCATTTTTATTACCTTTGTCACTATCGAAGTACGAACAAATGAAGGTTATCATTTTCTGATTTTATAGGACTATTGAAAAGTATTCCAGCAAATAACAATCCTTTCCATTAAGTAAATTCAAATATGATTTTTTTTAATTTTGAAATAATAGAGGTTTTCATAACAAATATGTAGTTTTCAAAATTTAATAAGCCCAACTGCGTTCTATTTTGTAATTCGAAATTTCTTGTAAATATTGACAATTTGGTACAGCTACAAGTATAGAAGCAATACCCTGTGATTGGTCAATGAATGATAATGAATAATGGACCTGTCAGATTCATCCAATATACATCCGATCAACTGCTATTATTTAATTGTTTATCCGCCAAATTGGCTAGCATTATAACAAGAAGGAAAATACAAAATAGAAAAAAGGACAAAAAAGAAAGAAAAGAAAGAATAAAACACATACAACCAAACTGATTTAAAAAAAGAGCCAATGTACAACAAATTTCCAACCCGAAAGAGGGCGTTGCAATTAGAAGACGAAAATGCAAAAGCCTTTTCCTTGGTCCGAACACGGGTGCACATTGTGCAAACAAAACATCTTGAAAATACATACATGTATAAACAAAAAGAAAAGGGAGAAAAAACGTGATGGAATTTAACAAATTAGAAAAGGAAACACAGCAAATGAATTACATAATCCTTGCACGAAAACGCAAAAAAAGGAAAGTTTGACAAAGGACGAAACAATGACCATGAAGGAATGAAGAAATAAATAAGTGTGTGAGTGAGTGGCTGGGTGATTAAGGGAGTGAATGCGGGACTGACTGACTGAGTGAGTTTCTATATGAAAGGATTGTCAGGTGTATGGTTGCATAGATGAACAATTGAGTGGGGCAATTTACATCCGGGGTTCTCCTGTCATCTTGACCTTTGTCAAATAATACCCTGCTACCTGATACGGTATTTCAAATTCTCCTAGATTTTAATCCTTGGTGAAGTAAAGTTTTTCAAAGGAGATAATGCATTTCGATAGCTTTATACATTGTCCAACAATTATTAAGCAAATATATCTCTTCGAGAGCTTTTTTTGATATTACATTTGAAAAGTAAAAACAAACACATCCATGAGGAAAATTTTTACGAGTATTATCTTCATTTTGACATAGAGTTATTAGATGACAACTTTTTTTCTTATATTACTGGCATATAAACTCTGGCTCAAATGATAAAATTTGTCACAGTAGGGACAGAAAACATAATGGAAAAAGGAGAAAACATTGGTAAGCACTATCTCGTCTTTTACCTACTATGTTTCCTAAAATGTATTTGACAAGGGTTCTATCTATAAAGAGTAATGGGTGATATGGAAATTGGCAAGCAACAAAATTCTAATTTTCAAAAAGTGAATGGGGTAATTTTAACCCTTAAACATCACTTCTGCGTTTAAATCCAGAAATAAAAGCCTGTTTGAAATCAAATTAAAAATTATCCTCGAATATAACGTCACTGATAATAAAGCAATTGGAGTCAAAAAATCTAATTTACTTCATATGTGTGGACTTGTCTTTAATGGGGTAAAAAACGTTGTACAAAAAGGAGATTATTCTGTTCAGCAGCATTTTCTCTTCTACCTGCACTGTTTTCAAAAATTTTTTCTATCTTCACAGTGGTCGTTAAAACACAGGATTTCTCTCAGTAGCCTGCCTAGAAGACACAGGACTTCTCTCAGTAGCCTGTCTAGAAGACATAATATGGATATGAACAAGGAAACATCCACAAATCAGAAATGTAAAGATACCATTCAAAATTTGTTCAAAATGCATGTAAGATGTCAAATAATTTTTAAGAGTGAAATGTCGAAGAGAAGTAGTGTATGGGATAAAAGCTCTAACATGGGTTTACTGTCACAAACAAACATTACAGTGTAAAGGGATGAGATATGCAAATGTTATGTAAACATTTCCTGTATTGTTTCAACTGGTCGGTGATGGATTAACATTTATGACCATGACTAGGGGTAGCCAGATACTGACTTCACCCTTTACCATACAAACCCTAGATCTAGTTTCCAATACCGAAAGAAAGAGTGCTTGAAAAGCAGTGTGGGAATAAAATGATCTTTGCTGTTCAAAGAATGATTATTATCCGTTGAAAGTTTACATCATTTGAATGGATAACTCTATAATTTTGTCAAAAGTTAATCATTTGGAAAAATTAAAAAACGGCAAAAAGGATGTGGGTAAACTTATGAAGAAAAAAGACCCCTCGAGAACACACATGAAAGTTATATGAAAGAATGCTACATATGTCTACTTTATCCATCCGAAATATTTAAGAAATTAACAGAGTCCAAAGGGGCGTTTCAGAGCTCTAAAGTATGGAGGGCTGGATGGGTCATAATTGCACAAATGATTTTGCTCTATCAATTGGATCCGATTTCTTCGTGAATTCTACGAGAAAATGTTTGATATCCCAGAAACAACTACAATGAATCATTTTGAAGTGAAAAAATATTGACATTTTGCGACAAACATTGTTAAAATCTCCTCTGTTTGGGCTGTAAAAAGACCCAAGTCTTTCTAACATTCATTTACGATTTTTAGACAAAGAATTCCAACAAAATAAACAAATTAATATTTTCTTTTGAAGATTAGGTCTGCTACATCATTTTGATACCATATAAGATGTTAAAAGGATGTATGGTGTATTGTTTAGAGAATAATTCAATTTTTGATTGACTGTGATTCATGATTATGAATATTTTTAAAAGGACTATCTTCATTCATTTTCATCGTCATTTTCAAATTCAGAATCAGTCCAACAGTCTCTCTGCAGTGCTTCATCAACAAGATTGAATTTTTTTTTTTTTTTTTTTTGATATTATGGGCTTTTGAGATTGATGTCGGTAATATGATAGGTACCATATCACGGATGCAATATGAGTACAACATCCGACAACTCTTGCCCCGGCTTTACATGTACAATATCAATGAAATATTGGTGTAATTCCAACGATATACTCTATCCACAAACTGTGAAGCTTTGACGATGTATGCCTGGACTGGATTTGGGCCTTAATCAAACCTTGGTGTTCCCTGTGAACTAGAATCTTATAATCACCCTCATCATCTAAGCGTTCTGTCATGTACGAATCTTGCAATTCAGTAATATTAAGCTTTTGGAAATCTTCTAGTTGACTTTCATCAATATATTTCCAAATGACTCTCCTTTTGTCTAGTTTTTCGGACTGTACTCTTTGCTGCAAAGGATTTTCTGCTCAGATTACAAAACACATTTTTGGAAATGATGTTGAAAACATAAAGAATTGGTTTTAAGATGACGATGTCATGGTAGTTAACAGGGGCTATCGTGATTGTTTGGAGTTTTGAGAAGAACTTGGAATAAAAACCGAAATGCCCCACTTTCTGCCAAAAGGCCAGAAGCAACACACTACTCAAGAAGAGAATGAATCGAGGTATATCACAAGGGTAAAGTGGGTGATTAAAAGCGTAAATGGGGGAATAAAACAGTGGAAATCTCTCGGTTAGAGGTTGCAAAATGCACTAATTCCCAGTGTTAGAGATTTTGTTCGTATTGTCTGCGCCCTGTGCAATGCTTTCCGCCCACCATTGGCTTCTAGCTCAAACACTGATCAAGTAGTTGCTGAAAGAATGTTGACTCTTTGCAGCAAAGAAAATCCTTTGCAGAAAAGAGTACAGTCTGAAAAGCTGGACAAAAGGGGAGTCATTTTGAAAGATATTGATGAAAGTGAACTAGAAGATTTCCCAAAGCTTAAAACTCGTATTACTGAAATGCAAGATTTGACTTTTGGAGTATACCAAATAAAAGAAGCTCAATCGTACATGACAGAACACTTGCATGATGAGGGTGATTATAAGATTCTAGTTCACAGGGAACACCAAGGTTTGATTAAGGCCCAAATCCAGTCCAGGCATACATCGTCAAAGCTTCACAGTTTGTGGATAGTATTATTTTGTTGGAATTACACCAATATTTCATTGGTATTGTACATGTAAAGCCGGGGCAAGAGTTATCGGATGTTGTACTCATATTGCATCCGTGATATGGTACCTATCATATTATCGACATCAATCTCAAAAGCCCATAATATCAAAAAAAAAAATTTCAATCATGTTGATGAAGCACTGCAGATAGACTGTTGGACTGATTCTGAACTTGAAAATGACGATGAAAATGAATGAAGATAGTCCTTTTAAAAATATTCATAATCATGAATCACAGTCAATCAAATATTGAATTATTCTCTAAACAATACACCATACATCCTTTTAACATTTTATATGATATCAAAATGCGGTAGCAGACCTAATCTTCAAAAGAAAATATTATTGTTCATACTGTTGGAATTCTTTGTCTCATAATCGTAAATGAATGTTTGAACGACTTGGGACTTTTTACAGCTCAAACAGAGGAGATTTTAACAATGTTTGTCGCAATATGTTAATATTTTTGCACTTCAAAATGATTCATTGTAGTTGTTTCTGGGATATTCAAACATTTTCTCGTAGAATTCACAAAGAAATCGGATCCAATTGATAGAGCAAAATCATTTATGCAATTATGACCTATCCAGCTCTCCATACTTTAGAGCTCTGAAACGCCTCTTTGGACTCTGTTAATTTCTTAAATATTTTGGATGACTAAGGTAGACATGTGTAGCATTCTTTCATATAAATTTCATGTGTGTTCTCGAGGGGTCTTTTTTCTTCATAAGTTTACCCACATCCTTTCTCCTATACCCAGGGCGAAGCGGTAATGTAGAAAAGGGTAGAATAGTACGAATAAAAATTTATGTTTTCCAATTTAAAAAAAAAAGAAAAGAAATTACCTACTTCATGTTTGGACTTTCCATTTGGAAATTGCCGTTGCGGAATGACTGTCTTTCGGAGGTTCGGTTAAAGGCCTATTTCCTTTCGACTTGGCGTTTCGAATAATGTCGGCACATTATCAGATTTTAATCGCAGCTTAAAATTCCTACAACAAACTTCTTTTCCGAGTTTTGGACTTATCAAAAACTGACTGTCACCAAAAGTTTTCAGACACAATTTGGAATGAACCGATGGCACAAAATCCGTCGCTACTGTCCGGCCCCGGTTTAAACGTTTCAAAATCCATAGTTTCCTCCGTTTTAATTCCTTCGGAAATTTGAACATACTAATTTTATAAGTTCCCGAATCGACGTTGCAGCCATAGCCTGCAGAATTTACATTTTTTTTTCGGCTCAATTCTCAGTTAATACTCAGATACCTGCGTACAATCATCCGCGTTCCTACTTAATTTCTACTGACTGTATTGTATACACAGGCTGACTCGACAATGACGTCACACAGGTACGGGAGATAAGCGAATCAGGGGAAGTAAGCCATGTACCATTTTTAGGGCCGTATATCAGTGTGACAATTCGGTCCTGGTTTATGGCATTTACAGAGTGGTATTTACAAAAAAAAATCTTATACATGTTTAACTGACATCATTTGCAGCCGACTAAAAGAAAAAGAAACAGTCTGGTCAAAATATTTTAGAATTTGCCCTTTAAGGCAATTGTATATATTCTGATTTTCTTGTGAAATAGCTGTTCAATATAACCCGTAAAGTGTTATTTGAATCCAGTCTTAGCTTGTTCCAGGTAATAGTTTTTGTTTGTTTGTTTGTTTGTTTTTTTCTTTTGTTTTCAGCTACAGATAATTTCAAGTTCTTGCGTGGTTGAAAACTGTTTTCAACAATATTATAATCATTATCATAGTTTCATTGGGATTGACTTTGATCATTTTTTTTTTTTTTTTTTTTTTTTTTGTGAAATATCCTGATTTTGAATTTTTGTTACTTGTGATAAGTGTGTGAGATTGTTACTTCAGTTATTATTCAAAGTTAGCACATGCTTAACTTATTACTTGAGTGTCATATACCTATATACACCCTTGTTTCCAAATAGGCCTGTTGTGCGCGGTTGTACATATATTGTGTCAAGTAATTTGAACCAAATTGCGCACTGATCATTACATTTCTATGCTTTGAAGTGGGTTTGGTGTTAAGCTCAGACTAGTAATTGATCATCATCAATGACCAAACTGATACTGGTAGTTGATTTCATTAATTGATCGACTGTGTATCCAGATCATACTTGGAAAAATTATTACATAATAACATTAAACTTTTCAAAAGAAGAAAGCAGTTTGCCTGTGTGATATAGTGGACTGATATATTTTACTAGCTGTTAAGACATGGCTGAAGGAGGAAAAGAGGAAATTCCTGCAGGTATAACAGAAGAATAGTATAGATTATTACAAGCACTACATTTGCTTGGTATTAAGCCAAAACTCCAGGTTTTTGGCGTAGTAAAGCCGGAACCTGTTGTTCATAAGTTAGAAAAGTCTACATCAAGTTGTTATCACGGAGTGAATAAAAAGTTCAGTTTAGTTTTTCCAATAAATCACGTCAGAAAATTTTCATAATATTTCCGTAGGTACAAGTTAAAACTGAGAAAAATCATATTATATTTATATCGATCGATGCAAATCAAATATGTATATATATTTTTTTTATTGTATGGTCTAGTTTACAAAGAGTAGAGACTAAATATAGAACCAATCCGACTCATTTATTGGGGATAACTTTTCATTCACTCCGATGAACCGGAAGTTGGTGCAGAATGGATCTTTCGCCGAGACTGATTCTGGATAAATATCCCCCCTGGGGAAATCCGATGAATGACGCGGAAAGAGTGATTCACGACACTTAGAGACTTAATAAATCTGCAGATTAGATATTTAAGAGCACGGTAGATGTGTGTTTATGTCGGCTAATATTGATTTGACCGCATTTTCAGAGATGATTTTCGTTGACAGTCGTGTCAAATTTTGATCCGAAATCCGTTGCATTCCATGTATATTTTATAATAGAGAGTGACCACTTCGGCTAACATTCAGCTATTTTCAACAACTAAAGGTCCGATTCCTGTGATTAGATGCGCAGAGACTAAAAGGATCATCCTGCGGCCAAATCAAGTTGTCACCATTAAAGGACAAACAGATAAAGAGTTAAATTATCCGTCGACTACAGCAGTACTGCAAGAATCGAAGGATAGTGGAATTCCCGACTTCATTGACGTAACACCAGCTGTTATACAGTTTGAGAATGGAAAGAAGAAATATGTTGAAGTTACTTTAATTAACCTTACTATCAACATAGTAACAATCTTTCCCAGAGCCGTTATCTGTGAAATTCAGCCTGTCAGCGTCACGGAAGAAGTGTTTGACAAAATTGCGGATCCTGACAAAAGACCTGAAATGTTAAATACTCTAGTGATGAACAAGAATGATATCGTAACTGAAGAAGAGAAAGCAAAGCTAAAGGACCTCCTTCATAAACATATTGACATTTTCTCAAAAATGAAGAGGACATAGGTCATTATGAATTTATGAAACATAGACTTGACTTGCTACCAGATAAAACAACTTCTTTTAAACAGAAGCACAGGAGAATCCCTCCGATGATGATAGAAGAGGTACGACAGCATTTAGAACAACTGCTGTCTGCTGGCATAATCAAGAAGTCGAAGTCGCCATGGGCCAGCAATATAGTTTTGGTTAGGAAGAAAAATGGCTCCCTAACGATGTATGTCGATTATAGATGTTTAAACACTAGAACAGTCAAAGACCCTTAATATCCTCTTCCAAGGATCGAGGAAATGTTTGATGTCCTGGAGGGGAGCAAATACTTTAGTACAATCGACATGAAGTCAGGTTATCATCAAGTAGAGATTGAGGAAGAGCATAAGGAAAGAACTACTTTTACCGTTGGGCCTCTGGGGTTCTTTGAATATAACCGAATGCCCTTTGGATTATCGAATTCTCTAGCCACTTACCAGAGACTGATGCAGGAGTGCCTTGGAGACTATAATATGAACATCTGTGTGATATATCTAAATGATCTAATAGTTTTCGGGGAAATATTTGCAGAACACCTGTACCGCCTAAATTTGGTTTTTACCCGACTTGTCCAGTGTAACCTGAAGCTTTCTCCACAGAAGTGCATATTTATTCAGGAAAAGGTTAGATTTCTAGGACATAGTCAGCGCTGAATGCATAGAGACAGATCCAGCAAAGATAGAAAAGATAAAAAATTGGCCAGCGCCAAAAAATGCAGATGAGCTTCGTTCTTTTTTAGCCTTTGCTGGGTACTACAGACGTTTTGTCAAGAACTTCAGCAAGATTACTCGAGAGTTATCAGATTTTCTTCCGCCAACACCAGAGAAGAAAGGTCGTTATAAGGTGGATAACTTCCGGTGGACAGAGAAAGAACAGTAGATTTTCGAGGATTTAAAGGACATTTTGTCATCCCACCAGTGCTGGCACATGCAGATTTTTCACTGCCTTTTGAGCTTCATACAGATGCTTCGTCAAAAGGTCTAGGGGCAGTCCTTTATCAAGAACAGAATCGCATCAAAAGAGTGATTGCTTACGCCAGTAGATCACTGTCAAAGTCTGAAAAAAATTACAGCGCTTTCAAGCTGGAATTTCTGGCTTTAAAATGGGCCATTACTGAACAATTTTCAGACTATCTCACTCTTAATAACTTTACAGTGTTGACAGATAATAATCCTCTTACCCATGTCCTGACATCTGCAAAACTAGACGCCACTGGCCACCGCTGGGTCTCCGCATTAGAAGATTATTCTTTTGATATATTTTATCGCCCAGGACTTAGAAATACAGATGCAGACATACTAAGCCGATATCCGTTCAATAAAAGCAGTGTACAGTGTACTTTATTGGTATATTTCAAACATCAATACCTGGCGCGCAATTATCACGTGATTTCTTTGTCTTGTTGTTCTACTCGTTTACTAAGCTAAAAAGATTACGAATTGTCACTTTGTTCGGAAATTATTGTAAACGTGGTTGATCAGAGGTTTCAAGCTGTAGTTACGAGGTTTTTGAAGTAAAGCGACGATGTGAAAATGAACCTAAAGCAATCCAAAATTTTGAAATCAACCATTTTGTTAGAATTTCGAAAATATATTTGAAAAATTTATATGTATTAAGACTGATCTTGATTTACTTTATCTAACACAAACAGCTCTAATTGTCTTTGGCGCCGAATCAAGATGTGAAATGAAAGCATTCGCACTTAGTGGATAAAAAAACGTACTAACCATACTTCGGTTGTTGATCTTATTCTTTGTTCGCTATGACATAGAAAGCGTTTAGCCTTTACCAGACGAGTTGCATACTCAATTTCTTTTCACACGAATGTTTTCTGCACAGCCATAGACAAATTTCCTCTTTTGAGTCAGAGTTCATTTGTCTTTTTCCCTTTTCCCACAGTGTTTCCTTCCAAGTTTCCTTCCGAGTCAAATATAAATCCCATAATTTTAAGCACACTGACATGTTAATTGTCGCCTGCAAATGCTCTTATTATGGTGTTATGAGCCAAGCGTAAGAAGAAAGAAGATCAGTATCAACCTTTTAATAATTAACAATATTAACAATATTTATTAATGAACAATGACATAAGAGTACAGTAAGAGTTAAGTTTAAATGAAATTTTTCAAATGTTTACTCTTAGAACAACAACAACAAAATAAGTCCCTCCAAATTAAAAATTAGGTTTAGACTACAAAAGTATGAAAATTTTGGTTCATAAATCCTAAATTAACAAGTCTATCTCGCAAATGGGAAAGGGTAACCTGTATTATAGGAGGGTGGTTAGATTTTTCACATCACACGAAATTAAAAAAATATATTGATCACTGAAATTTATATGAAAATACAATACAAATCATCACTTATTAAGAATCATTAAAACAAAAAGAAGGCGTTCTTAAGGTATTTTTAGATTCGTGCCAGAAATCAAAAAAAGCATTATGGGAATGTCAAGTGACTGGCAGGTGACAAATGACGCTTAAATTCCATAACAAAACAAGCATGTAATTATTTTCCATAATGTCTTCTTCGGACGCTATGTTTGAAGCTTGGTCTGTTTATTTCCGGTATGTAAATGAGCGAGTTGCTCATCTAAAAAGAGACCGTGTTTCCCGTCGATGTCGACTTGGGCCGTAGTAAATCTCTAATTTCTCCTGTTGTCAGATGGTTTTCGACTACTGTGTTTTTATGGATGAAAATTAAAAGGCATTGGGTTTATAAAGATGATTCTTTGTATTTTTGTAAGATTTTCGTCCCAAAACCTGTTGGGCCACGTTTGAAAAATGAACAATTCTAACTTGCAGATCCATATTCCAGTATAATACAACATTTTTCACTAATTCTTTGTCTTTCAAGCCACATGTCCAAGTTCAAGTCCAAAATCACTAAGTAAGTTACTCCTATATATCAGCTTGGAATTTGATTAGTCTTTCCTAGAAAGCTGAAAACATGGATAGGTAAACAGCTTATTTACTAATAACTTGTTTCTGAAATAACTACAATGGAAAAACTTATAAATATTCTTTATGTTTCTACAAAAACAGTCTCTGTATGTCATATTTACATAACGCTTCCACTCTTAAAGGAAAAGAAAGTTTTAAGAATTAAGAATTGTTGAAATATAAAACATATCATTACACTTACCTGTACATGAAAATACATTATACACACAAATACAAATGATACCTATTTACAAGTTAGACTCTAGACAAAGCACAAGGGATAACATTATTCCTACCTTTTATGTGTCTGGTATCCATGTTATATTCTTGTAAAAAGAGACTCAGGACTCCGAAGTAAACATCGAGTCTTGTTTTTTTTGTTTTTTTTTCATTTTATGGATAAAAATCAGAGGATTATGATTACTATATACAATGATGGGTGCAGGAGAAGACGACAAATACATTTTGAAGAGCAAGTATAAGAGATAGACACTTTTTTTCTGTTGCTGAGCAGTTTTTCTGATGTTTGTTAAACTTTTTAGAAAAATATCTAACGGAAAAATCTACACCATTCCAATCTTCTTGGAAAAAAAAAAAAACACGTGCACCACTATCAGTAGCATCTACTGCAAGCTTGAATTCATTTCCAAAATTGGGAGCTAAAAGAACTGGTTCACTTTTTAGTATGGCTTTTACTTTATCGAAAGCTTTTTGACAATCATCATTCAATATGATTTTTTGCGTATGCTGAGACGGTTTGTTTGTGGGCTCAGAATTTTCTGTAATAACCAGCCATACCAAGAAATTACATAATTTGTCTTTTGCATGTAGGTACTGGAAAATCAGAAATAACTTCTACAGGCTTCATCTTTCCATGTCCAACAATATGACCCGAAATTTTAAACTAGCTTTGGCTTTACTCAGCCTGTCAAAAAACTTCTCTGATAGTCTATAGATGTTCATCCCTGTCATCGCTGTGAATGATGAGCTCTACAGTCGTCCAATCTAGATATTATCATGATGATAAGACATTAGAATGTTGCCATTGAGTCTTCATTCCAAAAGGCATGACTTTGTACTGATAATGTCCATCGGGAGATCCCTTTAGCTCTTACAGTGAAAGGAATTTGCCAAAATCGTTTCGGAAGATCAAATTTGGTAGTATACTTTGCATGACCAATGTTGTCAATGCAGTCATCTACTCTTGGCAATGGACACGAATCAGCTTGATCACAGTATTAACTTTTCTATAGTCAGTGCATAGACGAAAAGTTCCATCTGGCTTTGGTAAAAAAAAACATCAGGGAGAACTCCATTCTGTTGACTAGGTTCAATAAAGTCATTGTGCAAAAGATACTTGATCTCCTCTCTAGGATGCTCCAATTTCTTTGGATTCATTCGATATGGCGGTTGATTTACTGGTTTTGAATGCTCAATGTCCAGATCATGGTATTTTGTATGTGTCCGTGGTGGAATGTCAGGACACGGGAGCCCATATTCAGAAACCAACTTTTTTAATTAATCTATTTGATTATTATCTAAATGTGTGTTTTTTTACCTAAATTTCTTAATATATCAGAATTCTGAAGTATTAAACAAATAGGGTTAGATTTATCAAAGTTCATTTCGTCGCAATTTATGTCTTCATTGTTATCGTGTGATTTTATAGGACAGAGGAAACTACATTTATTGGTGAAATATTTTAATTACCACTATCAAGATACTTTTTTAACATATTAATATGACAAAATTGCTTTTGCTTTCGCCTGTCAGGAGTTATTATTACATTATTCAATTCACTGACATTTTCCTGTATAGAATAAGAATCAAATATCTTGCTTGAAGAAGCCTATAAGGAATTGGTAGAGGAGCTAAAACCTTATCTACAATTTCTTTAGTATTCTTGTCATATGTCTTTCATTTTACACTGAGTTTTCTCTAAATAATAAACAATTTTGTGATAAGTTTTATTGATAACTTAATGACCTGACATAGGTGTTTCATGGGCTAAGCTAGATACCTTTAATCTATAGCTTTTAGTTCATTCATCATCAACAGGGACTAAGGGAGGGCGCCACATTCTCATATATATTTCATTTTTATATAAAAACAGACAGGTTCCTGTGAAAGACCAATTTCACTCGGAGCTTTTTGAAATTTCTGGATCATAGTTTTGACCTTGACCTTGTATCATGGCCGTCTTTAACTAATGTGAAGATGTGAAATCCAATTCTGTTAAATTATGTTTAGAATTTGTCTGACTTCAGACGGACTTTGTGAAATGTATCTGCTTATTTCTTTTTTAAATAAATGACCCAACAAAGAATCAGATAAGTCAATATCAGAATGATTGTCGGTCAAAATGGCCTTCTTTGTCATGGGTCTAGTAACTGCACATGATCGGTAAAGGTCAGGAAATTCTTCCACAATCGGTTCGGCTGACAAGAGGATTAACAATTATCTTATCTCCGGCTAAAACATTGCCCAATAACAAATGAACACATTTAAAGGGTAAATTATTTCTTATACAAACAGTCACTGGACCATGAATTAAGTCTGAAGACAAAATAGATTATGAAGCGAAAGGTGAACAAATCCACCTTCTTTTCCTTGAATAAAGACACTTGTCCAAGAAGAAGCCTTCTCAGAAAAAGGCAGGACATCTGCTAAAATAAGAGATTGAGAAGCTCCAGTATCGTGTAGAATTTTAATAGGGGTAGACTGAGCAAAATCACTTTCTAGTGACAGGAAAAACAACATCTGATAAGAATGGTTCATAAATCTTCATAACAGTATCAGTCTCAGGTACATTGGCCTCGACAAGGGTTTGGTCCTTAATACATGACTGAGGTGTGAACGTAAATGAAGTAAAGCCTCTTGTTTTTTTCAGTTTTCTATTTAAAACAAGACATTCAGAAATAATATGGCCTGAATCTTTGCAGTAAATACAGGTGGGTCGAGATAAGCGATCTTGGCTTCATAAAGAGACTTGGGTTTGTGGCTATTCTGATTGGTATTGTCATCAAATTAATTAAAATTTGGTTTAGGACCAGTAGATAAATTAAAAGGTTTTCGAGGCTTGAATTATGGAAGAGACCTTATGGGTCAAGGCAAAGTTGTTTGCTATGCAAACAGCTTCTTCTAAAGTTTCAACTTCTTTCTCGTCTAAGAACGATTTTACATCTAAATAAATGCACCCTTCAAATTCTTTGAGTAAAAGAAGTTCCCTAATTTTTCCCCGATCTGAATAATTTTTCTTTGAATGGCACCCCCTATCAAATAATTGTTCTATATAGTTCTAGCAAATTTAACATGGGTCTGACCACTTTCTTTTCTGCAACTCCTAAAGTTTTATGTATATGCTTTAGGTACCAATTCATAAGCCTTTAGAATCAATTCCTTAACAGTATCATATCCCATTAGAGAGCTGTTCATTTACTTAGTTGAGAAAAAATATCACAAGTCTTTCCAGTTACAACGCTTTGCAAGGAGTAAGGTCCAGTGTTCTTTTGGCCATTTCAAATTTTCAGCAATTCTTTCAGAAATGAAAAGTATTTTTCAACTTCCTGCTCTTGAAATGGCGGAACAAGTCTGAGGTTCTGTGTTATGTCAAAAACATTAACCACATGCAAAGATACTTTTTCTTTGTTTTATATTTCTAATTCTTTTGTTCTGATCTGAAATTGCCCATCCTTTCCTCCTTCTAATTCAGCATACCGGTACGTTTTGTTTTCTTTTTCTAACTCTAATTTTAATTCTAATTCTTTTTCTTTCATCCTTTCTTCTTGTTCTTATTCTTTTTCTTGAATTATTTCTTCTTGTTCTATTTTTTCCCTCCTGTAATCTTTCTTTTTTTTCCAGCTGTACTTTAAACTTTTCTAAATCAAAATTAGTTTTAAAGTCTGTCGGAGAAACACGTATAAGAGACAGAGCACCTTTTCCCAGTCAACTTCGATGTTCACAAAGTCCCCCATAATACACCAATAAAATTGGAGTCACAAATTGAGCCACATATGATGATTTTGAGACACTTTTTTTATTTTTTATTTCATTTTATATTATTTCATTTTTGAGCAACTGGCTCAAGTGGCGAACGGCAGCGTGGGCCTTGCATCATCTGGTTGTCACTGGAACATTGACCTTTCACGTATTAACCTTAAAATCAATCGGGACCATTTACATTCCAAGATGAATATCTTTACAAAATTTAAAGGACCTAGGTCAATTCTGTGTGTAGTTATCATCTGGCTGTTTACTAAGTTAAAGGCCACTGTGACCTTGACTTTTGATGGATTAATCTATAAAACGATAGGGATGATTTACACTCCGAGATGAACATCTATACATACTTTGAAGAACCTATAATCATCTGGACAAGGTTTGGTCTATATATTTGGTCTATATATCATTAAGTTCAAGGCAATTGTGACCTTGACCTTTAATTGGTTAATCTGAAAATCGATAGGGATCATCGACACTCCGAGACAATTTCTGTGCCAAATTTTTTGAACCTAGGTGGATTCTGTGTCTAGTTATAATCCAGATAAGGTTTGGTATATGTATCAACATGTTCACGGTCACCGTCACCTTGAAATTTGACCGGTTGACCTTAAAATCAATAGGGATCATCTACACCCCCAGACGCGTGTCGGAGCCACATTTGACAAACATACGTGAAATCTGTGTCTAGTTATCATATGGACAAGGTTTGGTCTATATATCAACATGTTGACGGTCACTGTGACCTTGACATCTCACCGATTGACGTCGAATTCAATAGCATCTCTTTACATTCCAAGATCAATGTGTGTATTAAATTTTATGAACCTAGGTCAATTCTGTGTCTAGTTATTATCCGGACAAGTTAAGGTCTACCTACCGACGGACCGACAGACATTAGCAAAGCAATATACCCCCACTTCGTTGAAGGGGGCATAAATATTTATGAATCATCTTGCAAAATAATGGAACCAGACAATAGCAATTTTCAAGGTCCTTGTGATAAAGATCAGAGTGTGTACTTTATACAATCTGATGTTGAACGAAAATGTTGGCTGAAGATAATCCACTCGCGTCTATCTACCGAAGGGTTTATTAAATCACCAGTCTACAAGTAAAGCTTTAATCACACAAGCCCGAACTTTAACAAAAGTCTTTTACTAAAATGTTTTCTACCCTTTAAAAAGCAATTCGCATCATGTGGAAACATTGAGTTATACGCCTGGAAATGTTTTCAATTGGAACAAGTCTAAAGTTTCACAGGTATTACGGTAAAGCGTTAAGGATGTTTTCGGTAGTAATTTCTGCAAATCACTTTGGCGATTTCAAGGGAGATAATAACAGACAGTAACTCTTCTCAAAGAAGGTACTTGAATATCGTTCGGACGATACCTTGAATTTCGGATACGGTATGTTTCGAAGTAAAGAATGAGTCTACAATATCGACTTAACGGACATTTTGCAAAAAAGATCTAAAGGGGAAAAGATGAGAAGAATACAGGAAAGTTTTCGGCGGTATCGACATTCTCAGAGACTAGAGTCTACTGAAAATGACAGTGCCGATCAGCCTGAGCGCCTAAACGGTTACTATGGAAACGGCCATTTTACAAAATATCTAACACGACAACATATCTTTTTCTTCTCATTTTTGTACTTACCATTAAATTTTACTGTATATATAACAAATTAGAAAATTCTATGACAGGATTTCTTTCAAAATTTTGAATTAATTGAAGACTACATGTTGAATTTGCTTATATTTTGGCGAGTCAAGAAATAGGAAAAATAATTTTTAAAAAGAAAATGAATTCAGATTATTATTTCATTCGTACCGAATCAAGAAATAATATATTAAATATGGAAAATGATATTTTCATTGTATAATAAACTTATCATCACTGTATTACTGTCTTTAATGAAGATATAGTCATTTAAGGTGTTTTGATACAAACGGTTACCACAGAAACAGCCATTTTGCAGAAAATCTAAGTCGGCAACATACCATTTTCTTTTTATTTTTTGAGTTTGTCATTGAATTTTACCCAATTAGAAAATTATATGATAGGATTGAATTTTCACAAAACCGTAGAAAACGTCTTTAATAAGCACAGAGAAATTGAGTACATAACAACACATTCAGCGTGGAATATACATACATGTATAAATTCGACTTTTTTCGACGTCTAAATATACATTTCACTGCAACCCAGGCATAGAATCTATTATTATCTTACATGCTTAAAGTTCTAAGTATATCTACGTGTCTGTATATAAGCGGGCGGAATAGATCAAATTATCATACTGTAAATTTCTCGTGATTTGATTGGATAATATGCCCAGAACATAGACATGATGTTCACTGATGTTCACCCACGTAATTTACAGTTTTCCTTTCGGGGGCCCTATGTACATGACTACACTTGCAACACAATATTCAAATTGGTGGCGATGGGTGTTGTTAAAACGAGCCATCCCTTCGTCAGGCAAATGGTGACCGTGAAGTCACGGTGGAAAATCATATATTGAGCATAAAGTTAAACGGATATCTAATGAGGCAACTAGTGGTCGATTACTTTTGCCAACAAATCATTAAAATTCAAAGTTACTTACCGTGAAGTTGTTTAAATCCATATTTGAATAAAATACGACTGAAGACTAATGTGGTTACATCATCAAGATTATGCAGCAAACTGCGCGTTTCACCAAGGTTTCAGTGACGTCAGTTTCCAGTGACGTCAGTTTTCATTGAATTGGGAAAGAAGGGATATTCTATTTCGTCAGCGTAGGCCTACTCAATTTTTCAGGGCATAAAACAAGAAAATTTCGCTTAACACACGCTTGAATGGTAAACCTTTGCTTTTTAATAAATTCGTCTTATGGTCAGGTGGCAGGGGACTTGGAAACTTGTTAACGGCTGTGGCAAATTGTGTCGCCACCTCGCCTTCGGCTCGGGGCCAGATGATTCACCACAGCCGTGAACAAGTTTCAAAGTCCCCTTCCACCTGACCGTACGTACCACTGTATCTTGTGTGCACCGTTCGTAGTCTTAAGCTATGCCCTGCTCAAAAGTCACAGGCAAAGCTTCAATACGAGCGACATTAGTATGTAAAATATATAGGTTTTAGTTTGTATATACATGTATCTAGATTCAAATGAATGATTAGTCTTGAGGGATTGTGAGCTGTAACTCCGGTTATTGCTGCCTAACCTTTTTCGAAGAGTATCGAAACGTTTTTCCCACTAATCTATTGTAACCCAGTCTGGGTTTTACCAATTCCATTTTTGTACAGTGTATTTTATTGGTGTATTTCAAACATCAATACCTGGCGCGCAATTATCACGTGATTTCTTTGTCTTGTTGTTCTACGCATTCACAAAGTTAAAAAAAGATTACAACTTGTCACTTTGTATGGAAAAATTATTATAAACGTGGTGGATCAGAGGTTTATTGTGGTTTGTACTTGTTTATTACATTCTAGATCTTTGTTGGAGATGTTGATTTGATCCTTGTACAGCTTCGCCTACAGATTGTCTGATTTGAGTCGGTTCTTCATTTGATCTTTGAAATTCGCGGCCGACGCCCGTTTCGTCCCACACCTTATTCGCCATAAATTTATACTGCATGTTTTAACACTAACATCACTTATTTTACAGGAGCACGAACGATCAGAGAAGAGATTCACTTAAAGACTTGTTTAGCAGACGATAGCTCACAGTTCCTTAAACTGGTAAGTTCACATCGTCTGCTATTGGTAATAATATGTACTCTATGAATTGTAGATATTTGTATACCGCAGTTGGTAATCACATTATCACAGTATATCTTATGAATTGTTTTATACCATTTCAGTTTGCCAACTCAAGATTATATAGGATTTGAAGTAAAGATTGAAATCAGCACTACTTATTTTTCCTGTTTTGCTCCGGACCAAACATTACCCCACCCTCTACTCTTGGTTGTCACCAGAAGTCGACAAGCAAAGGGTTACAAATGGCGCCCACCGTGTTGTTAGAGTAAACACAGGATTGTGTATCATCGTTGGAATTACATCGTCGGATCAAGATCGGACGTGTCGGACTTTTAATTTGTGCGTGTATTGTGTTTTTGTGTTTTGTTTATGTAGTGACATAGTGTAATGTGTGAATAAAAAGGATTTGGGATACATCGTGAGTAGAAATGTACATTTGTAGATATTCTTTTTTTGTTTTACGATATTTAGCCATGTTTTGATAATTTGCAAGTCCAAGCATCCAGCGTGCTGTTGTCCATATTTGTCACAGTCTTGTTTTCTTACTGAATAGCTAGCGGTGATTTTTTTCTTGAAGAAAAAGGCGCTGCTATCTACCCAGTCAGACAGTCGGTCACTTTTTCATTTTGCTTTGTTTTTGCTAAATAGCTAGCTGTGTCTTTTCTTGCGAAAAACACCAGTTACTGCCTAGCAAGAACGATTTGATTGATAAAGTTCTACAGCAGATCTATTCTTAGTTTGTATTACGGAGTTATAACCCTACATTTAAAAAAAAAAAAAACTATAATAAAGTGGTGAGATTGTTCATTTTTGGGTGAGAGCTATTTTTGGTGTGCGAGAGATGCACTCGTCACTTTTCACTGCACTTTATTAATTGGTCAGAGGGATACTAACCTTGTACAATAGCTTTGGTCTGAGCTAAATTCTAACCCGACCGCCCCGCCCCCTTCCTTTTTTTCCATTTCCTTTTCCGGCCTGCATTGTTTACATTTTATCTAGTCCGACATATTACCCCTGGTTTTGAAGTTTCCACTGATATTTCGACCCCGACCATATCTCTAGCTAGTCCGAGGCTGCCATTTTCCTGATTTTTCTGTTTGTTTCTGAAAATTTAGTCTTTTCCAGAATATTTTCAGTCTTTGAATATTTATCAGTGAAATCGGATCATTTGCATATTACGGACGATTTTCATTGGCTGTTGGATTTCCCTCCATATAACTTCACGCCAGTTCCTGTTTACATTGATACTTTCATTGGTTATAAACTCTTCCTGTCCGTGAGGTCATCAGTCAGGTACTCTAATTAATATTCATTGACCTTTGATCGTTTATTAGAAAATCAAACAGTGTGACACTATTTTTCCATGTGTTCTCCGTATTTGATCTCTGCGTGACCTTTGACATATGACATATGACAGACTAGACTAACCGTGTAGCGTAGATTACCGTTAGTATCGATAAGGCTTTTTTGTGTTTTTTTCATTATAGGGAATATTTTTGTGAATCCAGATTTTTGTACCCATTTTCATAGTTTCACGTGCTAATTCTACTACCAATATCTTGAAACATTGAAAGAAAAGTGGACCTGCCAACTGGTTAATATCTGGTCCGTTGTGTTCTTTTTATTCGAAAACATTGCATAGGAAGGAAAAAATACTTACATATACTTTGTGAGACAGGTTAAAGCCTTTAATATCTTTATTTCAGGTTATTCCTGTTATTCGAAAACATTGTTTAAAAAAGGATAAATAAATCCTTTCCAGTTATTTGACCAAGTTGATATGTAACATTGCATGGAAAGAAGCACTTGTATGTTGAATGAAAACATTGAACAGAAACGAGCCCTGGTGATAGAATATAGCCTCATTTCAAATCTAACATTGTGTAAAAAGGAGTCCAAGACGTTTTTTTTTCACAGCTTGTCCAGAGCCCCAAAATACTTTTTTTGCATGCTCCAGATAAAGGTATGTATTCGCTCCGGATAATCCATTTATTCTTATTATATTGGCGCTTTTTGTGAAATAGCTGTTCCAGATAATCCGTGAAGAAGATACCAATATTTGGATCCAGTTAACAGAGTCTCGTTCCAGGTAACACAGAAGATTTTTTTTTCAGCTGCGGATAATTTCAAGTTCTTGTGTGGTTGAAAACTAATTTCAACGATATTATAGTCATTATCTTAGCTCCATTGAGTTTGAACATTTTTTTGTGAAATATCCTAATTTTGAATTCATTTTTTGTGACTTGTCGTGATAAATTTGTGACTTTGTCATTTCATTTTTTTAGTGATAAACACACGCATAACATTACTTGATTGTCATATACCGATATATACCCCTCTTACCAAATAGGCCAGTTGTGAGTTGTTGTACATATATTGTGACAGATATTGTGAACCAAATTGTGCAGTGATCATTACATTTTTATACTTTGAAGTGTGTTTGGTCTTGAGCTCAGATTAGTAATTGATAATCATCAGTGACAAAATTGATACTGGTAGTTGATTTCATCAATTAATCAACTGTGAATCCAGATCATACTTAAAAAAGTTATTACAAAATAACAGAAGACTTTTCAAAAGAAGAGAGCAGTTTGCCTGTCTGACATAGTGGACAGATATTTTTTACTTGCTGTCAAGACATGGCTGAAGGAGGAAAAGAGGAGATACCTTCAGGTATAACAGAAGAAGAGGAGAGATTATTGCAAGCACTACATTTGCTTGGTATTAAGCCAAAACTAGGCACAACGGAAGATGTGGCAAAGTTGCTCCAGGTTTTCGGTACAGTAAAGCCGGAACCTATTTTTCATAAGTTTGAGGAGCCCACATCAGGTAGTTATCAATACCCAAAGCTGTCCATTTTCTATGGGGAGGAGGGAAAAGGTGATGTAACATGGACTGCCTTTAAGTATGAAATTGAGTCTTTGGTTCATCAAAAAGTTTTCTCCGAAGAACAGATTTTGCTAGGTCTGCGGAGAGCATGTAAAGGAAAAGCAGCAGACAAGCTCCGCAGACTAGGAACCAAAGCACACTTACTTGAAGTAATAGATAAATTTGACAGCGACTATGGATCAGTTGAATCAAGAGAAACAGTGATGAGAAAATTTTATAGTTGTCTCCAGTTGGATGATGAAACTGTGCTGTCTTATACCTCTCGTTTAGAGGATATTTTCGATAGAGGAATTCAACTGAAGGCGCTTAAGAGGAGTGACACTCAGATTCTTAAGGAAGTATTTCACGCAGGACTCAGGAGGGATTTAAAATTGATGTCCATTTATCAGTTCGATAAGATCGATGATTACGATGAACTGAAAAGAGAAGTCAGGAAGCTAGAATCAGGTCTTGTAGAAAATGATCCAACGGAAAGTAAGACAAAAACATGTAAGGCAGCTGTTGCAACTGATATGCATACTAAAGAGATGGGGGAGGTAAAGGAGCTGCTTAAAAAGCTAAATGAGAGAATCGATAGACTAGAGAAGGAGAAAGCTGATAGTCAAAGTCAACAGGGGTTTAATACAGGTAGAGGTAGGGGTTATAGAGGGAGAGGAAGAGGTTTCAGAGGAAGAGGGAGAGGTCGTGGCGAATATAAACCACAGAGGCCAATAAGTGGTCAAAATTTTATACCTACCTGTTGGACCTGTAACCAGAAAGGGCACTTACAACGAGAATGTCCATCTTACAATACAGTTGTATGCTATAATTGCAACGAGCCGGGCCACAAGCAAAACGTGTGCCCAAAAGCATGAGCACTCATATTGCGGGATCCAATATGAGTAGCTGTTTGAAAAGTGATCCCAAATTAATTGGTCATCCAAATGAGGCTGACATAATTGTCAATGGAATCCACTCGCATGCTTTACTGGACACAGGAAGTTGTGTAAGTGTAGTGTCAAAGTCATTTGTAGATAAACATCTTCCTGAAATAGCCATTGAGGATATCGGGCAAATGCTTAGTATTGAATGCGCTGACGGCAACCAGTTGCCGTATATTGGCTATATTGAAGCTGATCTTGAAATACCATTAGGAATTCCGGGCTCTGATCTAAAGAGAAGTTTACTGTTGGTCATCCCTGACACTCCTTATTCGGAGAAAACACCAATTATCCTCGGTACTAATGTACTTAAAGAATTCCTAGATGATTGTAAGGCTACCTTTGGTGACAACTTCCTGCAAAAAGCTGGACTTCATACGTCCTGGTATTTGTGTTTCCGCACAATAGTTATTAGGGATAGAGAGCTAAACAAGAACAAAAATGTCATTGGTATCATTAGATGTGCAGAGAGTGAAAGGATCATCCTGCGGCCAAATCAAGTTGTCACCATTAAAGGACAAACAGATAAAGAGTCAAATTATCCATCGACCACAGCAATACTGCAAGAATCGAAGGACAGTGGAATTCCCGACTTCATTGACGTAACACCAGCTGTTATACAGTTTGAAAATGGAAAGAAGAAATATGTTGAAGTTACTTTAAGTAACCTTACTACCAACACAGTAACAATCTCTCCCAGAGCCGTTATCTGTGAAATTCAGCCTGTCAGCGTCACGGAAGAAGTGTTTGACAAAATTGCTGATCCTGACAAGAGACCTGAACTGTTGAATACTCTAGTGATGGACAAGAATGATATCCTAATTGAAGAGGAGAAAGCAAAGTTAAAGAACCTCCTTCATAAACATATTGACATTTTCTCAAAACATGAAGAGGACATAGGTCATTGTGATTTCATTAAACATAGAATTGACTTGCTACCGGATAAAACCACCCCTTTTAAGCAGAAGCACAGGAGAATCCCTCCGATGATGATAGAGGAGGTTCGACAGCATTTAGAACAACTGCTGTCTGCAGGCATAATTAAGAAGTCGAAGTCGCCATGGGCCAGCAATATAGTTTTAGTTAGAAAGAAAAATGGCTCCCTAAGGATGTGTGTCGATTACAGATGTTTAAACAGTAGAACAGTCAAAGACGCTTATGCTCTTCCAAGAATCGAGGAAATGTTTGATGTCCTGAAGGGGAGCAAATATTTTAGTACAATCGACATGAAGTCAGGTTATCATCAGGTAGAGATTGAGGAAGAGCATAAGGATAGAACTGCTTTTACCGTTGGGCCTTTGGGGTTCTTTGAATACAACCGAATGCCCTTTGGCTTATCGAATTCTCCAGCTACCTACCAGAGGCTGATGGAGGAGTGCCTCGGAGACTATAATATGACCATCTGTGTGATATATTTAGATGATCTGATAGTCTTCGGGGACACATTTGAAGAACACCTGTACCGCCTGGATTTGGTTCTTACCCGAATTGCCCAGTGTAACCTCAAGCTTTCTCCACAGAAGTGCATATTTATTCAGGAAAAGGTTGGTTTTCTGGGACATATAGTCAGCGCTGAAGGCATAGAGACAGATCCAGCAAAGATAGAAAAGATAAAAAATTGGCCTGCTCCCACAAATGCAGATGAGCTCCGTTCTTTTTTAGCGTTTGCTGGGTACTACAGACGTTTTGTGAAGAACTTCAGCAAGATTACTAGAGAGTTATCAGATTTACTTCCTCCAACATCAAAGAAGAAAGGTCGTTATAAGGTGGTTAACTTCCTGTGGACAGAGAAAGAACAAAAGATTTTCGAGGATTTAAAGGACATTTTGTCATCCCCACCAGTGCTGGCATATCCAGATTTTTCACTGCCTTTTGAGCTTCATACAGATGCTTCATCAAAAGGTCTAGGGACTGTCCTTTATCAAGAACAAAATGGAGCCAAAAGAGTGATTGCTTACGCTAGTAGATCTCTGTCAAAGTCTGAAAAAAATTACAGCGCTTTCAAGCTGGAATTTCTGGCTTTAAAATGGGCCATTACTGAAAAATTTTCAGATTATCTCACTCTTAACCACTTCACAGTGTTGACAGATAATAATCCTCTAACCTATGTCCTGACATCTGCAAAACTAGACGCCACTGGCCACCGCTGGGCCTCCGCACTAGGAGAATATTCTTTTGATATATTTTATCGCCCAGGACTTAGAAATACAGATGCAGACATAATGAGCCGATATCCGTTCTATAAAAGCGAAGCTAAGCTTGAAGAATTGGATAAGGACACAATCAAAGCAGTGTGTAATTCAATAGTTTCATGTCCATATATAGAAACTCTTCCAGCATGTGGCATCGACCTAGTCGAGGCAACCGAAATCCCAGGACAATCACTTGCTTTGAAGGCATTACGGGAAGTTAGAAAAATGCAAAGGCAAGACCCTATGATAGAGAAATGGAGGAAAGCGGTCATAGATAACACCGTACCAAAAAACGTCTGGAATAACGAAGACCTCTCAATGAAAAAGCAGTTCAAGAATTTTAGGATGAAACGCGGCCTGTTATTTAGAGTCGTTTCAGAAGAGGATAGAGAAATTGAACAGCTTGTTATTCCTGTAGACCAAAGAGATGATATTCTCAAAGGACTCCATAATGATGTTGGTCACCCTGGTAAAGAGAGGACCCTTAGGTTACTACGAGACCGTTTTTATTGGCCAGGAATGACCACATCAGTAGATAAATGGGTGACAAAATGTGAAAGATGTCTTCGTAGAAAAAGTTCGACAAATGAAAGGGCTCCGTTAGTGAATGTATCAACAACTTACCCGTTGGAATTGGTCTGCTTTGATTACCTGACTTTGGAGCCTTCCAAAGGAGGTATATCAAACATCTTGGTGATAACTGATCATTTCACTAAATATGCAATGGCAGTTCCAACACGCAATCAGACAGCGAAGACAACCGCCGAAGCCTTCTTTAATAACTTTGTCGTCAATCTGGGCATACCAACACGACTTCATTCCGATCAAGGGGCCAACTTCGAAAGTGATATCATAAAAGAATTGTGTCTCTTGATGAATACCAAAAAGACACATACAACACCCTATCATCCCCAGGGAAATGCTGGCCCAGAGCGTTTTAATAGAACACTGCTAGACATGTTAGGGACCCTAGAAACATCAAAGAAAGAGGATTGGAAGAAGTACGTCAACGCTCTAGTTTACTTCTACAACAGCACTCCCCATGAATCCATCAGGTTGAGCCCTTTCGAAGTCATGTTCGGAAGAAAACCGAAATTGCCCATAGATCTTGAGTATGCTGCGATTACAGATGAAACAGCAAGCAACACGACAAAGGAATACATTCAGGAGCTGAGGGATAGATTAGATATTAATAGAAAGATAGTAGAAAAATACATAAACAAAGCCAAGGATAAACAGAAGAAACAGTATGACAGAAGATCTACACCTGTAAAGTTATCCATCGGAGATCGAGTCCTTGTCAAAATTATGTCTTTTGAGGGTAAACATAAAATTGCGGACAAATTTGAGAAAGAGACTTACCTTATAATTGACCAACCTCGTCCAGAAATACCTGTTTTCAAACTTAAATCTGATGAATCGGGAATCGAGAAGACACTACATAGGAATCTCCTTGTGAAAATACAAGGTGAAGAAGTGACAGAAGATGTAGATGTGGCTGAAAGAGAAGAATCAGATGAAACAACTGTAGAATTGGATGAAACAGATAAGATGTTAGAAGTTACAAAAATGCATGACGTCATGCCTGGTGACGAGTCCGACAACGAAGACGGTGATAGTGTTTATGAAACACATTTCTATGGGGACGCCCATAAGTCTACTGTCGGAGCTCAACCGGAAAAGACAGATGAATCGAAGGAGCATCAAAAAGATGATCTTGAAGTAGGTGATGTGACGATTGATGAGAATCTCAATGGTGAAGATAGTGAAATTGAAGTGGATGAAGAACATCCTCACAGAAAAGAAACAGAAAATGATATTCAGGGTACGAGTAATGGTCAAGACAAAACAGAGAACAAAGACATTGAAGATAGTGAAGAGAAAGACGTAACAATACAACACAGAAACATTGACTTACCTGTACCAGCCCCGAGAAGGTCGTCAAGGCAGAGAAAACCTCCGGACAGATACGGTGAATATGTCTCAAAAGTTATGAGTCCTCGTCCATTTGACAACAGACTACATGCGCTTGATGAACTAATGAAGTCAGGGGTTATAAACAACATGGACTCAGAAATAGTGCATAAATTAATTGCAGCAATTATGAATTAATTTAACATATATGTTTTGCAGCTGTGTAGAGTTCCAGTTGTCCTACATATTGTCATTTTATATTATTTTTTTCCAGAAGTTTAAAGGCTATTCCCTTTAAAGGAAGCTGCGTGACCGCATCACTAAGAGGGGGAGAGGTATTGCAAATTGTATTTAGAATTTGTGGTCGTGATGATTTGTGATGATTTTTCATTTTTATTTTTCTCCGTTTGCAGGGAACAGTATATTTTATTGAAGTTACATGTTGATACTGACCTCATTACTGATGTCCATCTTTGCAGGTAAGTTCTTTTGATGTGCGTATTGTAAACAGTTATTTCTACTCAGATGTAAATCGTTGTTGTTTTTATTTTTTATGTATATATTTTGATTTGGTAGCAGCTAGTTCATAGAGGTTAAGTTAGGTACGGACGGACGCATCTTAGACTCAGACATTGACATGATAATGACGAGACGTCATTTCAGAGAGAGGGGGAGCGTGTAACCCAGTCTGGGTTTTACCAATTCCATTTTTGTACAGTGTATTTTATTGGTGTATTTCAAACATCAATACCTGGCGCGCAATTATCACGTGATTTCTTTGTCTTGTTGTTCTACGCATTCACAAAGTTAAAAAAAGATTACAACTTGTCACTTTGTATGGAAAAATTATTATAAACGTGGTGGATCAGAGGTTTATTGTGGTTTGTACTTGTTTATTACATTCTAGATCTTTGTTGGAGATGTTGATTTGATCCTTGTACAGCTTCGCCTACAGATTGTCTGATTTGAGTCGGTTCTTCATTTGATCTTTGAAATTCGCGGCCGACGCCCGTTTCGTCCCACACCTTATTCGCCATAAATTTATACTGCATGTTTTAACACTAACATCACTTATTTTACAGGAGCACGAACGATCAGAGAAGAGATTCACTTAAAGACTTGTTTAGCAGACGATAGCTCACAGTTCCTTAAACTGGTAAGTTCACATCGTCTGCTATTGGTAATATGTACTCTATGAATTGTAGATATTTGTATACCGCAGTTGGTAATCACATTATCACAGTATATCTTATGAATTGTTTTATACCATTTCAGTTTGCCAACTCAAGATTATATAGGATTTGAAGTAAAGATTGAAATCAGCACTACTTATTTTTCCTGTTTTGCTCCGGACCAAACATTACCCCACCCTCTACTCTTGGTTGTCACCAGAAGTCGACAAGCAAAGGGTTACACTATAATGAATCATAGCGAATGAAAACAGACGGAAAAGAGAGAGAGAGAGAGAGAGAGAGAGATGCTGAGTCGACATGGGTATTACGATATTGCAAGCAAGTAAGGGAAGGTAACTTGAAATTATGGAATATAAGATATTCAGTTTTGAAACATGTTCTGCACCAGTTTTTAACGTCATTAATTAATATGGTCAGTAAAGTGCAAATAAAGAGCTAAAGCTAAGGAAACAAGCAGCTTTAGACATATTCCACAGATAAATGAATAAAAAGCAGTACCAATTTGAGACTGCTTACCTCAATCAAAATGGTTATAAAATTAGTGTCTCGAACCAACAAAATACAAATGGTGGTGGTAGATAGCCATTTCATGTAATAACGTCAGATGCGTAGACTGCTTTCCGGTTCTAAATTAATTTTTGAATATGCAGTATGGGGGTTAATCTTAAAAAAAAAACATTACAATCCTCTGTGTTGGGATATACAGACCTCCAGCTCTAGCAACACCAAATGAATTTGTGATAGAATTCTTTAACTTTTTGGAAGATTTAGTCTCTAAGTATTCAAATCTTATAATAATGGGTGATTTTAAACTACATATTGATCAGGACAGCGGTGTTGTTGCGGATTTTAATAATTCCCTGATAGCTCTTGGCTTATTATAGCATGTTGATTTTCATGTCCATGGTCATATTCTTGATCTTGTGATCACTGAACTTGCAAATGTTGTCGATGTACTATCGACTGAGCCGGGTCCGTTTATGTCAGATCACTGTGCTATTTCATACCGAATTTCAAAGGCATCAACAAAGATGACTTTGCTAATGACCTATCCAAAATGAAATTTTCCACCACATCAGTTGAGATGTTTTTTGATCAGCTTGAAAAGGAACTAACGGATCTATTGAATAAGCTTGCGCCTATTAAGAAGAAAATGCAAATAAATAGATTACCAAAGCCCTGGTTCAATGAAATTATTAAGTCCCTGAAACGTGTGATGCGCCGATCAGAGAGATTCTGGCGTAAGCACCGACAACCACGCGATCATAAAAAGTACAAGTCTGCATTGCAAAAATACCACAGTGAACTAATAAAAGAGAAAAAAGTGTCTCTCAGTCAGACTGTAAAAGAATCAAAAGGTATCACTAAGAAACTATATAAATTTGTGAAAGAGCTTAATGGCAGCCAGTCTGAAAACCCTATGCCACCGATCGATCATGAAAGCACCCTTGCTGATAAGTTTGCCGATCACTTAAAGGACAAGATGAAGAAAATCTGTGAATCCCTGACAAATTCTGAAGATTATAAACCCAAAGACGTATCACCATTTGAATCTTTCAAAAATATAACAGACTATGAAATTAGATTACATTTGTTCCAGTTACAAACTAAATCTTGTAAACTTGACATTTTGCTTAACATTTTCTTGACATTTTGCCCATCAAAGTATTGAAATCATTTTTAGAAGAACATTTGCCCAACATTACTCAACTTATTAATCTTTCATTGGCGCAAGGTATTTTTCCATCCAAATGGAAACAGGCAATAGTAAGGCCTCTGTCGAAAAATTCTGGTCTTGAACTAACACTTTCGAACTACCGACCAGTCAGCAACTTGTCATTTTTGTCTAAACTGGTTGAAAAAGCCGCACTATATCGTCTAAATGATCATGTCAATGACTAAGATCTTCTTCCAAAGAACCAGTCGGCATACCGCCGGTTTCACTCCTGTGAGTCATCCCTTCTTAGGCTCATGAATGACATTCTACATGGAATGGAACGCCAAGAGGTGACAGCTCTGATAGCTCTAGATCTAAGCGCTGCCTTCGATACGGTTGACCACAACATACTGTTGGATGTCCTCAACAGTTAGTATGGTGTTTGTGGATCTGCACTGGAATGGATGGACTCTTACCGCGTAGTTGTCGCGTAAGTGTTAACTCAAGCATGTCTTCAGTGCGGGAACTAGAATGTAGCGTCCCCCAGGGAAGCTGTTTGAGCCCATAGCTCTACTAGATCTACTCCCGTGAGAAGAATAAGTGCGCTTACAGGCATAGGAGAATCATGGCTTCAACAACTGCAAGATGGGGTCATATGAAATGCCGAAGAATGAGTCGACTTTATATTATGATTTTAGACGGCCAGCATAAAATTTATTAGCTTGATATAAACTAGGCTACAAGTATTTTATACAGCATTTAAATATGTTTACGTTATGGACCGAAAAAATTCACTCTGCTTTTATTTTTCCTTTACATGTTCCTTGAAAACTTATGAAGTGTACCGACCCAGTTCAGATGGAGTCCAGCAAATCTTGGTAAAATTTACGAACTGTGGCGTAAACTTCAGTAACAAGACATTAAATTTTTGTTTCTAAGCAACAATGGATCCAGCAACTCGATATTTTGTGCAGGAGAGGATAAAGATCGTGGAGGCCTATTTTGCGACTAAGTCACTCATTCAAACACAGAGACAATTTCGTAGAGATTTACCTGGCAGAAATGCTCCAACCAGAGCCACTATTCTGCGCCCTTTGAATAAATTAAGGGAAACTGGAAGTGTTCAAGATAAGAATAAAGGTCACAGTGGACGACGGAGGTCTGCTAGGACTGACCCCAACATCGACAATAGTGGTTCTGGTTGGCGCATTTCTGCCATGGAAATCTCTACGAAATTGTCTCTGTGTTTAGATGAGTGACTTAGTCGCAAAATAGACTTCCATGATCTTGATCCTCTCCTGCACCAAATTTCGAGTTGCTGGATCCATTGTTGCTTAGAAACAAAAATCTAAAGTCTTGTTACTGAAGTTTACGGTACACTTCATAAGATTTCAAGGAACATGCACCAAATATCGAGGTGCTGCACCAAATATCTAGTTGATGCACCAAATTGCTGCACCAAGATTTCAAGGAACTACACCAAATATCGAGTTGCTGGATCCATTGTTGCTTGGAAACAAAAATCTAATGTCTCAGCTTCAATTCACCTGAAATTCAGAAAGGAATGTGAATTTTCTTGGAAATGAGAAGCCTACAAAACGGTTTACATTTTATTGGACCACCCTGCACTAAATGCTTGGAGCCACAGTTCGTAAATTTTACCAAGATTTTCTGGACTCCATCTGAACTGGGTCGGCCGACTGGATGGCAACGATCGATGTCAGATTCAGTGAGCTGTGTAGAATTTTTCAGCACATTGTTGTTTAAGAAAGCTGTGACCTGGGTTTTCAGCTCTGACTCAGGAAGTTTGTTGGCTGCCTTGAAATTTGAATTCTGATGGAATAGTGTCTTCTATACTGTTCTAAATCGTTTAATGCCATCTTAAGGGACTTAACTTCTGTGCTCAAAATAAAGTATAGACTTAGATTTCTCCTCTAATAGACGCCCTAGATCAGCCATCTTGGATTGTTGATCTACTATAACGGATCTTTGACTTTCAATAGTTTCTTTCAGTTTGTTATTTTACTCCATAAGGGGATCCAGCACATTTACTTGGATTTTTTCAACGGCTGTAGAAACGGCTGTTTCAATGGCTTTCTCAGTCGTAGGCGTAATCATTGAATGAATTAAAGATGTAATAGAACTGAGGAATTTAGAATCCTTAAAGGCATCTAATAACAGTTGCGAGGAGCTTTGAGTTGACTTACTCATATTTACAAAAGTCGAACTTCGAGTCGGCGTTGTTCTCTTTGAGACTGTTTTGTAGAGCGGGGATGGCTTGCGTTAGGAGTATCTTGTTGGCTGGCTATTATCAAAAGCAACCGAATCGAGAGCACAAGCACTTCTATTCTCATTAGCATTGTCCAATGCTTCCACTGCTTCAGTATCCAAGATATTTCCGTCAAGCTGGACGCCGTTTTTATCCGCCATATTGAATATTGAATACGTGTATTGAATATGTGTGAGGTGTTTGTGTTAACTCGTCTATTGTTAGACTGATGGTATGAGTGCAATAGTATATAGTTTCTACACGTGCACGTGCTTACCGCATTGAACAATTCACCAGCGAATCCAACGCCAGAAATTCAAACAAAAAAATCTCCGCACTTCAATGACCAAACCAATTCTTAGAATCCTCAGCTGCAACACCACATACTCCCTCTCCAATAAATAAAAGTTAATCCTCAACTAAATAATCACATCACCATTTCTGAACCTCAAAACCGAGAGCAAAAACTCATGCGACCTCACTGCATGACGCCATTTGGTATTAGCAGCTTTGATATAATTAGTGTCATTAGTATAAGTCGTTTTCGAGGAGCTGCCTTTACTTTTTTCACTGCTCAAGAGAGGATTTAGACCAAATCGTACTTTTCTGGTCAGTTTCGACTTGTGTCTTTTGAATGAATGTAGATCTAGTAATAGCTAGTGAACATTGAATATCACAATGATTCGAATAAAGCTGAAAGTTATGGTTTACAGAGCAGCAGGAATTGGTGTTATGAGCCTCACTTTGAGTTCAAAATTACAGTATCAATTTACATTATCAATACGGAACTTCTGGTGGCAGCTTGATTCGAATAATATGTGTGCTCCACGACATAGGTCAAGGGATGTAACCATGCAGTTTGTTTTGGGTCAAAAACGAGTTGAGAACTTTATCGCTTGTATATGATATTGTCTTTTTGACTTTGTTGCTATTGTTGTTACAGATTACATGTCCCATTAAGATTTCATTGCCCTTAAGTCATATTCGTAAATTACATTTTTAGCAAATCTAGGTATTCCTGGAAAGTAGCTGAAGACTTATTTTTGGCGGGAAGGTCTACTTGAAATAAATACAAGAGATTTTAGGCGACAATTCAGTTGGATACCCACAATTCTGTCGTTGATAAAGGGAAGCCGATTTACATAGTGATCTTTTCATAAGACAGCGCTGCCCCCTTTATCCATCCGAACCAGATCCGAATGTTACTTACTCCTGATTTAAAATGGCATATGGAGCATATGAGCGACTGAGGGTATCTGTGATATGTAATTCATCTTCATGAAAACAATGTTTAGGAATACCAAGAGCGTCTGTCATATTTTTCTAACTAGTCGTATAGGTAAACCTCACTTGCCATAAAGTCTGTCAGCTTCCATTTGTTACTGTACCTATGTGAAATATTCACTGTTCATTATGGTCGTAATAATTGTTATCTTTTGGATTGTACCCACGTTGAAACTTACCATCTATGTCGTCGATTAAACGATCGGTGTGCACCTTTGCATTGACGTCACATTGCAAATTGAAACCACGCGTATTATACTTTGCCTAAGAGACCCGTGGATTACAAACAATAACTTCTGCCAAAAAGAAAGGCTCACATACAAACATTTGCATCATTTTCAACATTTAAACAAATTACCACTAGTCTTATTTTGTACCGAAATATCGTAACCTTAGTAACTGATTGACATATTGTGTAATCATCCCCTCCGTAAAAGAAGGTATGAATCCAAGAAAAGACGGCAAGTGCGCTTTCTCATCTTGCGCATGAGTCGATAAATACCGTCCCACGTTTTCAGAGAAAACTTTCAGGTTCTTTTATGTGTAAACGTAGATTATTATCCCTTGACAAACTACCGTAATAATCAGTCTGGGTCAAGTAACCTTATATATGTGACTCAAGATGTTTTCTGCACTGTGTGGGTTTACTAGGTCTGCAATCATCGAGAGTTACTCCACTTTACTTTGTCGGAATGGTGGCGGCCGAACCAATACTGACGGTGCTCGTGTACCTGTTTTGTTTCGGTATGAAACACATGCCTTTGATTTTTAGTATGCCTATTTAAGTATAGCATGTTTGTATCAAATGACTTGTTATTATCTGCTTTTAGTGCATTTGAATCCATGGGTAAACACGTATTTTGCTTCTGATACTCGATATTCCTTAAGATCATCAATTTGACTATTTTTGTCATTGTTAATGGTTTCGTTTGTTTGCGTAATGTCACAAATTTCGCGCGAAGCGCTGATAAGCACTCCACCGTGTAGGAAAATTTTGACAGTAATTCTGATATTTGTTTACTCTTGCACTCTTGAAACAGAAACCCAGGACCTTCGTCTTCGAGACGGATTTTAAAGGAGAGCTAATAAGGAATTTTATTATATACCTAGCAGTGAAATCCTGGAATTTCCCAGTGTAATAAATTTTGATATCATCACTAGTAACGATATCAACTTTCACTTTCACTTCCTGCTACATTTATTTTTCGACTTTCAAACGAAAAATTACAAATAATGATGTTAATAAGGTATATAATAAATAGAATAATCAACTGGTTATTTTTCTTTTGAAAAATATCTCACTCGGATGCGTCGTAAGGCGTTAAAAAAACTCGTGCTGCGCACTCGTTTTTTCAACGCCTAACAAGGCATCCTCGTGAGATATTTTTCATAACAAAAATAACCAGTTGATTATCCTCTATTTATTATATTCCTGACAATGAATTACTGCGATTTAGCAGTAAATAACATCACTTGTTAGCACAATTATGGTGTCATCACTAGTAACGATATATATTACTCTTTTGCTTTTTTTAACCCTTTCCCAAACAATCCCTGTTTTTTACGACCCTGACTTAGAAGTCCTTTGAAAACATTGTGGAAAAAGGAGAAAATGCTGGTAACCAGCATTTTCTCCTTTTCCCACAATGTTTTCTACCCGGCTGGCAACAAGTTTTAGTTTATGAGTTTCGTTTATCTTATTGTCTGCAAGCGCGTTCAATTTGGATCGGTCTAAAATTTTGTCGTTTGGGAAAGGGTTAAACTACTATTTCCCTATATTGCTCATTTTGTACCATTCTTGATTATTATTAAGAAAGAAAAGGTTGGATAAGGAATATTATAAATAGGATACTCAACTGGCTGTATATGTTTTAAAAATCTGCCGCTCAAATAGGGTTCGCTGTGGTTAGAAAAACTCGCCCTATGGACTCGGTTTTTTTAACCGCATCACACTCCATTCTAGTGACACATTCACACACACACAACCAGCTAATTATCTTCACACACACATACACCACTCGCTAATTATCTTCGATTAAATTCAGGTTTATCATAGTCCCCATCTACTAATCTAGAGATACATGTAAGTGTTTGCACGTTGTGAGCCAACTTCTTTGCAAGAGAATCACCATTAAGCTGTTATGCCCTACGCTTTAGAATACCACTACTGAAAGGAAGTACGTCCTTTCTGTATACAAAGTATAGTGAATAAATCATGCCTAACCTCATTTAACTTTTTATTATAGGATGCATACCACTTCAAAAGATTTTGTTAAAACAACTCCGTGGGAAAGCTTCATGTATTATATGAAAATACCAGTTTATCTAATTAATCATCAGTCAGGATTATGGGCTCATCCCTTGCATCTTCATCAGGTGCACAAATAAGCTTTTGTTCCGGATCACAAGTTTTAAGGGACTTGTCCAAAAAGAGGATCAGTAGAAATTTTGATAGACGTATTCTCGTCCAATTCCACAGGAACTGACTCCAACTCGACTTCACCAGTCGTATCTTGGCCAAAGGACATAGTGCTACTATTACGGAATCTTGACCAAGAATCGTAGTAATTCAAGCGTGGCGATGTACATGGTCGGTTGGGGCTGGAGGTTTAAATGTTCACCCGTATGTCTACAGAGATGAAATTGACAGACTAGTCTTATAATAGAATAGCAGAAATGGAATTAAATCCAAACCATAGACACTTTTCTGAGTTGAATCACTTAGACCGAAAATTACATGGGCTATAGGTCTTCAGCATTTGTAAACTTCTCTATACCTTTTTAGATTACAAGAGGAATGATCAAAGCATTTAGGTAAAACAATGGCGGAAGCTTAAATCACATACACACTTACTGCCATACACCCCCCCACACACACATACACACACAGACACGAAGAAAAGATGAGAAGTATTAGATAGCATTTACAGATGGCAATTGAATATGGCAAGTAAAAAATGAAATTTGTTTTGAGAAGAGCAGGCATCATTGCTGGAAAAGGAGAAAGTGCTGGTTACCAACATTTTTTTCTGCTTTCTCTATGTTTTCAAAAAAGTCCTGAAAAAAGGGGTTAGTATATTTCAAAACTGGTATCCTTGATAGGCATATCTAAATTCCTTACATGATGAAATCAAAGGACTCAAATCCAGAAAAAGCAAAATCGATAAAACATATTTAGGAATGATATGGAAAAATGAAAAAAATGCATGCCAGTATCAATGCTCCGGTGCAGTTACTATGAGCAATGTTGATTTGCAGTGAAAAAGGAGCGTAAATTTTTCAAAAATATTGCGATGGTTACCGACCGTATTAGTATATCGCCGGTTTATTTCGAAAACCTCGTAATTACAGCATGTTACAAGCTGTAGTTACGAGGTTTTTGAAGTAAAGCGACGATATGTTCCTCTTTTGATAGTTAACAATTAGTGAGAATCATTCTACTCCCACTTTAAACCAACTCAACAGCGGTGATTCAGCTTTTAGTAGGAGCAGTGTTACTACAGACATCAGATTTCTTTGTGGTAATAATGTAGGCTTCGTTTTTGATTCATAGAGAAAAGACGTTTACAAAAAACCAGGATATATTTTTAATTCTTTACAAATGGACAACATATTGGAGTCAACCAAATTGGAAAAAATTCAAACGACCAACCGGTAACAAGTAATTTCTTCTTTTTCTACTATGTTAGAAAAGGTTTCTATCTCAAAGTCGGTAAAACTCGAGATTGTGTGATAAAGGGTTCGTGTAATTTCATACTATTTGTCACAGAGAAAGACAGCTCTTAAAAACATTGTTGGAAAAGGAGAAATCATTGAAACCAGTTTTTCCTGCTTTTCCAACTATGTCTTCTGCTCTTTTATAGAAAAGTACAATCATTTAAGTCAAACTTAATTTATTGTCTGAAAACCTTGCAGATAGACTTTGTCAGCAGTGAAAATCTACTTTTACTTCAAACTATCAAGATATTTCTCTAAGCATTCATAAGTCGCTTTTTCTAAATCTACATATCTCGGATCGTCTCCCATCCTGTATATGGATATAAAATTGGTCAGGTAGGAAAATCCGAGACCATTGGTCAAATCTGCCATGGCTACTTGACCCCCGTGGCCAGTGTGTCCAACATTCATTTGGCCCTGGAAATATGGGCATTCGTTTCACCTTTGAAAAATAAACATTTATTTTAACCTAGAAATATGGAAATTCATTTCACGTTTGAAAAATAAGTATTTCTTCTACTCTTGAGATATAAACATTCATTTCACCCTGGAAAATAGGCATTCCTTTCAATTTTGAAAAATAAACATTTCTTTGATTCTAGAAATATAAACAATCATTTCGCCCTGGAAATAGAAACAACCATTTTACCCTGGAGATACGTGGATTCATATCACCCTTGAAATATGAGCAATTGTTTACCTCTTTACCCCCATCCCCCCCCCACTCCAATAAAAAAAAAAAAACTCATCCAAGTCAAGACCACTTACTTGCAACAGTTTCAATTCTAGCTAAAAATTTTGCTATTTTTCTTTTAGATGAAATGGAACATTTACTCTAACCCTGGATAAAAACTTTTTCGAGCTCTATTCACTTTGAAAATATAGACATTTATTAACCCTAATAATATCAATACTTGTATAACCTTTAAAATATCAACATTTGTTTTATATTGTAAATATGATGATTTATTTTACATTCGAAATATCAACAATTGTTGACCGATAAAATATAAATATTTGTTTGAAACATGGAAAACATTTGATTGGTGTCATTTATTTGACCACTAAAGTATAAATTTTTGTCCGTCTCTGGAAATATTAACATTTGTTTGACACTTAAGACATAAGCATATGTTTGACCTCGAAATATCATGATTAATTTGACCTTGAAAAAATAAACATATGTTTGAACATGGAAATATGTAAATTTATTTAACCTTGGAAATGAATATTCCTTTGGCCTTCATAAACATTTGATTGCGCTTGGAAATATCAACATGAATTAACTTTAGGTATATCAACATTTTGGAAATAAGCTTGACTTTGGAAATGTCCCGTAAACATTTGTTTAAGCTTTGAAATTGGAAATATCAACATGAGTCTAACCTTGGGAATATCATCCTTTCTTTAGTCTTGAAAATGTAGGCATATCTCAAAAGATAGGATTTGTCTTAAATAAGGTAGATAACATCACGGGGAAAGGAAAAATCCTGGTGACCATCATTTTCTCATTTTCCTTGTAAGTGTTATCAAAACTCGGAATTAGTTTGTAATGAATTAACGATCATTTATTTGGCCTAGGAAATATAAACATTTATTTGACACTTGAAATATCAATGTCATTTTTTTTAATCCTGAAATATCCACATTAGTATTTGGCGATGGTAACATACACAAAAGTTTGACAGAGGAAATGTAAAGAATTGTTTGACTGTTGAAATAAAATCATTGATTCGACCGTGGAGGTACAAATATCTATTTAACCTTGGACAGATGAATTTATTTGGCATTAGAAATATACAACAACTGTTTAAAATCGGAAACAAAAAAGAAAAACATGTTTCACTATGGAAACATGAATATTTGTTTAACCCTGTACAATGATGTTAATATTTGTTTGGCGTTATCTAGAAATACAGACAAATGTTGGAATTAGGAAATCTAACCATTGTTTGACTTTGGAAATAAAAACATTTTTCGGACATTAAAAATACAAGCAGTCACTGAACATTTGTTGGATTCTTTACCCTAAACACAAAAGTTTACATTTGAATAATTTCACCTTCTCTTTTCCTAATAATATGTTGTACTCTTTGGAATGCGAAATATTATTATTTCAGCCACAATTCACTTGTCATTATCTTCAAATGCTTTCAATTTGGACAATTCGAGAATTGTGTCATCTGGTGAAAAAGTTAGAGAATCATGGTTTGATGTTGACTGTGAACACTTAATACGTGGGACTGTCCTTCTCAGACGAGTCATTGTGAAACTGCCAAATACTGGGTGATGAGTAACCGGGAGCTGTGACAAGACAAATTCAGTAAAGATCAGCATAAAACCCCATACAAACAAAAATGAATACTCTATGAAACAGTGTCCTGTTATAAGGACCATAATAAAGAAATTTATTAAAACACAGATATCTCAGTCTTCTAATCCTAACCAAAACAATCCCATGTTTTACCGACCTTAAGGAAGATGAGTTTTCAAAATATTGTTTCCGCCAGTTTTTCATTTCCAACCGTTTACAAAAGTCATTATCTGAGTCACATGTGATTTGTCATCTATAACTGCTTTCAATGTGGAAAAGTGGAAAATTTTGTCTGGAGATAAAATGAATAAGTAAAAGTAAAAAAGAGAGAGATATAAATAAAATTTGGAAAAAAAGGTCAAAATAGACGGTAAAATGAGAACTTACCCAAGGGTTTGATTTAAACAATGTTCCAGGACCAAATGATACATTTTTGGCTTGTGTCACAACATCAGTACCGGTAACCAGCGGAGTGTTCAACGCAGATATCATTTCTTCAGAGAGTAAGCGTTGGTCTCCAAGAGTGCCACCATTAGCAAGGATTCCATACAACTTTGCCAGACTTCGAGCAGTTCCGGTGACTGTCGCTGAGGACATGGTCACTTCACGCAAAACAGGATCGTTAAGAATGTTTAAGTCCTATCAAATAAGATAAGTGTGGTGGATAACAATATTCACTTAACCCATTACCAAACGACAGTATTTTAGACTTGTCCAAATGGAAACATTTGCAGACGACAAAACTAAGGCGACTCAAAATAGAAATTTGTTCTGGGAAGGGTAGAAAACACTGTGGTAAAAGGAGAAAATGCTGGTTACCAGCATTTTCTCCTTTTCCCATAGTGTTTCCAAAAGGCTTCTTTCTCAGGGGTGTCAAAAGTAGGGATTGTGTGGAAATGGGTTAACTTTCTACCACAAAACCCCGAATTGAACAATCCTGACGTAATAGGCTTTTGAAAACTTAGTTGGGAGAAAAGAAGAAATGCTGGTAATCAACCTTTCTCCTTTTTCCCCACAATCTTTTCTACCAAATCTCACATAAACTTTACGGTAATACACCCGTAATACTTCTAGTGCAGCATGGCCTAAATAGTTAATAAATTTATACGGATTTGTACAGATATGATACTTTTGCACATTTTTAACCGACTAGAAATTCCTTTGATGTCTATGTTGAAATTGAAATTGCAACATTTTATTATTATCTATGAATTGTAATCTATGAATTATAATCTATGAATCTAAAACTACTATATTCTCATTTCAAAGGGTGACAAGAATTACCTCCTTTTTCTGGAAACTAACAAAAGTACCCACAAATAATTTCAAGATAGAAATTAGAAGACTGTTAGTAATGATATTGTTAGTGGTTATTAATAATGCTATCTGCAGCATCTAGAGAAGTAGTTCACCGATAAAATCCTTGTAATTCATTATTTTGTTCATACTCTACGAACTTGAAAGTTCGCAACAAATGCATAGCTGAATTACCAAAATCATCAGGCGGGATTCGAACCCATGCGGAAATATATCCCTGTTTTTCAAGTTTTAAAAGAGAGCAAATTAATTGAGGCTCAAGTGATGGAATGTATCTTTAGACGGGTAGAAATACATTGCTGGGGGGGGATGCTGAAACCAGCATTTTGGAGAAAATGCTAGTAACCAGCATTTTCTCATTTTCACATAATGTTTTCAAAAACTTTATTTCGTTTGGTAAATCTTAACCCTTAGCCTGCTTAGAGAGACTTACTGATCTCTTACAGGCAGCGTAGATCAAAACCAGAATGCACAGAACGTGCAGTCTGATCTTGGATCTACATTGTCCACTTAGGTGATATATTTCCTTGTAGAATACCTTGGAAACACCAATATTTTGGCTTCTACTATAGGCTTGAAAATTTCATTCATTTATTTAGCGGAATAAGAGTTTAACTCTCTACCAAACGCCAAAATTATAGACTGTTCCAAATTGAAAGCATTTGCAGACGACAAAATAATTGTAATTGAAGAAGTAAAATTTGGTTATGAAAGGATAGAAAACGTTGTGGTTAAAGGAGAAAATGCTGGTTACCAGCATTTTCTCCTTTTCTCACAATGTTTTCAAAAGGTTTCTTGTCGCAGTCGGAATCGTTAAAAGACGGGATTGTGTGATTGTGTGGAAAAGAGTTAATACATTACCTTCGTAAATTCTGAAATAGCCTTTGCGACGTTCCCAAGTAAAGAACCAGGAAACAGAATGAGGTACCCGAGGATGAGAAAGTATTTTGGCGACATAATTGCTTCTAGAAGGACACGCCATTGAGGCTGTCCGTACAGTCTCGCAGATCGATAGTATTTTTCTAATGGTGTATTCATGTAGGCATCTATCTCTGTTTGAAAAAAAAACGAAACCAAGAAATATATCCGAACAAGAAAATATTGATGCATAACATCAATGGCGCCGCAAATTAGTTGTTTCTGAAATAAGGCACATTACATCATTTCAAATTAACCGAGGTAAATTTGCGCAGAACTACGTGAGAAATGAACAAAGAAGTCCTGAGCAATCCTTAGAATGCAACTTAATACTTTTGAAAAAAAAAAGAAGCAATAATGGTATGACACAATCATAGCCATTCTTCGGCAAAATTTAACATAATTTCAGTTGGAGCTATGTTCAAAAGCAGTTGTCATTCGAGAACCAACCCAAGAAAATAGTATTAAAACTAGGTTTAAAATTACCAAATTGCTATTAAAAACTGGGTATGAAATGACCAAAGTAGGTACGAAAATGATCGAAGTTAGTACAAAATGATCAAAAATTGTACGGAATGGCGTAGGTACGAAATGATCGAGTTACGAAATGACTGGAAGCCGGGAAAACAACATGGCTGCCTCCAGAGGTACTTTTCAAAACCGAATAAAAATATAGTTTTGCCGCTCCTGATGCGCCACAAAAGGAAAAATAAACCAAAAAGTTACCAGCAAATAGACAGTGGTCCGTAGAATAAACATGTCTACATTTTTCTAACCGCATATACTCTTGAGAATATTCATATCTACACTTTTGACCAATCATAAATTTCTAAGAAATTATCTTCTTTCTACCGTGATTTATCGTTCAATAAACCACTGTTGTGAGTTTTGAGGCACAATAAATAATTTTTAGTAAGGTTAGTTTAGTTAACGCTTTACCAAACAACAAAATTCTAGACTGGTCCGAATTAAAGTCTTTGCAGACAAGAAAATAAACTTAACTCAAAAATTAAAATTTGTTTTAGTCAGGATAGAAAACGTTGTGGGATAAGGAGAAAATGCTGGTTACCAGCATTTTCTCCTTATCCCACTAGGTTTTCAGAAGGTTTCTTCCTTAGGGTCGTCTAAGCCAGGGATTGTTTGGAAAGACATTTATTGTTTATATCGATTGAGAGACTTCTTACAACCTATACAAATCTCGATCGATTCTGCTTCCTGGAAACTACACCAGTAGTCACGCCGAACATGTGGGTCAATGAACATTCCCAAAGTTGACACCCGCTCCAGCAAATCGAACCCGGGACTTTATGGTTGTGAGGCCGACGTTCTACCTCGCGACCACAGACACCAGACAGAGTTTTAGTGGAAAGTCTTACCAAAAGGTACCGCAATGTCTTCTAGAAAAACTTGGGCAGACCCTCGCCCCTTCTGATCCACTTTTCTAGCCAACACATCTGCATACATATCGTATGTAATCCCATGATAACCGAACTTGGAACCTGAAAATAAACACGATTGATTGATTAATTGATTGACTGTCTGACCGACCGACCGACTTACTGATTGATTGATTGATTGATTGATAATTTGATTGATTGATTGATTGATTGGCTGTCCGACCGACAGACCGACCTAATTACTGATTGATTGATAATTTGGTTGATTAATTGATTGATTGATTGATTGCTTTTAGCGCTGTTTTCGACATTATTTCATGAGCTTCGCTGGGGCAAGTGTACCTATTCCTGCTGTCCTAGAATACTTTACCAGTACTGCGCATGATATTCTTTTAAAGCCACTGGCTACTTCCAAATGAACTGCCGTAGAAACAGTGATAGCGGTGAGACAGCAACGAATCCTGTTGCATTCATAATTGAATATCATCAGTTCTCGAACAAAACAAGCGACCCCCTGTTCTGAAGTCTAAAGGTAGCCTGGCGACTGTGCTAACGCATCTTCGCGAGCCAAGTTTAAGACCACTACGTGGATCTTACCTTGGCTGATTGAGCCCGATTTCGAGATTCCTGCGATACACCCTCTATTGGATGCTGGTTATTACCCCCCTTTACATCATATTTCTAAAAGCAAATGAAATATCGTTTTACAAACCGTTTACGAATACACATGAAGTGATAAGCAGACATCCACGTGCGTTTCCATGTTTTACCTTCTATTCGAAAGTTAGAGACCTTGTTATATTCTTATCAAAGATGAAATGCTACGGGCGATTTCATTCGTTGCAGCTAGAGCTGGCTGCATCCAATGAAAAAGCGTATCGGGTGAACGTAAAAATCAAGCTCGATCCGCCAATGGTAGAGTTACGTAGTGAATCGTCGGCCTTGGCTTGCGAAGATGGTGCTAACGGGGCTAGGCTGAAATTAATACATAGGCTCACACTGATCAACGTGAGCCACGGACACCATGTGTTCTTGGTACACCAGATCGAATTTTCCATGGAAGAACCGGAGGTGGTGTAAGTATTTTCATTTTTATGGACCTGATTAACCTAGATAGAAATGCTAATTTACAGCAATGTCAAGACGAATGATTGATCTGTTTACACACATACTAGGGAATAATAATACCATCATATAAGCGAGCTGTGGCTTTATGAGCAACTGGGGTCTTATTGTTTTGAAGTTTGTTGCCGATTTTCGGACAAAATCCCCTAACCATTGTTCATTTTACAAGTTTGTATGATAAGATCAATGTATTCCCTAAAGGAACACAAAATTTCACTTAGAACACTTAGAAATGTCCATCCAAAGCGAAGATATACGTTTTTGAATGGACCTGGGTAGAGGAAAATATGCTAACAAGACACCATTTTCATTTTCAGAGTATGTACACGGACACCAGATCAGAAAAAGCTTGTGGTAACTGGACACCAACCTTTAAATCATCAATATTTCTGCCTGAAACTCGATGCATGGGCTGTATACGAAGACGATTTTTGTAAACATTATGTCACTACGGTCCATTTCCTGATAAAGAGCATGTTCAACGCAATTTCATTATTTGTAGCACTTGCTTTTTTTAAATATTTGCAATGTTTCGTCAATTTACGAAGTAGGCCTACGATGCTTGATCACAATTGACCGGTCATTGCCTCCAATGTTGGTGCAACACATGTTCTTTTTTTACAGCGTTTCAGTTTTATGAATGGCGTATTAACCCATTACCACGCAATCACGAGCTTTATATGTCCCTGGGAAAGATGGCTTCGAAAAACATTGTCTATAAAGAAAAACCCCTATTAACTAATACAGTGTACATTATTTACAACAATTGGCCTGATTCTTAGTTTAAATAATTTTCAAATTAGAATGGCGCTCTACCCTTCGTACATTTGCATGCGTGCCTTTGTTCGTCTACGCGTTTATTTCTAAAATTCTTATTTAATTGACTTCTCCCCAGAAACCACCGAGTGGAAATCAACAAAATTCAACGTGGATGATTCCACTAATTTCTTTCGAGATACTTCGATCCTTTAAAAAAGATGGCTTATGTGGAAGGAGCTTATTTTCCGTGTACGGCGCGTTGTGAAAATTGTAAAATTTGTCCTCTCAAAAGAACTCAGTCACGAGATTAGCATTGGGTAGCTTTCTATCACATTCCTTCAATAAATTTTGATCCGCTGAAAAACATTGCTTTTGTTGGTGGGACTTATTTTCTCTCTGTGTCATAAATCGGAAGTACTTGCAGCTCTTTAAATAAATTCATTGATAATACATGTATGTAGATCTACATGTATTTCATAACACAGATGATCACTGATAATGTTTCATTTTATCCAATATGCTGGGTGATCATGATATATGAGATGTTAATCTTTATTGTTACAAACTTCCTAAAAGGGAATTTAGTGCCTCTGCATGATGTATGGTACCAGGCAAGTCACCACATAATCAAGGATCCGTAAAATCCGTATCATCGTGAGGTAAAATGATCCTATGTCATGCAGAAAAAACTTACATCCAGCAAATCAAAATTGATTAATGTGAGCTTTCGCGGGCTGCGCGGATTGACATGGACCAATACTTTTTGTCGCTGCATTAAGACCCCTTTTTACAGAGGATGACTGAAATTAATTTAGTGAAAATTCTATGTCGAAAAATGGACATTCACTTTTTTTACCAAACGATGACAATTCTAAACTAGTCTATATTGCAGGCATTTGCAGACGACAAAATGAATGTAACTCAAAATTTGCATCTTGTTTTGGGAGGGACGAAAACATTGTAGGGAGAGGAGAAAATGCTGGTTACCAGCATTTTCTCTTTTTCCCACATTGTTTTCAGAAAGCTTCCCTCTAAAGATCGTAAAAACCGGGAATTGTTTTCCAATGACGTAATTTTTTGGGGGGGGTTACATTCCCTTGTTTTATGGCTTCCCTCTTTGATAGCTAACAACAATCTCCGAGCAGAGTTGTCGTTCGTTACACGCACTATACATCTCTGCGATGGACTAAATGACAAGAATCTTGTAAACCGAGGAAAAGATGTTTTGTTACTGTTTAATTTTTTCATGTGTAAAATTATAAGGTAGACAAAGGAAATATGATTCTGGATACATTATAAGTGCGTTCGAACTGATGAATTTACCTGTATACAATGGAACTATTTTTTTCGAGCCTCTTTACTGATCAGAATCTTACGCCAAGTTTTATTATTATTAATATTATTATTATTATTATTATTATTTTCATTTAACAAAAATGGCTGCGCCCATGAACGGTGACAACAGTTTTGACACACCGATAAATTTTAGATTATAAGATTATAATTGCACTCATGGTGTGAAATCGTTTTTTGATTGGTCAGAATCGGGTCATGTGATGAAAAAACCTGCATGTTATTTCTCGATGAACGCAATAGCACTACTTTCGGTTTTTCCAAATTGTTGTTGGTATCTAATTTTAGATTTCATGCAAACTGTTTATTGGCTATATTTAGAGTTCCATCGCTGAATCAGTCAAATGCAAAAATATCGATTTCTTTTTCTTTAAAAAAAAACTTGCAAAAAGGAATCTAACATTAAACCTTGACAAAATGATGCGTGTTTAACTTTATTTGCACCCTAAAAATAAATAAAATGCACTATGCCAACAGTGAAGTTTAAATCCTAGTTTTGTGCTCTATTTAGGAAATTATAAGAGTTCAAACTTGCACACAAAATCTGTGCGGAACTTTCAACTGATTTTGTCCGGATTGTCTCTGTACCCAGAGGCAACCAGTCGAAAAATAACATAGCCTTTGGGGACAGTTATCTGTACTACCTATTCCCCGATACTTGGGCAAAGTAGGGCTTAAACCGAAGCTAAACCCAAGCCTGTAGGGACTGCTTTGATAAATGGCCGGTGCATAGGTTACCTGCTAGCTGATCATACGTAACTGAATAATTTTTTTCCCCATTTCCTATATTTTGTACGTTCATTGTTGTTATGATGCTCGCCAATTTGGCGGATAAACAATAAAATAATAATAATCATCATCATACGAATCTACTCGAGTGTATAACGGATATATCGGAAATCTTCGATTCAAAAACCGGAAACGACGAGTGTGTTTACATGGAAGGCAACAACTCAGCGAGATGCATTTTCTATCGACCGTAATCTGAGCAACCTTGCTACAGGCAGACGCAATATTTTGCACGAACGTATAAGAATGACTATAATTTGATAAAGGCAAAATGAGTTAAAATTTGCTGAAAATGAGTATAAAGGCCTCTTAGATGATAGGGAATGCTTAGATGACGTGCATTGGATGGCTTCGAAACACTTCATATTGCTTATCAGTGCTCCCGAAGTAAACATACTTATACTACATCGTCACTCGCGATGTTATTCACTTAGAAAATCTGAAGAAAAAAACACTGAGGAATCCCGGTAGTTTACAGATAGGACATACTTAATCCTGCTTATCAGTGCCGCCGAGACGTCATTCGTGCAGGTATTCTGCATTCCAAAAAGTTATATTGTATTTTGATAGGTATCATGAGCCACTGCAGCTCTGCAGCTACTACCACAACTATGTTGTTCAAAGCATATTAAAATATCTATTAAAATGCTAAGCTGCAGTTTTAAACTTCAAATTTGCAATAAGTTGGCCCTTAAGTATCTTATATTTTTTATCTCAGTGTTTTTTTTTTTAAATATATTAAATAGATTTTTTTATTCAAATTTGATTCATTTCTGACTTTGGCAACCATGTCTGAAAGTTTTGCACTATACATTTTAAAGGGAGGTAAAAACTGTAGTTAACAATATTGATTTTACCAAATAATCGCGTTTGCGAACTAGAATGCTTTGAAAACATCGTGGGAAAAAATGAGAAAATGCCGGTGACCAGCATTTTCTCCTTTTTCCATAATGTTTTTCTACCGTTTCACAGACAAATATACTAATTTGTCCTATTTAATACGGGTTAATCCCGCCAAAAGCTTAAGTTTGGGTATTAGGGTCTTCTCTTCCTATCAGAATATTTAACCCTTTCCCTAACGACAAACTTTTAGACAAGACTAAATTGAATGCATTAGCAGACGACAATTCTCCTCGTTCTGAAAAGATGATTTCTGTCTATGATAGGGTAAAAAACATTGTGAGAAAAGGAGAAAATGCTGGTTACCAGCATTTTCTCCTTTTCCCACAATGTTTTCAAAAGGCTTCTATTCCTGACCCGTAAAAAGCAGGGATTGTTTGGGAAAGGGTTGAATTTTAGGGATTGCTTAGATGACGGGCATTGGCTGCCTTTGAGTTGGACTCACTTCATAATGATTGTAACTGGTACCTCGGCGTCATTCATGAATACAGTAATCTGCATTTGAAATAAGTTAGATATTTCATCAAGTTCGAGTATGAGGCCGCAGCCCTGCAGGTTCGACGAGTGACGCCAGTATACTTAGTCGTTCAAAGTTTTTCTAATTACCTATTGGATAGTACAGATAACTGTCCCCAAAGGCGATGCTACTTTTCGACTGTTCGCCTCTGGCTACAGAGACAATCCGGACAAAATCAGTTGAAAGTTCCGCACAGATTTTGTGCGCAAGTTTGAACTCTTATAATTTCCTAAATAGAGCACAAAACTAGGATTTAAACATACCTGTGGCTTGCGTATTCAATATTCTTTCATTTGAATTACAAATATTTCAATTCAAACGCTGATCGTGAGAAAATACCGTGCATTTCATCAGTGACCCGAGCTGTTTACTTTCCCGAAAACATTCAAAATGGCCGCCAGGCACGATAAATTTCGTCCGTGATTTTTCCGAGATAAACATGTTGTAAACGACTTCTACAAGCTTTTTATGTAATGAATGATTTAACAATTTGATTTTGGTCATGATTAGTACTAAAATTTAATTGCATGTCACTGCAATACAGATAAAACCGACAAAACCGAAAGTAGGTACAGCGCTCTATATTTGCTACCGGAAAATTTACGATGGACATGAGACTGTACGATGTACAGTAAATATCCAAATATGAAAAAAATGATCGGGGCGTCTCATTATTGATACTACCTATTTAACTGCTTAGCTACGGTTTTAAACATGCAAATTTGCAGTATACTGGCCCTTATGTATTTTATTTTTAATCCTAGTGTTTTTTTACATATATAAAAAACATAACTATATATTCAATTTCATTCATTCCTTACTTTGGCAACTATCTCTGAAAGTTTGCGCTTTACATTTTAAAGGGAGGTAAAAGCTATAGTAGACAAGCAATTTCGTTGAAATGATATCCCCCGCCGAAAAAAACCTTTTTGATACAAACGTATAAGAGGTATTGTTTTTTGCATGTACATGTGGCCTTTTTGTTATTGGTCCATGATGAAATTATACATTAAGCTCCCTTGTTCCATGGCACAGGATTTCATTAAATAAAAAATATATATAAGAGATCAATAACAGGATTATATTTTAAGTCCCCCGTTTTTTAGAACTTGGCATTTCATAAAATGAAAACATATAAAGGAAATTTACGTAAAAACCCCTTTTTCCATGACATGTCATTATATATATACATGTATATATATGTGTGTGTGTGTGTGTGAGAAAAAAATGTATGAACAGACTATCCAATGGAAAGCATGCATGGAATTGCATCATTTTTTGTCAAGGACTTTAAAGAAATAGAAGATATCCCTATCACAATATAGGCCGCTACACTGCTGCCATTTCAAGCAGGTAGATAGAGACTAAAGTGTTGAAATTTGTAGCACCTGCCTGGGTAGCTGAATGGATATATGGTATTACTTGTGATCTAAAAGGTTTACGAACAGACTGATGCATGGAGAGACGGATGCACAATGGACTCATTGGTCACTGGCTTTGATAAACCAATAAAAATATGAAGTTCTATGAAAATATGTGCAAAAGTTGGACATACACTGATAAAAAATAAAATTTGACATGAAGCCTCCTTTTTCCATGATACAGTGATAAATAGCAAAAACCTGAAAATTTGTGCTAGGTCGCGTGATCTGTGAAAATCTCATCCAGATCTGTTGAGATATGTCCAGTAATTAAGGAGATACAGGTGAAAAATGAAATTATAGCATGAAGCCCCCTTATTCCATGATACAGCTACTAATCCCAAAACCTTGACAATATGCCGTAGGTCACATGATTATGTGAAAATTCCATCCAAATCTGCCACGAAATGTGGGGGGGGGGCGTTGCGTTAAGTCACGTGATAAAGAAAAAGAAAAGGCCTGGTAAAAATATTTTAGGATTTGCCCTTTAAAGGTGGGTATTTAGTATTTTCATATCTCACCAAATTAAAAAATATATATGTCAATGAAATTTATATGAAAAAAAATACAAATCATCAGAAATTAAGAATCATAAAATTACCCTTGTATTCCCTTAAAAGGCTACGTAGCCTCTTAAGCTATTTTTAGATTTCCCGCCAAAATCAGAAAAGTATTGTGGGAATGTTAAGTGACTTGCACGTGACTAATGACTATTAAATTCCATAACATAACAAACATGTAATTATTTTCCATGATGTCTAGAACTTCGGATGCTATGTTTGAAGCTTCGTCTGTATATTTCCGGTATGTAAATGAGCGAGGTGATGATGTAAAATAGACCGTGTTTCCCTTCAGTATTGACCTGGGATGTGGTAAATATCTAATTTGTCTAGTTGTCGGATGGTTTTCGACCACTGGGGTTTAATGGATGAAAATTATAAGGCTTTGGGAGTATATGGATGATTTTTTTTTTTTTTTTTTTGTATTTTTGTAAGATTTTCGTCCCAATCTGAAGTGCCATCTTTAAGGCAATAGTAAATAATCTGATTTTCTTGTGAAATAGCTGTTCCAGATAACCCGCGAAGTGTAAATTCATATTTGGATCCAATGAACAGAGTCTTAGCTTGTTCCAGGTATTTCTTTTTGTTTGCTTTGTTTTCACCTGCAGATAATTTCAAGTTCTTGCGTGGTTGAAAACTGTTTTCAACAATATTATAATCATTATCATAGTTTCATTGGGATTGACTTTTATCATTTTTTTGTGAAATATCCTGATTTTGAAGTTATTTTTTGTTACTTGTAGTGATAAGTTTGTGAGATTGTTTCTTCAGTTATTATTCAGTGTTAGAACATGCTTAACTTATTACTTGAGTGTCATATACCTATATACACCCTTGTTTCCAAATAGGCCTGTTGTGCGCGGTTGTACATATATTGTGTCAAGTAATTTGAACCAAATTGTGCAGTGATCATTACATTTCTATGCTTTGAAGTGGGTTTGGTGTTAAGCTCAGACTAGTAATTGATCATCATCAATGACCAAACTGATACTGGTAGTTGATTTCATTAATTGATCGACTGTGATCGACCAGATCATACCTGAAAAAATTATTACATAATAACATTGGACTTTTCAAAAGAAGAAAGCAGTTTGTCTGTGTGACATAGTAGACTGATATATTTTACTTGCTGTTAAGACATGGCTGAAGGAGCAAAAGTGGAGATGTCTTCAGACATAACAGAAGAAGAGGAGAGATTATTGCAAACAATACATTTGCTTGGTATCAAGCCAAAACTCCAGGTTTTGGCTCAGTAAAGCTGGAACCTGTTGTTCATAAGTTAGAAAAGCCTACATCAAGTAGTTATCGCGGAGTGAATGAAAAGATCAGTTTAGTTTTTCCAATAAATCACGTCAGAAAATTTTCATAATATTTCCGTAGGTACAAGTTAAAAATCATGTTATAATATATCAACACAACCGATGCAATTATATATATATATATATATCTGCAGATTACATATTTAAGAGCACGGTAGATGTGTGTTTATGTCGGCTAGTATTGATTTGACCGCATTTTCAGATGACAGTCGTGTCAAATTTTTATCCGAAATCCGTTGCATTCCTTGTATATTTTATAATAGAGAGTGGCCACTTCGGCTGACATTCAGCTATTTTCACCGACTAAACGTCACATTCCTGTGATTAGATGCGCAGAGACTGAAAGGATCATTCTGCGGCTAAATCAAGGTTTTACCATTAAAGGATAAACAGATAAAAAGTTGAATTATCCGTCAACCACGACAGTACTGCAAGAATCGAAGGATAGTGGAATTCCCGACTTCATTGACGTAACACCAGCTGTTATACAGTTTGAGAATTGAAAGACGAAATATGTTAAAGTTACTTTAAAAATGAGAAGAAAAAGATATGTTGTCGTGTTAGATTTTTTGTAAAATGGCCGTTTCCATAGTAACCGTTTAGGCGCTCAGACCGATCGCTCAGAACCTTACTACCAACACAGTATCAATCTCTCCCAGAACCGTTATCTGTGAAATTCAGCCTGTCAGCGTCACGGAAGAAGTGTTTGACAAAATTGAGGATCCTGACAAAAGACCTGAAATGTTGGACAAGAATGATATCCTAACTGAAGAAGAGAAAGCAAAGCTAAAGGACCTCCTTTATAAACATATTGACATTTCCTCAAATCATAAAGAGGATATAAGTCATTGTGATTTTATTAAACATGGAATTTACTTGCTACCGGATAAAACAACTCCTTTTAAACAGAAGCACAGGAAAATCCCTCTGATGATGATAGAACAGGTACGGCAGCATTTAGAACAACTGCTGTCTGCTGGCAAAATCAAGAAGTCTAAGTCGCAATGGGCCAGCAATATAGTTTTGGTTAGGAAGAAAAATGGCTCATTAAGGATGTGTGTCGATTATAGATGTTTAAACACTAGAACAATCAAAGACGCTTATGCTCTTCCAAGGACCGAGGAAATGTTTGATGTCCTGGAAGGGAGCAAATACTTTAATACAATCGACATGAAGTCAGGTTATCATCAAGTAGAGATTGAGGAAGAGCATAAGGAAAGAACTTCTTTTACCGTTGGGCCGTTGGGGTTCTTTGAATATAACCGAATACCTTTTGGATTATCGAATTCCCAAGCCACTTACCAGAAACTGATGGAGGAGTGCCTCGGAGACTTTAATATGACCATCTGTGCGATATATCTAAATGATCTAATAGTCTTCGGGGACACATTTGAAGAACTCCTGTACCGCCTAAATTTGGTTTTTACCCGACTTGTCCAGGGTAACCTGAAGCTTTTTCCACAGACGTGCATATTTATTCAGGAAAAGGTTGGATTTCTAGGACATAGTCAGCGCTGAAGGCATAGAGACAGATCAAGCAAAGATAGAAAAGATAAAACATTGGCCTGCACCAACAAATGCAGATGAGCTTCGCTCTTTTTTAGCGTTTGCTGGGTGATACAGACGTTTTGTCAAGAACTTCAGCAAGATTACTCGAGTGTTATTAGATTTTCTTCCGCCAACACCAAAAAAGAAAGTTCGTTATAAGGTGGATAACTTCCGGTGGGCAGAGAAAGAACAGAAGATTTTCGATGATTCAAAGGACATTTTGTCATCCCACCAGTGCTGGCACATCCAGATTTGTCACTGCATTTTGAGCTTCATACAGATGCTTTGTCAAAAGGTCTAGGGGCTGCCCTTTATCAAGAACAGAATGACATCAAAAGAGTTATTGCTTACGCTAGTAGGTCTCTGTCAAAGTCTGAAAAAAATTACAGCGCTACCAAGATGGAATTTCTGGCTTTAAAATGGGCCATTTCTGAACAATTTTCAGACTATCTCACACTTCACCAGTTTACAGTGTTGACAGATAATAATCCTCTAACTTATGTCCTGACATCTGCAAAATAGATTCCACTGGCCACCGCTGGGTCTCCGCATTAGGAGAGTATTCTTTTGATATGTTTTATCGCCCTGGACTTAGAAATACAGATGTGGACATAATAAGCCGATTTCCGTTCAATAAAAGCAAAGCTGAGCTTAAAGAATTGGATAAGGATACAACCAAAGCAGTGTGTAACTCAATAGTTTCATGCCCATATATAGAGACTCTTCCAGCATGTGGTATTGACTTAGTCGAGGCAATCGAAATCCAAGGACAATCACTTGCTTTGAAGGCATTACGGGAAGTTAGGAAATTACAAAGGCAAGACCCAATGATAGAGAAGTGGAGAAAAGCAGTCATAGATAACACCATAACTAAGACCTTTCAATGAAAAAGTAGTTGAGGAATTTTAGGATGAAGCGGAGCCTGTTATATAGAGTCGTTTCAGAAGAGGATAGAGAAATTGAACAGCTAGTTATTCCTGTAGACCAAAGAGATGATAGCCTCAAAGGACTCCACAATAATGTTGGTCAGCCTGGTAAAAAGAGAACTCTTAGGTTACTACGAGACCGTTTCTATTGGCCAGGAATGACCACATCAGTGGATAAATGGGTGACAAAATGTGAACGATGTCTGCGTAGAAAAAATGTTCGACAAATGTAAGAGTTCCATTAGTGAATGTCTCAAAAACGTACCCGTTGGAATTGGTCTGCTTTGATTATCTGACTTTGGAGCCTTCCAAAGGGGGTATATCAAACATCTTGGTGATAACCGGCCATTTCACTTGTCGTCAATCTGGGCATACCAAGACCACTTCATTCCAATCAAAGGGCCAACTTCAAACGTGATATCATCAAAGAATTGTGTCTCTTAATGAATACCAAGAAGACACATACAACACCCTATCATCCCGAGGGAAATGCAGGCCCAGAGCGTTTTAATAGAACACTTCTAGACATGTTAGGGACCTTAGAAACATCAAAGAAAGAGGACTGGAAGAAGTACGTCAACGCTCTAGTTCTCTTCTACAGTAGCACTCCCCATCAATCCATCAGTTTTAGCCCTTTCGAAGTCATGTATGGAAGAAAACCGGAATTGCCCATAGATCTTGAGTATGCTGCGATTACAGATGAAACAGCAAGCCACACAACAAAGGAATATATTCAGGAGCTGAGGGATAGATATTACTAGAAAGATAGCAGAAAAATACGTAGACAAAGCCAAGGCTAAACAGAAGAAACAGTATGACAAAAGATCTGCACCTGTAAAGTTGTCCATCGGGGATCGAGTCCTGGTCAGAATTGTGACTTTTGAGGGTAAACATAAAACTGCGGACATATTTGAGGAGGAGGCTTACCTTATAGTTAACCAACCTCGTCCAGAAATCCATGTGTTTAAACTTAAATCTGATGAATCGGGAATCGAAAAGACACTACATAGGAATCCCCTTGTGAAAATACAAGGTGAAAAGTTGACAGAATATGCAGATTTAGCTTAAACAGAGGAATCAGCTGAAACAACTGTTGAATTGGATGAAACAGATAAGATATTAGAAGTTACAAAAATGCATGATGTCATGTCTGGTGACGAGTCTGACAACGAAGACGGTGATAGTGTTTATGAAACACATTTGTATGGGGACGCCCTAAAGTCTACCGTAGGAGCTCAACCGGAAAAGATAGATAATGTAAGGAACATCAAAAAGGTGGTCTTGAAGTAGGAGATATGATGATTGATGAGAATGTTAATGGTGAAGATGATGAAGTTGAAGTGGACGAAGAACATTCTCACAGAAAAGAAACAGAAAATGATTTACAGGATACGAGTGATGGTCAAGACAGAACAAAGAATAATGACATTAAAGATAGTGAAGAGAAAGACGAAGCAATACAACACAGAAACATTGACTTACCTGTACCAGCTGTACCAGACCAGAGAAGATCGTCAAGGCAGAGAAAACCTCCGGACAGATACGGAGAATATATCTTAAAAGTTATGAGTCCTCGTCCATTTGACAACAGACTACATACACTTGATGAATTAATGAAGTCTGGCATTATAAACAACGTGGACTCCGAGACAGCACACAAAGTATTTACTGCTATTTTAAATTGACTAAACAAATATGTTGGACAGCTATCTAGAGTTCCAGTTGTTCTATGAATACATGTTGTCATTTTAAGCTATTCTTTTCCCAGAAATATAACGGCTATTCCCTTTTCACAAAGCTGCGTGACTTTATTACTAGAGGGGGAGAGGTATTGCAAATTGTATATAGAATTTGTGGTCGTGATGATTAGTGATGATTTTTCATTTTTATTTCTTCATTTGCAGGGAACAGTATATTTTATTGAGGTTACATATTGATACTGACGTCATTACTGATGTCCATCTATGCAGGTAAGTTCCTTTGATGTGCGTATTGTACACACAGCTTTCCTATTCAGATGTAGATCATTATTGTTTTTATTTTTTATATAAATATTTTGCTTAGGTAGCAGTTAGTTGATAGAGGTTAAGTTAGGTACGGACGGACGCATCTTAGACTCTGACATTGACATGATGATAATGACGAGACGTCATTTCAGAGAGAAGGGGAGCGTGTAACTCAGTCTGGGTTTTACCAATTCCATTTTTGTACAGTGTATTTTACTGGTGTATTTTAAACATCAATACCTGGCGCACAATTATCACGTGATTTCTTTGACTTGTTGTTCTACTCATTCACTAAGCTAAAAAGATTACAAATTGTCACTTTGTTTGAAAATTATTGTAAACGTGATTGATCTGAGGTTTTAAGCTGTAGTTACATGGTTTTTGAAGTAAAGCGACGATGTGAAAATGAACGTAAAGCAATAAAAAATTTTGAAATTAATCATTTTGTTAGAATTTTGAAAATATATTTTAAAAATATATATGTATTAAGACTGATCTTGATTTACTTTATCTAAAACAAATAGCTCTAATTGTCTTTGGCGCCGAATCAAGATGTGAAATGAAAGCATTCACACTTAGTGGATAAAAAACGTACTAACCATATTTAGGTTGCTGATCTTATTCTTTGTTCGCTATGACATAGAAAGCGTTAAGCCTTTACCAGACGAGTTGCATACTCAATTTCTTTTCACACGAATGTTTTCTGCACAGCCACAGACAAATTTCTTTTTTTTGAGTCAGAGTTCATTTGTTTTTCCCTTTTCCCACAATGTTTCCTTCCGAGTCAAATACAAATCCCATAATTTAAGCACACTGACATGTTAATTGTCGCCTGCAAATTCTCTTATTATGGTGTTATGAGCCAAGCGTAACGAGAAAGAAAAGCAGCATCAACCTTTTGATAATTAACAATATTTATTAATGAACAAGGACTCAAGAGTACAGTAAGAGTTAAGTTTAAATGAAATTGTGAAAATGTTTAATCTTAGAGCAACAACACGAACAAAATAAGTCCCTCCAAATTAAGAATTAGGTTTAGACTACAAAAGTATGTAAACTTTGGTTCATGAAACCTAAATTAACAATAGTTTAACCTGCAAATAGGAAAGAGTAACCTGTATTATAGGGGGCGTTTAGATTTTTCACATCGCACTAAATTAAAAATATATTAATCACTGAAATTTCTATGAAAATACAATACAAATCATCAGTTATTAAGAATCATAAAAACAAAAAGAAGGCGTTCTTAAGGTATTTTTTGATATCGTGCCAGAAATCAAAAAAAAACATGATGGGAATGTCAAGTGACTGGTACGTGACAAATGACGCTTAAATTCCTTTACATAACAAGCATGTAATTATTTTTCATAATGTCTTCTTCGGACGCTATGTTTGAAGCTTGGTCTGTGTATTTCCGGTATGTAAATAAGCGAGTTGCTCATTTTAGCGAGTTTCCCGTCGGTGTCGACCGGGGCCGTATTAAATCTCTAATTTCTGCTGTTGTCAGATGGTTTTCGACTACTGTGTTTTTATGGATGAAAATTAAAAGGCCTTGGATTTATAAAGATGATTTTTTTTTTGTATTTTTGTAAGATTTTCGTCCCAAATCCTATGGGCCACCTTTGAAAAATGAACAATTCTAACTTACAGATCTGTATTCCAGTATAAATCCAACATTGCTCACTAATTCTTTGTCTTTAAAGCCACATGTCCAAGTTCAAGTCCAAAATCACTTAGTAAGTTACTCCTATATATCAGCTTGGAATTTGATTAGTCTTTCCTAGAAAGCTGACAATAGCGATAGGTAAACAGCTTATTTACTAATAACTTGTTTCTGAAATAACTACAATGGAAAAACTAATAAATGTTCTTTATGTTTCTACAGAAACAGTCTCTGTATGACATATTTACATAACGCTTCCACTCTTAAAGGAAAAGAAAGTTTTAAGAATTAAGAATTGTTAAAATATAAAACATATCATTACACTTACCTGTACATGAAAATACATTATATACACAAATACAAATGATACCTATTTACAAGTTAGACTCTAGGCAAAGCACAAGGGATAACATTATTCCTACCTTTCATGTGTCTGATATCCATGTTATATTCTTGTAAAAAGAGACTCCTCCGAAGTAAACATCGAGTCTTGTTTTTTTTTTTTTTTTTTTTTTTCATTTTATGGATAAAAATTAGAGGATTATGTTTACTATATACAATGATGGGTGCAGGAGAAGACAACAAATACATTTCGAAGAGCAAGTATAAGAGATAAAGACATTTTTTCTGTTGCTGAGCAGTTTTTCTGATGTTTGTTAAACTTTTTAGAAAAATAACTAATGGAAAAGTCTACACCATTCCAATCTTCTTGAAATAAAAAAAAACAAAAAAAAAAAAAACACGTGCACCAGTATCACTAGCATCTACTGCAAGCTTGAATTCATTTCCAAAATTGGGAGCTAAAAGAATTGGTTCGCTTTTTAGTATGGCTTTTACTTTATCGAAAGCTTTTTGACAATCATCATCCAATATGATTTTTTGCGTATGCTGAGAAGGTTTGTTTGTGGGCTCAGAATTTTCTGTAGTAACCAGCCATACCAAGAAATCACATAATTTGTCTTTTGCATGTAGGTACTGGAAAATCAGAAATAACCTCTACAGGCTTCATCTTTCCATGTCCAACAATATGACCCGAAATTTTAGACAAGCATGGCAAAATTAACTTGGTTGTTAATTCGGCTTTACTTAGCCTGCCAAAAAACTTCTCTGATAATCTGTAGATGTTCATCCCAGTCATCGCGGTGAATGATGACATCATTGATATAAGCTCTACAGTCGTCCAATTTAGATATTATCATGATGATAAGACATTAGAATGTTGCCATTGAGTCTTCATTTCAAAAGGCATGACTTTGTACTGATAATGTCCATCGGGAGATCCCTTTAGCTCTTACAGTGAGAGGAATTTGCCAAATCGTTTCGGAAGATCAAATTTGGTAGTGTACTTTGCATGAACAATATTTTCAATGGAGTCACCTACTCTTGGCACTGGACACGAATCAGCTTAATCACAGTATTAACTTTTCTATAGTCAGTGCATAGACGAAAAGTTCCATCTGGCTTTGGTAAAGAAAATTCAGGGAGAACTCCATTCTGTTGACTAGGTTCAATAAAGTCATTGTGCAAAAGATATTTGATTTCTTCTCTAAGATGCTCCAATTTCTTTGGATTCATTCGATATGACGGTTGATTCACTGGTTTTGAATGCTCAATGCCCAGATCATGGTACTTTGTATGTGTCCGTGGTGGAATGTCAGGACACGGGAGCCTATATTCAGAAACCAACCTTTTTAATTAATCTATTTGATTATTATCTAAATGTGTGTTTTTTACCTAAATTTCTTAAAATATCAGAATTCTGAAGTTTTAAACAAATAGGGTTAGATTTATCAAAGTTCATTTCGTCACAATTTATTTCTTTATTGTTATCATGTGATTTTATAGGACAGAGGAACTTACATGGGCTAAGCTAGAAACTCCATGGGCTAAGCTAGATACTTTTAATCTATAGCATTTAGCCAATTCATCATCAACAGAGACTAAAGGAGGGCGCCACATTCTCATATATATTTCATTTTTATATAAAAACAGACAGGTTCCTGTGAAAGACCAATTTCACTCAGAACCTTTTGAAATTTCTGGATCATTTTGTTGGTTTTCACATAGTTTTGACCTTGACCTTGTATCATGGCTGTCTTTAACTAAAGATGAAGATATGAAATCCAATTTTGATAAATTATGTTTAGAATTTGTCTGACTTCAGACGGGCTTTGTGAAATGTATCTGCTTATTTCTTTTTTAAATAAATGACCCAACAAAGAATCAGTTAAGTCAATATCAGAATGATTGTCAGTCAAAATGGCCTTCTTTGTCATGGGTCTAGTAACTGCACATGATCGGTAAAGGTCAGGAAATTCTTCCACAATCGGATCGGCTGACAAGAGGATTAACAATTATCTTCTCTCCGGCTAAAACATTGCCGAATGACAAATGAACACATTTAAAGGGTAAATTATTTCTTATACAAACAGTCACTAGACCATGAATTAAGTCTGAAGACAAAATAGATTATGATGCGGAAGGTAAACAAATCCACATTCTTTTCCCTGAATAAAGACACTTGTCCAAGAAGAAGCCTTCTCAGAAAAAGGCAGGACATCTGCTAAAATAAGAGATTGAGAAGCTCCAGTATCGTGTAGAATTTTAATAGGGGTAGACTGAGCAAAATCACTTTCTAGTGACAGGAAAAACAACATCTGATAAGAATGGTTCATAAATCTTCATAACAGTATCAGTCTCAGGTACTTTGGCCTGGACATGGTTTGGTCCTTAATACATGACTGAGGTGTGAACGTAAATGAAGTAAAGCCTCTTGTTTTTCCAGTTTTCTATTTAAAACAAGACATTCAGAAATAAAATGGCCTGAATCTTTGCAGTAAATACAGGTGGGTCGAGATAAGCGATTTTGGCTTCATAAAGAGACTTGGGTTTGTGGCTATTCTGATTGGAATTGTCATCAAATTAATTAAAATTTGGTTTAAGACCAGTAGATAAATTAAAAGGTTTTCGAGGCTTTAATTATGGAAGAGACCTTATGCGTCAAGGCAAAGTTGTCTGCTATGCAAACAGCTTCTTCTGAAGTTTCAACTTCTTTCTCGTCTAAGAACGATTTCACATCTAAATTAATGCACCTTTTAAATTCTTTGAGTAAAAGAAGTTCCCTAATTTTTCCCTGATCTGAATAATTTTTCGTTGAATGGCACCACCTATCAAATAATTGTTCTCTAGTTCTAGCAAATTCAACATGGGTTTGACCATAAGCCTTTAGAATCAATTCCTTAACATTATCATATCTCGTTAGAGAACTGTTCGTTTACTTAGAAGAGAAAAAATATCACAAGTCTTTCCAGTTACAACGCTTTGCAAGGAGTAAGGTCCAGTGTTCTTTTGACCATTTCAAATTTTCATTGACCTTTCACGGATTAACCTTAAAATCAATAGGGACCATTTACATTCCAAGATGAATATCTGTACAAAATTTAAAGGACCTAGGTCAATTCTGTGTGTAGTTATTATCTGGCTGTATACCAAGTTAAAGGCCACTGTGACCTTGACTTTTGATGGATTAATCTATAAAACGATAGGGATGATTTACACTCCGAGATGAACATCTATACATACTTTGAAGAACCTATAATCATCTGGACAAGGTTTGGTCTATATATTTGGTCTATATATCATTAAGTTCAAGGCAATTGTGACCTTGACCTTTAATTGGTTAATCTGAAAATCGATAGGGATCATCGACACTCCGAGACAATGTCTGTGCCAAATTTCATGAACCTTGGTGGATTCTGTGTCTAGTTATAATCCAGATAAGGTTTGGTATTTGTATCAACATGTTAACGGTAACCGTCACCTTGAAATTTGACCGATTGACCTTAAAATCAATAGGGATCATCTACATCCCCAGACGCGTGTCGGAGCCACATTTGACAAACATACGTGAAATCTGTGTCTAGTTATCATATGGACAAGGTTTGGTCTATATATCAACATGTTGACGGTCACTGTGACCTTGACATCTCACCGATTGACGTCAAATTCAATAGCATCTCTTTACATTCCAAGATCAATGTTTGTATTAGATTTTATGAACCTAGGTCAATTCTGTGTCTAGTTATTATCCAGACAAGTTAAGGTCTACCTACCGACGGACCGACAGACATTAGCAAAGCAATATACCCCCACTTCGTTGAAGGGGGCATAAATATTTATGAATCATCTTGCAAAATAATGGAACCAGACAATAGCAATTTTCAAGGTCCTTGTGTTAAAGATCAGAGTGTATACTTTATACAATCGGATGTTGAACGAAAATGTTGGCTGAAGATAATCCACTCGCGTCTATCTACCGAAGGGTTTATTAAATCACCAGTCTACAAGTAAAGCCTTAATCACAGAAGCCCGAACTTAAACAAAGGTCATTTACTAAAATGGTTTCTACCCTTTAAAAAGCAATTCGCATTATGTGGAAACATTGAGTTATACGCCTGGAAATGTTTTCAATTAGAACAAGTCTAAAGTTTCACAGGTATTGCGGTAAAGCGTTAAGGATGTTTTCGGTAGTAATTTCTGCAAATCACTTTGGCGATTTCAAGGGAGATAATAACAGACAGTAACTCTTCTCAAAGAAGGTACTTGAATATTGTTCGGACGATACCTTGAATTTCGGATACGGTATGTTTCGAAGCAAAGAATGAGTCTACAATATCGACTTAACGGACATTTTTCAAAAAAGATCTAAAGGGGAAAAGATCAGAAGAATACAGGAAAGTTTTCGGCGGTATCGACATTCTCAGAGACTAGAGTCTACTGAAAATGACAGTGCCGATCAGCCTGAGCGCCTAAACGGTTACTATGGAAACGGCCATTTTACAAAATATCTAACACGACAACATATCTTTTTCTTCTCATTCTTGTACTTACCATTAAATTTTACTGTATATATAACAAATTAGAAAATTCTATGAAAGGATTTTTTCAAAATTCTGAATTAATTGAAGACCACATGTTGAATTTGCTTATATTTTGGCGAGTCAAGAAATAGGAAAAATAATTTTTAAAAAGAAAATGAATTCAGATTATTATTTCATTCGTACAGAATCAAGAAATAATATATCAAATATGGAAAATGATATTTGCATTGTATAATAAACTTATCATCACTGTATTACTGTCTTTAATGAAGATATAGTCATTTAAGGTGTTTTGATACAAACGGTTACCACAGAAACAGCCATTTTGCAGAAAATGTCAGTCGGCAACATACCTTTTTCTTTTTATTTTTGAGTTTGTCATTGAATTTTACCCAACATTTAAAAGAATTAGAAAATTATATGAAAGGATTGAATTTTCACAAAACCGTAGAAAACGTCTTTAATAAGCACAGAGAAATTGAGTACATAACAACACATTCAGCGTGGAATATACATACATGTATAAATTCGACTTTTTTCGACGTCTATATATACATTTCACTGCAACCCAGGAATAGAATCTATTATTATCTTACATGCTTTACTACTGTACAAGTGGAAATATTTGCGACGTGGAGATTTTTGCGATTCGCATATTTAACTACAAGTATACCAAGAAATGACAAGTGTCTTGAATTCGCAAACATTTCCCTTTAAAAAAATGTACATAACCGCTATTTCACAAATTTTTCGACACGCGTATATATCTACGTGTCTGTATATAAGCGGGCGGAATAGATCAAATTATCATACTGCAAATTTCTCGTGATTTGATTGGATAATATGCCCAGAACATAGACATGATGTTCACTGGCAAAACCCACGTAAAAGCAGTTTTCCTTTCGGGGGCCCCATGTACATGACTACACTTGCAACACAATATTCAAATTGGTGGCGATGGGGGTTGTTAAAACGAGCCATCCCTTCGTCAGGCAAATGGTGACCGTGAAGTGTGGAAAATCATATATTGAGCATAACGTTCAACGGATATCTAATGAGGCAAGTAGTGGTCGATTACTTTTGCCAACAAATCATTAAAATTCAAAGTTACTTACCGTGAAGTTGTTTAAATCCATATTTGAATAAAATACGACTGAAGACTAATGTGGTTACATCATCAAGATTATGCAGCAAACTGCGCGTTTCACCAAGGTTTCAGTGACGTCAGTTTCCAGTGACGTCAGTTTTCATTGAATTGGGAAAGAAGGGATATTCTATTTCGTCAGCGTAGGCCTACTCAATTTTTCAGGGCATAAAACAAGAAAATTTCGCTTAACACACGCTTGAATGGTAAAACTTTGCTTTTTAATAAATTCGTCTTATGGTCAGGTGGCAGGGGACTTGGAAACTTGTTAACGGCTGTGGCAAATTGTGTCGCCACCTCGCCTTCGGCTCGGGACCAGATGATTCACCACAGCCGTGAACAAGTTTCAAAGTCCCCTTCCACCTGACCGTACATACTACTGTATCTTGTGTGCACCGTAGTCTTAAGCTATGCCCTGCTCAAAAGTCACAGGCAAAGCTTCAATACGAGCGACATTAGTATGTAAAATATATATAGGTTTTAGTTTGTATATATCTAGATTCAAATGAATGATTAGTCTTGAGGAATTGTGAGCTGTAACTCCGGTTATTGCTGCCTAACCTTTTTCAAAGAGTATCGAAACGTTCTTCCCACTCATCTAAAATGAATCATAGCGAATGAAAACAGACGGAAAAGAGAGAGAGAGAGAGAGAGAGAGATGCTGAGTCGACATGGGTATTACGATATTGCAAGCAAGTAAGGGAAGGTTACTTGAAATTATGGAATATAAGATATTCAGTTTTGAAACATGTTCTGCACCAGTTTTTAACGTCATTAATTAATATGGTCAGTAAAGTGCAAATAAAGAGGCTAAAGCTAAGGAAACAAGCAGCTTTAGACATATTCCACAGATAAATGAATGCATAAATGAATGAATGAATGATTCAAGTACTGTGCACATTGCTTATAGAATTTCTTCATTTCTTCAAAATTACGTTTTAATTTCACAAATTAAGTATCTATTGTGTTGACTCATTGAGAAAGTTCTCTAATTTCGTGTTAAGATGACTAAGCTAAGATTAGAAAACAAATAAAAAATATCTATGTTGTAAGTTCTACCGATATACGAAATCTTGTCGCTCACTTAACTCTTTTCATACCACAGATGATACCAAAAGCCTTTGTGTACAGTGAAGATCAAGATCAAATTTCACAGACCATGTCTGATCTCTGATCTGCGCTGTTCATTGCTGTATTCTAGAACATGACTGAACCGTCTCACGATCTCGCAGAGGAAATATATATGGAGTCTTTGAGAAAATGCAATAGGATCATTTATGCAGTACTGAAAGAGTTAAAAAAAGACATCATTGTTGAAGGGGGGTAACTGTTCCAGCTTTTTTGAACATGTACGAGTATTTTTAAAGGCGTGTATAACGATCATTTAATGTTACCAAATTATATGGAATGTAGAGATCTGCTGCTTTAATTGTGATTTCTGCATTAGTATCGGAATAAAACAATGTGGTAAAACTATGAAATTATGATTACCAGGCTTTTCGCTTTTTCCTCACAACGTCTTAGATTCCATTATTTCAGAGGACTTCTGGAATAACAGTGTCTTTCAGTGCAGTTGATAGCTTGCAATTGATAATTATGTATTTCAATAATAAGAATTAAGGAATATCTTCTGCAGGTTATTGGTGCCGTTAATCAGCTCCTGATAAACATACAATTTCCAACAACACCAGATAAAATTGCAGAGATGAAGAGAGACTTCCACAAGATCAAGGGGATTCCAAGCTGTATGGGGGCAATTGACTGCACCCATATACCAATTTTTGCCCTGAATCAAAATGAGGCCAGCTACGTATGCAGGAAAGGCTATTACAGTATCAGTGTGCAGGCTACTGTCAATGCTCATATGAGGTATTATCAGTACTTATTTTACTCTAAACATTTACATTTACTGCGTATCCAGATCCATTAAGCAATTACCATTTGTGTGTTGTCTGTAGCCTCCAGATTATGATATTAGAAGTTGTCTTGCTGTTCGTCTGCATGTGAAAAAGAGACATAGTAAATGTAATTGATAACATCAAGTGCAGAAAGACATCTTATTCGAACATTGTGTATGATCTATTTAAAAGTCCTCTTTTCAACAAAATGGGGAAAATGAGGCATCTGGTGTTGTTTTACTTCTTCTCTTGTGCCGTCAATCATTTTTAAAAAGATATCTTTTGCTTGTTCAAGGTTCACAGATGTAGTATGCCAGTGGTCTGGAGGAACACATGATAGTATCATATTTAATAACTGTAGACATAAAGAATGGCTGGAAGCAGCTAACCAGGAATTTCCATAGAAGGGAGCCAACTGTGCAAGCTGCTTAATCGTTCACTCTTGAAAAATCTGGATTTAAAGTGATAAATAGTGCTAATAGAAATTTGACCTTTGCTGTGGAAAATTATGAATATGTATCAACTATGAATCTGAACTTCATTTTCGGAATAGTATTTCTGTTTAACTTTTTTTTTTTTTGAAAATCTGTACTTGAAACAATTGGATAGTAACAAAGGAGTTTGTTACACATTTACCTGGGTGAATACCCAATCAATGTGCACAGTTATGGATTGCTCCCCAGGGCTCAATCAAACCATCATATAGCGCAAGTGAACTGATGAGATTTCGCCCACGACCTAGAAGTAGTATGTTACACTTTTTTCACACCCTTCGAGCTGAGCCTGAGCCAACCACGTGACCGGAAATGACCACGTGACCGGAAATGGGCACCGCCATCATGGATGACCTTGACCACCGCCGTTTTGGATGTCCTTCACGTGATGTTTTGACTAAAAATAGGGGCTAAAATCGGGTCAAGGTGTGTTTTCGTCGTGTCATTACTAAAAAAAGGTGTAGATGGAAACAGGGCAATGCATGTTTTTTGCTCGAAAACACTGTGGGAAAAGGAGAAAATACTGGCTACGTTGGAATGGAGTCATACGTGATTGGGTTGACACGTGTCAGTGTTAAACGTCTTTTCATTTCAAATTTAGCGCTCATTTTGTAGCTTATGTATAAGCCCATATCGTGTGTACCATACCGTGACACCTACACCGTCTACCGCCCCTTTACCCGGTGTTAAACGTTCCAATAAGATGATCCAACTATCGAGCAGTAAAACGTTTTTTGAAAACATTGTGGCAAAAGAAGAAAATGGTGGTGACATGATGCAGGAGAATCAAATTAAGGAACAGTAAAACGATGGGTTGTTCTATAACATTATGGCAATAGGAGAGGAAAATTAGTGGGTTACGGATTGTCAACAAACGCTCATTTTCGCGAAAGAAAACATTGAGGCAAAGCGAGAAAAAATGACTCTCTTTTCTCCCTTTTCTGTCTTTCTCACTGTTCCACCACCTCTCCCAAACGACAAAACTTTGGACTATACCAATAGCGTCTGCAGATGTGTATGCGTAGAAAAAACGATTGCAGACAAACATTGTGGCAAAAGACTAAAATGATGAAGACGATCAAACTAACGAGCGATAAAGCGTTTCTTGAAAACAGTGTGACAAAACGTCAAAATTTCAGAGTGACAATCTGATCTGGTGGGTTTTTCGTGGGAGTGTCCTTGGGCAGGACACCTCTAAGCCCTACACAATTACATGTTAGTTGTATTAACAAGTTTTGGCCCAGCTCAAACTACCTTTTGTGTCAACAAAACACAACAAATGGGATCTGCTGTTGATACATTACTCTGTCTGTCTGTATGTCAGTCTGTTTTTCCTTCTCTCTCTCCTGACTTACGAAAAAAAAAAGGAGGCTGGCGGAGTGTATGTCAATGGTGTAGGAGTGGCGAGGAGGTACAGGGAGAACTGAGAGGAGTCACACACTATGTGATGATCAGCTTGAGCCTTATTAATCAGTACAAAGGGTTGTGTTTATCATTGTATGCACGTATGTCATTGTATAAACAACTGTACTTGAAGCGAACCAAAGGAATGAAGACCTATGTACCCGATCCTTTGAAATGGGAGAGGTATTTCGAAAAGGTTATGAACGGACAGATTCCACCTCGATTGTCGTATAAGGCAAGCATTATACCCATCGAAGAAAATCATCAGAGACCTGAAAAAAGCGAGTTGGTTACTATAAAGGCTGTGACCCCTGTGGAGAGAACTGTTGAACAAGCCAAGAGTGAACTGCACAGGCGAGGTTTCGTTTTTGAGAATACCATTAAAACACAGGCTCGAAAAAGAAAACGAGAAGAAGAAGCCTTACCTGTTACAGTTGAACTACAGCGACATGAGCAAGTTGATGTCGAAAAATCACCATTTCCCCAAAAGCGTCACATCTTACAAATAGACAAATCTGGATTTTAGAGGTGACTCCTCCGCCTCCTCATCAGTGTAACACAGACCGTCGACATGAACGCATGCGATATATGAGCTAAACAGTTTAAAAGGAGAGATAATATGCTGCGTCACAAAAGGAGCGTTCACTACCAGGACCAAGATTCTGACATGGAACATTCCGAGGATATGGAGCAACAGACTTACGAAAGCACTGACGAATCAGAGAGTGAAGAGCAAGTGGCAAAATACGACCCATGGGATAGTCTCATACAAAAGGCAACTGAGCAATGTCAAGAGAAATTTGAAGAGGCAGTTTCCAAACTTACTCGACACAATAGATTAGGATTAACGGAGGCACGGCACAAGGCGTGCGAAGATTTACAGTCAACTTACAGGAAAGCACATGTTAATGTCTTAACGAGCAGGATGGCGTGGTTTAACGCGTTGAGGAAGGATTCTGTATACAAGAGTATGCACAAAACAGCTAGAGATCTGATGAACATGGAGGATTTTACCAGAGACGAAGCTTGGAAATATGCCATCAGCAAACGCAAATATCTCCTGGATTCCATCCTCGACGACTTTGACCCACCGACAGTGGAAACATTTAACAATAACCATGAAAAGTGATCAAGTGGTCATAACGGAATGTTACTATAATAGTGTAATTTATTTTATAGAGTCAAACCAATGGCATTATTTTCGAATCTTTTACTACGTTTCAATTTAAATCACAATAAAAAACTGAAAAATGTCCATAAAACATCTTTTTTTCTTTTACACACCCTTCTTGTGGTCTGTCATCTGACTCCTCGAACCTGATCATCATCTACAACTTGACTTCTCTCAATTCTCCTTGTGCCTCCTCGCCACTCATTCATCATTGACATTTACTCCGCTACCCTCCTCCTTTCCTTTCTTTAACTCATTTTGATACAACTGACTACCGAAATCTAAACACTGAAAGCCGAATTTATACTAGACAAAGAGAATTGATCGACTGAATAGCATTTTACGCCGCTTTCAATATTATTTCAGTCGTATCACGGCTCACATATTCATGTAATTCAGGATTTCGCCACTATTACGCTAGGGTTCCGAAGTTTCTTGCACAAGGACAATCACATAAAAGCCCCAGCGGATCAGGTGAGTTTCGAACCCGTGACCTCCAGGTTTAGGACCCCACTCTTTACCACGCAGGACCCGAGAAAAAGAGAGAAACATTGGAACGTTTAACACCGGGTAAAGGGGCGGTAGATGGTGTAGGTGTCACGGCATGGTACACACGATATGGGCTTATACATAAGCTACAAAATGAGCGCTAAATTTGAAATGAAAAGACGTTTAACACTGACACGTGTCAACCCAATCACGTATGACCCCATTCCAACGTAGCCAGTATTTTCTCCTTTTCCCACAATGTTTTCGAGCAAAAACATGCATTGCCCTGTTTCCATCTACACCTTTTTTTAGTAATGACACGACGAAAACACACCTTGACCCGATTTTAGCCCCTATTTTTAGTCAAAACATCACGTGAAGGACATCCAAAATGGCGGTGGTCAAGGTCATCCAAGATGGCGGTGCCCATTTCCGGTCACGTGGTCATTTCCGGTCACGTGGTTGGCTCAGGCTCAGCTCGAAGGGTGTGAAAAAAGTGTAACATACTACTCCTAGACAATGGTATATCCCTAGTCAAGAATTATTGGCAAGATTAAAAGGCCTAGGGACATTAATCTTTAGAAGGAAGAGAGCCGGGATTAAAAAGCCCTTCGCCAACACAGCTATAGAAATTAAACTGGTGTAAATATTTCAAACCTGACTTATCCCAAACGATCTAATACTCTGAAGAATTTCACAGAGAATGTAACTTGCTTTCCTGTAAATTGCCGATCATTAATCAATAAAGATATACTTGTTGGACAGTTACTCCGGGAGCAAAATTAGACTTTGCGGTCCTAACTGAAACGTGGTATTCGGATAAAAAGCAGTACCAATTTGAGACTGCTTACCTAGATCGAATTGGTTATAAAACTAGTGTCTCGAACCAACAAAATAGAAATGGTGGTGGTAGATAGCCATTTCATGTAATAACGTCAAATGCGTAGACTGCTTTCCGGTTCTAAATCAATTTTTGAATATGCAGTATGGGGGTTAATCTTAAAAAAAACAACATTACAATCCTCTGTGTTGGGATATACAGACCTCCATCTCTAGCAACACCAGATCAATTTGTGATAGAATTCTTTGATAATGGGTGATTTTAAACTACATATTGATCAGGACAGCGGTGCTCTTGCGGATTTCAATAATTCTCTGATAGCTCTTGGCTTATTACAGCATGTTGATTTTCCAAACTCATGTCCCTGGTCATATTCCTGATTTTGTGGTCACTGAACTTGCAAAAGTTGTCGATGTACTATCGTGTGAGCCGGGTCCGTTTATGTCATATCACTGTGCTATTTCATAACGAAATTTCAAAGGCATTAACAAAAATGACTTTGCTAATGACCTATCCAAAATGAAATTTTCCACCACATCACCTGAGACGTTTTTTGATCAGCTTGAACAGGAACTAACGGATCTACTGAATAAGTTTGCGCCTATTAAGAAGAAAATGCAAATAAATAGATTACAAAGCCCTGGTTCAATGAAATTATTAAGTCCCTGAAACGTGTGATGCGCCGATCAGAGAGACTCTGGCGTAAGCACCGACAACCACGCGATCATAAAAAGTACAAGTCTGCATTGCAAAAATACTACAGTGAACTAAGAAAAGAGAAACAAGTGTCTCTCAGTCAGACTGTAAAAGAATCAAGAACTATCACTAAGAAACTATACAAATTTGTGAAAGAGCTTACTGGCAGCCAGTCTGAAAACCCTATGCCACCGATCGATTATGAAAGCACCCTTGCTGATAAGTTTGCCGATCACTTCAAGGACAAGATGAAGAAAATCTGTGAATCCCTGACAAATTCTGAGGATTATAAACCCAAAGACGTACCACCATTTGAACCTTTAAAAAATCTAACAGAAAATGAGATTAGATTACATTTGTGCCAGTTACAAACTAAATCTTGTAAACTTGACATTTTGCTTGACATTTTGCCCACCAAAGTATTGAAATCATTTTTAGAAGAACTTTTGCCCAACATTACTCAACTTATTAATCTTTCATTGGCGCAAGGTATTTTTCCATCCAAATGGAAACAGGCAATAGTAAGGCCTCTGTTGAAAAATTCTGGTCTTGAACAAACACTTTCGAACTATCGACCAGTCAGCAACTTGTCATTTTTGTCTAAACTGGTTGAAAAAGCCGCACTATATCGTCTAAATGATCATGTCAATGACTACGACCTTCTTCCAAAGAACCAGTCGGCATACCGCCGGTTTCACTCCTGTGAGTAAGCCCTTCTTAGGCTCATGAATGACATTCTTCATGGAATGGAACGCCAAGAGGTGACAGCTCTGATAGCTCTAGATCTAAGCGCTGCCTTCGATACGGTTGACCACAACATACTGTTGGATGTCCTCAACAGTTAGTATGGTGTTTGTGGATCTGCACTGGAATGGATGGACTCTTACCGCGTAATTGTCGCGTGAGTGTTAACTCAAGCATGTCTTCAGTGCGGGAACTAGAATGTAGCGTCCCCCAGGGAAGCTGTTTGAGCCCATAGCTCTACTAGATCTACTCCCGTGAGAAGAATAAGTGCGCTTACATGCATAGGAGAATCATGGCTTCAACAACTGCAAGATGGGGTCATATGAAATGCCAAAGAATGAGTCGACTTGATATTATGATTTTAGACGGCCAGCATAAAATTTGTTAGCTTGATATAAACTAGGCTACAAGTATTTTATACAGCATTTAAATATGTTTACGTTATGGACCGAAAAATTCACTTTGCTTTTATTTTTCCTTTACATGTTCCTTGAAAACTTATGAAGTGTACCGTAAACTTCAGTAACAAGACATTAGATTTTTGTTTCTAAGCAACAATGGATCCAGCAACTCGATATTTGGTGCAGGAGAGGATAAAGCTCGTGGAGGCCTATTTTGCGACTAAGTCACTCATTGAAACACAGAGACAATTTCGTAGAGATTACCTGGCAGAAATGCTCCAACCAGAGCCACTATTCTGCGCCCTTTGAATAAATGAAGGGAAACTGGAAGTGTTCAAGATAAGAATAAGGGTTACAGTGGACGACCGAGGTCTGCTAGGACTGACCCCAACATCGACAATAGTGGCTCTGGTTGGAGCATTTCTGCCAGGGAAATCTCTACGAAATTGTCTAGAGTTGTGTTTGGATGAGTGACTTAGTCGCAAAATAGGCCTCCATGATCTTGATCCTTTCCTGCACCAAATATCGAGTGGCTGGATCCATTGTTGCTTAGAAACAAAAATCTAATGTCTTGTTACTGAAGTTTACGGTACACTTCCTAAGATTTCAAGGAACAGGCACCAAATATCGAGTTGCTGCACCGAATTGCTGCACAAAGATTTCAAGGAACTGCACCAAATATCGAGTTGCTGGATCCATTGTTGCTTGGAAACAAAAATCTAATGTCTCAGCTACAATTCACCTGAAATTCAGAAAGGAATGTGAATTTTCTTGGAAATGACAAGCCTACAAAACGGTTTACATTTTATTGGACCACTCTGTACTAAATGCTTGGAGCCACAGTTCGTAAATTTTATCAAGATTTGCTGGACTCCATCTGAACTGGGTCGGCCGACTGGATGGCAACGATCGATGTCAGATTCAGTGAGCTGTGTAGAATGTTTCAGCACATTGTTGTTTAAGAAAGCTGTGACCTGGGTTTTCAGCTCTGACTCAGGAAGTTTGTTGGCTGCCTTGAAATTTAAAATTCTGATGGAATTGCGTCTTCCGCACTATTCTAAATCGTTTGATGCCATCTTAAGAAACTTAACTTCTGACTCAAGGTTCTGCACTTTATTCTCAAAATTAAGTATAGACTTAGATTTCTCCTCTAATAGACGCCTTAGATCACCCATCTTGGATTGTTTATCTACTATAACGGATCTTTGACTTTCAATAGTTTCATTCAGTTTGTTATTTGACTCCATAAGGGGATCCAGCACATTTATTTGGATTTTTTCAAAGGCTATAGAAACGGCTGTTTCATGGTTTTCTCAATCGTAGGCGTAATCATTGAATGAATGAAAGGTGTAATAGAACTGAGGAATTTAGAATCCTTAAAGGCATCTAATAACAGTTGCGAGGAGCTTTGAGTTGACTTACTCATATTTACAAAAGTCGAACTCCGAGTCGACGTTGTTCTCTTATTGAATCTTCTTGAATATGTGTAAGGTGTTTGTGTTAACTCGTCTATTGTTAGACTGATGGTATGAATGCAATAGTATATAGTTTCTACACGTGCACGTGCTTACCGCATTGAACCATTCACCAGCGAATCCAACGCCAGAAATTCAAACAAGAAAATCTCGCACTTCAATGACCAAACCAATTCTTAGAATCCTCAGCTGCATCACCACATACTCCCTCTCCAATAAATAAAAGTTAATCCTCAACTAAACAATCACATCACCATTTCCGAACCTCAAAACCGAGAGTAAAAACTCATGCGACCCCACTGCATGACGCCATTTGGTATTAGCAGCTTTGATAGTAGGGTCATTAGTATAAGTCGTTTTCGAGGAGCTGCCTGTACTTTTTTCACTGCTCAAGAGAAGATTTAGACCAAATCATACTTTTCTGGTCAGTTTCGACTTGTGTCTTTTGAATGAATGTACATGTAGATCTAGTAATAGCTAGTGAACATTGAATAGCACAATGATTCGAATAAAGCTGAAAGTTAGAGTGTACAGAGCAGCAGGAATTTGTGTTATGAGCCTCACTTTGAGTTCAAAATTACAGTATCAATTTACGTTATCAATAGAACTTCTGGTGGCAGCTTGATTCGAATAATATACATGTGTGCTCCACTATATAGGTCAAGGGAGGTAACCATGCACAGTCTGTTTTGGGACAATACGAGTTGAGAACTTTATCGCTTGTATATAATATTGTCTTTTTGACTTTGTTGCTATTGTTGTTACAGTTTACATGTCCCATTAAGATTTCATTGCCCTTAAGTCATGTTCGTAAATTACATTTTTAGCAAATCTAGGTATTCCTGGAAAGTAGCTGAAGACTTATTTTTGGAGGGAAGGTCTACTTGAAATAAATACAAGAGATTTTAGGCGAAAATTCAGTTGGATACCCACAATTCTGTCGTTGATAAAAGGGAAGCCGATTTACATAGTGATCTTTTCATAAGACAGCGCTGCCCCCTTTATCCATCCGAACCAGATCCGAATGTTACTTACTCCTGATTTAAAATGGCATATGGAACATATGAACGACTGAGGGTGTCTATGATATGTAATTCATTCTCATGAAAACAATGTAAGGAATACCAAGAGCGTCTGTCATATTTTTCTAACTAGTCTTATAGGTAAACCTCACTTGCCATAAAGTCTGTCAGCTTCCATTTGTTACCTAACCTATCTGAAATATTCACTGTTCATTATGGTCGTAATAATTGTTATCTTTTGGATTTTACCCACGTTTAAACTCACCATCTATGTCGTCGATTAAACGATCGGTGTGCACCTTTGCATTGACGTCAGATTTCAAATTGAAACACGCGTATCATACTTTGCCCAAGAGACCCGTGGATTGCAAACAATAACTTATGCCAAAAAGAAAGGCTCACATACAAACATTTGCATCCTTTTCAACGTTTAAACGAATTACCACTAATCTTATTCTGTACCGAAATATCGTAACCTTAGTAACCTGATTTACATATTGTGTAATCATCCCCTCCGTAAAAGAAGGTATGAATCCATCCAAGAAAAGACGGCAAGTGCGCTTTCTCATCTTGCGCATGAGTCGATAAATACCGTCCCACGTTTTCAGAGAAAACTTTCAGGTTCTTTTATGTGTAAACGTAGATATTATAGGGTTGAGTGCAGTTTTTTGTGTTTTCATCGATATATAAAATGCAATTGCCATATTACATGGCAAATAACGCCCGAAGGGCGTTATGTTAAGCCATGTAATAAGGCAATTGCATTTAATATCTCGATGAAAACACAAAAATCTGCACTCAATCCTTATAATTGCGCTTGCTGTTCACATAAATCACTTTTCGAAAATGATAGAAAGAAAAAAATCACGGACAAATACGACAGTAAATACGAGTTAATTTCCTCCGCGGATATTTGGTAGAACGGGCATGAATACACAATCTATTTTTAACATTTCAGCATTTTTTAGCCGAAGGCGGCCATTTTGCTGGCTTTGAAATCATACTTTCGATGATTCATCTAACAAAATTTAAGAATAGAATAATTATGTAGATCTATATGAACAATACAATCAACTATCTAAACTTGAGGCTAAGCGGACGATGTGTTCTTTCGAGTGACATTTTCATAGATAATTTGTAAAGGATATGCGTACGTACCGTCGGCAGATCTTTTCTCGACGAGTATTTATCTGTTGCCGATGTAAGACTTGGTCTATCCCATGTTTCTTGTAAGATATTCAGGAATCGAATGACGCTGGCCAACGTTTTGTGACCCACATATTAGAACATAAAAAACGGTGTCGCAGCTGTTAATTTTTCAATATGTATTTCCGGTTTCCCAGTTCTAGGCTTGCTTCTAATATCGTTTAATATCGTTCAGGACTATCACGCAATATTTCCGATGAAAAATTCTTAACACAGTGAATTCACTTCTTTAGATCCTTTCTCCAACAGTTCTTTCACTATACATTCCATCAAAATCACGATAACTTTTTTCTGGTCAATAGCATTTTTTTAACCTAATCCCCGCAATAAAAAAAGTTTAACTCCGTCGTGAAACAAGAAAATCACGTTCATTTATGCAAGAGTGATTTTTCCGTTTACACAGTGTACTAAATTTAACTCAGTGACCTAGGCTTAAAAGAAATCGATCGCTGACGTATTGAATGATGTAACTGATGACGTCGACCATTCAGACTCTCTATTCGCAGAAACTGTTGGCATAGTGTATATTTTTTTTTTAGGGTGCAAATAAAGTTAAACACGCATCAAGGTTTATTCGTTAGCTTCCTTTTTTGCAAGTTTTTTAAAGAAAAAGAAATCGATCTTTTTGCATTTGACTGATTCAACGATGGAACTCTAAATACAGCTCATAAACAGTTTGCATGAAATCTAAAATTAGATACCAACAACAATTTGAAAAAACCGAAAGTAGTGCTACTGCGTTCATCGAAAAGTAACATGCAGGTTTTTTCATCACATGACCCGATTCTGACCAATCAAAAAACGATTTTACACCATGAGTTCAATTATTATCCCTTGACAAACTACCGTAATAATCAGTCTGGGTCAAGTTACCTTATATATGTGACTCAAGATGTTTTCTGCATTGTGTGGGTTTACTAAGTCTGCAAACATCGAGAGTTACTCCACTTTACTTTGTCGGAATGGTCGCGGTCGAACCAATACTGACGGTGGTCGTGTACCTGTTTTGTTTCTTTATGAAACACATGCCTTTGATTTTTAGTATGCCTATTTAAGTATAGCATGATTGTATCACATGACTTGTTATTATCTGCTTTTAGTGCATTTGAATCCATGGGTAAACACGTATTTTGTTTCTGATACTCGATATTCCTTAAGATCATCAATTTGACTATTTCTGTCATTGTTAATGGTTTCGTTTGTTTGCGTAATGTCACAAATTTCGCGCGAAGCGCTGATAAGCACTTCACCGTGTAGGAAAATTTTGACAGTAATTCTGATGTTCAATTACTCTTGCACTCTTTCAGAAACAGTGACCCAGGACCTTCGTCTTCGAGACAGATTTTAAATGAGAGCTAAAAAGGATTTTTATTTCATGCTTTCCGGTAGGATATCGAAAAATAGCAGTGAAAATATTTTTCGATCTTACACTGGTACCACCAGTGAAAATACCGATTTTCACGTTCTTGTTGCCTAGGTGAATTGCGCGTGCCTCACGACCATTTCTCGCGCTTGACGTAATATTGTAATGCGTTGCTATGCGGAAGGGGTACGCCACGGGGAATAACGGAAAAGAACTGCACTGGATTTTGATAAAGCTCCTCTCAGAAAGGGTTAAAAGCATGAAATAAATAGAATATTTGGTTTTTTTCGGTGAAAGATTGAAATTTAATTCATCTCGTGAACACCATCGGTAATATTTTCAAGAGTGGCGCAGCCGATGGTGTTCACTCAATGAAATAAATAGAGGACATTTGTCTTTTTCGGTGAAATATCGAAATTTATTTCATCGAGTGAACACCATCGGTAATATTTTCAAGAGTGGCGCAGCCACGAGTGAAAATATTACCAAAGGTGTTCACGAGATGAAATAAATTTCGATCTTTCACCGAAAAAGCTTCATGTATTATATGAAAATACCAGTTTATCTAATTAATCATCAGTCAGGATTATGGGTTCATCCGTTGCATCTTCATCAGGTGCACAAATAAGCTTTTGTTCCGGATCACAAGTTTTAAGGGACATGTCCAAAAAGAGGATCAGCAGAAATTTTGATAGACGTATTCTCGTCCAATTCCACAGGAACTGACTCCAACTCGACTTCGCCAGTCGTGTCCTGGCCAAAGGACATAGTGCTACTATTACGGAATCTTGACTAAGAATCCTAGTAACTCAAGCCTGGCGATGTACATGGTCGGTTGGGGCTGGAGATTTAAATGTTCACCCGTATGTCTACAGAGATGAAATTGACAGACTAATCTTATAATAGAATAGCAGAAATGGAATTAAATCCAAATCATAGACACTTTTCTGAGCTTAATTACTTAGACCGGAAATTTTATGAGGTATGAGTCTTCAGCATTTGTAAACTTCTCTATACCTTTTTAGATTACAAGAGGAAAAATCAAAGCATTTAGGTAAAACAATGGCGGAAGGTTAATTCACACACACACACCTACCATACACCCCCCCCCCCACACACACACACATACACACACGAAGAAAAGATGAGAAGTATTAGATAGCATGCATTTACAGATGGCAAGTAAAAATGGAATTTGTTTTAAAAAGGGCAGGCATCATTGCTGGACAAGGAGAAAGTGCTGGTTACCAACATTTTTTTGTTTTCCCTATGTTTTCAAAAAAGTCCTGAAAAAAAGGGGTTAGTTTATTTCAAAGCCAGTATCCTTGATAGGCATATCTGAATTCCTTACATGACGAAATCAAAGGACTCCAGAAAAAGCAAAATCGATAAACCGTATTCAGGAATATGGAAAAATGAAAAAAATGCATGCCAGTATCAATGCTCCGGTGCAGTTACTATAAGCAAAGTTGATTTTAAGTGAAAAAGGGGTGTAAATTTTTCAAAAATATTGCGATGGTTACTGACCGTATTAGTATATCGTCGTTTACTTCGAAAACCTCGTAACTACAGCTTGTAACAAGCTGTAGTTACGAGGTTTTTGAAGTAAACCGACCATATGTTCCTCTTTTGATAGTTAACAATTAGTGAGAATCATTCTACTCCCAGTTTAAACCAACTCAACAGCGGTGATTCAGCTTTTAGTAGGAACAGTGCTACTACAACTATCAGATTTCTTTGTGGTAATAATGTAGGCTTTGTTTTTGATTCATAGAGAAAAGACGTTTACAAAAAAAACAGGATATATTTTTAATTCTTTACAAATGGACAACATATTGGAGTCAATCAAATTGGAAAAATTTCAAACGACCAACCGGTATCAAGTAATTTCTTCTTTTTCTACTATGTTAAAAAAGGTTTCTATCTCAAAGTCGGTAAAACTCGAGATTGTGTGATAAAGGGTTCGTGTAATTTCATACTATTTGTCACAGAGAAAGACAGCTCTTAAAAACATTGTTGGAAAAGGAGAAATCCTTGAAACCAGTATTTCCTGCTTTTCCAACTATGTCTTCTGCTCTTTTATAGAAAAGTACAATCATTTAAGTCAAACTTAATTTATTGTCTGAAAACCTTGCAGGTAGACTTTGTCAGCGGTGAAAATCTACTTATACTTCAAACTATCAAGATATTTCTCTAAGCATTCATAAGTCGCTTTTTCTAAATCTACATATCTCGGATCGTCTCCCATCCCGTATATGGATATAAAATTGGTCAGGTAGGAAAGTCCGAGACCATTGGTCAAATCTGCCATGGCTACTTGACCCCCGTGGCCAGTGTGTCCAACATTCATTTGGCCCTGGAAATATAAACATTCATTTCACCCTGGAAATATGGGCATTCGTTTCACCTTTGAAAAATAAACATTTATTTTAACCTAGAAATACGGAAATTCATTTCACGTTTGAAAAATAAGTATTTCTTCTACTCTTGAAATATAAACATTCATTTCACCCTGGAAAATAGGCATTCCTTTCAATTTTGAAAAATAAACATTTCTTTGATTCTAGAAATATAAACAGTCATTTCGCCCTGGAAATAGAAACAACCATTTTACCCTGGAGATACGTGGATTCATATCACCCTTGAAATATGAGCAATTGTTTACCTCTTTACCACCAACCCCCCCCCCACTCCACTCCAATAAAAAAAAAAAAGACTCGTCCAAGTCAAGACAAGACCATTTACTTGCAACAGTTTCAATTCTAGCTAAAACTTTTGCTATTTTTCTTTTAGACGAAATGGAACATTTACTTTAACCCTGGATAAAACCTTTTTCGAGCTCTATTCACATTTGAAACATGGAAAACATTTGATTGGTCGCATACTGTCATTTATTTGACCACTAAAGTATAAATTTTTGTCCGTCTCTGGAAATATTAACATTTGTTTGACACTTAAGACATAAGCATATGTTTGACCTTGAAATATTATGATTAATTTGACCTTGGAAATATAAACATATGTTTGAACATGGAAATATGTAAATTTATTTAACCTTGGAAATGAATATTCCTTTGGCCTTAGAAATATTATATATAAACATTTGTTTGACTTTGTACATATATATCATAAACATTTGATTGCTCTTGGAAATATCAACATGAATTAACTTTAGGTATATCAACATTTTGGAAATAAGCTTGACTTTGGAAATGTCCCGTAAACATTTGTTTAAGCTTTGAAATTGGAAATATCAACATGAGTCTAACCTTGGGAATATCATCCTTTCTTTAATCTTGAAAATGTAGGTATATCTCAAAAGATAGGATTTGTCTTAAATTAGGTAGATAACATCACGGGGAAAGGAAAAATCCTGGTGACAATCATTTTTCCATTTTCCTTTTATGTTTAAATGCTTTCTTTGTAAGTGTCATCATAACTCGGAATCAGTTTGTAATGAATTAACCATCATTTATTTGGCCTAGGAAATATAAACATTTATTTGACACTTGAAATATTAATGTCATTTTTTTTTTAATCCTGAAATATCCACATTAATATTTGGTGATGGTAACATACACAAAAGTTTGACAGAGGAAATGTAAAGAATTGTTTCACTGTTGAAAGAAAATCATTGATTCGACCGTGGAGGTACAAATATCTATTTAACCTTGGACAGTTGAATTTATTTGGCATTAGAAATATACAACAACTGTTTAAAATCAGAAACAAAAAAGAAAAACACGTTTCACCATGGAAACATGAATATCTGTTTAACCCTGTAGAATGATGTTAATATTTGTTTGGCGTTATCTAGAAATACAAACATATGTTGGAACTAGGAAATCTAACCATTGTTTGACTTTGGAAATAAAAACATTTTTTCGGACATTGAAAATATAAGCAGTCACTGAACATTTGTTGGACTCTTTACCCAAAACACAAAAGTTTACATTTGAATAATTTCACCCTCTCTTTTCCTAATATTTAATATGTTGTACTCTTTGGAATGCGAAATTTTATTATTTCAGCCACAGTTCATTTGTCATCTTCTCATGCTTTCAATTTGGACAATTCGAGAATTGTGTCATCTGGTTAAAAAGTTAGAGAATCATGGTTTGACGTTGACTGTGATCACTTAATACGTGGGACTGTCCTCCTCAGACGAGTCATTGTGAAACCCCCAAATACTGGGTGATGAGTAACCGGGAGCTGTGACAAGACAAACTCAGTAAAGATCAGCATAAAACCCCATACAAACAAAAATAATTACTCTATGAAACAGTGTCCTGTTATAAGGACCATGATAAAGAAATTTATTAAAAAACAGATATCTCAGTCCTCTAATCCTAACCAAAACAATCCCATGTTTTACCGACCTTGAGGAAGACGAGTTTTCAAAATATTGTTTCCCGTAGTTTTTTCATTTCCAACCGTTTACAAAAGTCATTATCTGAGTCACATGTGATTTGTCATCTATAACTGTTTTCAATGTGGAAAAGTGGAAAAATTTGTCTGGAGATAAAATGAATAAGTAAAAGTAAAAAAGAGAGAGATATAAATAAAATTTGGAAAAAAAGGTTACAATAGACGGTAAAATGAAAACCTTACCCAAGGGTTTGATTTAAACAATGTTCCAGGACCAAATGATACATTTTTGGCTTGTGTCACAACATCAGTACCGGTAACCAGCGGAGTGTTCAACGCAGATATCATTTCTTCAGAGAGTAAGCGTTGGTCTCCAAGAGTGCCACCATTAGCAAGGATTCCGTACAACTTCGCCAGACTTCGAGCAGTTCCAGTGACTGTCGCTGAGGACATGGTCACTTCACGCAATACTGGATCGTTAAGAATGTTCAAGTCCTATCCAATAAGGTAAGTGTGGTGGATAACAATATTCACTTAACTTTCTACCACAAAATCCCAAATTATGATAATCCTGATGTAATAGGCTTTTGAAAACATTGTTGGGAGAAAAGAAGAAATGCTGGTAATCAACCTTTCTCCTTTTACCCCACAATCATAAAACATCAACATAGGAGTACGCCTAATAACAAACCTGATACCAACTCTACTCAACTCAACTCAAATGATATCATCACTGCAAATATGATAATCATCATAGTTAGTGATATTTGTGAGGATATCATTGTTAGTAATGATATTGTTAGTGGTTGTTAGTAATACTTGTTGCAGCATCTAGAGAAGTAGTTCACCGATAAAATCCTTGTAAATCATCATTTTGTTTATACTCTTACGAATTTGAAAGTTCGCAACAAATGCATAGCTAAATTACCAAACTCATCATGCGGGATTCGAACCCATGCGGAAATATATCCCTGTTTTTCAAGTTTTAAAAGACAGCAAATTAATTGAGGCTCAAGTGATGGAATCTATCTTTAGACGGGTAGAAATACATTGCTGCGGGGGAATGCTGAAACCAGCATTTTGGAGAAAATGCTAGTAACCAGTATTTTCTCTTTTTCACATAATGTTTTCAAAAATTTTATTTCGTTTGGTAAATCTTAACCCTTAACCTGCTTAGAGAGACTTTCTGATCTCTTGCAGACAGCATAGATCAAAACCAGAATGCACAGAACGTGCAGTCTGATCTTGGATCTACATTGTCCACTTAGGTGATATATTTCCTTGAAGAATACCTTGGAAACACCAATAATTCGGCTTCTACTATGGGCCTGAAAAATTTATTTATTTATTTAGCGGAATAAGAGTTTAACTCTCTACCAAACGCCAAAATTATAAACTGCTCCAAATTGAAAGCGTTTGCAGACGACAAAATAATTGTAATTGAAGAAGTAAAATTTGGTTAAGAAAGGATAGAAAACATTGTGGTTAAAAGAGAAAATGCTGGTTACCAGCATTTTCTCCTTTTTCCCACAATGTTTTCAAAAGGTTTCTTGCCGCGGTCGGAATCGTTATAAGACGGGATTGTGTGGAAAAGAGTTAATACATTACCTTCGTAAATTCTGGAATAGCCTTTGCGACGTTCCCAAGTAAAGAATCAGAAAACAGAATGAGGTACCCGAGGATGGGAAAGTATTTCGGCGACATGATTGCTTCTAGGAGGACACGCCATTGAGGCTGTCCATACAGTCTCGCAGATCGATAGTATTTTTCTAATGGTGTATTCATGTAGGCATCTACCTCTGTTTGAAAAAAAACGAAACCAAGAAATATATCCGAACAAGAAAATATTGATGCATCAAAGGCGCCGCAAATTAGTTGTTTCTGAAATGAGGCACATTACGTCATATCAAATGAACCGAGGTAAATTTGCGCAGAACTACGTGAGAAATGAACAGATAAGTCCAAAACACAATCCTTAGAATGCGAATTAACACATAAAGAAAAGAATCAATAATGGTAAGACACAATCATAGCCGTTCTTTGGCAAAATTTAACATAATTTCAGTTGGAACTATGTACAAAAGCAGTTGTCATTCGAGAACCAACCCAAGAAAATAGTATTAAAACTAGGTTCAAAATTACCAAATTGCTATTAAAAACTGGGTATGAAATGACCAAAGTAGGTACGAAAATGATCGAAGTTAGTACAAAAAGACCAAAAATTGTACGAAATGGCCTAGGTACGAAATGACCGGGTTACGAAATGACTGGAAGCCGGGAAAACAACATGGCTGCCTCCATAGGTACTTTTAAAAACCGAATAAAAATGTAATTTTGCCGCTCCTGCTGCGCCACAAAAGGAAAAATAAACCAAAAAGTTACCAGCAAATAGACAGGGGTCCGTAGAATAAACATGTCTACATTTTTCTAACTGCATATACTCTTGAGAATATTCATATCTACACTTTTGACCAATCATAAATTTCTAAGAAATTATCTCCTTTCTACCGTGGTTTATCGTTCAATAAACCATTGTTTTGAGTTTTGAGGCACAATAAATAATTTTCAGTAAGGTTAGTTTAGTTAACGCTTTACCAAACAACAAAATTCTAGACTGGTCCGAATTTAAAGCCTTTGCAGACAACAAAATAAACGTAACTCAAAAATTAAAATTTGTTTTAGCCAGGGTAGAAAACGTTGTGGGATAAGGAGAAAATGCTGGTTACCAGCATTTTCTCCTTTTCCCACTACGTTTTCAGAAGGTTTCTTCCTTAGGGTCGTCTAAGCCAGGGATTGTTTGGAAAGACATTTATTGTTTATATCGATTGAGAGACAACTTCTTACAACCTATACAAATCTCTCTCGAATCTGCTTCCTGGAAACTACATCAGTAGTCACGTCGAACATGTGGGCCAATGAACGATCCCAAAGTTGACACCCGCTCCAGCAAATCGAACCCGGGACTTTATGGTTGTGAGGCCGACGTTCTACCTCGCGACCATGGACACCAGACAGGGTTTTAGTGGAAAATCTTACCAAAAGGTATCGCAATGTCTTCCAGAAAAACTTGGGCAGACCCTCGCCCCTTCGGATCCACTTTTCTAACCAACACATCTGCATACATACCGTATGTAATCCCATGATAACCGAACTTGGAACCTGAAATTAAACACGATTAATTGGTTAATTGATTGATTGATTGACTGTCTGACCGACCGACCGACCGTCCGACTTATTGATTGGTTGATAATTTGATTGATTGATTGATTGACTGTCTGATCGACCGACTTACTCACCGATTGATTGATTGATAATTTGATAATTTGATTGATTGATTGATTTATTGATTTATTGCCTTTAGCGCAGTTTTCGACATTGTTTCATGTACATCACTGCGGCAAGTGTACCCATTCCCGCTGTCCTAGAATACTTTACCAGTACTGCGCATGATATTCTTTTAAAGCCACTGGCTACTTCCAAATGAACTGCCGTAGAAACAGTGGTCAGCGGTGAGAGAGCAACGAATCCTGTTGCATTCATAATTGAATATCATCAGTTCTCGAATAAAACAAGCGACCCCCTTTTCTGAAGTCTAAAGGTAGCCTGGCGACTGTGCTAACGCATCTTCGCGAGCCAAGTTTAAGACCACTACGTGGATCTTTCCTTGGCTGATTGAGCCCGATTTCGAGATTCCTGCCATCCATGCGCCCTCTATTGGATGCTGGTTATTATCCTCCTTTACATCATATTTCTAAAAGCAAATGAAATATCGTTTTACAAACCGCTTACGAATACACATGAAAATATAAACAGACATCCACGTGCGTTTCCATGTTTTGCCTTCTATTCGGAAGGTAGAGACCTTGTTCTATTTTTATCAAAGATGAAATGCTACGGGCGATTTCATTCGTTGCAGCTAGAGCTGGCTGCATCTAATGAAAAAGCGTATCGGGTGAACATAAAAATCAAGCTCGATCCGCCAAGGGTAGAGTAACGTAGTGAATCGTCGGCCTTGGCTTGCGAAGATGGTGCTAACGGGGCTAGGCTGAAATTAATACATAGGCTAATCGCGATTGGCTGACCTTTTTGCTGACAGCGTTCTTTGCAGTCTGATCTTGGTCTACATTGTCCGATATGGAGATCTTTTTCTCCAGAGCAATAAGTTTGAAATACTTACATTTGGCATTGTTCTATTCTATCACATCCTCGGATACCCCGGGGTCTCCCTATTTGCTACGCTACATCGACCCCTGGGACAATTAATTGAATTTCCCTCGCTTTACCGCTGGCCGAATGCTGGCTTTTCATTAGTTCCACCATCATTTTGTGATGGGCGAGTGGACTGTACGCTATGACGTTTCGTATCGATTTTCGGCGGCTAATTCAAAGTTTTATTAGTCAATTGTCCCAGGGGTCGATGTAGCGTAGGAAATAGGGAGACCCCGGGGTATCCGAGGATGATTCTATCAGCTTTCAAGTTTCATTTATCCTATTTGGCAGAATTAAGGAAATCCAAGAGCATCATCAGCTGTGGTTGCTTTTAGAAATGATCCGAGCTCTTCCAAAAGGGTATTTAGTGCCTCTGCATGATGTATGGTACCAGGCAAGTCACCACATAATTAAGGATCCATAAAATCCATATTGTCGTTTGGTAAAATGATCCTATGTCATGCAAAAAAAAATTTCAATGTAGCAAATCAAAATTGATTAATGTGAGATTTCGTGGGCTGTGCGGATTGACATGAACCAATACTTTTTGTTGCTGCATTAGGTCCCTTTTTTACAGAGGATGATTGAAATAAATTAAGTGAAAATTCTATGTCGAAAAATGGACATTCACTTTTTTGACCAAACGATGATAATTCTAAACTAGTCTATATTAAAGGGATTTGCAGACGTCAAAATTAATGTAACTCAAAATTGCACTTTGTTTTGGGAGGGGAAGAAAACATTGTGGGAAAAGGAGAAAATGCTGGTTATCAGCATTTTCTCTTTTTCCCACATTGTTTTCAGAAGGCTTCCCTCTAAAGGTCGTAAAAACCGGGAATTGTTTTCCATTGTCGTAAATTTTTTTTTTTTTTTTTTTTTTTTTTGGGGGGGGGTTACCTGCCCTTGTTTTATGGCTTCCTCTTTGATAGTTAACAACAATCTCCGAGCAGAGTTGTCGTTCGTTACTCGCACCATACATCTCTGCGATGGGCTAAATAACAAGGATCTTGTCAAACCGAGGAAAAGATGTTTTGTTACTGTTTAATTGTTTCATGTGTAAAATTATAAGGTAGACAAAGGAAATATGATTCTGGATACATTATAGGTGCGTTCAAACTGATGAATTTACCTGTATACAATGGAACTATTTTTTCGAACCTCTTTACTGATCAGAATCTTACGCTAATTTTAACAAAAATGGCTGCACCCATGAATGATGACAACAGTTTCGACACACCAATGGATCTTAGTTTATAAGATTAAAAAACAAGTTAAGGTCCTTTAAAAGACTTTTAAGCTTTTCAGAAAATCCGTCTTTTTCACATTTTCCTACCACTTAGTCTGATTGGCGGTATGCTGTTTGAACAACACACAAAGTAATCGATGTTGGTCTTTCTTTCACCTGCGTTTGTGTCGCCATTTTGAGTTCTGGTCATGTGACGAAAGTATCACGTTATGACGGACTACTTTCTGAACCCACTACAGAGGTGAATGTGAATGATCCGGAGTGCAAGAGAGTGAGCTAACAACTGTGCAGACAGTGTATATCAAGGTCAGACTTTCCGTGGAATACCGTTAGGGCCATTGCCTATGAAATTCTTGACTATAAACGCTATGCTCGATAATACGATGGTGATAACCCAACAGTACAATGACGATAATTATGCGATAGTATTGTGGTGACAACGCGTTGGTACGATGACGATTTAAAAGCGAAAGTGCAATTTAGAAAACACGATTTTATATCGCACTATTATCATCGTATCATCACCGTATGACCATCGAGCATCGAGTTTAAAATCAACAAATTCACGGGCGATGGCCCTAATTGTATTCCATAGCTTATTTTCTTTTTATGTGCTGCACCAATTTCCATATTGTTTATAAAATCACTTTAAAATGAATTGCTTGAACTCGTATAGTTTCAAACGTGCAGATGCACAATCTAATTGGTTTGAAATATTGCAATGTATGCTCTTCATGTTTGTGAAAATACCATTAAAAGACAGTTATCTATTCAAATTTGAGTATTTTTGTCTTCCACAAATACATCCGAAACTTTTGGGCTTTACATTCTAAAGGGAGGTAAAAATTGTAGTAAAATATATTGGCTGTATTCGACCGGTCCACGTATTCGACCGATCAACTTTCGTGAAAAATGAAAATGAATATTAAGCTCCGCCTACCTGTAAGGTGCTCATTTCGTGCTTCAGAAAGATAACCACGATTTGAGACCGTAAAGCAAGGCTGACACTTGCACGATTTTGTGACACGCACTGGCACGACTCGAGTCGTGCCAATGCGCAAACTAGTCTTAAACTGGCGTGAAGTGTGCGTAAACACGTCGTGACTGCGTGCCATGTCGGAACAAAAATTTTGAAATGTTCAAAATTTTGGTCACGACAAAATTTCGCGACCGGGTGGTGAACTATGCGCGAACTGTTCGTGAAATCGTCGGGACGATGTGGGAGGATGCGTGCCAGTACGCGCCATACCACGACTGTCACGAATAGTTCACGAACAGCTCACGTTGAGTTCACGAATAGTTCACGACATGTTCACGAGCAGTTCACGACTACTGCGCGACAGTGGCGCTCGCGTCGGCATACATAGGGTTCCTGAACACTGCTCCCCATTCCAGAGATCGCCAGCGAAAAAACATCACAGAGACAAGATGTCTAAAACAAAGCAGACACGAGCCTCCCAGTTCGTGCCCCAAAATGGCACAACTTGCCACGACAAAATCGTGGCCAAAAGTCGTGCAAGTGTCAGCCTTGCTTTAAGATTTGTGCTTCACGAAAGTTTACAATATCGTGAAATTTACCTGTCGAATACAAAGAGTGCAATGCAAAAAAAACGGGTAATTACTAGTCTAATAAGACTATTGATTTTACCAAATAATCACGAGTCTGAACAAGAATGCCTTAAAAAACAAAATCATTGTGGGGAAAAGGAGAAAATTCTGGTTACCAGCATTTTCTCCTTTTCAACACAATGTTTTTCTACTTTTTCTACAGACAAATCCCATAATTTAAGGAATTAGACCCGTAACACTTCTAGTGCAGCATGAATTTATATTTCTTGATAGTTGATAAATACGGATTTATACAGATACAATACTGTTGCACGTTTTTAACAGACCAAAAATTCCTTTGATGTCTGTCTTGAAATTATTCTTTGATACTTTTGTTAGTTTCGAGAAAAGGGAGGTAATTATTATCTCTATTTATAATGAGAATAGGAAAATTTTTGCTGAAAAAATTATTAATTATGAAAACGCAAAACATTTAGCCCGGTCCTATATGAATATAGTTGCTAAGATGTGAGATGCTCATTATGCAAATCATTCTGATTGGCTGAAAATATGTCATTTATAAAGGTTCACTTTCCCGCGGCATCTCACAGTTCGAAAAGTCTACATGGGAGAGAGGTCTTAAATAGTTGAATTAAAAAAAAAAGTGGCTGAAAAAATGAGGGATAAGATAATTCTGTAACATGTTTAATTAAGTTGTACTTTGCACTAAATCTCTATCTTTATTTTACAGGTGATGTCTACTTGCCATTAAAGTGGTGTAGTTTCTGGTTTTGATTACTGAGTTTAAAGTAATCTTCCAGTACTTGGTTTCTCATTTGATAAAATAAAGGTAGAGTATTGGTTTGTTGTATATAATTAATTTATTATGATAGTATTTTTATTTTTCTTTTATTTACAGAATTAAGAAAAGTCACTATCATCAGTGATTCTATAGCAAAGTATGTTTCGGGGATTGATGGGTGTACCATTCAATCATTTAGGGGAGATACAATAGCAAGAATGACAAGACGGTTACAAGTAAAAGAAGCAAAATTAGAACAATTTGATCATGTTATTTTTCATGTTGGTACAAACGACATAGGTAATAAATGTACTGTAAAACAAATTCTATCAGATTATGGGAATTTAATTGGTGTTTGTCGCAATGTGAAAGATACAATAAACTTTGTAATTTCTGCAATACTTCCTAGGCCAGTGGATCATTTGACTTCTGATCCTATTATTAGACAAGTCAATAACTACTTGCATAGGAAGATGAGTAAAGAAATGAATTTCAAATTTGTCAGCACATATAAACCATTTATGCGTGCAGGAGAGGTGAAGGTCGAGCTTTTTGCAAAAAGAGATGGGGGTTTACATCTGAATTCCTCGGGTACCAACAGACTGAAACAGTTCTTTTTAAATGTAATAACTCACTTGTAACTATTATAGCTTCAAATGTTATTCATGTAACAATTTGTATATAATTATGTATACATAATCTAAATTTTTTTTTTCCTTAACCAAGTACAGCTCATTGTATGGATAAAGAGTCAAAAACATTTTTCTGCAAAACAAATAAGGTAAGAAAGAAAATTGTTAAAACTTTAATCAATTTTATTTTGTGCATTATTAATTTAAGCTTCTTAATCATAAGTGTAGATTAAGATCGAAGAAGAAATGCTTATTTTTGTGTTTTTTAACTCAAAACATCTGTTGTTATTTATGAACTTGTTTTTTGATTTAATGCATGCTTGCCCAAATAACACAGCTTTGCTTGACAAATTTGCCTCACTCATGGAGTAGAATATAAAAGCTGAATATTAATTGAAGTAGAGTATGAAGTATAGTTAAAAATACTGTAATTTTGCTTCATTTGGTTTGTTTACTGTTCTAAATTTGTTTGATTTGTATATTTATTAATATCTTTTTATTAATGTACATTTTGTTTCTTTGTCCTAAGGGTTGGCCGGTGGGTTGGCAGTGGTTTAAATGGAAGATCTTGTTGCTTAGCAGTTGGTAAACAACATGATGCTTCTTTATTAATAAAATAAGCTTTGTATTAAAGCTTTATAATTGAACAAGTAGTTGTTGCACCAATAGTTGTTGAAGCAAATAGTTGTGGTATTAAATAGTTGTTGTATCAATTAAATGATAATTATGAGACTTCTCAATGTACTATGAATAGGACACATATTAAATAATCATATTAAAAGATTTCTTTACTTTTTAATTTGTCTACAATTTTAAGAATGAATAATTGGAAAATTTTTGCTGAAAAAATTATTAATTATGAAAACGCAAAACATTTAGCCCGGTCCTATATGAATATAGTTGCTAAGATGTGAGATGCTCATTATGCAAATCATTCTGATTGGCTGAAAATATGTCATTTATAAAGGTTCACTTTCCCGCGGCATCTCACAGTTCGAAAAGTCTACATGGGAGAGAGGTCTTAAATAGTTGAATTAAAAAAAAAAGTGGCTGAAAAAATGAGGGATAAGATAATTCTGTAACATGTTTAATTAAGTTGTACTTTGCACTAAATCTCTATCTTTATTTTACAGGTGATGTCTACTTGCCATTAAAGTGGTGTAGTTTCTGGTTTTGATTACTGAGTTTAAAGTAATCTTCCAGTACTTGGTTTCTCATTTGATAAAATAAAGGTAGAGTATTGGTTTGTTGTATATAATTAATTTATTATGATAGTATTTTTATTTTTCTTTTATTTACAGAATTAAGAAAAGTCACTATCATCAGTGATTCTATAGCAAAGTATGTTTCGGGGATTGATGGGTGTACCATTCAATCATTTAGGGGAGATACAATAGCAAGAATGACAAGACGGTTACAAGTAAAAGAAGCAAAATTAGAACAATTTGATCATGTTATTTTTCATGTTGGTACAAACGACATAGGTAATAAATGTACTGTAAAACAAATTCTATCAGATTATGGGAATTTAATTGGTGTTTGTCGCAATGTGAAAGATACAATAAACTTTGTAATTTCTGCAATACTTCCTAGGCCAGTGGATCATTTGACTTCTGATCCTATTATTAGACAAGTCAATAACTACTTGCATGGGAGAGTCTACATGGGAGAGAGGTCTTAAATAGTTGAATTAAAAAAACCCACCCACCCTCCCTTTATATGAATAACTTTTAAATAGTCTTTGTTTTATGTATGTTTTTTTTTTTTTTTTTTTTTTTTGGTTTGCATGTTGTTTCCATGTTGTTCATTTCCTTTCATTGCTCATGTCGTTTTTAGTTGGGTCATACTTTTAATCAGGGTTTGTATATAAGCCCTGTTTAGAATTAAATATTTAAAGTTCATTGTATATTGTAATGTTCATTTAAACAGGCAGTGGTTTAAATGGAAGATCTTGTTGCTTAGCAGTTGGTAAACAACATGATGCTTCTTTATTAATAAAATAAGCTTTGTATTAAAGCTTTATAATTGAACAAGTAGTTGTTGCACCAATAGTTGTTGAAGCAAATAGTTGTGGTATTAAATAGTTGTTGTATCAATTAAATGATAATTATGAGACTTCTCAATGTACTATGAATAGGACACATATTAAATAATCATATTAAAAGATTTCTTTACTTTTTAATTTGTCCACAATTTTAAGAATGAATAATTTAGTGTTTTTGAATACATAACTGAGAGTTCTAAGAAGGACAACAAGGAAAAAGTGGCTCGGGTAAAGTAGTACAATAATACTCATTCTTAATCATAGCTAATTTTATAGGATAATACTATCGTGGAAACAGCTGTTTTCTATTGTGGGTCAACTATCTTAAGGTAAGACCTGTGTAATGCACTTCCGGTGAAATTTCTAATTGGTTGATCAATAACGATAAATAAGGATTTATGCAGAAATACTATTTTTGCACATTTCTAACTGATCAGAAATTCCGTTTATGTCTATCTTGAAATTATTTTTTGATACTTTTGTTAGTTTTCTAAAAAAAAAAAGAGAGGTAATTATTATCTCTTTTTGGATTGAGAATATAGTGGTTTGGGTTTAAAAATGATAATTCAAAGAAGGAAAAATGGAAAAAAATGTAATGGTGAAAGTAGTTCAACAAAACTAATTTTTAATTATAGCTAATTTTGCAGGATGATATTTTAGTGGAAATAGCTGTTTTCCATTACAGAGGTCTTACCTTAAGCCACATTTGATTTGTTGACCGCGAGTCCTTTGAATTTGAGTCAGCCTAATAATGTGCTTTATATGATTGACTGACTGATGCGTAGTGCTTTAACCCTTATACTGTTATATAACTAAAATTAAATTTTTGATTCGATATTAATTACTCAAATATTGCTGATTTAACCCTTTCCCAAATGACAAATTTTAGACTGTCCAAAATTCCCAAAGTGTTTGCAGATGACAATTCTAAATTTGATTAGAATGACAGAAGGTTTTCCGATAGGCTGGAAAACACTGTGGGAAAAGGAGAAATTGCTCGTAACGAGCAATTTCTCCTTTTCCCACATTGTTTTCTAAAGACTTGTACTGCAGACACGTAAAAACCAGGGCTTGTTTGGGAAAGGGTTAAACATGGTTTTAGAGGAATGACAATTTATCTCCTTTTCAGACAGTGTAGATCAAAGATCAGACTGTACGTTCTGTGCAGTCTGATCTTGATCTACACTGTCTGCAAAAGGTCAGCTAGTCGCAATTAGCAGGCAAAAGGTCAAGTCACTTTCAACATTATTCGGTCATATCACGTTGAAGGCTCACAGATTAATAATATTTCCTGGGTGTCACTAATATTAGAGTTGGGCTCTGAAGTGTTTTGCCAAAAGGCACTCCAAAGAAAACCCAAGTGGATCCAATGAGGCTCGAACCCGGGCCATCTGGGTCACGATTCCTAACTTTACCGCCAAACCAAGCAGGACAACTGTACCAATTTGCCCTATTTTATAGCGGTACTCCCGCTGAAAGCTTTAATTTAGATAATATTAATATTTATTTCATGCTTTCCGGTAGGACATCGAGAAATAACAGTGAAAATATTTTTCGATATTACACGGGTACGACCAGTTAAAATACCGATTTTCATGTTATTGTTGTCTAGCTTAATTGCGCGTGCCTTACAACCAGATGGAAATATGACGTCATTTACCTTACATTTCTCGCGCCTGACGTAATATTGTAATGCGTTGCTATGAGGGAGGGGTACGCAACGGGGAATAAGAGAAAAGAACTGTACTGGATTTTTGATAAAGCTCCTCCCAGAGAAGGTTATAAGCATGAAATAAATAGATTTCTTTTCGGTGAAAGATCGAAATTTATTTCATCTCGTAAACACCATCGGTAATATTTTCACCCGTGGCTGAGCCACTCGTGAAAATATTACCGATGGTGTCCACTCAATGAAATGAATTTCGATCTTTCACCGAAAAAAAAAATAAATTTCGATCTTTCATCGAAAAAAAATAAATAAATAGAGGATATTTGTGAGTGGCGCAGCCACGAGTGAAAATATCACCGATGGTATTCACGAGATGAAATAAATTTCGATCTTTCACCGAAAAAAAATATATTTATTTCATATCGGAAATCTTCGATTCAAAAACCGGAAACGACGAGTGTGTTTACATGGAAGGCAACAACTCAGCGAGATGCATTTTCTATCGACCGTAATCTGAGCAACCTTGCAACAGACAGACACAATATTTTGCACGAACGTATAAGAATGACTATAATTTGATAAAGACAAAATGACTTAAAACTTGCTGAAAATGAGTATAAAGCCTCTTAGATGATAGGGAATGCCTAGATGACGTGCATTGGATGGCTTCGAGTTAGACACACTTCATATTGCTTATCAGTGCTCCCGAGGTAAACATACTTAAAACTATGTCGTCACTAGCGATGTCACAGTATATAAACGAACTGTACCCAAACCGGATATTGGGAGTAAATTCCATGAGTCGATTGGTGAAAACAGATGGGTGCCTTTAAATAATTGAGATCGACAGGTTGTTGTGACTTTCACGCAACTTGTAAACATTTGCATCATTGAATGAAATAATGTATCTTTCAAATAAATACATCATTTACCATCTTTGGCCGTGTAATTGCTGATAAGGTGCAATACTCGTCTTCACTTCTTTTGCTCACTACTATACATGCTGTTTTCACAAGGCAATTTATGTATAATTCTGTCTATTTATCCGATACCCATTTGTAAAGTTTTGTTTCTAAATGTATGCTCCTCACAAAACAGCCAATATATGCCGACAAAACTTGTTAAAATTACCTACAAATGTATGGAAATTCTGCATGGCGAACGGTTTGATACTGTACCCTTCTTGCAAATATCAAGGAAATGATCTGTACATTACTTGCGAGTTGGCTGAACGAATTCTTGCGAGTACCATACGGGGATTTCCATTGCTTTATATCTATACAAGAGCGAAGCATCCATTACGCACGTTACTAGAGTGCTCAATACAAACTTTGTTTCGCAATTTATTCCTTACATTGTCATTTCAATGCAGTTGTACTGAAGAATCTTTGAAATTTTTGTGGCAAAAAGTGGAACTCCTCGTTAAAGCAATTTCACCCTTTGCCACAACACTTTGTATGCTGTATAAAATCTAATATACATATCACAAGTAAAAAATATTAGCTGTGATTATATGTGAATCATTTCTAAGTATACGTTCAAAATGACAAAACTTTGTCTCATTGGCAAAACCATAACATGAGCTTCGCACAGCAGCGCATATACGCTAAAAGGGGCTTGTCAGTGAAATGGGTTAAAATCTAGAACCCTACAGAGATCCAAATTTGAAAAGTCACGCATCATAGAGATACATTCTAAGTTTCAAATCATTCCGATGGAAACTGTGGGTGCATACAAAAAAAGATGCTAACGGTGACCGACCGAGGCCATAAAATAATACGACCCTTCCATCGTATAAAAAAAAAAATCCAAGTGCTGTCAGCACTGTAATCGGTCGACACTGAATAATCTCTAACCTATTGCTATTCGACCCCTCGTCTACCCACCGTGTGTACAACCTTATCCTCGTACCACCACTATGAAATACGCTATTTTATATTATAAAAGTGGAACAATGATTTTGTTCTTTTGTCATTATCAGTGCCATTTCTGAACACCATTCGTTGTATGTTTTGTTGAAGGATTACGTGTCACAAGGACTATGTGTCACATTTTATTTGCGTTTTTAGTTCATGCAGAGTGTACTGCACATCTCTTTTATTACAGCAGGGTATGGGTGGAGCTGTATTTTATTTCCATAAGTTAGTGTTGAAATCGGTGATCAAGGCGGACCAGAATAAAAGACAATATCAAATATGAAACACGGGAGATATGCGACAGGTCATTGAACATCTATTCTTGTGGCTGTAAACAGTCACTGAAGATCGGGTTTTTGACAGAAAAGCAGCCAAACATAATAGTATAAAAAGACTTGGTTTTATTCTGCTTCCTTTTCATGAGTTACAGGTGGCCCTTCAGACTTTGGGACAAAAATTTTACAAAAATACAAAAAAAAAAAATCTTTATACTCCCATAGCCGTATGATTTTCTTTCATTAAACCCCAGTAGTCGAAAACCATCCGACAACAAGAGAAATAAGAGATTTACCACAGCCCAGGTCAACACTGACGGGACACACTGTCTATTTTTATAATTTGCTCATTTACATACTTGGAATACACAGACGAAGCTTCAAACATAGCGTCCGAAGAAGACATTATGGAAAATAAATACATCTTTCTTATGGAATTTAAGCGTCATTAGTCACATGCCTGTCACTTATTTATAATTAACATTCCCACAATGCTTTTTTTTATTTTTTTGGCGCGAAATCTAAAAATAGCCTAATGGGCAAGGCAGCCTTTTAAGGGAATACCACCCCCAATTTCATTGTAATATTATGATTCTTTATTATTGATAATTGGTGTTGTTTTTTCATATAAATTTCAGTGATATATATATTATTTAATTTTGTGTGATGTGAAAAACCTATATACCCACCTTTAAGGAACAGAACGAATTCATGCAATAAAACTTCACAATTCGTATTCATCTGCTAATAGATAAAAAGAAGGATTCATCTGCTAATAGATAAAAAGAGGAATTACCCTTTCCTGATACGGCATCTTGGACTCATCCAATTTGGGAGAATTTAGGGGAAAATTTACAGATCTGCTTAATAAAAGTATAATGTTGAAAAAGAATAGAAAATGTTACGAGAAAGGAAGAAATTATTCGTTGAGTGTGATTTCTTCTCAAATTCTTACAATATTTTCATAAGTGATTGACTGATGACTCATTTCTATGAGAAATAGGAATAACCACTATAAAACATTCAGATTCTTCAAGGAACTTGTGAACATCCCTCACTGGTGTCTTTCTTTATGGGGCTTTTTTAAAATGGTGACACATTAACAAGCCTTGAAACTCACTGTCTTAGTATCATCATTAGGTAGCAGAGGCCTGTTACACAGCTTCATATCTTTTGGAATACTTTTGAAGTTTTTTTTTATACGAAATTGTTTCTTTTCTTTGTGAGTCAAATTCTGAAATTTTGATCTTGAGGTTTTTCCGTTATGGATTTCCAAATTATGATTTATTATATCACCAAAGCTTGTGGTTGACAGTTTGCTGTAAAGGCATCTGATTACTCCATTTTATAAATGAAAATGTACAGATTTATACCATCAGGCATCAGATTTGTTATCCCAAGAACCGTACAGAATATTTGAAAAAACTCCCAAGACATCGTACAGATAGATTTCCTAAACTCGCAAGTAAGTGTACGAATCACCAGCAAGAAACGTACAGTTGACCTACTTTACATAGAGGCATTAATTCTTATTTTTTATGTTCAAAGTCGAACTTTAAAATGCCTAATGCCGCAAATGTCTTTTCTAATTAATTAATTGCACCGGTTCAAACTCAGAAAACGTGTTTCAGCCAGCCTTAACATGATAAAAGCTGATTTAAGATCGGGTCTACTGCAAATGACGCTGTAGCCTGCGGTGAGTATTGAGAATTTCAATGTTTTCAAGCTAAGAATGATTATGTAGCAGTTTATGTATTAACAATACAGGTGTGGCATAAACTATACATAAAGATTCACATAGTTTACATTCAGCAGTATGAAAGACGCAACAATTTTTATCTCGGCTGTCTCTAATGCAAAGTGGACATCACTGAAATTTACTCGCAATATCCGGTTCGGGTACAGTTCGTTTATATACTGTGGATGTTATTCACTATGAAAAACTGAAGAAAAAAAAAACACTGAGGAAACCCGGTACTTTACATATGGGACATACCAAATCCGGCTTATCAGTGCCGCCGAGACGTCATTTGTGCAGGTATTCTGCATCCAAACAAAGTTCAATTCTATTGATTAGTGTTGTAAGATACTGCAGCTCTGCAGATAACACCGCATCCTCTTTGTTCAAAGCATATAAAAATATCTATTGAAATGCTAAACTGCAGTTTTAAACTTCAAATTTGCAATAAGTTGGCCCTTAAGTATCTTATCTTTTCTATCTCAGTGTTTTTTTTCTTAAATATATCAATGAGAATTTTTTATTCAAATTTGATTCATTTCTGACTTTGGCAACCATGTCTGAAAGTTTTGCACTTTGCATTTTAAAGGGAGGTAAAAACTGTAGTTAACAATATTGACTTTACCGAACAATCACGTTTACGAACTAGAGTGCTTTGATAACATCGTGGGAAAAAAAATGAGAAAATGTTGGTGACCAGCATTTTCTCCTTTTCCCACAATGTTTTCAAAAGGCTTCTATTCCTGACCCGTAAAAAGCAGGGATTGTTTGGGAAAGGGGTAAATATTAGGGAATGCTTAGATGACGTGCATTGGCTGCCTTCGAGTTGGACCACAGGAATTTGACATTCTATAACCAAAATAAATGATAAAATATGAAAAAAAATCTCCCCTGTATGATATAAACACAAGGAATGCAACGTCTCGATTGCTGGCGCGAGCACCCGACAGCCTTTCCCAACCAAAATCACCCACGAAACAAACATTGATCATAATCTCATTTAGCCTATCGATAGACGACACATTAATGTACCTGCGACATCCGGCGATACCTCAGTAGACACCTTTCAACCAGAGATATCCGTCATGTTTTACAGCTCTATCAGGACATTTTGATTTATCCGGGTGGCCATTCGCTGACGTCACAGAAAGTAGCAGGTAGCGTATTTTCGTATTACTTATTACTATTATTTTTTTTCTTTTTTAAGATACTTATGGACATCACATGATACTAAAGATTTTTCTATAGTATCATGTACGGATATCACATGATGGATCATGTATGAACATCACATGATACTAAAGATTTTTCTTTCGTATCATGTGATGTCCATAAGTATCTTAAAAACGAAGAAGATAATAGTAATAAGTAATACGAAAATACGCTACCAGCTACTTTCTGTGGCGTCAGCGAATGGCCACCCGGATAAATCAAAATGTCCTGATAGAGCTGTAAAACATGGTGGATATCTCCGGTTGAAAGGTGTCTACTGAGGTATCGCCGGATGTCGCAGGTACATTAATGTGTTGTCTATCGCTAGGCTGAAGGAGATTATGATCAATGTTTGTTTCGTGGGTGATTTTGGTTTGGAAAGGCTGTCGGGTGCTCGCGCCAGCAATCGAGACGTTACATTCCTTGTATTTATATATTTCTGGGGAGATTTTTTTCATATTTTATCATTTATTTTGGTTATAGAATGTCAAATTCTTGTGGATAATTCAAAGAAGGAAAAAGTGGAAAAATGAATCGGTGAAAGTAGTTCAAAAATACTCATTTTTAATTATAACTAATTTTGCAGGATGATATTTCAGTGGAAATAGTTGAATGTACGAATTGTTTGTCAACTGAAATACAGTTAGAAAGATTTTGATAGAAAATTGAAACTCAAGTTTTCTTTTGTAAGAGGAGACTTATAATTTTCAGAACGGTAAACCGGCGTATTTCCGGGCAATGAATGCATCGATTTGACACATTAATCCACCAGTTACAGCCGAGGGATATGATGACTCCCATCCTCGGATACCCCGGGTCTCCCTATTTGCTATGCTACATCGACCCCTGGGACAATTAATTGAATTTCCCTCGCTTTACTGCTGGCCGAATGCTGGCTTTTCATTGGTTGCATCATTTTGTGATGGGCGAGTCTATGTACGCTATGACGTTTCGTATCGATTTTCGGCGGCTGATTCAAAGTTTTATTAGTCAATTGTCCCAGGGGTCAATATAGCGTTGCAAATAGGGAGACCCCGGGGTATCCGGGGATGGATGGCTCCCATCACCCGAGGTATGCCAAATATATTTCATAGGCAGCCGTGACAACATTTTTCATACGCTTGGTCGTTGACGACGCAGATGTTCTGCATCCGGTAAAAATTTGAGATGTATTATAGAACAACACGTTAACTGCAGCCCTGCAGATAATATGGACAGTATCAATTCTTAAAACATGCAATTGATATTTATGATAGCTAAATTTCTTACCTAAACTTTTAGGGCCGCAAACCTGTAATGTTATGAACTTGAAATATCAATTTATTTGATGATTATTTTTTCTTTAAGAATATAAAAAAATGAATCAAATAATATTCAAAATCCAGTTACATTGCTTTAAGCGAAGGTTTCTGAAAATATGGCCCTCGAATTTTAAAGGGAGGTAAAAATGATAAACAATCACGGATCTTAAAACGATGCTTTTGAAAAGATTGTGGGAAAAGGAGAAAATGCTGGTTACCAGCATTTTCTCCTCTTCCCACAATCTTTTCTAATTTATCAAAGACAAATTTCATCATTTCAGTCACATTTAATTTGTTTTCAGCACGTGCTTTCAGTTTGTCTGCATCTTTGTTGTGTGGTAAAGAGAACTAAGCCTCATTTAACTTGTCGTCTACAGAACCATTTTTTTTTTTATCTCAACTGGCCAAAGGTGTGAGAACTTATGTCATAGCCCGGTGTACTTGGTGTGTGCATACGTGCATCCACAGGTGAAAGGCAACGCCAATGTAAATCCTGTATTATATACTAATACTGAAAGGTAAACAACTCGTATATCAATATATTAGCGTGTAATACAGGATTTACATTGTCGTCGCCGTTCACCTGTGGTGCCACTGCGGCAATTAACCTAGTAGATTACAAGCTGTGAATTATGTTAATGACCGAACTACGTACCATCTATCTATACGATACAGCCTCTCTGTAGCCACTATATATAGAGCTCTACTGTGTTCGGTGTTAGAACTTAAGGTACGAGCTGTGTAATGGAAAAAAGCTATTTCCACTGAAATATCATCATGCAAAATTAGCTATAATTAAAAATGAGTATTATTGAACTACTTTCACCTTTTCCTTTTTTTCCATTTTTTTCTTCTTTGAATTATTAATTATAAATCTAAAACCGCTATATTCTCAATTGAAAAAGAGATACTAATTACCTCCCTTTTTGGAAAACGAACAAAAATATCAAAAAATAGTTTCAAGATAGATATAAACGGAATTTCTGATCCATTAGAAATGTGCAAAAATATTATTTCTGCATAAATCCTTATTTATCCTTATTTAACAACCAATCAACCAATCAAAATTTCTGCCAAATGTTCACTGGAAGTGCATTACACAGGTCTTACCTTAATTATGACTTCAAATTCAGCAGATGCAACAAATTTTGCCAGGAATAGATATTAAAGGGAGGTTATAAATTTAAAGCTACTTTTCCCCTACCTAGGTGGATTTGTGGTAAAAAAAAATGAAAAAGACTGGCTAAACCAAGGTAGTTTACCGCCCATTATCTCCCGCTAGATGGCATTCTATAAATACTCATCTATCTGATATGGGCATCCTGGGTACAGAACCGAACCACTTTCCTACGCGACAACCGTTACTTTGAATTTAAAACAAAAAAAAGGTTTACACAATAAAACGCTACCTCGTGCAATTCACTCAACTGTGATCAGCAGTTTAGAGAAATCTGTGGGTAAAATAGGTCTCATTTCTCCTCAAACGTATTGATACGTAAAAGCTATTTTCAACTGTATAGAGCGTAACATTACAGTCAGCCTGCTTTCGGGGCTAGTAGTGATGCGTCATATAGGACAGTCGAATCTTCGAAGAATATGACATGCGCAGACAACGGTTTACCGCCCAGCCCGCCTAGTTTAGTTGGTAGAGCATAGGGCTTGTAAACTGGCCATCATAACCCTTTCCCAAATGTTATGTTGTTTTGTATCTGGGTGCAGGGTTAATGAACACGAGTAGTAGTTTTCTATTAGATGTTTAACCTATGCTACCTAGTTACAGACTGCTATCAGAGAGGAATGCATATAGTATAAAAGGGGTCAAGAACAGTAACTCTTACAGGGGCAGTACATACTGCAATCAGAATGGCAAGGGTTATTTCCCATATGATAACACCAAACGACAAATTTTGGACTCTTCCAAAGTGAAAGAGTTTGCAGGCGACAATTTTAGATTTTGAGAAAATGGCAGAAAGTTCCCAAAAAGGGTAGAAAACACTGTGGGAAAAGGAGAAATTGCTCATTACAAGCAATTTTCTAGGATATAGAGGATATTTTTTTTTTTTCCGCTGAAATATCGAAATTTATTTCATCGAGTGGACATCATCGGTAATATTTTCATGAGTGGCACAGCCACGAGTGAAAATATTACTGATGGTGTTCACGAGATGAAATAAATTTCGTTCTTTCACCAAAAAAAAACCAAATATTCTATTTATTTCATGCTTTTAACCCTTGCTAGGAGGAGCTTTATCAAAATCCAGTACAGTTCTTTTCCGTCATTCCACGTGGCGTACCCCTCCCGCATAGCAACGCATTACAATATTACGTCAAGCGCGAGAAATATAAGATATATGACGTCATATTTCCTATCTGATTGTCAAGCACACGCAATTTACCTAGGCAACAAGAACGTGAAAATCGTTATTTTCACTGGTGGTACCAGTGTAAGATCGAAAAATATCTTCACTGCTATTTCTCGATATCCTACAGGAAAGCATGAAATAAATAGAGGATATTTGTTTTTTTCGGTGTAAGATCGAAATTTATTTCATCGAGTGGACACCATCGGTAATATTTTCACGAGTGGCGCAGCCACGAGTGAAAATATTACCGATGGTGTTCACGAGATGAAATAAATTTCGATCTTTCACCGAAAAAAACAAATATTCTATTTATTTTATGCTTTTAACCCTTTCTGGGAGGAGCTTTATCAAAATTCAGTACAATTCTTTTCCATCTTTCCCCGTGGCGTACCCCTCCCGCATAGCAACGTGACGTCAAGCGCGAGAAATGTAAGATATATGACGTCATATTTCCCATCTGGTTGTTAGGCACGCGCAATTTACCTAGGCAACAAGAACGTGAAAATCGGTATTTTCACTGGTGTAAGATCGAAAAATATTTTTACTGCTATTTCTCGATATCCCACCGGAAAGCATGAAATAAAATATTATATTATAGTGGAAATAGCTGTTTTCTATTACGGGACCTCTACCTTAAATCTCAAATGGCGTAATTCTTTATTGATGGGTAAAAAACATTGTGGGAAAAGGACAAAATGGTCTCCAGCATTTTCTCCTTTTGCCACAATTTTTTGAAAAAGCTTATTTCCAAGGGTCGTCAAAAGTTGTCATTGTGTGGGAAAGTATTAAATCATACCTGCAGGCCAAATTGTACCCTGGGTGGCTAAGATTTTCTCCACCTTCTCCGGGTTGTCTAGAACTTCTCGTAGATTTACAGACTGGTCCAATAACACTAGTCCACTCTGTTGGTAAAAATAAACATGACGGTTATTTGGATGGATGGATGGATGGATGGATGGATGGATGGGATGGGATGGGATGGGATGGGATGGGATGGGATGAGATGAGATGAGAAGGGTGGATGGATGGGATGGGAAAGGGGATGGGATGGGATGTCGATGTGTATGGATGGATGGATGGATGGGATGAGATGGGATGGGATGGGATGGGATGGATGAATGGATGGATGGATTGATTGATGGATGAATGAATGGATGGGATGGGATGGGATGGGATGGGATGGGATGGAATGGAATGGAATGGAATGGAATGGAATGGATTGGGATGGGATGGGATGGGATGAGATGGGATGGGTGGATGGATGGGATGGGATGGGATGGGTGGAAGGGATGGGATGAATGGATGTGGATGGATGGATGGATGGGATGGGATAGGATGGGATGGATGGATGGATGGATGGATTGGATAGGATGGGATACTATGGGATGGGATGGGTGGATGGTTGATGGATGGATGGATGGATGGGATGGGACGGACGGACGGACTGATGGAATACGATGGGATGGGATGAGTGGATGGGTGGATGGATGGATGGATGGATGGATGGGATTGGATGGATGGGATAGAATGGGATGGATGGATGGATGGATGGATGGGATGGGATAGGATGGATGGGATGTAATGGGTGGATAGATGGATGGGATGGGATGGGATGGGTGGAAGGAATGGGATGAATGGATATGGATGGAAAGGATGGATGGATGGATGGATGGATGGATGGATGGGATGGGATGGGATGGGATGGGTGGATAGATGGATGGGATGTGATGGGATGGGATTGGATGGGATTGGTGGAAGAGATAAGATGCATGGATAGATGGGATGGGATGGGATGGGATGGGATGGGATGGAATGGGATGGGGTGGGATGGGATGGGTGGATGGATTGATGGGATGAATGGATAGATAGATGGGATGGGATGTAGGATCGATGGGATGGGATGGGTGGAAGAAATAGATGGATGTTTGGATGGGATGGATGGATGGATGGGATGGGATAGGATTGGATGGGATGAATGGTTTGATGGATGGGATTGGATGGGATAGGATGGATGGATAGATGGATGGAAGGATGGATGGATGGATGGATGGGATGGGATGGGATGGGAAGGGATGGGATGGGATGAATGGATGGATTGATTGATGGATTGATGAATGGATAGGATTGGGTGAATGGATGGATTGATTGATGGGATGGGATGGGATGAATGGATGGATTGATGGGATGGGATGGGATGGGATGAATGGATGGATGGATGGATGGATGGGATGGGATAGGATAGGGTGGGATGGGATAGGATGGGATGGGATGGGTCGGGATGAATCGATGGATGGATGCATGCATGTGATGGGATGAAATTGGATAGGATGGGATAGGATGGGATGAGATGGATGGATGGATGGATGGATGGATGGATGGATGGGATGGGATGGGATGGGATTGGATTGGAGGATGGATATATGGATGATGAGATGGATGGGAAGGATGGATGGATGGATGGACTGATGGATGGATGGATGAATGGATGGAATTGGATGGGATGGGATGGAATGGGATGGCATTGGATAGGATGGGATGGGATGGATGGATGGATGGATGGATGGATGGATGGATGAGATGGGATGGGATGGATGGATGGATGGATGGATGGATGGATGGGATGGGATGGGATGGGATGGGATGGATGGATGGATGAATGGATGGGATTGGATAGGATAAGGTGGGATGGGATTGGATCGGATTGGATGAAGGGATGGACAGACAGATGGATGGGATGGGATGGGATGGATGGATGGATTGATGGGATGGGATTGGATGGGATGGATGGATGGATGGATGAGAGGGGATGAGATTGGATGAGAATGGAATATAGGATAGGGTTGGGTGTTATCAATGGATGGATATATTGGTCTACATATGGACAATTGGTAGATGGATAAAAAGTGGCTATTTGAGTGAGTGAGTGAGTGTTATGTACATGCCCAGTTATTATTAGCTTTGTTCATGTGTGTATCTATTTTTGAATGGTTTTCCCCTGTTGCTATTTTTAGAACTGGATTCTCTCTTGTGGAATATTGTGCTGGAAGTTTCCAGGCCTTTATACAATCTGTTTACTAGAAGTTATGCAACTGATTTTAACATGAATTTTCTGGAAGTTTCTCTGTTATTATAAAAGGAAAAGCTTTTTACATCTCAGGGTTCACTAGTTAATACATGATTGCCAGACTACAGTGGGGATTATCTTGTGTTTGTGTCCTATAATTAGTGCTTGGATTATATTCAGTTTGGATTTGGATCAGACTAGACTAAAGTGAGGATTACTTTGTGTGCTTAGATTACATTCAGTTTGGATCAGGATCACATTGGAATTAAGACTGGAATAGTTTGTCTTCTGAATTTAACGTCTAAGGTATTGTTTTGTACTATTGTAATATTGTCACTGTTTATTTGATATTTTTGTTAATAAATTCTGTTAATTGTTATCGTTTGTTGCTGGCTTCTTCTTTCTAGTTACACCTGACTCGTAACAGAAATTGGGGGCTCTTCCGGGATTGGAAAATAGACTAACGTATTTGTTTTCCATTTTGGACTATCCATCGATTGGAAAATAAGACTAACGCGTTCGTCTACTAATCAGTAATTATAATAATTTTGTACTTGAATCCAGCAACAAACAAACATGTCTTTTGACTTATATAAATTTACGGCTGAACCATCTGTGGAGTTATTGAATTTGGGTAAAAAGACTGATTTGCTTAATCTTGCTAAGCACTATAAATTGTCTGAAATAAAATCTTCAATGCGTAAACATGAAATTAAGAACATTTTGGTACAATATTTTGTTGATGAGGAAATTTTTAATGAAAATGCTCTTTCCCTGATAGTTGACGTTCAGTCAGTTTCAAGTTCGAAAGAACTTGAATTAAAACTTCAGATCAGACAATTAGAAATTCAGGAAAGAGAGAAAGAAAGAGAATGGGAAGAGAGAGAGAAAGAAAGAGAAAGGGAAAGAGAAAGGGAGAGAGAAGAAAGAGAAAGGGAAAGAGAAAGGGAGAGAGAAGAAAGAGAAAGGGAAGAGAGAGAGAAGGAAAGAGAAAGGGAAGAGAGAGAGAAGGAGAGAGAATTTCAATTAAGAATGAGGGAAATAGAAATGCAAGAAAGAGCAAATCAGCCGAAGCAAAAGATTGAATACAATTTTGATGTTACAAAACATATTAGGCTTGTTCCTCCATTTCAAGAAAAAGAAGTTGATAAATACTTCCTACACTTTGAAAAAGTTGCAGAAAACTTAAATTGGCCAAGAGAGCACTGGACTTTGCTTCTGCAAAGTGTTTTGATAGGCAAAGCTCGTGAAATTTATACACAACTAGGTGTTGAACAATGTCATCATTATGAGACTGTTAAAGAACTTATTCTCAAAGGTTATGAGCTGGTTCCAGAAGCATATAGACAAAAATTTAGAAATTGTAAAAAAGATTCTAACCAGACTCATGTTGAATTTGCTAGAAACAAAGAACAGTTATTTGATAGATGGTGCTGTTCTAAGAAAATAGACCAAAATTATGATAAACTAAGACAACTTATGTTAGTTGAAGAATTCAAACGTTGTATTCAATTTGATGTTAAGACATTCTTAGACGAAAAACAAGTTGAAACTTTAGAAGAAGCAGCTCGTCTGGCTGATAATTACTACCTTACACATAAAGTTTCTTTTATTGCTAAACCAAAACCCACTTCCTCACATCCCCAAAATAAATTTATGTCTGGTAATTCATCTGGCATGCCCAGTCAATCCAATACACCCAAACCCAATTCTACTAGTGAAACCAAAAGTCAATATCCCTTATCTCGACCCACTTGTAACTATTGTAAGAAACCTGGTCACCTTGTTTCTGAATGTTTGAAATTAAAAAGGAAGTTAGAAAGTGATGAAGCCAAGCCAACAGGGCTCACCACTCTTAGACCAAGGCCACAGTCTTCTATTAAAACCAATACAATTGACATAGTCACAAAACCCAAGTCTGATTCTACTATGGAGATTTTTGAACCATTTATGTTGAATGGTTTTGTATCACTTTCAGGTGATAATTGCCCACCTACCCCTATTAAAATTTTAAGAGACACAGGAGCTTCTCAATCTCTTATTTTAGCAGATATACTGCCTTTTTCTGAGAAGACTTCTTCCGGTACTAGTGTCCTTATTCAGGGTGTAGAGTGTGGAACTGTTAATATCCCTCTCCATCACGTTAATTTGTCATCAGATTTGGTTACTGGGCCTGTGGTTATTGGTATTAAACCTTCCTTACCATTTAAAGGTGTCCATTTATTGCTAGGCAATGACTTAGCTGGAGATAAGGTTGTGGTAAATCCACTTGTAACTGACACACCAAATATAGGTCAAACAGATGACCCTATCGAGCAGGAAATTCCTGACTTGTATCCTTCTTGTGCAGTTACCCGAGCTATGGCTAAAAAGGCCATTTTGGAAAACTCAAACTCTGATATTGACTTGACGGATACTTTTATCGGTCAATATTTTAATAATGAGATTAAAAAGTCTCTTGATCCCTGTTTGTCTGATACTCAGACAGACTCGTCAATGTCTTGCCATTCTCCACCAAGGTCTATTGACCAAGGTCACGACACGCTGTCAAAGTCACAGCTTATCCAGGAACAGCAAACTGATCCTGAGATTTCAAAATTAATTTTTAAGGCTTTACCTGAAGATGAAATTTCAGAGGTCCCAATGTGTTACTATATAAAGAATGGGATTCTTATGAGAAAATGGCGACCATTTGATGTCCCAGCTGATGATGAATGGGCTGTTTACCACCAAATTGTGGTTCCAAAGTCATATCGTCATGAAATACTAAGTATAGCCCATGAAAGTCCTATGTCAGGTCATCTAGGTATAAACAAGACCTATCACAAAATTATTAATCATTTTTATTGGCCTGGTCTCAAATCAGATGTCTCTAAATATTGTAAAACTTGCCATACATGTCAAATGGTAGGTAAACCCAACCAAACCATTCCCAAAGCTCAATTACAACCTATTCCTGCTTTTGATGAACCTTTCAGTAGGATACTTATAGATTGTGTTGGTCCTTTACCTCGAACCAAGTCAGGAAATGAGTATCTCTTAACAATTATGTGTACTTCTACACGTTTTCCTGAAGCTATTCCTTTAAGGAACATCAAAACAAAGTCAATAGTCAAAGCTCTTATAAAATTTTTCACATTTGTTGGTCTTCCAAAATCAGTTCAGTCTGATCAAGGGTCAAATTTTATGTCTGGTATATTCCAACAGGTTATGCATGAATTAGGAATCAAGCAATATAGGTCATCCGCCTATCACCCTGAAAGTCAAGGTGCTTTAGAAAGATTTCATCAGACATTAAAAAATATGATAAGATCATATTGCTTTGACACTGAAAAAGATTGGGATGAGGGCATCCATTTGTTACTATTTGCAGCCAGAGAATCTGTACAAGAATCTCTTGGTTTCAGTCCTTTTGAATTAGTTTTTGGCCATTCTGTTCGTGGACCTTTAAAACTTTTGAAGGAGAAATTTCTCTCAAATGATGAAACACCTTTGAATTTACTACAGTATGTTTCTGACTTCAGAAATAGACTGTCTAGGGCATGTGAGGTTGCTAGGTCCAATCTTAAAATGTCTCAGGGCAAAATGAAAGCAAAATATGACAACCATGTTATAGATAGAAAATTTAAACCAGGTGACAAAGTCCTTGCTCTTTTGCCAATACCTGGCAGACCTTTACAGGCAAGATATTTTGGACCCTACACTATTGACAAGAAAACAAGTGATTTGAACTATATAATTAATACTCCAGGAAGGCGTAAAAACAAACAAATGTGTCATATAAATATGTTAAAGGAATACTTTGACAGAGATAGCTCTATTTCAAAACCAATTACAGTTGTAAACACTGTCCCACAAGAATCAAATGTATCTGATCTTGAAGTAAATTCGGACTTCATTGATAAATCTGATCCTGGTCCATCTAAACTTGAGAATTCTGATATTTTGAGAAATCTTAACAACAAACTATCTCACTTGGAACCATCGCAGCAGGAAGAGCTGAAACAGTTGATACATGAATATGAACATTTATTTCCTGATATCCCCACAAGAACAGATAAAATCTATCATGATGTCATTGTGGAAGATTCTAAACCAATAAAGCAACTTCCATATAGAATGAATCCTTTGAAACAGAAATACCTCCAAGATGAAATAAAATACTTACTGGAAAATGACTTTATTGAACCTAGCCAGAGTAATTACAGTTCACCATGTATATTAGTACCTAAATCAAATGGAACTTATAGAATGTGTACTGACTATCGTAAAGTGAACTCTGTGACAAAAACAGACTCTTTTCCAATACCAAGAATTGATGACTGTATTGACAAAGTTGGAAATTCTAAATATGTCACCAAATTCGACCTGCTAAAAGGATTCTGGCAAGTTCCACTGACTGATAGAGCAAAAGAAGTATCAGCCTTTGCTACTCCAAACGGTCTGTACCAATACAAAGTTATGCCGTTTGGGATGAAAAATTCTCCTGCAACGTTTCAGCGGCTTATAAACAATGTTATATGCGGATTAGAGGGCTGTAATGCATATATTGACGACGTCATCATCTACTCAGACAGTTGGAGTGACCACCTTCAAAGAATCAGGAAGTTCTTCGACAGACTCAGTAAAGCGAAACTGACTGTGAATCTTGCAAAAACTGAATTTTGTCATGCTACTGTAACATTTCTAGGACATCTTGTGGGACAGGGTCAAGTTAAACCTTTAGAAGCTAAAGTCAATGCTATCTCTGAGTTTCCTGTGCCTAAATGTAAAAGACAGCTGATGCGATTTCTTGGTATGGCTGGCTACTATAGGAAATTCTGTAAAAATTTCTCAGGTATTGCTGAACCTTTAACAAATTTACTTAAGAAAAGCGCAAAGTTCAAATGGAATGACAAATGTCAAGATGCATTTGATCGTCTAAAAGCCATACTAAAGAGCGCACCGGTTCTCTTGGCACCTGATTTTGACAAATGTTTCAAATTAGCTGTTGATGCAAGTGATGTTGGTATTGGTGCTGTTCTTTTACAAGAAGATAATAATGGTATTGATCACCCAGTTTGTTACTTTTCTAAGAAATTTAACAAACATCAGAAAAATTACTCTACCATAGAAAAAGAGTGTCTTGCTTTAATTCTGGCAATCCAGCAGTTCGAAGTTCATTTAACCTCTTCAACTTCACCAATTGTTGTATTCAGTGATCATAACCCTTTAAGTTTTCTGCACAAACTTAAGAATAAGAATCAAAGATTACTGAGGTGGAGTTTATTGCTTCAAGAGTTTAATCTTGACATAAGACACATAAAAGGGAAAGATAACATTATACCAGATGCTCTTTCAAGAGTTTGAAATTCAAATAGTCATTTTCCCTAAATCATGTTCAAACTCAATTTTTAAATTGTACTTTCATTACCTTGATTATTTTCATTAGTCTTAAATAATTAATATTTGTGTTTGTTATTTCCTTTGTAATACTTCAGTTAAAGTGTCATATACGTGTATATAAATAATATTGCAAAAAAGAAAGATTTATTTCATAAACCTTTCTTTTTCTTTTCAAGGGGGGAAGTGTTATGTACATGCCCAGTTATTATTAGCTTTGTTCATGTGTGTATCTATTTTTGAATGGTTTTCCCCTGTTGCTATTTTTAGAACTGGATTCTCTCTTGTGGAATATTGTGCTGGAAGTTTCCAGGCCTTTATACAATCTGTTTACTAGAAGTTATGCAACTGATTTTAACATGAATTTTCTGGAAGTTTCTCTGTTATTATAAAAGGAAAAGCTTTTTACATCTCAGGGTTCACTAGTTAATACATGATTGCCAGACTACAGTGGGGATTATCTTGTGTTTGTGTCCTATAATTAGTGCTTGGATTATATTCAGTTTGGATTTGGATCAGACTAGACTAAAGTGAGGATTACTTTGTGTGCTTAGATTACATTCAGTTTGGATCAGGATCACATTGGAATTAAGACTGGAATAGTTTGTCTTCTGAATTTAACGTCTAAGGTATTGTTTTGTACTATTGTAATATTGTCACTGTTTATTTGATATTTTTGTTAATAAATTCTGTTAATTGTTATCGTTTGTTGCTGGCTTCTTCTTTCTAGTTACACCTGACTCGTAACAGTGAGTGAGTGAGTGAGTGAGTGAGTGAGTGAGTGAGTTTGTATGAGTTAATGTTTGCCTGGGTTTTTGAAACATTGGATTGATAACAAACAGATTGACAAAATATAATGATGGACCAACAGAAGATTAGATATTGATAGAAAACTGAAATACAATGCACATAATCCATGGCAGCAATAATATGGATGAATTTAGATCAGAAAGGAATGGTGGATTATAAGAAATAAAGGGGTGGGGAGAGAGAGAGAGAGAGAGAGAGAGAGAGAGAGAGAGAGAGAGAGAGAGAGAGAGAGGGGGGACAAATAAAAAGACTAATGGATAACAGTATGAAAATATAATGTCTATACCTGGTGACTGAAAAGCATCTCAACAGTAATATTTCCTTTGTCCTTTTGTCCAAACTCTGGCCAATATGACATTACTGGCTTTTTGTAATCTAGTACACCTCTGAAAGCATAACAGGGAAAACAGATCTAAGAAAGAAAGAAAGAAAGAAAGAAAGAAAGAAAGAAAGCACTCCGTGGAGTGTGATAAGTGGGTAGGCTAAGAAAAGGGTGGAGGATCATTAACAAGGGGGAGTGTGATAAGTGGGCAGGCTAAGAAAGACGGTAGGGGGGGGGGGGTGTCATTAACAAGGGAGACTAATCTTACTCACCTATTAATAATCCAATCTTATGGTTTTCTCCCTTAGATTTTTTTTTTGTACTGCACGTAATTTATACACTGTTTCTACCAATGAACTCAATTTCGTCCAAAATTTTGATGTCTGCTAAAGTGATAATTACTTTTCAAAGAAAAAAAATTTCGGCATGCTTCAAAGTGAATGAATTGTGTAAAAGAATGTATAAAAGTAAAAATGATAACTGAAATAAATTACCTCCCTTCAACAAAAAAGCAGTCTTGGCTTTAATTAATTATCTCCCTTTAACTCTTTTCCAAACGACAAGTTTATGGCTTGGTCAAAATTGAAATCATTTGCAGACAACAGAATCTATGTGACTTAAGAATCAAAATTCCATTTTGGAAGGGGAGAAAACATTGTGGGAAAAGGAGAAAATGCTGGTTACCAGCATTTTCTCCTTTTCCCACGATGTTTTCCAAGGGCTTCTTTTACAGGGTCGTCAAAAGTAGGGATTGTGTGGTAATGGGTTAGCATGAAAACAGTATAAATGAGCTAAACTTACTTGTCGACAAGCATCGCTATCACTATGGCAATGACCCCTTTGGATGCCGAATATGCCATAGTTATTGTATCCCGTCGCCACGGACGCATTGCCTCAACATCAGCATATCCGCCCCACATGTCGAATACCAGCTTCCCTTTGTGGTAAACACTAAAAGCTCCGCCCCTTTCTTTTCCGTTCTTCAAATTTTCCCTGTAAAAGAATTATGACATTATAGGAGGATATGACCCTTTATCGCAATATGTCGACTGTCAGCGATCCTGGGAAAGAAGCCTTTGGAGAAAAGGATGCCTAAATGCGAATGATCAGTGTTTTCTATCCTTCAAATGGAAAACATGCATATTTGAAGCTATAGATACATTAAAATTGACTTCTATAGATCTATATGCTTTCAATTTGGACAAGGCTAGAATTGCATTATTTGGTACAGGAATAACCCAATTCGACACTTCTAAGCCTTGATGAGAGAGAGAGAGATGAAGAGACGGAGAGAGATGAAGAAAGAGAGAGAGAGAGAAGTCGAATGAAACCGCAAGGTTATACCGATAGGACCCTGTGTACTGGCCTCCATAACTGAATATAATTTCAATGTGGCTCAAATGGAGCAATTTTCTTTGATGGGATAGAAAACATTGTGGGAAAAGGAGAAAATGCTGGTTATCAGCATTTTCTCCTTTTCCAACAATGTTTTCAGCAGGCTCTCTCTGAAAATCGTCAAGAGTCCTCATTGTGGGCTAAAGGGTTAAGCTAAAAAGCCTACGTACCTGAATACGTCCGCCACCTTCTTAAATGCAGGGTGGTGATATCCGTCTAAATTCAGTGGTAAATCCGCGTCTAAATAGGACTTAAGGAACACATAAGATAGTGCTGTAAAAACAGCTGCAAGGATGCCATCCCGAAGTTTCATAGTTTTATTTTGAAATCTTTTTTTTTTTTATTATTACTATTATTATTTTCCTATTTTACAATAAGAACTCTGATAACAAATCTTGTGGAATATTAATGATACTCTCGCCCCTTTAATCCCACACGAACAAGTTAAATTTAGAACTTTTTTGAAAATTTATTTTCAAATGTTAATTTTGCTATTACATGTACTTAGCGGTTTTTCCTACCCATATCAAGATAAATTACATACATGTACGCCCCTTTGACCTTGCACCAAATAATCCTTTATTTTAAAAAATCCCTGAGACAAGAAGGTCGTTTAAAAACACAGTGGCGGGAAAAAAAAGAGAAAATGCTGCTCATAAGCATTTTCTCCTTTCTTTCCCCCACAATGTTTATAATTATATCAAAGATTAATCTGATGATTTTAGCTGCATTTAATTAGTTATCTGCATTTGCTTTCAATTTGGACCAGTGCAGAATTTTTTGGTCTAGTATAGTGATAATCAGTTGAACTTTTATTATCTGTTTAAACTTAACAATTTCACTGACGGTCAAAAATTAGGATATTTGGTCATAGATTACTTGTAACCAAGTACGAACGGGGTAGATTCTATTTTAGATTGGACACCGTCTTTCTGTGGCCTGATCTTCACCTGTCTCCCAGCCCAAATAAATAAATAGGCATAAATGAATAAATAAATAAATAAATAAGGGAATAAATAAATAAATAAATCTGTGTACCGACTGCAATACCGTATTTTAACTATCCTGGTAAGAGACTGAGAGTAAAGTTCTGTCAATGGCAACAGTGACGACTCGGAGCATGCTCCCCCGGAAAAATTTTGAAAATTAGACGCTCTCTGGTGCATTCTGGCGCATTTTTTAAGGTTTATTTTACACATTTTTTTTTCAAGCTCAAAATTTTCCACAATGACCGGAATACTGTTGAAAAGGACATAAAACATTATAATCACATCTGGTGTACTCTGATCTCCCGAAAGAATTTTCTTCAGATCTTACAGTCGTGTACACATATGTTTGTTTAAAAGCCTTTAAATTCGCAAATTGCAACGTCAAGACAGACAAACACCAAAAGAGGGTCATGGCACTTTTAACTGATTACCAACTACAATATTTTAGGCTGGTCCAAATCGAAAGCATTTGCAGACGACTAATCTTTTGTGAAGGGTAGAAAACATGGACATTTCAAAGTTTTGTTTTGAGGAAAAATACCTCCCTCTCTTTCTTTCTCGTTTTGTTTATGCGGAAAATTGGTCTGGCTATTTTTCATTTTCGGCCGAAAATTTGGTCCGGCCATGGCCGGACCGGCCGGACCGCTTCCGCCGGCCTTGCTATAATCTGTCTATCTATCTATTGTAGAATACTCCTGAAAACATTGTGAGAAAAGGACAAAATACTGGTAAACAGTAATATTGTCGTCAGCCCCTACAAGAGGCATTCTTAACGCTTTCCCAACAGCCTCATGTTCTTACGATCCTTTGTAATTTAAGAAGACCATTAATTGTAAACAAGCTGATCTTGATCTATGGCGCTCGCACATCAATTTGCATTCACAATACTATTTAAAATGTTGAATAAATGAAAATATCTGTTCATCCACTTTTAAAAGTACATTCTTTTCACTTATGTACAAAACAAAAATAAATTAGTGACGGTATACATGTCATTGGTAAGATGATCAATCAATCAATCAATCATTCAATCAATTAGTCAATCAATCAATGCACAGGAATTTGACGTTCTGTAACCAAAATAAATGATAAAATATGGAAAATAAATCTCCCCTATACATATAGAAACAATATGGGGGTATTTTTTTCATATTTTATAAAATTTTTAGATTATAGAATGTCAAATTCCTGTGATCAATGTCAAATAAAAAGGTATATGGCTATTAGTGATTATTATAGGTGTGTCAAAATAACGCTGATTGAAAATCATGTGACATCCAAAATGGCGAATTTCAAGACGCTCACTTTATTGTGTACGATTGTTTTTTGGGGGATTTGTTGTCCCATGAAGATAAATCAAGTAGGTGTAGAAATCATATTGCTGGCCATGTATGTCTTATTTAAAAACTTTAAAATATCGACACAAGACATATTTCTTTAACTGTTCAACGTCTCTCACAATCACATATTCCTTCCTCTTTCGAATTAACTCCCGTTTGTAGTTTTATACATATGTAGACGGCTTCTTGCATTTTACAGCTGTCCGATATTCATAAGCACTATTAAAAAAGCCAAAACTTGCTCGTAACAAGAGTTTCTTCCTGATTCTTGCGCTCAATCTAACTGGTTTGCTGGTCACCATTATTTTCTCCTTTTCCCACAATGTTTATAGAAAGCTTTTTTTTTTTTTTACACAGGATCTTTAAAACTTTGGATTGTGTTGTAAAAAGTTAACCCTTGGGCTTCTAGGCACAAACAACACCCCGACCTTTTGCAGACTTTGTAGATCAAAGATCAGACTGCACATTCTATGCAGTCTGATCTTAATTTACACTGTCCTATACAAACATTTTGCCTACCCAAAAGACACCTTTGAAACTGCAAATTTCGGGTTTGTACTATCAGCTTTAAAAGTTGATTTTACCGATGTAACGGCACAAGTTTTAAAGGTGTTCCTTGAGATTTTGGGACATGTAAGAAAAGTTGTTGGTGGCTTTAGAAAGAAAATTGTGTTAGTACTGGTATGAGAAAGCCAGGAAACACATGTGCTTCACCAACCACCATGATATGACCTTAGCTGTTAAAGTGGTGTTAAACCTCAATAAAATCTACAGCGATCAGATTTGGGGACTAAAATTTTACAAAAATACAAAAACAGTCATCCATATATTACCCAAAGCCTTTTAATTTTCATTCATAAAATCCCAGTAGTTGAAAACCATCCGAACAACAAGAGAAATCTATTTTCACATGAGTAACTCGCTCATTTACACACCAGAAATACACAGAGAAAGCTTCAAACATAGGGTTCGAAGAAGACATTATGGAAAATAATTACATGTTTCTTATGCTAAGGAATTTAAAAGTGTCATTAGTCATGTGTCAGTCACTTGACATTCCAACACTGCTTTTTTGATTTTTGGCGGGAAATATAAAAATTCTTTAAGAGGCTACGTAGCCTTTTAAGGGAACACAATCAAAACAATTTTTTTTTATAATTTTATGATTATTGATTATTGATTATCTGTTTTGTTTTTTCATATAAATTTCAATGGTATACAGTATATATATTTTTTGATTTGGTGAGATGTTAAAAATCTAAATACCCACCCTTAATATACATGTAATACAAAAGTAGATTTTCTTTCTTATTTTTAACAGAAACAAGATGGTGAAATCAAAGAAGTACATGTGGTTTTTATGAATCATCTAGGTAAGGATAATCCGTGTTCTATAAAAATTGCCAACATATATCACATTGTTACGGTGTGTGTAACGGCAGCGGTGACGGAAAGGGAAATAAGACCAAGATGTAGGCTCTTTATTAGTTTCAACAATCATCTCAAGCTCTACTACTCTACGTCAAACTGAAAAGACAGAAGATACAGATGTCTAATAATTAAAGTGTCCGAATATTATACCATCCGAAACAACATCTTGCGTACGGAATGACAAACAAAATACAGCAACATACAAATCAACAATTATTGACAGCACAGTTCCTTATAGAAATAAGAATTCTTCATCATATTAATACCTCTTTAGGCTGTTTCTGCTGCTTTAATAAGGCATGTCACCTATAAAAGGAGCTCAATCACAAACGGCATGGCGCAGCCAAGAACAAAGCGCAATTCCCAAACAAAGGGACATAACTCTTGAGCGCAACTGAAAGCACTTCCGATTCTAACGATTTACGCAACTCGAAGAAAGGAAATTTCGGTCTTACAACTTCTGTAAAAATTAATCGTCTGCTACAATGACTACTCGCAGTTACACACATTGTTTTTTACCTTTACAAAGACAAATCTCATATTTTTGTGTCAGATTTAACATTTCATCAGCAACTTTTTTTTATTTGGATTTGTGAAAGTATTTTTGTCTGCTTAACTCTTTACCAAACAACAAAATTTTAGATCTATCCAAATTGAAAGCATTTGCAGACAACGAAATAGATGTGAATCAGAAATTGAAATTTGTTTTGGGAAGGGTAGAAAACATTGTGTGAAAAGGAGAAAATGCTGGTGACCAGCATTTTCTTCTTTTCCCACAGTGTTTTCAAAATGCATCTCTCTTAGGGTCGTTAAAAGTCGGCTTGTGCGGTAAAAGGTTAACCATTTATGAAGATTTCTGTCTTATAGGCTGGGCTTAATAATAGGACAGTATAGATCTAAGATATTCTTTGTAGTCTGATCTTAATCTATGCTGTCCACAAAAGTCTATGGTTTAGTCAGTGGCACTGAAAGCATGAAGGACCCTAAGACAGAGGGATTTTGAAAATTGTTAAACATTGTAGAAGAGGATAGAATGCTGTAACAAGTATTTTTCCTTTTCTAACGAAGTTTTCTACCTTCTCAAAACAAATTTCAAATTTTGAGTCACATTTATCTTGCATCTGTAAATGTTTTCAATTTGGACAGACTGTTATTTGGTAAAGAGTAATCCCCATTTGCCAAAGCCTAATTCATATATGCTCAGTTATCTTAACCTTTTACCGGACGACAAAATTTTACACTGGTCCAAATTGAAAGCATTTGCAGATGACATGATGAAAGTGACTGAAATTTGGAATTTGTTTTGTGATCGGTAGAAAACATTGTGGGAAAAGAATAAAATGCTGGTTACCAGCATTTTCTCCTTTTTCCACGATGTTTTGAGAAGGTTTCTTTCTCAGGGTCATCAAAAGTAGGGATTTTGTGGTAATGGGTTAACCCTTTACCAGACGACAAAATTTTTGCCTTATCCGAATTCAAAGCATTTGCAGACAACAATTTCAGTGTTGCTCCAATGGTTCAATTTTTCTATGTTAGAGTAGAAAACAATGTGGGTAAAAATGAAATTCTGAAAGTTAAGCAACAGCAGCTGAGTGTTGGTACCTTTTTGCAGTGTTTTTGTGTTTTCATATATGTAAGTGCTTTATATCTATTGTTTAAAATTTTGTTAACAGATGTTGGTTACGACGGTGTGACTCCACAGATAGGCTACATCAACACAGTGCTGAATACTTACTTTACCAAACATTTTCCGAGGGCCTTAAACCTTACAGAGCAGCTCAAAGCAGGAGGTATGTTTATACAATTATTATCAGTAATATTATTAAATATTGACTACCATTTAACTACCATTTTATCCTTTTTCTGTTCAGTCAATGCTTTCAACCCTATCAGAGAACTAAATTTCATCGTGTGCCAATTTTCAAATTTGTTGAAGGCTGATGGGTCAGACCTCAAAATATACTTCTGTAACATGATGCTTATAAGATCTCAGCCATGCCAGAGGATAAAAGGGTTTAATGCATATCCACACAACCCCTACTTTTGACGACCCTGAGAAAGAAGCCTTTGGAAAACACTGTGGGAAAAGGAGAAAATGCTGGTAACCAGCATTTTCTCCTTTTCCCACAATGTTTTCTACCCTCCACAAAACAAATTTCAAATTTTTAGTCATGTTTATTTCGTCGTCTGCAAGTGCTTTAAATTAGGACAAGCCAAAAACTTTGTTGTTTCGTAATGAGTTAAATTTTGTTTAACAAGTGCTGAATCATGAGATAGACCAAAAACAAAAGGTTGCGACCCAGGTCAACATGCAAAGACTTCATAGGCTGACCAGGGTCAGTACTTTATGCAGATGCCCTGTTTCACAGGGGATGATGAATTGTAAATTCATTATTATGATTTTTTCAGGTTACATAGAGACTTTTATTTATACAACTCACCCATGGATAGTATGGATGTACCTGAATTGTCCAGAAAATTTCACAATGAGTGGAGTAAAACTCCAGGTTAGAAGTTTACTAGTATTTTGCTGAGCCCTGATTGCAGGGCCCGTAGGACGCAGGACCCGAGAACAGGGAGTCACTGATTCAATCCCTGGCTCAGCCGATTTCTGTGCTGGGAATCTGGGCCCCTATTCATCAAGCATTTTTGACAAGTCTTATTCTCTAAGGTTTTCTAAATTTGTAAGTAACACAACTTCGGATTGGCTAAACCGAACGGTTTAGCCAATCAGAAGTTGTGTTACTTACAAATGTAGAAAATTCTGGAGAATAAGACAAAAAACATTTTTAAGAATGCTTGGTGAATACGGGCCTTGATAGTCATTGTGACAGGATCCTTTCCTCCCTTACTACTGATACATTGTTTCGGACAATAGTTATTTTGGAAAGTAGTCGGTGGCTTGGAAAGAGTATAATGAGAAGTATTGTTTAACCCATTACCACACAATCCCTCCTTTTGACGCCCCTGAGAAAGAAGCCTTTTGAAAACACTGTGGGAAAAGGAGAAAATGCTGGTAACCAGCATTTTCTCCTTTTCCCCCAGTGTTTTCTACCTTTCCCAGATCAAATTTCAATTTTTCAGTCTGCTTTATTTTGTCATCTGCAAATGCTTTCAATTTGAATCAGTCTAAAATTTTGTCGTGTGGTAAAGAGTTAAAAAAAAATCCAGGAAAGCATGGACCAGTGCTTTAGCTGCTCCCATAGAACAGAAATAATGTTGAAAACAACAAACAACTAGGCAAGTAATGTTTGTTTGGTGTTTCATCTTATTTTCAGCCTTTAGGTATACCACTGCAGCTACTGTTCCTATTTATGTGATCCTACAGCCAGTTCTTTATACAAGGCTCTGCCCAAGTGACTGGCTGCTTTCCAATAACAACTTCAAAGGCAATAGCTGCAGTAGTCGAGTTGGTGGTACTTGAATGTTTTTACCTTCTTATTAAAAGTTTAACCCTTCACCACACAATCCGGATTTTTGATGACCCTGATAAAGCAAACTTTTGAAAATATTTTTTGAAAAGAAAAAAAAATACTGGTTACCAGCATTTTCTCCTTTTCCCACAATGTTCTCTATCGTTCCAAACACAAATTGGAGTAGTTGTTTTGTTGTCTGCAAATGCTTTTAATTTGAACAAGTCTTAAAACCTGTTCATTTGATCCTAGAGTTTCTTCAGGCATTTTTTTTTGCGCAACATTCTATCAAAGTAATTGGCTGCTTTCCAGCCCAGTACCAAGTTAGTTGCTGTAGTAGCTTAGCTGCTTGTACTTGGGTATTGTTACCTTCATGTCTAAAAATTTAAGTTTAACCCAATACCATGCAATCTCAACTTTTAACAACCCTGACAAAGAAGCTTTTGAAAACATTGTATTCACCAACTGTTCTTAAGGACATTCTTAGTAACTGTTGTATTCCTCAGTTTTCTAGATTTAAAAGTAACACAACTTCTGATTGGTTTGTGTTACTTTCTTAATCTAATATAAGACTAAGAATTTTTTCAAGAATTGTTACTGAATACGGACCCAGCCTACCTCATGATTTAGTCAGTTGTAAAGCGAAAATTGATTTTATGGATCCATATTCTTTAACTCTTTATCAAACAACAAAATTTTAGGCATGTCCAAATCAAAGCGTTTGCAGACGACAAAATAAAAGTGACTGCAAATTTGAAATTTGTTTTTTCAAGAGTAGAAAACATTGTTGGAAAAGGAGAAAATGCTGGTTACCAGCATTTTCTCCTTTTCCCACAATGTTTTCTTACAGGCTTCTTTCTCGGAGTCGTCAAAAGTAGGGATTGTGTGGTAATGGGTTAATGACTTACTTGGTACCAGCATTTTCTCCTTTTCTCACAACGTTTTTCTATGGGCTTCTTTCTCAGAGTCGTCAAAAGTAGGGATTGTGTAGTAATGGGTTAATGACTTACTTGGTTACCTGCGTTTTCTCCTCTTCCCACAATGTTTTCCTTCAGGCTTCTTTCTCAGGGTCGTCTAAAATAGGAATTTTTTGTGGAATTGTGGGGTTAATGACTTACTTGGTAAAATGATTTACTTGGTAAAATGAATCATAACAGCCTAGCAAATTACAATAAAGAAGCTACATGTATATATATACAATAATCTTTCAGTGTCCGACCTTAGATGAGAAAGACGCCTTCATCAAAGCCCTCAAAGATGGAACTGTCTCGTACCATGCTGGACCCATGAACATGCAGCCGGAGAATATGAACCAGATGTTGTTTGAACTAAGTTTGAACGTCAGTCAGAGTCTGGACAACTTGCTGGAAATTGAACGGGAATTCAGGACGCTGAGTCAGAGAGATGTTCCAGGTATATAAGTTATATCAGTGTTTGAACCGCATTCTGTGAAAGGGATTTAGTGCGTATGCAAAAAGTATTGCCCCCCCCTGGTCAGCCTGCACAGACTGTGCAGGCAGACCAGGGGGCAACACTTTTTATATCCCCCACACAATGTAGTGGAGAGGGTATATACTGAAATCACCATGGCTGTCTGTTGACACAAATTTGTCCTGGGCAATTCTCCTACAATTTTTCATGTACTAAATTCAAATTTACACACAGGGTTTCTGTATATGTGAAGTAATTTTCATAACGGTGCTGTGATTTGTTAGGGAATTATTTCCCCTTGAACTTTTTTCAGCTCTTTCTTATGTACTAAATAATTCTGCATTCTGTGGTAAAGACCTGTTTTTGTGACAAGGAGCTGGTGGAGGGTATAATCACATGCAATGATAGCTCTAGTCGCTATTGGTCAATTTGCTTGTAAAAAGAACAGTCCACCCTCATATACAGTGGTTTGTTGACAACATGGACTTTATTGATACATGATAATGTGACCTTGGTCAGTTTGCTAAACTTCGTCAATAATCTTTGCTTTTGGTCAATTTGCTTGTAAAAGGGCCATTCTTCTTCATGATTAATTGATATGTTTGACAACATGGACTTTATTGATACATGATAATGTGACCTTGGTCAATTTGCCAGACTTGGTCAATACCTTTTGCTATTGGTCAGTTATCTCATAAAAGGATCATTCTACCTCATGATTTAGTAATTTGACAACATGGACTTTATTGATCCATGATTATGTGATAAGTTACTGGGTATAATACATGACTGAGATGCATTAACTCGTTTCTAAACAACAATATTTTCAGCTTGTCCAAATCGAAAGCATTTTCAGATGACAAAATAAAAGTGACTGAAAATTGGAAATTTGTTTGTATGAAGGGTAGAAAACATTGTGGAAAAAAGGAGAAAATGCTGGTTACCAGCATTTTCTCCTTTTTCCCACAATGTTTTCTAAAGGCTTCTTTCTCAGGGTTGTCAAAAAGTAGGGATTGTGTGGTAATGGGTCAAAAGTAGGGACTGTGTGGTAATGGGTTAAACCTGTTTGCCAGAGCATGGCTTTTTTTTAGTTTAACCCTGTACCAGATGACAGAGTTTTAAAAAAAAAAGCATTTGCAGATGGCAAATTAAATGTAGCCTAAACTATGGAATTTGCCTTTGAAAGGATAGAGATCAGCATGGGAAAAGGAGAAAACTATGATCACAAGCCCTATCTTCTTTTTCCCGTATGGCTTAACCTTTTTCTGCACCATGACAACTTTTGATGATGAAAAAAGCCCTTTTGAAAACATTTTGCTAAAAGGGAAAACAATGCTGGAAACCAGCACTTTCTCCTTTTCCCACAATGTTTTCTACTCTATCAATAAACAATTGCACCATCTGAGCCACATTTATTTTGCAAATGCTTTCAGTTTAGACAGGGCTAAAATTTTGTCGCCTCGTAAAGGATTGAAAAAAAAAAAACCTTCATGATTTGGAAAGTGCCTATCCGTGGGTCCATAGCCTTTTACCGTCTTTTAACAACCTTGAGAAAGAAAGCTTTCAAAAACATTGTAGGAAAAAGAGAAAATGCTGGTAACCAGCATTTGCTCCTTTTTCCACAATGTTTTCTATCTTTTCCAAAATCAAATTTCAATTTTTGAGTCACATTTATTTTGTTGTTTGCAAATGCTTTCAATTTGGACTTGTCCAAAATTTTGCCGTTTGGTAAAGAGTTAACCTTGTACCATAAAGTCTTGAATTTGAAAGATTCTGAGAAAAAAATACCTTTAGAAAACATTGAGGGGAGAGGAGAAAATGCTGGTAAGCCAGTATTCTCACATTGTTCTATTACGTTTAAAGACATATCACATCATGCTTTCAAAGCTTCTATCTCAGGCTTGTCTAATTCTGTAACATAAAATCCCTGTGATAGAAGCCTGTAACTCTTTACCACGCAACAATATTGTAGACTCGTCCAAATTGAACAAATACCCTGAAGACATATTGAATGCAGCTCAGATATTGGTATCTGTGTGTGAAAGAGAAGAAAAAATTGTGGGAAAAGGAGAAAATGCTGGTAACCAGCATTTTCTCCTTTTCCTACCACGTTTTCAAAAGTTGTCTTTCTGAGGGTCCTCAAAAGTAGGGATTGTGTGGTAAAGGGTTATAAAACGTTGAGGAAATAAATGAGAAAATGCTGGTAAATTGGAAATTTCTTAGCTGTGTGTTAAAAGCTCTGTCAACCTAAAGGGTACAAAGAAAGCTTACCCGTATATGTAATGGATTTTAGGTTTTGGATGTCAAACAAACTTAAATCTTTCATTTAAGGTATGACAAAAGCTGTGATTCCGACGCTGTTAAAGAAGAATATTGTAGCTTTGTCAGTCGGAGTAAATGACGGAACGAGCCCACCAGCAGTTCCTAAAATCTTCACTTGGAAATTTGATGATGAAAATGAAATGATAGCTATGTGGCATCCAGGTAACTATAAGTCTTTGTTCAGCATAAATTATCATTCTAATTATTAGAAATATTATAAGATCTGAGTTAAGATGATATTTGAGATATATTGAATCTCACATGAGCTGGCATTTGAGATAAGTTTTTTTTTTTAGTCCAGAAATATGGTATCCTTTACACACAATACTCTTACCAATACGAAAGTTGGAAACAAATGCATAGCTCAAAAACAAAACGCATCAGGCGGGATTTGAACCCATGATGGACAAATATTCTTGTATTTCTAGGTTTAACCCTTTCCCACACGACAAAATTTTAGACTGGTCCAAATTGGAAGCACTTGCAGACGACAAAATTTACGTAACTCAATAGTTGAAATTTGTTTCCAGCAGGTAGAAAACATTGTGGGAAAAGGAGAAAATGCTTGTTACCAGCATTTTCTTCTTTTCCCACAATGTTTTCAAAAGGCTTCTATCTCAGGGTCGTAAAAACAAGGGATTGTTTGGTAAAGGGTTAAAAGATTAATGCCATAACCACTGAGCCAAACAGAATTCTCTCTGATGCAGTTGTCAGGTATTGATTTTATATGGGAAAGTTATGGTTAAGGATGGAGTGATCTCAAGTTTTACTGACCCTGATGGAAAGGACTGTTGAAAGCATTGTGAGAAAAGGAGAAAATGCGGCTAACCAGCATCAGACGACAAAATCAGATGACGAAATAAATGTACCTCAAAAATTGAAATTTGTTTTTAGCAGGATAGAAAACATTGTGGGAAAAGGAGGAAATGCTTGTTTCCAGCATTTTTGCCTTTTCCCACAATGTTTTCTAATGTCCTTATTCACAAGTTACCGACTATTAAATGTCAGAATTGCGAAGTAAAAGGGAAAAATTAATTTCATTATTTAATCCATTACTATACAATACTGTCGTTTAATGACTCTTAGAAAGAAGACTTTTGAAAACACTGTTAAAAACAATGCTGGTAACCTGCATTTCCTCCTTTTCCCACAGTGTTTTCTATCCTGCTGGAAACAAATTTCAATTTTTGAGGTACATTTACTTTGTTGTCTGTAAGTGCCTTTGACCAGTCTAAAATTTTGTCATTTGGTAGAGAGTTAAGCCACATATATTTTGTTGTTTGCATGTACTTTTGATTTGGACAAATCTTCTTCTGAACCATGTTATGAGGAGTTTATACTGGTTTGATTAACCCTTTACCATACAATCCCGACTTTTAACAACCCTGACAAAAAAGCCTTTTGAAAAAACATTGTAGGAAAAGGAGAAAATGCCGGTAACCAGCATTTTTTTCTTTTCCCACAGTTTCTTTTACCTTTTCCGAAACAAATTTTAATTTTTGTGCCACATTTACTTTGTCATTCGCAAATGCTTAAAATTTGGACCAGTCTAAAGTTTTGTTGTTTGGTAAAGAGTTAAGCAACAAACATTTTGTTGTTTGGAAGTGCTTTTGATTTGGACAAGTATTCTTCTGTACCATGTGATGAGGAGGTTATATTTGATTAACTCATTAACAAACGACAATATTTTAGGCTTGTCGAAGTCAAAAGTATTTGCAGAAGACAAAATAAAAGTGACTGAAAATTTGAAATGTGTTTTGTGAAAGGTAGAAAACATTGTGGGAAAAAGAGAAAATGCTAGTAACCAGCATTCTCTCCTTTTCCCACAATGTTTTCTAAAGGCTTCTTTCTCAGGGTAGTCATAAGAAGGGATTATTACCAAACAACAATATTTTAGGCTTGTCAAAATCAAAAGTGTTTGCAGACGACAAAATGAAAATGACTGAAAATTTAGAATGTGTTTTGTGAAGGGTAGAAAACATTGTGGGAAAAGGAGAAAATGCTGGTAACCAGCATTTTCTCCTTTTCCAACAATGTTTTCTTAAGGCTTCTTTCTCAGGATCGTCAAAAGTAAGGATTGTGTGGTAATGGGTTAATACATGTGCTTTGTTATTACTAATCCGTTATTCCGACTCTTGTAGGAGGTTATCCTGATAATCCAGGCTCTGATCCTGCTCATCCAGGAGGCATATCAGTAAAAGACTGTGTGACAATCGAGAATTTTGATCAAGCTCTCTGCTTTGCATTCAGGACAGATAACTCCGGACCCCCTGTGAATGTTCAGGTAAAAGATAAGTGAGCAGCAATTTGGGAAAAGAGGATTTTTTGCTTCTCTGTGATGAATTATATTAAGCAAGTCATCACATAATGATTACTGTTTTATCCATTTTACCATGCAAGTTATCACATAATTAATGCTGTTTTATCCATTACACCAAGCACGTCATCACATAATTATTGCTGTTTTATCCATTATACCAAGCAACTCATCACATAATGATTACTGTTTAATCCATTATACGAAGCAAGTCATCACATAATTATTGCTGTTTTATCCATTTCACTAAACATCTAATCACATAATAATAGATCTATTTTGTGTTATAACCAATAGAATCATAATGTAAACTGGTTTTTTAACAGGCATAAGATCATCCAGTAGCTATGCGTTTCGAGACAGGTCAGCCTGTGTAAGGTGAATTGGGTCAATACTTTTTGCAGGTGCATTAACTCTTTACCACACGAGAAAATTTTAGACTGGTCCAAATTGAAAGCATTTGCAGACGACAAAATAAAGGTAAATGAAAAATTGAAATTTGTTCTTGGAAGGGTAGAAAACACTGTGGGAATAGGAGAAAATGCTGGTTACCAGCATTTTCTCCTTTTCCCACAGTGTTTTCAAAAGGCTTCCTTCTCAGGGACGTCAAAAGTAGGGATTATGTGGTAATGGGTTAAACCTCCTTTTCAGAGAGCATGATTGATTTTTTCTCTAAATTTTCTCCAAGACAAGTAGTTCAATGGATAATGTACATGCTTGAAACCTTGGGTTGTTGGTTTGTATCCCAAAGACAGCTTGTTTCTTCCTGAGGTTTGATGATGGTCATTGCGACAGGATCCATTTCTTTATACATTGTTTTGATGATAATTGTGTGGGAAAGAAGCCAGCGCCCTTTGAAAGACTACTGTGCTGAGAACTGGTAAGGGAAACCTAGGAAAAACACAGATAGGTGCATTGGGCACCACAATATAACCAAAAATTTTTCGAAAGTAATGTTGAACACCATTGAATGCCATGTGAAGGTGACCTTATATGAAGCACTGTGTGGGATTGAGTGATGTAATTATTTTACCTTTACAACACAATCCGAGGTTAATGACCCTGTGGAAGAAGCCTTTTGAAAACATTGTGCTAAAAGGAGAAAATGCTGGTAACCAGCATTTTCTCCTTGCCCCACAGTCTTTTCTCTGCTTTTAGGGTCAGACCCCCTCATTTAACTCTTTACCACACAATTCCAACTTTTAATGAAAGCTTTTGAAAACATCGTGGGAAAAGGAGAAAATGCTGGTAACCAGCATTTTCTCCTTTTCCCACAATGTTTTCTACCTTTTCCAAATCAAATTTCCATCTTTGATTCACAATTATTTTGTCAACTGCAAATGCTTTCAATTTGGACCAGTCAAAAATTTTATTGTATGGTAAAGAGTTAAGCCACTCTTGATTTATTATATGCAAATGCTTTAAATGTAAAATTGGTCAGAAATTTTATGGTTTTTGATACTTTTAACTTGAACAAATGTAGTTTGATGAAAATTGTTGCATGTATCAATGCAACATCAAATGATTAGTCACCAAACTGTGGTATAAAAATTCTAAAAAGTAGTCAAGCAAGGTCAAAAGTGTGATGTCCATGGTTGTGAGGTAGAACAATAGCCTCGTAACCATAACGTCTGGAGTTTGATATCCGGGAGCAAATGTCAGGTTTGGAACTGTTCATTGGCCCATACCTATGGCTCAAGTGCTGGTGAAGTCCCCTAAATATTTGTTGTTTGATGTGAATCTTGTCCATTTACCATCACCAGTAAAAGATGTAGCATGTTTATTGCATAAAAAATACCATTTTTGTCTTTCCATTTCGACAGGAAATTCTTGGATACTACGAAATCCTCAGAGCAGAGTTTACAGGGGCAAATATTTTTGCCTCCACATTTGAAAACTTTGTCAGAGCTGTTCAGCCAATCAAAGACCAGCTTCCAGTGATAACCAATGAGATTGGAGATACTTGGATTTCTGGGATTGCTTCTGATCCAAGAAAAATGGCAGAATACAGGGCTGTTACTCAAGTTTTGACAGAGTGTATTGAAATGGGTGAGATATCATCATTATGGTAATCCAACTTTGGACAGCATTTGCTTGGATTTTTTGGTAGAAAAGATGAAAGTATTGTGAAAGCTGTGTCTTCTGCATTGTCATCACTTTAACCCATTACCACACAATCCCTACTTTTGATGTCCCTGAGAAAGAAGCCTTTAGAAAATATTGTAGGAAAGGAGAAAATGCTGGTTACCAGCATTTTCTCCTTTTCCCACAATGTTTTCTATCTTTCACAAAACAAATTTCAAATTTTCGGTCACTTTTATTTTGTCGTCTGCAAATGCTTTCGATTTGGACAAACCTAAAATTTTGTCATTTGCTAATGGGTTAACATTACCATATTATCTCTATCATAACTGAAGATATTTACTTCAAGCTTGCACAAGTTGATTAGTATCAAAAGCAGAACCCATACAACAAAAAAAAGTAACAATCAAAATATTTTTACACAATTATGCTCCCTTCTTTTCTATTAGAATTTGTCCTGTTAAAAGTTTGACATTTTAAGATTACACTTTTCATTACCAAAGATACTAACCTCAAACTTGGATTATTTATTTTATAATCGAAAGGGGAACCTGCAGAACAAAGGCAAGTAATTATCAAAATATTTTTGACACGGTTTTTTCCCCTTGTTCAAGTATGCAACTTAGCAGAGCAAAGGCACCTGCAAATAGATCCTAGTACTGAGGTATTGTCATTGGCATTTATTTCTTGTATATTAGTGCTTTTGATTCGGATAAGTCTGAAATTTTGTTGTGCAGTAAAGACATCATTCAAGTGAGACAATTGACCTCTCTGTAAACAAGAGTTTGGCATGTCCCCATTAGTAACACCCTATATTGGTTGTCAAACCTGGCAAGCTAACCAGAAATTGCATCAAACTTTTATGTTTACATGACGCCCAATGCTGCATTTTCATTGGCCAATAAGACATTGATAGACCTGTCAATAAAAATCGGCAGAAAGGTCAATGTAAATTCAGTAGCAGCAAGTTTGTTCCCATTTTAACTCTACCAAACAACAAAATTTTGGACTGGTCCATATTGAAAGCATTTGCAGACAACAAATGAAATATGACTAAACAATTGAAATTTGTTTTAGAAAGGGAAGAAAACATTGTGGGAAAAGGAGAAAATGCTGGTTACCAGCATTTTCTCCTATTCCCACAATGTTTTCTAAAGATTTCTATCTCAGGGGTGTTAAAAGTTGTCACTCTGTGGTAAAGGGTTAACAACATCTCAGTCATGTCACAGCAACAGGTTCCTTATGCATACCTTCATTTGGTATCACCATTATACATGCATCAGGCTTTGACGTTGTAATGCTTTGCAAAAGGGCATTTCCACAGAAAGACATTGTGTCCAACAGGTATTGAAACTTGATTTCATAATTACATACATGAATCAAAATATGGTGAAATTGTGTAATAGGAAAAAACAAATTATGCTTACATAAACCTATTTGCCCTAGATGCTAAACCCTGATTTAATGGCCTTTTCAGACAGTATAGATCAAGATAAGGCTGCACAGATATGCTGTCTGATCATGAATCTACACTTTCTTCTTTTTCCAGATATCCTGAAATATACAGTGTTTTATTTCCAATGTTTTTTCAAAAGACATTTTCATTGGGTGCGATTAAAATATTGAAGGAGTACAAATTGTTGTGTTTCTTTTGCAGGGGACTGTGACCCAAATGAGAAAAGTATTTTTGATGCTGTTTTTTACCTCATCAAGCCAGGAGAGCATACGTGGGGACTGCCAAGTTTACAGGACACTTATAACTGGAGTAACACTAACTTTAACGTTGCTAGAATTGGTAGGTACATGTAGTTGTATTTCATTCTTTAGGATTTTGGACTTGGAAATATTGAAAACATTTGTTGACAACATCTTAGCTACTGATAAAATTATAAGATTTGTGCTTGGAATGATAGAAAACATTTTCTCTGTTCCTGTCAATGTTTTCTAATGTTCAGATGTTCTTAAATGTAGCTCAGTAGATGACATTCTGTCTTTGATGGGGTAAAAAACATTGTGGGAAAAGGAGATAAAGCTGGTAACCAGAGTTTTGTCCAATGATATTTGAAAAAGATTGTCTTTTTTCAGGATCATTACAACTTGGGACACTGTTTTAACTCTTTACCACCTAATCCCAATTTTTAACGACCCTAAGAGAGAAGCCTTTTGAAAACATTTAGGGAAAAGGAGAAAATGCTGGTAACCAGCATTTTCTCCTTTTCCCTAAATGTTTACTACCCTATCAAAGACAAAAATTATCATTTTAGGTGTAGTATATTGCTCTATGCAAATGCTTTCAATTTGGACTGGTCTAAAATTACCTTGTGTGGTATAGAGTTAGAGTTGAGACACGGAATTGTATGGTAGAAGGCTATACCACATGTTGAAACTTGTAGTTGACAAGGAATCGAAATTCTAAACTTTCTTTCAGGATCAAATTACAAAAACTGTGAGCAGGCCTGGATGGAGCAGAGAGAGTTCATCTACCTAGCTATCCAAAAACTTGGTGATAACCCAGTGGTCAAGAAGATCAAGGATAGACTGAACATGCTGGTTCCTGATAAACCAGATCTGAGAGGTACGTATGACATCCCATTACCAAACGACAAAATGTTGGACTGGTCCAAATTAAAAGCATTTGCAGATGACAAAATAAAAGTGACTGAAATTTTTAAATTTGTTTTGTGAAAGGTAGAAAACATTGTGGGAAAAGGAGAAAATGCTGGTTACCAGCATTTTCTCCTTTTCCCACAATGTTTTCTAAAGGCTTCTTTCTCAGGGTTGTCAAAAGTAGGGATTGTGTGGTAATTGGATATTGTTTTGAGGGAGAGCAGTGGCTTTTGTAAGCATAGGGTACCAGTCATGGTACCTTTGGGCATGTGTCAACTCCAAAACTGTTCACATATTTGATGCACAAAATGATGATATTTTCACGATATTTACCAATGTATAAGTGAGTCTTCGGCCATTAACTTTCATATCAAAAGATGGAAGCTGCAGATATTTGCTAAAAAGCGTTTATGAAAAAATTGACGGTACACAAAATTTTCTGATGAGTTAGGGGTCGTAATGCCTGAGATACTCTAAGTTTTATTCATCAGATTTGAAGATTTAGATTTTAAAGTAACACGTCTTTTGATTCATAGATCACAAAATTAATGTGGCTCAAAAAATGGGATTTGTCTTTCATAAGGGTAGGGAACCTTCTAGGAAACATTTCAAAAGGAGAATAATTATGCTGGCTTTTGGCATTTTCTTCTTTTCCCACAATGTTTTCCAAAGTCTGCTTCATTTTGATTGTTTTGCAGATGACAAAATTTATGTGGTTTAAATGATCAGTTTTGTCTTTGAAATGGTGGAAAACCTCGAGGGGAAACAGAGAAAATTTTATTTTGCTGGTTACAAGTATTTTCTTCTTTTCCCACAATATTTGCAAAAAACCTTCCTTGGGGTCATTCAAACATGGAACCATTTGCTAAAAGGTTAACTCTTTACCTCACAATCCCAACTTTTACAGAACATGAGGAAGAATCCTATGGAAAACATTGTGGTAAAAGGAGAAAATGCTGGTACCAGCATTTTCTCCTTTTCCCACAATATTTTCCACCCAAAGTCAGGAATCATCATATTAACAAGATTTAATGCTTTGAAATTGGTCCAGTCCAGTTTCAGATGGTTTGAAATTGGTCCAGTCCAAAAATTTGTCATTTGGTAAAGAGTTAATTCATCTATCCTTCTCTCCAGCTTTCATTCTATTTATGTTGAAATTATTTCAGAATATATGGAGACAAGCTTGCAGACATTTCAAGCTCTGGATGGTATGCAGATAGGTTTTGCATCTGATGGTTCCATCAACCATCTTTTTGATCCACACAACAAGGTTAGTTGTTTTTTTGCTGTTATTGTATGAAATGCCGTTTTCAACATTACTTCAGTTATATTGCAGTAGCCAGTGCACCTATCAATGTTTTTCCTGGAGGTCCTTTTACGGGTATTTTGCTTGATATTCATTCCTACCACTGGCTGCTTTCCGACAAGAATATCTTGGAAACTGTGATCAGGAGTGAGTGTGAATGAATAGCTAAAGGTATTTACTATAAACTTAGATTTTTCTTTACCAAACAATCCCTGGTTTTTACAAATCTGAGATAGAAGCCATTTGAAAACATTGTGGGAAAAGGAGAAAATGCTGGTAACCAGCATTTTTTCCTTTTCCCACAATGTTTCTAGCCTGCTGGAAACAAATTTTAATTTTTGAGTTATGCTTATTTTGTTGTCTGAAGGTCCTTTCAATTTTGACCAGTCTAAAATATTGTTGTTTGGTATCAAAAGATGAACCCATATAACAAGAGCAAGTGACCATCTAACTGTTTCTGACAATGCTTTCTTTAGTTATATTAGCTTCTTTTTGAAAAGGGTAATGTGTTGGCAATTATTATTTATTTTATGAGTAGATTCTGACAGTAACACAGTATCTAAATATAACTGGTTGAACCATGAACCATTTTTATTTGGCTGAACCATTTTTATTTGGCAGTCTGAAACTATATGTATGTTGCTTTCAAGTTTAGAACTGGCTGGGGAATAAGACTAAAATCATTCTTAACAATTCTTTATGTATAGGAACTCAGAATTCTAGGATTATTGACCTGCTCTAATTATAATTTTTCAGTTGGAATGGACACAGGGCCAGCCATTTGGTCAGTTTGTGTACCGGTCATATAACGAAACTGATTTTGACCACACCAATGTGTTATATCACTGGGCTGGTTCCCTGTTTACAAAGCCAAACTTAACACGCAGGGCCAGTCCAAGTTCGGAAATGTGGCCAACAAAATTGAGCCAAATCTATAAACAGACAGGTATTCTAGCTAGCAGGTGTACCCTTCCCTAAACAATCCCTGCCTTATCCCAGAACACAAAATTGACTAACAAAATGGATTCAATTTATAAATAGACATGTTTCACACCCCTGCAACCCTTTCTCAAACAGTCCCCTATATTAATGAACTTGAGGAAGAAGCAATTTGAAACCATTGTGGGAAAATGAGAAAATGCTGGTAACCAGCATTTTCTCCTTTTGCCACAATGGTTTCTAATTTGTCAAAAGACAAATACCATCATTTGAGCTACATTTCTTTAGTTGTGTGCTAATGTTTTCAATTTTGGACAGGTCTACATTTTTTTTGTGCGGCTTGTATGGTAATGAAAGAAAGAGTCGTTACCAGGGTTACATATCCTTGAGATATTTGTCCTGTTTAATTATTCATCCAATGTCAGAAAGTGTCACTGTTATTTTGGGAAAAAAAGATGTGTTAGTTTTTTGTTTTATTAGCATTTGAATTAACTCTTTAGCACACAATCGCGAGTTTTAACAACCCTGAGAAAGAAGCCTAGAGAAAACATTGTGGGAAAAGGAGAAAATGCAGGTAACCAGCATTTTCTCGTTTTCCCACACAGTTTTCTACCCTACCTAAACAAAATTTTAATTTTTCAGTCATATTTATTTTGTTGTCTGCAGATGCTTTCAATTTGGACTGGTCTAAAATTTCCTTGTGTGGTAAAGAGTTAAGGATGTGCTTTACCAGGGATGGATGTGTTTACGAAATTAACATTTGTTCTCTTATAGATGAATTGGACAAAGGGACTGAATTTTGGAAAATTTATCTATCGCACTTATGATGAGGGTGTGTTTAACATGACGAATAAGCAATATACATACAAATGGCCGATTTACACAAAACCTAACCTGACATTACACGGAAATGCCGTCACAAAACTTTGGGAGACAAAAGTCGATAAAGTCTATAGATGGGAAGGTAGGTCTACCTTTTGCCATTTAAATGGACTATGTTTGATTTCACTATATAAAACTCAGTGACAATGTAAGAAAAAAGAAACAAAATATCATGACATATTTCTCTTTTTCATCCCATTATTTTTTACAGAATTCACTGCTTACAATTTAAGTTACATAATATGTTTCTCATTTAGAAGAATCTAGAATTTGTTTAGTGTAGAGTAAATGAAGGAGTTTTACTTGGAAAATTCTTTTTTTTTCTCTCTTGTAATTTTTTTATTCTTTTAACATTTTAGAACTAATTTAGTGGAGTGATTAAGTTAATGAAAAGCAATTATCTGACATTGGTAAATGATTTGCAGGAAAAATTTCTCATGGTTATTTTATCTGTTTATCTTCCTGTTTGTCCATATATCTGTAAGTTTATCTCTCATCTGTCCATCTGCCTTTATGTCTGTTTGTCTCTTGTCTTGCTGTGTCTCTCTCTGACTCTTTTGCTGTCTGTCTGTCTGTCTTTCTGTATCTGTCTGTGTGTGTGTGTCTCTCTCTCTCACTGTCTCCCCTCCCTCCCTCTCTTTTCAGCCTTTCCCCACCTCTTTAGTCTGCCTCCCTCTCAATCCCTCTTTCTCCCCTCCCAAAGTAAATATACTTTTGTATATCTCATACTTACACAGTATCTCATGCTGCCCAAGTCTTCATATTTTTACCAACTCTTGATTAGAACTTTACCAACATTTTCTCCTTTTCCCACAAAGCTTTCAAAATGCCTCTTCCTCAGGGTCGTTAAAAGTTGACATTTCTGTGATAAAGGGCTAAAGACATGATAAATCTATCAGCCACATAAAGAGCTGAAATTCGTTCACATAATTCCAAATGCAGATGGCATTTGCTGAAGCTAAGGATGGACAATAATTCAAACATGTAATATAATGGTAAAAGAGGTCATTTATTTCCTGTCAATTTGTTTTAGTAACACTCCAAACTCATACAAATTGTTAGATCAAAAGGGGATCCAATATTAAACAGGGCAGCTAAAGATCAAAATATGCTTGATGCTGTTATGCCCTTTTTAGCTCCACTGGCCGAAGGCCAGCGGGCTTATGTCATGGCCCGTTGTGCGTCCGTCCGTCCGTGCGTTAACTTTTTCTTTAAACATCTTCTTCTCTGAAACTACCCATCCAATTTTGATGAAACTTCACAGAAATGATCCTGCCATGGTCCTCTTTAGAATTTCTTGAAAGAATTTAATTCCTTCAAAAACTCTGGTTGCCATGGCAACAAAACTGAAAAAAATTGAAAATCTTTGAAAATCTTCTTGTCTGAAACCGTAAGGCCTAGGGCTACCATATTTGGCATGTAGCTTTATCTAGTGGACCTTTACCAAGTTTCTTCAAATTAAAGCCCTGGGGTCAAAATTGGCCCCGCCCCGGGGGTCACAAGTTTTACATGGGCTTATTTAGGGACAACTTTAAAACTCCTCTTCTACCTATGCATAGGGCCTAGGGCTACGAAATTTAGGATGTTGTTTTATCTAGTGGACCTCTACCAAGACTGTCTAAATTATAGCCCTAGGGTCAAAATTGGCCCCGCCCCGGGGGTAACAAGTTTTACATGGGCTTATATAGGGAAAACTTTAAAATTCTTCTTCCACCTAGCCATAGGGCCTAGGGCTACCAAATTTGGCATGTAGCTTTATCTAGTGGACCTCTACCAAGGGTGTCCAACTTATAGCCCAGGGGTCAAATTTGGCCCCGCCCCAGGGGGGTAACAAATTTTACATGGACTTATATAGGGAAAACTTTCAAAATCTTCTCGCACCTAGCTATAAGGGCTAGGGCTATCAAATTTTGCATGTAGCTTTATCTAGGGGGTCTCTATCAAGGGTGCCCAAATTATAGCCCTGGGGTCAAATTTAGCCCCGTCACAGGGGTTCACAAGTTTTACATGGGCTTATATAGGGAAAACTTTAAAATTCTTCTTCCACCCAGCCATAAGGCCTAGGGCTACCAAATTTTTCATGTAGCTTTATCTAATGGGCCTCTACCAAGAGGGCCCAAATTTTAACTTTGGGGGTCTAGTTTGACCCCACCCCAGGGGTCGCAAGTTTTATATTGGCTTTATAAACTTGTCTCATGGGTCACATATTTTACAGGGCCTTTTATTGAGCAAACTTGTTTTACAGGGCTTTTTATTGGGCAAGATTAAAAAATCTTCGTGTTTATAACCACACATTCTAGTTTCATATTGTAGGTCTGAGGTCAAAATTGGCTCCATCCAGGGATCACAAGTTAAACATGGGCTTCAAAATGTAGTCACTTCAATTTAAACATTAATCAAGAGAAATAACTCTTTGTATGAAATATAAAGTTTGGTACTATTTACCTCCCTTGATTATCAAACAGCATTGATACATGATTGATGCTATGCATTAAGTTTTTTGATAGAAAATATTCTGTTTTCAATCGTGATTCATTTTGATGCTAATAGTTATGCTCACATGATTTGAATAATAAATTCAGAGTAAGGTTTCTGTCATTCAGCTTATTTTTCCAAGGATTTTACCTTTCATGCTTATGAATTAACCTGCTGGTAATGCCTGACAGTGTTCATTGTTTTTGAAGGCCCTCTTTTTCAGGGTCATGAACACTTGAATTTGCGTGGTAAAGGGTTAAAAAGCCAGTGGAGCGATACACGGCCATCATGGCCCTCTTGTTTTGACTTTGGATTGTTAATCCTTTCCCAAACAATCTCTGGTTATTACAGGTCAGGAATAGTAGCCTTTTGAAAACATTGTGGGAAAAGGAGAAAATGCTGGTAACCAGCATTTTCTCCTTTTCCCACAATGTTTTCTACCCTGTAATATAGAAAAAACATCTTTTTAGCAATGGTTAATTTCTCACCTGCAAAATGCTTTCAGTTTGGTCTGGTCCAAGATTTGCTGTTTGGGAAAAGGTTAAAGAAATCCGATCTGTTCCTAAAAGCCGCTGCAGCTGTGCATTGGTACCGGCATGCAGTGCTCTTGTTTTTCAGATATTGCAAATAATGCTACAAATTCCTTTCAGGAAACACTTTAGCACTGTGGTTAAAACTTGTAATGGTGGATCCTACTTCCTACATCATGTACGGAGCACCCAGAGAGATTTGGATTGGATATGTGTATAATATGGCTACTTCATCCAGACCTGCTTGTAAGTAATTTCTTATCCTTTTCTCCAACAATCCTTTTTTAACTCTGTTTTAACCCTCTGACTTTCTTTGACCGTGTAAAAGGAAGCTTTTGAAAACAAGCTTTTGAAGCTTTTGAGCCCTCCACAATGACACTTACACTAGAGGCATCGGGACAACCTCTATGTACACCCAACCTTAACTGATAGTTGGTGACTAGAGTAACAAACATCCAAATGCAAGATAACTACTTTGAAATGCAGACTGGTGAAATTTATTGATGACATTGGTTTTATGAATAGACTTACCAGTGTGACATTGACATAATCCTAATTATACTTTTATATGTACTTCACAAACTGATGTCATTAAGGCCTCACTATCCAAATATAGATACTCTTCCAACACCTTTACAAACTTCTGGCAACACAATATTTGACAACTTTAAACAAAATCTTTAAGAAAGTCAAGTATCCAAAACTTGTGTTCCATATAAATTATGAATGCTATTTTATATCCAAGTGAATCATGATGGCAGTAGATTTTGCATATTAATACAGGGTTTTCTTTCTAATATGGCGACCACTTTGCACACGGCACTAACTAAAACCTTGGATCAAAGTACCATACTTACTCTACATGATGGCCCTGAAATTTTGGGAAATTGGCCGTGAAATATGAGCACCTTGTTGGTGTTTTGCATCACGCCTGGTGCCTCAATTAGGTGAAATACAGTAATTCAAACTTTCCAGTCAGTAGTAAAGAACAAATGTTGCTATTTCATTCAAAGTGATTTCAGGGGGGAATATATCTCCTCTTCGGACAATACTAGTGTAGATGCAAGATCAGATTTGCGTGTAGATGCAAAATCAGACTGCACAGACTGCAAAAGAACCTTGAGTTATGCTAAGTAGGCTAAGGCTTAAATTGCCTATATTGTGTATTTAAGTACCTTCCTGTGTATATGTAACTTTTCTAACTTTAGTCAAAGTTCTATTTATATACATGTACCTACTTATGTAGTCAGCATAAAGGTCAGGATCAGGTTAAATAAAGAAGGCAATACAATCCTGTATGACTGAAATAATGTTGTAAGATGTGTAATATACCACTTTTTTTTTTCCTTCAAAGTTTTTTTTTTCAGCATCATGGTACAATTTTAGTTAGGTTTTAGAAAAAAAAAATCATATTTAGCTTGACATTTTAGAAAAAAAAAAATCATATTTAGCTCGACTGATTCTCAGACTAGACAGAATCTTTCTGCTACTGGTCAGTTTTCTGCATATCTAAGGACCAGTTCACTGCATAATCAGTCTATTGTTAGACAAAATGTACTTCATGGGTCCATAATTATGCGATAACTGGCAAGGTACTGTGGATCATGGAGATGCTTTAACTCTTTGCCACACAATCCCAAGTTTTTACGACCCTGAGGAAAAAGCAGCCTTCTGAAAACATTTTGGGAAAAGGAGAAAATGCTGATAACCAGCATTTTCTCCTTTTCCCAAAATGTTTTCTCTATTCTCAGTAGAAAGTTTCATCATTTTATTGACATTTATTTTGTCGTCTGCAAGTGCTTTCAATTTGAACAAGTCTAAGAAATTGTTGTGTAGTAAAGAGTTAAGCCCTCTAATGCCAAAGCATAGCTAAAATATTTTGACAAAAATTTTGCCCCATTTCTTACAATTTCACTGAAAAGCAACTCCAGCAAAGCATTTTGCATTAGTGTGTGTTAACTTTTGTTTCTTTGTATTTTTTGTATGACACAGATTTCGATGTTGATCTTCGGTGGTTTGACAAAACAGCAACAAGAATCCCCGAGACTTTGATGTACTACTTTAGCCCCAAGGTACCCAGCTCTAAGAAATTTGTAAATTGGGAACCAGCCCATGATGATGACACACTTAGGTTTGAGAGTAAGGAGAATTTGGAGGGTGATTTCAGCTGGAGGTTGAGGAAACTTGGGGAACTGATAGACCCAAGCACTGTGATTCTGAATGGCAGTCAATATCTACATGGTAACTATCAATTTTAGTTAACTCTTTACCACACAAGAGAATTTTAGACTGGTCCAAGCTAAAAGCATTTGCCTACGACAAAATAAATGTTACTTAAAAATTGAAATTTTATTTTGTGGGAAAAGAAAAAAAAAATATGGTTTCATGACAGATTAGAGAAAATGGACAGGTCAGTTTACTATGCTGCATTTCTCTGTAAATAATTTGTTGAACATTATATGGCTTTCAACAGGCGAAAGGGGCATTCAGACATTTGCCTAAAGTGTCGTCTCGGATCAGCCTGCGCAGGCTAATCCGAGACAACACTTTACACAAATGTCCAAATGTCCCTTTTCGCGTGTTACTGCCCATATTGAAACTTCATGATCAGAAAACTTGGTAACATGTTAAAGGCAGAAAAAGCATGCTTCAGTCTTAACCCTTTACCACAAAATCCTGAGTTTTAATGACTCTGAACGAGAAGCCTTTAGAAAACATTGTGGGAAAAGAAAATGCTGGTAAACAGTGTTTTCTCCTTTTCCAACAATGTTTTTTACCCTATGAAAGACAGACATTGTCATTTTAGCTGAATTTTATTTGTTGTCTGCAAAATTAATGCTTTCAATTTGGTCAAGTCCAAAATTTTGTAGTGTGGTAAAGAGGTAATGGTCATTTAACCCTTTCCCAAACAAGCCCTTGTTTTTACGGGTCTGCAGTACAAGTTTTTTCAAAACACTGTAGGAAAAGGAGAAATTGCTCGTAACGAGCAATTTCTCCTTTTCCCACTGTGCTTTCTACCCATTTCGAGAATTTTCTGCCATTTTTACCAAATTTGAAATTGTTGTCTGCAAACTCTTTGAGTTATGAAAAGTCTAAATTTGTCGTTTGGGAAAGGGTTAACTCTTTACCAAATGACAAAACATTAGACTGGTCCAAAATGAAAGCAGTTGCAGACAACAAAATAAAAGTGACTGAAAATTTTAGGTTTGTTTTTTGAAGGATAGAAAACAGTATAGAAAAAGGAGAAGATTGCTGATTACCAACATTTTCTCCTTTTCTCAAGATATTTTCAAAAGAATTCTTTCTCTGGGTCATTAACCCTTTACCAAATGACTAAAGTTTTAGACTGGTCCAAGATGGAAGTCATTGCAGACCACAAAATAAATGTGACTCAAATGAAATTTGATTCATGAATGGTTTCCAGCACTTTCTCCTTTTCCCACAATTGTTTCAAAAGACATCTATCTCAAAGTCGGTGAAAGATAGGATTATGTGGTAAATGGTTAAAAGTCGGGATTGTGTGATAAAGAGTTAAGTTTTATTTTGGATTGTTTTATCTCTGAAGACTGCATTGTTCAACTCTTCACAGACATCAAAAATTCAAAATCAAACGTTCAGATTGAAAGCATTTGCCAAGATTAATATGATTGAAAACTTGAATTTTCTTTTTTGGTGGGTTAGAAAACATTGCAGGAAAAATAGAGGATTACTAGCATTTTTTCTTTTTTTTCACATTTTTTGAAAAGTCTTCATATTAAAGACTGTTAAAATTCTTGTATGGTTAGGGATGAAACATTAACAACTAAGCACATTTCCTACCAAACTAATTTCAGTTCTTGTTTCTTTTTTCAGCAATAGATTCCGATGCAAGATTCACCAATTTCCAAGGCAATGGTTTGAGACTTATTTCCCTGGATGTTCCCCTGGTCAGCCTCAGCACAGAAACCACGGCAGCCTCCCCCTTTCCAGTGCCTCTGGCTCCAATCACACAAAGGGAGATAACTGGTGTAGGATTCAACATCTATAACAATATGTGGGACACTAATTACATATTTTACTATCCTTATAAACAGGGAAGTGGGGATGAGAATTTCCGTGCCAACTTCAAAATTGTATTTGACTAACTTGTTACCAGACTTACTGAAATCCAATCCATTCGCAGACGAAAAAATATATGACACTTAAACTTTGATATTTTTTATGTGATGTCCATGGTTTTGGGGTAGAGGACTGCCTCTTAGGGCTCTAGTTCAATACCTGGGAGCGAGTGTCAACTTCGGGATTTTTCAATGGCCCACGAATTTGCTTCGAGTACTGGTGAAGTTCCCAGGAAACACTGTTGAGAGAGGATAGCATAAGTTGTAAGAAGTTTCACAATCAGTGTAAAAATAAATGTTTAAATTAAAACTAAAAATTTGTTTTGAGACAGGTAGAAAACATTGTGGGAAAAGGAGAAAATGCAGGTTATCAGCATTTCTTCTTTTTCCACAATGTTTTCTAAAGGCTTCTTTTCCAGGAGTGTCAAAAGTCAGCATTGTGTGGTAAAAGGTTAAACCTGTCAGGTCACTTTGTATTTTGCTTTCTTTTTGTCCGATTTTAAAATTCATCTTTCTGCCAACAACTAACACTTGGAGCAACCACAAAATAATAACAGATCGTCATCTTCACAATCTTTCTCATAGTTTTAAATTATATGACTTAAATTTGAATGCATTTCAACACTTGCACTGATTTTAGCTGTTGTTATTGAGCCTTTACTGTTAGTACAAATATATGTTTTCTCTAAGCATTCCATTCAGAACTTTTTGTAATTTTTCTATCGATCTTTTCATCATTTTGTTGTGTATATATGAGGTGGCCTTTTAAAGAGAAGAAATGGGAGGGGCTATTAGGGGTAGGAGAGAAAGAGAGTGAGAAAGGGAAAGGGAGAGAGCATGTGCCGTCTGGAGAGAGAGAGAGACAGAGAGAGAGAGACAGACAGACAGAGAGAGAGAGTGCAAATGTGCTAACACTAATTGAAAAATCATGAATGATAAAAATTGAAAATAATTATGTGTGACTAGAAAATGTAGAAGTCAAAATAATTGATCTAAAATATCAGTGAAATAGAGATGCTTAACCCTTTACTCCATAGATACTCATTTATACACATTACTTGTAGGAGCCTTTGGAGAACATTGTGGCAAAAGGTGAAATTGCTCGTGACGAGCAATTTCACCTTTTGCCACAATGTTTTCTTTTCTATCAAAAGATGTCGTATGCACATAGGAAATGACTTCATCCTTGCTGTTATTTAGGGTCAGTTAGTGATACCATAGAAATGCCTTATGGGGTAAAGGGTTAAAATACACCTGTTATCCCAGGTCTGCCCATGTTACAGTCATCAATTGGAAGACAAGAACAAAGAACTGAGAACAGAATTTACAACCACCATAATTATATGTGTATTTACATCAAAAGTACAAATATTATGTAAGCTCTTTCTTTGCATTTATAAGTTACGAAGACTTAAAAGAGTGCAAGTAAAATAAGCTCTTAAGCTATTTTTAGCTCACTTTAGCACAAAGTGCTAAAGGTGAGCTACTGTGATCACCCTATGTCTGGCGTCTGTTGTGTTGTCCGTGAACAATTTCTTTAAACATCTTCTTCTCCTATGCCACTAGGCCATATTTGATGAAACTTGGCAGGGATGTTCCTTGGTGAAGCTCTACCAAAGTTGTTCAAAGAACTGAATTTCACTCATAAGCTATAGTTTAAGGTGAGCGTTCCAGGGCCATTGGCCCTCTTGTTTAGATTTTGTTGTATGAAAAAAAAAACTCTGACCAAGTACTAACAGTACCTTGATTATCTGTGATACTCATTTGATGGATGTCAATTCCAGTGTGTAATCTGATATTTAACCCTTTCCCAAATGACAAAATTTTGGTCTAGACCATGTGTATGGGTTCGGGTTATGAAAACATTGTGGGGAAAGAAGAAAATGCTGTTAACCAGCATTTTCTCCTTTCCCTACAATGTTTTCTATGGACTTTAATTAAAATTCCATCATTAGTGCCTTATAAATCCTGTTGTCTGCAAGTGCGTTCAAATCAAACCCATCTAAAATGTTGTTTGGGAAGAGTTGATCATGTTTGACCCATACTGCTTTGCTTAGAATTGAATACTCGTCTTTTGTTTAAAAGTCAATTATTTTAGAAAATGTTGAGATATTGTCATATCGCTGTCGTGGTTATTGTCATTATCGTGTGAAAATGTGATTTTGTGATTAGTATTTTTTTTGTTTTTGATGTACCCTTCAAATTCTGGTTGGCAGTGGTACAGTCAGTGATGTGTAAAACATGAAATCATGGCCAGTATTCACCAACCATTCTTGAGAATAGTCTCAGTCTTATTCTCCAAGGTTTTCTTAACTCTTTACCACACGACAAAATTTTAGACTGGTCCAAATTGAAAGCATTTGCAGACGACAAGATAAAGGTGACTAAAAAATTGAAATTTGTTCTGGGAAGGGTAGAAAACACTGTGGGAAAAGGAGAAAATGCTGGTTACCAGCATTTTCTCCTTTTCCTACAGTGTTTTCAAAAGGCTTCTTTCTCAGGGGCGTCAAAAGTAGGGATTGTGTGGTAATGGGTTAATTTGTAAGTAACACAACTTTTGATTGGCTAAACCAAATGGTTTAGCCAATCAGAAGTTGTGTTACGGACAAATGTAGAAAATTCTGGAGAATAAGACATAGACAGTTCTTAAGAATGGTAGGTGAGTATGGGCCCAGGAGATCACTGGTTAGGACCCCAGCTTGGCCAGTTTCTCTTGTATGATTGACGAGAGTCATTGCATCAGGATTTGCTCCTTTCTCACTGCTTATCATTGTTTTGACTGTGGTTATGTGGGAAAGCAGCCAATGGATAGGGAGAAATACTGTGTGAAGTGGTGGTAACAGAAATTCCAGGAAAGTAAGGGGAGGTGCACTGGCTGCTTTGAATTACATGTAGTTGAAATATTGTTAATGATTTTAATGCTTAACCCATTACCACACAATCCCTACTTTTGACGCCCCTGAGAAAGAAGCCTTTAGAAAACATTGTGATAAAAGGAGAAAATGCTGGTAACCAGCATTTTCTCCTTTTCCCACAATGTTTTCTACCCTTCACAAAACAAATTTCAAATTTTCAGTCACTTTTATTTTGTCGTCTGCAGTTCCTTTCCATTTTGACAAACCTAAAATTTTGTTGTTTGGTAATGGGTTAACTCTATACTATGCAATTCCAACTTTTAACACTCCTTGGAAAGATGCCTTTTGAAAACAATGTGGGATAAAGAGAAACTGCAGGTAACCTGTCCAAGTTCACCGGATTTGCCCAAGAAAAAAAAAATCAAATGCGGCTTATATATCAGATTAGATTTGAAAAGGTAGCAAGCATTGTGGGAAAAGAAGAAAATACTGGCTACCAGTATTTTCTTCTTTTCCAACAATGTTTTCAGAAGACTTTGTGCTCAAGGTTATTAGAATTCAGAATCATGTGGTAAAGAGTTAAGAGTCAGAAGATTTTTGACACATTTATGTCCCTATCCTGACTTTTACATGTTCTCTTAACCCTTTACCACACAATGATGATTTTGACAACCCTGGTAAAGAAGCCTTTTGAAAACACTGTGAGAAAATGTTTTCTACCCTATCAAAGAAAAATGGCACAGTTCGAGCCTCACTGAAATAGTAATCAGCAAATGCTTTCAATTTGGACAGAGCTAAAATTTTGTCATCTGGTAAAGGGTTAACTCTTTACCACACAAGGAAATTTTAGATAGGCCGAAATTGAAAGTATTTGCTGACAACAAAATAAAGGTAATTAAAAAATTAAAATTTGGTTTGGGAAGGGTAGAAAATACTGTGGAAAAAGGAGAAAATGCTGGTTACCAGCATTTTCTCCTTTTCCCACAGTGTTTTCTATAGGCTTCTTTCTCAGGGTCGTTAAAAGTCGTGATTGTGTGGTAAAGAGTTAAGAAGCAACTGTTGCCGAGCATAAGCATCCACACACAGAGCTTTTGCTTTCTTTCTTTTAACACACTTTTGTATTGTTGATTTATCATGATTTAATAAATTTTATTTTTTTCTGGAAGATGTGCTTTGCTTTCTTGATTACTCCTCTGAAGTACTGGTAAAACAAATTCCAGGACCGCATGAATAGATGCACTTGCTGCCGCGATACAACTGAATTAATGTTGAAAACGGTATTAAACCATTACCACACAATCCCTACTTTTGACGCCCCTGAGAAAGAAGCCTTTTGAAAACTCTGTGGGAAAAGGAGAAAATGCTGGTAACCAGCATTTTCTCCTTTTCCCACAGTGTTTTCTACCCTTCCCAGAACAAATTTCAATTTTTCAGTCAGCTTTATTTTGTTGTCTGCAAATGCTTTCAATTTGGACTAGTTAAATTTTTCTCATGTGGTAATGGGTTAAACAACATACAATCAATTATACTGCTGTCCAACATTTAGCTTACCTGAACGCAAAGTGCTCAATGTCAGTTTTTGTGATTATGCTGTGTAAGGTGTTGTTGGTCATGAAAGCATCAAATTTTATGCACACTTCAAGCCAAACTTTCAGTCCAATGCTGTAGCTCAGTCGGTGGCGTGCAGGACTTGAGAACACGGTATCCAGGGTTCAATCCCTGGCTACGACCCCTGGCTCGGCCAATTTCTTTCTGAGGATTGATGATAGTCACTGTGATAGGATTCATTCCTCTCCCACCACTGACCATTGTTTCAATGATGATCATGTGGGAAAGCAGCCAGTGGCTTGGAAAGAAAATTGTGCGAAGTACTGGTAAAAGAAACGCCAGGAACGCATGGATAGGTGCACTGGCCACCGCGATATAAATGTTGAAAATGGTGTTAAACACCATACAATCAATCAACAATTTAGTCCAGTACTCATGACAGTTGTTGAGGATATTTGTTTTGATAATATTTTGACAAATTCCAAATCTGGACATGTCAAGTCGAAAAGTAGGTCACTTGGGGAAAGCTCAGGGAAAAAAAATTGTGTTTTCCCAGTGACAATCCCTTGTTTTTACGACCCTGAAAAAGAAGCCTTTTAAAAACATTGTGGTAAAAGGAGAAAATGCTGGTAACCAGCATTTTCTTCTTTTCCCCACAACGTTTTCTACCCTTACAGAACAAATCTTAATTTTTAAGTCATTTTAATGTTGTTGTCTGAAAATGCTTTCAATTTGGACCTGTCTAAATTTTGTTGTTTGGTAAATAGTTAAGTGAGATTCTCATGAAAGTTGTTTAGAGAACTTTTCTTGATGATATCTGGGACTAGATTTAAATTGGGTCATGTTGGACAAAAGCCGGTCATTGGAGCTAATCTCAGAAAAACTTTGTGTGCATTGTAAGGCCTCATTTAACTCTTTTCCAAATGACGAAATTTTGGACCAGTTCAAATTGAAAGCATTTGCAGACGAAAAAATAAATGTGAATGACATATGAAATTGAAAGGGTAGAAAACATTGTGGAAAAAGGAGAAAATGCTGGTTACCAGCTTTTTCTCCTTTTCCCATAAAGTTTTCAAAGGCTTTTTTCTTAGGGTCATTAAAAGTCAGGCTTGTGTGGCAACAGGTTAAATGTGTTTTAAATATGGTTTATCTCTGAAAGGATAGAAAATATTGTGGGAAAACAATGTTTTCAAATGCCCTCTATATCAGGGTCATTAATAGGTTGCATTGTATGCTAATTGGTAAACCCTTTCATCCTTTACCATATGACAAATTTTTGACTCTTCCAAACTGAGAGAATGTGCAGACAACAATTTTAAATCTGATGAAAATGGTAGAAAGTTCTCCAAAAGGGTAGAAAACACATGTGGGAAAAGGAGAAATTGCTTGTAATGAGCAATTTCTCCTTTTCCCACAGTGTTTTCAAAAGACTTGTACGGCAGACACGTAACAACCAGGGCTTGTTTGGGAAAGGGTTAACCCATTACCACACAATCCCTACTCTTGGTGCCCTTGAGAAAGATGCCTTTAGAAAACATTGTGAGAAAATGAGAAAATGCTGGTAAACAGCATTTTTCTCCTTTCTCCACAATGTTTTCTACCCTTCACAAAACAAATTTCAAATTTTCAGTCACTTTTATTTTGTGGTCTGCAAATGTTTTCAATTTGGACAAGTCTAAAATATTGTCGTTTGGTGATGAGTTAAAGGCCCAAAGAGTCCACTCTCCCTTATTGGTAAAAATTTTGTGAGGGCAAGTGGATTATCCTTCTTGGTCTAGCTGAAGGAGTGCAGAATGGAAGAAAGACAAGTAAGAAATCTGAATTTTTTGGGCACTCTCTTTACAAAGCAACCCTTTGTTGAACTCTTTTTGCAAATGGCAAAATTTGTGAATGTTTGAAATTGAAAGTGTCTGCAGGCAACAGATTAATTAAGACTGGCAAAACCACTGGAATTTGTGTCTGAAAAGGAAGAAACAGTGTGAGAAAAGAAGAAAATCTGGTTACAGTTACCTGCATTTTCTTTCTCCACTGTTTTCAAAAGCTGTCTTTTTTAAGGCCATTTTATGTCCTTAGTTAGAGAAGATTTCTGGAAACATCGTGGAAAAAAGAGCATTTTTTTCTTTTTCTTACTATGTTTTCTGACCTTTCAAAAAAAAACTTCAATTCTTGAGCCATATTTATATTGTTTCATCTACATGTAGATCTTTTTGCACATTGCAAATTTCACCAGTCTAAAATGCTTTTGTCTTTTCAAAAAAAATTAAACAGCCCCCAAGAAAAACGTTTCAGGAAATCGTTTTGGGAAAAAGAGGAAAATGCCAATAACCATCATTTTTTCTCTTTTCCCACATTGTTTTCACTTCTTTATCTCTACCAAACATTTTCTGGTTTTCATGACTCTGAGAAAGAAGCCTTTTTAAAATACTGTGGTAACCAGCATTTTCTCCCTTTCCAACATTGTTTTCTTCCCTCACAGAACGAGTTTCAGTTATTGACTCATGTTAATTTTGTCGTTTGCAAATGCTTTCGGTTGGGGCCAGTTTAATATTTTGCCATTTGGTAAAAGAGTTAAAAGGCAGTTACAGTCATTTGAGAAATATTCAGGAGGTCAACTGTACATGCTTTCAATATTTGGACAATTGTATGTCTTTTGGTATAGAGTTTCCTTCATAAAAGAAACTAAGAGAATAGTTGCAGTTTAATAAATCAACCATTTGTTATTTCAAGATATTTTTCTTCTCATGAGATTAAAATATGGTCGAAAAAAAAAGGTAGATGTAGATCTCTACAGAATTTTCACTGATAAATTTTCATATCTCTAATGACGAATGTCCTATACGCTTCAGTACCCAGCAGCATTATATCTTTAGCTGTATTTAGTACGCTCTGTTAACCAATCAAATTTCTCGTTACATACTGCACTATAGGTAAATGGAGGCCATTTCAAATACACAAAGTTTCAGTAAGCTGACGGAAAAAAGTTTCAAAACTTTCTGTTTGTGTGTTACACTGTCCACGTATGAAATCGGTGGTTAAACTTGATTTTAAGAGAATACTTAGCAAGAATCAGATAAACCTTTTTCTGTCTAGAGGTTTGACTGCCATTTCTTTTGAATTCACGGCGGAATCGATGTTTGTCGGATTGAACGTTTCGCCGAGATAACATTGTTTAATCAATGGATTCACACGTCTGCGAGACAAAACACGGTTGAAAGACGATCCTCCGCGATTAAACGGGTAACAATGCATTTCAAATTGTTTAAAGATAGTATATTGAAATTATTGAGTTAATGTTTAATTTATCGGATGGTTGAGGATAGGTGATCTCAAAACAAAAACATGTCGGCTCAAAGATCTGCAGGCACTAAAGGAAAACGTGTGCTGCCAAATATTCCTGTGCCAGGCAGTGGCGTGAAACGATCTGTGACATTTAACAAAGAAACAATAGAAACGTCCATTGGTGGAACCAACACGCCTGGAAAAATTAAGGGGGATCCGTTAAGTCCATTAAACAGGTTGAGTTACGAAGAATTTCCACAGAGGAATTTAAACGGTGATTTTAATTCATGTGTAGAATCGGCAAAGACTGTCAAAACTAAGAAAATGTCCAACAATGATGGAAGTACAAATGTGTTGGTGGAAGTGACTGTATCAAATGAAAGTCAAGGTATGGAATCTGACAAGGAAAATGATCCTGATGAACCAAAATTGGATTCACTCATAGTTGAACAAACGCCTGTAAAGGGGAGTGCCATCACAAACGGGTATCACAGTGAGTTAGGTAGTTCAGAGAAGACTGAAAACACTGCTCAGTTTCATTCGCCCAATTTGCCGATACGGTTTAGAACACCGATCCGCCGTCACACCATGGATGAGAAACTTCTTGGAACACCAGAATGTTTTTCTGTAGTGCAGCTTGATCGCCAGCGATATGACTTTGGCTTGTTTGACGATGAATTGAAGGACGGTGAAGACAGCTGTAGTGTCACTGTTGCTGTCAGAGTTCGTCCATTTAGTCAAAGGTACAGTATCAACTCTTTTCTACACAATGCCGTGTTATAATGACCCTTTGCAAGAAGCCTTTTGAAACACTGCTTGACAAGGAGCAGATGATGGTAACCAGCATTTTTCTTCTTTTCCAATAATCTGTCTATTTTTCCACAAACAGATTTCCAATTTTTAGTCAAATGTGTTTCATCTACAAATGTTATAAACTTGTACAAGTCTAAAACTTTGTTGTTTGGTTAACCCTTTCCCAAATGACAAATTTTAGACTCTTCCAAACGGAAAGAGTTTGCCGACAACAATTTTAGATTTTGAGAAAATGGCAGAAAGTTCTCAAAAAAGGTAGAAATCACTGTGGGAAAAGGAGAAATTGCTTGTTACGAGCAATTTCTCCTTTTCCCACAGTGTTTTCAAAAGACTTTTACTGCAGACACGTAAAAACCAGGGCTTGTTTGAGAAAGGGTTAACCCTTTCCTAATTGACCATGTTTAGACTTTTTCAAATTAAAAGCATTTTCAGACAAAAAAATGAAAAAGTGGCTCAAATGACAAACATTTTTCTCGATAGAATAGAAAACATGATGGCTAAAGGGGAAAATGGTGGTTACCAGCATTCTCTTCTTTTCCCTCAATGTTTTCACCAGTCTTGTTGTACAGCAGCATGTTTAACCCATTACCACTCAATCCCTACTTTTGACGCCCCTGAGAAAGAAGCCTTTTGAAAACACTGTAGGAAAAGGAGAAAATGCTGGTAACTAGCATTTTCTCCTTTTCCCACAGTGTTTTCTACCCTTCACAGAACAACTCTCTATTTTTTAGTTACCTTGATTTTGTCGTCTGCAAATGCTTTTGATTTGGACCAGTCTGAAATTTTCTCGTGTGGTAAAGAGTTAAAGTCAGCACTGCGTGGTAAAGCATTAAGACTTCACCAAACATCAAAATTTTGGACTGTTGCAGACGACAAAATATAAAATTGCAGGAATCAAAAATTAAAATTGATTTGGAAAGGGACGGAAACATGGTGGTAAAAAGGAGAAAATGCTGGTTAACAGCATTTTCTCCTTTGCCCACAATGTTTTCAAAGGCTTTTTTCTCAGGGTCATTAGAAGTCGGGATTGTGTTGTAAAGAGTTAAGCCTTTCCTAGAGAAAAAATCGTAGGCTCTTAACATGAATCCATTTGCAGATGACAGATTTGAATTAGCTCAGATTTTTTGATAGGGCAGAAAACATGGTTGGAAAAGGAGCAAATTCTGGTTATATTTTCCTACAATGTTTTCAAAAGCTCTTTCTGGATGTTGAAACTTATCATAGCGGGGTAAAGAATTTCAAGTTTCAGACTCAGTGGCTAAAGTTGAACGTATTTGAAGACAACAACCTCAGGTCTGAAATGACAAATATTGTCTTTGAAACATTTTTTTTAACCCTTTCCTACACAAAGACAACTTTTGACATCCTTTAGAAGGAAGCCCTATGAAAACATTGTGGCAAAAGGAGAAAATTCTGGTAACCAGCATTTTCTCCTTTTCCCACAATGTTTTCTGCTCTATCAATAAACAATTGCACCATTTGAGCCACATTGAAATTGTTGTCTGCGAATACTTTTCAGTTTGGACAGAGCTAAAATTTTGTCGTCAGGTAAAGGGTTAAAAAAGTTTTCTATTTCCAGTTCATGGGATTGTGTGGTAAAGGGTTCATGCTTTTTTCGCTACTATTTCTGCCTTGCCTGTTAACCCTTTACTCCATAGATACTCATTTCTATGCATTGCTTGTAGGAGCCTTTGGAAAACATTGTGGCAAAAGGTGAAATTGCTCGTGACGAGCAATTTCACCTTTTGCCAAAATGTTTTCTACACTATCAAAAGGTGTCATATACATAAGAAACTGCTTCATCCTTGCTGTTATTTAGGGTCAATTAGAGATACCATAGAAATGCCTTATGGGGTAAAGGGTTAATGTTGACCAAGATCAGACTGCACTGAAGATGCAGTATGATCTTTGATCAAAACTGTCAACTGTGCTGAGACATAAGTAGGATCAGACCAAACTTAACCCTATCAAACAATGATTAACAATCCCATGTTTCAACAACTCTGGGGAGGAACATTTTAGAAATCATTGTGGGTATCCAGCTTTTTCTCCTCTTTCCACAATTATTTTTCCAGTAAAAATAGAAAATTACAAAGTGTGAATTGTCTTTTGCATAATTTATGCTCTCAGTAATCATTTGGACATGCCTGAAATTTTGCACAATTTTAAAAGGTTACAAAACGAAACACTCTATCAAAATATTTGGAAGTATTAAAGTCATTGAGAACCAAATCTACAGATTTTCTAGGGCACTATGTCTATCTCAATAAAACATGAGTGAAGTGGGTGTGATAGAACACCTTCCTAGAGGAAATTATGTTAACAAATTTTGAATTCTGTAGTAAATTATGTAATATAGAAAAAGAGAAAAATTGCTGACACAAAATATTTGATCCTGTTTTTCCTACAATTTTCCTATTCCTCTCTCACAGTTTAATATTGTTGCAACAGTGGGAAAGTAGCCAGTGGTGCATGTGATGGTTCATTTCTTATAAGGGCTGGTAAACAACGTGGGTAAAGTACAAAATGCTAGGTTTATTTATCTCATTTACCACTGTGTTTTCAAAAATCCTTTTCTTTAGGGCTTTTTAAAACACAGAATTGTTTTGTAAAGGGTTGAATAATTAACTTAACCCTTTCCCAAACAGTCCCCGGTATTTACGACACTGCGATAGAATCTTTTTGAAAACACTGTGGGAAAAGGAGAAAATGTTGGCAACCAGCATTTTCTCCTTTTCCCACAACAATGTTTTCTATCCTGCGGGAAACAAATTTCAATTTTTGAGTTACATTTATAATGTCGTCTGCAAGTACCGGTACTTTCAATTTGGACCAGTCTAAAATTTTGTTGTTTGATAAAGAGTTAAACTTTTTACCAAATAGATCTTATATTTTAATTAAACTTTTTACCAAATAGATCCTATATTTTAATAATCCTTTCAACTCTTTTTCCGCACAATCCTGATTTTAAACACCCTGAGGCAGATTTCTTTTTGAAAACATTGTAGGAACATTTTCTATCCTATCAAAGATAAATTCTACCATTTCATGAATATATAATTTGTTGTCTGTAAATGCTTTCATTGTGGCTCCGTCAAAAACTTTGTTTAATGGTAAAGAGTTAAAACAAGGTTTTAGTTATTAATTAACTTTGTTACCTTTAGTGTTGGTAATCATGGGAAAATACATGTAATGTTCTTGCTCCAGCCATATTTGACTAGTAGAACTTTCCCAAGTTGCAACAGAAGGTACCTGTATCACTGTTCTTTTGGAAAAAGCTTAACTCTTTACCACTCAATCCCAACTTTTAACGACCCTGAGAAAGAAAGCCTTTGAAAACATCGTGGGAAAAGGAGAAAATGCTGGTTACCAGCATTTTCTCCTTTTCCCACAATGTTTTCTACCCTCTTCAAATCAATGTTCAATTTTTGATTCACAATTATTTTGTCGCCTGCAGATGCTTTCAATTCGGTCAAGTCCAAAATTTTGTCATTTGGTAAAGACTAAAGAGTTAAGAACCCAAAGAACTGGAAGGGTATGGAACAATCCAGTGGTAAGCAAACCTAAGGCTTTTGGAAGCACTGTGGGAAAAAGAGAAAATGCTGTTATTAACCCTTAGGCTTTTGAAAACATGTTTGGCTTTTGTGTGGGAAAATCAGTTATTTTTCCATAGATCTGTGCAAGAAAAATAAAAGGAGTTGATTTGGATCTTGTGTAGGAGAAAGAAGGGAGTAAGAACAAAGTTTGAATTTAGGAAGGTTAAGAAAACATTGTGGAAAAAGGAGAAAATGCTGGTTACCAGCATTTTCTCCTTTTCCCACAATGTTTTCAAAAGGCTTCTTTCTCAGGGTCATCAAAAGTCGGCATTGTGTGGTAAAGGGTTAAAAACATATTTGGACCTGGAGGAAAGGAGAATAATATTACTCTCCTTTTTTCACAATGATTTCTAACCTTTCAAAGACAAATCTGATCTTAAATTTGAGCCACAAGTAATTAGTTGTCTGCAGAAAATGCTTTCAATTTGAACAGGCCTTAAATTTTGTTATCAGTACAAAGGCGAGCTAACAATGCTATATGATTATGAACTACTCCAGTAATTTTGAACAATAGATTTGCCAAAACACAGGAATTTTTAGTAATCATTGTAATCTTTTAATACTCTGAAACCCTTTACATCTTTTAGACAACTTTTTTCTTTATTGTAGCAGAAGACCAATGTTGAAAACATTGTGATAAAAGGAAAAGATGTTGGAAACAAGGCAAAGCAATTTGCTCTTATGCCGCAATGTTTTGATATGTATTGGGATATAAACCTGAATTCATGTTGATTTTAAATATACTCTTTTTACAAACTTGTTTTCAAACTTTACAGCTGCAAATTTATCCCTTCAGCCCACAATCCTGGATTTAAATGACCATGTAGACGGAAGGTTTTTAAAAATAGTGTGGGAAAAGGAGAAAATGCTTGTAACCAGTATTTTCTCCTGTTGCCTCAATGTTTTCTATACATGCAAAAATAAAATGCAATTTTTCTCTCAATCTTTTTTTTTTCTCTTTTGCAAATGGTCTCAGTTCAGACAAGCTACATGTAGTCTAAAATTTGGTCTTTCAGATATAAAGTTATTTCAGGTGGAAATGAGTTGACACAAATTGACACCTTTTCAGACTGAGAGCTGTCATGTTACGCTTTTTAAAGAGAATATCTTGAAACAATGCTTTATAATCCCATTTCTATGATAAACGTCTTATACTTGCCCAAATTCAAAGCATGTGCAGACGACGTATTTATTATAGCACAAAAGATGTGGTTTGTTTTTGAAAAGGTACTTGTAGCAAACATTGTGGGAAAGGAGAAGATGCTAGTCACCAGCATTTTTTCCACGAAGATTTCCAAACACAAATTTCTAACCTTTTTCAACTTTTAGGAAGAAGACCTTTAAAAAAATTGTAACCTTAACCCTTTGCCACACAGTTCAGAGTATGAAAGACCCTGAAGAAGAAAGCTTTCGGAAACATTGTGGGAAAAGAAGAAAATGCTGGTAACCAGCATTTTCTTCTTTTCCCACAATGTTTTCTACTATTCCCAATTGAAATTTAGATTCTTAAATAAAATTTTTTGTTGTCTGCAAATACTTTAAAAATGGACTGGTCTAACATTTTGTTTTTTGGTAAAAGAGTTAAGTCTCTACCAGACGATAAAAATTTAGACTTGTCCAAATTGAAAGCATTTGCAGATAACAGTCTCAATGTGGCTAAAATCTTCAGGGTGGTTAAAAGTTGGCACTGTGTGGTAAAGGTTTTAAAATGATATTTTTTGATGGGTAGATAACATTGTTGGAAAAAGGGAGAAAGTGTCAGCTATCAGCGTTTTCTTCTTTTTCCACAATGTTTGCAAAAGCTAAAAATTCTTCCATAGAGTCGTTAAAAAGCTGAGATTGTATTTTAAAGGGTTATTCTACAGCCACTGTCTGCTTTTCCTGTCAAAGTAAAAGTTGAAGTGGTTAGTGGTTCAGGGTCAAAAAAATCCACTCGTCCGCTCGGCCTTCCTGGTCAAAATTGGGTGAGGGCTCGTGGATTAGCCTTCTTTATCTAACTTGAGGGCGAGTGCAAAATAGCAGAACAAGTCAGAATTCTAGAAATTTTTTGGATCCTGGTCATAAGTTTCTGTCTTTTCTTTTTAAGAGAACTTGCAGACCCTGGAGTCCGAAATGTTGTATCGATGGATGGAAATCAAACAACCGTCACCACAGACAGTAACAATGTTCACACCTTCACCTACGATTTTTCTTTCTCCTCTTTCGACAAGAAGGACCCTAGTTACTCGTCTCAAGGCCAGGTTTATCAATGCTTGGCCCAGCCACTTCTGGGTAAGGCGTTTGAAGGGTACAATACTTGCTTATTTGCCTATGGACAGACAGGCTCCGGGAAAAGTTACTGGTAAGTTTTAACTCTTTACAAGCCGCCCAGTTGGCTCAGTGGTGAGCGTGTCGGACTCATGCAAATGCTTTTAATTTGGGCAAGTCTAAATTTTTGTCGTCTTGTGTGGTAAAGAGTTAAACCCTTAACTCATTACCAAACAACAAAATTTTAGGTTTCTCCTTTTCCAGCAATGTTTTCAAAAGGCTTCTTTCTCAGGGGCGTCAAAAGTAGGGATTGTGTGGTAATAGGTTAAAAAACAATCCAATGTTTTAACAACCTTGTCAAAGAAGAATCGTTTTGAAAAATTGAAAACCAGTGGCAGCCTGTTTCCCTGTTCTCAAGTCATGTATGCCTCTGCAATACATGGGCAAGGCATGACAAAAGGGAAACATACATGTACTTCTCAGAAACACATTGGCAGAAGGAGAAGTGTATAATATATTAAATGTATACATGTAGTGGGTACACAAATTACAGACATTAGGTATTATTTTTTATGACTTTGCCTAATGACAAAATATTTTCCTTGTAAATTTTTGTCAAAGGCATTTGCTGATAACAAAATTTATGTGGCAAAAATTATGCTATTTTTCAGGAAAACATTGTGGGAAAGGCGAAATTGCTGGTCTCCAGCATTTTTCTCCTTTTACCACAGTGTTTTCAAAAGTCTTTCTACTTAAGCCTAAAAAAATATCTGTTTAGGGTTTCCCTACCCTACCTAGAAAATGCTGCCAACCCTGCACTTTTTTTGCCATGATTAAAAAAAAAAAATCTGGTGGGTGTGATTTCAAGATATGTTCCATGTAAAAGTTTTTTTGGGAAAAAAATCCCTACCTACCCTACTTACAGTATCTCAGATTGAAACCCTAAACACAGATATCTTTTTTTTTTAGGCCTGACAAACATAATTATGTAGGTTTGTTAAAACCAAGGATTGTGTATATGTAGTTAACTCTTTACCGCATGAGAAAATTTTAGACTTGTCCAAATTGAAAGCATTTGCAGACGACAAAATAAAAGTGACTGAAATTTTGAAATTTGTTTTGTGAAGGATAGAAAATATTGTGGGAAAAGGAGAAAATGCTGGTTACTAGCATTTTCTCCTTTTCCCACAATGTTTTCTAAAGGCTTCTTTCTCAGGGTCATCAAAAGTAGGGATTGTGTGGTAATGGGTTAATTGTTGAATATGTTCATTTCTATACCTGATCAATAATTTGTTTTGTTTACCTGTACTCTTTTATAGTATAAAGAGCATACAGGTCTACTTTTACATGTACATGTCACAGGCGTTCGTGGTACATGTAGATAATATACTTACATGAATTAGCTTTGCTATTTTCAAAGAAAAAATTGTGGTGTTTTCATTGCCCTGTTGTCATTGGTGTTTTCATCTATAAAAATGTTGTGGCATAAAAAGAAATTGCCTGTGATATACAATTTGTCTATTTACCACCACATTTCAACTTTAACCCATTACCATATGATCCCTACTTTTGATGACCCTGAGAAAGATGCCTTTTAGAAAACATTGTGGGAAAAGGAGAAAATGCTGGTAACCAGCTTTTTTTCCTTTTCCCACAGTGTTTTCTACCCTATCAACTAACAATTGCTTAATTTAAGCCACATTGAAATGGTTTGCTGCAAATGCTTTCAATTGGGATTGGGTTAAAATTTTGTCATCAGGTAAAGTGTAAGGTTGTGTCAACTGAGTCCCAAAGCACAACTGGTAGCATACAGAACTTGAAACCAAGGATCGTTGGTCCCAATGCGCAGCTGGGCAAATTCTTTTCCAATGGATTGATAATAGTCATTGCAATATTATTCACCCCTCTCTCACGGCTTATCATTTTTTCAATTATAGTTATTTTGGGAACAGCCAGTGACATGGAAAGAATACGAAGCAGTGAGGAAAAAAAGTAGAAAATTGGCTTTTGAATTTATAAGCTTTGGAAAGTACATTTAAATATCAGTACCATCTTAAACATACACATATTTTTATCATTTTTAACCAGGATGTTTGGGAGGAAACATGAACGTATTGTTGCACCGCTTGCATTGTCATCGTCATCTCCTTCTGCTTTTTAATGGAAAACCTTTTATGATTTCAGAATCTTTTGCATTTTGTTATGTCTTAATCATTACTGAAGATTGTCATTTCAAACTTGGATCATTTGTTCACAATCAAAAGGGAAACTAATGCAAGAAAGGCAGGTAACCATCAGAGTGTTTATGACCTAGTTATTCCCCTTTTAACCCATTACCACACAATCCCTACTTTGGACGCCTCTGAGAAAGACGCCTTTAGAAAAACATAGTGGGAAAAGAAGAAAATGCTGGTAACCAGCATTTTCTCCTTTACCCACAATGTTTTCTAACCTTCACAAAACCAATTTCAAATTTCAGTCACTTTTATTTTGTCGTCTGCAAATGCTTTCAATTTGGACAAGCCTAGAATTTTCTTAGAATTTTCACTGGAAGTCAAGTTACAAGAGCGACGCATGGGTATGTGGTGCTCTTGTCGTTTTGATTATCATTTTTTTATTACAATTTCTATCATCATTTCAGTATAATGGGTCACAGAGAAGACATAGGCATTATCCCAAGATTCTGTGAAGAATTGTTTGCAAGGGCAGATGTGGCCAAAGATTTAAAACAGGTATAGTTGACATTACTGATTGTTGCAGGTCTTGTATTACTGTTCTTACAGCCAAATTATATCCACCAATGAAGTCAATTTAAACCTGAAGCTGCTAATTGCAGTTCACAGCCCTTTTTCGGACAGTGTAGATCAAGATCAGGCTTCAGACACAGAATCATGAATATGTAGTTTAATCTTAGATCTACACTTTCCGATAATAAGACTCTTTCCCCCCAAAAGAATGTTTAAAATAGCAAAATTTAGGTTTTTAGTATTGCTTGAAAGTTCCATTTAACTTACTCAACAGAATGACGGTTAACCCTTTCCCTTATGACAAATTGTAGACTCTTCAATTTCTAAACTGATGCAGGTGACAAAATTTAGAATTATTCAAAATAAGCTCATGTTCTATGATGGGGACAGAAAATATTCTGGAAAAAAGAGAAAATACCAGTTACCAGCACTTTCAACTTTTCCTAGTCTTTCCAAAAGCTTTCAGAATGGTTTAACTCTTTACCACACAATCCCGACTTTTAACGACCTTGAGAAGGAAAGCTTTTGAAAATGTTGTGGGAAAAGGAGAAAATCCTGGTAACCAGCATTTTCTCCCTTTCCCGCAATGTTTGCTACCTGTCCAAAATCAAAATTCAATTTTTGAGTCACATTTATTTTGTTGTCTGCAAGTGCTTTTAATTTGGACTAATCCGTAATTTTGTTGTTTGGTAAAGAGTTAACCCATTACCACATGACAATATTTTAGACTGGTCCAAATTGAAAGCATTTGCAGATGACAAAATAAAAGTGACTGAAGATTTGAAATTTGTTTTGTGAAGGGTAGAAAACATTGTGGGAAAAGGAGAAAATGCTGGTTACCAGCATTTTCTCCTTTTCCCACAATGTTTTCTAAAGGCTTCTTTCTCAGGGGTGTCAAGAGTAGGGATTGTGTGGCAATGGGTTAAACAGATATTTGTCTGGAAATGGGTAAAACACTCACATCACAAAATGTCTGAAACAAAAAAGTATTTAATCAAACAATTAGAGATACATATAAAAAAAAATTTCCATGTCAGAAGAGCAATAAATCAAACATTTATGAGTAAATAGAAAGAAAAAAATCTAAACAAAAAGAGCAATTAATCAAACACAGCTAAGCACACATCAAAAGTTTCATGTTTTATCGGCAAACAGACAAAAATCAATTTTGTCAACTTGATAAATAGGCTTAACTGTTTATCTAAATAAACATATTTGAACCTTTGTTCAGTAACTGTAAGTCAAATAAGTCCATAAGTGGTCCTATATTACATTTAACTCATTACCACACAATCCCTACTTTTGACGACCCTGAGAAAGAAGTCTTTAGAAAACATGGGAAAAGGAGAAAATGCTGGTTACCAACAATGTTTTCTACCTTTCACCAAAGAAATTTCAAATTTTCAGTCACTTTTATTTTGTCGTCTGCAAAATTTATGCTTTTGATTTGGACAAACCTAAAATTTTGTCGTTTGCAGGGTTTTAGTCTGACAGTTCCTTTTGCGGGTCCTTGGGACTCGACTTCTATGATTATGGGAGTCCTGGCTTAAAAATTGGGAGTCCCTTGGTTGTACAAATTTGAATACAATACCTATTATTTTTTCCATATATTTGAATTTCCAAACGAGTCAAATAAAAAAAGAAAAAAAATATTTCAAGCATCTACAGACGACCACTCCCGTCTGCTATGGATCTATATTTTCATTTCATAAAACTTTTCTTTTTCACTCATGAACGGAAATATAGCTTCCAATTATTGCTTTATACAGAGATGTGTGTAAATTCACTGTTTAAATTCATTATTGCAGATGAGAAGATAGTTTTAAGTCACCCTGATAGGATGATGCCATGCTGCTTTTTGTAGTGTCATGGTTTTCGCGCTTTTTTAGCGATCTATTTTTTCGTGACAATTAATTTTTGGAGAAGTATAACTACATGATTTGACATGGGTTAGTCAGTTTGAATAGCAAGTCTGTCATTTTACACTACATAAGAGGAATAACACCTTTGTTACACTGTCATAATTTTTATATGACTCGCAATCATAGTCACAAACCAAGAATTCAAGTTTAGGCACCAAGCGTGTTCAAGAACTGACTACAGTCGATTCTGGGATTTCTTAATCGATTCTCAGAATCGGAAGCCAAAACTAACTGACTTTCGACTTAAAGTCGATCATCGGCCCACCACTGGTTTGCAGACGCTATTTTTAACAACCTTTAGGGGCTTGGTCTAAATCACCGATAACGAGCCGGCCACTGTCTTGGATTATGAAGGTCAACATTAATGATAATTTTCGGCGGATGCTATACGTCATTTTTTTACAACATATCTTTACTTATGAAAAGAATTACTGTAAAGAATATTTTTTGTTGAACTGTATTATCTACATGTATTTCCCATCAGCTTGTCGTGAATGCTGGGTTTTTACACCGTACCAATCATCGAATCTTTACCCAATGGCAACAAAATTAGAATTGCGTCCCAAGGGACGCAGTAGCGTAAGTTTTGGGAGTCCTGCTTCCCTATTTCTGCGTGCGAGATGCAGAAAATGTGCGTCCGTTAAAACCCTGGTTTGGTAAAGAGTTGAGTAACGCATGACTTTTTAGTGAGGCCAGGTTGCAAGTTCACAAATGGCTCAGCACAAGATTTTAATGGCTCTTTAACCCTTTGCCGCACAATGTCAAATTTTAACTACTCTAGTGCAGAAGCCTTTTGATAACATTTTGAGAAAATGCTGGTTACCAATATTTTCTCCTTTTCCCACGATGATTTCTAGTCTGTAAAAGAAACTTGCACCATTTTAACTTGTCGTGCCTAAAAGCTTTCAATTTGGACATAGCTAAAATTTTGTAGTCAGGTAAAGGATATAACATTTAACTCTTTGCTTGACAACATAAATGTATTTTTAGATTGGTCCAAATTGAAAGCATTTACAGATGACAATTTAAATGTCGCTTAACCCTTTACCACACAATCCAGACTTTTTAACAACCCCAAGAAAGAAGCCTTCAGAAAACATTGTGGGAAGGGAAAAGAAAATGCAATGTTTTCTTCTATCTTAAAGGTGGCCCTTCAGATCTTGGGACGAAAATTTTAAAAAATGCAAAAAAATCATCCTTATACTCCCCAAGCCTTTTAAATTTGCCTTCATAAAACCCCACTAGTCGAAAACCATCCGAAAGCACGAGAAATTAGAGATTTACTACGGCCCAGGTTGACACCAACGGGAGACACATTCTATTTTTAGATGATCAAGTCGCTCATTTATATACAGGAATACACAGACAAAGTTTCAAATATAGGGTCAAAAGAAGACATTATGGAAAATAATTATTACATTTTTATTATGTAATGGAATTTAAGCATTATCAGTTACGTGCCAGTGACCTGACATTCCCAAAATGCTTATTGATTTTTGGCGGGAAATCTAAAAATACATTAAAAGGCTACGTAGCCTTTTAAGGGAACACCAAAAAAAAATTTTTTTTTTTTGTAATTTTATGAGTCTTACTTATTGATGATTTGTATTATTTTTTCATATAAATTTTAGTGATATATATGTTTTTTAATTTGGTGAGATGAAAAAATTCTAAGTACCCACCTTTAACAGAGACAAAATATATCAAATGAGCTAGATTAACATTATAGTCTGCAAAGGGTACGTATGTGGACAAGTCAGATTTTTTTTCATGTGGTAAAGGGTTAAATGATGGTATTGAAAACATTGTGGGATAAGGAGAAAAAATTGTGGTTGCTAGCATTTTACACCTTTTTCACAAGCCCTTTTATTTTTGTAGCGTTGTTAAAACTTTGGATTGTGTGGTAGAGGGTTAGGTTACATAGGACTTTATCTAGACCAGGTTGCAAGTTTAAAACCATGGCAATCCTGGGTGGCTGCATGGTCTGGAGATCTCAAATTTGATGTGTCTTTGCGCAAGACACAACAGAGCCCCAGCTTAGTACTAGTGAAACCCAGGAATTACATGAATATGTGAGCTGTGGTCTTGATATGACTGAAATAATGTTGAAAGTGGCATAGAACACCAACCATCCAATCAATTAATAGATCAATCGATCAATACCATTGCTCAGCCAAAGTCTTTCTTAACCCATTACCTACTTCTGACGACCTTGAGAAAGAAGCCTTTAGAAATCATTAAGGGTACTAGCATTTTCTCCTTTTCCCACAATGTCTTCCACCTTTCACAAAACATACTAGTATTTCAAATTTTCAGTCACTTTTATTTTGTCATCTGCAAATGCTTTCGATTTAGACAAGCCTAAAATATTGTCGTTTGGTGATGGGATAAAAGTAAAAAATAGGATTCCTTGGCCTGTACAAGACCACAAAAATTTCAAATTTGTCCAATTTGAAAGCAATTTGCTGACAACTGAATTTAGTGGAAATGACAGTTTTTTTCTGTAAGATTGTAGAAAACATTGTGGGAAAAGGAGAAAATGCTGGTGACCAGCATTTTCTCCCTTTCCCACAATGTTTTCAAAAGCCTTCATCCTGTAGGTTATTTAGAAAATAAGGGATTATGAGTAATTTGTGAAGGGTTAAATTGTTATCACTACTATAGAGTATTGAGCTCCTAGATTCCTTTTGTGCAGTTTAAATTCCTTTTGTGTTGAATTAAATTCCTTGTGTCAGATATTGGTAAATTGAGTTCATGAATGTATTTAAGCCTTTTTCACACAATCCCTGGTTTTAAAGACCCTGAGAAAAAAGCCCTCTGAAAACATTGTGGGAAAAGGAGAAAATGATGGTAACCAGCATTTTCTCCTTTTCCCACAATGTTTTCTCCTCTCCCGAAGTCTCAATTTTTTAGTCACATTTATTTTGTCGTCTGCAAATGCTTTCAAATTCGATCTGTCAAAGAGTTTGTTGATGCGAAAAGAGTTAAGCTTTTATTACACAATCCCAAGTTTTAAAAACTGTGATAAAGAAAGCTTTTGAAAAATATTTTGGGGATAAAGAGAAAGTGTTCCAACCTGACATTTTTCCTTTTTCTTGCAAAAGTTTCTATCCTTTCACCACCAAAAGACATAATTCTAGCCACATCTAAATTGTATCTGCACATGTGTAATTTTTTTTTCAATTTGGACAACCTCAAACTTTTGTCATTGAATTTTTGGAAGAGTTAACTCTTTACCAGATGACAAAATTTTTGGCTCGTCAAACATCAAAAATTTCAAATTAACTCATTACCAAACAACAATATATTCAAATTAACTCATTACCAAACAACAATATATTCAAATTAACTCAATACCAAACAACAATATTTTAGGCTTTCCCAAATCGAAAGCATTTGCAGATGACAAAATGAAAAGTAACTGAATATTTCAAATTTATTTTATGAAGGGTAAAAAACATTGTAGGAAAAGGAGAAAATGCTGGTTACCAGCATTTTCTCCTTTTCCCACAATGTTTTCTAAAGGCTTCTTTCTCAGGGTCATCAAAAGTAGGGATTGTATGGAAATGGATTAACTTTGTGTTTGGAAGAGAAGCAAATACTGTATGAAAAGTAAAATATGCTATTTACCAGCATTGTCTTCCATTTCCACAGTGTTTTCAAGTCCTATCCCTGATTGGTTGTAAAATATGGGATTCTTTGGAAAAGGGTTTACTCTTTATCTCTACAATATATATCACACTAGCAGCCAACCATTTTTTAAAGGATCAATGATAGTCAATTCGACAGAATGTTAATAAGTTGCGTTTTAACCCTTTCCCAAACAATCCCTGGTTTTTACGGGTCAGGAAGAGAAGCCTTTTGAAAACATTGTGGGAAAAGGAGAAAATGCTGGTTACCAGCATTTTCTCCTTTTCCCACAATGTTTTTTACCCTATCATAATAGAAAACTCATCTTTTTAGCAACTGTTAATTTGTCATCTGCAAAATGTTTTCAATTTTGTCTGGTCCAAAATTTGCCGTTTGGGAAAGGGTTAAAATACTACAGAAGATTGCTGTAACTCTACAAGGCCTATAAAATCGGAGGTCTTGGTGTTCCTATTATAGGAAGTTAATACAGAATACAGAATTCATTGCTCTCTTACTGTAGAGCAATGGCCTGACAATGCATACATTAGAAAGGTTCTCTAGGAAAGTTGGATAGGTGCACTGGCTGCCATGATATGACTTGCAACATGGGAATAGGAACATATGGACATTTGAGTAAAGTGTTGTCTCGGAGCAGCCTGCACAGCTGCGCAGGCTTGCCTGAGACAGCGCTTTACGACTGCATTATATTTTGTGCTACTGTAGAAACACGCTAAACAGAAAATTACATAATAATAAAAGGTGACATTTCCGATCTGTACAGGCTGATCCGAGATGACACTTTATGCAATAGTCTGAATGCTCCTTTATCCCTTTCCCAAACGACAAGTTGTGGACTCTTCCAAACTGAAAGAGTTTTCAAACGCCAATTTTAGATCTTCGGAAAATGGCAGAAAGTTCTCTAAAAGGGTAGAAAACACTGGGGGTAAAGGAGAAATTGCTCGTTACGAGCAATTTCTCCTTTTCCCACAGTGTTTTCAAAAGACCTTTACTGCAGACACGTAAAAACCAGGGCTTGTTTGGGAAAGGGTTAAGCTTGTTGCAGGCCTTATATCTCAAACAAAGTTGAAAACAGCTTGAAACATCACACAAACAAAACCCGTTTTTGTAAAAGGTGACATATCTTAAAACCAGCCTCTTTTAGATCTTTTGGAAAGAAACCAGTGGCTTAGCAAGAATATTATTTGAACTACTGGTAGAAGAAATTTCTAGAAAGCATGTTGGGTGCATTTGCCGCAGGGGTATAACTGAAAAAAAGTTGAAAAACAGCAGTAAACACCACATTAACAAAACCTGGCCCTGGATTTAATGTATCTGTTAGTTGGTGAGATGATCTTGCTGAAATAAGCACACAATGACGCCTTTTAACACCCCTGAGGAAAAAGCCTTTTGAAAACATTGTGGAAAAAGGAGAAAATGCTGGTAACCAGCATTTTCTCCTTTTCCCACAAAGTTTTCTTCCCTATCAAAGCAAAATTGCACCATTTTCAGCCACTTCGAAATTGTCGTCTGCAAATGCTTTCAATTTGCACAGGTCTAAAATTTTGCTGTGTGGTAATGTTTAATATGGCAAATTGTTTGTGTTTTTTTTTTTCTTTTTCTCTAAACTAGTTATAAATATATTTTCTCCTTCTCCCAAAATGTTTTCTACCTATGCCTAGACAACTCTCAACATTTGAGTCACATTTAGCCCATTACCTCACAATCCCTACTTTTGACAGCCCTGAGAAAGAGGCCTTTTCAAAACATTGTGGGAAAAGAGGAAACTGCTAACCAGCATTGTGGAAAACATTCCACAATGTTTTCTTTCCTTTCCAGAAGAAATTTCAAATTTTCAGTCACTTTTAGTTTGTTGTCTCCAACTGCTTTCAATTTGGACCAGTCTAAAATTTTGTCGTTTGCTAAAGAGTTAAGCAGTAGTCTGAAAATGCTAATGGGATGTACAGGTCTAAATGGGTTTTTTTGACAATAGTTTATCCAAGCCCAATAATACAGCATTGTTCAATTTTGATAACACAAATAAATTAACAGCAAATTAAAAGTAAATTAATCATATAGCACATTGCAATTTTTTGGTTACCAGCATTTTCTCCTTTTCACACAATATTTTCTACCCTATCAAAGAAAATTTAGGATCATATGGGGCACACTCAAACTGGCATATGCAAAATGTGTTCAATTTGAACAAGGCTAAAATTTTGTTGTTTGGTAAAAGGTTAAAGGTCTTAACCCTTTCCCAAACAATCCCTGGTTTTTAGGACCCTAAGATGGAAGCCTTTTGAAAACATTGTGGGAAAAGAAGAAAATGCTGGTAACCAGCATTTTCTCCTTTTCCCACAATGTTTTCTGCCCTGGTGGAAACAAATTTCGATTTTTGATTTACATTTATTTTGCCATCTGCAAGTGCTTTAATTTGGACCAGTCTAAAATTTTGTCGTTTGGTAAAGACTCATAATGATTGGTTTTTATATTGTAGGTAAAGATACATGTAGAAATTAGCTTCTTCGAGATTTACAATGAAAAAATCCATGACCTGCTGGCGTCTACCAACAAGGAGAAGAAGACAAAGAAAACAACAGTGAGTTAAAAAAAAAAAAACAGACTTCTTTTTTCTTTGTGGGCAGAATTAATGAAATCATGGTTTTCATTACCATGATTTCCCTTTTATACCCCTTCAATTGTATTCTTCCTCTGCTTTTTTCTACTGAAATGGAGGAACTCAATGGCGATTGATTCTTACAAAGTTCAAGTAAAATCAGTAAAAATGAATTTATGAAAGAGGCATAGGGCTATATGGTTTATTCCCAGTTTGCCCAATCCCATTTCGCCCATTCCCATTTCGCCAGAATTTTTCCCGTTTCGCCCATTTTTTTTTTCGCCCTTTCCAACTTTGACCTTTTCCCATTTAGCCAAATATCTGTCCTGCCCTTTTCCCGTTTTGCCCAAATTTATTTTCGCCCAGAAGCCATCTCGCCCAACTTTCCCATTTCACCCAAAGACCATTTCGCCCGTTTCCCTTAAGGCCCCTTCCCATTTCGCCAAAAAGCCATTTTTCTGATATCTGGGCCCAAAACTAGTGAAAATTTCTGTAATAAGTTAATTCCTCAATTCATGGACCTTATTTCGAGGGTTATTACGCAGCCAATGCCTGATATTGGTGGTAATGATTATATATGTAGGGCTGTGGTAAAGGAACAGGGTGTAGGCTACAACTGTTAAGGGCCAAAATGGTGATGGGACGAGCTGATAACTGGGCAAAATAGCATTGGGCAAAGTGGTGAAGGGGCGAAATTATAAAGCGGCGAGATGGCATTGGGCGAATCGGCAAAGGGTGAATTGGCAAAAGGGCGAAACAGTAATTGGGCGAAAAGATGATTGGGCGAGGTGGCAATGGGGCAAAATGAAAAAGGGCAAAATGGGAAAGAGACAAGACGGCAAAGGGCGAAATGGGAATGGGCGAAATGGAAATTGGCGAACTCGGAAGACACCATTTATGTAATAGGTCAATGTGGTTAAATCTTGACTAAACGGCAAAATATTAGACCAGTCCAAATTGAAAGCACTTACAGATGACAAAATAAATGAGGTTGAAAAAGGTAAATTTTGTATCTGGAAGGGTTGAAAAACATTGTGGGAAAAGGAGAAAATGCTGGTCACCAGCATTTTATCCTTTTCCCACAATGTTTTCAAAAGGTTTTTACCAAACGGGTAAGACACAATATAGGGATCATTTGAAAAAATTGGTTGTTATGTCAAGTTATTTTATATTTACACCAGTCCTACATCAGTGAAACCTATGTGTAATCATTTGTTAGTGTATGTTCAAGTCTCAGCCAAAATTTGAGCACCTAAGATCAAAAGGCCTCTGAGATATAACATGAAACATACCCCCAAAATGGTGCTTTTTCTGCGTTATGTTGTTGCACTTAGAATTTCACTCTTTTTTCAATTTGTACTACTTGTTAAATATTCTGGCAAGTGCTCATTAGGTATATTCAACAGTTAGTAAAATTATCAAGGATTAATTTGATGTTTGATTTGTTAAAATTGGTGAAAGAACATGAAAAATATGATGAAAACTGTAAATGTAGTAGCATGTTATGCGAATTTAATCTTGAATATCTCTTGTTTGTTATAGGATGAAAAAACCTTCTTAATACAACTTTTTTAAGTACTTTTTGTTATAGAATTACAACTATGATAAGGTTGATCAACATGGAAAAGCATTTGGAAGTGTTATTAACAAAAAAAAATTTTCATGATTTTTTCAAATGTACAAAATGCCTTTTCAGAAAAATAGTAGAGTCCGTAACCATGTAAAATTCAGTGGATATAAGTCTCTAAAGATACTTCACAGCAATTCATTATTCACTCATGACCTACACAGATTTCAGAAAATACATTCGACAACATCTCTCCCCTAAGACAAAGAGGTTAACCAACTTTAATGGTTACGGACTCTACAAAAAATGTGTAGTGTCCGTAACCTTAAAAAAAACCCCAGTTTTCCTCATTTTTTTTGCCCCACTTAAAATCGCAAATTATGTTCTAATGTATTATTTTCATCAAATATAGCATCCCTTGTTTATTTTGAGGATCATGATTGGTGATGTAATACAGTAAATCTCCTTGATTGCATCATATCTATTAACACCATTTTTTCCACTGTGGCATCACTGTAAATAGTTTAGTCATAGAAAATCTATTCAAATGATTCATTATAAATCAGTTTGTTTTATCAGCTTAATATGGTTCCAACATCAGAAAACACCAAAGTTTTCCAGCTAATAAGTTAATAAAGGTTAAGTTTATTTCCCATCTTTCTTTATCAATAATGGTGTAGTGTCCGTAACCATATTATTATAAAACTAAAATTATACTTTTGCTGCATAAAAAAACAAAATTAAGCTGTCTTTTACATTCTGTAGGTAACAGTACTAATTGAAAAAGCTTTATTGGCACAATTTATATTTTCAAGATACATTTTGTTGAAATGGTAGTTTTCTCCCTTAATATCATTCATTGAGATATAATTGCAGTATTTTATAAGCGTCAGTAACTTAAAGACAGACATATTTCCAAAGCTTAAATATCCATTATTCAGACAGGATACAATTCCAAATAAAATACCAGAACATGTTCTTTACACAGATGATAATAAAGAATGGTGTGAAAGTTACGGACACTACATGATTTAATACATAGTATATATCAAATATTTTGACATTAAGTTGCACAGAAATAATAATAACATAGCTTTTGTTAAAGATGCCTATCTACAGCCGGTGAGCAGAAACGCTGTTAATTTCAAAAAAAAAATAGAATGGTACAGAAATCTGTCCTTTGTGTATACAAGGATAAATTACTGACATATATCGTGTAAATAAAAAAAGAAACACGGGGGTTTGTGTGAAAAACTGAGAATTGGCCAGAAGAAAACTGGCTGACGATCGAAGCTGTAAACAATGGCGGTGACTCACGGAAATTTATCGTTGGTTTCCGCCCAGAGTCGGATACGGTGTAACTCACATATAGGCCTCAATCTCCGTCTAAAAATAGAGGCTGCAACAGAGAAACATCCATTTTCCTTTATTTACCTCATCAAGGCCAAGGTCAAATATAGTCATGTTACAGAATGCATGATCATCATACCAATCTACCTGAGTGTATAACAGATATCGAAAATCTTCGATTCAAAATCAGGAAACGACCAGTCTGTTTACATTGAAGGCCGCAAGTCCGCGAAATGCATTTTCTATCAGGCGTAATCTAAGCAACCTTGCAACCGTCAGGCACAATATTTGGCATAGATATATAAGAATGACTATATTTTGATTAAAAAAAAAAATGAGTTAAAACTGGCTTAAAATGAGTATTATTGCCTCTTTAATTGATTTTGATAACACTTACAAGCCAGACGTTGAAACTTACTTTAACACATTACCACTCAATCCCTGATTTTGACGCCCCTGAGAAAGAAGCCTTTTGAAAACACTGTGGGAAAAGGAGAAAATGCTGGTAACCAGCATTTTCTCCTTTTCCCACAGTGTTTTCTATCCTTTTCAGAACAAATTTCTATGTTTCAGTCACCTTTATTTTTTCGTCTGCAAATGCTTTCAATTTGGACCAGTCTAAAATTTTCTTGTGTGGTAATGAGTTAAGGCCAAAATCAATTACAATATACTGTTTAACACAAACATAATTTAGACGCCTACAAATCAAGGGCTAAGTGCAAAACTATTGTAACTAAAAACCCATCTTAAACACCCGAGTTTAGAGGCAAATTTGACTCCTTAGTTTTACAATATAAATTTAGGTGCCATTGCTCATCATGAGCAATGGCACCTAAATTTACATTGTTTACTGAAGAAAACATCTTATAACCCCTATAAAGGAGTCAGTTGTGGCCCTAAACTTGGGGTGTTAGATTGGTTTTGAGTTACAACAGTTTTGCACTCGAAATGTTCTATTTTACTTACTTTGTCTGGTGTTCATTTGCTGGTTGATTGGAGTTTAATGCCCCTTTCAACATCTATGTTATATGACGGCAGTCAGTGCATCCCTTGTTTTCCTGGCTTACTCACACCAGTACTTACACAACCTTCTTTCCATTCGCTGACAACTTTCCCACTTGATACAGAGGCGGGAGGTGAAATTGAACATTTTACACTTCGTTTTTGAGCCCAAAAAAATAACAGACATTTCCAAAAAGTTGATTAAAGACTATAAATATGTTTATTTCCATTAAAGGAAAAAGCGTACTGTCCGTAACTAGACCATGAACAGATTTATATCTGTATTAGAACTATCATGTGCCCAAAAAAAGTACCTTTACTAATAGTTTTCATGTTTATTCCTACAGAAATAGGTATATGAGAACATATGATATCATTCATACGAAAACAGATAGTTGTCAAAGAGTTCATTTCTTTTTTCTGTATTGGTCATATTTGTATTTGCAAAAATTACTGATATACAGGGATTTTTTTTAATTAAATCATAAATTACATAATAAAGTATTGAAATAAGCACAGTCAAATGCAAATTTCAAGATAATAGACAGATTTGCCTTTGTCATATTCATGTAGAGTCCGTAACCAAATTTACAGCTTTTTCGTTTTCAAAATATGAATTGATATAGACAGAGTCTGATAAAATTTTTTTTTATTTCTGTATGTTGATTATAAGTTAAACTTCAAGTTTTGTGTAATAATAGTCTCTAAAGATGAGAACTTTATTTTTGAGCAGAGTTGAAACATGGCAATTTTTCAGCAAGATTTTTTGCAAGATTTCTTGTAAGGATTATGAGATGTAATTATCATTTTGGGTTGTATTTTTAGCTCACCTGAGCACGAAGTGCTCATGGTGAGCTATTGTGATCGTGCTGTGTCCGTCGTCCGTCGTCCGTCGTCAACTTTTTACCTTGTGTACGCTCTACAGGCCACAGTTTTGGTCGGATACTCATGAAAGTTGGTCAGGATGTTTGTCTCGATGAAATCTCGGACGAGTTCGAAAATGGGTCATGTGGGGTCAAAAACTAGGTCACTAGGTCAAATCTTAGAAAAACCTTGTGTACGCTCTAGAGGCCGCATTTTGAGTCGGATACTCATGAAAGTTGGTCAGGATATTTGTCTCGATGATATCTCGGACGAGTTCGAAAATGGGTCATGTGGGGTCAAAAACTAGGTCACTAGGTCAAATCTTAGAAAAACCTTGTGTACGCTCTAGAGGCCGCATTTTGAGTCCGATACTCATGAAAGTTGGTCAGGATGTTTGTCTCGATGATATCTCGGACGAGTTCGAAAATGGGTCACGTGGGGTCAAAAACTAGGTCACCAGGTCAAATCTTAGAAAAACCTTGTGTAGGCTCTAGAGGCTGCATTTTCAGTCGGATACTCATGAAAGTTGGTGAGGATGTTTGTCTCGATGATTTCTCGGACGAGTTCGAAAGTGGGTCACGTGGGGTCAAAAACTAGGTCACCAGGTCAAATCTTAGAAAAACCTTGTGTACGCTCTAGAGGCCACATTTTCAGTCGGATACTCATGAAAGTTGGTCAGGATGTTTGTCTGGATGATATCTCGGACGAGTTCGAAAGTGGCTCACGTAGGGTCAAAAACTAGGTCACCAGGTCAAATCTTAGAAAAACCTTTTGTACGCTCTAGAGGCCACATTTTCAGTCGGATACTCATGAAAAATGGTCAGAATGTTTGTCTGGATGATATCTCGGAAAAGTTTGAAAGTGGGTCACGTGGGGTCAAAAACTAGGTCACCAGGTCAAATCTTAGAAAAACCTTTTGTACGCTCTAGAGGCCACATTTTCAGTCGGATACTCATGAAAGTTGGTCAGGATGTTTGTCTGGATGATATCTCGGACGAGTTCGAAAATGGGTCACGTGGGGTCAAAAACTAGGTCACCAGGTCAAATCTTAGAAAAACCTTTTGTACGCTCTAGAGGCCACATTTTCAGTTGGATACTCATGAAAGTTGGTCAGGATGTTTGTCTGGATGATATCTCGGACGAGTTTGAAAATTGGTCACGTGGGGTCAAAAACTAGGTCACCAGGTCAAATCTTAGAAAAACCTTTTGTACGCTCTAGAGGCCACATTTTCAGTTGGATACTCATGAAAGTTGGTCAGGATGTTTGTCTGGATGATATCTCGGACGAGTTTGAAAATGGGTCACGTGGGGTCAAAAACTAGGTCACCAGGTCAAATCTTAGAAAAACCTTTTGTACGCTCTAGAGGCCACATTTTTAGTTGGATACTCATGAAAGTTGGTCAGGATGTTTGTCTGGATGATATTTCGGACGAGTTTGAAAATGGGTCACGTGGGGTCAAAAACTAGGTCACCAGGTCAAATCTTAGAAAAACCTTTTGTACGCTCTAGAGGCCACATTTTCAGTCGGATACTCATGAAAGTTGGTCAGAATGTTTGTCTGGATGATATCTCGGACGAGTTTGAAAATGGGTCACGTGGGGTCAAAAACTAGGTCACTAGGTCAAATCTTAGAAAAACCTTTTGTACGCTCTAGAGGCCATATTTTCAGTTGGATACTCATGAAAGTTGGTCAGGATGTTTGCATGGATGATATCTCGGACAAGAACGAAAATGGGTCATGTGGGGTCAAAAACTAGGTCACTAGGTCAAATGTTAGAAAAACCTGTTGTAGGCTCTAGAGGCCACATTTTCACTAGATGGTGCATGTTTGGTCAATAAACTCAGGTGAGCGATTTCAGGGCCATCATGGCCCTCTTGTTTGTTTTATACCAGTTGAAAATATGAGGAAATTTGAACTGTATGACATAAAAAAAAAAGAAAAACATAATTTCAAGTATTTTATTGATGTTATATCCCTGTGTAGTGTCCGTAACAAGCTCTAGAAGGTCAATTTGTCTGCTAACAAAAAATGTATTTCGTGCGCAGCAATCTACAAGATATTTTGGTTTCTTGAACTTAAAGCATAGTACTAAATGAAAAACTACTTCTTTTGTCAATTTAGGGACCTTCATTTTTCACCCCCAAGTGCAACACTACTGTTCCCTATATTGTGTCTTACCCGAAAGGTCGTGGGCATTAAAAGTTGATACCGTGTGGTAAAGGGTTAATTGTAACAAGTTTACATACATTTCTGGTAACGTTATACCCTTTTAGAAGTTTTGGTTAAATACATTGCTCATCAATCTACTTTGAAAAACTTTTTTAGAAAAAAGAAAATAATAGAGGTAATACATGTACCCTTCATTTATCATGAAGACAGTTTAATATAAAAAAAAGACATTAGCATTTAACCCATTACCACACATTCCCTTCTTTTTATGACTGAGAAAGAGTCCTTTAGAAAACATTGTGGAAAAAGTAGAAAATGCTGGTAACCAGCATTTTCACCTTTTTCCACAATGTTTTCTACCCTTCCCAAAACAAATTTTAATTTTTGAGTCATGTTTTATTTGTTGTCTGCAAATGCTTTCAACTTGGTCAAGTCTATTATTTTGTCGTTTGAAAAGGAAAGAAGGAGTTAAGGAAAGATTTATCAAACTGTGGTCAATACTGTGGAACTTTTCTCACAATTTAATTATTGGTATGGATTAAAACACCTACTCTTAAGTTATCATTGTCCTTAGAAAGTTCTAACTTTTCCTGTAATTTTTTGTACCCACTGTTCCAAAATGTAGCACCCGCAATTAAATTAAGAGGTGTTAGGTTACAAAAAAAAATGTTGTTGTGGGCTTGGTGGGCAAGCGGATACCAAGTCTGTCATGAACACGGAGCCCTAAAATGTGTCATGAAAGTTGTCCCTGCAACCGTGAATTTATGGTAAAGAATAACAGAGCGTTTCGATGTTTCTTTTTAGCTTCGTGTCAGAGAACACCCAACCTTGGGTCCATATGTAGAAGGACTATCGACATTTGTCGTTAACTCATTCGAAGATATGGAAGGTTGGATAACCCTAGGTAACAAAAACCGTGCCACAGCAGCGACTGGGATGAATGACAAAAGTAGCAGATCTCATTCTGTGTTTACAATAGTGCTAACACAAACTAAGGTGCGTCTACTTGAACCTATTTACCATTAGTTCCTGTGTCTCTATTTTCAAATTTTATTATCTCCTGTGGAAGGCGGAGTGATATGGTTTCTAGCATTGTCTGTCTGTCCTTCCACTCATCCAATTGTCAGCAACAATATCTCTAATAATATTTGACAGAATTTGGTGAAGGTTTTTTCGGCAGGGGATATCATTTTAACAAAATTACCTGTTTGTTCAGATTTCATGTTTCCTTTCGAACCTTTATCGCATTGTTTCATGATTTAACTCTTTAAGAAACAATAAAATTTTAGACTGGTCCAAATTGAAACCACTTGCAGATGACATATTCATTGTGGCTGAAATAATAATTTTGCCTGACATAATAAAATTAGCATTTGAAAGTGTGGAAAACACTGAGGGAAAAGGAGAAAATGCTGGTTACCAGCATTTTCTCCTTATATCACAATGTTTTAAAAAAGCTGTTTCCACAGGGTCGCTAAAAGTTGGGTTTGTGTGGTGAAGGTTAACAACGCCGAGAGAAACCCATTGTGAAAAAAGCGCAAAGTGGTGGTTTTGAGCATTTACTCCTTTTTTCACAATGTTTTCTATTCACAGTTTATGGAAATTATTTGAATTTGGTAAAGACTGAAACTTTTCTTGTGTATCACAGAATGAAAACAATGGAGCCGTGCTCTGAGATAAGGGGGTTTAATGCTTCTGCCAAAAGGTATTGACCAAAATCAGCCTGGGTAATCCAAGCTGACTGACTTTGGCAGAAACTTCTTTCTTTTTGTAAATTCGCTGTATGTTTAACCCATTACCACGCAATCCGTACTTTTGACGCCCCTGAGAAAGAAGCCTTTTGAAAACACTGTAGGAAAAGGAGAAAATGCTGGTAACCAGCATTTTCTCCTTTTCCCACTGTGTTTTCTACCCTTCCCAGAACATATTTGAATTTTTCAGTCACCTTTATTTTGTCGTCTGCAAATGCTTTCAATTTGAACCAGTCTAAAATTTTGTCATTTGGTAAAGAGTTGAGGAACAATTTTTCTAAGGACTGAAGTGATTTTTTGACAAAATAGTTTTTATGGAGCTATACTTATGTCATGAATTGTTTGATAATAATCGATCAAAGAGATGAATCAAACCTTATTTTTCTAGAGCATTGATCAATTATATAGAGTATATTTCATCAGGTTGTGGTTAATGTGGGGAAATATTTGTCAAAAAAGGGAAAGGTATGCAAAAAATAACATTTGCCGTAAGGCACAAGTTATATTCATGGACCTTTCCCTTTTGAAGCAAATATTTCCCCATATTAACCACAAGCTGATGAGATGAATAATATATTTCCTCTAATTATTTTGTTAATGAATGCCACTTTTACAACTAGTGATCTCAAGTCAATTAACTGGATAACCGAAACGTAGTTCCAGATTTTTGGCAGGAGGAAAATATTGACTGTGATATATTTCCCCCCCAGCTTAAGTTACGACATTTCTTTACCCATAACATTTCTAAACATAGATACATGAAATATAATATAGTATTTTCTTACAGACAGAGGTTTTAGAAGGGCAGGAGCATGACCACTGTGTGACCAGTAAAATCAACCTTGTTGACCTGGCGGGCAGTGAGAGACAATCACAAGCACAGACAAGCGGTCAGAGACTTAGGGTTAGCCTGTTTAATTGTCTGAACAACTTTTTACCAAACATTCCCAAGTTTAAATGACCCTTTGGATACAGGCTTTTGATAACATGGAAAAACGAGAAGCTGTTGTTAACTAGCATTTTCTTACTGACCCACTATGTTTTCTACCTATTTCCAAGCAAACTCTAAGATTTAGGCAACAATTAATACCAAGTTTTTGCCTTAATTTCTTAACCTATTACACAATCCCAAATTTTAATGACCTGGAGAATAAAGCCTTTTGAAAACATTACAGGAAAAGGAGAAAATGCTGGTAACCAGCATGTTCTCCTCTTCCTTCAATGTTTTCTACCTATTCATGGACAAATAGTACCATTTGAAAAATATTTGAACTGTTGTCTGTGAATTCCTCCAATATGGCAGCATCTACAACTTTATCATGTGGTAAAGGGTTATATCTTATTTTTCTTGGATAAGATAAACTCATTACCAAATAACAATATTTTAGGCTTGTCCAAATCGAAAGCATTAACAGATGATAAAATAAAAGTGTCTGAAAATTTGAAATTTGTTTTATGAAGGGTAGAAAACATTGTGGGAAAAGGAGAAAATGCTGGTTACCAGCATTTTCTCCTTTTCCCACAATTTTTTTCATAAAGGCTTCTTTCTCAGGGTCGTCAAAAGTAGGGATTGTGTGCAGGGTTTCCCCTCTCAAATTTTACCAAACAACTGTAAGCCAAAGTAAGTGCCTGGAAAGTTATATAACAACATAACGCACCTTTCCTCTGTCTTTATACTTTACAGGAAGGTGCTAATATTAACAAATCCCTGTTGACCTTGGGCAAGGTGATCTCTCAACTAGCTGAGCAGTCCAGTCAGGCCAATAAACGAAAGAAGATATTTATACCTTATAGGGATTCAGTACTTACCTGGTAAGTGGTATTTTTTAGCTTGGTTCTTTTTTAACCCATTACCACACAATCCCTACTTTTGACGCCCCTGAGAAAGAAGCCTTTTGAAAACACTGTAGGAAAAGGAGAAAATGCTGGTAACCAGCATTTTCTCCTTTTCCCACAGTGTTTTCTTCCCTTCCCAGAACAAATTTCAATTTTTCATTCACCTTCATTTTATCGGTTGCAAATGCTGTCAATTTGAACCAGTCTAGAAGTTTGTGGTGTGGTAAAGAGTTAAGAAAATATCGATTTTGCTGGGCCTTGTCATTGGCTGTGTTTTCTTCATTCTCGAGCAAAGGCTGTGGCATTTTACGATATCTCTGTTATTACTGAGGATATTAACTTCAAACTCTTTCCCCACAATGTTTTCCTACCCTTTGAAAGACGATGCCTATCATTTGAGCCCAATTTATTATGCTTTTCACATAGTTCCAATTTAATTGATAGGCATTGTGCCCAATATGGCCCTAGTTGTCATTGGGCTGGAAAATCTCATTCATTTATTCATTCATTCATTCATTCATTCATTCATTCATTCGTTCGTTCGTTTGTTCAACATTCATTCAACATTCATTCATTCATTCATTCATTGAAAGGGAGAAACTGCTAGTAACCAGCATTTTCTCCTTTTCCCACGTTTTCATCCCTTCTTAAACAAATTTCAATTCTTTAGTCGCATTTATTTTGTTGTCTGCAGAGGCTTTCATTGTGGACCAGTCTGAAATTTTGTTCTTTGGCAAAGAGTTAAAAGAACTGTACAAGCCCTGGTAGCGCAGCTGCTGGCTTCTGGTTCAATTTCCAGCCTGGCGAATTTCTGTCATAGTGTTGGTGATAATTATTCTAACAGGATTTATCTTCTCTACAACCTGATCACTGTTTCGACAATGGTAATATTGGAAAGCATCCTGTGGCTTGGATAGAATATTGATTAACTCTTTACCACACAATCCCGACTTTTATCGACCCTGAGGATAGAGGCTTTTGAAAACATTGTGGGAAAAGGAGAAAATGCTGGTAACCAGCATTTTCTCCTTTTTCCACAATGTTTTATACCCTTCCCAAAGCGAATTTTAATTTTTGTCACATTTATTTGATGTCTGCAAATTCTTTCAATTTAGATCAATCTAAAATTGTATAGTCTGGTAAAGAGTTAACCCTTTACTCCATAGATACTCGTTTCTACGCATTGCTAGTAGGAGTCTTTGGAAAACATTGTAGCAAAAGGTGAAATTGCTCGTGACGAGCAATTTCACCTTTTGTCACAATGTTTTCTATGCTATCAAAAGGTGTCCTATACACATAAAAAACAGCTTCATCCTTGCTGTTATTCAGGGTCAATTAGAGATACCATAGAAATGCCTTATGGAGTAAAGGGTTAAGGGAATTCTGGGAAAGCATGTATAGGTTTGCTGGCCACTGCAATAAAATTGAAATGATGTTCAAAAACGCCAGGCAGTCAATCAATCTACAGAACCGTACTAACTACATGCTACAGCCATGTACATATATAGGTTCTTACATCTTACACAATATTTATCTGTAGGTTGCTAAAGGAAAGTTTGGGAGGAAATTCAAAAACTGCAATGATTGCTACAGTATCTCCAGCTAATCACCATACAGACGAGACTTTGAGCACATTGCGCTACGCACAAACCGCAAGGTCTATTGTCAACTTGGCAAGAGTTAATGAAGATCCCAAAGCCAAACTCATCAGAGGTAATATCCTGTATCCCATATCTGGTTTCTGATGATCTTGAAGACAAGAGCTTCTGAGGCCTTGTGGAAAAAAGTGAAAAATAGAGTTTTTCATCAGCTTGTGATTAACTCACTACCAAACGACAAATTTTAGACTGTTCCAAATTGAAAGCATTTGCAGCCGTCAAAATATTAATGACTGAAAATATGAAATTTGTACTGGGAAGTTACCAGCATTTTCTCCCTTTCCCACAATGTTTTCTCAAGGCTTATTCCTCAGGGTCGTTAAAAGTAGGGATTGCATGGTAATGGGTTAACATGGGGAAATATTTGCCATAAAAGGGAAAGGTATGCGAAAATAACAAGTACCGTAAGGCACAAGTTATTTTTGCGGACCTTTCCCTTTTGAGGCGAATATTTCCCCATATTAACCACAAGCTGATGAAATGAATTATATATTATATTTCCTCTGATTATTTTGTCAACCAATGCCACTTTTAAAACTGGTAATCTCAAGTCAGTTAAGTGGATAACCAATATTTTCAAAAAAAGTAGTTCCAGGTTTTCGGCAGGAGGGAAATATTCACTCTGATGGGGAAATGATTCCCCCAAGCTTAAATTACATTTCTTTACCCATAACATTTCTGAAAATAGACTCATGAAATACAATATATCTGGTTACTGACATTTTTAGCTTGGCAGTTTTTCAACGAAAACAAGAAAGTGTTGTAACCCAGGTATTATCTTCCTCATTTCCATGCAAAACTCGAATAATTTGCAGTGTCTTTGCTATTACTATGGCTGTTTATTTCAAACTTGGGCAAGTTGTTAACCCATTACCACACAATCCCTACTTTTGACAACCTTGAGAAAGAAGCCTTTAGAAAACATTGTGGGAAAAGGTGAAAATGCTGGTAACCAGGGTTAGGGTTAGTTTTCTACCCTTCACGAAACAAATTTCAAATTTTCAGTCACTTTTATTTTTGTTGTCTGCAAATGCTATCGATTTGGACAAACCTAAAATTTTGTTTTTTGGGAAGGAGTTGGATATTAAAAAAGGAGCCCACATGTATGTAACAAGACAGGTAACTATCAAAGTATTTTGACACGGTTATGCCTTTCTTACCACCTTAGAATTTTCACTGAAAATCAAGTGAAGTGTTGCCACTCCCATGGGCAACTCTTGTCCCACTTTACTTCAGAGAGTATTTGAAAAAATTTTGATACGGTTATGCCTTTCTTACCACCTTAGAATTTTCACTGAAAATCAAGCAAAGTGTTGCCACTCCCATGGGCAACTCTTGTCTCACTTTACTTCAGAGAGTATTTGAAAAAATTTTGATACGGTTATGCCTTTCTTACCACCTTAGAATTTTCACTGAAAATCAAGCAAAGTGTTGCCACTCCCATGGGCAACTCTTGTCTCACTTTACTTCAGAGAGTATTTGAAAAAATTTTCTTCCTTAGTATGGTGTAAGATCATGCATGCATGCAGTTGAATCTAGGATCTACACTCCAACTCAGGGATGTTTTCCAATGAAAATTCAGAAATTGCAATATTTTATTTTTGATATTGGATTAAAAGCTATGTGAAGCACAATTCAATTAATTTGTTACCTTTTTACAGAACTTAGAGCAGAGATTGAACATCTTAAAGCTTCTGGCTTGTCGACAAATGACGATGCATATGCTGAAAGCTTGTATGAAATTAACAGTCTGCGAGAAAAACTTGCTGAGAAAGATAAAGAGATGGAAGAAATAACAAAATCTTGGCAGGAGCGACTTCGACAGTCAGAGGAGAGGAAACAGGAGGAAGCTAAGTTACTAGAGGTGAGATCTTAATTAAACCATTTCTTGAATTATCCAGTGTTTAAACGATCCAAAAGATAGCTTATGAAAACACTGTAGGAAAAGAAGGAAATGCTGGTTACCAGCCTTTTCTTCTTTTTCCACAATGTTTTCAACTCGTAGGACAAATATAATCATTTGAGCCACATGGATTTTTAGTTTGAAAATGCTTTCAATTTTGGACTGTCTGACTTGTGTGGCTACTAATTAATGAAATTATCGTTATTTTTTTACTGGGTGTGTAATGCAGAGAAATAACCCTCCCCTACAAAATGATCCATGGATCATTTCACTACATAGAGAAATAACCCTCTGGGGTCATTTTACTACATAGAGAAATGACCCAGGTCATTCCTGTACATAGTGAAATGATCCATGGGTCATTTTGTAAAAAGGGTCATTTCTCTGCATTACATGGGCTAATACCACAGACCTGGGACCTTTTACATGGACAATATGCAAGAACTTGAATAATAACATTATTTTATTGCACCATCTCTTTTAGAAAGCTGGTGTTACATTGAAGGTTGACAACAAGCTTCCAAACCTCGTCAATCTAAATGAAGATCCACAACTGTCTGAGATGTTACTGTATGTTATTAAGGAGGGAATTACCAAGGTTGGGAGAATGGGTCACAGCTCTAAACATGAAATTCAGTTAAATGGAGCTTTGATAGCTGATAATCACTGGTGAGTGTTATTTCTTCAAGATGATTCCTGCATGGGCAAGTATTGATTAACCCTTTACTCCATAGATACTCATTTCTACGCATTGCTTGTAGGACTAGGAGCCTTTGGAAAACATTGTGGCAAAAGGTGAAATTGCTCGTCACGAGCAATTTCACCTTTTGTCACAATGTTTTCTGTGCTATCAAAAGGTGTCATATACACATAAGAAATGGCTTCATCCTTGCTGTTATTTAGGGTCAATTAGAGATACCATAGAAATGCCTTAACCCTATACCAAACAATCCCTGGTTTTTACGGCGCTGAGGTAGAAGCCTTTTGAAAACATTGTGGGAAAAGGAGAAAATGCTGGTAACCAGCATTTTCTCCTTTTCCCACAATGTTTTCCACCCTATTGGAAACAAATTTCAATTTTTGAGTTACATTTAATTTGTTGTCTGCAAGTGCTTTCAATATGGAGTAGTCTAAAATTTTGTCGTTTGTTGAAGGGTTAAGGTAAAAAATGTAAAGTGTGTGGAGTCTGAACTTGGATATGTCTGATTTTTAGCTATGCTTTTTTTGAAGATATTATGATGGCCCTGTTATTATCTGTGTTTACAGATGTTTTACAGTTTGATGACCGTGATGGCCATAGCATTATAGTACATTTACTTGGCAACTGGAATTTCTGAGCATTGTCATACACATACAGTGCTCTTGTTAGGTAGTGAAGCATTACAGGGCCATCACAGCCCTTTTGTTATAAATGTTTCTGTTGTCAATGATTATTTCTAGTGTCAGTTTATTTTCATCTGATTTCATTTACTTATGTTGTAGCATAATAAACCACACAGACAACAAAGTGACAGTGACACCTATTGGAGATGCTCCAACCTATGTTAATGGAAACCTGATCAGTCAGTCTACAGACCTACATCATGTAAGTAAAACCCTTACTTCAAAACTAAGAGGAAAAGCATCACAAAGCCAAGGTTGACGATTCACTATGATACTCTACCCTTGGTGGATCGAGCTTGATTTTTACATTCCCCTGATACCCTTTTTCATTGGATGCAGCCAGCTTTAACTGCAACGAATGAAATCGATCGTTGCATTTCATCTTTGATAAAAATAGAATAGAAGGTAAACATGGAAACCCACATGGATGTCTGCTTATCGCTTCATGTTGAATAATTGTATTCATAAGCGGTTTGTAAAACGATATTTCATTGGCTCTCAAAAATATGATGTAAAGGGGGTAATAATCAGCATCCAATAGAGGGCGCATCACAGGAATCTCGAAATCGGGCTCAGTCAGCCAAGGTAAGATCCATGTAGTGATTGTAACCTTGCCTCGCGAAGATAGAGGAAAAGGGATTTTTTTCATCATGATATTTTTCACTGACAGTCAAGCCGAACTATAAGCATGGAAGGGATACTCATGATGTCTTTGCTAAACCATATAGCACTCTCCTACCTAGTTTTGACGACCCTGTTGAAGAAGGCTTTTGAAAACATTGTGGAGAAAGGAAAAGACTGTGGACACGACACTTTTGGACACTTTGATATAATTATGAGCTACGCTGTTGCAGAAGGGGGATGGCTTAACCCATTACCACACAATCCCTACTTTTGATGCCCCTGAGAAAGAAGCCGTTAGAAAACATTGTGGGAAAAGGAGAAAATGCTGGTAACCAGCATTTTCTCCTTTTCCCACAATGTTTTCTACCCTTCACAAAAAAAAATTCAAATTTTCGGTCACTTCTATTTTGTAGTCTGCAAATGCTTTCGATTTGGACAAACCTAAAATTTTGTCGTTTAGTAATGAGTTAATGCATTTCAGTTATATATGATGCCAAGCAATTCATCATGGTATTATATATCCGTAAATTTTTTTTTTTTTTTTTTTTTCTTTTTTTTACTACCCACTAAATCTTGAGGTAAATTGGTCCTTTGGAATGCGGAAAATAAACCAAAAAGCAAAAGGTATTGGCCCAGGTCAGCCTGTGGAAACTGTGCAGGCTGACCTGAGTCAAGACTTTTTGCAAATAGATGTACTGTACTTACAGCTCATGCTAGGTTACAGTGGATGATATTTGTCAGAGACAGAGCCCCTGTGCTTTCAACCAACCAGTTCACCCATTTATCAATGTCTTTATTTCAGGGGGACCGTGTTATATTAGGTGGGGATCACTACTTCAGATTCAACCATCCCATCGAGGTTGAAAAGTACAAGAAGGACAAACAGTCACCTCAGAAAGAGATAAAAGATTTTGAGTTTGCTAAAGCTGAGCTGATGAGGGTGCAAGAGGCAAGGTAGAGCTTTTTTTTTTACCCATTTCTACGTCGGATTTTTTTTTTCAATGACTCTAAAAGACAGCTTTTGAAAACATGGGAAAAGAAGAAAATGCTGGTAGCCAGCATTTTCTCCTTTACCCACAATGTTTTGCTACCCTTGAAAGATGAATCCCCAAAGTTAAGTCACATTTAATTAGTCATCTGCAAATGCTTTTGATATGGATGATTCTTAAATTTTTTGTTTGGCAAAGTGCTAGGGAATGAATTGAAATAAATTTTTTTTTAGGCTTTTTTTACTTATTTATAGATGGTTTGCAAACTTTTGCCACACTAAATTCAATGGCAAAAAATTTGAAGCATTTATGAAGTTTTTAATTTATTGTCAAAATCTGAAAAGCCCCCTTTTAATCCTTTACCATGCAACAAAATTCTAGACTTGATCATGTTACAAGTTTTTGCAGTTTTCAAACTAAATTGCTTTAAATGATATGATTTTCCAGAATTTTCTCCTTTTCCGTCAATGTTTTTCAGAGCTGTTTATCTGAGGTTAGTGAAAACTCGTGATTGTTTGGTAAAGGATTAACTCTTTAACCCTTTATTAAATGACAAAATTTTAGACTGGTCCAAATTCAAAGCATTTACAGACAACAAGATAAACATAACTCAAAAACTGAAATATGTTTCCAGCAGGGTAGAAAAGGTTGTGGGAAAAGAAAAAACGCTGGTTACCAGCATTTTCTCCTTTTCTCACAATGCCCTCAGAAGGCTTCTATCTCAGGGTTGTAAAAACCAGGGATTGTTTGGGAAAGGGTTAAAACACAAAGTAGATTTAGACCAGTCCAAATTCAAAGCATTTGCATAAGACAAAACAAATGTAGCTCAAATGATAATTTTTGTCTTTGATAGGGTAGAAAACATTGTGGGAAAAGGAGAAAATGCTGGTTACCAGCATTTTCTCCTTTTCCCACAAATTTTTCAAAAGTCCTCTCTCCCAGGGTCATTAAAAATAGGGATTGTGTGGTAAAGGGTTTAACTAGCATAAATCCACAATTAAATTTTTAATCATTTCCTAGGTTACAAGAAGAGAGACGGAAAGCCCAAGAAGAGATGCTGAAGGAGGTAGAACAAGCTAAAAGAGATGCTGAGGAAAAATTTGCTAATATGGAGAAATTAATGGTGAGGAAATACTTTGGTTTTGATCTTGTAGGGGACCATCCTGTGTGGCTCTGTTGTAAAGTGAAGGACTCATGGAGGCCCTTGGTCCCAGCATCACTGGGATTTTCAGGGCAGTGTCCTGGGGAAATACCTTTCAGAGCCCTAGCCTAGCTTTTTTGAAACCAGGGATATATATGAATTTGTGAACTGTTGCTGCAATATGACTAAAGTAATGTTGAAAGTGGCCTAAAGCACCATTCAATCAAATCTTATTATAGATACATCATACCACACAACTCACCCTTAGTTCTTTCCCTGGTGACAAGTTTTCGTCTCTTGGACATTGTAAGCATCTGCAGATGATCTATGTGACAAGTTGTACAAATGACCTTATGTTTGTCAGTGTAGAAAAAATCATGGAAAAAAGGAGAAAATGCTGGTGACCAGCATTTTCTTTCCCTCAATGTTTTAAGAAGCCCTCAGTTTTAGGGTGGTTAAAACACAAAATTGTTTTGTCAATGAATAAATAGTGACTTCAAATGTGCTGCTAGATGGCAATCATGTTCCGTTTTATTTCGAATGAAACATCCCATCAAACTGTATTTCCATGATGCTCTTTTATATCAATAAAGCTAGGAGTCCTGTGTGGTACGGTGTTAGAGTGTAGGGCTTATTTACCGTCAGGTCCGTCGTTTGATCTTCATTAGAAGCACTTGGCTTTTTGTGTTGATGTCTTTGGGCAAGACTCTTCAGAGCCCTAGCCTAGTAGTAGTACTAGTAAAACCCAGGACACAGATTAAAAAATAAACTTTTGCTGTGATATGATAAGAATAATGTGGAAAGCAGTGTAAATATCATTCGATCAATTACTGACCAATAAATCTAGGACTTCAAAACACTAAAATTTGCATAATTATATTTTACAAAGACTGAACATGGGTGATTATTACTTTTTGCTGGTCCTTTGTGGTTAATATTTTGACTAAAAGATGTAATCAAGATGTCAAGACCTATTTATGAAAGAGGGCATTTCAATCAAAGGTACAATATCGAATGTTAGAATTTTACACTTCTCCAAATTAAAGCCTTTGCAGATAACAACATAAATCTTGCTCAGATAGTGGGATTGGTCTCTGAAATGTGTAGAACAGAATTTAAAAAAGAGAGAAAATGCTGATTACCAGTGTTTTCTCCTTTGCCCACAGTCTTTCAAGAGCTTATTTTCCCAGAGTCACCAAAACATAGAGCTGTTTAGTAAAGGATATTATCATTATCTGCAATCTTATCAAGTTTTTGTTTAACTTGCAGAGAGAAGAGAGTGCAGAGAAGGAGAAAGTGGCAGAAGATGTGATTCACAAATTGAAAAAGCAGAAAATGGTAGGTTGGCACACAGTTGAACCTGCCTATAGAGAAGGCTGGGTTGTATCATAACTTGGCCTATTTCTTTTACATGGATTTGCTGATTGTCATTGTGACAGCATTAAGATCAAAGATCAGATTGCATGTTTTCCTATTCCTAAAATGTTTTCTACCCCTCCAAAAAGCCAATTCAACAGTTTTACATCTAATTTGTTGTTCAAAAATGTATTGGATTTTGATGAGTCCAGAGTTTTGTCGTTTGATAAGAGTTAACACTTTACCACACAATCCCGACTTATTTACCCTGAGGAAGAAAGCTTTTGATAACATTGTAAAAAAAAGAAAAAATGCTGGTAACCAGCATTTTCTCTTTTTCCCACAAAGGTTTTTACCCGTCTCAAAACTAATTTCAATTGCTTTCAATTTAGTACAGCCTAAGATTTTGTTGTGTGGTAGAGATTTAGGCACTCTAAGGCTGATAGGCTGAGCCACTCTTAGGCTGATAGGCTAAAGGTTAAGGTGACTTCATAGGATGGGAAAAATGTTATTTTAGATGTGTTCTTTATCCACTAGGACTCAATTGAGGCTAAGTTTTTCTGTTTTAGATGCTGGAGCAGGAAGTTATTGCAGGTAGAAAGCGGCAGCAGTTAGAAGCAGAGGCAGCGTTGAAGGTAAGAATTTGAAACTATATCTGGAAATTAAAACCAGAAAAGCAAAGATTCCTTTTTTTTTTTCTCTTTTTTTCTTTAACCCTTTACCAAACAATCCCTGTTTTTACGATGCTGAGATAAAACCCTTTTTAAAACATTGTGGGAAAAGGAGAAAATGCTGGTAACCAGCATTTTCTCCTTTTCCCACAATATTTTCTACCGTATTGGAAACAAGTTCAAATTTTTGGGTTACGTTTATTTTGTTTTCTGCAAGTGCTTTCAATTTGGACCTGTCTAAAATTTTGTCCTTTGGGAAAGGGTTAATCTTAAATATTCAGGAGAAAAAGAATTTTCCATGCATGATAACTTGGTAATCATTGTGGAATATTGAAGCCTTGGCTTATTTTGAGCCATGGGTCATTTGTATAGAATATTTGAAAACTGTGTATAAGTTTCATCCAAAGTTAGCCCATTACCAAGCAGTCCCTACTTTTGACAACCCTGAGAAAAAGGCCTTTAGAAAACCTTGAGGGAAAAGGTGAAAATGCTGGAACCAGCATTTTCACCTTTCTCATAATAGTTTCAACTCTTCACAAAAGAAATTCCAAATTTTCAGTCACTTTTATTTTGTTGTCAGCAAATATTTTTGATTTGGACAAGCCTAAAATGTTGTCGTTTGGTAATAAGTTGAGGCACTGCAATAGATGTATCAGTAGGTTTGGAAGACCAGTCCCAGCATCACACACCCAGATATATAGCCCAGGAAAAAAAACAATACTCTACCTGGTAACCAGCATTTTCTCCTTTTCCCACTATGTTTTCAAAAGGCGTCTGTCTCGGGGTCGTAAAAACCAGGGAATGTTTAGTAAAGGGTTAAAGTACAGGTTACATGGTAAAGGATCACAAGGGTGAAGCTAAAAAAATAAACATTATATTTCATGTGTCTATTTTTAGAAATGTTATGGGTAAAGAGATGTAATTCAAGCTGGGGAGAATTATTTCCCCATCACAGTGAACATTTTCCTCCCACCTAAAATCTGGAATTACTTTTTTTTGTTGTACTGTTAAAAGTGGCATTCGTTGACAAAATAATTAGAGGAAATATAATATATGATTAATTTCATCAGCTTGTGATTATTACAGGGAAATATTTGCCTCAACAGGGAAAGGTCCACGAAAATAACTTGTACCTTATGGCAATCGTTATTGTCACATGCCTTTCTCTTTTTCAGCAAATATTTTCCCATATTAACCACTAGCTGATGAAATAAACTCTATTTATTTCATGATAATTTCTAGTCTGAACAGTTAAAGGTCTCTGAAAAGTCAAGGATCATGGAACTGCTTGAAGAGCAGATGGCGAGGGAGGCCCAGAGGTTGGAAGATTTGAAGAAGAAGAGAGGTGACATGGTGAAGAGGATGAAGAGTCCTCCACCAGCCCCGGCAGTGGAGCCAAGCACCGGTAAGCTGTTTTGTTTGTAGCTTTGACATTGTGGGAAAAGGAGAAAATGCTAGTAATCAGCGTTTTTCCTTTTTCCACAATGTTTTTAATGTTTTCTGTCTCAGGGATGTGAAAAGTCATCATGGTGTGGGAAAGGGTTAAGATACTTACTTCAAACTTGGGCAGGGGAGGCTCAGTGGTAAATATGGTACTTTTTGTCCTGGCTGCTCAGGCCTTGCTTGATGCACTGGGTTCTTCAAGGAAGTGCCCTTTGGCAAAACACTATAGAGCCCTTGGCGAGTACTTGTGAAACAATGGAAATACAAAAATAAGCAAGTTGTCACCCTGATAGGACTGGAATAGTATTGAAAGCAGCACATATATATACAACGAGATCTTTTTTTGGTCCTAGAACTTCCACAGAAAAAGACCTGCAGCCCAGCATTGGCTTCTTCATATAGCGGTATTTTTATTTTTCTCAACAGGAAAGATGGATCTATACAAGATAGCACTGCAAGTCCGAGAAGCTAACAAGATAAGCCAGTATTTGAAGAAACACACTGTAAGACAACTCTATTTTATTTTTGATTTTACTGAATTTCTTAACCATATGAAACAATTTTGGCGAACAACTCAAGAAAACATACTCTTTATTTACTAAATTGATGACAAATTAACTCATTACCAAACAACAAAATTTTTGGATTGTCCAAATCGAAAGCATATGCAGACATTCAAATAAAAATGACTGAAAATTTGAAATTTGTCTTGTGAAGGGTAGAAATCATTGTGGGAAAAGAAGAAAATGCTGGTTACCAGCATTTTCTCCTTTTCCCACAATGTTTTTAATAGGCTTCTTTCTTACGGTTGTCAAAAGTAGGGATTGTGTGGTAAGGGATTAAATACTCAAAAGAAATTGTTTAAATTCAGGTTTTCAGTAGAGAGGATTATTTGGAGAAAGATGAAATGAAGACTGTCATCAAAGTGACAAACAAGAAACTGGACGTGTGTACGTACTGGAGTTTGGCGAAATTTGAAGAGAAACTTTTCCAGATGCGGGACCTGTACCAGGTAAATAATGTACAGAAACACCAGTTTTAGTGGCCATCTTGTTTTACCCGTTACCAAACAATCGCTAATTTTTTTTTTTACCAGCCTGCGTTGCTCAGTTGGTAGAGCGTAGGACTTGTGAGGGTGTGGGCTTGATCCCCACGGCTGGCCAATTTTCTGGGTAACAACTATTGCAAGTATAGAAGACCCAAAGTAGAAAAAGTTGGGAAATAGTCATTGATTCACAACAGAAGTGAAAAATGACCTTTCTTGGCTTGATCAACGTGGAAGCCTGGGTTTGAGCCCCAATGGAAGTACTGGATGTATCTTTGGAGTATTCTTGGGCAAGACATGTCAGAGTCCTAGCCTAGCACTAGTGAATTCAAAAATGTATAAGAATATGCGACCTGCTATTGTGATATGGCACAATCCTGACAAAAATAAAAAAATGTTAAAAAGGGTGTAAAACACTATTGCCTCAATCAACCAACCAGTCAGCCTTTCTTGACCTGTGGATTCATTACACCCCAGCAAAACAAATGTTTTCTGTGTATCCGTTCTATGTCGGTCTGTGTATCCCTCTGTGTACAAATAATTGCCTGTTTCTGTTAAAGCATTGGCGGGATTATTAGGTCACATTCAGTGACAGGTTTAATTATTTCTGTTTACAGAATGAAAGTGACAGTTCCACAGATGATGAAGTATTCAATGACCCAAGGGACCAGTGGGGCCGTGACAGTGTTTCAAATTCCCCTATATCTCCAAAGTATGTTTTTCTTATTTACAGATGTTCAAAAAGCGATTCCATCAGTTACTGCTAAACACTTAGGCCACTAAGCCCGACTTGCTGACTTTTTGTGGACATTGTAGATCAAGATCAGACTGCACGAAATGTGCAGTCTGATCTATGATCTACCCTGTCCGATAATTAGATATCATTCCCCAAAACATAACTTTGACATAGCTATATTTGGGTTTTCAATATCAAACTGAAAATTTAATTTTAGTTATTCAGCAGGATAAGGGTTAACTCTGACCCATACAACAATATTTTGGACTAATCCAAATTGAAAGCATTTGCAGACAACAAAATAAATGTGAAATAAAAAATTGAAATTTGATTTTGAAAGGGTAGAAAGGGTAGAAAATATTGTGGGAAAAGGAGAAAATGCTGGTTACCAGCATTTTTCACCTTTTCCCCACAATTTTTTCAAAGGCTTTCTCTCTCAGGGTCGTCAAAAGTCGGGATTGTGAAGTAAAGGGTTAAATATATATGAAGCATGCTCTGTTGAAAGGGGGCTTAATGCATCTGCAAAAAGTTTTGATCCATGTCAACCTCCACAGATGATTTTTGCTTTTTGTGAATTTTCTGCATGTCTTAAGGACAGTTCTTCATGTAGATTCAGGTGTTTGTTGGACTGAGTGGATCTTAAGGATCCAATTTTGTTACGGGAGATCACTCTTTCATGCATGGCTTCGTCCAGATTTAAATACAATACCTAACAACTGCATTAGGGAGATATCTCTTTAGCTCAGTGGTTATGGTATTGGTCTTTCATCCGGACGTTGTAGGGTTCCCAGTCCCTGTATTTCTGTCATGCATTTGTTTCTTTGTTATGGACTTTGTTCGTAAGATGGGGGCTCGGGATTGGCCATTGAACTATTAATCCTATTTGTTCATTTTTTGTGCAAACACAGACTGTCTGCCTAATATGGCTTCGAGTCATCAATATATGATGACTTTAAGAGGGGGTGTGTTATGTTCCTTCATGCATGGCTTCATCCCCATTTTAATACAATACCTAAAAATTGAGTTTGGGAGATACCGTATAACGGGTGTATTTACGTGCTGCCAATTTTTACTAATTTTTACGCATCAAAAAGATTTGTAAAAATTTGATGCGTAAATAATTACAGCGTAAAACCGTAATATTGTATCGATATGAAATAAAGGGTTGTCAGTATGTAATACCTGTACACTAAATACATGCAATACAAGAATTTTTTCACTTGTGTTCTGATTATGTGTGATATGACTTCTCTCAATCAGTCATCTCTATTTGGATATTTTAAGCCATGGCTGCCGTGCCCAAACGGAAAACTAACAGAGAATTCCAATCCATACTATACGTGAATTGAATATTCAGGTTAAAAATGCTTTGACACCACGTAAACGAGGCACCTTCATGATACTCGACACTTTGATTATGGGGATAATGAGAATTTGATTCGGCATTGGGCCGCTCCAAAAATGTCACGAATGGGTGATGTGAAAAGATGTGGCTGTGCAACTGTGACACTTTTCTTTCAACCTGTAAAATAAAATCATAAAAATTTAAATCACGTGTTTTTAGCTCAAATTCGTAAACTTTTACAGCAGTAAAAAAAACCCGTTATACGGTATCTCTTTACCTCAGTGGTTAAGGTATAGGCTTTTCGTACGAGTGTTCTAGGGTTCAAATCCTGCTGGGTACCTGTATTTCCATTATGCATTTGTTCATTTGTTTGTTTGTTTGTTACGGATTTTGTTTGTACGGAATAGGCCATTGAGCCATTAATCCCATTTGTTTATTTGTTGTCCAGGCACTGACTTCCTGCCTAATAAGGCTTTGAGTCATCAATATATGATGATTTTAAGAGGGGGTGTGTTATGGGAGACCACTCCTTCATGCATGGCTTCATCCCAATTTAAATACAATACTTAACAACTGCATCACATAGATATCGCTTTAGCTAAGTGGTTAAGGAATTATCCTTTCGTCCAGGCGCTCTAGGGTTCAAATCCTGTCCGGTCCGTATATTTCTTTAATGCATTTGTTCATTTGTTACTTTGTTACATACTTTGTTTGTAAGAATACCATGTGATAACTTGCTTGGAATATTTCTCCAAGAAACATTAAGCCCCAATTTACCAGAGCATGGCTTGAATGTATTAGAAAGTTATTGAAAAGATTTGGCAACATTTGCCTTTAGGCAAGACGACTCGGAGCTGTAACCCAGCACCGAGGAAACCCAGGTCATACATAAAAAAAGTGACATGTCACAGTTAATATAACTGAAATAATGTTGATAGTGCTGTAAAACACAAGTCAATAAATAGACCTTCATCTGTAGGTCAGGCCAAAGAAACTCAGGATTGTTTATGACAAATGGTTGAAGGAAGTGACTTTCAAACAGTTTCCAGAGCTTCAGATATAGAGTGATTTTGATATCAAACTTAAGAATATTAATTATTATCCTCTAAAGCCTATGTTGTTGGTTCTCATTAGAATCGTCTTTTAAGAGACGATTCTAACGAGTACCCACAACATAGGGTTTGGAAGAAAAGTAATGGATTTACAATGCCATCGGCCCCTCTTATTTGGAGCTTACATTTTCACAGTTCTGGTTGTAGAAGATCTGCCCCTTCCCCAGGACTCTGCAAAGCTCTGCTGTCCAGTACATCAAGTTCTGTGTGTATACAAGGTAAAAATGTGTCTTTATGCTACCTTTACACTTCATCTTTTACCATACAAAGCCCACTTTTAACTCATTACCAAATGACAAAATTTTAGATTTGTCCAAATCGAAAGCATTTGCAGATGAAAAGATAAAAGAGACTGAAAACTTAAAATTTGTTTTGTGATCAGTAGAAAACTTTGTGGGAAAAGGAGAGAATGCTGGTTACCAGCATTTTCTCGTTTTTCCTCGATGTTTTCTGAAGGCTTCTTTCTAAGGGTCATCAAAAGTAGGTATTGTGTGGCAATGGGTTAAAGACCCAAACAGCTTATGTAGACATTGCGGGAAAAGGAGAAAATGCTCATAACAAGCATTGTCTCCTTTTTTCCAAAATGTTGATACACGCTTCCGAAGAGAAGTTTCAATTATTGAGTCACATTTTATTTGTTATCGGCAAATTTTTTAAATTTGGACCTCTTTGAAGTTTTTTTGGTCAGTGAAAACTTAATTTAACTCATTACCAAACGACAGTATTATAGACTTGTCCAAATTGAAAGCATTTGCAGACATCAAAATAAAAGTGACTGACAATTTGAAATTGGTTTTGTGAAGGGTAGAAAACATTGGGGGAAAAGGAGAAAATGCTGGTTACCAGCATTTTCTCCTTTTCCCACAATGTTTTCCAAAGGCTTCTTTCTAAGGGGCGTCAAAAGTAGGGATTGTGTGGTAATGGGTTACACCATTTGTGAAGAATGCCTATTTCTGTCAAAGTGCTGGTGGGGGTATGAAGTCACATTCAGAGACAGCTCTAGTTTCTCTAACTCTCCATCCCTCCCAGAACATATTTCTCCATCATTCCACCCCCTCCGTCTATATCAGACTTTATATCAGATAATTAAATTATAGACTTGTTTCAGATTCTTCAAGTGTTTTGGATACCACGAAGCTAACTGGTCCTGTTGTTGCCTCACTGTGTAAAGATGTAATGAATGTTGCCCTGGGTCAGTGTAAAGGTATGTTTGATTTGTTTGGGGATAAAGTATTCACCCTTTACTAAACAATGTGGTTAAAATGACCTCTAAAAGCACGGAGGGTTCCTGCATGACTTGGTAAAGTCTAGGATTTGTAACTTGGAGGACCAGTGTCCTTGTTCACCAACCATTCTTAAGAATGGTCTTAGTTGTATTCTCCAAGATTTTCTAAATTTGAAAGTAACACAACTGCTGATTAGCTAAACCATTTGGTTTGAAAATAACACAACTTTTGATTGGCTAAACCATTTGGTTTGAAAATAACACAACTTCTGATTGGCTAAACCATTTAGAAAATTCTGGAGACTGAGACCAAGAATGTTCTTAAGAATGGTTGGTAAATATGGGTCCAGGGCTCAAGCCACACTGCTCACTCCGTGCAGTCTAATCCAAGACAAAACTTTATGTTCTTATGTAATTTTCTGTTTTTGCCCAAGTCTATTGTAGGTCAAAATCAGAATGTAGTCCTAAATTGTTGTCTTTGATTACCTTGCATGGACTGCATTGGCTGATATGAGATGACACTTTAACTCTGTACCACATAATGCTGACTTTTAACGACCCTGAGAAAGAAGCCGTTAGAAAATAGGGAAAATGGGAATAGGAAAAAACGCAGGTAACCATTGTCCGCTTTTCCCGCAATGTTTTCTACCCGTCACAAAACAAATTTCAAACTTTCAGTCACTTTTATCTTGTCATTTGCATATGCTTTCCATTTGGACAAGCCTAAAATACTGTCATTTGGTAAAGGGTTAAGCAAATGTCAGAAAGCCCCACTTTTGTGTGTTGCAGGCTATATATGGGAAGTGTTGATCAAAAACCTACTCTTTTGCAAACATAATCTCTCAATTTAGCTATACTTAATTTGTTGTCTGCAAATGCCTGAATTTTTTATCAGTCTGAAATTTCATTTTTTGGTAAAGATTTTGAATTTTAGATCTGTTTTTGCCAAAATACAAATTCCATTTTTTGCTCGTCTGTTTTCAAAGAAAAAGTCTTATTCCTGGTGTCATCTTTGTTGCAAAAGTTTTTGACATTATGTAATATCCATTTTTTTTCACTGAAGATATTCACTCTAAACTTGGATAAGTTGTAAACTCTTTCCCACACAATCCCTACTTTTAACGACCTTGAGAAAGAATCCCAATATAAAACATTGTGGGAAAAGGAGAAAATACTGGTAATTTCTCCTTTTTCTACATTTTTTTTTTATCTACCCTATCAAAGACAAGAATTATCATTTGAGATGTATTTACTTCGTCTTCTGCAAATGCTTTGAATTTGGACCTGTCTAAACTTACCTTGTGTAGTAAAGAATTAACTATAAAAAGGGGAAGTCATACAACAGACAGGTAACCATCAAGATATTTTAGGACACAATTATGTCCATGTTTCGACTTGAAACTTCCACTTGAATTCAGCCAAGCTTTAGTACCTGTAGTGCTTTTATTTTATTGGTAGGAAAAAGAGAAAATGCTTCTTTCCTCTATGATCTTTTCAAAGGTTTTCCCCTCATTGTTATCGAAACAAGGATTAAAATACCCTCCTAAAATGTAGTGGCTGTCTGTCCGTCCTGCCTCTGTCCATCCGTCCAGAGCAATTTTGCAACAGTTTTTCACGTACTGAACTCAAATTTACGTACAGGGTTTCAATATATATGAAGTTGTGCATGTGCAATTTTCATGACTCCAATGCGATTTGTTGCAGGATTATCTCTCCTTGAACTTTTTTCAATTCTTATTTTTGTACTAAACCATTCTGCATTTCTGTGACAAAGACCTGTTTTTGTGACAAAGAGCTGGTGGGGTGTATAATCACACTTAGTGATAGCTCTAGTTTGGTTAGGTGACAATTATTTTGTTTTTAGCATCAAGTATGGAAGAAAGTATTGCAGACAAAGTTTTACATAGCTGCCAGTCCTTGAAGACATGCTTGGGAACTGCCTCCGAGCTCTTTACAGTGATGGAAAATGGAAATAAGAGTGAGCGAGGCGAAGCAATGCAAATCACTTGTGTTCAGTTAACGACAGCATTTCAGGTGCTATTGAATAACTGTACACTTTGGTCGTCGATGTATCAAACTTTGCAGTCGGCACTGATCCACGATCTATTGACCAAAATGAGTGACCAGGTCAAGGTTATTGGTACCCAGATTGTCCGTTTCCTACAGGTAATAGTTTCCATCGCAATAACCTCTTGCCGAAAGGAACAACATTTTTTAACCCTTTACCAGACAACAAAATTTTAGCATTGTCCCAATTGAAAGCAATTACAGACAACAATTTCAATGTGGCTCAAATGGTGCAATTGTTTATTATACACCTGCAATATTATACACCTGCAAAACGAATGTTTTTGGTAGTATACTGGAATCAGCCTATCTGTCCATGTGTTTGTCTGTCTGTGTATCTATGTGTCCGTTTTGGTATAAAATACTAGTAATTTCCTGTTTCTGTCAAAGGGCTGGCAGGGGTATTAAGTCACATTCACTGACAGCTCTAGTTGTTAGGGTAGAAAACATTGTGGGAAAAGGAGAAAATGCTGGTAACCAGCGTTTTCTCCTTTGTTCACAATGTTTTCAAAAGACTTCTTTCAAAAGGTTAAGGCCCAGGAGTGGCCAAAAGTAAACAATGCAGGTGTTACATGCATTTGAATTTAAGTCATACCTTTTAGAAGTATGAAAATTATTTTTAAGGCAACAATCTGTTATTGGATGGCATTATTTGGCATTGTATGTTAAAGAGTTAAACACTTTTTGGGTATAGGAGTAAAATGCTGGCAGCTCGTTATATTCTGCACTTTTAACCCTTTAACGCTTTACCCCATAAGGCATTTCTATGGTATCTCTAGTTCACCGTAAATAACAGCAAAGATGCAGCTGTTTCTTATATGTATATGACACCTTTTGATAGCATAGAATACATTGTGGCAAAAGGTGAAATTGCTCGTGACGAGCAATTTCACCTTTTGCTACAATATTTTCCAAAGGCTCCTATAAGCAATGCGTAGAAATGAGTGTCTATGATGTAAAGGGTTAAACCAAATTCTGAGTTTTAACGAGGTTGAGAAAGAGAGTTTTGATGTATTGGAAGGTGGGCCTCGTACATTGTAGATTTTCTGGTTAGAATCCTGTTATTGGCATGGGCAACCGTCAAAACCACCAGTATTACTGGGGAAATCCTGGTTAACTACTCTCCACACAATCCGGACTTTTAACGAATCAAAAAGGACTTATGAAAATATAGTGGATAAAGGAGAAACGGCTGGTAACCAGCATTTTCTGCCTTTCAATAATGTTTTCTATCCTAAGACAAAATTAATGTTTTGAGTAACTCTAATTTTATTGTCCACAAAGCTTTCATTTAGGATAAGTCTAAAATTTTTGTCTGCAGGTGTAGAGTGAAGGTTCCAGGAAGCAGTCATTGGTTGAAAAATGTAGCCAGCATTTTCTCCTTTTCTGATGTTTTCAGAAGCTTTCTTTCCCAGAGTTGTTTGAGCAGGCAGGGAATGCCCAGCCACTCAGCATCATATTTAATGCACGTTAGAAATGTCACATATTTCTTCTTCATTTAAAGACTTCTTACTTTCAATCCAGCATTTAGTTTAAACCTTTTTGTCACATTCTTAACTCTGTCATTTAAAACTTTTGAGTTGATAAGGATTGCTCTGTCAATCAATAATGTCCTTTATACATATTAAGATCACACATTATCCTTTTACTCTTTTACTATTATAAATGTATTCAAACCTTTTTCTGTTTAAAAATTTCACTTTTTTTGTGTTTTACCCAGATATGTGCACTAAATTACTAAAACTGTCGATGCGTTATAAAACAACATTCATTTGTTCATTTTCACTGGGGATTATGTGCTAAAAGGTTAAAGACCCTATAAAGCCCTTTTTTGTGTCTTAGGGATGCGAAGGGGACATAGATGAGCTTGTTGTGGAGTCAACAGCAAAACTTAATGAGAGTATTCAGGCTATGTGTAAGCTGAATGGCGAGCTGGCTCTTGCTACAGATACACGCATGCTGTTCTTTGAGGATTCTGGAAATGTTTCTACATCCGGAGATCCACAAACCTTGGTATGTATTTTTTTTTTCTCTTTTTAGCTCACCTGAGCAGGAAGTGCTCAGAGTGAGCTATTATGATAGTGCTGTGTCCATCGTCAGTCGTCAACTTTTACCTTGTGTCCGCATTAGAGGCCACATTTTCAGTCCGATACTCATGAAACTTGGTCAGAATGTTTGCCCTTGATGAAATCTCAGACAAGTTTGAAAATGGGTCATGTCGGGTCACAAACTAGGTCACCAGGTCAAATCTTAGAAAAACCTTGTGTACACGCTAGAGGCCACATTTTCAGTCCGATACTCATGAAAAGTGGTCAGAATGTTTGCCTTGATGATATCTCGCACGAGTTTGAAAATGGGTCATGCCGAGTCAAAAACTAGGTCACTAGGTCCAATCTTAGAAAAACCTAGTGTACTCTCTAGAGGCTACATTTTCAGTCCAAAACTCTTGAAAGTTGGTCAGAATGTTTTCCTTGATGATATCTTGGATGAGTTTGAAAATGGGTCATGTGGGGTCACAAACTAGATCACCAGGTCAAATCTTAGAAAAACCTGTAGTACACTCTAGAGGCCACATTTTCAGTCCAAAACTGAACTTAGTTGGTCAGAATGTTTGTCTTGATGCTATCTTGGAAGAGTTTGAGAATGGGTCATGTTGGATCAAAAACTAGGTTACCAGGTCAAATCTTAGAGAAACCTTGTGTATGCTCTGGGTGCCACATTTTCATTCCAACACTTGAAAATTCGTCAGAATGTTTGCCTTGATAATATCTTGAATGAGTTTGAAGATGGGTCATGTTGGGTCAAAAACTAGGTCAATAGGGCAAATCTTATAGAAGCCTTGTGTATGCTCTGGAGGACACATTTTCAGTCTGATACTCCTGAAACTTGTTCATAATATTTGTCTTGGTGATACCTTGAATGAATTTGAAAATGGGTCATTTGGAGTCAAAAACTAGGTCGCTTGGTCAAATATTAGAAAAACCTTGTGTACACTCTAGAGGCCACATTTTCAGCCTGATTCTCTTCAAACTTGGTAAGAATGTTTTTTTTGGTGATGTCTCAAAAGAGTTTTGATTGATGATGGGTAATTGTCAGGTCCAAAACTAGGTCACTTGGTCAAATCTTAGAAAAACCTTGTGTACGCTGCAGAGGCTATATTTTTAGTCCAATACTCATGAAACTTGGTCAGAATGTTTGTCTTATTGATATCTCAAAAGTGTTTGATAATGGGTAATGTCTGATAAAGACTTGGTTACTAGATTGAAAATGGTTCATGTTTGGTCAATAGACTCAGGTGAGAGATTTCAGGGCCATCATGGCCCTCTTGTCTACCCTGTGAAAGGTAAAATTGGTATATTGAGTCAGATTTAACTTTTCATTGGCAAAGGCTTTCGATTTAGTCTTGTGGGTTTGGTAAAGATTGAGGTGCTATATCAGAAAGGCAGGGTAACTTCTTTTACCTAGTTACGCCCTTTTTGCACCATTGAAACAACCTAGCTTTGGCACCTTAACCCCTTCCAAATCGGCAACTTTTTGGACTAGACCAAATTGAAAACATTTGCAGATGACAATTCAACTCTTGCTGAAAAGATGATTTCTGTCTATAATAGGGTAGAAAACAATGTGGGAAAAGGAGGAAATGCTGGTTACCAGCATTTTCTCCTTTTCCCACAATGTTTTCAAAAGGCTACTATTCCAGACCCGTAAAAACCAGGGATTGTTTGGGAAAGGGTAAACTCTTTCCCATATACTGTAGATTTGCCAAAATTAAAAGCTTTTTCAGACAACAATAAATATGTATTAATTTAAATTTATATTTCAAAGTTTAGAAAACAGTGGAATAATGAGAAAATCCTGGTTTCCAGCATTTTTTCTTTTCCCACAATGTTTTCAGAAGGCCTCTTCCTTGGGTTTGTCAAAAGTCAGGATAGTTTTGTAAATGCACTTTCCTGTTTTTGTTTTTGCAGGTAAATACGGAGATCTGTCGGTCTTTTTTAGCTGGCTGCGAGACTTTCATTGACAAGACTTTACAAGGGGCTTTGAGAACAGTTGAGGAATACGAAACACGAGTACAGATTTGGTCAGACTCGGGCACTGAGAACTCGGTAACTTATGTTTGTTTGATTGTATGTTGTATAACATCATTTTTAACATTATTTTAGTGATATTATGGTGGTCAGTCAGAGTTCCAGATCAGAGGGAGTGAAGGCATTCTAAATCCATATCTTTGTTGTGGGTACTCATTAGATTTGTCTCATTGAGACGATTCTAATGAGTACCAACAACAAAGGTTTTAGTAGAGAAAAATTATAATTTTCAGTTTTTAAAATCAAAATCAGTCCCTCTATCGGAAGCTCTGGTCTGTGCACCTTCCCATGCTTTCCTGGAGTTTCCATCACCAGTACTTTTGCGCAATATTTTTCTTTCCTATATTACCATCAAGAGTGAGAGAAGAATGAATCCTGTTGCAATGACTATCATCAATTCTCGGAAAAAAATTTGGCCAGCAGGGGATTTTATCCAACAAGCCCATGGTGAAACTTCCTTTGCAGTAGTGATTGACTGCAGTATCGGGGGCTCATCTTGTTAACTAATGAACTTTATTTATGGATATTGTGTATTAATTGTCTTTACCACACAATCCCGAAACTTTTTAACAACCCTGAAAAAGAAAGCCTTTAGAAACATTGTGGGAAAAGGAGAAAATGCTGGTAACCAGCATTTTCTCCTTTTCCCACAATGTTTTTTACCGTTGAGTATTAGTAGAATGCCATCTAGCGGGAGATAATGATTAAACCCCCCTTTTTACAGAGCTTATTTATATCACAGGTCCTAGAGAAGCTACCCCAGAATGTAGAGATGTGTGTCACGTCATGTAAAGATCTCCTCTTGAAATGCCAAGAAATTCAGGTAGGTTTTACATCATTTTAACCCTTTACCTCACAATCCCAAGTTTTAAAATCCCTGTTGGAGAAGGCTTTTGAAAATATTGCTGGAAAAGGAGAAAATGTTGGTAACCAGTATTTTCTTCTTTTCCCACGTTTTCTTCCCCATCCAAAACAAAAATCATCATTTCAGTTACATTAAATTTGTTGCCTGCAAATTCTTTCAATTTGGACCAGTCTATATTTTTTGTTGTTTTGTAAAAAGTTAAGTAAACGTTACCATAATGGAAGATCTTGGTAAGTATTCACTAACCATTCTTGAGAATATTCTTAGTCTTACGCTGCAGAATTTTCTAAATTTGAAATCCTGTAATTGGCTAAACCAAATTTGGCTAAACCAAGCTGGACATAAGAAATTTGTTATTCGGTAAAGTTTTAACAAATTTATTGTTAGACCTGAAGACGGGCACTGTCTTGGCTTTGTCTGAAGAATTTGGGCTTCTACTTGCCAGTCATTCTAGAATGCATTCAGGTCACTTATCTAAAGAATTTTCCGTATTTCAAAGAAACATAATTTTTTTTGATTGGGTACACCCTTTGGACACTGTATCAACACAATCTTGTGCATTGAGGACCCAAATAAGAACTATTTTGAATTATTGGAAAAGAAGTGTTTTGGATTTGGTAAAGTTCAAAAATTCAAAATTCAGTAAAAATTTCACCCTTTACCAAACAATCTCCAGTTTAAACATACCAGAGGAAGAAGCCTTCTGAAAACACTGTGAGAAAAGGAGAAAATGCCGGTGTCAGTCGTGCATCATCAACAATTCTTTAAGCATCAATTCCTCATAAAGCGTGGGGCCAATTTGGACCAAACTTGGCTGGAATGTTCCTTGGGAGGTCCACTTTAAAAACTGTTCTCAGAATTTGATTCCATCAAAGACTCTGGTTGCCATGGCAACCAAATGGAATTTTTTAGCAAATTCTTTAAAAATCTTCTCCTCTAAAACCGCTGGTCGGCTTTTGAAATAATTTCACAGGTATGTTCCATGGGAGACCCTTTTCAAAAATTTTGATCCGTCAAAAAATGTTGCTCTTGTGAATGGGGGCTACTTGCACTATACAGAAATGGAGGAATTCTTAAAAATTCTTCTTCTCTGAAACAGCTGGTCAGATTTTGAAATAATTTCACAGAGATGTTCTTCGGGTGACCCTTTTCAAAATTTGTTCGCGAAATTTTGATCCTTCAAGATACAAGCCTCTGGTGAATGGGGGCTACTTGCACTATGCGGAAATAAAGAAATTCTTAAAAATTCTTCTTCTCTGCAACTGTTGGTCAGAATTTGAAATAATTTCACAGAAATGTTTCTTTGATGACCCTTTCCAAAAATTGTTCGTGAAATTTTGATCCGTCAAGAAAAATTTTAATCCGTCAAGAAACACGGCTCTGGTGAATGGGGGCTACTTGCACTATAGGGAAATGAAGAAATTCTTAAAAATTCTTCTCAGAAACCGCTGATCAGATTTCTAAATAATTTCACTGAAATGTTCCTTGGATGACCCTTATCAGAAACTGTTTGCAAAATTTTGATCCATCAAGAAACATTGCTCTGGTGAATGGGGACTTTTTGCACTATATGGCCATGAAGAAATTCTTTAAAATTCTTCTTCTCTGAAACAGCTGATGAGATTTTGAAATAATATCACAGAAATGTTCCTTCAGTAACCCTTTTCAAAAACTTCGAAAAAAGCTGATTTGTCTAGAATCATGGATCTGGTGAATTGGGGCTCCTTGCACTATTTGGTCTTTGAAATTCTTTTTCTCTGAACAAAAATTGCTCATGAAATTTTGATCCATCAAGAAACATGGCTCTGATGGCTGTGGGCAATTTACACTATACAGGCATGAAGGAATTCTTGAAAATTCTTCCTGTCTAAAATGGCTGATTAGATTTTGAAATAATGACTATGAATGACGCATATGAATATGACTTTATCCTTTCAGATCGAGGTAGAAACAAGTATGTTTGAGAAATCATTTCCGTGCCCGTTAGAATTTTGTAATGGTAATTACAGACGATCTCAGACCCTGATTTCCCATGTGAGTTCTCTGGTGGAAGCAACGGGACTATTGCTTCAAAACATCGAGCCTGTGATAGAGGGTAAGTCTAATCAGATGATCTAGTACGAATGTTTTCGGGGTATACTGGAAACAGCCTGTCCGTCCGTGTGTCCTTCCATGTGTCTGTGCACAAAATACAAGTAATTGCCTGTTTCTGTCAAAGCGCTGGCGGGGGTATTAACCCTTTCCCAAACAAAACCCTGGTTATTACATGTCTGCAGTACACGTTTTCTGAAAACACTGTGGGAAAAGGAGAAATTGCTCCTAACGAGCAATTTCTCCTTTTCCCTCACTGTTTTCCTCCCATTTGGAGAACTTTCTACCATTTTCATCGAGTTTGAAATTGTCGTCTGCAAACCCTTTCAGTTTGGAAGAGTCTAAAAGTTGTTTGGGAAAGGGTTAAGTCGCATTCAGTGACAGCTGTAGTGCTATTTTGCTGTAGACTGGACATCAAGCTCATCTATATAAGCTTATGGGCACAGGCTGACCTTTCTTGATACTTTTTGCAAATGCATTAAACCCCCGTTTTACAGTGCATGGTTCATATTGCAATGGTTTAAAACTTACATGCCAATATTGGCTCTATACTAGACACCAAAACTTAAATGTTGTCCAACATAAAAGCGTTCTGACTAAACATGATTATTGCTCAAAAATCAAACCCTGTCTTTTAATCCTTTACCACACAATCCAAACTTAATGACCGTGAGAAAAAAGGCCCATCAGAAACATTGTGAAAAAAGGAGAAAATGCTGGTAACCTGCATTTTCTCCTTTTCCCACAATGTTTTCAACCCTTCCAAAATCAAATTTCAATTTTTGAGTCACTTTAATTTTGTTGTCTGCTAATGCTTTCAATTTGGACAAGTCATAACTTATGTTATTTGGTAAAGAGTTAAAGGTATTTAGAGATTCTTCAGATAAAAGGAGAAAATGCTGGTTTCCAGCATTCTCTTTGTTTCCCACAATGTTCTCAAATGCTTCTTCCTCAGTGCTGTTTAAACATGGGATTGAGTGGCGAAAGTTTGGATATGAGTATCTAAACTGACTTTAACTGTTTTTCTTTACATAGTGATTATTCTAGACAAGGCAAAAGGGCAGGGAGGCAGGAAAAAGGGGCAGGGAGGCAGGAAAAAGGGGCAGGGAGGAACATTGCCTTGTTCAATGACTTCTCATATCAGAATAAGGCAAAACAGTGTCCTTCACTCTTTTCGAAACAAGTTCTAACTATAACTTTGGATATGAATTGCATATTAAAGAAAAGAATAAGAAAAGATTCTTATCAACTCATAGACTCAAAGCAACACAATCTAACTATACAGGTTTTGATTGCCATGTAATTTATGATCCCATGATGCACAGTCACACTTAGCTTTAATGTAGTAGACCCGTAACACTTCTAGTGTAGCATGGAATAAAAGTTCTAGATACATGTAGTTGATAAAAACGGATTTATAAAGATAAAATACTTATGCATATTTTTGACCGACTAGAAATGCCTTTGATGTCTATCTTAAAAACAATTGTTGATACTTTTGTTAGTTTTCAGAAAAGAGAGGTAATTATTAATTTGCTTTGTAATGAGAATACAATGGTTTTGGGTTTATAAATAATAATTCTAGGAAGGAAAAAAAGGGAAAAATGGCTCGGTTAAAGTAGTATAATAATACTTATTTTAGCAAATTTTGTAAGATAATAATATTGTGGAAATAGCTGTTTTGCATTACAGGTCCACTACCTAACTTCTCGTCAGATAACAAAAAATGTCCAGAGTAAATATAAAAGAAAAACTTCTCAGCTGTTTTAAGAAATGACAATAATTTTGATTAAAAAACATCAAAAAAACTTAATTATTACATAGAAAGAATTACAAAATGTGTAGGCCTACTGATGGAGTAGTGTACTACTGCATAGCCATTCTATAAATAGACTGCTAAAAATAAAACACTGCAATGCAGATTTTGCTTTAAAAAAATTGCCGATGCTTGAATAGCAAACATCAAGTATTTTCAAGATAGTTGGCAAGTTGGTTTACCATCCATACTTGTAATTTATGCAAAAAATATATGAAATGATAATCTCCAGCTCCAATAAGAGTCAATTCAGCTCTATTTTAAAACTATTCAAGTATTGATAAATATCACTGATTGTGTGACGTCATTTAAAGAAATTAGCAGACGTTAAAGTACCTGTGGGGGAAAAAAGTCAGGGTTTCGAGGGATAAAGGGATGGTTTAGCAAGTTAATGACAAAGAAGGATTATAACACCCTGCTGTCCTGTCTTAACTGACGAAGTTGATAAAGGATAATTAGTGTCACCCTTAGTCTTAGATTGGCTGTATTTCATGAATATAGTCAGGTCGGAAGAAATCTATGGCGACTTTTTGTGACTGTGCAAGCTTGACAAGACGGAGCCGAGACACTGAAGAAGAGTTTTTTGCTCATGTAGCCCGGTGGTTTTTTTCTGAAACCAGAACAATACAGAGACAAATTTAGTATGTATATGATAAGGCATCCTCAGATACCCCAGGGTCTCCCTATTTGCTACGCTACATCGACCCCTGGGACAATTAATTGAATTTCCCTCGCTTTACCGCTGGCCGAATGCTGGCTTTTCATTGGTTCCATCATCATTTTGTGATGGGCGAGTGGACTGTACGCTATGACGTTTCATATCGATTTTCGGCGGTTGATTCAAAGTTTTATTAGTCAATTGTCCCAGGGGTCGATGTAGCGTAGCAAATAGGGAGACCCCTGGGTATCTGAGGATGATGATGAGGGCAACAGGGCGGGTGTTCACAAATTTGAGGGCACAAGGGCGGAGTGAAAAAGGGGCAGGGCGGCGCGCCCTGCTATTCCGCTCTAGAATAAACACTATTACATGAAAAAATACTTAACCCATTACCACACAATCCCTACTTTTGACGACCCTGAGAAAGAAGCCTTTAGAAAACATTGTAGGAAAAGGAGAAAATGCTGATAACCAGCATTTTCTCCTTTTCCCACAATGTTTTCTACTCTTCACAAAACAAATTTCAAATTTTATCTTGTCATCTGCAAATGCTTTCGCCCCGGCTCAGCCAATTTCTTTTCGAGGATTGATGATAGTCATTGCGACAGGATTCATTCCTCTTCCACCGCTGACTATTGTTTCAACAATGGTTATGTGGGAAAAAAAATTGTGCGGAGTACTGGTAAGAGAGACTCCAGGAGAGCATTGATAGGTGCACTGGCCACTGCGATATAACTGAAATAATGTTGAAAATGATGTTAAACACCATACAATCAATTAATAAAGCTAATGCTTTCATTTTGGACAAGCCCAAAATATTGTTGTTTGTTAATGAAATTAATAGGGAAACTTGAGTGAAAGTTAAAATAAAGTTAAAATTAAGTTAATTATTTTTATATCTTCTACTAGGCACAGAGTTTGATAGTCGACAACTTGTAAAATGTGCAGACCTCATCAAAAAGTGTTCAAACCAGCTGACTAGAGTTGCAGGCAGCGAGCTAGTAAAGATCAGTCAATTATCTGCAGACCTTGCCGATTCAATTTTCCTGTCAGACACTCAAGTTGAACAGTTAGAATTTATCGGTGGTGACCTACATGAGTGCCTTGTGACCTTGACAAAATGTGTTCAAGAAATTAACGAGTCTGATCAAACTAGAAATATTTTCACTCCGAGAACAAAGCGGATGTTGCCCTCACAACCAGGGATGTTGCCAAGACATATCAACCTTGACAAATCTTGATGGGGAATTTTTTGGTATCTATGACGGAAGATTTTTTCTGAATGTTAGAGCTTAGTAGTTCTATGAAGGATGAGATTGTACGATCGGCATGCTTTGAGAAAAGGGGGCTTATAACCATTTACCTCACAAACCCAAGTTTTAATGACCCTGTAAAAGAGGGCTTTAAAAAATGTTGAGGGAAAAGGAGAAAATGTTGGTAACCAACATTTTCTCCTTTTCCCTCAACATTTTCTACCTTTTTCGATACAGATTCTTTAATTTCAGAAATTTTCATTGACCTTGAAACTTAATAGACCTTCAAACTTACATTGACCTTCAAACTTACATCGGCCTTCAGACTTACATTGACCTTCAAACTGATATCTAGCTACACATATCCTGCAGTGACATTATTAAATATGCTTATCCCAATTATTTCAAACTGTTAGATGCTAAGGAAGACATATTGACCGAGAAATTCTCTATCAGTTAATCAGAAAGTAAAACAAAATCAAGACTTAAAGTTTAAGTAAAAAGGCGACTATGGTCCCTGATCTAAGCTCAATATTTTCTTGGCTTAACATTGTTTTAAAAAAAGTGTTGACAACCATTTGGGGTTCTTTTCTTCCTTAGGGATAGAAGGATTGTAGTTTTAATTATGGAAATTTAAAAAAGAGAAATCTGTGTAACTCATACTCTGTAAAAATAGCATTTAATGCGTATCTGCAAAAAGAAATGATCAAGGTCATCATGTGCATTGCATGTAGGCTGACCTGAATCTGATGTTTTTTTGGCCACTTGTGACCGCGATTGAAAGATTTTGCCATGGGTGAATTTTCTGAATGTCAGGACCAGTTTACCTTATGATTCAATTGGTCATGATACAAAATGGATTTCATAATTCCATAATTATGTGGTGCCTCACTCAGAATAATGGATTACAGAGACGTTTTAAACCCCCTTTTGCAAGAGTGTGGCTTATTTGGCTTGCAACATGCGAAAAGGGGTATTTGGACATTAGCGTAAATTGTCATCTCAGATCTGCATGTGCACTTCCTGTTTTTATGTAATTTTCTGTTTTGCACAAGTCTACTGTAGCATAAAATCTAATATAGTCGTAAAGTGCTGTCTGTGGACTGCACAGGCTGATCCAAGACGACACTTTAACCCTTTACCACACAATCCCTACGACCTTGAGAAAGAAGCCTTTAAAAAAAAAACATTGCGGGAAAAGGAGAAAATGCTGGTAACCAGCATTTTCTCCTTTTCCCACAAAGTTTTCTTTCCTATCAAAACAAAATTGCACCATTTGAGCCACACTGAAATTGTCGTCTGCAAATGCTTTCAATTTTGATAGGTCTTGAATTTCGCTGTGTGGTAATGGGTTAAGCAAATGTCTGAATGCCCCATTTCGTGTATTGCAGGCCATTTGTTCTAGCATATCGGAGAATACTAGCCAAATATCATTATCATTGTATTGAACCTATCACAGTGCATGTTCAACTCTACTTTGTATCTTCAGTTGTTGGAAAACAATGTTGGAAAAACTATATTTGCTAGTGACAAGCATACAATGTTTTCCAGACAGTAATATAGAGAATGTTTGGGTTTTTTTTCTGTGAAAGATCGAAATTTATTTCACTGAGTGAACATCATTGGCAATATTTTCACGAGTGGTGCAGTAGCCACTAGTGAAAATATTTCTAATGGTGTTTTCTGGTTTAAAGAAAATTCGATCTTTTACAGGAAAGAAAAAACAAACATTCTGTTTATTTCATGCTTCAAATTTTTATTCAGGGGAGACTTGCATGAAAATCCAGTACAGTTGTTATCATTAGTTCCCATGGTGTATCCCCTCAGCATAATATCAAGTAGCAATATAACATACAGTGCTAGAAATGTAGAGTAAATTACGTCATATTTACATCTAATTGAATTGCACATGCTGTTTACCTGGGTAACTAGTGGACGGGAACTACAGTTTTCACCATTGATTTTACACTGACATAAGAAACTATATTTCACCGTTATTTCTCGATAAACTACCAAAAAACATGAAGTAATGAACAGTATTCTCTTTTTAACCCTTTCCCAAATAAGAAATTTTGGATTCTTCCAAACCGAAAGAGTTTGCAGACGACAATTTTAGATTTGGACAAAATTGCTAAAAGTTCTTAAAAAGGGTAGAAAACAATGTGGGAAAAGGAGAAATTGCTTGTTACGAGCAATTTCTCCTTTTCCCATAGTGTTTTCAAAAGACTTTTACTGCAGACACATAAAAACCAGGGCTTGTTTGGGAAAGAGTTAAAATGTTAATCCTGGGATGCAGGGCTCCCGCTGTCGATCGCCAGTGGCGCCAAATGCGAAAATTTAGAAAAAATGGCACCAAAAATGAAGCACTGGCGAATGTATTGGCGACAAGCAAATGTCTATAAACTATCCTCTGACATACACAGTATGTATCAAGTGTAAAGGAAGCCCGTGTAACTGTTTATCACACCTTATCAGGCTGGCATTCATTAACGGTCTTGTTTAAAGTACATGCCATACAAGTTTGCATACACACCACTGCTAAACAATCAAATATCAATATTTCGCCACGCCCCTTTGAGCACTCTATATCAAACCAATCAGTTATCAGATACAACATTTAGTCGCCGCCCATAATTTCTAAAGCCACGCCTTCAGTATACCTTACCTGGTTATCTGGTCTATATCTTTTCACTGGCTAGAAATTAATCGTGTGTATTTATCGATGTTGATAATGAAAAATATGATAATGGTATTGATCTGCTTATCTAGCGTAAAAATGACAGATTTTGGAGTTAGTTGCTACATATACCGAAAATTTTATGCACAATAATGCCGAAAACAATTTCTGAATTTAACTGATACGAAAGAATGGATCGTCAAAAAAGCGTGAAAACCCATGACACAACAACATGTCAGTTTGACTTTGTCCGATCAAAAGCATTTCAGACTGTCTTTAGCTTTGATGATGACTTTAAACAATAAGTTTACACAAATATATGTATAAAACTCTAAAGTAGGTGCTAAAATATGTCTTATAGTGAGGAAAAACACAGATGAATGTATGATGTGAAAATGCTGAATGAATGGGGGGGGGGATTACACTTTGTAGGCCACTTTTTCTTAGTGATAGCACAGGAACAAGTAACTATATAGGACACTCATACTGAGAGAAAAGACCAGAATAAAAGGACCTTTTTAAAATTTTAACTTGAGTATTTTTTAGGATAATAGAAATGATGTTGTAACCCTTCACCACACAATCCCAAATTTCTTCCTAAATTTCTCAAAATCTGACGGAATTCTAACAGATTGGCAGTCATAGAATTAAGGAGCTGTATTACTTTTAAAATTCAAATTCTATGTCCCTGCACCTCAAAACCTTGAAACCACTGGGGAAAAAGAAACATAAGTAAGCTTGTACAGCACTCTTGAGCAATGTATTTTAAAGCTTTAGCATTGGCCAATAAACTGAAGTATCTAAAGCACTATGTGGCTACCTCAGTTGGCTCCTACTGGCCCCAATTTTTATGAAGTGGCGAATTTGATGGCGCAAAAATTAAAACTTGCAGGGGAAGCCCTGGGATGTGGGAGAAAGAGTCAATCCGTTACCATACAGCAAAATTGTAGACCTATCCAAATTTAAAGCATTTGCAGATGACAATTTCAAAGTGGCTCAAATGGTGCAATTTTGCTTTGATAGGCTAGAAAACTGTGGGAAAAGGAGAAAATGCTGTTTACCAGCATTTTCTTCTTTTCCCACAATGTGTTTAAAAGGCTTCTTCCTCAGCGGCATTAAATGTCATCATTGTGTGGTAAAGAGTTAACTCATTACCACACGAGAAAATTTAGGACTGGTCCAAATTGAAAGCATTTGCAGACGACAAAATAAAGGTGACTGAAAAATAGAAATTTGTTCAGGAAAGGGTAGAAAACACTGTGGGAAAAGGAGAAAATGCTGGTTACCAGCATTTTCTCCTTTTCCCACAGTGTTTTCAAAAGGCTTCTTTCTCAGGGGCGTCAAAAGTAGGGATTGAGTGGTAATGGGTTAACAGGCTGTATCTGTCAGCCTGTGACATTTTGAGTTTGTAATACTTTTTGGACAAGCCTGAAAATAGCATGCACAGTTATGGTTCATTTGAAGGTGCTTATATATTTAAGTATTATTTATGTATTTATTTATGTAATTGGGTGTTATGTAGCAAGCGATCATTGCTTCTTTAATCCTTTCCCAAACGACAAATTTTTGGACTAGATCAAATTGAAAGCATTTGCAGACGATAATTCAACTCTTGCTGAAAAGATGATTTCTATCTATCATAGGGTAGAAAACATTGTGGGAAAAGGAGAAAATGCTGGTTACCAGCATTTTCTCCTTTTCCCACAATGTTTTCAAAAGGCTATTATTCCAGACCCGTAAAAACCAGGGATTGTTTGGGAAAGGGATATACAGTATATCAGTATCAGCCAAAAAGAGACTTTGTACTTTCATTCAGAATCTTTGTAAGTGTAATGCCATGGGGTATGTGGCATAGCTCAGTAATATAGGCGTACAGTGCAGAATCCTATTGTCCTGTTTAAACCATTTACCACACAATCCTGACAACGAAGTGGAGGCTGTGGAAAACATTGTGGGAATAGGAGAAAATGCTGTTATTAATTAACCCTTTACCAAACAACCCCTGGTTTTTACGACCCTGAGATAGAGGCCTTTTGAAAAATTGTGGGAAAAGGAGAAAATGGTTGTTACCTTTTCCCACAATGTTTTCCATCCTGCTGGGCACAAATCTCATTTTTAGTAAAGTTTTTTTTGTCGTCTTTTCAATTTGGACCAGTGTAAAATTTTGTGGTTTGGTAAAGGGTTAAACAGCATTTTTTCTTTTGTGGCAATTGTTTTCTACCCGTTAACAGGTTAATCCAATTTTGCCAGTTACTTGTAATTTCTTTTCGGCAAATTCTTTCAGTATGGATGCAGCTAAAATTTTTGTTGTTTGGTAAAGAGTTTATCCTTACAGCATCATAGTCCATAACAGGCTTGCGTGAAGGGAAAAGATCAAGATCAGATTGTACAGAATAGCCAGTCTGATCTTAGATCTATATCATAGACCATTAGTTTAGTTGTGCCTATATAAAGATATTAAGGATTTGACATGAGTCTGTGTTTGAAACAAAATTTTATTAAACAAGTCTAGGAAAATTGAGACTAACCCTGTAACAGACACCAAAATTAAAGCCTTGTCCAAATTGACAGCATTTGATGACATCTCAAGGTGGGTCAAATGGTACAATTTTTCTTTGATAGGCTAGAAAACATTGTGGGAAAAGGAGAAAATGCTGATTACCAGCATTTTCTCCTTTTCCCACAATGTTTTCAGAAGGTTTCTTGCTCGGGGTAGTTAAAAGTCGGGATTGTGTGGTAAAGAGTTAAGCAAGCGTTTTGGCAAGCTTAATAACTTTTTTTTTTTTTAAAGTATAATAAAAAATTCTATCACATAACCTCCCTTGTTTTCAGTGTAATAAACCCATCACAAATTTTCTTATCTTATACACATTTGATATCACATTTGTGTGATGTCATTTTTGACATCATTTCGTACAAGTGAATGGGTCTTGTGGATAATACCACTGGTGAATTTATGAATGTTTTTGCATCATCTGGTTTATATTTGTGAAATATCATTATGTGACAAAAAGAATCTGATGTTCTTGGACTTTTGAGATCAAATTTTATTAAACTCGTCAAGGAAAATGTTATCAAGCTCGCCAAAGGCTGGCTTAATAGCATTTCTCTAGACTCGTTTAATAAAATCTTATCTCAAAAACCAACATATGTCAGATCCTATATATCTTAAACGCCAACAGATGTCAGATTTGTTTTATCACATAACACTATTTCACAAATTATTAAGCAAAAGGTGCAAAACCAATCACAGATGCAAAATGACATAAAATATGTACAAAATGACATCAAAAGTTAAATACGTACAAAATGCCATCAAAAATGACAGGACACTTATTGTGATATCAGATGTGTATAGGATAAGTAAAATTCATGACGAGTATATTACACTGCAAAGTAGGCAGTGTTATGTGATAAAAATATCTCAGTGGTTTGTATATTTAGCCACTGAAGTATGAATGAGTCTTAACTCTTTAACATAACGACAAAATTTTAGATTGGCCCAAATTGAAAGCATTTGCAGACGATAAAGGTGACTGAAAAATAGAAATTTGTTCTGGGAAGGGTAGAAAACATTGTGGGAAAAGGAGAAAATGCTGGTTACCAGCATTTTCTTCTTTTCCCAGTGTTTTCAAAAGGCTTCTTTCTCAGGGGCGTCAAAAGTAGGGATTGTGTGGTAACAGGTTAACTCTTTACCAAACAACGAAATTTTAGATTGGTTCAAGTTAAAAGGATTTGCAGGCAACAAATTAAAGATGGCCCAAATGGCAGAATTTGTCCTTGATAGAGTAGAAAACATTGTGGAAAAAGGAGAAAATGCTGGTTACCAAGCATTTTCTCCTTTTCCCACAATGTTTACAAAACTTTCTTTTGTGGGGTCTTTAAGTGTCGGGATTGCGTGGTAAATGGTTAGATTTTGTTATATGGTATAAAGATTAACCCTTTGCTATTAACTAAACAACAAAAACTTAAGACTTGTCTAAACTGAATGGATTTGCAGACAGCTGCTGCCTCAATGGTTGGAAATCAACTTTTAACCCATTACCAAACGACAATATTTTAGACTAGTCCAAATTGAAAGCATTTGCAGACGACAAAATAAAAGTGACTGAAATTTTGAAATTTGTTTTGTGAAGGGTAGAAAACATTGTGGGAAAAGGAGAAAATGCTGGTTACAGCATTTTCTCCTTTTCCCACAATGTTTTCTAAAGGCTTCTTTCTCAGGGGCGTCAAAAGTAGGGATTGTGTGGTAATTGGTTAAGGGATGAAAAAGACCGAGGAAAAAGGAGAAAATGCTGGTAACCAGCATTGTCTCCTTTTTCCACAATGTTTTGAAGTTTTGATTCCTTGAAATTAAAACTCAGGATTGTATGGTAAAGGGTTAAAGCATGGGAATCCAAATCGTTTGATAGAAGCAATAAACCATGTACAATCTACAGTGCAATATATTTTTGTGGATTCTTGTCTTGTATTGCTCTAGCTTATTGCTTTTTTGTTAATAAAACAAAACTCAAAGATTTGAGAAGTTGATATTTATTACATAGTATCTCACCATGATTCACCCCATAGTTCGGCACAATGTAAGTTCATCTGTTTAGATTGACTGTATGGTGTTTAACGCCGTTTTCAACATTATTTCAGAAGGCAGCCAGTGCATGCTATTTATGCTTTCCTGTAGTTTCTTTTACCATTACTATGTACAATATTCTTTTCAAACTACTGGCTGCTTTCCCAGAAAACCATCCTCAAAACAACGATTAGCGATGAGAGGAATGAATCCTGGAAAGAAATGGACCCAACCGGAGATCGAACCAGCACGCTCCCTGTTCTTGGGTCCTGTAGTTCTACCGACTTAGCTTCTGGGTCTTGGCCATTCTGTTTATGGGACTAAGTGTGATACTGCATAAATGTGCCAGGATGAAGCATGGAACTTCACAAGACATAAGATAATGAAATACATAGAGGATATTTGTCTTTTTTGGTAAAAGATCGAAATTTATTTCATTGAGTGGACACCATCGGATATATTTTCACGAGTGGCGCATCCTCTATGTATTTCGATCTTTCACCAAAAAAAAAAAAACAAATATTCTATTTATTTCGTGCTTTTAACACTTTCTGAGAGGAGCTTTATGAAAATCTAGTACAGTTCTTTTCCGTTATTCCCCGTGGCGCACCCCTTCCGCATAGCAACCATTACAATATTACATCAAGCACGAGAAATGTAAGGTATATAACGTCATATTTCCCATCTGGTTGTGAGGCATGCGCAATTTACCTAGGCAACAAGAACATGAAAATCAGTATTTTCACTGCTGGTACCGGTGTAAGATCGGAAAATATTTTCACTGCTATCTCTCGATATCCTACCGGAAAGCATGAAATAAATACACACATACTATTTAACGTCCAAGGAAATCATCCATTTAATACTACCACATGAGTAAAGAATATCTTAGCCCGTATTAGACGCTGTAGAGTCCAATACAGATTTTTCAGAACGAGGCAACAGTCCAATATAGATGTTTCAGAACGAGGCAAGAGTCCAACATGGATTTTTCAAAAGCAGGGTAGAGTTCCGAATATCCATATTGGACCAGAAGGGTAGTCTACGAAAGTCCATTGTAAAAAGCAATTTCAAAACCCTCCCTTGATAAGTTTTGATTTCTTTTTTTTTTCTTTTTTTAAATTGAAATGGCGCTATACTTGTTGTTTACTTTGAAGTCAATAATAATAGAAGTGTGAAGTAAAGAGGTCATTTTTCATGCATGGGTATAATTCCGAATTGAATTGGATTCCTACACTGCAGAACCAGTCTACCTTTTAGACGAGGCTATTGCCACTTCCAAAATATAGACTGGTTCTGCAATGTACTCATCCAATAGAATTCAGTATTGTACGCAAGCATGTTAACCCTCTACTCCATAAATACTCATTTCTACACATTGCTTGTAGGAGCCTTTGGAAAACATTGTGGCAAAAGGTGAAATTGCTCGTGACGAGCAATTTCACCTTTTGCCACAATGTTTTCTACACTATCAAAAGGTGTTATATACACATAAGAAATAGCATCATCTTTGCTGCTATTTAGGGTCAATTAGAGATACCATAGAAATGTCTCATGGGGTAAAGGGTTAAATATTACCACAATAATATGGCAACTGACAAATTATTTTCAGTAGTTGAGATAACTGTCACATGTATATCAAACCAAGAAAATTAATAAAAGTAAATGGGATAATTTTATTGAGACAATTATTTTAACCACTAATTGAGACAATTACATACATCTCAAGGGAGATTTGACCGATAGCTGTTGCATTCCCCAATATTCATGATCTATTACTCGAACAAATTGACCTGAAATTGACCTTTAACCCTTTCCCAAACGACAAATTTTGGACTCTTCCAAACTGAAAGAGTTTGCAGACGACAATTTCAGATTTTGAGAAAATGGCAGAAAGTTGTCAAAAAGGGATAGAAAACACTGTGGGAAAAGGAGAAATTGCTCATTATGAGCAATTTTTCCTTTCCCCACAGTGTTTTCAAAAGACTTTTACTGCAGACACGTAAAAAGCAGGGCTTGTTTGGGAAAGGGTTAACCCATTACCACACAATCCCTACTTTTGACGCCCCTGAAAAAGAAGCCTTTTGAAAACACTGTGGGAAAAGGGGAAAATGCTGGTAACCAGCATGTTTTCTACCCTTCCCATAGCAAATTTTAACTTTTCAGTCACATTTATTTTGTCGTCTGCAAATTCTCTCAATATGGACCAGTCCAAAAATTTGTCGTATGGTAAAGGGTTAAGCAAAGAATTATTAGAGAATGAATATCTCCATCATCACATATTAGAAGCTTTTTGAGTATGACAAACATCAAGATCTAAGATGCATTTCCAATACAGATTTTTCAGAACGAGGCAAATGAAGGAAATGCATCTTAGATTTATGTCATCGGCCAAGTATTACCAATTAAAACGAACAAAATCATGTTGATTTTAGATATTTTAAGTAGTCTTTAAAGACACAAAAAATCTATTAGCCCCCCTTGAGTTGAGAAATGTTTAACCTTTTTTCTGTAAAAACATCACACAATTCATGATTGTATGAAAACTTAACCCTTTCCCAAACATGCCCTGGTTTTTACGTGTCTGCAATATAAGTCTTTTGAAAACACTGTAGAAAAAGGGGAAATTGCTCATAATGAGCAATTTCTCCTTTTCCCACAGTGTTTTCTATCTTTTTGGAGAACTTTCAGTCATTTTCATCAAGTTTAAAATTGTCGTCTGCAATCTGTTTGAGTTTGGAAGAGTCTAAAATTTGTCGTTTGGGTAAGGGTTAACATACTTTATGTTACTGTTCTATTTAATCAGAATTTGAAAATCATTGCTTTGAAAAAACTGTGCTCATCAATTTCAATGGTTGTATTCAATCTGTTACGAACAGATTCGATCATTTGCTGAAGTCTTTTTGTTCTTCTTGGGTCAGGGATATACTTTTGGACCTGATATTGCCTCAAACCCACACCTGTACACCATTGTGTCAGAACTTTCGAGGTGTTACAGCCGATTACAATCACAGAACTGGTGGAGTAATGAATTTCCACCACCATAACCAATTTATTCTTCAGCTTTAGTAGGGAGCCAACTTCTATGTCTTCCCAAATATAGACAGGTACAATATGAAATAAATCTTGTACTTGTCCACACTTAGGAAGCAGAAGGTGCAGAGAAGAATTACAGGGGCTTCCATTGCCAAGGGTCAGGATAGATGGTACCTGTACCACCTTTGCCCAATGTGCCAAATCCCAGGATGTGTTGGTAAATGTGTATATTGGTAGAGGCATGATGAATCTTTGTTCTCCAACACGTGCAAGAGCTCTTGCGGCCACCTGATGGGGTGGGTATACCACATATCCATCAAAATTCTTGCGGTAAACATTTGACCTTTGCAATTTAGCTGCTTGAATCCTATCTTCTTTCACAGTTCTCGTATCAATGATGGAATCCAGGCAGTAATGAACAATACTATAGATACCTCTCCCATTGCCAGTTGGAACTGTAATAACAACACCATCATGAGGAAGACCCCAATATGTAAAAGATATAATGTCACCAACTTCCAATTCTGTCACTGACTGGACTTTTTCATGCACATGTTTGTGGACAATTTCATGTGCGAGGTGTGAAGATCTGTTTGTAAATAGATTGTATTTTCTCTCTCCAATTTTGGCCCTAGCTCGCCTTACAATATCCTCTGTCTGAAAACGATAGAGTGGATGATAATGATACATCCATACGTCCTGGATCTTCAAATCAAATGTGATTGTCTCCTCTACAACTGTTTGGTTATTACCATGGTGTACCATTGTGATCTTTACTAAAGAAGGATTATTGCTGTCGCTGGAGACATCTGTGACAACAACACTGTGCCAGTACATATTCTGCCAGAACTGAATCACCATGCCAGGTTTGATATCGTCTTTTATCCGAGCCCATGTATGCCGGACTACTTTCGTGGAAAACCAACGCCGTCTTTGGTCACAGATTATAGTTTTATCTTTCAGATAACTTAGATCTTCTCCTGGTACAACATTACGAACATAAGCAAAGTTTTTCTCATCCACAGTAGCAGTATCTGTTGTTTCTTGTTCAATCACCTTGGCCCAAAAGCAGAAATCTGTAGATCTGTTTGAAATCATGGAATATTTTCTTTCCCCAAGTCGCTGCCTTGCCCTTGAAACCGCCTCTTCCCTAGAATATGTCGAGTAGAATGAGAAATCATACTTTTTTATGGACTCATGGTATCCAATTCTCTCTTCCACAATGCATCCTGTGAAAAAACCCTCTCTTCTGTAATAAATCACTCCAAAAGTACCATTTTCTTGTGATATTTGTGTTACAATACCATCTTCTTGTCGATGAGCACCATCTGTAAAACTAATTACATCCCCAATACGAAGATCACTTATTGCAGAAGTTGCATATGAATTGATGTTTCGAGACTTTGGCCACAGCTTTGGAATACCTTTGTACAAAACCCAGAATGACAGGGTGTGGAATACAAGTATACCAAGAAACCCAAATTGTTGAGACCCAAGTAGCTGGATACTGCCACTCTGGGAGACAAGAAATGTAACAAAACTAATTACCAAGTTCCATTTTTTTTGTCTGAAACATGACTGACAAATCGTGTCATTCTGTTTTTCTAGGCAGAGGGTTTTGTAGCAGAACCAAACATCAATTAAAAAGAGAATAGATGTAAAGATTAGTACTTTCCAGGGATCTGCGATGTTTAAATATCCCAATATGTCCTCAGCAGACAAATTGAGAAAACGTAAAACCGAAGTCACAACATTGTTTAGTTCTTGTACTTGATAGCTCCTCTGCATTCCACAGCAACACCAATGGCAGAAGTGCTCACAGTTGATTGATAAGAGGGAATAACCATAGTACTTGTTCAACTGTGATTTAGCCCTATCAATTATTTTCTCACTGCTGTGTGTTTTACAGTGATATTTGATTAAATAGATTTCGTCATACAGCAAATTTTTCAGTTCCTTTGTCTCTCGAATTTGTAACGTATTGCTAAACGGAGTGTTTATAAAGTGAACCAATGTTAGAATGACAGTAGATTCTGACAGCTTTTCCTTGTCTGTAACAATAGCATGGTGAGTGTACATGGAAAACTGATAGCCTCCTTTACTTTTCCTAGAATGCTCGCCTCCAACACAAATATGGCATCCTGGCTCAATCTGGTCAACATTCTCCACCCGCACTTTATCTGAGCAGGAAAGACATCTAACAAGCTGGTGCTGTCTAACTGTTTCATTTCTATCTTCACGAAATATCTCCCTCAGTATGTTGCTGGCGGTTTCTGGGAACCTGTTAAATGGGCCGCAACAAAAGATTTGTGCTAGGTGCTCCACCATTTTCAATTCCAGCAGGTACTTGTCTATTTCTCATTCAATTTGCCTCCTTCCTGATGCTACAAAACAAATAGTGATATTAATACAACAGAGCCCGAGATAAGAGGGAGTGATAGTAATCCATTAGTTTTCTTCCAAGCCCCATGTTGTTGGTACTCATTAGAATCGTCTCAATGAGACGATTCTAAAGACTACCCAGAACATGGGGTTTAGTGGAAAATAAATTATTTTCAATTTTGAAATCAAAATCACTCCATCCATCTAGTGCTCTGATGCAAATACTACCAATACTAACTAGAGCTGTCACTGAATGTGCCTTAATACCCCCGCCAGCGCTTTGATGGAAAAAACGTATCAAGTTCAAGGGGAGAAAATTTCTAAACCAAGAAGAGTTGACACTTGAAAATTGCGTCTTGCAAATCTTCAATATATAATCAGTATATGTGCAAAGTTTCAATACAATTGAAGGAAAACTGTAGGAGGAGTTTGAGACACAAAATTTCCAGTATTTTGTACACAGACTGACACACAGACAGACAGGCTGATTCCGGTATACCCCCAACAACATTCGCTTTCAGGGGGTATAATTATAAGAACAAAAAATATGACATTGATTTTGACTGGTGTATTCACAAACCTATTTCTGGTAACCAGTATTTAATCTTTTTCTAACAATGTATTCAAACACTAAACTTTCAGTTGTTGAGATGCGGAGTTATTGGGAGAAAGCTTACTTATTTTCTTCCTAGGAATCATCAGTGCAAGAATACAGCTATGCTGTGCATTGCCTTGCCTTACTAAATGGTATTTCATAAATCAGAGAGAACTTTCTCCAATATTACAAGAGCAAACCCCTGTCACACGGAGAACTTTAACAAACTCTGTAGGAGAAGGAAAATACTTGTAACCCCCAGTAACCTCTATTTCCTCCACAATGTTTTCTGCTCTTTTAAAAGCAAACCCAGTCATTTGGTATACTTATTATTTGCTGTCTGCGAATTCTTTCAAATTAGATCGGTACTAAAAAATTTTCATTGTATATTAGTAAAGGGTTCTACATGTTTTATTTTTGTCCATTTTTTTTTTTTCATGAAATTTTGGACTTATTCCTAGTCTCAATAATGAGATGCTACACATGGTGATTTTTTTTTTCATATTTTGACATTTATTGTGCACTATACTGTCTCAAGTCCAATGTAGATTATACTGCTTTTCTGTGTCGTCGGTTTAATCTGTATTGCAGAGAAATGCAAATGAATTTAAATAAGTAACTAACATGACCAAAGGTTAAAAAAAACCTGTAGAAGTTGTTTGTAACATGTAAATCGCAGAAAAAACACTGATGAAATTTATCGTGCCATTTTGATTGTTTTCGGGATTGTAAATAACTCAAGTAACAGATGAAATGCAGATGAAATGCACGGTTTTCTCTTATGTTTAAACTTTAGCATTTAAAATTAAAATATTTGTATTTCAAGCGAAGGATTATTAAATACACAAGCAGTTTTATGCTCTATTTATGAAATTATGAGAGTTCAAACTTGCGCACAAAATCAGTGCAGAACTTTCTTCTTGTTTTGTCTAGATCATCTCTATACCCAGAGGCGACCAGTCAAAAAGTAACATCGTCTTTGGGGATAGTTATCTGTACTAGTCTTACTCCCTGAAGATCAGAAAGATCAGATTTAACAGTATGTGTAGTTTCATCCTTATCAGTCCTGTCTGCAAATTGCAGGCTGATCTCAATATATGTTGAAAACCAATCAATCAATTGTCAATAACTTTTTTACACGAAAGAAGGAATGCTGGAAAAATCATCCAGAGCAGTCTGGGAACGATTTCTCCAGTGGACGAGAACTTTAGACACCAAAAGTCTAAATTTTCATAAATGTAGGCAAAATGACTCACTCAGCTAAAAAACTATGGCATAATACCGTAAAACGCCCCTCTGCTATACAGTCAATGCTTACATGTGGTATTGTTTTTTTGACTTAAAAGAAGAAATTTAATGAAATTTTCAGCTTCATTCCGTTGAAAAGTATTGTATTTGATGTTTACGAAATGAATCCATAACCCAGTTGCAATTTTTTGACACATAATTTTGATTTTCATGGGTTTTCGCGATTTATAGAGGGGCGTTTTACGGTATTATGCTAAAGTGTGCCGAGTTATTATTTTGGGGCGATACCTGTCCTTTAGTGGCTGTAAATACTTGTGAAGGTGCTAACTTCTGTATTTCTTTATCTTCTGACTTCATGAACGTCTACACAGTAGTTTGTCAGGTGAGAGAGTGAACAAAGAGAAATACTGGTTCCCTATATCAATTTTACCCGCCACTCTGGTTTCCCAGTGACACTGGTACCCAGCGTCACTACACTCCCCCCGACTTTCTCCAAGAAGGCTTCGGCGGTAGCTGACGGAATCTTTATTTGGAGGGTTACTCCCAAAGTGGGGTGGAAACCTTTCCCTAGGTCACAACTCAAATACCCGGGGCTAGAAGCCGCTGAAATTTGCCCCTTAAGTGGGCTAGAAGCCGCACGAGAACTTTAAAGCTAGAAGCTTTGGGTTAGTAGGCTAGAAGCCGTACAAGACCCTTAAAGCTAGCAGCTTTTGAATAAGTGGGCTAGAAGCCGCACAAATACTGGAAAACAACAAGCTAGACTGAAACCAGTAAAAGAGAAAGGAGCTAGAAGCTCTATTTCACTGGGCTAGAAGCCGCAGAGAAAATCTGGTCAATCTCCCTAGTTTCCTTGGCGTATCATACGACAACACACTAACTTATCCTGGGTTACAGACCAGTACTTTAGTAAGTATAGGAGAGAATTCCTCCACCAGAATGCAATTGGCTAAAAGCCAAACTGAGAAGACAGCATCCGGCCCAGCCACAGGGAGACAATAATAGCCTCGTATTGCAGCCGGTCTTCCCGCCACCACTCCAAGGCCTCAACCTGATCTAGACTAAAAGCCCTGATCGTGTTGGTGAAGCCCAAGAAGGAATTGGGAAACTCCTTCAGCCATCCATCTACCACACACTGGTTTCCGGTGAAGCAGTGTGGATGGATCCTTTGGCGAGGCCTAACATACCTCCGCGTAAAACGCAGAAGTTTGAGAAAAGCCTCAATTCCGCAGTCCTCATCCACTTTTGTGCAATGCAACACCTGAACTTGCCACTTTGAGCAAGGGCATAACTCTCTCCAGCAACACTAGTTAACCTGACGTGAGGACGTCCTAGTCAACCCGTGCTACTGAGTGCGTCGCAGCTACACCAAGTCAGCGGGCTCTTAGGGGAGCTAGAAGCCCCAGCCATAGAGGCCGACTTACTTGCAAACACCTGAAGTTTGCGGGCTCTTTGGGGAGCTAGAAGCCCCAGCCTTAGAGGCCGACTTATAACTTCTGTTTTATTAGCTTGTTTTCTTCTTACCTCCCCCCCCTCCCCCTTTTTTGGAGCCGCCTCTCCGGGGGCCCTCCCGGGGCTGGAGACAGTGGGACTAAACCCGACTGGAGTGAAAGGTAAAAAGTTCCGACGGAGCGGGTTAATCTTTTGGCAAGGCCTTGACCTGGCTGAAGGATAGGCTAGAAGCCACATCCTTGGATACACCTACACAGAAAGACAGGCTAGAAGCCGCATCTTCCTATCCTGTAGGTTACCCTGGAGTCGGAGATAATTTGCTGATGTTTTATACTGACAAATAATCAGTATGCTACATCCACAGTTCCTCCACTCTTGCAGGCCTTACACTTATATTTGTCAATAGCCAATGCATCTGACACACTGATATTGACGCATGAACCATGGAACCACTCATCACAATAATCACATTGTATCATGAAGCGACCATTCCAGGGCTGGCGACACAAGCAATACTTGGTGCCTTCCTCACTGTCAGGAATGATTGCTGAATCCTGAGGTAGGGATTTGTGCTTTGTGATCCAATTTGGGAGAGTCCTATCCCTACAGGGCATTAGCCTGTCATGGTTCACTACGAACACAGACTTATGGAGTTTCACACGGTATACGTATGAAGACAGTTTCTTTATTATTATGGCTGGTCCCTTCCAAGGAGATGACAGTTTTCTGGACTGTCCCTTACTAACTGCTGTATCTAATAGATACACAACATCTCCTTCAGCATATGGCCGTAAAAGAATTTTCAGATCGTAATTCTTTTTCATACGCTTCAGCGAAGTTTTCAGATTCTGGCGAGCGGTGTCATGAGCCGATTGCATGTTTTTAACCAGGTCATTGACATACTCGCCATAATCCACAGACTGACTTTTGGGACAAGGGAACATCAAATTTGCTGGTGTATTGATTTCCCGTCCCAACATCAATCTATTTGGGGTAAAACCCGTACTTCTGTTTACTGAAGCCCTTATTGCCATAGCTATTTGCTGGAGGTACTTGTCCCATTGATCCTGTTTTTTACCTAAAAAGCATCGGACAGCATCCATTAAAGTACGATTAAATCGTTCTACCTGTCCGTTGGCTGCAGGTCGATAAGGAGTGGTTCTAGCCTTATGGATCTGCAAAGCTTTGCATAAAGCTTCAAAAAGTTTTCCGTCAAAGTTCCTGCCTTGATCGGAGAAAATCTGTAATGGGAGACCAAAACGCGAAAAAAAGTTATCAATGGCCGCCTGAGCCGTTTCCTCCGCGCGCTGAGAAGGCAAAGGGACACATTCAACCCATTTCGTAAACTGGTCCACCATCATTAGGCAGTGAACATTACCAAGCTTTGTTTTAGGTAAAGGACCAATAAAATCTATATGTACCCGCTCCATAGGTACCCCAGCTTGAAATTCTGTTAATGGGACCTTTCCATAAGCCTTGTTCTTCTTGCTCTGGTTACAGACATTGCAAGATAGCACATAGGACTCCACATCCTTTGACATACGTAACCAGAAAAACTTTTCTTTGAGTTTTGCCTTTGTCCTAGCGACACCTTGATGCCCCGCTGAGGGTATATCATGGTGCAAGGACAAGACAGACTCTTTAAGACTTTCGGGGACGACTAGAAGCCAGTCACCCATGTCTTCATCTGGTTTTTGTCTGTATAAGACTCCATCTATAAGTTTGAACAACTCTTTATCCAGCCAGTAACTTTTTGCCCCAACGCTGGCAATAAACAAATCTTTTTCAGCTGGTTCTTCCTTTTTCTCGATCCAAGCTAGAAGCATGGCGAGATTTTTGTCTTTATGTTGCTCGTCTCGTAGTTCACTGAGTGAATAGCCCCAGCACGTTCTTGTGGTGGTACTGGTAGCCAAATCACCCAGGGAGACGGTGCAACACCCTATTTTGCTCAAACTTCTTTCCTTACGGAAAGTTATGTCAAAGTGTGCTTCTGTACTACCTAACCCGTCAATGTCTCCAGAACCAATGACGTCTAGAAGACGGTCATTTCCTGTAAATATGACTGCGTCTAGAAGACGGCGGTCTTTACAGGGAGCGTCGTCTGTCGGCTGGTCTAGAAGACCCGAGCCTAGACTGCTCTTTATGCCTGGATGCTGCCCTGAATGGTCTAGAAGACCCGATTCAGTCTGCAGCTTTTTAGCAGTACAAGATCTTTTTGAAAAAATCTGGCGGACTCCCACTGACCTGGCCTCGCCCCTTCTTGCACCTACCACTTTTCGGTTAACCTCTGTCAGAGGTGCCTTCCCTTCCTGCACGACCAGACTAACAGCCTCGTCCACCTCGTCAGTGAACTTAGCCCGCTGGGTATGCGCCCTCGTGCAGTAATGGCATCCTCCGCATGGTAGGTCCGCAAGCTTGATGCCAGAAATGTACTTTAAACATGGACTTAAAGGATCTGGGATCCTTGCAAGTGCGTCCGCATTTCCATGCTTTGATCCTTCTCGATGTTTGACCACCATGTGGTATTGAGAAAGTTCCTCAATCCATCGAGCTAGCTGGCCCTGCGGTTCTTTGAACCTTAATAACCAGGTTAAACTGGAGTGGTCTGTCCTTACTGTAAAGATCTTACCAAGCAGATAGAACCTGAACTGTCTAGTAAACCTCACAATGGCCAACAACTCCCTCCGGGTGGTGCAATAATTCTGCTGCTCAGGAGTCAGAGAAAAACTGCTAAAAGCAATCACCTTCTCAACCCCATTCTACAACTGAATCAACTCAGCGCCTATGGCAAACTGAGATGCATCCACATCCAAAATGAAGGTATCATTGACGTTCGGTAAAGCTAGAACAGGTGGACTTGTAAGTACTGCTTTTAACTTTTCAAAAGCACCCTGATGCTCTTCACCCCATGTAAAGGGTTTTCCCCCTGCCAGTTTGTACAGAGGACAAGCGATCTCTGCAAAATCTTTTACGAACATTCTATGGTAATTAGCTAACCCCAGAAACCGTTCGACATCTTTAGAATTTTTGGGCGTTGGCCAATTTCTAACAGTTTCTGTATCCTTCTCTGTCATGGATAGAGAGTTTCCACTTACAGATCTGCCCAGAAACTCCACTTCATTTTGAAAGAATAGGCATTTCTTAGGCTTTAGCTTCATACCATGTGTTCTGAATCTATCCAGGACTTGACATAGATTTTGCAAGTGCTCTTCAAAAGTTTTTCCCATTACAAGAATGTCATCTAAAAAGGCAAGCACAATCTTCCAGGTCAGTCCCTTCAGTATGAAGTTGACAACCCGGGAGAATGTGGCGGGTGCATTGGTCAGACCAAAACCCATCTTTAAGTGTTCAAAGAGTCCGAACTTGGTAAGAAAAGCTGTTTTCTTACGATCTTCCTCTTTGACCTTAACTTGCCAATAAGCAGAATTTGCATCTAGTTTAGAAAACCAGATGTTTCCTGCCAGCGTGTCAAGACAATCTTCAACTAGTGGTAATGGGAATGTGTCTTTCACTGTGACGTCATTCAAAGCTCGGTAGTCTATGCACCACCGAACTGAGCCATCCCTTTTCCTGATTAAAACAGGAGAAGAAGCCCATTCAGACACAGATTCCTGGATGACGCCTGCATCCAACATTTTCTTCAGGTGAGCTTCTTCCTCATCAACAAAACACGCAGGTGTTCTACGCATTCTTTGTTTGATAGGCTTAGCGTCACCTGTATCAATTGCATGCTCTATAGCTGTGAATTGACCAAGGTCAAACTCACTTTGAGCAAAGACATCGGCATAGCTACGTAGAACGCCAGCTAATTTTGATTCTTGCTCTGCATTAAGGTGCGTTCTGGATGCCTCAAACACACCTTGCAAATGCAATGGTAATTCCACAGCTATATTACTCTCACCATTGTGGCTAGAAGCCACAAGATTCACTGATCCGTGACCCTGGGGTTTTCCCGTTGAGCTAGAAGCCGCAACAGGCCTAAACCCCTTACTGAATTCAGTTGGGCTAGAAGCCGCAACTGACCTTGACTTATGGCGTGAATTAGTTGGGCTAGAAGCCGCAACAGACCTTTTTCCATGATTACGTATTGTTGGGCTAGAAGCCGCAACACCACTAGACCCTGATATGGAAGATTGGCTAGAAGCCATTCTTTCATCTGCACTGTGCATGTCCCCTAAAACAGTGTCAATTTCGTGTGCATTCGCAATAATTTCATTCTTTTTCAATGTTTTGAAATTATCGGTGGGGTTAACCAGACAGATGATCGGTCTATCACCGGCAGATCTGACAATGCAAGGCATTAGTACCTTTCTTTGGTGTATCAGATCACCAGGTTCTAGATAATAATCACCCAGCTGGTCGTCCAATTTACATGCAACACGAACGACAGAATTGGGAGGGACCACCACCCTTTTTGTCAAAGACACCCTAGCCACAACAGGTTTTTTATCCTGCAAATGTGTCGTGACAGGGACACTTTCTCCATTCACCACAAGGGTGTCAGACTTCATATCATGTAAGACACCCAAATGGTGCATGATGTCATGGCCCAATAACATGTCGTCTGAAATAGGGGCGACATAAAGTCTTTCCCTAATTATCTGGGAGCCAAGACATATCTGCACAGGTTTAACTATGAAACCTGGCAAAAGATTGTCCCTATCCGCCATCTGCATCACGATATCCTTGATCTTTTTAGGTTTTTGCTTCAAGGTATCGTAAACCTGCTTGGAGAGAATAGAAATTTCCGCTCCCGAGTCAATCCTAGCCTGAATATCTCTCCCCCCGACTTTCAAATTGATGAAAGAAGAGCCTGCACAAACAATGTGAACCTTAACTGGCTCGTCCTTAAAGGTAGGAGGATTAGGATTGATAATGGTCGCAGTATTACTACTCCCTTTAGTCTGGTTAGAAACCGAGACCGACTCAGAAGTCAGGTTAGAAACCGTGACCTTCGACTGAGTTTGACCACCTTTAAATGTTTCTTTGACAGAGGACTGAGGGGCGTGGTCCTTGACCTCAGTCCTTACCCGTTTAAATTCTGATGGTTTTCTTTGTTTTTCTTCTGTAACCAGGCCTTGTACCTCTTACAATCTTTTTTGTAATGGCCAGCCTTTTTACAGAAGAAACAAAGATCACCTGGTTTGGCCTTTCTTTTTTCTTTTTCCGACTTAATTGCTTCAGCAACGACCTTTTTGACTTCTTCCAGGGTTATCTGATTGATGGACACTTGGTCTGCAGATTTTTTACTCTTTTTCTGTCCATCAACAGCCCTGGTAATGTATTGGTGGTGTTTCACCAAATTTAAGGCCTGTTGAATACTTTTAGGGTTTTCAAGGCAAGCATGTTTAGCTGCTTCCTTGTCCAAACAACCCTGACTGAATCTAGCAACAGCCTCCTGAATTCTGTGACTTTCAGGCAAGTCTTTGTAGGCTGAAGTAGCAAGGGACATGACCCTATCTGCCCAGTCTTCTAAAGTTTCCTCTGGATGTTGAGAGGCTTGTTGGAAGTTGACTCGGGCAGTTTCAATCAAGTCAACGGAGCCAAACCTACTTTCAAGTTTTTTGAGCATTTCCTTGAAAGTAAATTCTTCATCCATCCTAAATGTGATGGTGAAGAAGTCTAGAGCCTTTCCTTCTAGACTCCAAGTCAAATAATCCTTGCACTCCTGCTCTCCCCAGTTAGAAACCGACCTATAGCTCTCGAACATTTTTCTGAACGAGAACCAGCTCGTCTTGCCATTAAAATGTAGATTTTTTGGCAGCAGAGCCGGTTTCCCTCTTTTCAGAATGGCGGGTCTAGAAGACGCTTGCCTGTCCAAAGCTATTTCAGGTTTAGGAGAACCAGAACTGGAACCTGAGGAAGACTCGTCCGGATAGAATCCAGTCGGTCTTCTGTTAACCCTCAACTTCCTGGACTTTTTGCTTGTGCTGGTGAGTCTCGGGATAGGCGGCTGAGCTAATTTTTCTTTAATGGTATTGCTTGGTTTAGGAACTTGTTCCTCCAGAATCTCAAACTCCTGTGTGAGGGGCTTGAATCCCGGAGGGACACGTGGAGCAGCAGTGTGCACGGAAGATTGTCTAGAAGACATATCCACAGCAGCCGCTTGTCTAGAAGACAAGTCAAAAGTTGCCGGCTGCTGTGCCAGCGACTGCTGCAACTCCAACTGGGTTCTAATCAATCTCTGCAAGTCTTTAATTTGGTTAGCTGTTTGTTCTTGGAGGACTTGCAAAGTTACCATATCCATCTGGGTTTTCAATGGGCTTTGCCTGGGTGCAGGCAAAGGTGATTTGGGTGGTTGCAGATGGAAAGTTGGTTTAGGCGGAGAAACCAACTTATGTAATTGCTCAGTCTGTGCAGAATGTTTAACGGGTTCCAATTTTTGCACAGAAGGTCTAGTTTGATGGGGTGGGGTTTGTAAAGTAGCAGCAGTCCTCGGAACTGTTGTAAATTCCGAAAACATTTGCTCCAAACCCTGGCTTTTAGTAGGCCGTGTATCACTTTGTGATAAAAGCCTACGTAGCTGATCCTCAGTCTCACTTATTTGAGACTCAAGTTCAGCCCTTTCTGCCTCTAGTGCGGTTAAGGGAGGAAGTGGCAAACTCTTATCTGCCCTTTCTCTCTTAAGTAGTCTTTTAGGAGGAACACTGAAATCTAATTGATTCCAGGTTTCTTCCTCAACTGCCCCCATCATCATCATGGAGAACGCCATTTTCGTCACCGGACCATACATATCTCTATGGTAGACAATGGCCTCTGCTCTTTTTTGGCCAATGCCTTTAATGCTGCAGAGTTGGTCAACAGTTGCAGTGTTGATGTTCATTCTGCTCATTTTTTCCAAAGAGAAATGAATACAGGCAATTTTTTGTGTTTAATCAAAAATTAAACAAAATGCAAAACCTGCAAGGAAAAAGCATGCAATTTAAACAACAAAGAAAGCAATAACTGACAGTTAATTTCAAGTGCTTAGAAAGCGTACCCGAAAATAACAGAAAAACTTTCTAATTGTAAAACAGGTGGGTGGGGTAAGTACTGGCTTTACAGTAAAATGGGCGCTTCCTGCCTGTAAAGATTAAACTGGCATACCCTAACCTGATTTAAATTAGCCTTTCTTTCTTTTCTGTGTAGACCAAATTTGTAAATGACATGTGAAACCACCTCGGCTAGAAGCCAATTTAGGTAACACAAGAAAACTGGGACCAAACAAGTAGAACTCAATTTAGTCTTGAAGTCAAAAGTTGTATTGAATGAATAGAACTCAATTCAATACCCTTATCCACAACAGGTGCCTTGTTTTCAAATTGTTTTTCAAGCTAGAAGCCTGAGGGAGTCTTTTTTGGAATTTATAGAAGGCTCGCGAAAACACAATACCAACAACCAAAAAGACTGGAAACAATCGAAAACGTTCTTGTTTTTAATCCTCGTCGCCAATAAAGTGTGCCGAGTTATTATTTTGGGGCGATACCTGTCCTTTAGTGGCTGTAAATACTTGTGAAGGTGCTAACTTCTGTATTTCTTTATCTTCTGACTTCATGAACGTCTACACAGTAGTTTGTCAGGTGAGAGAGTGAACAAAGAGAAATACTGGTTCCCTATATCAATTTTACCCGCCACTCTGGTTTCCCAGTGACACTGGTACCCAGCGTCACTACAATGCCAAAACTATAACAGAAGATATTCAAAAAATGTCAGAAATATAAAAAAATCATCACTTGTTTTCTAAATATGCAGCCAACATCATAAACTGATTGCTCCACCCAGTTCGTCTCACTACATCTAAATCACCCCGACGAAACCACAGAAAACGATGGCTGGGTATATATTTTTAAGACTTTATTTACACGTGCATATGTAAAATATGTTTACAATAAATAATAATTTAATTAGCCATACCTTTCGCACTTCAAAAGGAATAAAATCTAGAGTGAACAACAACTGAACGAGGAAACGTGTCGTCCTGCGCACGTTGTTTTAAATTAATGACATTTTGGGATTACGTACATGATTTTCCGTAAGTCTATTTTTAGAATTATTTGGAAAACCCCGTATAATTTTCTACCCTTAGGCGACTATATATGGCCTGCAACACGTGAAAAGGGACATTCGGACATCTGCTTAAAGTGTCGTCTCGGATCAGCCTGCGCTGTCTGCGCAGCCTAATCCGAGATGGTACTTTCCGTTTTAATTCCATTTTCTGTTTTGCGCATGTCTACTGTAGCACAAAATCTAATGTAGCCGTAAAGTGCCGTCTCGGGTCAGCCTGCGCGGATTGCGCAGGCTGACCCGAGTCGACACTTTACGCAGATGTCCGAATGTCCCTTTTCGCGTGTTGCACACCATATATGCGACTATTATTATTTGTGGAGGGTGTTGATCAAGATCAGACTGCACGATCTGTGCAGTCTGATCTTGAATCTACACTATCCGAAAGGTTTACACCACCCACCTACCCCAAATAATTTCTTTGAAATGGCGAAATCGGTTTGGCGAGATCTGGGACCCCCCTAGCATAGCTTAAGCGATTACCAAACGACAATATTTAGACTGGTTCAATTTGTAAGCATTTGCAGACAAAAAAAATAAAAGTGACTGAAAATTTGAAATGTGTTTTGTGAAAGGCGAAAATGCTGGTTACCAGCATTTTCTCCTCTTCCCACAATGTTTTCTAAAGGCTTCTTTCTCAGGGGCGTCAAAAGTAGGGATTGTATGGTAATGGGTTAAATGCGTAATATTTTTCCGGGGGAGCATATATCCCCCGAACCCCCTAGCATGACTTCGCGACTTCGTCGCTCGCCATACTGGCCGGACCAAATGAATTTTCCTTCCGACGGGCCTGATATATCAGCGTAACATTTACCAATCAATCCATGCCTGGTTTTTACATCCCTAAGATAGATGCGTTTTGAAAAAACTGTGGGAAAAGGAGAAAATGCTGGTTACGAGCATTTTCTCCTTTCCCTACGATGCTTTCTATCCTGCTGAAAACAATTTCAATTTCTGTGTTACGTTTTGTTGTCTTCAAGTACTTTCAATTTGGATCTGTCTAAAATTTTAATGTTTGGTAAAGAGTTATTTTTATATTACTGCAAAGAAATTTCACGTGATCAGATTGGTTAACATGCCGGGATCATGTACCCTGGCAAAAACAACGTAAAGCCAGTTTCCCTTTTGAATGCCCCGTAAACATCACTTCACGTACAACACAACATAATTAAATTGGCGGCGTCGATCGATCACCAGACTGCACGTTTACAGGCCCGTAGGAACGGGAGGGGGGGGCATAATTTTGAGAATCATATTAACTAAAATACGAGTTTTTATTGCAATGCAACAAGCACGCAAAAAATCTCAGTATTTCGAAGTTAGCACCCCCCCCCCCCCCCCACCAATCTTGAAATGCTTCCTACGTGGCTGGTTTATACACCAAACTTTACGTTTTAGTGACTTCAGTTTCCAGTGACCTCAGTTTTCATTGAATTGGGGCAATCAGAAGGATCGAATTTCTATTTCGTCAGCATTCCTGGCCTTCGGCTGTGAACAAGTTTCCAAGTACCCTGCCACCTGACCGTACAAGTAATGAAATAAGCAATTTACAAGTAGTCGATGACGCTTGTTTGTTTTACTCTATATTGTCGACATATGGTGACAAAAAGTCATATACCTACACTTTCCCAATGTGTAAGGACCTACTGATGACAAAGTATAATATTGTATAGGTAAGGCTGAAATGGTGGGATTTGGCTCTTACAGGTTGGAAAACCAAGCCCTAATTTTCTTATAATTTAGGGGGGGGGGGAGGGAAGGGTAGGGGTGGGGGGGGGGGAGAGGATATTGGCGGGGGTGGGTGGAAGATGAATGTTGGTTATAGATAGCTTTTCCTTTGCCCACGATGTTTATAAAGTGTGTTATTTCTCAGATTTGTTTTCTAATGGTTTGATTCTCATTGCACAAATAGGGAGATCTAATTTACATATTGTTTTTCTCTGCGTCGACTCTCAAGCTTTTATCGTTTGGTGACGAAATTAAATAGATCTAGAATTTTGAAATTTCAGGCATACATTTTCCGAAAATCTATTTTTAGAATTTGGGAAAAACCCAATCTACATTTAGCGCGGATTGCAACTTCATGTACGTATACTTCATGCGTCTATGTACATACAACTGATCAAGCTTCGAAAAACACTGCGACGACGTCCACCCTGCCTGGTGTCTGTCCGACTGTCTGTCTGCGTATCTGTGTGTCACAAACAACAGTTACTGACTTCTCTGTAAACTTGGGTTTAGCACGCTCACCTTAGTAACGCGATATTCTGGTTGCTACACCTATGACTATATAGTCATATAGTCTCAATAATGAGACGCTACACGTACGTACGGAGATTTATTTCATATCTGGACACCGTAACGTCTCAAGTCCATCGTAGATTTTCCAGTAACATAGATAAAGCGCTACGAGGCTCGTATGCTGCCTTTGTGTGACAAGAATCTTGTCAAACCGAGGAAAAGATGTTTTGTTACTGTTTAACTCTCATCATGTGTAACATTGTAAAGTAGACAAAGGAAATATGATTCTGGATACATTATCTGATGAATTTATTTGTATACAATGGAACTATCTTTTTCGAATTTCTTTGCGGTTCAGAATCTTACGCCAATTTTAACAAAAATGGCTGCGTCCATGAATGATGACAACAGTTTTGACACATCTTACGAACGAAATCCGTAACAAAGAAACAAATGAATAAATGCATGGCAGAAATAAGGATCGGAGCGGGATTCGAACTCCGAACTCCCGGACGCAAAGCCAATACCCTAACCACTGAGCCAAAGAGATATCTCCCTGACGCAGTAGTCAGGTATTGTATTTAAATCGGGAGTATACCATGCAGGAAGGAGTGGTCTCTCGTAACACACCCCCTCTTAAAGTCATCATTTATTGATGACTCAAAGCCTTATTAGGCAGGAAGTCCAATTTTGGACAACAAATGGGATTAATGGCTCAATGGCCAATCCCGGACGAGCCCCCATCTTACGAACGAAATCCGTAACAAAGAAACAAATGAATAAATGCATGGCAGAAATAAGGATCGGAGCGGGATTCGAACTCCGAACTCCCGGACGCAAAGCCAATACCCTAACCACTGAGCCAAAGAGATATCTCCCTGACGCAGTAGTCAGGTATTGTATTTAAATCGGGAGTATACCATGCAGGAAGGAGTGGTCTCTCGTAACACACACCGATGGATCTTAGTTTATAAGATTAAAAAATAAGTTATGGTCCTTTAAAAGACATTTAAGCTTTTCAGAAAATCCCTCTAAATTCACATTTCCTACCAGTTACTCTGATTGGCCGTATGCTGTTTGAACAGCACACAAAGTAATCAATATTGGTCTTTCTTTCACCGACGTTTTTGTTGCCATTTTCAGTTTTGGTCATGTGACGAAAGTATCACGTAATGACGGACTACTTTCTGAGCCAACTACAGGGGTGAATGTGAATGAGTGCAAGAGATTGCTTTCACATGTGTTCCTTTGTTTTTATCCTTGGTTCCTTTGGGGATGGTGCGATAATTATAACAATGGTTTACGATGTCTTTTCAAGGTCCACATGTAATTCAACTCAAATTCTATTCTTAATCACCAGGAACTCCGTATATATAAACTTGTAAATCAATTTTAACAAGATTTACTTAACCCTTTCCCAAACGACAAATTTTGGACTCTTCCAAACCAAAAGAGTTTGCAGACGACAATTTTAGATTTGGAAAAAATGCAAGAAAGTTCTCAAAAAGGGTAGAAAACACTGTGGGAAAAGGAGAAATTGCTCGTTATGAGCAAATTCTCCTTTTCCCACAGTGTTTTCAAAAGACCTATACTGCAGACACGTAAAAACCAGGGCTTGTTTGGGAAAGGGTTAAAATATTGTCTCGTGAAAATAGGTGTTCAGTGTAAGAAAATCAAGGATAAAAGCCAAGTAATTCCCATATCTGGACCAATGTAGTACTAGAGAAGAATCAAGGGAAATAACTGAAGAATGGCCCTCATTAAATTTAAGTAAGTAACAATTTAGTTCATTTAATGTGGATTGAAGTCAAATATCGGTCAACATCCTTTCTTCTTTGTACTGTTTATCGTTCTCCTAACACAACTGTTGCATTTTGGGACTATTTCAATATTTCCTTAGAAAAAGCTCTTGAGTCTAATAAACGAATAGTTATTGTAGGAGACCTAAACCAAGACTTGCTCGATCCGACTGAATTCCATCTCAGAAATGTTATATCTATGAATAATCTCACGAATGTCATCACAAAGCCTACTCGTGTCACAACACACTCATCAACACTACTTGACCCTATTCTTGTCTCCAATTTTATCAACGTTACTCATGCTGACACCTTAGACATTGAAAGTATCATTAGTGACCATAAAGCTACTCTTGTTTTATTTAGGTTTGACAGTACCCCTTTAACATGCTTGAAAAGAAAGGTCTGGTTTTATAACCGAGCTGATTTTATTGAACTTAACCAAATGATAAACGTAAAAAATTGGAACCCATTGTTGTCTTCTGATATAAACGAAGCATGTGAATATTTTACTTCTACCCTATTAGAAATGATGTCAGTATGTATACCATCAAAAGAAGTCACCATTAGACCCAATGACAGACCGTGGTATGACTCTGAAATAAGGCGACTTAGTAGACAACGCGACAGACTTAAGAAACTCATGACGAAACGTGGACAAACTTCGGATTGGCTTAGATATAAAAACATAAGAAATAAAGTAAATAATTTGAAAAAACATGCCAAACAAAGATACTTTAGTAATCTTGATGAAACAATTTCAAACTCCCGCATCAGTGACCCCAAAAAATATTGGAAATATCTCCGCAGTCTCGTCAACATGAACAAGAAATCTGACCTTATTCCAATTCTTAAATCTAACAGTAATAACGTCGAAATATTTCATTATACAGACTTGGAGAAGGCAGAATGTTTAAACGAATATTTCTCATCTATTTCTACTGTAGGTGAGTCTAACGCTTGTTTGCCATCTTTTCATCCTAAGACTTGTAATATTCTGAATATAATTGACATCACTAGACAAGAAATAGAAGACATAATCAGCACTTTAGAAGTAAACAAAGCAGCAGGCCCTGATTTAATCAGTCATAAATTACTAAAAAATATTAAACAGAGCATATCCAAACCCTTACAAATATTATTTAATAAGTCGTTACAAGATCAAACTTTCCCTCAAAAATGGAAACATTCACTAGTAAATCCACTTTTCAAAAAGGGAGATAAATCCTTAGCGTGCAATTATCGACCAATATCTCTTTTAAGTTGTGTCGGTAAACTGATGGAAAGGTGTGTATATAAACATCTGTACAACCACCTACACTCAAATCATTTACTCTACGAAAAGCAGTCTGGTTTCTTGCGGGGACATTCAACAGTCCATCAACTGATCGAAATATACCACCAAATCGTTTCTTCTTTTGATGCAAAACAAAATCTGTGTATGGTATTTTGCGACATATCGAAGGCATTTGATAGAGTCTGGCATAGAGGTCTTATTTTTAAACTTCGTCAACTTGGCATCGATGGTCCCCTTCTTCAATGGTTTAAAAATTATTTGTCCAATCGCCAACAATCTGTTATTATTAGAACTGCCAGATCTAAAACAACATCAATAAATGCAGGCGTTCCTCAAGGATCGGTTCTAGGGCCATTACTTTTCCTCGTCTACGTGAATGATATTTCAGACAATCTTTTAAGTATATCTTGTCTGTTTGCAGATGACACCTCACTAGCTTGTACTGCCACTCAAATTGAAGATATTGAAGGTATTTTAAATCATGACCTGCTTATTATATCCCACTGGGCAAAACAATGGCTGGTATCATTTAATCCCTCAAAAACAGTAGCTATGCACTTCACAAATACTAATGTTCCGCCACCAGATTTATTATTTAACAATGTTCCGATTCAGTTTGTCCAAGCACCTTGGACTAACTCTAAGTAGTAATGGTAAATGGCGTGAACATATTAATAATATAACCCAGTCTTCAAACAAGATCCTGGGAATTATGAGATCTTTAAAATTTAGGCTAAAGAGAGATTCTCTCAACCAAATATATATATCTTTTTTGCGACCACTTCTCGAATACTCCTCAGTAGTCTGGGATAACTGTACTATGTCGGAAAAGGATCGTTTGGAAAAAATTCAAATTGAGGCCGCAAGAATAGTAACCGGTATTACAAGATCAGCTTCTACTCTTGACTTATACAAAGAAATCGGTTGGTTAACGTTAGATAATAGGCGTAAATATCAGAAACTTGTACTTATTTATAAAATAGTCAACGGTCAGACTCCGCAATACTTAAACGATATCTTTCCGTTAAATGTTAACGTAAGAACAAATTATTTACTCCGCAATGCTAACGATATCGATTTAGTTGCTTGTCGAACCGAATTGATGACGAAGTCATTTATTCCATCTGCAGTTACTCTATGGAACGAACTCTCCGACGATATTAAATCCTTGCAATCTTTGTCGCAATTTAAATCTCGTATCCTACAGACCTTTCATGTTTCTGATGTTCCTAAACACTTTTTCGTCGGTAAACGCCATCTCTCTGTTGTACATACAAGAATTCGTAACAGGTGCAGCAATTTGAACTATGACCTTTTCTCGAATTATATATCTCAAAATGCAAGCTGTAGGTGCGGTTACGATCAAGAAGATGCTGAACATTATTTCTTCAGATGTACGCAATACGCAATACAGAGAAATAATCTCTTTCAAACTTTACGTCGATTTCATCCATTAAATATCAATATTCTATTGTATGGATCTGATAATCTCAGTTTCGAAGACAACTCATTGATATTTAGGACTGTACAAACTTATATAAAAGATACAGGACGATTCAAGTAATCCTGAAGCAGCAATCGATAATTTATTTGACCAATTCGCCCGGATCCTGGGACCCCACTGACTTACGATTAATCTACAGTAATCATTTAGTTAAAATCTAAAATCTGAGTGTTTTTTTTTTTTTTTTTTCCTTCATTTTCTTTTATGTAAAAATGTCCTATTTTCTTTTCCAATTCGATTTATCAATTCATCAATTGCCATTACGATGTTAGTGCGTAACTGGAACAAAATTGTCGTCAAAAATCAAATGAAAACTTAATGCATATTAAAAAGCCAAAAGCAAAAATGGGCGACTCTAAAAAAATGTAATTTTATAAAGGGAATGACCGAATCTAAGTTGAGAGAACTTGTGGTCAGACCCTTTTGCCTTGTCCTTTGATTGTGTATATTGTTCTATGTTGTAAATTATATTCTTGTAAAATAATTGGCAATAAAATATGTTTAAACTAAGTAAGTAACATGGCCAAAGACAAATTATTAAACCTTACATTACATACAAAGGTTGTAGAAGTCGCTTATAACAAGTGAATCGCGGAAAAAACACAGACGAAATTTATCGTGCGTGGCGACCATTTTGAACGTTTTCGGGAATGTAAATAACTCGAGTAACAGATGGAATGCACGGTTTTCTCTTATGTTTAGCGTTTAAATTGAAAATATTTCTATTTCAAACAAAGGACTATAAGATACACAAGCAACAGGTATGTTTAAGGCCTTGTTTTGTGCTCTATTTGCGAAACTACGAGAGTTCTTACTTGCGCACAAAATCTTTGCGGAACTTTCTACTGGTTTTGTCTTGATCGTGTTTGTACCCAGAGGCGACCAGTCAAAAAGTAACATCGCCTTTGGAGACAGTTATCTGCACTGCGCCTATACGTTACATGTCAGAGAATGGAGTCCGATACTTGTATACGAGCGGTGCAAAGCGAAAATTCTAGCACGAGTTATCGCTCTAAGAAAAGCACCCCAATTTTCCCCAAGCTTTCTTACCAATACAAGCTAAATCGGTAACAAGGAAATACACCTTAAGATGGTGAGAAATCAAGAAATGAAAATCGCACAATTATCATTATCTCCCGCTAGATGGCATTCTCTAAAAATACTCATCTATCTAATATGGGCGTCCTGGGTATAGAACCGAACCGCTTTTCTACGAGACAACCGTTATTTTGAATTTCAAACTAAAATAAACGTTTACTCAATAAAACGCTACCTCGTTCAATTAACTCAGCTATGATCAGCAGTTTAGAGAAATCTGGAGCTAAAGCAGGTCTCATTTCTCCTCAAACGTATTGATAAAAGCTATTTTCTACATTGCTACTTTATAGAGCGTAGTATTACAGTCAGCCCGCTTTCAGGGCTAGTGATGCGTCATATAAGACAGTCGAATCTTGGAAGAATATGACATGCGCAGACAACGGCACAATTATTTATAAGCCAGGTTTTGTGAAAAGGAGGTTTAATGCATCTGCAAAATCTATCGACCCGTTTCAGCCTGCGCAGTTCGCGCAGTCTGACACGGATCGATAGTTTATGCTATGCGAAAATTTTCTACTTGTCTATACAAGGACCACTCTACCTACAGATTAAGACAATTGTTCGTCTAAATGGATGCTGTTGATTTCTAATTATGTAAAGACTTGCTTAACCCATTACCAAACGACAATATTTTAGACTAGTCCAAATTGAAAGCATTTGCAGACGACAAAATAAAAGTGACTGAAATTTTGAAATTTGTTTTGTGAAGGGTTTTGTGAAGGGTAAAAAACATTGTGAGAAAAGGAGAAAATGCTGGTTACCAGCATTTTCTCCTTTTCCACAATGTTTTCTAAAGGTTTCTTTTTCAGGGGCGTCTAAAATAGGGATTGTGTGGTAATGGCTTAGTGTAATGCACCATGGAGATGCCTTAAAGGTGGGTATTTAGATTTTTTTTTTCACATCTCACGAAATTAAAAAAAATATATATGTATCACTGAAATTCATATGAAAAAAGAATATAAATGAGCAATAACTTAGAATCATAAAAAAAAATCTGATGGTGTTCCCTTAAAAGGCTATACGTAGCCTCTCAAGGTATTTTTAGGCCAGGGAATTCCTCTCAAGGGATTCCCTTGCCTATAGGGATCGTAAGCTGCCTCTTCAGACAAAAATGTTGGACGGTGTGTCCACTCTATATCGCTGAGTCCGCCAAACAACTAGTTTCCCAAGTATATACAGAGATTGCTTATCACACGGTGTGAATGCTTTCCTTTCCTCAAAGCTTTCATCTGCAAAATGCCATGGAATTGCAAAGGTAGTACGACCCTTTAATAACTGACGAGTGTGTGTTTTTATCCCGTTTTTGTCATTAAGACTGGCCTAATAAAGCGTAACCCAATAAACTTAGCTTTATCCGGCAGTTGTGTATTCCTACGCGCTATATACGGTTGATATCTATAACGTTTCCTCTTGCACTTCCGGATCGTTCACATTCATGTATGGTGAGAGTAACGAACGACAACTCTGCTCGAAGTTAGTCTATAACGTTGTGTTGACAGTTGAACACATGTGTCACAAAACGCGTCTCCGCTAAAATGTGATTGTAAATAAAGCAAACTACATATAGAATATTGGCCCTTGTTATGTTTATGACTTTTTCTTATGTATTTCGACTAAATCTAGGGTACTTCAGCGGAATGCTGGAGAAATCGGCCCCTGGAGAAATCGTCCCCAAACTGCTTGGCCCGTGTTATGTTTATCACTCCGGAGAAAACGTCCCCTGGAGACGATTTCTGTGGTGAAATCGCCCCTGAATAAAATTTTAGAAAAATCGACCCCAACATCAAATTTCATCTATATCGTTAATCAAGTTGTCTATAAAAATACTTTTGAAAGTTCGTTGTCTTAAGTATGTACATTATGTGTATTAGTTACCTTTATCCAAGAGTTATTTGGTAGTTTTGTCATTGTTTATACTGCCTTTTTCATACTGATAGGATGTATTTCACACCTTTTACAACCGTCACAAATAGATTACACCTGTGTAATTCTTAAAGATATGTCTTTGATTGACATCGATTTGAAACCAAATAAATGCTTGTATTTTTTTTCTATAGTCGTTCGCTTGTCATTTAATGTATTTTTTTTTATCTCTCTCTCTACTAGTGTCATATGACATACCTGTGATCAATACCATTTAGCAGGGGCATCAGTGTCTCTGACACACATATTTCTAGTGTTCACTAGGGCTTGTGTGCATCCGAATATTTCCGGTCCATAACTTCTACAATTGTGGATGGATTTCAAAATAATTTGGCACAATTGACCTCCATCACGAATAGATATGCCATTTGAAACATGTGTTCAAGTAGGTTCAAGATCAAGGCCACATTGAAAGCCAATTTTTCGTCCGAACCATAACTTCTACATTTTTGGATAGATTCCGACATAAATTATCATAATGCATTGTTCACCATCATGAGCAGAAGTTCCCTTTGAAACATTTATTCAGGTCCAGGGTCTAGGTCAAGCTTGAGAGTCAAGTGTTCGCGGGCTTGACTCAAGTTGTCCTTGGACAACGATTATGAATTAGGATTAACGTCTTTTTATATTATGTAGATATAAGTATCGAAGCTCAAGTCACTGTGATTTGTCCGTTAAATAAGCAAATAAAATAGGTAAACCGAGCCTAATCGTTTTCCCAAAAACAATCCAACCTTTTCACAGTATTTTATTGAGAAAATATTTTGGCTTAAAGAGAATTTGCTTGTAAATAGCAATTCCTCCCAATTTCCCCAAAATCTTACTTTTAAATATATATGTACATGTACACGAAGAACTACTTTGGATTTTCATCTACAACTTCCTTCAAATATGACCAGTTCAAAATTTCGTCGACTTGTGGAAGGTAGAGACAACATGACCAACTGCCATATCACTGCAATCTCTATTATTCATTACATTTTACATTGATATCTATCTTACATGTATTTTCATTGAAATCAATAAAGATAAATATGTTCTTGCGTCATAAATGTAAAAAATAACGCCATTCAGGACTACAAGACATCACATGTCTCAGAAAATTTAAATAACCAAAGTTGGGATTGCACCGATTGAATAGTTCAATTTTGACTTGGGATTGTTTACAAGCACGACAAATTACTAAGTATTCTAAGCCATTATTAAGCACCCTATAACTGTGAGCACATGCCTAGCTCTGGTTTAATTAGTTTCTGGCTGGTGCTTTCTAGTATCAGTTCAAAATTTCCTGTTAAAACCAAGATTTCCAGGGGCTCAGTGAAATCCGCTTGTATCCCTGTCAGTCTACCTGTTTGTATTAATTAAAATTGACCTTTTGTGTTGGTTCGTATCCTCAATTTCCTGGTCTTTCAGTACTATTAGTACTTTGATTATATTTTGCGCCAGAAATAAAAAAAAAAACATTGTGGAAATGTCAAGTGGCTGGCACGTGACTTATGACGCTTATATTCCATAACATAACAAACATGTAATTATTTTCCATTATGTCATCTTCGGACGCTATGTTTGAAGCTTCCTCGGTGTATTTCCGCTATGTAAATGAGCAAAGTGCTCATATAAAACTAAACCGTGTTTCCCACCTGTGTCGAAACCAGCCGATATAGTTCAGTAGGTAGAGCGTAGGACTCGTGAACATAATGTTTCGGGTCACTACAGGTTGTGGGTTCGAATCCCCGGGTGGCCAACTAAAATAACTAATAGTCTTTCGGATGAGACATTAAACCGAGGTCCCGTGTGACGGTGCTATACGCCGAGCACGTTAAAGAACCAGGCGAATCTCTCAGTAGTTTCGACCTGTATCCTTGCACTATCCCCTGTTATGTATATACCCAGTTATTCCTAGCTTTGTTCATGTGTGTATCTATTTTTGAATGGTTTTCCCCTGTTGCTATTTTTAGAACTGGATTCTCTCTTGTGGAATATTGTGCTGGAAGTTTCCAGGCCTTTATACAATCTGATTACTAGAAATTATGCAACTGATTTTAACATGAATTTTCTGGAAGTTTCTTTGTTATTATAAAAGGAAAAGCTTTTACATCTCAGTGTTCACTAGTTAATACATGATTGCCAGACTTCAGTGGGGATTATCTTGTGTTTGTGTCATAATTAGTGCCTGGATTACATTCAGTTTGGATTTGGATCAGACTAGACTAAAGTGAGGATTACTTTGTGTGCTTGGATTACATTCAGTTTGGATCAGGATCAGATTGGAATTAAGACTGGAATAGTTTGTCTTCTGAATTTAACGTCTAAGGTATTGTTTTGTACTATTGTAATATTGTCACTGTTTATTTGATATTTTTGTTAATAAATTCTGTTAATTGTTATCGTTTGTTGCTGGCTTCTTCTTTCTAGTTACGCCTGACTCGTAACAGAAATTGGGGGCTCGTCCGGGATTGGAAAATAGACTAACGTATTTGTTTTCCATTTTGGACTATCCATCGATTGGAAAATAAGACTAACGCATTCGTTTACTAATCAGTAATTATAATACAATTTTGTACTTGAATCCAGCAACAAACAAATATGTCTTTTGACTTAGATAAATTTACGGCTGAACCGTCTGTGGAGTTATTGAATTTGGGTAAAAAGACTGATTTGCTTAATCTTGCGAAGCACTATAAATTGTCTGAAATAAAATCTTCAATGCGTAAACATGAAATTAAGAACATTTTGGTACAATATTTTGTTGATGAGGAGATTTTCAATGAAAATGCTCTTTCCCTGATAGTTGACGTTCAGTCAGTTTCAAGTTCGAAAGAACTTGAATTAAAACTTCAGATCAGACAGTTAGAAATAGAAAGAGAAAGGGAAAGAGAAGAAAGAGAAAGGGAAAGACAGAGAGAAGAAAGAGTAGAGAGAGAGAAGGAAATAGAAAGAGAAAGGGAAAGAGAAGAAAGAGAAAGGGAAAGACAGAGAGAAGAAAGAGTAGAGAGAGAGAAGGAAAGAGAAAGAGAAAGGGAGAGAGAAGAAAGAGAAAGGGAAAGAGAAAGGGAGAGAGAAGAAAGGGAAAGGGAAGAGAGAGAGAAGGAGAGAGAATTTCAATTAAGAATGAGGGAAATAGAAATGCAAGAAAGAGCAAATCAGCCCAAGCAAAAGATTGAATACAGTTTTGATGTTACAAAACATATTAGGCTTGTTCCTCCATTTCAAGAAAAAGAAGTTGATAAATACTTCCTACACTTTGAAAAAGTTGCAGAAAACTTAAATTGGCCAAGAGAGCATTGGACTTTGCTTCTGCAAAGTGTTTTGATAGGCAAAGCTCGTGAAATTTATACACAACTAGGTGTTGAACAATGTCATCATTATGAGACTGTTAAAGAACTTATTCTCAAAGGTTATGAGCTGGTCCCAGAAGCATATAGACAAAAATTTAGAAATTGTAAAAAAGATTCTAACCAGACTCATGTTGAATTTGCTAGAAACAAAGAACAGTTATTTGATAGATGGTGCTGTTCTAAGAAAATAGACCAAAATTTTGATAAACTCAGACAACTTATGTTAGTTGAAGAATTCAAACGTTGTATTCAATCTGATGTTAAGACATTCTTAGACGAAAAACAAGTTGAAACTTTAGAAGAAGCAGCTCGTCTGGCTGATAATTACTACCTTACACATAAAGTTTCTTTTATTTCTAAACCCAAACCTACTTCCTCACATCCCCAAAATAAATCTATGTCTGGTAATTCATCTGGCATGCCCAGTCATTCCAATACACCCAAACCCAATTCTACTAGTGAAACCAAAAGTCAATATCCCTTATCTCGACCCACTTGTAACTATTGTAAGAAACCTGGTCACCTTGTTTCTGAATGTTTGAAATTAAAAAGGAAGTTAGAAAGTGATGAAGCCAAACCAACAGGGCTCACCACTCTTAGGCCAAGGCCACAGTCTTCTAATAAAACCAATACAATTGACATAGTCACAAAACCCAAGTCTGATTCTACTATGGAGATTTTTGAACCTTTTATGTTGAATGGTTTTGTATCACTTTCAGGTGATAATTGCCCACCTACCCCTATTAAAATTTTAAGAGACACAGGAGCTTCTCAATCTCTTATTTTGGCAGATATACTGCCTTTTTCTGAGAAGACTTCTTCCGGTACTAGTGTCCTTATTCAGGGTGTAGAGTGTGGAACTGTTAATATCCCTCTCCATCATGTTAATTTGTCATCAGATTTGGTTACTGGGCCTGTGGTTATTGGTATTAAACCTTCCTTACCATTTAAAGGTGTCCATTTACTGCTAGGCAATGACTTAGCTGGAGATAAGGTTGTGGTTAATCCACTTGTAACTGACACACCAAATATAGCTCAAACAGATGACCCTATCGAGCAGGAAATTCCTGACTTGTATCCTTCTTGTGCAGTTACCCGAGCTATGGCTAAAAAGGCCATTTTGAAAAACTCAAACTCTGACATTGACTTGACGGATACATTTATCGGTCAATATTTTAATAATGAGATTAAAAAGTCTCTTGATCCCAGTTTGTCCGATACTCAGACAGACTCGTCAATGTCTTGTCATTTACCACCACGGTCTATTGACCAAGGTCATGACACGCTGTCAAAGTCACAGCTTATCCAGGAACAGCAGACTGATCCTGAGATTTCAAAATTAATTTTTAGGGCTTTACCTGAAGATGAAATTTCACAGGTCCCAATGTGTTACTATATAAAGAATGGGATTCTTATGAGAAAATGGCGACCATCTGATGTCCCAGCTGATGATGAATGGGCTGTTTACCACCAAATTGTGGTTCCAAAGTCATATCGTCATGAAATACTAAGTATAGGCCATGAAAGTCCTTTGTCAGGTCACCTAGGTATAAACAAGACCTATCACAAAATTATTAATCATTTTTATTGGCCTGGTCTCAAATCAGATGTCTCTAAATATTGTAAAACTTGCCATACATGTCAAATGGTAGGTAAACCCAACCAAACCATTCCCAAAGCTCAATTACAACCTATTCCTGCTTTTGATGAACCTTTCAGTAGGATACTTATAGATTGTGTTGGTCCTTTACCTCGAACCAAGTCAGGAAATGAGTATCTCTTAACAATTATGTGTACTTCTACACGTTTTCCTGAAGCTATTCCTTTAAGGAACATCAAAACAAAGTCAATAGTCAAAGCTCTTATAAAATTTTTCACATTTGTTGGTCTTCCAAAATCAGTTCAGTCTGATCAGGGGTCAAATTTTATGTCTGGTATATTCCAACAGGTTATGCATGAATTAGGGATCAAGCAATACAGGTCATCCGCTTATCACCCTGAAAGTCAAGGTGCTTTAGAAAGATTTCATCAGACATTAAAAAATATGATAAGGTCATATTGCTTTGACACGGAAAAAGATTGGGATGAGGGCATCCATTTGTTACTATTTGCAGCCAGAGAATCTGTACAAGAATCTCTTGGTTTCAGTCCTTTTGAATTAGTTTTTGGCCATTCTGTTCGTGGACCTTTAAAACTTTTGAAGGAGAAATTTCTCTCAAATGATGAAACACCTTTGAATTTACTACAGTATGTTTCTGACTTCAGAAATAGACTGTCTAGGGCATGTGAGGTTGCTAGGTCTAATCTTAAAACGTCTCAGGGCAAAATGAAAGCAAGATATGACAACCATGTTATTGACAGAAAATTTAAACCAGGTGACAAAGTTCTTGCTCTTTTACCAATACCTGGCAGACCTCTACAGGCAAGATATTTTGGACCCTACACTATTGACAAGAAAACAAGTGATTTAAACTATATAATTAATACTCCAGGAAGGCGTAAAAACAAACAAATGTGTCATATAAATATGTTAAAGGAATACTTTGACAGAGATAGCTCTATTTCAAAACCAATTACAGTTGTAAACACTGTCCCACAAGAATCAAATGTATCTGATCTTGAAGTAAATTCGGACTTTATTGATAAATCTGATCCTGGTCCATCTAAACTTGAGAATTCTGATATTTTGAGAAACCTCGACAACAAACTTTCTCACTTGGAACCATCGCAGCAGGAAGAGCTGAAACAGTTGATACATGAATATGAACATTTATTTCCTGATATCCCCACAAGAACAGATAAAATCTATCATGATGTCATTGTGGAAGATTCTAAACCAATAAAGCAACATCCATATAGAATGAATCCTTTGAAACAGAAATACCTCCAAGATGAAGTAAAATACTTACTGGAAAATGACTTTATTGAACCTAGCCAGAGTAATTACAGTTCACCATGTATACTAGTACCCAAATCAAATGGAACTTATAGAATGTGTACTGACTATCGTAAAGTGAACTCTGTGACAAAAACAGACTCTTTTCCAATACCAAGAATTGATGACTGTATTGACAAAGTTGGAAATTCTAAATATGTCACCAAATTCGACCTGCTAAAAGGATTCTGGCAAGTTCCACTGACTGATAAAGCAAAAGAAGTATCAGCCTTTGCTACTGCAAACGGTCTGTACCAGTACAAAGTTATGCCGTTTGGGATGAAAAATTCTCCTGCAACGTTTCAGCGACTTATAAACAACGTTATATGTGGATTAGATGGCTGTGATGCATATATTGACGACGTCATCATCTACTCAGACAGTTGGAGTGACCACCTTCAAAGAATCAGGAAGTTCTTCGACAGACTCAGTAAAGCGAAACTGACTGTGAATCTTGCAAAAACTGAATTTTGTCATGCTACTGTAACATTTCTAGGACATCTTGTGGGACAGGGTCAAGTTAAACCTTTAGAAGCTAAAGTCAATGCTATCTCTGAGTTTCCTGTGCCTAAATGTAAAAGACAGCTGATGCGATTTCTTGGTATGGCTGGCTACTACAGGAAATTCTGTAAAAATTTCTCGGGTATTGCTGAACCTTTAACAAATTTACTTAAGAAAAGCACAAAGTTCAAATGGAATGACAAATGTCAAGATGCATTTGATCGTCTGAAAGCCATACTAAAGAGCGCACCAGTTCTCTTGGCACCTGATTTTGACAAATGTTTCAAATTAGCTGTTGATGCAAGTGATGTTGGTATTGGCGCTGTTCTTTTACAAGAAGATAATAATGGTATTGATCACCCAGTTTGTTACTTTTCTAAGAAATTTAACAAACATCAGAAAAATTACTCTACCATAGAAAAAGAGTGTCTTGCTTTAATTCTGGCAATCCAGCAGTTCGAAGTTTATCTAACCTCTTCAACTTCACCAATTGTTGTTTTCAGTGATCATAACCCTTTAAGTTTTCTACACAAACTTAAGAATAAGAATCAAAGATTACTGAGGTGGAGTTTATTGCTTCAAGAGTTTAATCTTGACATAAGACACATAAAAGGGAAAGATAACATTATACCAGATGCTCTTTCAAGAGTTTGAAATTCAAATAGCCGTTTTCCCTAAATCATGTTCAAACTGAATTTTTAAATTGTACTTTCATTACCTTGATTATTTTCATTAGTCGTAAATAATTAATATTTGAGTTTGTTATTTCCTCTGTAATACTTCAGTTAAAGTGTCATATACGTGTATATAAATAATATTGCAAAAAAGAAAGATTTATTTCATAAACCTTCCTTTTTCTTTTCAAGGGGGGAAGTGTTATGTATATACCCAGTTATTCCTAGCTTTGTTCATGTGTGTATCTATTTTTGAATGGTTTTCCCCTGTTGCTATTTTTAGAACTGGATTCTCTCTTGTGGAATATTGTGCTGGAAGTTTCCAGGCCTTTATACAATCTGATTACTAGAAATTATGCAACTGATTTTAACATGAATTTTCTGGAAGTTTCTTTGTTATTATAAAAGGAAAAGCTTTTACATCTCAGTGTTCACTAGTTAATACATGATTGCCAGACTTCAGTGGGGATTATCTTGTGTTTGTGTCATAATTAGTGCCTGGATTACATTCAGTTTGGATTTGGATCAGACTAGACTAAAGTGAGGATTACTTTGTGTGCTTGGATTACATTCAGTTTGGATCAGGATCAGATTGGAATTAAGACTGGAATAGTTTGTCTTCTGAATTTAACGTCTAAGGTATTGTTTTGTACTATTGTAATATTGTCACTGTTTATTTGATATTTTTGTTAATAAATTCTGTTAATTGTTATCGTTTGTTGCTGGCTTCTTCTTTCTAGTTACGCCTGACTCGTAACACCCCCGTAACAACTAACTGCTTTCTGGGGGCGTCGCTCAGATGGGCAACCGGTAGCGACGATAAATAAACGCAAATAACCAACCACCTTAGTCGATCTGGGCCGTAGTAAATCTCTAATTTCTCTTGTTGTCGGATGATTTTCGACTTCTGGGGTCTTATGAATGAAAATTAGAAGGCTTTGGTAGTATAAGGATTATGGGTTTTTTTAGTATTTTTTTAACATTTTTGTCCCAAAATCTGAACGGCCACCCTTAAACCCCCTTTTGCAAGAGCATAGTTCATAATACATATTCGGACAAATATTTAGAATATACATTGTGAGTAGCTTGCTGTTGGCGACATAGTTCTATAATAGTGGAAACAGGATCATATCTTTTTTTTTAAATATTTCGTCATTATTACTATAGCTTGTCAATATGACAGTAAAAAACATTACAAAAGTAATTCAATTCAACTTTTTACTACACAATCCCGTTTTTTTAACGAACTTGAAAGGCCGGGAGGACTTTGAAAAATGTTCTCTTTTTTCTTAAATGTTTACCCTTTACCCCATAAGGCATTTCTATGGCATCTCTAATTGACCCTAAATAACCCTAAATAGAATGAAGCCGTTTCTTATGTGTATATGACACCTTTTGATAGTGTAGAAAACATTGTGACAAAAGGTGAAATTGCTCGTCACGAGCAATTTCACCTTTTGCCACAATGTTTTCCAAAGGCTCCTACAAACAATGCGTAGAAATGAGTATCTGTAGAGTAAAGGGTAAAAAAAGAAAATACCCATTCGAAGACAAATATCATTACTGGAGCAACATATGATCTTTTCGACAGCATTATGTTTTCAAATTGGAATGAATCTAATTTTACTGTCAGGTGAGTAGTGAATAAACACCTCTTATACACGTTTTAGTGAAAAGCAATATTTTTAGTTGTAACTGATCAATTAAATTATTTCCTATAAGGTAAGTGAAAATGAAACTTTCATACGGATAATAAACCCCCAAATTTTGGTATTTCATAGGGGTTTTCTTTTTAAGGGGATATCTCCTAGTTGGATAGGGTAAATCCAAGATCAGACTGCACGTTCTGTGCAGTCTGATCTTGATCTACAGTGCCGTCAAAAGGTTAGTGAGTTGCGCTTAGCAGCAGAACGATTAAAGTAGTTTGTCATTTTTTTTAAGAAATGTATATTTTAAAAACTGATGTAATTTTTGATCTCTTGAGGTGATAATAATGATTATACTGATTTAGAATTGGCGGCATGAAATTCCCAAATCTATCCGGATCTTTCCCAAATCTCTCCAAAGTATTTCCTAGATGTACCCAAGTCTCTCCCAGATCTTATCCATCTATTTAACAAATATACCAAGAAAGGAATTTGACTATTTTAGATTGTGTATTTTATTAGCACTTGCTGAAAAAGAGTTTGCACATAGATCTATTTACGTGTTATCTTTCAGGCGAATTGTCGAATATCGAGGAATGATTTTGGTAGATATGTGGAAGAAAAAGGGTAGATTTTGGAAGATTTGGAAATATCGCGCCGTCCGTTAGAACGGACATGCATCTATGAATCTTGCAACGATCACGAGGAAAATCAAAGCGTTGAGAACACTGACGTCGTATTTGTCAAAGAAGCATTGTGTGGAATTAGTGATTTGAAAATATATACGTATTTAAATATTGGCTTGAAAGTCAAGCTAATAAGCAAATGAATATCTTTTTGGTTGAAGGGAGAGTACTCATTACAAATTTAGGATTATTTGTGTATTGATGGTCTCCCTTTGATCATTAGGCGGAGTCAGGAGTAACGTCCCTTGACACTATGATGCATGATGGTTAGAGAGAGAAATCATGTGAATATATCGATTTTTACCTGAAAAATCATCTTCGCGAGCCAAGTTTACGATCACTACGTGGATCTTACCTTGGCTGATTGAGCCCGATTTCGAGATTCCTGCGATGCGCCCTCTATTGGATGCTGGTTATTACTCCCCTTTACATCATATTTCTAAAAGCAAATGAAATATCGTTTTATAACCCGCTTACGAATACACATGAAGCGATAAGCAGACATCCACGTGGGTTTCCATGTTTTACCTATTATTCGAAAGGTAGAGACCGTGTTCTATTTTTATCAAAGATGAAATGCTACGAGCGATTTTATTCGATGCAGCTAGAGCTGGCTGCATCCAATGAAAAAGCGTATCGGGGGGTTGTAAAAATCAAGCTCAATCCGCCAAGGTAAGATCCACGTAGTGATCGTAAACTTGGCTGGCGAAGATGCTGAAAAATATGATTCTGAAATATCTTTGGCCGTTATGATTAATTTCCAACATTACAATCAGTTATTTTGATCTATGAATATCCATGCGTTATCGAATGGAGTAGGGCATGGGACGAACAAATCGATGGGACGAACTGGTTTTGGAACGAAAAAGCCCAGGACAAAGTGATCGGTAGACAAATTTTGTAAATATAAATGCGCCAATAGAAGGCTATCACTGAGTGAAGCTATTTTCAATCTAAAAAAAACAGTATTTACACGATCGATGGCCTCACCCAGTATATTTTAACATGCCATTTCCAATTACATATCTGAGTGTTACCTAAAAACTCAATTGTCTGAGAAAAATTGAGTTTAATTGGTTTTATTTCCTTCGGCTTTGCACAAAATACGAAAGATTGTCTTCAAAATTTGATATTGAAGTCATAGTGGTATTGTCTACAACATTACCACAAAAATCGTCCGAACCCTGCGAAAGTGCCAGTAACATATTAAGCTGCAAAGCGCGACTTACGTTTTGCAGACAGTGTAGATCAATATCAGACTGAACAGAACGAGCATTCTGATCTGTGATCTATACTGTCCGATAAGGAGATATTTTTTTTCTTCGGAAAAAAAAGCTTTTAACAACACTTTCGGGTGATGTTTTATTTAACTTTATTCAACAGGAAAAGGACTAGCACCCATGACATGTTATACTCCGCTAGGTGGCATTTTTCAAACATTTTTCTCGATTCTTCGAAGTAATTGACATGTGCTGACACCGACACATCTCTAACAGTGTACCTTCAGTTTGAAGGTGTCTGCTCCGATGCTATTTTTGTGACTGGTCTCCGCATTGAATGCGGAGACCAGTCACAAAAATAGCATCGGAGCAGACACCTTCAGACTAAAGGTACTAACAGTGGTAAGTTTAAAAGGCAGACTGCCACAGAATTTGCTGTCTAAATCCAATTTTCTTGCGATTTTGTTTCTCATACACAGGCTGTTTTGTCACGGTTTTGTAAATAAAACGAAATAATAATTAAACAACAACTGCAAAAAAAACCACAAGAAACACGAAACAGACGTTTTATATGATGAATCTTAGACGAGATTTGTTATATTAATTTGTCATAGCTACAAATGACCTCTCAAATAATTGTAATTTTTCCATAAGCAAATAAATCTAAGCAGAAGAAAAATAGAACAATTTCGTCAGAAAAGAGAAAGAAGACCGCTGGACAAGATCATGCGACTTGGAAACGCGACAAGAAGGTCAAATAGCATTCATGTAAACCATTATGAGTTTTCTACGCGGCGGCCTTTTTACTTGTTTGTTTACATGTACATGTACCAAAATATATTGAAATTAAAAGCTAATATACTGTTTGAAAATACCGATGCTGACCTCTCCTAGCTTCTTTTGTAACGAAGCCAACTTGTGGTCATAAAGAAATAGAAATGCTCAATAAACTACATGTAAATGCATTGCAACAAGAATCTTAGGATGGCATTCGTAATCAATTTATTCATGAAACCGGATGATAAGAGGTTATCAAATTAACCTTATCTTGCCGAAAAAGAAAAAAAAAAGAAATGAATCTTTCAAGGCGATAGTAAAAATCCAAATATTTCTAATTGAATAGGCATTTTTGGAGGAAATCATATCTCTTTATCGGACAGTGTAGATTCAAGATCAGACTGCACGTTCTGTGCAGTCTGATCTTGATCTACACTGTCCGCAAAAGGTCAGTGAGTTGTGCTTTGCAATCTAGGGATTAAAAAAGTCCTTCTTCCTATTGCCAGATTCGTTTTCGACTGTCAACAAGTATTGGTTTGGATTTTGCAAGATGTAACTTTTGAAAGCTTTAGTAAGTAAACAAAGATAGTTTAACAGTACACTTGGCATAATATCTCTTTCTTTCAAGAATTTTTTTTTTAAACAAAATCTGTTTTTCTGTTGTTTGGTAGAGGGGCTGTTTTCCTGGTTGTTTTGCATACTGTTGAAAACTATTTTTCAGGTAGTCCGTTAGATATAATTATAGTTTTAAAGAAAAGAGAGTTTGCTTTAAATGAAAAAGTCTCTCTCTCTCTCTCTCTCTCTCTCTCTCTCTCAAGAAATGAGAAAGATCTTTAACAGAAATATGGCTAAAATATGTCTCTCGCCACCCCCTTCTCTCTCTCTCCCTCTCTCTCTCCTCTCTCTGTCCCTCCCTTTCTCTCTCCCCTCTCTCTCTGTCTCTTTCTGTCCCCCCCTCTCTCTTTCTCTCTCTCTCTTTCTCTCTCTCTCCTTTCTCTCTGTCCCTCCTTCTCTCTCTCCCTCTCCCCTTTATCTCTCTCTGTCTCCTCTCTCTCTCTCTCTCTCTGTCCCTCCTTTTCTCTCTCCCTCTCTCTCCCCCTCTCTCTCTGTCCCTCTCTCTCTCTCTCCTCTATCTCTCTCTGCCCCCCCCTCTCTCTCTCTCTCTCTCTCTGTCCCTCCTTTTCTCTCTCCCTCTCTCTCTCCCCGTCTCTCTCTGTCCCCCCCTCTCTCTCTCTCTCCCCCCTCTATCTCTCTCTGTCCCCCCCTCTCTCTCTCTCTCTCTGTCTGTCTGTCTCTCTCTCTATGAAGAAACAAGAAAGATGCCTTACAGAAATATTACTCAAATAGTGGCATTTATAAAAAAAAAACATTGTCAAAAAACTGTACATAACCGTTCAGGTTCTTCACGTTTAATTGGCAAACAATATATTAGTGTTCAATAAAATAACGATAGAAATGTATTCGTAGAAAGATAAATAAATAAATAAATAAATAAATAAATAAATAAATGAATAAATAAATAAATAAAGTCTGAAGAAAGCCGCCCCTAACCCTTTTCAGTCTAAATAACCATTTACCATACAACAAAACTTTAGATGTGTTCATATTGAAAGCAATTTAAGACAATAAGATGAATCGGGCTCATTCGACGGGATTTGTCTTTGAAAGGACAGAAAACATTGTGGGAAAAAAAGAAATTGCTGATTACCAGCATTTTCCTTTTTTTTCTTCAATGTTTTCATAAGCTGTCTACTTAAAGGTTGTTCAAACTTTGGACTGTACGGTAAAAGGTTTAAAGCCAATTTTCAAGCCGATTAAAACAAAAATGCTATTTCAGTTTAGCTTTTTTGGAGAAAACAATATGGCCGTAACGGAGAGTGTAGATCTAAGATCAGACTGCATGTCCTGCGTAGTCTGATCTTGATCTACACTCTCCGCAAAAGATTAACCTAGGTCTCGCAACCTAGCAGGCTAAAAAGTAAAGAGACACTGATAAAAATTAAGTCAAGGTGTTTTGTTACAACGATTCATTTCTTAAGAATATATAGAGAAAGATAAGTGGTATACTGTTACGAAAATGCGTTTCTTTTATCATAAAACGTAAAAGATAAACCCATGGGTTTTCCTTTCTCTTATTTAACAGTTAGACTGTTAAGCCCGACTCACTGACCCTTTGCGGACAGCGTAGATCAAGATCAGACTGCACAGAACGTGCAGTCTGATCTTGGATCTACACTGTCCGATAATGAGATACCTTTTCTCCAAAAATTAAATATTCCAAACAGCAATATTTATATATTTACTTCCGGTTTGAAAGTTTGCATGTCTTTTATTTAGCAGGCTAAGGGTAAAAACTCTGTATGGGATAGAAAACGAGTGCCGTGGTATATGGGAAATATACACGAGCGTTAGCGAGTGTATATTTCCCATATATCACGGCACGAGATTTTCTATCTCACTTAGACCACGTGACTATTTATTCATGCTTTTTACGTCATATGCTCATATTTATAGTAGATAAAAAGCTTGTTACAAAATTGAGTAGCTGTAATTGTTAAAATGAAAGTTTTGCATCTAGTTCAAAAGAGGCATAAGTAAGGTACTAATTTATATCAGAATGCTAAATTATTTATTATGATTTTAATGAAAGTTAACCTATGTGTGGATTGTTAAGATAGAAATTGTATTTGCCAGTAAAATTTTGAAAAAGTTATGTTTCGATTGTAGATTGTCAAAGGGAATAGGGACGTTCATCGTTTAGAGCTTACTATGTGTCTCTTGTAATTATACTGTATTAGTCTAATTTATTGCGAAACACATGGAATGCTCTTGAGAAATTTTGTTCAGCTTTCTTTTGCAATTGTGTTCAATACGTAAATTTGGAGCAATTTTTGTAACCAATGTCAAGGCCATACATTAAAACCTTGTAAACTTAGTACATAGAGCCATTAAGCTTAACCTGTAGGCTGCTAAACGCGACTCAAGGACCTTTAGTGGACAATGTAGATACTGATCAGAAAGCACAGAACGTGTACAATCTGATCTTGGATGTACACTTTCCGATAAGGCGATATTTTCCCCTAAATATCTTTGAAATAGCCAAATTTGGGCTTTTATTATGGGCTTGAAGGTTTCATTTCACTTATTAAGCACGTTAAGGGTTAAACATTACTAAACCAACCTATTCATGTGTAGGTGCACTGACACGTTAAACACGCATGCAAACTAAAGAGCTATCAAATTTGTTGTAATTTCTTAGCAAAAATAAGTGTTTAATCCTTCTCAGATTGATGTTTTAGAAAAATGGTTGTAAAGGCAATGGCATGTTTTAAAGCCAAACTGTGAACATTGCACTTTTAACTATACTGGAGCCTTATTTTTCTACCGCGTAAAGCACACTCCATTCAAGAGGTTGCTGTAGTTAATCGCTATTTGAGGGCAATACTGTTTTAAGTGATTGTACATTGTGTTGACTTAGAATAGTATTGCACTCACACATGAAAATGTTAAACCCAGTTCAAATCATACTTCAAAATTGTGTTACCGCAAAGGGTACATTTTGCCCTGACTCGACATTGCAAACAAAAATTGTCGGAATTCACGTGCGGGATATACTAGCATAGTATATCCAGATATACAACTGCGGGAGTTGTATCTTCGATATATACAATGGAAATACTGAACGCTGATTGGTCAAGTCCCTACAAGCGTGGTCTAACTTTCGATATATGATATGATTGGTGTTCATGTAAAAAGGGGGTTTAATTCATATCCACGATATATGGTGTGCAACACGCGAAAAGGGACATTCGGACATCTGCGTAAAGTGTCGTCTCGGATCAGCCTGCGCAGTCCGCGCAGGCTAATCCGAGACGGCACTTTACGACTACATTAGATTTTGTGCTACAGTAGACATGCGCAAAACAGAAAATGGAATTAAAAGGAAAAGTTTTTGTCTCGGATTAGCTTGCGCGGACTGCGCAGGCTGATCCGAGACGACACTTTACGCAAATGTCCGAATGCTCCTTTTCGCGTGTTGCAAGCCATATTATATTGAGCAAGTCATCTACTATGGTGGTACATTTCTGCCACAAAATATGAGATAAATATTACGACAACTCAAGAAAACTATCGCGAACAACAAACTTTCCTGTAAATGTTATCCAGATAATATAAAGTCTCACGATGAAAATACTCACTATTATCACGTACCAGTCACTTGACATTCCCATAATGCTTTTTTTTATGATTTCTGGTGCAAATTCTAAAAATACCTTAAAAGGCTACGTAGCCTGTCAAGGGAACACCATCCTTTTATTTTTAATCCTGTCATCCTGGATATTGATGATTTGTATTGTTTTTTCATTTAATAAATGGTTTAGCCAATCAGAAGTTGTGTTGCTTACAAATGTAGAAAATTCTGGAGAATAAGACAAAGAACGTTCTTAAGAATGGTTGATGAATACGGGCCCTGGTATGAGAAAGCCAAGAAACACATGCCTAGGTGTATACTAACCGCAACGATTTGACTTAAACTGTTAAAAAGGCTTTAAAGACCGATACAAACAATCAAAGAGAGCAAAACACGGTGGGAAAAGGATGGAAGCTACCAAGATCAACGGAATAGCCTTTGCGAAAATGTCGATGTTTACCTATGATTTAGGGGCCATAGAGCTTAAGCACTGCACATGGCATCCTGTTCAAGTCCCAAGCCCTCGTAACGGTCAGTTTCAGATGAAAACAATGTCAGTTGTCTTGGTGATATCATCGGTTTACTTCGAAAACCTCGTAACTACAGCTTGTTACAAAGGGTAGTTACGAGGTTTTCAAAGTGAACCGACGATATGACTAAGAGTGCTGTTGAAAAGGGATTAATCCTTCACCACACTATCTCATGTTCTGTACTACACAATCTGGACTTTTAATGACCCTGAGAAAGAAAGCTTTTGAAAAAATTGTGGGATAAGGGTAACCAGCATTTTCTCTTTTTCCCACAAAGTTTTCTACCCTTCCTGAAACAGTTTCCAGGTTTTGTCGTCTGCAAATGCTTTCGATTCGAAAAGGTCCAAAATTTTGTAGTTTGGTAAAGAGTTAAATAATGTTGCTGATAGGTATCATCTAAGCTTCAAACAAAAGAACAGTTATGTTCATTGGGCCTTCGTCATTGTTGTTGATGAGACAAAGCAACTGTGCAAGTTTCATAGAAATCCGACCACAAGTGCTTACTTCATCATGTACATTAGAAATCGAAATTTTCAACTCGAAATGGCTACTTTTCCATTGCTGTTTGTTGGATTTTCTCAAAGTCAATATGATTAAACCTATTGATGAGATAAACAAACTGTGAGAAAATTCGTGATCACAAATACATACTTTATCATATAAGCAAGCAATGACTTCAACTTGAAATGGCTACTATTTTCTTTCAAAATCAATAGGGTTTAAGCTATCGATGAGATAAACAAGCTATGCAAGTTTCATTAAAATCTGACCTCAAATGAAGACTTTATCGCATAAACAAAAAATGGAAATTTTAAGATTGAAATGGCTACTTTTCCCATACTGTCTGTAGGATTTTTTTCAAAATTAATAGGATTAAAGCTAAAGATAAGATAAGCAAACTGTGAAAGTTTCACGAAAATCTGACCACAAACAAACTTTATCGCGTAAACAAGAAAATGACTAACGGACGGACGGACGACAGAAACCATGTCATGACATAAGCTCTGCTGGCTTTCAGCCAGTAGAGCTCAAAACGTCAAACCCATGTTTTTGCTAGAACTAAAGAACAATCATTTGATAGGTGGTGCCATTTAAAGAAAACAGATTCAGATCATGGATTTTGAACTAAGACTTGTAGCTTTGAGGTTACAGAATTAGGGAAAAGTGTTAAATTCAACTTGGGATATAGGTCTGTAAGTTGGAATTGTTCATTTAATAAACAGGTTGCTCATATCTATTCGCAAGTTAAAACTATTGTTAATTTAGGTTTTAAGGACCAAAAATTTCATACTTTTTGTAGTCTAAACATACAGTAAATTCTTAATTTTGAGGGAATTGTCCTATTTCTTGTCCTAAGATACAAAACTGTCAAAGTTTCATTCAAACTTAACTCTTATTGTACTCTTTTGTTTTTATTCATCAATAAAATTAATGTTGTTAATTGTTAAAGGCGTGTTGCTGATTTTCTTTCTCGTTACGCTTGTCTCGTAACAGTAATATTTTAGATCATGTGCACTTATTTTGGTAATAATTTCAGATAAAGATCACATGCTTTGGTAATATTTTCAGATAAAAATCACGCATCTGGGAGACATTTTCAGATTACGTTCTCACTTCTGGGTTAACTTTTAAAATCAAAAGTTATAAGCCTTGATAATGATTTAAAGATCAAGTTCATACACCTTGGTATTTTTTTTTCAGAATTATTTCAAAATCGACCTCACATGCCTCGGTAATATTTTCAAATCAAGTTCACAAGTCTCACCAGTATATCAAGATTAAGTTCACACACCTGGCTAATATTTTCAAGAGCTAGTTAATAAACCCTGGTAACATTTTTCAGATCAAGTTCACAAACCTCGGTTGTATGTTCAGACAAAGATCACACATGTAAGTAACATTTTCAGATCATGATCACACATCTAGGTTGATTTTTAAGATCAAAACTCATAAGCCTTGATAATAATTTTAAGATCAAGTTCATTCGCCTTGGTATTTTTTTCAAAATATTTTCAAGATGGAGCTCACAAGCCTCGTAATATTTTCAGATCAAGTTAACAAATAGTATATTCAGATTAATTTCACAAACCTGGGTAATTATTTCAAGAGCTAGTTCACAAACTTTGGTAATATTTTCAGTTCAGTTTCACAAACTTTTGTAGTATGTTCCGATCTATTTCACAAGCCCTAGTAGTATTTTTAATTAGGGTTACACAACTTGGTAGAATTTTTTTATCAAGTTAACAAACCTTCCTAGTATTGTCACATCAAGTTCACAACCTCGGTCGTATTTTAACATCAGGAACACAAATCTCGGTGTTTTAAGATCTCTTTCACATGCTTTAATCTATTTTTTTTTTCAGATTAAGTTTAAATGACCTTTTAGATTTTATTTACATGATTTGGTTATATTCCATCAACAAGGTCACACGACCTATTCATATTCCAAGACAAAGTTCACATGTTTGGATTACCTATCTAGATGAAACCCAAATGACTTGGTTTTAATTTCAGACTATACACATATGACCGACTGGCTGACAAAGGCATGTGAGCTTTCATATTATTTAAAGGTATGGAAAGTTTGTGGAGATGACAATCTGTTTTGTGTAGTCGGGCCATTATGTTGGTCGCTGGCAGAAAAAAATAATTTCAAGATTAGACAAAAAGTAAACAAAAGATACTTCTACCCGGCAGATTTTAACCTAGTTTTGAAATTAATTTCTCTGTCAGCGACTTACACTTGGACCAACCGTACAATGACATATTTTCGTAATAATTTCCATGCTTTAAAATGGTATGATATTAATTTGAATGCATTTTAACAGAACGGAACAGAACAGAAATTTTAATAGTACATAAAGGCCTCTTGCCCAAAATACATCTCAGTAAAATATCTATTTACATAAAATTTTAATAGCCCTGGATGTTAAATATCAATATTTAGCCTTTCCCAAACGACAAATTTTGGACCCTTCCAAACCGATGAGCCTGCAGACGACAATTTCAAATTGATGAGAATAACATGAATTTTCTAAATGAGTAGAAAACACTCTGGGAGAAGTAGAAACCGTTCATTACGAGCAGTTTCTCTCCCTTCCACAGTGCCTTGGAAAGAAAAGTACTGCAGACTCATAAAAAACAGCTTGTTTGGTAAAGGGTTGATAATCAACTTTACTAGCTAGATGACAGTATTAACCATATTCTTCAGAAGTCAGATGGGTCAATGATTGGGGTACTGGTTTTATAAACTAAATATTCTCTATTAATTTTGTAACATAAATAGCAAGTTTACGTATGATTCTGGGATTCTCGCTTTGAAAAAGTGATACTAAATGTACATTACTAGGGAAACCATTAAACCAAGAAAATAAATATTTGTTTCTTATATCATTGAATTTATCACAAATAAAAAATGCATGAAATTTATCTTCAAGGACCAAGTTATCTTTATGAATACAACAATAAATGCAAATTCTATCTTCTCTATTGATGTTAAAGTGGCGTCCAAATTCAATATTAAGTTTGTGACTCGAACATCTAAATCTTGATAATGATCGTCTTAAATACGGTGAGAGGTCTATTAGCAAGTAATGCTCAACATTTAACAATGATTTGAAAGAGCTATAAAATTCACATCTGTTTGAACTATTTATAGCCTCATGCCAAATTTGAGAATAATAATCTATAAGTCGTTGCTTGAACTGTTTAACGAATGATACTGTATTACCAATTTCCTGGGAAATCCAAGCAAAACCAAATCCATTTTTGAATAGGAATTCTCTTATTTTCGATACCCAATTAACCCTTCCGATTTCATCATGCGCTTTTAGCATTATGTAGCATTGCTTTGGGTATCTGCCAGAGTCCATTTGAATAAGTCTGACCCAGTACTTCACAAATTTAATTTGATACGAAACTGCTATCGGGTATCTTCCACATTCCCCGAGTGCCATTGAATCGTTGATAGATGCGTTAATACCAAGATAATCTTTACAGACTTGGAACATTCTTGTTCTATGAAATTACTGAGCTCGTAGCCCCATACTTCTGCTCCATAGGACAGGATAGGCAATACCATTGCATCGAAAATCTTAAAGTGTTCTTTATAAGCAAATTTACCAAATAGTTTTTGGATCTGATATATTTGATATACTGATTTTCGTGCTTGTGCTGCAAGCTTTTTGGTTGCCATACTCCATGACAGTTTCGGTGTGAACAAGAGTCCCATGCACTTATAATATGGTTTAACCTTAATACTTTCCCCACGAAATTTTCAATTCTCATATGCTCTTCGGGGTCCGCCATTTCTAAAAACAATAATTTCTGATTTCTTGAGATTTACGATCATTTTGGTTTCTTCACAAAATTTTCCGACTGCATTGAGTTGAGTCTGTAGGTTTGCTGCAGTATCCGCGCACTGGCCACATCGTCAGCGAACATTATACAATAAATTTCTTGAATTTCTGGTGTGATAAATATTCCATGAGGACAATACTGTCTAAGGTATTTCAAAATTTCATTAATATATATACTGAAAATTGTTGGTGAACTTGAATTACCTTGTTTCATGCCTGTATTGCATAGAATTGGGGGGGAGGGTGTTATTTCGTCGTCCAATTTTACATGGGCCTTTATATTGGAGTACATGGACAAGAGAACTCTAAAAAAATTTCCTGTTATACCTTTTTCATTCAAACAACTAAATAGTTTAAAGTGATCTAATGTATCAAAAGCTTTCTGGAAGTCTATATATAATACATACAATCTACCCCCGGTTTTGTTAAATACTTTTGAACTATACTTTGAAGAGTGAATATATTATCAATGGCCGAATATCCTTTTCTGAAACCAGCCTGAGCCTCGTCTAAAATGTGAAAAGTTTGGGTCCATGTAATTAAACGCTCATTTATTATATTAGAAAATATCTTGTACATAATATTCAAAAGAGTTATTCCTCTATAGTTATTTGGGTCATTTCTTGAACCTGATTTGTAAATAGGTAATATTAATGTATCTGACCAAGTTTCAGGTAAGATGCCGGAATCAAATATTTTGTTGAACAAAACGACTAAGATAGGACTGATGATATCAAGTGTACTCTTATAAAACTCAGCAGGAATGCCATCTTTACCATGAGCCTTTCCCGTTTTCAATTTATGAATACCTGCCTGTACTTCACTTAAAGTGATTTTTGTGTTAAGAACTTGGTCCATTTGTTCATTGAAATAGTTCCGGTTATCTTTTACTGATGATATTGAGTTCCCATTTTGAGTAACAAATCAAAATACGACAACCACTGCCTACTACTTATTTTACATGGATAACACTCAGCTAATTCATTTCTGGATTTCTTAAGTATGGACCAGAAGGCCTGTGGGTTATTGCTCGCCTCTACTAGCGTTTTTCTTTTTTGTGCAAGGAAAAGGTACTTCTTTTTTCTACAAATTAATTTAAATTCGTTTCTGCTTTTTTTATAATTCACAAGATCCAAATTGTTGTTCGATGTCCGGTATCTCCTTAATAGCGAAAATTTTAGTTTTTTAAGTTCATCGCATTTTGAGTTCCACCAATCTGGTTGCATGTTCCGTCTGTCTGCTTTATGTTTTAAATCTAAATGCATGTCAACTGCAGAAGACTTATACAAATCAATTAAAATAGACACAACCTCATTTATATCATTGTCATCAAGAGAAGATAGAATTTTCTCATAAGCATCACGTATTTTAGCAGCGAAATCTGTAACAAAACTATCTTAATGGTTTTCACGCCATATGAAATGATCATATGAATGTAATTAACACTTTTTTTTTTATTTCAGATACTTTAGGAACAATTGCTTTCAATTTAAAATTCAAAAAGGAAATGGCTGGAAAATTGTCAGAATCATCTTTTTCATCAATGTAAAACGGGTCTATCAAGGAAAATAATTCGGACGAGACGACGTACTTGTCCATTAGACTACTACCATTGTTTGCAATGCAGGTATAATGTCCTACCGCGTCATCTCTAGAACGTCCATTTACGATGTGTATATTGTGTGTACAACACAAATCAATTAAAGCTCTTCCAAAAGAGTTTACATTTTCTTTGTCACAGGAGCTACGTGGTAATTCGAATTGATCAGCATAATACTCGACTGAAGTGTTAAACACAAAGTCGAGGGAATCGCCTGGAATAAAATCTAGTAATTCCCCAGTCCTTGCGTTTAAGTCCCCAGCTAAATAAACGTAACAGTCTGGGTGAATACTACGAAGTTGGGTAATTCTATCATCAAGCAATGATACACCATTTTGTTCATCAGCTCCCCTATATATCGGTGAACCCTCCGGCGATATATACGTAATATACAATAAGAAATCCTTAACATTTTCAAATAGAGAAGAATTGACAAAAAGTATAATACAGTCAACGAAATCCGTGCATATTTGTTTTACTGTACCAGAGTGAAATAATTCCTCCCTCACGAAGACACTTAAACCCCCGTTATTTCTAAAACACGAATTTCTTTTCAATCTGATACAATCAAAATGGACATAACCTGAGAGAAAATTATCATATTCGCCCTTAAAATTTCCCCATGTCTCTAGTAGACCTATAATATCATAATGCCTCACATAGTTTTTAAAGGAATAATCATTCGAAAATTTAGCTAGACCAGCGACATTCCAAGTAATTATGTTAAGGGAAAAGTTTAAACTGCCACAATTGTCATTACGACTGTCACATTGGCCTTTGTTTACATTTGGTCTTTATTGTTACTGTAAGTGATATAGCAACATTCAGTGCACCTATCTATGTTGTCCTTGAATTTCCTCCACCGTTACAAGAGCAAACCTATCATATAGAGAACTTAAACAAACACTGGGAAAAAGACAGTACTAGTAACGCCAGTAACCTCTTTTCAATATATTCTACTCTTTTAAAAGCAAACCCAACCATTTGGTATACTATTCATTTGCTGACTGCAAATTCTTTCAAATTGGATCAGATTTAGAATTTTTTCATTGGGTACTGGCGAATGGTTCTCCATGGTGGTTTTTGTCTATTATTTTACGAGTTTTTGGACATATTTAAAAAAATAGAAAGATCAGAATTAACAGTATGAGTAGTCTCATCCTGATCAGTCCTTTCTGCAAATTGGGATTTCAATTAGTTTTAAAGACCATTCAATCAATTATAAATACCTTTATAACACGAAAAATGGAATGCTGGAGAAATTGTCCCTGTGCAGTTTTTGGAATGATTGTAACGTTAAGATTTAAAGCTCAGATACCAAGAACTCTAGACTGACTGAGGAGGCGTGTTTTTCAAGAATCTAATTTTCTCAGAATTTGGCTATTGGTGCTTTATTTGCCTGGTTGGCAACATGAATATTGATATTGGTAGTGGGAGTGTTTTGGCCTCCTATATAATGTGGTGTAAGAGGCGCGATTTGGGGAGAGAGATGTGAGGACAGAGAGTGAATTAAAATCTCTGTAGAGAGCATGTTAAGATCAAGACAGAATGTGTTACCATCTCAATGAAGTGATAAGATCTTGAAGAAAGAACAAATGGTTTTAATAACTAAGAAGAGTTTTACTGAGTAACTGATTCACGTTTGAATATGATGTTTGGGTAGTTTACTTGTATCGTAGTGAATAAATACGTAGAATAGCAGATTCGTGTTTATATTATATTTGACGAACTAAAATTCACTATTCGATCGAGACAAAAGACGCATAATATTATATTTCATGTGTCTTTTTTTTAGAAATGTTATTGATAAAGAAATGTCGCAACTGAAAGGTGGCCCTTCAGATTTTGGGTCGAAAATTGTACAAACATGCAAAAAAATCATCTTTATACTCCCAAAGCCTTTTAATTTTCATTCATAAAACCCCAGTAGTCGAACACCGTCCAACAGGACAAGAAATTAGAGATTTACTACAGCCCAGGTCGACACCGACGGGGGACACGTTCTATTTTTAGATGATCAATTCACTCATTTACATACAGGAATACACAGATAAAGTTTCAAACATAGCGTCTGAAGAAGACATTATGGAAAATAATTATTACAATTTTGCTATGTAATGGAATTTAAGCGTTATGAGTCACGTGCCCGTCACTAGGCATTCCCGAAATGCTTTATTGATTTTTGGCGCTAAATCTAAAAATACCTTAAGAGGCTACGTAGCCTTTTAAGGGAATACCATCAAAAATTTTTTTTTTGTAATTTTATGAATTTAGAGGAAATATAATATAACGTTCATTTCATCAGCTTGCGGTTAACATGGGGAAATATTTGCTTTATATGGGAAAGGTCCGCGAAAATAACTCGTGCCTCACGGCACTCGTTATTTTCGCATACCTTTCCCTTTTTCGGCAAATATTTCCCCATATCAACCACAAGCTGATGAAATAAACTCTTCATGTTAGATATGTTACATGATTTCTCCAGAGGACAATTTCTCTTGACACCAAAAGATATGTCCATACATATATATTATGCAAAATGATTTACTTAGACAGCGAAAAAAAAAAAAAACCTACATATGCGAACAATGTAAAAATATGATATGAATTTACCACGTCTTTTAGAAATATACTGTCAACATCAAAAAGTGATTACTCCACCAACCTTGTCTCACCAGATCTTAAACAGGAGAACCTTCAAACACGACGCCAGAACGTTATTACTTCTTTAATTCCTCCGTATTTGAAGATACATAAAACTACAATAATTCATATTAATACAAAATGCACGTCTGACAATTTATAAATAAGAATTGGGAGAAAGATGAGTAGAATCTAATCTACATGTAAGTACCTTCGGCACTTTAAAAGGAATAAATCCAGAATAAACATTAATAAAAAGGAGAGGAATTTTCGGAGTTGTCCTTGAACAAAGTTTTGGAATTACTTAGATTGATTTCAGAAAATCTATTTTTAGAATAATGTAAAATACCCCAATATTCTTAACCCTTAATCCTCTGAGAGCCACTAAATGACGATTTGCGGACAATGTAGATTAAGATCAGGGCCTGTATTCACCAGCCATTCTTGAGAATATTCTTGGTCTTATTCTCCAAGGTTTTCTAAATTTGTAAGTAATACAACTTCTGATTGGCTAAACCATTCGGTTTAGCCAATCAGAAGTTGTATTACTTACAAATGTAGAAAATTCTGGAGAATAAGACAAAGAACGTTCTTAAGAATGGTTGGTGAATACAGGTCCAGACTGCACAGAACGTGCACTCTGATCTTGAATCTACACTTTCCGATAGGAGTATATGCCGTTCAAAAAAAACGTTAAAATAACAGTCCACGCAGGCTGACATAGGCTGAAACTTTTCGCTATATAGGTGATTTTTCTATATGCCCATTGACCATTCTATCTCATGATCAAGCTGGTTGTTAAAAAAAACATGGACATTATAGATCCATAAGTTTGTAATGGCTGACTTGGTACCATGGATCACGTAGTTGTTGCTCATTTATGTAGCAGCTTAAAGCGTTATAGTAAGCAATTCACAAATGATCGATGACGCTTGTTTTAATCTATACTGACGAAATGGCTGGAAAACATTAGATCCACTCTTTTCCAAATTTTAAGGACATACAGATGACAAATAGCATGGGTTCCAGCCCGATTTTTTCCCTTTTACATAATCAAACGTTATTTTGCCAAAAATCAGGTAATAATTACGAAAGTGATAAACTGTTTTGAAAAGATCTGTACGGACAGTGAAAGGAAAGTTCGACGATTTATTAAAACATTAAAGTACCTAAGTCTGAAATGATGGATTTTGACTTAAAAAGGTTGGAAAAACTTTTTTTTAGATTGGAAGGGAGGTGGGTTTGGTTACAGACATTTTTTTTCTTTTCCCACTCTGTTTAGTTTAAACTTTATTTTATTTCAAAAAAACTTTCATACACGGTACCATTTAACATGAACAGATAAGATGGGATTGGAAAACAAGCTTGTGGCTTATATTAATTCCTTTCCCGATAATATTTACAAAAGAAAAATTTTTACCATTGTGTAAGGTGTCATAGATAGGGATTTCTTTTTGTTTTAACCATGAATGAATGTTTAATTTTTTGTAAGATTACACTTACTCTTTTGGTTCACCATTACAAACGCAGTGCTGGCTATTCAATCCTCAGAAAAAAAGGGGGAAGCTTTTCCTTAAGTAGAAAACCTTTTGGTTGCTAAGATGAAACGATGTACCTCAGCAAATAATTGTTTGTTTTCATCTATTGTTAAACGATCGTTCCCAAGAAGTAAATTATTTGTAGTTAATGGACAAGGGAGGTTGGAAAAAATATTGATACGGATTTGTTGGTAACGACGACAGTGAATTAAGAAGTGATCAACTGTTTCCACCTGTCCACATTGGCAAAGAGAATTATCGACCAAATTTCTCCTGTGTAGATCATAGTTTAAAGAACTGCATCCAAGTCGTAATCTGGTGTGCAGAATTTGGCTTTTTCGTAAACCGAAATCAAATAAGGGGCATGATCTAACGCGATTGTTGTTCAATAGCATCTTAAATTGCTCGATTGTTGAAGAATTTCTCGTACTTTCGGGTAACAAGTTCCAGTCTCGAACTGTACGTGGCAGAAAAGTGGAATTGTAGAATTGTGTATTGGCTCGAACACTTCTTAAACGTCTTAAGTTGTATCTTTCATCGTCATTTTGGGAACTTTGACTGAGGCTGGTTAAATATGGCGGGGAAATTCCATTTAACATCTTGTACAACATTAAGAGACGGTGCTTCTTTCTTCTTTCAGTTAGAGTTTCCCATTTTAGTTCAAAAAGCAGTTTTTGAATATTACAATATTTAGTCGCACCGGTCACGATTCTCGCAGCCTCGTTTTGGACAGTTTAAAAAGTGTTATTTCTCAGGATGTGTCTGAAAGGGTTTGAACACCATCGCACAAAGAGGAAGATATAATTTACCTATTCCTTTTTTTCTCTCACGACTTTCAAGTTATTTTTTGTGCACAGTGTAATTACTTCTTACTAATAAGATATTACAGGCATAAAATTTCCGAAAATCTATTTGTAGAATTTGGCGAAAACCCTTACAGATCTAAGCAAGCGCGGCCTGTTACTTCATGAATGAGTCTAGAACTGATCTAGCTTTTAAAAAAACTCTACGAGGACGCCCTCCCTGTCTGTCTGTCAGTCACAAACAAGTGACCTCTCTGCAGACCAGGATTTTGTATGCCCACCTTAACGCGAATTTGTGGATACTACGCCTGACAAACAATTCACCGAATGACGTCCTATACATGTATAGCGAAAATTGTAGCCCAACGTTCTTGTCAATTTAAAGTAAATTGGTAACGTAACACAGGGTATTATAATCATTCTTTATTTCCCCCATACAGAAGATTTACAAAAAATAGATATGAAAAAAAGTCAATGCATACTCAACGATAAGCATAGAGAGAGATATAATAGAAATTTGGATTGATTCCAAATATTGTATAGACGAAATCCTTGTCTGACATAGACTGCAACCATATAAAAATAATTATTTTGGCCATATAACACTCTAGATAGCGTTTTCCATAAAGGAGGTAACAAGTGGCTCAATCAAAGTACAGCGTGTTAATAAGTGCTCAGTGACGCTTACATGTACATAATTTTCTCCACAACGTAACCAATCCATTTCATAGTGGGAAAGATACACAATCAGCTTGGCAACAGAAAAACAAGCACCTAGAAGTTTAGGGTGACATTTTGCATAGATCCATATAGGACAGGAATTATATTCTTGTTGAATCTGTCCATAGATAACAAAACTGATTGGTCGAAGTTCGAGCTTCTCATTCATTTATGTACTATCTACCCTTACTTGAAGTAATGGAGTTTTTCCACAAAAAATCATTAAGAAAAGAACCGTCTTCAACATATTCATAAATAATATCATGAAGGTTAAACTTGCGTAAAACAATAGCAATGTCATTGATTGTCACTCGAATACGTTATTTCGTAGTTCCATGTTCGGTCACAGCTTTTAACTCTTAGGCGCGACTCACTGCGCAGACGCACTGTCTGAATTTAGATCGAAGCTGTCCGGTAACCCCCCCGGTCTCACAGACCCCGATTTAATCCCGATTTCGAAAATTTCAAAATCGGCGCGAAATCGGCTAGCTTCGGGAGAGTCGTAGTGCCTCTTGACTCAAATCGGCATCAATTCGGCATCAAAAATAAATCGGGACAAAAATTTCAACATGCGCAAATTTTTCTCCCGATTTGGAAAATCGTGCCGAAATCGGCGCACCTCGGTGTACCTCGTACTAAGTCGTCGTTGTTCGTAGTAAGCAAATCGGCATTATTCGGCGTTATTCGGTCCTATTTCGGCGTACCTACCTCGGCGATGAACCCCGAATAAGGCCGATGTACTACGAGTAACTCCCGATTCTCGCCGATGAACTACGACGAGATACGCGACTAGCATCACGAGCTACACCGACCTACACCGAATAACTACGAACTGCTACGATATCATCCCGTAGTACTACGAAGTACCCCGAATTCCGATTGGTATAAAAAGGCGAATCAACTTTGAAAACAATTCATTTGCAGATTTTTTCCAAACCTTTAAACGAGACGCTTCCCTATACTTCGATACAATGGGACCAAAAAGGGGGCTTTCGAAGAAAAAGCAGTCAGGTACAACAGATATGCCTCTTCCATCGAGCACCCAAGCTCCACCATTAAGCACAGAGAATTAACCTGACCCTGATTTTATGCCGGATCAGCCAGTTGTCCCGCAAAATGAGTTTGAGGATGACGTCTATATAATATCCATATGATAACTGATTTTGTTTTTTGCTGTTAATCACGGAATTTATACCCATTGGACGAAATCGGGGCATAATCCTGAAATAAGATTTGAAACTCGTAGTCGATTCGGATCTATGGGCGTATGTCGCTGTAAATCTTTGTGCATCGTAGTCCATCGTAGTAAGAAATCGGGATAATCGGTCTAGATCGTACTGTTTCGTAATAACTCGGCTCCTAAACTCGGCGTACTTCGGAATAAAATCGGGGCAAAAGCGTAGTAAATCGTATCGCATCGTAGTTTTTCGCAGCCCATCGGGAACACACCGATGTATGTCTAAAAATAACCCTCGTCCAAGGATGATCGGAGAAAAACGGCTTGAATTCGTGGTAAATCGGAGAAAATACGCTCTCCCGAAGCACTACGATTATTTTGGAAATCGGGGTCTGTGAGACCGGGGGGGGTAAGGAGATAATCCCCCCCCCCAAAAAAAAAAACACACACACACACACACACACACACACAAAAACAAAATTGGGGGTATACTATCGGAATGGAATTTTCATCTGAATCTATTTAGCAGGATATGACTTTTAAAGATAAAAATGCAATGTGAGTAGCTTGCTGTCGGCGGAGACATAGATCGATAATTCATAAACGTGTGAAGGATCATAAATTCTTTATTAAACATTTCGTAAGTATGACATGTCAATATAATAGTTAACAAATTTTCGCAGGGATTTATAATTCAGTCCATTACCACACAATCCCGTGTTTTAACCCTTTAATTGCTAAGCGCGACTAGCTGAACTTTAGCGGACAGTGTAGATCAAGATCAGACTTCACAGAAAGTGCAGTCTGATCTTTGATCTACACTGTTCGATAAGGAGATATTAGTCCCCAAAACATAATTTTGTAACAGCAATATTTGGGTTATCTATATGGTATTGAAAATTTAATTTTAATAATAGCAAGATAAGATTCATTTAATCCCCTTTTGATAAAGAATGGCTGTTATGTATATTGTAAAAATTGTATACTGGGTGTGAGTTTGGTCCCTTGAGGTGATAATAAGAATTATATACATGTATATACTGATTTTGAATTTTAGGCACGAAATTCTCGAACCTTCCCAAAACTAGCCAAATCTTTCCCAATTCTACCAAGATCTCTCCCATATCTACCGGAATCTCTCCCAATTCTACCCAAATATTTTCCAAATATACCTAAATCTTTCCCAAATCTTTCCAAGATCCACACAAATCTACCCAAATCTTTCCCAAATCTACCCAAATCTTTTCCAAATCTACCCAAGATTTTCCAAAATTTCTCCAAATTCTATCCAAATCTTTCCCAAATCTACCCAAATCTTTCCACAATCTCTCCAAAATCTACCCATATTTTTACCAAATTTTTGCCAAATCTTTCCAAAATCCTCCCAAGTATCTTCAAAACTTGTTCACAAATATATCCCAAATCTTATCCATCAATTATCAAGAAATCGACTTTGGAAGGGAATTTGACTATGTCAGGTTGTGTACTTTAATATTAGAATTTGGGTGGCATTTTTCAAATACACTTGTCGAATCCATTATCTTCCGTTGGACGGCATTCTACAAATACACATCTATCTCACTTGGGCATTCTGGGTACAGATCTGGACTACTTTTCAGTGCAACAACCGTAATTTTGAGTTTCAAAATGAAATAAACATTTACTGAAAAAAACGCTACCTGATGTGATTCATTCAGCTATGATTGCCTAGATCATGTAACCAACCTATGCATCGGCCATTTATCTAAACAGCCCGTACATGTTTGGGTAATAGAATAATAGCTTTGGTACAAGCCCTAGTTTTCCCAGGTATACGGGGATGGGTGATGCGTCATAGCAGACAGGTCAAATCTTCGAAGAATAATTACGACATGCGCAGACAATGGTGTCGAATCGTCGAAGAAAATGACAAAATTTTAGGCTGGTCAAAATTGAAAACACTCGCAGGTGACAAAGTAAATGTAACTCAAAGTTTGAAATTTGTTTCCAGCGGGGTAGAAAACAATGTGGGAAAAGGAGAAAATGCTGGTCACCAGCATTTTTTCCTTTTCCCACAATGTTTTCAAAAGGCTTCTGTCTCAGGCTCGTAAAAACTAGGGATTGTTTGGTAAAGGGTTAAAGTAGGGGTAACATGGTAAAGGATCACAAAGGTGAAGCTAAATAATCATATTTCATGTGGATTTTTAGTCTGAACAGTTAAAGGTCTCTGAGAAGTCAAGAATCATGGAACTGCTTGAAGAGCAGATGGCGAGGGAGGCCCAGAGGTTGGAAGATTTGAAGAAGAGAGGTGACATGGTGAAGAGGATGAAGAGTCCTCCGCCAGCCCCAACAGTGGAGCCAAGCACCGGTAAGCTGTTTTGTTTGTAGCTTTGACATTGTGGGAAAAGGAGAAAATGCTAGTAATCAGCGTTTTTCCTTTTTCCACAATATTTTTAAATCGCCATTCTGTCAAGAATGGCAGATTTATTGCGGTCGGGGAGGTAGGGTGAAATGGGTTAAAAGTTGAAAGCGGATTCCTGAGTCTTCATGGTTTTTTCAAGATAGGATGAACCTAATAACTTGAATTTCCGTGCAACACTATCGTAACTCTGAATAAACCTTACAGCTTTTTACGATGTGGTTGTAATCACTCATTCATGTGTTCATCCGCAGAAAAAAAAATGACTGATTAGAAACTGTCGCCGTATCTGAAAATGTTTGATTAATACATGGTTAGAAATAAATTTTGAAATCATGCGTTTGTTTGATTTATTCTCATATGTCTCTTTTTTGAATTAAATTCGTTGGTTTGAATTTTTGAAACGCGTATGAATCAAATAACATGCGGGGAGCTAATGACGTCATAACGCGCCTTGCAAGCGAGGAAAAAGGATCTCTACAACTTTCACGCATCAGCTAGTCCATCCATCTTAAATACGTCGGTAAGTGAAAGTGGTTATTTTCTATTTGCTTGGTTCTACTTGATAGTGCGCCTGTCCTACGATTATTAAACTTTGTGGTAGGAAAAATAATTCTGTTGACCCAGTTTCTGTTCGCAGTGTTGTGGTGTCGCCATTTTTTATTTCTCTCGTTTTGATAATGGTCCCATTTACCGCAATGCATAGATGCATGACAGCCATTCCATCGATTGAAGTTGAAATAAATCAGGTGAAATTAACTACGACATTGACCTAATCCAAATTACTATACAAATCGATATCGCTAGAACTATATCTGACTACCCGAATATATGTACACTTTCGATAACATCACGAATTGTCGGCTAGACAAAATTTGTCAAGTAACTTGGCAAAACTTTAGAAAAGCGAAATTACGGACGACCATTGACCCCTTTATATCGTGAATGTTCTAAATGCTCAACTGAATCATGAGCGCAGGTAAAATCTACGAATTTAGTATAAATTCATCTCTCTTTTTTTTTTTCCCAAAGGAAGGGGGTCAACTCGGCCTGCTACACGTTCGGCCCATGAATCAACTCGGCCTAGTGTCATCTCGGTCCAGTTAAATTGCATTTGGCAAAATGAGGTATCAGATATGAAATTTATTTAAATTTGTATACTTTAGGTATAATAAGTGATTCTGAGATGGTATAATGTTTGAGTATGTACTTGTCAGAATATGGCAGAAAGAGCATTCAGTTACAAATGGTTGAGGTGTTCAGCTAGTGCTCATAAACATGTCATCTCATTCTTACCAGTATTCTTTTACAGGTATGTGATATCCTTAGATCAATGATAAAATTATCTTGAGTTTGATGAAATTATCTTTAGAAACTAATTATTGAAAACATTATTAATTTTATTGAATGATTCATCAAACATGTTCTTAAGTTGATTAAAGACATTTGCTAATCCATGTAAGTAAAGTAAAGTTTTCATACTTAGGGTTATTTAATTTGATAAAAACAAATGTTTTCTTGTTTTGTATTTTTTTGATCTATGCACAACCACAAGATGATAACATAATTGACCTCTTTTTATCATTCTGGACCCTCGACTTTCATTTTAAATTGGTACCAACTTGCTTTAATTATTTCAGTCTGGCAAGAACTTTTCTAATTTGGTGAAAGTGATGGCCTAAGGAAAAATAGCCACGGAATCCTGTGTGTACCTTTCAACCAATTAAATGATCAGAAGTCTTATACCCTCATATTAGATCAGAGCATTTAGTCTTTGCATGGGTATGTCTGCCGGAAGGAATTTAAAGGTGGCCCTTCAGATTTTGGGATCAAAATTTTACAAAAAAGTCATCCTTATACTCCCAAAGCCTCTTTTCAGCCAACAACAAGAGAAATTAGAGATTTACTACGGCCCAGGTTGACACCATCAGGAAACACTGTCTATTTTTATGCTCCCCGAAAGGCAAGGATATAGTCCCGCTTCGTCTGTCCATCTGTCCTTCCGTCCGTCCGTCCGAAATCATTTCCCCACAACCCCTGGACCAAATTGGATAAAACTTCATATATGAACTCCTTAGGGTAAGGTGCCGATATAACTTTCCTGGTTTTTCCATTTGACCCCATGTCATGGAAAAAAGGGGCTTAATGCAAAATTGCATTTTTTTACTAATATCTCATTCAGTTTTTGTCAAAATTTCATGAAACTTCATGGTTATATTGTTTATGGAAAGGTTCAGCATAGGCTATTGCTATTTTTAATCTAGGCGTTTTTTAAGTTAACGTTCTGTCACGGAAAAAGGGGTTTTCTTGCAAAATTCCAATTTTTACTAATGTCTCATTCAGTTTTGTTCAAAATTTCATTAAACTTCATGGTTATATTGCTTTTTCAAAGTTTCACCATGTGCTCTTGTTTCTTTATCTATGTGTTTTTCAATTTGACCCTCTGTCTTGGAAAAAGGGGGTTTCTTGTAAAATGCCAAGGAAAAAGGGGCCTTATAGCAAAATTGCAATTTTTACTAATATCTTGTTCAGTTTTTGTCAAAATTTCGTGAAACTTAATGGTTATATCTTGTTTTACAAGTTTCATCATGTGCCCTTGTTATTTTCAATCTATAAAATATTAATGCGCAAATACCTCTTTCCTGGTTTCTCAATTTGAGACTGCATCACAGAAAAAGGGGACTTCATGGAAAAATTTAATTTTCACTTGTATCTCCTACATCTGTGCTCAAAACTTTGTGAAATTTCAAATTTGAACTTGTTTGAATGTTGCCCAGGTACCTCTCTTCCGGTTTCTCAATTTCAGGCTGCAACATGGAAAAAGGGGGCTTCATGTAAAAAAATCCTTTTATGTAATATTTACTACATGACTGCTCAAAATTTTATGAAATTTCAAAATTTGAATTATTATCAAAAAATGCCAAAAATCACACACCAGTTGTATTTATTTCAATGATGCAATATTACCTTATGGGAAAAGAGGGCTTAAAGGGGTCTTAGTGGGCTTATTGTCCTCTACAAGTTTGTCTTGGCTATCTCTTAAGATAGTAATTGCCTTTTCACTTGAATTTTTGGGGAGCAGGAACAGGTCCTTTTAGGATAAAAGAAGTAAATTTATATCAATTTTATATATTTTATGACAAGCACTTGTTCGGGGAGCATAACCCGTCTCTGACGGCTCTTGTTACATGAGCAACTCGCTCATTTACATACTGGAAATACGCAAAGGAAGCTTTGAAATAAACATAGCATTCGAAGAAGACATTATGGAAAATAATTACATGCTTGTTATGTTATTGAATTTAAGCGTCACCAGTCACATGCCAGTCTTTTGACATTCCCACAATGCTTTCTTAAAATCTAAAAATACTTTAACTCATTACCAAACGACAATATTTTAGGCTTGTCCAAATCGAAAGCGTTTGCAGACGACAAAATAAAAGTTACTGAAATTTGTTTTGTGAAGAGTAGAAAACATTGTGTGAAAAGGAGAAAATTCTGGTTACCAGCATTTTCTCCTTTTCTCACAATGTTTTCTGTATAGGCTTCTTTCTCAGGGTTGTCAAAAGAAGGGATTGTGTGGTAATGGGTTAAGAGGCTACATAGCCTTTTAAGGGAACACCATCAAAAAAAAGTTTTCTTTGTCATTTTGTGATTTTTAATTTATCAGTCTCAATACCAGTTAAGTTTTACTTTAAGTCGTATACCCACCTTGGACATGGATTTTAATTTTTTAAGAGTTGGTTTATGGGCTTTGAAATTGCATACTTGTGTTATTTGTGGTATGGCTTGATTGTTGGGTGCGATACCAGGTTAACTTTAAGTCATGTAGAGGCCATTTTCAAATTATAAATTTATGATCATTAAAAAAAAAATGAATAAGTATAAGACATATCTGTGTTTAGAGTTCATATGTCACATATTAATCTACTTTTATAAAATAGTTTTGCACTATGTATCCAAAGCTATGAAATTATTTTTTCTTTTATTTCTGTAGGACAGCCTTGCCACCAAAGTAAGGGTTAACTCGAAAGAAGTAGATGTGAGAACAATAACACTGGATGATGGGACCAATAACATGAAGGTGGGCCTGTGGCAAAATCTGTCAAGCCATGCAGTTACCCTCGGAGATGTGGTAGAAATTATTAAATAACAAACGTTATTTGCAACGAAAAACACTATGATAATGAAGACTCTGTGTCATCAACTCAATACATAGAAATTGAGGTAAGATATGTTTCTTATACTTACTGGTTGAAAAAAAAACAAACTATTAAGCATGCATTCCATTTATTTTGCTAATACTGATTTCAATAAAAACCTAAGATATCACTTGATATCTGTTTAAGAATTCTAAAGTAAGGGCAAGAATAGATGATATTCGTAAATTAGTCTTTTTTATACTCTTTGAAAAAATTCCCCTTCATACTGAAAGATATTTTGAATTAAGTGGAATGGTTAGTGGGGAAAAATGTGCACATAATCCCCACATCCTAGAATTGACACTTATTGCTGTAGCTATAGAATCATTACAAAATTTACAAAATATTAATTTTAAAAACATAGATTCGAAGGGAGAAAAGCTAAAAGCTGGTAACTGATTTTTCAAAACTCAAATTTATGATAAATGACTGTTTTTAGAGATAACCCGAGGTATTACTATATAGCTTCGGTGTTGTTAGCAATGTGCAAAACTTTAACATTTTGTAATATCTGTAATTATCAAGAATAATTATATGTTCACTAATCTCATTAAAATCAAATCTCAAAACCATGGCTTTCTTATCATCTTTCACATGCTATAACAAAAAAATTTTAGACTGGGTCTAAATCGAAAGTATTTGCAGACAACAAAAAAAATATGAGTGGAAAATACAAATTTGGGTTTGGAAGGGTAGAAAACATTTTGTGAAATGGAGAAAATGCTGCATACCAGCATTTTCTTCTTTTCCCACAATGTTTTCAGAAGGCTTCTCTCTTAGGGTCATTAAAAGTCCAGACCTTGAATTAGATTTGTCCCATAAGAGCATTTGAGATCTAACTCTTTCCCAAATAATCACATGTTTTAACAATCCAGAGTTATAATCTAGGGGAAAAGGAGAAATTGATTCTTACAGGCAATTTTGGCTTTTCTCACTTTTTTCTTTGAAATTGTTGTCTGCAACTTCGATGCACATTGACCAGTGTAAAACTTTGTCATCTGATAATGGGTTAGAATTGGACCTAAAGAGGAATATAGATAAAGATATGCACCATCATTCTCTTTTTGTTTCTGACAGGTAACCAAATTGCCAAACAAGGAACTGACAACAACAAATTTTTGAGGTAACATGGAATCTTCCATGGTTACAGAAAATGATGGAATCTGCATCATTGATATTGATTTGCTTGTTGCAGGATTTTCATGTCCCATGGAAGATTTTTATTTGCTTCTTCCAAAAGATGTGAATTTCTCAGCTAGCAGCAATTCCATCGAGTCTTTTGTTGCTTAAGAGAAAAAGAGTTTGTAAAATGTGTTAAATTAATTTGTTTGGATCTGTAATTGCCATTTAAGTCTTTACCAAACGACAAAATGTTAAACTGGTTCAAATTTAAAGCATGTGCAGACAACAAAATGAATGTAAATGAAAAATTGAAATTTGTTTGGAAAGGGTGAAAAACATTTTGGGAAAAAGGAGAAAATGCTAGTCACTGACATTTTCTCCTTTCCCCAAAATGTTTTCAAAATGCCATTTTTTTCAGGATCTTTTATTGTCAGGATTGTGTAGTAAAGATTTAAAAAAAAAAAACATGAAATACATTAAGTTATTTGTTACCCTCTGCATGCGGTGCCATCATTTCAAATGAAACTGTAATTTGCTTTATCAATATTTTTACATCAAAAAGGACTTCACAGATACGCTTAAATGAGCCTGTGTTCGATGTACTCTTATATAGAGGATGCAAATTTCAAATGTTTGCTTGCTCTATTCAGTAAAATTTCCTTTAGTGTCAGAACCAAAGAGCAGTTATAAACCCTCTCCCTCAAAGGAAGAGATAAGCCAAACTTATAGGGTGAAGGTTTATCCCTTTTCTTTGATTCAACTGCGTTGGAAAGTGGGTTAATTTTTCAACAACAACAACAACAAAAAATGCACACACAGGAAAAGGGGCTTATAGAAATTTACCAAATTCTTAAACACATTCAAGTACAATTTTCATCAAGTTCTCTTTAATGTTCATAGAATGATAAGTGTTCCATCATAAAGGAAGGTTACTTTTGACATTGAGTTTATGACATTGGAAAACACAGGAAAGGAGATGTTAAAAAGGTTTGACAGCCAGTAAAGTGTGTGGGACCCTATGCCTCTTGTTATCTCTGTTAATTTTTTTCATTCAAGGGTATTTTTTTTTTTAATGATATATATAGTGTTTTCACTGAATGTTTATTTCATGCACCTTGACTGCAATTATATAACTATTTTGGTACTTTACATGTAACAAACAATCTCTTGTTTTCAAAGTCTTGGGAAAGAGTATGCTGATTCAGTTCTGAAACTTCCAGTTTGAAAATGCACCTTGACTGCAGTTATATAACTATTTTGGTACTTTACATGTAACAAACAATCTCTTGTTTTCAAAGTCTTGGGAAAGAGTAAAGGAAAACAACCTGTAGCAAGCATTTTCACATACAGTGTCTCTGATAGATGAGGCTAAACTTACTATATGCTGATTCAGTTCTGAAACTTCCAGTTTGAAAACAAAACAGAAAAAAACGGGAAGTCGCGAGATATGCAATGCATGATGAGTGAATTTTAGTAATTTTTTTTTTTATATCAGATTTGGTTATACCCAGTAAGATTTACAAGATCTGTCTAGAAATAGCAAATTAATTTTACTAAAAGCTCTGTCTTCAAGTAAAAGCTCAGGTTATTTTATGGTATGGTCAAATTTTCATCATTATCTTGTAATGTTTTCTTAACCCTTTACCCCATAAGGCATTTCTATGGTATCTCTAATTGACCCTAAATAACAGCAAGGATGAAACCGTTTCTTATGTGTATATGACACCTTTTGATAGCATAGAAAACATTGTGACAAAAGGTGAAATTGCTCATCACGAGCAATTTCACTTTTTGTCACAATGTTTTCAAAAGGCTCCTACAAGCAATGCGTAGAAACGAGTATCTACGGGGTAAAGGGTTAAAGCTGCTTTAATTTTTTTGTACCAAGCATAATTGATATTGTGCTAATAGTTTACTTTTTAAGTAAACAGTTTATATTTTTTCAATTTAATTTGTTGTTGTTCATTTAGTCCACCATAATGAGGTGTTTTTGTCCTGGACAAAAAAGCTGTTTTAGTTAGCTACTGGAGAAGTGTTCTAAATAAAAAGTTTTTGACAATACAAATGAAATTCTGTTCCCTTTATGCAGCTAAACAATGTATTGGATCACAATTACATAAAAAATGTATAACCTAATAGCAGAGATTCGCTTAAAAGGGTTTCCATATTAGCTCGACTACTCTGGAACATAAAGTTGAGGTATTGTCATCACCTTGGTGTCCACTAAGTATAAGTTAGCTGTTTGAATGCTGAACAAAATTAGAACTTTATTTTATGAGGAAATATTTTGTTGTTGAGCTTGTAGCTTTAATTGTATAGCCATCCGTCTGTATGTATTGTCTGTATTAATCCTGAGCATAAATCCAACCTTTGTTGGTGGATTTCAGAATTATTTGGTCATTTTGTATTCCATTATGAAGTGATCTCTTGGGTCAGTCCACTGTCAAGGTCATATGTTTTAATAAGCCAAAATCAGCTTGTGCAGAGCGTCACTCTTATATTTATACTTGGATTGGGGAAAAAAGGGTGTACTTGTTCTTGATGTTTAGGTGTACCACTTGAATTATTCTTTGAGGTCAAAAATCTTCTAAATCTTCAAGCCCTTCAAGAAATGACGATTTTCAGGACCTTCAGTCCTTTGATTAATGTTTTCTATCTCAGGGTTGTCAAAAGTCATCACTGTCTGGTAAAGGGTTAAGATACTTCAAACTTGGGCATGGGAGGCTCAGTGGTAAATGTAGTACTGGTTATCTGGCTTCTCAGGCCTCGCTTGATGCACTGGGTTCTTCAAGGAAGTGCCCTTTGGCAAAACACAATATAGTCCTAGGCTAGTACTTGTGAAAACCAGGAAATACAAAAATAAGCAAGTTGTCACCCTGATATGACTGGAATAATATATAGCAGCATATATAACAACACATTTACATTCTTATTTTGGTCCTAGAACTCTTACAGAAAAAGACCTGCAGCCTAGCATTGGTTTCTTCATATAGCGGTATTTTTATTTTCTCAACAGGAAAGATGGATCTATACAAGATAGCACTGCAAGTCCGAGAAGCTAACAAGATAAGCCAGTATTTGAAGAAACACACTGTAAGACAACTCTTTTTTATTAGCTCACCTGAGCACAACGTGCTCAAGGGGAGCTTTTAGGATCACCCGGTGTCCGTCGTGCGTCGTCCGTCGTGCGTTGTCAACAATTCTTTAAACATCAACTCCTCCTAAACCGCTGGGCGGATTTGGACCAAACTTGGCAGGAATGTTCCTTGGGAGGTCCTCTTTAAAAGCTGTTCACAGAATTTGATTCCATCAAAAACTCTGGTTGCCATGGCAACCAAATGGAATTATTTAGCAAATTCTTTAAAAATCTTCTCCTCTGAAACCGCTGGTCGGATTTTGAAATTATTTCACAGATATGTTCCTTGGGTGACCCTTTTCAAAAATTGTTCGTGAAATTTTGATCCATCAAAAATTGTGGCTCTGGTGAATGGGGCTACTTGCACTATACAGAAATCAAGGAATTCTTTAAAAATCTTCTCCTCTGAAACCACTGGTCGGATTTTGAAATAATTTCACAGTTATGTTCCTTGGGTGACCCTTTTCTAAAATTGTTCGTGAAATTTTGATCCGTCAAAAAATGTGGCTCTGGTGAATAGGGGCTACTTGCACTATACAGAAATTAAGGAATTCTTAAAAAATCTTCTCTGAAACCACTGGTCAGATTTTGAAATAATTTCACGGATATGTTCCTTGGGTGACCCTTTTCAAAAATTGTTCGCGAAATTTTGATTGGTCAAGAAACATGGCTCTGGTGAATGGGGGCTACTTGCACTATAGGGAAATGAAGAAATTCTTAAAAATTCTTCTTTTCTGAAACCTCTGGATAGATTTTAAAATAATTTCACACAGATGTTCCCTAGTTGACCCTTTTAAAAACCTGTTCGCGAAATTTTGATCCGTCAAGAAACATGGCTCTGGTGAATGGGGGCTTCTTGCACCATATACAGCAATGAAGAAATTCTTAAAAATTCTTCTTCTCTGAAACCGCTGGTCAGATTTTTAAATAATTTCACAGAGATGTTCCTTGGCTGACCCTTTTCAAAAAGTGTTCGCGAAATTTTGATCTGTCAAGAAATATGGCTCTTGTGAATGGGGGTTTCTTGCACTATACAGAAATGAAGAAATTCTTAAAAATTCTTCTTCTCAAAAAACGGTGGTTACTTGCGCTATAGGGAAATGTAGAAATTCTCAAAAATTTTTCTTCTCTCGAACGGTTTGTCAGATTTTGAAATAATTTCACAGATATGTTCCTTGGGTGACCCTTTTCAAAAATTGTTCGTGAAATTTTGATTCATCAAGAAACATGGCTCTGGTGAATGGGGGCTACTTGCACTATAGGGCAATGAAGAAATTCTTAAAAATTCTTCTTCTCTGAAACGGCTGGTCAGATTTTGGAAAATTTCCACAGAGATATTCCTTTGGTGACCCTTTTCAAAAAATGTTCGTGAAATTTTGATTCATTGAGAAACATTGCTCTGGTGAATGGGGGCTACTTGCACTAAATGGAAATGAAGAAATTCTTGAAAATTCTTCTTCTCTGAAACGACTGGTCAGATTTGAAAATTGTTTCACGGAAATATTCCTTGAATGGCCTTTTTCAAAATTTATTCGCGAAATTTTGATAGGTCAAGAAACATGGCTCTGGTGAATGGGGGCTACTTGCACTGTACGGAAATTAAGAAACTCCTAAAAATTCTTCTTTTTTGACACTGCTGGTCAGATTTTGAAAGGACCTTTACAGGTGACCTTTTAAAAATTGCTTGGCAAAATAATGATTTTGTTTCCAGTGTTAGAATACCTTAAAAAAAAAAAGGCTATGGTCCTCTAAAAAATTCAGGTGAGCGATCCAGGGCCATCTTGGCCCTCTTGTTTTTAATTTTACTGAATTTCTTAACCATATGAAACAATTTTGCCAAACAACTCATGAAAACATACTCTTTATTTACTAAATTGATGACAAATTAACTCATTACCAAACAACAAAATTTTAGGATTGTCCAAATCGAAAGCATATGCAGACATTAAAATAAAAGTGACTGAAAATTTGAAATTTGTCTTGTGAAGGGTAGAAATCATTGTGGGAAATGTAGAAAACAGCATTTTCTCCTTTTCTCACAATGTTTTCAATAGGCTTCTTTCTTAGGGTTGTTAAAAGTAGGGATTGTGTGTTAATGGGTTAAATACTCAAAAGAAATTGTTTATATTCAGGTTTTTAGTAGAGAGGATTATTTGGAGAAAGATGAAATGAAGACCGTCATCAAAGTGACAAACAAGAAGCTGGACGTGTGTACGTACTGGAGTTTGGCGAAATTTGAAGAGAAACTTTTCCAGATCCGGGACCTTTACCAGGTAAATAATGTACAGAAACACCCGTTTTAGTGGCCATCTTGTTTTACCCTTTACCTTTATCCCTGGGTTTTTTTACCAGCCTGAATAGCTCAGTTGGTAGAGCGTAGGACTTGTGAGGGTGTGGGTTTGATGCCCACGGCTGGCCATCTAAAATTAGTAATAGTCTTTTGGATGAGATGTTAAACCGAGGTCCCATGTGACAGTGCTATACACCGAGCATGTTAAAGTACCAGGCGAAACTTAGGATGGATTTCTTCCTGTATCTGGACTTCCTGTATCTGCACTATCCCCTGTAACAATACTAACAGCCTTCAGGGGGCATTGCCCATATAGGAAACGGGTGGTACCATAAATAAACAAATTCAGTCAATCAGTCCCTGGTTTTTATGACCCTGAGATAGAGGCCTTTTCAAAACATTGTGGGGAAAGGAGAAAATGCTGGTAACCAGCATTTTCTCCTTTTCCCACAATGTTTTCTACCCAGCTGGAAACAAATTTTCTATTTTTTGAGTTACATTTATTGTCATCTGCAGGTGCTTTCAATTTGGAGCAGTCTAAAATTTTGTTGTTTGGTAAAGGGTTTAATGTTTGTGTAATGATCCTGTGTTTCAACCAGTAACCAAACTGTCATAAGTATTCATTCATATTTTCATTTCATTATTCATTTGTAATACATTATACAGAAAAGAGCAGTACTATCAAATAGCTATGATACCACTGAAGAAATGACTAGAAACAAAGCTTTACATACAGAGATTTCCCCAATTTTCTGGATAACAATTCTTGCAAGTATAGAAGACCAAAAGTAGAAAAAGTTGGGAAATTGTCATTGATTCACGACAGAAGTGAAAAATGACCTTTCTTGGCTTGATCAACATGGAAGCCTGGGTTTGAGCCCCAGTGGAAGTACTTGATGTATCTTTGGAGTATTCTTGTGCAAGACAAGTCAAAATCCTAGCCTAGCACTAGTGAACTCAAAAACGTATAAGAATTTGCGACCTGCTATTGTGATATGGCACAACCCTGACAAAAAAAAAAAAATGTTAAAAAGGATGTAAAACACTATTGGCTCAATCAACCAACCAGTCAGCCTTTCTTGACCTGTGGATTCATTACACCCCAGCAAAACAAATGTTTTCGGGGGTATACTGGAATCAACCTGTCTGTGTATCCATTCTATGTTGATCTGTGTATCCCTCTGTGTACAAATAATTGCCTCTTTCTTTAAAGCACTGGCGGGATTATTAGGTCACATTCAATGACAGCTTTAATTATTTCTGTTTTCAGAATGAAAGTGACACTTCCACGGATGACGAAGTATTCAATGACCCGAGGGACCAGTGGGGCCGTGACAGTGTTTCAAATTCCCCTAACTCTCCTAAGTATGTTTTTCTTATTTACAGATGTTCGAAAAGCGATTCCATTACTGCTAAACCCTTAGGCCGCTAAGCCCGACTCGCTGACCTTTTGCGGACATTGTAGATCAAGATCAGACTGCACATTCTGTGCAGTCTGATCTATGATCTACCCTGTCCGATAATTAGATATCATTCCCCAAAACATAACTTTGAAATAGCTATATTTGGGTTTTCAGTATCAAATTGAAAATTTGATTTTAGTTTAGTTATTCAGCAGGATAACGGTTAACTCTTTCCCATACGACAATATTTTGGACTAGTCCAAACTGAAAGCATTTGCAGACAACAAAATAAATGTGAAATAAAAAATTGAAATTTGACTTTGAAAGGGTAGAAAGGGTAGAAAATACTGTGGGAAAAGGAGAAAATGCTGGTTACCAGCATTTTCTCCTTTTCCCACTATGTTTTCAAAGGCTTTCTCTCTCAGGGTCATCAAAAGTCGGGAATGTGAGGTAAAGGGTTAAATATATGTGAAGCATCTCTGTTGAAAGGGGGCTTAATGCATCTGCAAAAAGTTATGATCTATGTCATTCTGCACAGACAATTTTTGCTTTTTGTGAATTTTCTGCATGTCTCAAGGACTATTCTACATGTGGATTCAGGTGTTGGTTGGACTAAGTGGATCTTATGGATCCAATATTGTTATGGGAGACCACTCTTTCATGCATGGCTTCGTCCACGATTTAAAGAACAATACCTAACAACTGCATTAGGGAGGTATCTCTTTAGCTCAGTGGTTAAGGAATTGGCCTTTCGTCAGGGCATTCTAGGGTTTGAATCCTGCCTGGTCCCTGTATTTTGTCTGACATGCGCTTGTCCATTTGTTTCTTTGTTGCGGACTTTGTTTGTAAGATAGGGGCTTGTCCGGGATTGGCCATAGAGCCATTAATCCCATTTGTTCATTTGTTGTCCAAACACAGACTTTCTGCCTAATAAGGCTTTGAGTCATCAGTATATGTTGACTTTAAGAGGGGGTGTGTTACGGGAGACCACTCCTTCATGCATGGCTTCGTCCTGATTTAAATACAATACCTAAAAATTGCGTTACGGAGTTATCTCTTTAGCTCAGTGGTCATGGTATTGACCTTTCATCCGTGCGTTCCTGGGTTTGAAACCTGCTCGGTCCCTATATTTCTGTTATGCATTTGTTCATTTGTTTCTTTGTTACATACTTTGTCCGTAAGAATATCATGTGATAACTTGCTTGGTAAAATTCACCTCAGAGATTAAGGCCCAATTTACTAGAGCATGGCATGAATGTATTCGAAAGTTATTGAAAAGATTTGACAACATTTGCCTTTAGGCAAGACGACTCGGAGCTCTAACCCAGCACGGAGGAAACCCAGGTCATACATAAAAAAAGTGACATGTCACAGTTATATAACTGAAATAATGTTGATAGTGCTGTAAAACACAAGTCAGTGAATAGACCTTTATCTGTAGGTCAGGTCAATGAAACTCGAGATTGTTTATGACAAATGGTTGAAGGAAATGACTTTCTTACAGTTTCCAGAGCTTTAGATAAAGGGAGTGATTTTGATATCAAAATTAAAAAATATTAATTATTATCCTCTAAAACCTATGTTGTGGGTACTCATTAGAATCGTCTCTTCAAGACGATTCTTATGAGTACCCACAACATAGGGTTTGGAAGAAAAGTAATGGATTTACAATGCCATCGCCCCCTCTTATCTGGAGCTTACATTTTCACAGTTCTGGTCGTAGAAGATCTGCCCCTTCCCCAGGACTCTGCAAGGCTCTGCTTTCCAGTACATCAAGTTCTGTGTGTATACAAGGTAAGAATGTGTCTTTATGCTACCTTTGCACTTCATCTTTTACCACACAAAGCCCACTTTTACTTTATTACCAAACGACAAAATTTTAGATTTGTCCAAATTAAAAGCATTTGCAGATGAAAAGATAAAAGTGACTGAAAACTTAAAATATGTTTTGTGATCGGTAGAAAACATTGTGGAAAAGGAGAGAATGCTGGTTACCAGCATTTTCTCGTTTTCCCACAATGTTTTCTGAAGGCTTCTTTCTAAGGGTCATCAATCAAAAGTAGGTATTGTGTGGTAATGGGTTGAAGACCCAGACAGCTTTTTTAAACATTGCGGGAAAAGGAGAAAATGCTCATAACCAGCATTGTCTCCTTTTTTCCAAAATGTTTATAGGCCCTTCTGAAGAGAAGTTTCAATTATTTAGGTTTCATTTTGCTTGTTATCGGCAAATGCTTTTAATTTGGGCCACTCTGAAATTTTGTTGGGTTGTAAAAACTTAAATGTTACATCATTTGTGACTAATGCCTATCCAAGTAGCACATTCAGAAAGGTAACCTTACTCTGGCATACACCTTTTTAAAATGATTGATTAATTGATTGTATGTTGTTTTATGCTGTTTTCAACATTATTTCAGTTATATCACGGCGGCCAGTGCACCTATCCATGCTTTCATGGAGTCTCTTTTACCAGTAGTCTGCACAATATTCTTTCTAAGCCACTAACTGCTTTTCCACATAATCCTTGTCAAAACAGTGGTCAAAGGTGAGAACTCTTTTTCACAGTTTGATGACAGTCATTGTGATGAGATTTGCCCTCATCTCACTACTGAACATTGTTTTGAAAACTTTGATAAGATAATATATATGTGTCTTTTTCCACCTTTCCATCCCTCCCTCCTCCCATTTTATTATGACCCAGCTAAACAAATGTTTTCGGGGGTATACTGAAATCAGCTTGTCTGTCTGTGTCCATCTGTCTGTGCACCCGTCTGTGTGTTCTTACGTGTGTCAGTCTGTGTGTGTGTGTGCATCCGTCCGTGTGTCTGTCTACAAAATATTAGTAATTTTGTGTCGTGAACTCCGCATACATAGTTCATTGATACATAGATTGTATACTGAAGTTGTGCAAGACACAGTTTTCAATCATCTACGCCCATGATTTTAGGGTACTCTTTCCTTGAACTTAGAAAAACTTTTGATATATTGCCTATTTCTGTCAAAGTGCTGGTGGGGGTATGAAGTCGCATTCAGAGACAGCTCTAGTTTCTCTACCTTTCCATCCCTCCCAGAACATATTTCTCCATCATTCCACCCCCTCCCCCTTTATATCAGACTTTGTATCAGATAATTAAATCATAGACTTCTTTCAGATTCTTCAAGTGTTTTGGATACCACGAAGCTGACTGGTCCTGTTGTTGCCTCACTGTGTAAAGATGTAATGAATGTCGCCCTGGGTCAGTGTAAAGGTATGTTTGATTTGTTTTGGGATAGAGTATTCACCCTTTACAAAACAATTTGGTTAAAATGACCTCTAAAAGCAGGGAGGGTTCCTGCATGACTTGTAAAGTCTAGGATTTGTAACTTGGAGGACCAGGGCCCGTGTTCACCAACCATTCATTCTTAAAAATGGTCTTAGTTGTATTCTCCAAGATTTTCTAAATTTGAAAGTAACACAACTTCTGATTGGCTAAACCATTTGGTTTGAAAATAACACAACTTCTGATTGGCTAAACCATTTGGTATGAAAGTAACACAACTTCTGATTGGCTAAACCATTTGGTTTAGCCAATCAGAAGTTGTGTTATTTTCAAATTTAGAAAATTCTGGAGACTGAGACCAAGAATGGTCTTAAGAATGGTTGGTGAATACGGGCCCAGGGCTCAAGCCACACTGCTCCGTCCTTGCAGTCTAATCCAAGACAACACTTTCTGTTTTTACGTAGTTTTCTGTTTTGCCCAAGACTATTGTAGGACAATATCAAATGTAGTCTTAAACTGTTGTCTTTGATTACCTTGTATGGACTGAGTTGACTGATCTGAAATGGCACTGTAACACTTTACCAAACAACGAAATTTTAGGCTGGTCCAAATCGAAAGTACTTGAAGAACACAAAATAAACGTAACTCAAAAATTTAAATTTGTTTCCAGCAGGGTAGAAAACATTGTGGGAAAAGGAGAAAATGCTGGTCACCAGCATTTTCTCCTTTTCCCACAATTTTTTCAACAGGCTTCTATCTCGGGGTCGTAAAAATCAGGGATTGTTCGGTAAAGGGTTAAGCAAATGTCAAAATGCCCCTTTTCATGTGTTGCACGCTGTATAATTATGGGTAGTAATGATAAAAAGACTACTCTTTTGCAAACAATTCTCACATTTAAGCTACATTCAATTTGTTGTCTCCGAATGCTTTAATTTCTGATCGGTCTGAAATTTCATTGTTTGGTAAAGATATGAATTTTAGATCTGTTTTCGCCAAAATACAAATTCCTTTTTTAGCCAGTCTGTTTTCAAAGAAAATGACACGTCTTATCACGGGTGTCGTCTTTGTTGCAAAAGCTTTTGACATTATGTAATATCTTTTTCATTACTGAAGATATTCACTTTAAACTTGGATAAGTTGTTGACTCTTTAAAACACAATCCCTACTTTTAAAGACCCTGAGAAAGAAGCCTATAGAAAACATTATGGGAAAAGGAGAAAATGCTGGTAACCAGCATTTTCTCCTTTTTCCACAATGTTTTCTACCCAAACAAAGACAAGAATTATCATTTGAGCCAGATTTATTTTGTCTTCTGCAAATGCTTTGAATTTTGGCTGGTCCAAAATTACCTTGTGTGGTAAAGAATTAACTATGAAAAGGGGAAGTCATACAACAGAGTCAAGTAACCATCAAAATACTTTAGAAAACAATTATGTCCATTTTTTTACTTGAAACTTTCACTTGAATTCAAGCGCTTGCAGCCAACCATTGGCAGCTGTGGTGCTCTTGTTTTAGTTGTGGTCTTATGAACATGAAAGTTCACAACAGACACATAGCTCAAATACAAACTGCATCTGGTGGGATTCAAACCCTTGGACAAATATCTCCGTTCTTCAAGATTTAAAAGGCCAATACCATAACCACTGCGCCAAAGAGAATTCTCCCCGACGCAGTTGTCAGGTATTGATTTTATACGGGAAAGCTATGCAGTAAGGAAGGTTGATCTCCTGTATTACACCCCCTCCTAAAGTCATCATTTATTGATAACTCTGAGCCTTATTAGGCATTTTTTGGGCAACAAATGGGTTTAATGGCTCAATGGCCAATCTCGGATGAGCCCTCATCTTACAAACATGAAAGTTTGCAACAAATGCATAGCTCAAATACAAACTGCATCTGCGGGGATTTAAACCTATGGTGGACAAATATCCTTGTTTTTCAAGGTTTAACTCTTTCCCAAACGACAAACTTTTGAACTAGACCGAATTGAAAGCATTTACCAACGACAATTCAAGTCTTGCTGAAAAGAGGATTTCTGTCTATGATAGGGTAGAAAACATTTTGGGAAAAGGAGAAAATGCTGGTTACCAGCATTTTCTCCTTTTCCCACAATGTTTTCTAAAGGCCACTATTCCAGACCCGTAAAAACAAGGGATTGTTTGGGAAAGGGTTAAAAGACCAATACCACAACCACTGAGCCAAAGAGAATTCTTTCTGACTCACTTTTCAGGTTTTGATTTTATATGGGAAACTATGCAGTAAGGAAGAAGTGATCTTCCGTAACAGTGGGAGAGAGAGAAAGTGCTTTTTTTCTTCTAGTATCTTTTCAAAGGTTTTCCCCTTGGTGTTACCGAAACAAGGATTGTTTGGTAAGGTGACAATTATTTCATTTTTAGCATCAAGCATGGAAGAAAGTATTGCGGACAAAGTTTTACATAGCTGCCAGTCCTTTAAGACGTGCTTGGGAACTGCCTCCGAGCTCTTTACAGTGATGGAAAATGGAAGTAAAAGTGAGCGAGGCGAGGCAATGCAAATCACTTGCGTTCAGTTAACGACAGCATTTCAGGTACTATTAAATAACTGTACACTTTGGTCATCAATGTATCAAACTTTGCAGTCGGCACTGATCCATGATCTATTGACTAAAATGAGTGACCAGGTCAAGGTTATTGGTACCCAGATTGTCCGTTTTCTACAGGTAAGTAGTTGCCATTGCAATTTATAACCTCTTACCTAAAAAAACAACAACATTTTTTAAACCTTTACCAGATGACAAAATTTTAGCATCGTCCCAACTTAAAGCAATTACAGACAACAATTTCAATGTGGCTCAGATGGTGCAATTGTTTGTTATACACCCGCAAAACGAATGTTTTTGGAAGTATACTGGAATCAGTCTATCTGCCCGTGTGTGTGTCTGTCTGTGTGTCCATGTGTCAGTTTGGGTACAAAATACTAGTAATTTCCTGTTTCTGTCAAAGGGCTGGCGGGGGTATTAAGTCACATTCACTGACAGCTCTAGTTGTTAGGGTAGAAAACATTGTGGGAAAAGGAGAAAATGCTGGTAACCAGTGTTTTCTCCTTTTCTCACAATGTTTTCAAAAGACTTCTTTCAAAAGGTTGTTATTGTGTGGTAAAGGTTAAGGCCCAGGAGTGGCCAAAAGTAAACAATGCAGGTGTTAAATGCATTTGAATTCAAGTCATACCTTTCAGAAGTATGGGAATTATTGTTAAGGTGACAATCTGTTATTGGATGGCATTATTGGCATTGTATGTTAAAGAGTTAAACACTTTTTGGGTATAGGAGTAAAATGCTGGCAGCTCGTTATATTCTGCACTTTTAACCCTTTAACCCTTTACCCCATAAGGCATTTCTATGGTATCTCTAGTTCACCGTAAATAACAGCAAGGATGCAGCTGTTTCTTATATGTATATGACACCTTTTGATAGCATAGAAAACATTGTGGCAAAAGGTGAAATTGCTCGTCACGAGCAATTTCACCTTTTGCTACAATATTTTCCAAAGGCTCCTATAAGCAATGCGTAGAAATGAGTATCTATGGTGTAAAGGGTTAAACCAAATTCTGAGTTTTAACGAGGTTTAGAAAGAGAGTTTTGATGTATTGGAAGGTGGGCCTCGTACATTGTAGATTTTCTGGTTAGAATCCTGTTATTGGCATGGGCAACCGCCAAAACCATCAGTATTATTGGGGAAATCCTGGTTAACTACTCTCCACACAATCCGGACTTTTAACGAATCAAAAAGGACTTATGAAAATATAGTGGGTAAAGGAGAAACGGCTGGTAACCAGCATTTTCTGCCTTTCCATAATGTTTTCTATCCAAAGACAAAATTAATGTTTTGAGTAACACTAATTTTATTGTCCACAAAGCTTTCATTTAGGATAAGTCTAAAATTTTTGTCTGAAGGTGTAGAGTGAAGGTTCCAGGAAGCAGTCATTGGTTGAAAAATGTAGCCAGCATTTTCTCCTTTTCTGATGTTTTCAGAAGCTTTCTTTCCCAGGGTTGTTTGAGCAGGCAGGGAATGCCCAGCCACTCAGTATCATATTTTATGCACGTTAGAAATGTCACATATTTCTTCTTCATTTAAAGACTTCTTACTTTCAATCCAGCATTTAGTTTAAACCTTTTTGTCACACTCTTAACTCTGTCATTTAAAACTTTTGAGTTGATAAGGATTGCTCTATCACTCAATAATGTCCTTTATACATATTAAGATCACACATTATCCTTCTACTCTTTTACTATTATAAATGTATTCAAACCTTTTTCTGTTTAAAAATTTCACTTTTTTTGTGTTTTACACAGATATGCGCACTAAATTACTAAAACTGTCGTTGCGTTATAAAACAACATTCATATGTTCATTTTCACTGGGGATTATGTGCTAAAACGTTAAAGACCCTATAAAGCCCTTTTTGTGTCTTAGGGATGCGAAGGGGACATAGACGAGCTTGTTGTGGAGTCGACAGCAAAACTTAATGAGAGTATTCAGGCTATGTGTAAGCTGAATGGCGAGCTGGCTCTTGCTACAGATACACGCATGCTGTTCTTTGAGGATTCTGGAAATGTTTCTACATCCGGAGATCCACAAACCTTGGTATGTATTTTTTTTTTTTTTTCTCTTTTTAGCTCACCTGAGCAGGAAGTGCTCAGAGTGAGCTATTATGATAGTGCTGTGTCCATCATCAGTCGTCAACTTTTACCTTGTGTACGCTCTAGAGGCCACATTTTCAGTCCGATACTCATGAAACTTGGTCAGAATGTTTGCCCTTGATGAAATCTCAGACAAGTTTGAAAATGGGTCATGTCGGGTCACAAACTAGGTCACCAGGTCAAATCTTAGAAAAACCTTGTGTACAAGCTAGAGGCCACATTTTCAGTCCGATACTCATGAAAAGTGGTCAGAATGTTTGCCTTGATGATATCTCGCACAATTGTGAAAATGGGTCATGTCGGGTCAAAAACTAGGTCACTAGGTCCAATCTTAGAAAAACCTAGTGTACGCTCTAGAGGCTACATTTTCAGTCCAAAACTCTTGAAAGTTGGTCAGAATGTTTTCCTTGATGATATCTTGAATGAGTTTGAAAATGGGTCATGTTGGGTCACAAACTAGATCACCAGGTCAAATCTTAGAAAAACCTGTAGTACACTCTAGAGGCCACATTTTCAGTCCAAAACTGAACTAAGTTGGTCAGAATGTTTGTCTTGATGCTATCTTGGAAGAGTTTGAGAATGGGTCATGTTGGATCAAAAACTAGGTTACCAGGTCAAATCTTAGAGAAACCTTGTGTATGCTCTGGGTGCCACATTTTCATTCCAACACTTGAAAATTCGTCAGAATGTTTGCCTTGATAATATCTTGAATGAGTTTGAAGATGGATCATGTTGGGTCAAAAACTAGGTCAATAGGGCAAATCTTATAGAAGCCTTGTGTATGCTCTGGAGGACACATTTTCAGTCTGATACTCCTGAAACTTGTTCATAATATTTGACTTGGTGATACCTTGAATGAATTTGAAAATGGGTCATTTGGAGTCGTAAACTAGGTCACTTGGTCAAATATTAGAAAAACCTTGTGTACACTCTAGAGGCCACATTTTCAGCCTGATTCTCTTCAAACTTGGTAAGAATGTTTTTTTTGTGATGTCTCAAAAGAGTTTTGATTGATGATGGGTAATTGTCAGGTCCAAAACTAGGTCACTTGGTCAAATCTTAGAAAAACCTTGTGTACGCTGCAGAGGCCATATTTTTAGTCCAATACTCATGAAACTTGGTCAGAATGTTTGTCTTATTGATATCGCAAAAGTGTTTGATAATGGGTAATGTCTGATAAAGACTTGGTTACTAGATTGAAAATGGTACATGTTTGGTCAATAGACTCGGGTGAGAGATTTCAGGGCCATCATGGCCCTCTTGTCTACCCTGTGAAAGGTAAAATTGGTATTTTGAGTCAGATTTAACTTTTCATTGGCAAAGGCTTTCGATGTAGACCAGTCTTGTGGGTTTTGTAAAGATTGAGGAGCTATATAAGAAAGACAGGGTAACTTCTTTTACCTAGCTACGCCCTTTTTGCACCGTTGAAACAACTGCAGCCTAGCTTTGGCACCTTAACCCTTTCCCAACCGACAAACTTTTGGACTTGACCACATTGAAAACATTTGCAGACGACAATTCAACTCTTGCTGAAAAGATGATTTCTGTCTATGATAGGGTAGAAAACAATGTGGGAAAAGGAGAAAATGCTCGTTACCGGCATTTTCTCCTTTTCCCACAATGTTTTCAAAAGGCTACTATTCCAGACCCGTAAAAACCGGGGATTGTTTGGGAAAGGGTAAACTCTTTCCCATATACTGTAGATTTGCCAAAATTAAAAGCTTTTTCAGACAACAATAAATATGTATTGATTTGAATTTATATTTCAAAGTTTAGAAAACAGTGGAATAAGGAGAAAATCCTGGTTTCCAGCATTTTTTCTTTTCCCACAATGTTTTCAGAAGGCCTCTTCCTTGGGTTTGTCAAAAGTCAGGATAGTTTTGTAAATGCACTTTCCTGTTTTTGTTTTTGCAGGTAAATATGGAGATCTGTCGGTCCTTTTTAGCTGGCTGCGAGACTTTCATTGACAAGACTTTACAAGGGGCTTTAAGAACAGTTGAAGAATACGAAACGCGGGTACAGATTTGGTCAGACTCGGGCACTGAGAACTCGGTAACTTATAGTGGTTGTTATATAACATCATTTTTAACATTATTTTGGTAATATTATGGTGGTCAGTCAGAGTTCCAGATCAGAGGAAGTGAAGGCATTCTAAATCCATTGTTTGTCCTTCAAACCCTATGTTGTGGGTACTCCTTATATTTGTCTCATTGAGACGATTCTAATGAGTACCCACAACAAAGGTTTTAGTGGAGAATAATTATCATTTTCAATTTGTAAAATCAAAATCACTCCCTCTGTCAGGAGCTCTGGTCAGTGCACCCACCCATGCTTTCCTGGAGTTTCTGTTGCCAGTACTTTTGCACAATATTTTTCTTCCCTATATTACCATCAAGAGTGAGAAAAGAATGATTCCTGTTGCAATGACTATCATCAATCCTCGGAAGGAAACAGGGGATTTGAACCAACAAGCCCATGGCCGAAAGTCCTGTTTACTACTGACTGACTACTGACTGACTGCAGTGTCAGGGGCTAAGCTTTTTAACTAACCAAGTTAATTGGTGGATATTTTGTATTTATTGGTGTTTAACTCTTTACCACACAATCCCTACTTTTAACAACCCTCAAAAAGAAAGCCTTTGAAAACATTGTGGGAAAAGGAGAAAATGCTGGTTACCAGCATTTTCTCCTTTTCCCACAATGTTTTCTACCCTTGAGTATTAGTAGAATGCCATCTAGTAGGAGATAATTATTAACTCCCCTTTTCACAGAGCTTATGTATATCACAGGTCCTAGAGAAGCTGCCCCAGAATGTAGAGATGTGTGTCACATCGTGTAAAGATCTCCTCTTGAAATGCCAAGAAATTCAGGTAGGTTTTACATCATTTTAATCCTTTACCACACAATCCTGAGTTTTAACAACCCTGTAGGAGAAGGCTTTTGAAAACGTTGCGGGAAAAGGAGAAAATGCTGGTAACCAGCATTTTCTCCTTTTCCCACAACGTTTTCTTCCCCATCCAAAACAAAAATCATCATTTCAGTTACATTAAATTTGTTGCCTGCAAATTCTTTCAATTTGGACCAGTCCATATTTTTTGTTGTTTCTTAAAGAGTTAAGTAAACGTTACCATAATGGAAGATCTTGGTAAGTATTCACTAACCATTCTTGAGGATATTCTTAGTCTTACGCTGCAGAATTTCTAAATTTGAAATCCTGTAATTGGCTAAACCAAATTTGGCTAAACCAAGCTGGACATAAGAAATTTGTTATTCGGTAAAGTTTTAACAAATTTATTGTTAGACCTGAAGACGGGCACTGTCTTGGCTTTGTCTGAAGAATTTGGGCTCCTACTTGCCAGTCATTCTAGAATGCAATCAGGTCACTAATCTGAAGAATTTTCCGTATTTCAAAGAAACATCATTTTTGATTGGATACACCTTTTGGACACTGTATCAACACAATCTTGTGCATTGAGAACCAAAAAAAAGAACTATTTTGAATTAATGGATAAAAAGAAGTGTTTTGTATTTGGTAAAGTTCAAAAATTCAAAATTCAGTAAAAAGTTGACCCTTTACCAAACAATCTCCTGTTTTAACATACCAGAGGAAGAGGCCTTCTGAAAACACTGTGGGAAAAGGAGAAAATGCTGGTAACCAGCATTTTCTCCTTTTCCCACAATGTTTTCTATTCTTCCGAAGTCAATGTTCTAGTTTTGAGTCACTTTTATTTTGTCATCTGCAAATGTTTTCAATATGGACCAGTCTAAAATTTAGTTGTTTGGTAAAGAGTTAAGTGGGAAAGCAGCAAATTTCTTGGAAAGGGTATTGTGAGAAGTAGCATGAAAAAGAAACTTGAGGAAAACATGATAGGTGCATTGGCGGCTTTGAGTTGAACTGAAATAATGTTGAAAATGGTATCGATCACCAATGACTGTATGCACATTATGAATATGACTTTATCCTTTCAGATCGAGGTAGAAACAAGTATGTTTGAGAAATCATTTCCGTGCCCGTTAGAATTTTGTAATGGCAATTACAGACGATCTCAGACCCTGATTTCCCATGTGAGTTCTCTCGTGGAAGCAACGGGACTTTTGCTTCAAAACATCGAGCCTGTGATAGAGGGTAAGTCTAATCAGATGATCAAGTATGGCTTGATTTTTATACCTCTGCAAAATGAATGTTTTCGGGGTATATTAGAAACAGCCTGTCTGTCCTTGTGTCCATCTGTGTGCAAAATACATGTAATTGCCTGTTTCTGTCAAAGCGCTGTCAGGGGTATTAACCCTTTCCCAAACAAACCCTGGTTTTTACGTGTCTGCAGTACACGTCTTTTGAAAACACTGTGGGAAAAGGAGAAATTGCTCGTAACGAGCAATTTCTCCTTTTCCCACAGTGTTTTCCTCCCAGTTGGAGAACTTTCTACCATTTTCATTGAGTTTGAAATTGTCGACTGCAAATCCTTTCAGTTTGGAAGAGTCTAAAACTTGTTGTTTGGGAAAGGGTAAGTTGCATTCATTGACAGCTGTAGTGCTATTTTGCTGTAGACTGGACATCAAGCTCATCTATATAAGCTTATGGGCACAGGCTGACCTTGGTTGATACATTTTGCAAATGCATTAAACCCCCTTTTTACAGAGCATGGCTCATATTGTAATGGATTAAAACTTACATGCCAATATTGGCTCTATACTAAACAATAATAATTAACCCTTTACCAAACGACAAAATTTTAGACTGCTCCAAGTTGAGAGCACCTGTGGATGACAAAATAAACATAACTCAAAAATTGAAATTTGCTTTGCAGCAGGGTAGAAAACATTGTGGAAAAAGGAGAAAATGCTGGTAGCCAGCATTTTCTCCTTTTACCACAATATTTTCAAAAGGCTTCTATCTCGGGGTCGGAAAAGTCAGTTATTGTGTGGTAAAGGATTAAACTTTGTCCAAAATAAAAGCGTTCTGACTAAAAATAATCATGGCTCAAAAATGAAACCCTGTCCTTGAAAGGAATTTAGAGATTATTGGGATAAAAGAAGAAAATGCTGATTTCTAGCGTTTTCTTTGTTATACGCCCGTCGAAGACGGGACGTATTATGGGATCACCCGTGGCGGGCGGGCGGGCGTCCAGGCGGGCGGGCGGCGTCCAGTTCTTTGTCCGGAGCATATCTCCAAAACTATACTAGCTAGGGTTATGAAATTTCATGGGTGGATACATCTCATCGAGGGGGAGTGCAGTGCACAAGAATCATAACTCTTGCTCGCTTAATTTTTGAGTTATTGCCCTTTGTTGTTTTTCATACTTGAATTTTGTCCGGAGCATATCTCCAAAACTATACAAGCTAGGGTTATGAAATTTCATGGGTGGATAGATCTCATCAAGAGGGAGTGCAGTGCACAAGAATGGAGTGCAGTGCACAAGAATCATAACTCTTGCTCGCTTAATTTTTGAGTTATTGCCCTTTGTTGTTTTTCATACTTGAATTTTGTCCGGAGCATATCTCCAAAACTATACTAGCTAGGGTTATGAAATTTTATGGGTGGATAGATCTCATTGACAGGGAGTGCAGTGCACAAGAATCATAACTCTTGCTCGCTTAATTTTTGAGTTATTGCCCTTTGTTGTTTTTCATACTTGAATTTTGTCCGGAGCATATCTCCAAAACTATACTAGCTAGGGTTATGAAATTTCATGGGTGGATAGATCTCATTGACGGGGAATGCAGTGCACAGGAATCATAACTCTTGCTTGCTTAATTTTTGAGTTATTGCCCTTTGTCGTTTTTCATACTTGAATTTTGTCCGGAGCGTATCTTCAAAACTATAGTAGCTAGGGTTATGAAATTTCATGGGTGGATAGATCTCACCGAAGGGGAGTGCAGTGCACAGGAATCATAACTCTTGCTTGCTTAATTTTTTAGTTATTGCCCTTTGTCGTTTTTCATACTTGAATTTTGTCCGGAGCATATCTCCAAAACTATACTAGCTAGGGTTATGAAATTTTATGGGTGGATAGATCTCATTAACGGGGAGTGCAGTGCACAGGAATCATAACTCTTGCTCGCTTATTTTTGAGTAATTGCCCATTGTTGTTTTTCATACTTGAATTATGTCCGGAGCATATCTCCAAAACTATACTAGCTAGGCTTATGAAATTTCATGGCTGGATAGATCTTACCGAGGGTGTGTGCAGTGCATAAGAATCATAACTCTTGCTTGCTAAATTTTTGAGTTATTGCCCTTTGTCTTTTTTCATACTTGATTTTTGTACGGAGCATATCTCCAAAATTATAGTAGCTAGGGTTATGAAATTTCATGGGTTGATAGATCTCATCCATGGGGAGTGCAGTGCACAGGAATCACAACTCTTGCTTGCTTGATTTTTGAGTTATTGCCCTTTGTTGTTTTTCATACTTGAATTTTGTCCGGTGCATGCCCCACCTTTACAACTTGGGGTAAGACGGGCATATCTTGCGACAATTTGCCGCTCTTGTTTTCCACAGTGTTCTCAAAAGCTTCTTCCTCAGTGCTCTTTAAACATGGGATTGAGTGGTGAAGGTTTGGATATGTGTATCTGAACGGACTTCAACTGTTTTTCTTTATATGAAAAAATACTTAACCCATAACCACACAATCCCTACTTTTGATGACCCCGAGAAAGAAGCCTTTAGAAAACATTGTGGGAAAAGAAGAAAATGCTGGTAACCAGCATTTTCTCCTTTTTATACGCCCGTCGAAGACGGGACGTATTATGGGATCACCCGTGGCTGGTGGGCGGGCGGGTGGGCGGCGTCCAGTTCTTTGTCCGGAGCATATCTCCAAAACTATTCTAGCTAGGGTTATGAAATTTCATGGGTGGATAGATCTCATCGAGGGGGAGTGCAGTGCGCAGGAATCATAACTCTTGCTTGCTTAATTTTTGAGTTATTGCCCTTTGTCATTTTTCATACTTGAATTTTGTCCGGAGCATATCTCCAAAACTATACTACCCAGGGTTATGAAATTTCATGGGTGGATAGATCTCATCAAGGGGGAGTGCAGTGCGCAGGAATCATAACTCTTGCTTGCTTAATTTTTGAGTTATTGCCCTTTGTTGTTTTTCATACTTTAATTTTGTCCGGAGCAATTCTCCAAAACTATACTAGCTAGGGTTATGAAATTTCATGGGTGGATAGATCTCATAGAGGGGGAGTGCAGTGCACAGGAATCATAACTCTTGCTCGCTTAATTTTTGAGTTATTGCCCTTTGTTGTTTTTCATACTTGAATTTTGTCCGGAGCATATCCAGTGTTGCATCCAGGGCGCGCGATCGCGCAAATCCCGCTTTTTTGACTTTAAATCCCGCAATTTTAGATTTTCTCGGGTGGCAACTCCCGCAGAAACGGATATAATCCCCCGCTCTGTAATAGTCAGTGCGCAACAAAATTGTATTTTACATGTATGGAAAACGCTCCGTGTACTCGATTCCTGCCAAAAATAATAACCCGCATATCAGTTTTGTAGCGAAATAAGGTCGTAACCATAACAGTCTACAATTTCACTTACACCAGTTAACCGATAACTTTTTGGGGAAATACCCGTATGACGTAATCGACAAGAGGGATACATGGCATTGTTCAATTCTTCGGATTACGTAATTGACTTGTATTGGGATATGTGCTATTGAGCAATACCCCGGTAGTAATTTCAACACGTGTAGGATTAAATTGTGTACCAAATTTGAACGCGGAATATATTTAAATTCATCAGTTCTCCTGGATTATGCCACCTAAACGTATTACGGACTTTTTCAAGACGGTATTGATATTTTCTTTTTTCAAAGGTAAATATTCTACATAATCTCAAAGTTATATTCATGCTAAATAAAGTTAATTTAGATAAGTTTTTATCTGTGGTGCACTAGAATTGTTCACTCCCCCCATTTTTATAATATGATGGGGGATCTCCCCCTCTCTGAGGTCATCCTGGATGCAACACTGCATATCTCCAAAACTATACTAGCTAGGGTTATGAAATTTCATGGGTGGATAGATCTCACCAAGGGGGAGTGCAATGCACAGGAATCATAACTCTTGCTCACTTAATTTTGGAGTTATTGCACTTTGTTGTTTTTCATACTTGAATTTTGTCCGGAGCATATCTCCAAAACTATACTAGCTAGGGTTATGAAATTTCATGGGTGGATAAATCTCACCAAGGGGGAGTTCATTGCACAGGAATCATAACTCTTGCTTGCTTAATTTTTGAGTTATTGCACTTTGTTGTTTTTCATACTTGAATTTTGTCCGGAGCATATCTCCAAAATTATATTAGCTAGGATTATGAAATTTCATGCGTGGATACATCTCATCAAGAGGGAGTGCAGTGCACAGGAATCATAACTCTTGCTTGCTTAATTTTCGAGTTATTGCCCTTCGTCGTTTTTCATACTTGAATTTTGTCCGGTGAATATCTCCTAAACTATACTAGCTATTTCATGGGTGGATAGATCTCATCAAGGGGGAGTGCAGTGCACAAGAATCATAACTCTTGCTCGCTTAATTTTTGAGTTATTGCCCTTTGTCGTTTTTTATACTTGAATTTTGTCCGGAGCATATCTCCAAAACTATACTAGCTAGGGTTATGAAATTTCATGGGTGGATAGATCTCATCAAGGGGGAGTGCAGTGCACAGGAATCATAACTCTTGCTCGTTTAATTTTTTACTTATTGCCTTTTGTCATTTTTCATACTTGAATTTTGTCCGGTGCATGCCCCAGCTTTACAACTTGGGGTAAGACGGGCGTATCTTGCGACAATTTGCCGCTCTTGTTCCACAATGTTTTCTACTCTTCACAAATAAAATACAAAATTTCAGTCAGTTTTATTTTGTCATCTGCAGATGCTTTTGCCCCGGCTCAGCCAATTTCTTTCCGAGGATTGATGATAGTCATTGGGACAGGATTCATTCCTCTCCTAATGCTGACCATTGTTTGGACGATGGTTATGTGGGAAAGAAAATTGTGCAGAGTACTGGTAAAGGAGACTCCTGGAAAGCATTGATAGGTGCACTGGCTACTGCATTATAACTGAAATAATGTTGAAAATGATGTTAAACACCATACAATCAATTAATAAAGCTACTGCTTTCATTTTGGACAAGCCCAAAATATTGTTGTTTGTTAATGAAATTAATAGGGAAACCTAAGTGAAAGATAAAGTTAAAATTAAGTTAATTATTTTTATATCTTCTATTAGGCACAGAGTTTGATAGTCGACAACTTGTAAAATGTGCAGACCTCATCAAAAAGTGTTCAAACCAGCTGACTAGAGTTGCAGGCAGCGAGCTAGTAAAGATCAGTCAACTATCTACAGACCTTGCCGATTCAGTTTTCCTGTCAGACACTCAAGTTGAACAGTTAGAATTTATCGGTGGTGACCTACATGAGTGCCTTGTGACCTTGACAAAATGTGTTCAAGAAATTAACGAGTCTGATCAAAGTAGAAATATTTTCACTCCGAGAACAAAGCGGATGTTACCCTCACAACCAGGGATGTTGCCAAGACATATCAACCTTGACAAATCTTGATAGGGAATTTTTTGGTATCTATGACAGAAGATTTTTTTCTGAACCTTAGAGCTTAGTAGTTCTATGAAGGATGAGATTGTATGATTGGCATGCTTTAAGAAAAGGGGGCTTATACCCAGTTACCTCACAAACCCAAGTTTTAATGACCCTGTAAAAGAGGGCTTTAGAAAATGTTGAGGGAAAAGGAGAAAATGCTGGTAACCAGCATTTTCTCCTTTTCCCTCAACATTTTCTACCTTTTTCGATACAGATTCTATAATTTCAGAAATTTTCATTGACCTTGAAACTTAATAGACCTTCAAACTTACATTGACCTTCAAACTTACATTGACCTTCAAACTGATATCTAGCTACACATATCCTGCAGTGACATTATTAAATATGCTTATCCCAATTATTTCAAACTGTTAGATGCTAAGGAAGACATATTGACTGAGAAATTCTCTATCAGTTAATCAGAAAGTAAAACAAAATCAAGACTTAAAGTTTAAGTAAAAAGGCGACTATGGTCCCTGATCTAAGCTCAATATTTTCTTGGCTTAATGTTGTTTAAAAAAAGTGTTGACAACCATCTGGGGTTCTTTTCTTCCTTAGGGGTAGAAGGATTATATCTTTTATTTATGGAATTTTAAAAAAGAGAAATCTGTAAGTCATACTATGTGAAAATAGCATTTAATGTGCATCTTCAAAAAGAAATGACCAGAGTCATCTTGTGCATTGCATTTAGACTGACCTGAATCTGATGTTTTTTTGGCCACTTGTGCATTCAGGGCAGACTGACCGCGATTGGAAGATTTTGCCATGGGTGAATTTTCTGAATGTCAGGACCAGTGTACCTTATGATTCAATTGGTCATGATACAAAATGGATTTCATAATTCCATAATTATGTGGTGCCTCACTCAGAATAATGGATTACAGAGACGTTTTAAACCCCCTTTTGCAAGAGTGTGGCTTATTTGGCTTGCAACATGCGAAAAGGGGTATTTGGACATTAGCGTAAATTGTCATCTCAGATCTGCATGTGCACTTCCTGTTTTTATGTAATTTTCTGTTTTGCACAAGTCTACTGTAGCATAAAATCTAATATAGTCGTAAAGTGCCGTCTGTGGTCTGCGCAGGCTGATCCAAGAAGACACTAACCCTTTACCACACAATCCCTACTTTTGAAGACCCTGAGAAAGAAGCCTTTAGAAAACATTGCGGGAAAAGGAGAAAATGCTGGTAACCAGCATTTTCTCCTTTTCCCACAAAGTTTTCTACCCTATCAAAACGAAATTGCACCTTTTGAGCCACACTGAAATTATCGTCTGCAAATGCTTTCAATTTTGATAGGTTTTGAATTTCGCTGTGTGGTAACGGGTGATCCAAGACGACACTTTAACCCATTACCACTCAACCCCTGCTTTTGACGCCCCTGAGAAGAAGGCCCTTAGAAAACATTGTGGGAAAAGGAGAAAATGCTGGTAACCAGCATTTTCTCCTTTTCCCACAATGTTTTCTACTTTTGACGAGACAAATTTCAAATTTTCTGTCACAGTTATTTTGTCGTGTGCAAATGCTTTCGGTTTGGACAAACCTAAAATCTTGTCGTTTGGTAATGAGTTAAGCAAATGTCTGAATGCCCCATTTCGTGTATTGCAGGCTATTTGTTTTAGCATATCGGAGAATACTAGCCAAATATCATTATCATTGTATTGAACCCATCACAGTGCATGTTCAACTCTACTTTTTATCTTCCGTTTTTGGAAAACATTGTTGGTAAAAGTGTAATTGCTATTGACAAGCAGTTAGCCCTTTTCATACAATGTTTTCCAGACAGTTATATAGAGAATGTTTTGGGTTTTTTTTCGGTGAAAGATCGAAATTTATTTCATTGAGTGAACATCATTGGCAATATTTTCACGAGTGGTGCAGTAGCCACAAGTGAAAATATTTCTTATGGTGTTCACTGGTTGAAAGAAAATTCGATCTTTTACAGGAAAGAAAAAACATGTATTCCATTTATTTCATGCTTCAAATTTTTATTTAGGGGAGACTTGCATGAAAATCCAGCACAGTTGTTATCATTAGTTCCCATGGTGTATCCCCTCAGCATAGCATCATATAGCAATATTACATACAGTGCTAGAAATGTAGAATAACTTACGTCATATTTACATCTAGTGGAATGGCACATGCTGTTTACCTAGGTAACTAGTGGATGGGAACTACTGTTTTCACCATTAATTGTAGATTGACATAACAAACTATATTTCACCGTTATTTCTCGATAAACTACCAAAACACATGAAGTAATGAACAGTATTCTCTTTTTAACCCTTTCCCAAACAACGAATTTTGGACTCTTCCAAACCGAACAAGTTTGCAGACGACAATTTTAGATTTGGACAAAATTGCTAAAAGTTCTTAAAAAGGGTAGAAAACAATGTCAAAATGTCACAGGCTGACAGATACAGCCTGTTAACTCTTTACCACACAATGATGACATTTAATGCTGCTGAGGAAGAAGCCTTTTAAACACATTGTGGGAATTGCTCGTTACGAGCAATTTCTCCTTTTCCCACAGTGTTTTCAAAAGACATTTACTGCAAACACATAAAAACCAGGGCTTGTTTGGGAAAGGTTAAAATGTTAATCCTGGGATGTGGGAGAAACAGTTAACCCATTACCATGCAGCAAAATTGAAGAGCTATCCAAATTTAAAGCATTTGCAGATGACAATTTCATTCAAAGTGGCGCAAATGGTTCGATTTTGCTTTGATAGAGTTGAAAACTTTGTGGGAAAAGGAAAAAATGCTGGATACCAGCATTTTCTCCTTTTCCCACAATGTGTTTCAAAGGCTTCTTCCTCAGCGGCATTAAAAGTCATCATTGTGTGGTAAAGAGTTAACAGGCTGTATCTGTCAGCCTGTGACATTTTGAGTTTGTAATAGTTCTTGGACAAGCCTGAAAATAGCATGCACAGTTATGGTTCATTTGAAGGTGCTTATATATTTAAGTATTATTTATGTATTTATTTATGTAATTGGCTGTTATGTAGCAAGCGATCATTGCTCCTTTAACTCTTTCCCAAACGACAAATTTTTGGACTAGATCAAATTGATAGCATTTGCAGACGATAATTCAACTTTTGCTGAAAAGATGATTTCTGTCTATGATAGGGTAGAAAACATTGTGGGAAAAGGAGAAAATGCTGGTTACCAGCATTTTCTCCTTTTCCCACAATGTTTTCAAAAGGCTACTATTCCAGACCCGTAAAAACCAGGGATTGTTTGGGAAAGGGATATACAGTATATCAGTATCAGCCAAAAAGAGACTTTGTACTTTCATTCAGAATCTTTGTTAGTGTACTGCCATGGGGTATGTGGCATAGCTCAGTAATATGGGCGTACAGTGCAGAATCCTATTGTCCTGTTTAACCCTTTACCACACAATCCTGACAACGAAGAGGAGGCTTTTGAAAACATTGTGGGATTCGGAGAAAATGCTGTTATTAATTAACCCTTTACCAAACAACCCATGGTTTTTAGGACCCCGAGATAGAGGCCTTTTGAAAAAATTGTGGGAAAAGGAGAAAATGCTTGTTACCTTTCCCCACAATGTTTTCTATCCTGCTGGACACAAATCTCATTTTTAGTAAAGTTTATTTTGTCGTCTTTTCAATTTGGACCAGTGTAAAATTTTGTGGTTTAGTAAAGGGTTAAACAGCATTTTTTCTTTTGTGGCAATTGTTTTCTACCCGTTAACAGGTTAATCCAATTTTGCCAGTTACTTGTAATTTCTTTTCGGCAAATTCTTTCAGTATGGATGCAGCTAAAATTTTTGTTGTTTGGTAAAGAGTTTATCCTTACAGCATCATAGTCCATAACAGGCTTGCGTGAAGGGAAAAGATCAAGATCAGATTGTACAGAATAGCCAGTCTGATCTTAGATCTATATCATAGACCATTAGTTTAGTTGTGCCTATATAAAGATATTAAGGATTTGACATGAGTCTGTGTTTGAAATAAAATTTTAGTAAACAGGTCTGGGAAAATCGAGACTAACCCTGTAACAGACACTAAAATTTAAGCCTTGTCCAAATTGACAGCATTTGCAGATGACAATTTCAAGGTGGGTCAAATGGTACAATTTTTCTTTGATAGGCTAGAAAACATTGTGGGAAAAGGAGAAAATGCTGGTTACCAGCATTTTCTCCTTTTCCCACAATGTTTTCAAAAGGTTTCTTACTCGGGGTAGTTAAAAGTCGGGATTGTGTGGTAAAGAGTTAAGCAAGCGTTTTGGCAAGCTTAATAACTTTTTTTTTTTAAAGTATAATAAAAAATTCTATCACATAACCTCCCTTGTTTTCAGTGTAATATACCCATTACAAATTTTCTTATCTTATACACATTTGATATCACATTTGTGTGATGTCATTTTTGACATCATTTCGTACAAGTGAATGGGTCTTGTGGATAATACCACTGGTGAATTTATGAATGTTTTTGCATCATCTGGTTTATATTTGTGAAATATCATTATGTGACAAAAACAATCTGATATTCTTGGACTTTTGAGATCAAATTTTATTAAACTCGTCAAGGAAAATTTTATCAAGCTTGCCAAAGGCTGGCTTAATAGCATTTCTCTAGACTCGTTTAATAAAATCTTATCTCAAAAACCAACTCATGTCAGATCCTATATATTTTAAACGCCAACCAATGTCATCTTCGTTTTATCTCATAACACTATTTCACAAATTATTAAGCAAAAGGTGCAAAACCAACCACAGATGCATCCATGGTAATATCCATAAAGGCCCATTCACTTCTATTAAACCATTACCACACAATCCCTACTTTTGACGACCCTGAGAAAGAAGCCTTCAGAAAAACATTGTGGGAAAAGGAGAAAATGCTGGTAACCAGCATTTTCTCCTTTTCCCACAATGTTTTCTACCCTTCACAAAACAACTTTCAAATTTTCAGTCACTTCTATTTTGTCGTCTGAAAATATTTTCAATTTGGACAAATCTAAAACATTGTCGTGTGGTAAATACATACAAAATGACGTAAAATATGTACAAAATGACATCAAAAGTTAAATACGTACAAAATGACATCAAAAATGACAGGACACTATTGTGATATCAAATGTGTATAGGATAAGCAAAATTCATGATGAGTATATTACACTGCAAAGTAGGCCGGTTATGTGATAAAAATATCTCAGTGGTTTGTATATTTAGCCATTGAAGTATGAATGAGTCTTAACTCTGTAACATAACGACAAAATTTTAGATTGGCCCAAATTGAAAGCATTTGCAGACGATAAAATAAAGGTGACTAAAAAATAGAAATTTGTTCTGGGAAGGGTAGAAAACATTGTGGGAAAAGGAGAAAATGCTGGTTACCAGGATTTTCTTCTTTTCCCACAGTGTTTTCAAAAGGCTTCTTTCTCAGGGGCGTCAAAAGTAGGGATTGTGTGGTAACAGGTTAACTCTTTACCAAACAACGAAATTTTAGATTGGTTCAAGTTAAAAGGATTTGCAGGCAACAAATTAAAGATGGCCCAAATGGCAGAATTTGTCCTTGATAGAGTAGAAAACATTGTGGAAAAAGGAGAAAATGCTGGTTACCAAGCATTTTCTCCTTTTCCCACAATGTTTACAAAACTTTCTTTTGTGGGGTCTTTAAGTGTCGGGATTGCGTGGTAAATGGTTAGATTTTGGTATATATATGGTATAAAGATTAACCCTTTGCTATTAACTAAACAACAAAAACTTAAGACTTGTCTAAACTGAATGGATTTGCAGACAGCTGCTGCCTCAATGGTTGGAAATCAACTTTTAACCCATTACCAAACGACAATATTTTAGACTAGTCCAAATTGAAAGCATTTGCAGACGACAAAATAAAAGTGACTGAAATTTTGAAATTTGTTTTGTGAAGGGTAGAAAACATTGTGGGAAAAGGAGAAAATGCTGGTTACAGCATTTTCTCCTTTTCCCACAATGTTTTCTAAAGGCTTCTTTCTCAGGGGCGTCAAAAGTAGGGATTGTGTGGTAATGGGTTAAGGGATGAAAAAGACCGAGGAAAAAGGAAAAAATGCTGGTAACCAGCATTGTCTCCTTTTTCCACAATGTTTTGAAGTTTTGATTCCTTGAAATTAAAACTCAGGATTGTATGGTAAAGGGTTAAAGCATGGGAATCCAAATCGTTTGATAGAAGCAATAAACCATGTACAATCTACAGTGCAATATATTTTTGTGGATTCTTGTCTTGTATTGCTCTAGCTTATTGCTTTTTTGTTAATAAAACAAAACTCAAAGATTTGAGAAGTTGATATTTATTACATAGTATCTCACCCCATGTATGATTCACCCCATAGTTGGTCTCAATGTAAGTCCATCTTTTTAGATTGACTGTTTGGTGTATAACACCGTTTTCAACATTATTTCAGAAGGTGGCCAGTGCATGCTATTTATGCTTTCCTGTAGTTTCTTTTACCATTACTATGCACAATATTCTTTTCAAACTTCTGGCTGCTTTCCCAGAAAACCATCCTCAAAACAACGATTCGCGATGAGAGAGGAATGAATCCTGGAAAGAAATGGACCAAACCGGAGATCGAACCAGGAAGCTCCCTGTTCTTGGGTCCTGTAGTACTACCGACCTAGCTTCTGGGTCTCAGCCAATCTGTTTATGGGACTAAGTGTGATACTGCCTAAGTGTGCCAGGATGAAGCATGGAACTTCACAAGACATTGCTTATAAGATAATGAAATACATAGAGGATATTTGTCTTTTTCGGTGAAAGATCGAAATTTATTTCATCGAGTGGACACCATCGGTAATATTTTCACGAGTGGCGCAGCCACAAGTGAAAATATTACCGATGGTGTTCACGAGAATTTCGATCTTTCACAAAAAAAAACAAATATTCTTTTTATTTCATGCTTTTAACCCTTTCTGAGAGGAGCTTTATGAAAATCCAGTAGTTATTTTCCGTTATTTCCTGTGGGGTACCACTTCCGCATAGCAACGCATTACAATATTACATCAAGCGCGAGAAATGTAAGGTATATGACGTCATATTTCCCATCTGGTTGTGAGGCATGCGCAATTTACCTAGGCAACAAGAACATGAAAATCTGTATTTTCACTGGTGGTACCGGTGTAAGATTGGAAAATATTTTCACTGCTACCTCTCGATATCCTACCGCAAAGCATGAAATAAATAAGTATTATTATTTCACACCTACTATTTAACGTCCAAGGAAATCATCCATTTAATACTACCATATGAGTACAGAATATCTTAGTCGGTATGGTAGAGTCCAATACAGATTTTTCAGAATGAGGCAACAGTCCAAATAAAGATGTTTCAGAACGAGGCAAGAATCCAACATGGATTTTTTCAAAACGAGGGTAGAGTTCCGAATATCCATATTGGATCAGAAGGGTAGTCTACCAAAGTCCATTGTAAAAAGCAATTTCAAAACCCTCCCTTGATAATTTTTCATTTCTTTTTTTTTTTCTTTAAATTATTGAAATTGAAATGGCACTACTTGTCATTTACTTTAACCCATTACCCCATAAGGCATTCCTATGGCATCTCTAATTGACCCTAAATAACAACAAGGATGAAGCCATTTCTTATGTGTAAATGACACCTTTTGATAGCATAGAAAACATTGTGACAAAAGGTGAAATTGCTCATCATGAGCAATTTCACCTTTTGCCACAAAGTTTTCCAAAGGCTCCTACAAGCAATGTGTATAAATGAGTATCTATGGAGTAATGGGTTAAAGTCAATATGGAAGTGTGAAATAAAGAGATCATTTAACGTGCATGGGTATAATTCGGAATTGAATTGGATTCCTACACTGCAGAACCAGTCTACATTTTAGATGAGGCTATTGCCTCTTCCAAAATATAGACTGGTTCTACAGTGTACTCATCCAATAGAATTCAGTATTGTACAGAAGCATGTTAAATAATAACCTCATAATATGGCAATTGACAAATTATTTCCAGTAGTAACTGTCACATGTATATCATAACCAAGAAAATTAATAAAAGTAAATGAGATAATTTTATTGAGACAATTATTTTAAAAACTAATTGAGACAATTATTATATGCTATACATCTCAAGGGAGATTTGACTGATAGCTATTGCTTTCCCCAATATTCATGATCTATTACTCGAACAAATTGACCTGAAATTGACCTTTAACCCTTTCCCAAACGACAAATTTTGGACTCTTCCAAACTGAAAGAGTTTGCAGACGACAATTTCAGATTTTGAGAAAATGGCAGAAAGTTGTCAAAAAGGGATAGAAAACACTGTGGGAAAAGGAGAAACTGCTCATTATGAGCAATTTTTCCTTTCCCCACAGTGTTTTCAAAAGACTTTTACTGCAGACATGTAAAAAGCAGGGCTTGTTTGGGAAAGGGTTAACCCATTACCACACAATCCCTAATTTTGACGCCCCTAAAAAAGAAGCCTTTTGAAAACACTGTTGGAAAAGGAGAAAATGCTGGTAACCAGCATTTTCTCCTTTTCCGACAATGCTTTCTACCCTTCCCATAGCAAATTTTAACTTTTCAGTCACATCTATTTTGTCGTCTGCAAATTCTCTCAATTTGGACCAGTCCAAAAATTTGTCGTATGGTATAGGGTTAAGCAAAGAATTATTAGAGAATGAATATCTCCATCATCACATATTAGAAGCTTTTTGCGCATGACAAACATCAAGATCAGACTTTACAGGAAGTGCATCTCAGATTTATGTCGTCGGCCAAGTATTACCAATTAAAACGAACAAAATCATGTCTATTTTAGATATTTTAAGCAGTCTTTAAAGACACGAAAAATCTATTAGCCCCCATTGAGTTGAAAAACGTTTAACCTTTTTTCTGTAAAAACCTCACACAATTCATGATTGTATGAAAACTTAACAGACTTTATGTTACTGTTCTATTTATTCAGAATTTGAAAATCATTGCTTTGAAAAAACTGTGCTCATCAATTTCAATGATTGTATTCAATCTGTTACGAACAGATTCGATCATTTGCTGAAGTCCCTTTGTTCTTCTTGGGTCTGGGATATACTTTAGGACTTGATACTGCCTCAAACACACACCTGTACACCACTGTGTCAGAACTTTCGAGGTGTTACAGCCTATTACAATCACAGAACTGGTGGAGTAATGAATTTCAACCACCATAACTAATTTATTTTCCAGCTCTAATAGGGAACCAACTTCTATGTCTTTCCAAATGTACACAGGTATAATCTGAAATAAATCTTTTACTTGTCCACACTTAGGAAGCAGAAGGTACAGAGAAGACATGTTACGAGGGCTTCTATCGCCAAGGGTCAGGATAGATGGTACCTGTACCACCTTTGCCCAATGTGCCAAATCCCAGGATGTGTTGGTAAATGTGTATATTGGTAGAGGCATGATGAATCTTTGTTCTCCAACACGTGCAAGAGCTCTTGCGGCCACTTGATGGGGTGGGTATACCACATATCCGTCAAAATTCTTGCGGTAAACATTGGACCTTTGCAATTTATCTGCTTGAATCCTATCTTCTTTCACAGTTCTTGTATCAAAGATGGAATCTAGACAGTAATGAACGATACTAAAGACAGCTCTCCCATTGCCAGTTGGAACTGTAATAATAACACCATCATGAGGAAGACCCCAATATGTAAAAGATATAATGTCACCAACTTCCAATTCTGTGACTGACTGGACTTTTTCATGCACAGGTTTGTGGACAATTTCATGTGCAAGTTGTGAAGATCTGTTTGTGAATAGATTGTATTTTCTTTCTCCAATCTTGGCCCTTGCTCGCCTTATAACATCCTCTGTCTGAAAACAATAGAGTGGATGATAATGATACATCCATATGTCCTGGATCTTCAAATCAAATGTGATTGTCTCCTCCACAACTGTATGGTTATTACCATAGTGTACCATTGTGATCTTTACTATAGAAGGATTATTGCTGTCGCTGGAGACATCTGTGACAACGACACTGTGCCAGTACATATTCTGCCAGAATTGGATCACCATGCCAGGTTTGATATCATCTTTTATCCGAGCCCATGTATGCCGGACTACTTTCGTGGAAAACCAACGCCGTCTTTGGTCACAGATTATAGTTTTGTCTTTCAGGTAACTTAGATCTTCTCCTGGTACAACATTACGAACATAAGCGAAGTTTTTCTCATCCACAGTAGCAGTATCTGTTTTTTCTTGTTCAATCACCTTGGCCCAAAAGCAGAAATCTGTAGATCGGTTTGAAATCATGGAATATTTTCTTTCCCCAAGTCGCTGCCTTGCCCTTGAAACCGCCTCTTCCCTAGAATATGTCGAGTAGAATGAGAAATCATACTTTTTTATGGACTCATGGTATCCAATTCTCTCTTCCACAATGCACCCTGTGAAAAAACCCTCTCTTCTGTAATAAATCACTCCAAAAGTACCATTTTCTTGTGATATTTGTGTCACAATACCATCTTCTTGTCCATGAGCACCGTCTGCAAAACTAATTACATCCCCGATTCGAAGATCACTTATTGCAGAAGTTGCATATGAATTGATGTTTCGAGACTTTGGCCACAGCTTTGGAATACCTTTGTACAGAACCCAGAATGACAGGGTGTGGAAAACAAGTATACCAAGAAACCCAAATTGTTGAGACCCAAGTAGCTGGATACCACCACTCTGGGAGACAAGAAATGTAACAAAACTAATTACCAAGTTCCATTTTTTTTGTCTGAAACATGACTGACAAATTGTGTCATTCTGTTTTTCTAGGCAGAGGGTTTTGTAGCAGAACCAAACATCAATTAAAAAGAGAACAGATGTAAAGATTAGTACTTTCCAGGGATCTGCGATGTTTAAATATCCCAATATGTCCTCAGCAGACAAATTGAGAAAACGTAAAACCGAAGTCACAACATTGTTTAGTTCTTGTACTTGATAGCTTCTCTGTATTCCACAGCAACACCAATGGCAGAAGTGCTCACAGTTGATTGATAAGAGGGAATAACCATAGTACTTGTTCAACTGTGATTTAGCCCTATCAATTATTTTCTCACTGCTGTGTGTTTTACAGTGATATTTGATTAAATAGATTTCGTCATACAGCAAATTTTTCAGTTCCTTTGTCTCTCGAATTTGTAACGTATTGCTAAACGGAGTGTTTATAAAGTGAACCAATGTTAGAATGACAGTAGATTCTGACAGCTTTTCCTTGTCTGTAACAATAGCATGGTGAGTGTACATGGAAAACTGATAGCCTCCTTTACTTTTCCTTGAATGCTCGCCTCCAACACAAATATGGCATCCTGGCTCAATCTGGTCAACATTCTCCACCCGCACCTTATCTGAGCAGGAAAGACATCTAACAAGCTGGTGCTGTCTAACTGTTTCATTTCTATCTTCACGAAATATCTCCCTCAGTATGTTGCTGGCGGTTTCTGGGAACCTGTTAAATGGGCCGCAACAAAAGATTTGTGCTAGGTGCTCCACCATTTTCAATTCCAGCAGGTACTTGTCTATTTCTCATTCAATTTGCCTCCTTCCTGATGCTACAAAACAAATAGTGATATTAATCAACAGAGCCCAAGATAAGAGGGAGTGATAGTAATCCATTTGTTCTCTTCCAAGCCCCATGTTGTTGGTACTCATTAGAATCGTCTCAATGAGACGATTCTAAAGACTACCCAGAACATGGGGTTTAGTGGAAAATAAATTATTTTCAATTTTGAAATCAAAATCACTCCATCCATCCAGTGCTCTGATGCAAATACTACCAATACTAACTAGAGCTGTCACTGAATGTGCCTTAATACCCCCGCCAGCTCTTTGACGGAAAAAACGTATCAAGTTCAAAGGGAGAAAATTTCTCAACCAAGAAGAGTTGACACTTGAAAATTGCGTCTTTCAAATCTTCAATATATAATCAGTATATGTGCAAAGTTTCAATACAATTGAAGGAAAACTGTGGGAAGAGTTTGAGACACAAAATTACCAGTATTTTGTACACAGACTGACACACAGACAGACAGGCTGATTCTGGTATACCCCCAACAACATTCGCTTTCAGGGGGTATAATTACAGGAACAAAAAATATGACATTGATTTTGACTGGTGTGTTCACAAACCAATTTCTGGTAACCACTATTTAATCTTTTTCTAACAATGTATTCAAACACTAAACTTTCAATTGTTGAGATGCGGAGTTATTGGGAGAAAGCTTACTTATTTTCTTCCTAGGAATCATCAGTGCAAGAATACAGCTATGCTGTGCATTGCCTTGCCTTACTAAATGGTATTTCATGAATCAGAGAGAATTTTCTCCAATATTACAAGAGCAAACCCCTGTCACACGGAGAACTTTAACAAACTCTGTGGGAGAAGGAAAATACTTGTAACCCCCAGTAACCTCTATTTTCCTCCACAATGTTTTCTACTCTTTTAAGAGCAAACCCAGTCATTTGGTATACTTATTATTTGCTGTCTGCAAATTCTTTCAAATTGGAGCGGTACTAAAAAATTTTCACTGTATATTAGTAAAGGGTTCTACATGTTTTATTTTTGTCCAGTTTTTTTTTTCATGAAATTTTGGACTTATTCCTAGTCTCAATAATGAGACGCTACATATGATGATTTTTCTTTTTTTTCATATTTTGACATTTATTGTGCTCTGTACTGTCTCAAGTCCAATGTAGATTTTCCAGTCGCAAAGATAAAGAGTTATACTGCTTTTCTGTGTCGTCGATTTAATCTGTATTGCAGAGAAATGCAAATGAATTTAAATAAGTAACTAACATGACCAAAGGTTAAAAAAAACCTGTAGAAGTTGTTTGTAACATGTAAATCGCAGAAAAAACACTGATGAAATTTATCGTGCCATTTTGATTGTTTTCGGGATTGTAAATAACTCAAGTAACAGATGAAATGCACGGTTTTCTCTTATGTTTAAACTTTAGCATTTAAAATTAAAATATTTGTATTTCAAGCGAAGGATTATTAAATACACAAGCAGTTTTATGCTCTATTTATGAAATTATGAGAGTTCAAACTTGCGCACAAAATCAGTGCAGAACTTTCTTCTTGTTTTGTCTAGATCATCTCTATACCCAGAGGCGACCAGTCAAAAAGTAACATCGTCTTTGGCTGGGGATAGTTATCTGTACTAGTCTTACTCCCTGAAGATCAGAAAGATCAGATTTAACAGTATGTGTAGTTTCATCCTTATCAGTCCTGTCTGCAAATTGCAGGCTGATCTCAATATATGTTGAAAACCAATCAATCAATTGTCAATAACTTTTTTACACGAAAGAAGGAATGCTGGAAAAATCATCCAGAGCAGTTTGGGAACGATTTCTCCAGTGGACGAGACCTTTAGACACCAAAAGTCTAAATTTTCATAAATGTAGGCAAAATAACTCACTCAGCTAAAAAACTATAACAGAAGATATTCAAAAAATGTCAGAAATATAAAAAAATCATCACTTGTTTTCTAAATATGCAGCCAACATCATAAACTGATTGCCTCCACCCAGTTCGTCTCACTACATCTAAATCACTCAGACGAAACCACAGAAAACGATGGCTGGGTATATATTTTCAAGACTTTATTTACACGTGCATATGTAAAATATGTTTACAATAAATAATAATTTAATTAGCCATACCTTTCGCACTTCAAAAGGAGTAAATCTAGAGTGAACAACAACTGAACGAGGAAACGTGTCGTCCTGCGCACGTTGTTTTAAATTAATGACATTTTGGGATTACGTACATCGATTTTCCGTAAGTCTATTTTTAGAATTATTTGGAAAACCCCGTATAATTTTCTACCCTTAGGCGACTATATATGGCCTGCAACACGTGAAAAGGGACATTCGGACATCTGCTTAAAGTGTCGTCTCGGATCAGCCTGCGCTGTCTGCGCAGCCTAATCCGAGATGGTACTTTCCGTTTTAATTCCATTTTTTGTTTTGCGCATGTCTACTGTAGCACAAAATCTAATGTAGCCGTAAAGTGCCGTCACGGGTCAGCCTGCGCGGATTGCGCAGGCTGACCCGAGTCGACACTTTACGCAGATGTCCGAATGTCCCTTTTCGCGTGTTGCACACCATATATGCGACTATTATTATTTGTGGAGGTTGTTGATCAAGATCAGACTGCACGATCTGTGCAGTCTGATCTTGAATCTACACTATCCGAAAGGTTTACACCACCCACCTACCCCAAATAATTTCTTTGAAATGGCGAAATCGGTTTGAATATTAGATCTGGGACCCCCCTAGCATAGCTTAAGCGATTACCAAACGACAATATTTAGACTGGTCCAATTTGTAAGCATTTGCAGACAAAAAAAATAAAAGTGACTGAAAATTTGAAATTTGTTTTGTGAAAGGCGAAAATGCTGGTTACCAGCATTTTCTCCTCTTCCCACAATGTTTTCTAAAGGCTTCTTTCTCAGGGGCGTCAAAAGTAGGGATTGTATGGTAATGGGTTAAATGCGTAATATTTTTCCGGGGGAGCATATATCCTCGGAACCCCCTAGCATGGCTTCGCGACTCCGTCGCTCGCCATACTGGCCGGACCAAATGAAATTTCCTTCCGACGGGCCTGATATATCAGAGTAACATTTACCAATCAATCCATGCCTGGTTTTTACATCCCTAAGATAGATGCGTTTTGAAAATACTGTGGGAAAAGGAGAAAATGCTTGTTACGAGCATTTTCTCCTTTCCCTACGATGCTTTCTATCCTGCTGAAAACAATTTCAATTTCTGTGTTACGTTTTGTTGTCTTCAAGTACTTTCAATTTGGATCTGTTTAAAATTTTAATGTTTGGTAAAGAGTTATTTTTATATTACTGCAAAGAAATTTCACGTGATCAGATTGGTTAACATGCCGGGATCATGTACCCTGGCAAAAACAACGTAAAGCCAGTTTCCCTTTTGAATGCCCCGTAAACATCACTTCACGTACAACACAACACAACATAATTAAATTGGCGGCGTCGATCGATCACCAGACTGCACGTTTACAGGCCCGTAGGAACGGGAGGGGGGGGGGGGCATAATTTTGAGAATCATAGTAACTAAAATACGAGTTTTTATTGCAATGCAACAAGCACGCAAAAAATCTCAGTATTTCGAAGTTAGCACCCCCCCCCCCCCCCCCCCCAGCAATCTTGAAATGCTTCCTACGTGGCTGGTTTATACACCAAACTTTACGTTTTAGTGACTTCAGTTTCCAGTGACGTCAGTTTTCATTGAATTGGGGCAATCAGAAGGATCGAATTTCTATTTCGTCAGCATTCCTGGCCTTCGGCTGTGAACAAGTTTCCAAGTACCCTGCCACCTGACCGTACAAGTAATGAAATAAGCAATTTACAAGTAGTCGATGACGCTTGTTTGTTTTACTCTATATTGTCGACATATGGTGACAAAAAGTCATACACTTTCCTAATGTGTAAGGACCTACTGATGACAAAGTATATTCAGGGCTCCAGATAAAGCGCGTGATCGCGTGATAACGCATTAAAATAAGATAAAAACGCATTGAAATTCACCTCAGTGCGTGAAAAGACGCAGAAGAGTTTTAAAAAACGCATTATTACTATTACCGACGAGTGAAATTGCCCGGATTATGCATAGGCGCCGTGCATTACACATACGAGAAATTCGGAATGCTTTTATACGGGCGGAAAGGCCGCAAAGCGGCCTTGGAGCCCGTCTATAGGTAACACGTATGTGTACCAGTCTACAAAATCCCACTAGGCTAGGGGAAAAAAAAAATCCGAGAAGTTGCAAAGACGTACAGGGAATATCTCGGTTTTCTAGGTGCGGTTACAATGGTAGAGTCACGCGCAAATTTCTTTCGAAAAGGTGGGGGGGGGGGGGACCGTAATCATCACTCGGGAAATATCGGCGATTTGGTTTACACATATTGGACGTGTCTGGGATCTCTTGCATATTCGAATATCTGTCCCCAAATCAATGTAAATTTGCGTCACAGCAGTCATTTGTTATTGACAATGGATAGAGATATTTCTTTTGCCGAATTTAATGAAGTTTTGAGTAAAGTCAATTTACAGAATACGTGTTCGAGAGATTCCGGTTCATGTTACGGAAATGGCCGAGTGATGAGAGTGTTTACCAATGGATACGAGATTTCCCAGAGCTTTCCATACCGGCATTGCACTTCAGTAGCCCTTGACCTTACCCAGGCAAGATAAGAATGTCGGTGTGTTATCTTTTAACTTTCTAAATGTTTATTTTGCCATCATCACTTTCATGAACATACGCGCCTGCAAACTTGCAAATAAATATGTAAAGAAGGGAAGCGACTCTACGCAAATTATCTAATGACCACCATTTTCTTACACGGTAGCCTATGTATTTTCCTATGTTGTTGCAACTACACGCTAGACTTGTGTAATTTCTGTAAGTAGAAAAATTGTGACACGATTATTGCAGTTATTGCACTGTTTGCATAGGTACTGGTACTGAAGAAAGCCTAGAGTTGATGACGATATTGAAATTGGTTTTCGTGCACCATGAAACATTGCTCAGGTCACCAGTATTTTCTCCTTTACCCACAATGTTTTCATAAGCCTTCTCTCATAGGGTTATTTAAAGTCAAGGTTGTGTGGGGAAGGGGTTAAGAGTTTACATCTGCACCAATCTGAATGTCTACAAATAAAAACATTGTGACAAGTACAGATAGGCCTACTATTTTCTCCTTTGTCACAATGTTTTCAATAAGGATGCAGAGGCAGGGGAAAAAAAGCCATGTCTTGAATTTTATTGATCTCCAAATAATTTTATAACTAGCCCAGGTTGATAAAATCATATTTTTTGATTTTCAAAGCCACCCCAAACTTCAATATCTCATGACTGAATATATATCTAGATCTGGTATGACTTTTTTTAACTCTTTACCACACATCTCGACTTTTCACATCCCCGAGAAAAAAGCCTTTTGAAAACATTGTGGGAAAAGGAGAAAATGCTGGTAACCAGCATTTTCTTCTTTTCTCACAATATTTTGTACTCTTCTGGAAACAAATTTCAATTTTTGAGCAACATTTATTTTGTTGTCTGCAAATGCATTCAGTTTTGGCTGTCTACAACTTTGTTATTTGGTAAAGAGTTAACAGTGCTTTATGCCATGTTCAACATCATTGAATATAGATCTAGTATGACATTTCTTTAAAAGTGTTTTATGCCATTTTCAACATTATTTCAGACATATAATGGTAACAGCTAACACATATGAAAGAGAAATATGACAGAATTTATAGAATTGTATTTCCATAAAGTGACAAAAATGCTGTTGAAAGTTGACAGAGGTAAGAATGGTTCAGAAGTAAGTGAGTCATGTAAACAGATAAAACACCAATATATATTGTTGTAACTTGTAAGGGATGAGGGATTTATCTTTGATTTAAAACCAGAGATGACCGCAAGAAAATGAAATGCATTTTCTCTCCGACGTAATCTGTGCAACCTTCAAACAGTTTGGGACAATACATGTATTTAGTATGAAAATACAAGTATAAAATAAATATGAAATGGATTTAAAATGGCTGAAAAATTAGTGCATGTTTACTCCTTTTCTAGAATCAGATTGGTTCAACTTGAAAGCATTTGCAGGTGACAAATGTGCCTCAAACAATTGGTTTTGTCGTTGAAAGGATAGAAAGAAATTAATTTTATTTTCAGCAAATTAATTCAATTTTGACAAATCTCAAATTTTGTCATAAATTATAGTGAAGAATTTACCATAGAAATGATTTGCAAAGGCCTGTTTGGGGATGTCACATGATCAGTTTTACATGTGGATTATGTGGGATCACATTCAAATAATTACAGTGACGTTATTTTCTATCTCATGAAGGTAGACAGATTTCACGACTGAAAAATGACTGTTGCCTTATGCAACCTTTGAAGGGCTACACTCAGATTGCATTGCTAATGCAGAAAGTTCAAAATGAGCAGTTTTATCTTGAATCCACAATTTGCTTCTTTGCTAAATATTATGGAAAAACAGCTTTAAAATCACAGTATATGCAGCTTTAGTTGAGATGTAGAATATCCATTTTATTTGTTTAGCACGATCAGTATTTCACAAGTAATTCCAACTTGCAGTAGAAAAGTTAAATTTATACTAGTATGCATTGAGCTGCTAGGTTTTGGCAGTACATGTATTTCTTTTACTTAACCATGGCATTTTAACCATGCTGTCTGAAAAGGGGGATTAACCCTTTACCAAACTGCAAAATTTTGTATTGGTCCAAATTGAAAGCATTTGCAGACAACAAAATAAATGTGAATCAAACAATGAAAACTGATTCGGGTAGTGTATAAAACATTGTGGGAAAGGAGGAAATCCTGGCTACCACATTTTCTCCTTTTCCCACAATGTTTTCAAAGGTTTTCTTTCTCGGGGCCATTAAAAGTTGAGATTGTGTGATAAATAGTTAATGCATGTGCTAAAAGTATCGACCAAGGTCAGCCTATACAGTCTTTGCAGTCCTCGCAGGCTGACCTGGGTTGAAACGTTTTGCTATCAGTCAATTTTCAGCATATCAACGGATCATTCTGCTATCTGATTTATTCAGTTGGTAGACAAAATTGGTTTTATGGATCCATAATCATGATATGACTTGTTTGGTAAAAAGGATCACAGAGAAGCATTAATCCCTCATCAAACAATCCCTGGTTTTATTGACACTGGGGAAGAAAGTCTTTGAAGACATTGTAGGTAAAGGAGAATCACTTATTACTGTTAATTTCTCCATTACCACAACATTTTTAGGCCAGGGAATCCCTCTCAAGGGATTCCCTTGCCTATAGGGATCGTAAGCTGTCTATTCAGACAAAAATGTTGGTTGGTGTGTCCACTCTATATCGCTGAGTCCGCCAAAACAACTAGTTTCCCAAGTATATACAGAGATTGCTTATCACAGGGTGTGAATGCTTTCCTTTCCTCAAAGCTTTCATCTGCAAAACGCCATGGAATTGCAAGGGTATTACAATCCTTTAATAACTGACGAGTGTGTGTTTTTTATCCCGTTTTTGTCATTAACACTGACCTAATAAAGGCGTAACCTAATGAACTTAGTTTATCCGGCAGTTGTGTATTCCTACGCGCTATATACGGTTAATATCTATAACGCTCTCTCTTGCACTCCGGATAATTCATATTCAGGTATTGTGAGATTAACGAACGACGACTCTGCTCGGAGTTTGTCTATAACGTTGTGTTGACATTTGAACATGTGTGTCACAAAACGCGTCTCCGCTAAAATGCGATTTTAAATAAAGCAAACTACGTATAGAATATTGGCCCGTCTTATGTTTATCACTTTTTCTTATGTATATAGACTAAATCTAGGGTACTTCAGCGGAATGCTGGAGAAATCGGCCCCTGGAGAATTCGTCCCCAAACTGGTTGGTCCGTGTTATGTTCATCACTCCAGAGAAATCGTCCCCTGGAGACCATTTCTTTGGTGAAATCGTCCCCAAATAAAATTTTAGAAAAATCGACCCCAACATCAGATTTCATCCATATCGTTAATCAAGTTGTCTATAAAAATATTTTTGAAATTTCGTTGTCTTTAGTATGTACATTATGTGTATTAGATACCATTATCCAAGAGTTATTTGGTAGTTTTGTCATTGTTTATACTGCCTATTTCACACTGATAGGATGTATTTCACACCTTTTACACCTGTCACAAATAGATTACACCTGTGTGATTCTTAAAAATGTCTTTGATTGACTTTGATTTGAAACCAAATAAATGCTTATAATTTTTTTCTATAGTCGTTCGCTAGTCATTTAATGTATTTTTTTCTCTCTCTCTCTCTACTAGTGTCATATGACATACCTGTGACCAATACCATTTAGCAGGGGCATCTGTGTCTCTGACACACATATTTCTAGTGTTCACTAGGGCTTGTGTGCATCCGAATATTTCCGGTCCATAACTTCTACAATTGTGGATGGATTTCAAAATAATTTGGCACAATTGACCTCCATCACGGTTAGATGTGCCATTTGAAACATCTGTTCGAGTAGGTTCAAGATCAAGGCCCCATTGAAGGCCAATTTTTCGTCCGAACCATAACTCCTACATTTTATGATAGATTCCGATATAAATTAGCATAATGCATTGTTCCCCATGATGAGTAGAAGTTCCCTTTGAAACATTTATTCAGGTCCAGGGTCTAGGTCAAGCTTGAGAGTCAAGTGTTTGCGGGCTTGACACAAGTTGTCCTTGGACAACGATTATGAATAAGGATTAACGTCTTTTCATATTATGTAGATATAAGTATCGAAGCTCAAGTCACTGTGACTTGTCCGTAAAATAGGCAAGTAAAATAGGAAAACCGAGCCTAATCGTTTCCCCAAAACAATCCAACCTTTTCACAGTATTTTATTGAGAAAATATTTTGGCTAAAAGAGAATTCGCTTGTAACAAGCAATTCCTCCCAATTTCCCCAAAATCTTACTTTTCAATATACACGAAGAACTACTTTGGATTTTTATCTACAACTTCCTTCAAATATGACCAGTTCAAAATTTCGTCGACTTGTGGAAGGTAGAGACAACATGACCAACTGCCGTATCACTCCAGTCTTTATTATTCATTACATTTTACCTTGATATCTATCTTACATGTATTTTCATTGAAATCAATAAAAATAAATATGTTCTTGCGTCATAAATGTAAAAAATAACGTCATTCAGGACTACAAGACATCAAATGTCTCAGAAAATTTAGATAACCAAAGTTGGTATTGCACCGATTGAATACGGTTCATTTTGACTTGGGATTGTTTACAAGCACGACAAATTACTAAGTATTCTAAGCCATTATCAAGCACCCTATAACTGTGAGCACATGCCTAGCTCTGGCTTAATTAGTTTCTGGCTGGTGCTTTCTAGTATCAGTTCAAAATTTCATGATAAAACCAAGAATTCCAGGGGCTTAGTGGAATCCGCTTGTATCTCTGTCCGTCTACCTGTTTGTATTAATTAAAATTGACCTCATGATTTGTTTCGTTTCCTCAATTTCCTGGCCTTCAGTACTATCAGTACTTTGATTTTTAAACTAAGGAACTTTAGCTCATTGGTATCATTTTTGAATTTGTCGCCTAAAGATGCTTTCAACTTGGATATGTGCAAATCTTGTCACTTGGGACAGTGTTTCTTTTGCCCGAATGATACATTTATTACAAACTATGCCTTGAAAAAATGTGCCTCAGACATTTTTATTTAGAAAATCCAGTCTAACTGGAATTTTCTTTGACCAAAGTAAAAAGAAAAATAAAGGTCAAGAAATCTTAATCTCTGAAAACATATGTAGAATATTGCTCGCTTGTGTGAAATATGTAATGAGATATATCTATACCAGAAAAAACTTTGTTTTTTTTTCTAGCAGGTAAACATAAGGAGAAGCTCACAGACAGCCATGAGCTTTACACAATTACATGCTGCTTCTCTAATATTTCAAAATTTTTATTTCTTTCAGGGTCTTGCATAAAATTACAAGTTTGAACATTCTGGAGGCTAGATAAAGAAACAGTCAACTACCAGAGAGTTTGTGAAGTGATTATTGACTAATTAGCCACTAACTATACCATTAGTCGAATTGGACCTTCTTTTAGAATCCTTATCAAAACTATATGATAAAAGGAGCATTTGCTTGAATATACATAAAGAACAGACTGTAGTCCCTTTTCTCACAAATACTTTTGTTAGCTGTGTTGCAAGTCACTCTTTACACAATTATGGCTTAACTCTTTACCATATGGAAAATTATAGTCTTGTTCAAACTGAAACCAATTGCAAACATCAAAATAGATTAAACTCGACAACTGAAATTTGTTTTGGGAAGGGCAGAGAACAGTGTAAGAAAAGGAGAAAATGCTGATTACCAGCAATTTCTTCTTTTCACACAATGTTTTCAAGAGCCATCTTCCTTAGGGCCTGGGATTTTGCAGAACCCATTACCACACAATCCCTACTTTTGACAACCCTGAGAAAGAAACCTTTAGAAAACATTGTGGGAAAAGGAGAAAATGCTGGTAACCAGCATTTTCTTCTTTTCCTACAATGTTTTCTACCCTTCACAAAACAAATTTCAAATTTTCATTCATTTTTATTTTGTTGTCTGCAAATGCTTTTGATTTGGACAAGTCTAAAATATTATTGTTTGGTAATGGGTTAAAGGGTTAATAGACTTCAACCGCAGAATATTGTAAAAATGCTGCAAAAGGAGGTACATGTAATGTAATTGTCAAAAGCAACTGCTCCTTTTCCAATGTTTATGCAAATAGAATCATTGCAGATTATTTCTCACTTGTGCTAAAAGATCTAGTTTGTGAGGCATAGTAGCTCATTGTGAGTGGAAGCTCTGTATTTTACCTGTACAGTGTGTACAGTAATGAGTTAAACTGTAATAACTGGAAACGAATTGGTCTGCATAATTCTATGTATTATTTAAGAACAAAAAAATGCAATCTATGAAAGAAAAAGAAAGTTGGCTAATAGGTTTTAATCTTAAACATGTCCTATTACTTTTTCAACCTTGCCCTTGCCTATTTAACTCAAAGTCCCATGTTGGCACAACCCTGAAGGTATCTGAAAATATTATGCCCTGGTTCAAAAGTAATAGAAGGCACATAGATATAGATGGTCAAAAAGACAAATTTACAATATTGCTATCATGTGATCTAAAACAAAAGGATTTGTCATAACCCAAATACAGTTTTACATGATCACAGCTACTCATGTATCAAAAACAAAATAATCATGTGTGGTGCATTTAATTTCTGATCTGCAGACTTTCTCAATTTGGTTTAGTCCAAAATTTTGTTGTTTGGGAAGAGTTAAACAGTGCTTTTCCTTGTCAAACAATTTTTTCTACTGCAAGTTAATGGAGCCACATAATATCCCTTTACCACACTATGATACTTTTAATGCCCCTGAAAGAGAATGCTAGTTACCAGTATTGTCTCCTTTTTCCACAATGTTTTGTACCCAATCAAAGAAAAATATTTTTTGTGAGCCAAACTGAAACTGTCATCTGCAAATTCTTTCAATTCAGACAAGTTTGAAATTTTGTAGAGTGGTAAAGGATTAGCTGTTAATGCTTTCGGTTTTGACCAGTCTAACATTTAGTTATTTTGTAAAAGGTTAGTGCGGAGTTGGGTTTTTTTTTTCCATTAGTAAATGAATTGTAAAGCAGCAGCTGTTTGAAGTACTATAAGATATCATACTGAACTATACAAAATAATTGTTTTTAAATAATGAAAATATAAATCCCATGCAAATTGATTTCATTTTGCAAAATAGAAGTTGTTTTCAGTTTGCAACATGGACATTTTTTGGCAGTATCATGATTTGTAGCATTTTTTTAGTGTTAGATCTACTAGATTCTAGTTCCAAGTCATTATAACATAATGTATTTTTGTGATACAATAATTGAATTTTAAAAATTGCTGATAAAGTGTAGAATCTAAAAAGGTAATTTTGTTTTGCCTTTCCGCCCGTGTTTAGGCTTTGCCTATTTTCATATTATTAACTCCACACACCGTAAAATATCGTTTTGTTTACGCTGTGTTCAAGGTCTGATGCACCGCGAAATATGGCAGGCAGAAAACGAAAGATGTGTTCCGATGTTGAAATCGGGTCGATTTTTAAATTTTTTAAGTGCAGCGAGGCCGAAAATAGTACATTTATAGCTAATAGTATTATCCGAGGTTTGTTGGATTCGGTCATTGAGACGGCGGAGCAAAACGCTAAGAAACGTCACGTCAACGTATCGGAGAAAACCCTAAAGGCATGGCAGGCAGAAAAAGAGGAGGAAAAGTAGACTGTGCCAAGAATTCAAACCAAGACTCAAGTAATTGAGAACACAAGGTCTACCCTATGACCCATTTTAATTGTTTTACTGGTGAAATTTAATACTAGTTGATCATGAGCCTGGTTGTAGTTACATTTTTGTTTTGAAATAATGTGACAGTGTCAAAGCAGACATAATTTTGTTTACTATAAATTCCTACTTGATAGCCAAGAAATCAAGCTTAAGAGGCAATGGAGAATTAAAGGGATATCAGAAGTAAGTGTTTGTAGATTTTCAAGTTCTTTCACCATGTTAGAAAAAGAGAATTGAGCCTTGTGTCTTGAGTGTGAATCACTCTTTTGTTGCCACAAGTAGGGAGTGAAGACTCTTTTACTGTAGAAATTATCTGGAGCTCTGTTATATTGTATAGGTAAGGCTGAAATGGTGGGATTTGGCTCTTACAGGTTGGAAAACCAAGCCCTAATTTTCTTGTAATTTAGGGGGGGGGAGGGTATGGGCGGGGGTGGGTGGAAGATGAATGTTGGTTATAGATAGCTTTTCCTTTGCCCACGATGTTTATAAAGTGTGTTATTTCTCAGATTTGTTTTCTAATGGTTTGATTCTCATTGCACAAATAGGGAGATCTAATTTACATATTGTTTTTCTCTGCGTCGACTCTCAAGCTTTTATCGTTTGGTGACGAAATTAAATAGATCTAGAATTTTGAAATTTCAGGCATACATTTTCCGAAAATCTATTTTTAGAATTTGGGAAAAACCCAATCTACATTTAGCGCGGATTGCAACTTCATGTACGTGTACTTCATGCGTCTATGTACAACTGATCAAGCTTCGAAAAACACTGCGACGACGTCCACCCTGCCTGCTGTCTGTCCGACTGTTTGTCTGCGTATCTGTGTGTCACAAACAACAGTTACTGACTTCTCTATAAACTTGGGTTTGGCACGCTCACCTTAGTAACGCGATATTCTGGTTGCTACACCTATGACTACAGTCTCAATAATGAGACGCTACACGTACGTACGGAGATTTATTTCATATCTGGACACCGTAACGTCTCAAGTCCATCGTAGATTTTCCAGTAACATAGATAAAGCGCTACGAGGCTCGTATGCTGCCTTTGTGTGACAAGAATCTTGTCAAACCGAGGAAAAGATGTTTTGTTACTGTTTAACTCTCATCATGTGTAACATTGTAAAGTAGACAAAGGAAATATGATTCTGGATACATTATCTGATGAATTTATTTGTATACAATGGAACTATCTTTTTCGAATTTCTTTGCGGTTCAGAATCTTACGCCAATTTTAACAAAAATGGCTGCGTCCATGAATGATGACAACAGTTTTGACACACCGATGGATCTTAGTTTATAAGATTAAAAAATAAGTTATGGTCCTTTAAAAGACATTTAAGCTTTTCAGAAAATCCTTCTTTTTCACATTTCCTACCACTTACTCTGATTGGCCGTATGCTGTTTGAACAGCACACAAAGTAATCAATATTGGTCTTTCTTTCACCGACGTTTTTGTCGCCATTTTCAGTTTTGGTCATGTGACGAAAGTATCACGTAATGACGGACTACTTTCTGAGCCAACTACAGGGGTGAATGTGAATGATCCGGAGTGCAAGAGATTGCTTTCACATGTGTTCCTTTGTTTTTATCCTTGGTTCCTTTGGGGATGGTGCAATAATTATAACAATGGTTTACGATGTCTTTTCAAGGTCTACATGTAATTCAACTCAAATTCTATTCTTAATCACCAGGAACTCCGTATATATAAACTTGTAAATCAATTTTTACAAGATTTACTTAACCCTTTCCCAAACGACAAATTTTGGACTCTTCCAAGCCAAAAGAGTTTGCAGACGACAATTTTAGATTTGGAAAAAATGCAAGAAAGTTCTCAAAAAGGGTAGAAAACATTGTGGGAAAAGGAGAAATTGCTCGTTATGAGCAAATTCTCCTTTTCCCACAGTGTTTTCAAAAGACCTATACTGCAGACACGTAAAAACCAGGGCTTGTTTGGGAAAGGGTTAAAATATTGTCTCGTGAAAATAGGTGTTCAGTGTAAGAAAATCAAGGATAAAAGCCAAGTAATTCCCATATCTGGACCAATGTAGTACTAGAGAAGAATCAAGGGAAATAACTGAAGAATGGCCCTCATTAAATTTAAGTAAGTAACATGGCCAAAGACAAATTATTAAACCTTACATTACATACAAAGGTTGTAGAAGTCGTTTATAACAAGTGAATCGCGGAAAAAACACAGACGAAATTTATCGTGCGTGGCGACCATTTTGAACGTTTTCGGGAATGTAAATAACTCGAGTAACAGATGGAATGCACGGTTTTCTCTTATGTTTAGCGTTTGAATTGAAAATATTTCTATTTCAAACAAAGGACTATAAGATACACAAGCAACAGGTATGTTTAAGGCCTTGTTTTGTGCTCTATTTGCGAAACTACGAGAGTTCTTACTTGCGCACAAAATCTTTGCGGAACTTTCTACTGGTTTTGTCTTGATCGTGTCTGTACCCAGGGGCGACCAGTCAAAAAGTAACATCGCCTTTGGAGACAGTTATCTCCACTGTGCCTATACGTTACATGTCAGAGAATGGAGTCCGATACTTGTATACGAGCCGTGCAAAGCGAAAATTCTAGCACGAGTTATCGCTCTAAGAAAAGCACCCCAATTTTCCCCAAGCTTTCTTACCAATACAAGCAAAATCGGTAACAAGGAAATACACCTTAAGATGGTGAGAAATCAAGCAATGAAAATCGAACAATTATCATTATCTCCCGCTAGATGGCATTCTCTAAAAATACTCATCTATCTAATATGGGCGTCCTGGGTATAGAACCGAACCGCTTTTCTACGCGACAACCGTTATTTTGAATTTCAAACTAAAATAAACGTTTACTCAATAAAACGCTACCTCGTTCAATTAACTCAGCTATGATCAGCAGTTTAGAGAAATCTGGAGCTAAAGCAGGTCTCATTTCTCCTCAAACGTATTGATAAAAGCTATTTTCTACATTGCTACTTTATAGAGCGTAATATTACAGTCAGCCCGCTTTCAGGGCTAGTGATGCGTCATATAAGACAGTCGAATCTTTGAAGAATATGACATGCGCAGACAACGGCACAATTATTTATAAGCCAGGTTTTGTGAAAAGGAGGTTTAATGCATCTGCAAAATCTATCGACCCGTGTCAGCCTGCGCAGTTCGCGCAGTCTGACACGGGTCGATAGTTTATGCTATGCGAAAATTTTCTACTTGTCTATACAAGGACCACTCTACCTACAGATTAAGACAATTGTTCGTCTAAATGGATGCTGTTGATTTCTAATTATGTAATGACTTGCTTAACCCATTACCAAACGACAATATTTTAGACTAGTCCAAATTGAAAGCATTTGCAGACGACAAAATAAAAGTGACTGAAATTTTGAAATTTGTTTTGTGAAGGGTTTTGTGAAGGGTAAAAAACATTGTGAGAAAAGGAGAAAATGCTAGTTACCAGCATTTTCTCCTTTTTCCACAATGTTTTCTAAGGGTTTCTTTTTCAGGGGCGTCTAAAATAGGGATTGTGTGGTAATGGCTTAGTATAATGCACCATGGAGATGCCTTAAAGGTGGGTATTTAGGTTTTTTTTTTCACATCTCACGAAATTAAGAAATATATATGTATCACTGAAATTCATATGAAAAAAGAATATAAATGAGCAATAACTTAGAATCATAAAAAAAATCTGATGGTGTTCCCTTAAAAGGCTATACGTAGCCTCTCAAGGTATTTTTAGGCCAGGGAATTCCTCTCAAGGGATTCCCCTGCCTATAGGGATCGTAAGCTGCCTCTTCAGACAAAAAAGTTGGACGGTGTGTCCACTCTATATCGCTGAGTCCGCCAAAACAACTAGTTTCCCAAGTATATACAGAGATTGCTTATCACACGGTGTGAATGCTTTCCTTTCCTCAAAGCTTTCATCTGCAAAATGCCATGGAATTGCAAAGGTAGTACGACCCTTTAATAACTGACGAGTGTGTGTTTTTATCCCGTTTTTTGTCATTAAGACTGGCCTAATAAAGCGTAACCCAATAAACTTAGCCTTATCCGGCAGTTGTGTATTCCTACGCGCTATATACGGTTGATATCTATAACGTTTCCTCTTGCACTTCCGGATCGTTCACATTCATGTATGGTGAGAGTAACGAACGACAACTCTTCTCGGAGTTAGTCTATAACGTTGTGTTGACAGTTGAACGTATGTGTCACAAAACGCGTCTCCGCTAAAATGTGATTGTAAATAAAGCTAACTACATATAGAATATTGGCCCGTGTTATGTTTATGACTTTTTCTTATGTATTTCGACTAAATCTAGGGTACTTCAGCGGAATGCTGGAGAAATCGGCCCCTGGAGAAATCGTCCCCAAACTGCTTGGCCCGTGTTATGTTTATCACTCCGGAGAAATCGTCCCTGAATAAAATTTTAGAAAAATCGGCCCCAACATCAAATTTCATCCATATCGTTAACCCATTACCAAACGACAATATTTTAAGACTGGTCCAAATTGATAGCATTTGCAGATGACAAAATTAAAGTGACTGAAAATTTGAAATTCGTTTTGTGAAGGGTAGAAAACATTGTGGGTAAAGGAGAAAATGCTGGTTACCAGCATTTTCTCCTTTTCCCACAATGTTTTCTAAAGGCTTCTTTCTCAGGGGTGTCAAAAGTAGGGATTGAGTGGTAATGGGTTAATCAAGTTGTCTATAAAAATACTTTTGAAAGTTCGTTGTCTTTAGTATGTACATTATGTGTATTAGTTACCTTTATCCAAGAGTTATTTGGTAGTTTTGTCATTGTTTATACTGCCTTTTTCACACTGATAGGATGTATTTCACACCTTTTACAACTGTCACAAATAGATTACACCTGTGTAATTCTTAAAGATATGTCTTTAATTGACATCGATTTGAAACCAACTAAATGCTTGTATTTTTTTTCTGTAGTCGTTCGCTTGTCATTTAATGTATTTTTTATCTCTCTCTCTACTAGTGTCATAAGACATACCTGTGATCAATACCATTTAGCAGGGGCATCAGTGTCTCTGACACACATATTTCTAGTGTTCACTAGGGCTTGTGTGCATCCGAATATTTCCGGTCCATAACTTCTACAATTGTGGATGGATTTCAAAATAATTTGGCACAATTGACCTCCATCACGAATAGATATGCCATTTGAAACATGTGTTCAAGTAGGTTCAAGATCAAGGCCACATTGAAAGCCAATTTTTCGTCCGAACCATAATTTCTACATTTTTGGATAGATTCCGACATAAATTATCATAATGCATTGTTCACCATCATGAGTAGAAGTTCCCTTTGAAACATTTATTCAGGTCCAGGGTCTAGGTCAAGCTTGAGAGTCAAGTGTTCGCGGGCTTGACTCAAGTTGTCCTTGGACAACGATTATGAATTAGGATTAACGTCTTTTTATATTATGTAGATATAAGTATCGAAGCTCAAGTCACTGTGAATTGTCCGTTAAATAAGCAAATAAAATAGGTAAACCGAGCCTAATCGTTTTCCCAAAAACAATCCAACCTTTTCACAGTACTTTATTGAGAAAATATTTAGGCTTAAAGAGAATTTGCTTGTAAATAGCAGTTCCTCCCAATTTCCCCAAAATCTTACTTTTAAATATACACGAAGAACTACTTTGGATTTTCATCTACAACTTCCTTCAAATATGACCAGTTCAAAATTTCGTCGACTTGTGGAAGGTAGAGACAACATGACCAACTGCCATATCACTGCAATCTCTATTATTCATTACATTTTACATTGATATCTATCTTACATGTATTTTCATTGAAATCAATAAAGATAAATATGTTCTTGCGTCATAAATGTAAAAAATAACGCCATTGAGGACTACAAGACATCACATGTCTCAGAAAATTTAAATAACCAAAGTTGGGATTGCACCGATTGAATAGTTCAATTTTGACTTGGGATTGTTTACAAGCACGACAAATTACTAAGTATTCTAAGCCATTATTAAGCACCCTATAACTGTGAGCAAATGCCTAGCTCTGGTTTAATTAGTTTCTGGCTGGTGCTTTCTAGTATCAGTTCAAAATTTCCTGTTAAAACCAAGATTTCCAGGGGCTCAGTGGAATCCGCTTGTATCCCTGTCAGTCTACCTGTTTGTATTAATTAAAATTGACCTTTTGTGTTGGTTCGTATCCTCAATTTCCTGGTCTTCAGTACTATCAGTACTTTGATTATATTTTGCGCCAGAAATAAAAAAAAAAACATTGTGGAAATGTCAAGTGGCTGGCACGTGACTTATGACGCTTAAATTTCATAACATAACAAACATGTAATTATTTTCCATTATGTCATCTTCGGACGCTATGTTTGAAGCTTCCTCGGTGTATTTCCGGTATGTAAATGAGCGAAGTGCTCATATAAAACTAAACCGTGTTTCCCACCTGTGTCGAAACCAGCCGATATAGTTCAGTAGGTAGAGCGTAGGACTCGTGAACATAATGTTTCGGGTCACTACAGGTTGTGGGTTCGAATCCCCGGCTGGCCAACTAAAATAACTAATAGTCTTTCGGATCACAGTATATAAACCAACTGTACCCGAACCGGATATTGCGAGTAAATTTCAGTGATGTCCACTTTGCATTAGAGACAGCCGAGATAAAAATTGTTGCGTCTTTCATACTGCTGAATGTAAACTATGTGAATCTTTATGTATAGTTTATGCCACACCTATATTGTTAATACATAAACTGCTACATAATCATTCTTAGCTTGAAAACATTGAAATTCTCAATACTCACTGCAGGCTACAGCGTCATTTGCAGTAGACCCGATCTTAAATCAGCTTTTATCATGTTAAGGCTGGCTGAAACACGTTTTCTGAGTTTGAACCGGTGCAATTAATTAATTAGAAAAGACATTTGCAGCATTGGGCATTTTAAAGTTCGATTTTGAACATAAAAAATAAGAATTAATGCCTCTATGTAAAGTAGGTCAACTGTACGTTTCTTGCTGGTGATTCGTACCCTTACTTGCGAGTTTAGGAAATCTATCTGTACGATGTCTTCGGAGTTTTTTCAAATATTCTGTACGGTTCTTGGGATAACAAATCTGATGCCTGATGGTATAAATCTGTACATTTTCATTTATAAAATGGAGTAATTCAGATGCCTTTACAGCAAACTGTCAACCACAAGCTTTGGTGATATAATAAATCATAACTTGGAAATCCATAACGGAAAAACCTCAAGATCAAAATTTCACAATTTGACTCACAAAGAAAAGAAACAATTTCATAAAAAAAAAAAAAAACTTCCAAAAGATTTGAAGCTATGCAACAGGCCTCTGCTACCTAATGATGATACTAAGACAGTGAGTTCAAGGCTTGTTTATGTGTCACCATTTTAAAAAAGCCCCATAAAGAAAGACACCAGTGAGGGATGTTCACAAGTTCCTTGAAGAATCTGAATGTTTTATGCGAAATACTGTTTTATAGTGGTTATTCCTATTCCTCATAGAAATGAGTCATCAGTCAGTCACTTATGAAAATATTGTAAGAATTTGAGAAGAAATCGCACTCAACGAACAATTTCTTCCTTTCTCGTAACATTTTCTATTCTTTTTCAAAGTTATACTTTTATTAAGCAGATCTGTAAATTTTCCCCTAAATTCTCCCAAATTGGATGAGTCCAAGATGCCGTATCAGGAAATGGTAATTCCTCTTTTTATCTATTTAAGCAGATGAATCCCTCTTTTTATCTATAAGCAGATGAATACGAATTGTGAAATTTTATTGCATGAATTCGTTCTGTTCCTTAAAGGTGGGTTTATAGGTTTTTCACATCACACAAAATTAAATAATATATATATCACTGAAATTTATATGAAAAAACAACACCAATTATCAATAACAAAGAATCATAATATTACAATAAAATTGGGGGTGGTATTCCCTTAAAAGGCTGCCTTACCCATTAGGCTATTTTTAGATTTCGTGCCAAAAAAAATAAAAAAAAGCATTGTGGGAATGTTAATTATAAATGAGTGACTGGCATGTGACTAATGACGCTTAAATTCCATAAGAAAGATGTATTTATTTTCCATAATGTCTTCTTCGGACGCTATGTTTGAAGCTTCGTCTGTGTATTCCCAGTATGTAAATGAGCAAATTGTAAAAATAGACAGTGTGTCCCGTCGGTGTTGACCTGGGCTGTGGTAAATCTCTTATTTCTCTTGTTTTCGGATGGTTTTCGACTACTGGGGTTTAATGAAAGAAAATCATACGGCTTTGGGAGTATAAAGATTTTTTTTGTATTTTTGTAAAATTTTTGTCCCAAAATCTGAAGGGCCACCTGTAACTCATGAAAAGGAAGCAGAATAAAACCAATTATGTTTGGCTGCTTTTCTCTCAAAAACCCGATCTTCAGTGACTGTTTACAGCCACAAGAATAGATGTTCAATGACCTGTCGCAGCTGTTACATATCTCCCCGTGTTTCATATTTGATATTGTCTTTTATTCTGGTCCGCCTTGATCACCGATTTCAACACTAACTTATGGAAATAAAATACAGCTCCACCCATACCCTGCTGTAATAAAAGAGCTGTACAGTACACTCTGCATGAACTAAAAACGCAAATAAAATGTGACACATAGTCCTTGTGACACGTTATCCTTCAACAAAACATACAACGAATGGTGTTCAGAAATGGCACTGATAATGACAAAAGAACAAAATCATTGTTCCACTTTTATAATATAAAATAGCGTATTTCATAGTGGTGGTACGAGGATAAAGTTGTACACACGGTGGGTAGACGAGGGGTCGAATGGCTAGGTTAGAGATTATTCAGTGTCGACCGATTACAGTGCTGACAGCACTTTGATTTTTTTTTATACGATGGAAGGGTCGTATTATTTTATGGCCACGGTCGGTCACCGTAAGCATTTTTTTTGTATGCACCCACAGTTTCCATCGGAATGATTTGAAACTTACTACAATGTATCTCTATGATGTGTGGTTTTGCATGTGACTTTTCAAATTTGGATCTCTGTAGGGTTCTAGATTTTAACCCATTTCACTGACAAGCCCCTTTTAGGGTATATGCACTGCTGTGCGAAGCTCATGTTATTTTTTTGCCAATGAGACAAAATTTTGTCATTTTGAACGTATACTTAGAAATGATTCACATATAATCACAGCTAATATTTTTTACTTGTGATATGTATATTAGATTTTATACAGCATACAAAGTGTTGTGGCAAAGGTTGAAATTGCTTGTAACGAGGAGTTCCACCTTTTGCCACAAAAATTTCAAGGATTCTTCAGTACAACTGCATTGAAATGACATTGTAAGGAATAAATTGCGAAATAAAGTTTGTATTGAGCGCTCTAGTAACGTGCGTAATGGATGCTTCGCTCTTGTATAGGCATAAAGCAATGGAAATCCCTGTATGGTACTCGCAAGAATTCGTTCAGCCAACTCGCAAGTAATGTACAGATCATTTACTTGGTATTTGCAAGAAGGGTACAGTATCAAACCGTTCGCCATGCAGAATTTCCATACATTTTTAGGTAATTTTAACAAATTTTGTTGGCATATATTGGCTGTTTTGTGAAGAGCATACATTTAGAAACAAAACTTTACAAATGGGTATCGGATAAATAGACAGAATTATACATAAATTGCCTTGTGAAAACAGCATGTATAGTAGTGAGCAAAAGAAGTGAAGACGAGTATTGCACTTTATCAGCAATTACACGGCCAAAGATGGTAAATGATGTATTTATTTGAAAGATACATTATTTCATTCAATGATGCAAATGTTTACAAGTTGCGTGAAAGTCACAACAACCTGTCGATCTCAATTATTCAAAGGCACCCATCTGTTTTCACCAATCGATTCATGGAATTTACTCCCAATATCCGGTTTGGGTACAGTTCGTTTATATACTGTGCGGATGAGACATTAAACCGAGGTCCCGTGTGACGGTGCTATACGCCGAGCACGTTAAAGAACAAGGCGAATCTCTCAGTAGTTTCGACCTGTATCCTTGCACTATCCCCCGTAACAACTAACTGCTTTCTGGGGGCGTCGCTCAGATGGGCAACCGGTAGCGACGATAAATAAACGCAAATAACCAACCACCTTAGTCGATCTGGGCCGTAGTAAATCTCTAATTTCTCTTGTTGTCGGATGATTTTCGACTTCTGGGGTCTTATGAATGAAAATTAGAAGGCTTTGGTAGTATAAGGATTATGGGTTTTTTTTGTATTTTTTTAACATTTTTGTCCCAAAATCTGAACGGCCACCCTTAAACCCCCTTTTGCAAAAGCATAGTTCATAATACATATTCGGACAAATATTTAGAATATACATTGTGAGTAGCTTGCTGTTGGCGACATTGTTCTATAATAGTGGAAACAGGATCATATCTTTTTTTTTTAAATATTTCGTCATTATTACTATAGCTTGTCAATATGACAGTAAAAACATAACAAAAGTAATTCAACTTTTTACTACACAATCCCGTTTTTTTAACGAACTTGAAAGGCCGGGAGGACTTAGAAAAATGTTCTCTTTTTTTCTTAAATGTTTACCCTTTACCCCATAAGGCATTTCTATGGCATCTAAAATTGACCCTAAATAACCCTAAATAGAATGAAGCCGTTTCATATGTGTATATGACACCTTTTGATAGTGTAGAAAACATTGTGACAAAAGGTGGAATTGCTCGTCACGAGCAATTTCACCTTTTGCCACAATGTTTTCCAAAGGCTCCTACAAGCAATGCGTATAAATGAGTATCTGTAGAGTAAAGGGTTAAAAAAGAAAATACCCATTCGAAGACAAATATCATCACTGGAGCAACATAATTATGATTTTTTTCGACAGCAATATGTTTTCAAATTAGAATGAATTTAATTTTACTGTCAGGTGAGTAGTGAATAAACACCTCTTATACACGTTTTAGTGAAAAGCAATATTTTTAGTTGTAACTGATCAATTAAATTATTTCCTATAAGGTAAGTGAAAATGAAACTTTCATACGGATAATAAACCCCCAAATTTTGGTATTTCATAGGGGTTTTCTTTTTAAGGGAATATCTCCTAGTTGGACAGGGTAAATCCAAGATCAGACTGCACGTTCTGTGCAGTCTGATCTTGATCTACAGTGCCGTCAAAAGGTTAGTGAGTTGCGCTTAGCAGCAGAACGATTAAAGTAGTTTGTCATTTTTTTTAAGAAATGTATATTTTAAAAACTGATGTAATTTTTTATCTCTTGAGGTGATAATAATGATTCATCCTCGGATACCCCAGGGTCTCCCTATTTGCTACGCTATGATGTAGCGTAGCAAATAGGGAGACCCTGGGGTATCCGAGGATGATAATGATTATACTGATTTAGAATTGGCGGCATGAAATTCCCAAATCTATCCGGATCTTTCCCAAATCTCTCCAAAGTATTTCCTAGATGTACCCAAGTCTCTCCCAGATCTTATCCATCTATTTAAGAAATATACCAAGAAAGGAATTTGACTATGTTAGATTGTGTATTTTATTAGCACTTGCTGAAAAAGAGTTCGCACATGGATCTATTTACGTATTATCTTTTAGGAGAATTGACGAATATCGAGGAATGATTTGGGTAGATATGTGGAAGAAAAAGGGTAGATTTTGGAAGATTTTGGAAAATCGCGCCGCCCGTTAGAATGGACATGCATCTATGAATCTTGCGACGATCACGAGGAAAATCAAAGCGTTGAGAACACTGAAGTGGTATTGTGGTATTTGTCAAAGAAGTCATTGTGTGGAATTAGTGATTTGAAAGAAAAAGATAACTATATATGTATTTAAATATTGGTTTGAAAGTCAACCTAATGGGTACCTTTTTGGTTGAAGGAAAAGTACTCATTACAAATTTAGGATTATTTGTGTATTGATGATCTACGTTTGATCATTAGGCGAAGTCAGGAGTAAGGTCCCTTGACACTATGATGCATGATGGTTAGAGAGAGAAACCATGTGAATATATCGATTAAAATTAAGTTTGTACCTGAAAAATATGATTCTGAAATACCTTTGGCCATTATCATTAATTTCCAACATTACAATCAGTTATTTCGATCTATGAATATCCATGCGTTATCGAATGGAGTAGCGCAATCATGGGACGAACAAATCGATGGGACGAACTGGCTTTGGAACGAAAAAGCCCAGGACAAAGTGATAGGTAGACAAATTTTGTAAATATCATTGCCCCAATAGAAGGCTATCAGTGAGTGAAGCTATTTTCAATTAAGAAAAATAGTATTTCCACAATCGATAGCCTCACCCAGTGTATTTTAACATGCCATTTCCAATTACATATCTGAGTGCTACCTAAAAACTCATTTGTCTGAGAAAAATTAAGTTTAATTGGGTTTATTTCCTTCGGCTTTGCACAAAATACGATAGACTGTCTTTAAAATTTAATATTATTTTCTTAGCGGTATTGTGTTCGACAATTCCACAAAAATCATCAGAACCCGGCGAAAGTGCCAGTAACTTATTAAACTGCAAAGCGCTACTTACTGACGTTTTGCAAACTGAAGGTACACTGTTAGAAATGTATCGGTGTCAGCACATGTCAATTGCTTCGAAGAATCGAGAAAAATGTTTGAAAAATGCCACCTAGCGGAGTATAACATGTCATGGGTGCTAGCCCTTTTCCTGTTGAATAAAGTTGAATAAAACATCACCCGAAAATGTTGTTAAAAACTTTTTTTCCAAAGAAAAAAATATCTCCTTATCGGTATAGATCACAGAATGCTTGTTCTGTTCAGTCTGATATTGATCTACAAAAGATCATGCGACTTGGAAACGCGACAAGAAGGTCAAATAACATTCATGTAAACCATTATGAGGTTTCTACGCGGCGGCCTTTTTATTTGTTCGTTTACATGTACATGTACCAAATTATATTGAAATTAAAAGCTAATATACTATTTGAAAATACTGATGCTGACCTCCCCTAGCTTCTTTTGTAATGAAGCCAACTTGTCATGATGAAATAGAAATGTTCTATAAACTAAATGCATTACAAAAAGAATTATAGGATGACCTTCGTAATTAATTTATTCATGAAACCGGATGATAAGAGCTATCAAATTACCCTTATCTTGCTGAAAAAGAAAAAAAAAAGAAATGAATCTTTCAAGGCGATAGTAAAAATCCAAACATTTCTGATTGAAAAGGAATCTTTGGAGGAAATCATATCTCTTTATCGGACAGTGTAAATCAAGATCAGACTGCACGTTCTGTGCAGTCTGATCTTGATCTACACTGTCTGCAAAAGGTCAGTGAGTTGTGCTTTGCAATCTAAGGGTTAAAAAAAGTCCTTCTTCCTATTGCCAGATTCGTTTTCGACTGTCAACAAGTATTGGTTTGGATTTTGCAAGATGTAACTTTTGAAAGCTTTAGTAAGTAAACAAAGATATAGAGGATATTTTTTTGTGAAAGATCGAAATTTATTTCATGGAGCGGACGCCATCGGTAATATTTTAACAAGTGGCGCAGCCACGAGTGAAAATATTACCGGTGGTTTTCACGAAGTGAAATAAATTTCGATCTATCACCGAAGACAACAAATATTCTATTTATTTCATGCTTTTAACCCTTTTCTGGGAGGAGCTTAATCAAAATCCAGTGCAGGTTTTTTTTTTCCGTTATTTCCCATGGCGTACCCCTCTCGCATAGCAATGCATTACAATATTACGTCAAGCGCGAGAAATGTAGGGTACAATACGTCATATTTCCATCTGGTTGTGAGGCACGCGCAATTAACCTAGGCAATAAGAACATGAAAATCGGTATTTCACTGGTGGTACCAGTGTAAGATCGGAACAATATTTGCTCTGCTATTTCTCGATATCCTCCAGGAAAGCATGAAATAAAGTTTAACAGTACACTTGGCATAATATCTCTTACTTTCAAGAAGTTCTTTTTTAACAATATCCACTTTTATGTTGTTTGGAAGAGGGGCTGTTTTCCTGGTTGTTTTGCATACTGTTGAAAACTATTTTTCAGGTAGTCAGTTAGATATAATTCTAGTTTTAAAGAAATTAGTGTTTGCTTTAAATGAAAAGTCTCTGTCTCTGTCTGTCTCTATCTCTCTCTCTCTCTCTCTCTCTTTCAAGAAAAGATCTTTAACAGAAATATAGCTAAAATATCTCCCCCCCTCTCTCTCTCTCTCTCTCTCTCTCTCTCTCTCTCTGTCTCTCTCAGTTTCTCCTCTCTCTCTCCCCCTCCATCTCTCTTCCTCTCCCTCTCTCTCCTGCTCTCTCTCTCTCTCACTCTCTCCTCTTCTCTCTCTCTCTCTCTCCCCTCTTTCTCCTCTCTCTCTCTCTCTCTCTCTCTCTCTGAAGAAACAAGAAATATGCCTTACAGAAATATGGCTCAAATATTGGCATTTTGGCATTGTTTTTAAAAAGAAAGAAAACATTGTCAAAAAAGGAGAAAATGCTTGATATTTGCTATTTGAACGCCCAATTTGTACCCTTTTTACTCTACGTAACCATCCAGGTTCTCCACGTTTTATTGTAATAGAATTAGTGTTTAATAAAATAAAGATAGAATTTTATTCGTAGAAAAATAAATAAATAAATAAATAAATAAATGACATAATGAATGATAAATAAATAGATAAATAAATGAATAAATAGATAAATAAATAAATAAAGTCTGAAGAAAGCCGCCTCTAACCCTTTCCATTCTAAATAACCCTTTACCATACAACAAAACTTTAGATGTGTTCATGTTGAAAGCAATTTAAGACAATAAGATATATAGGACATTAGAATAAATCGGGCTCATTTGACGGGATTTGTCTTGGAAAGGACAGAAAACATTGTGGGAAAAAAAGAAAATGCTGATTACCAGCATTTTCTTTTTTCCCTGAATGTTTTCAAAAGCTGTCTACTTAAAGGCTGTTCAAACTTAGAGCTGTATGGTAAAAGGTTTAAAGCGAATTTTCAAGCCGATTAAAAAATAAAATGCTATTTCAGTTTAGCTTAATTGGAGAAAAAATATGGCCGTATCGGAGAGTGTAGATCAAAGATCAGATTGCACGTCCTGCGCAGTCTGATCTTGATCTACACTCTCCGCAAAAGATTAACCTAGGTCTTGCAACCTAGCAGGCTAAAAAGTAGAGACACTGATAAAAATTAAGTCAAGGTGTTTTGTTACAACGATTCATTTCTTAAGAATATATAGAGTAACATAAGTGGTATACTGTTACGAAAATGCGTTTCTTATATCATAAAACGTAAAAGATAAACCCATGGGTTTTCCTTTCTCTTTTTTAACACTTAGACTGTTAAGCCCGACTCACTGACCTTTTGCGGACAGTGTAGATCAAGATCAGACTGCACAGAACGTGCAGTCTGATCTTGGATCTACACTGTCCGATAGTGAGATACCTTTATTGCAAAAATATATTTCAAACGGCAATATTTATATATTTACTTTCGGTTTGAAAGTTTGCATGTCTTTTATTTAGCAGGCTAAGGGTAAGAATTCTCTTTCGATGTATGATATGGTGGGTGTTCATTTAAAAAGGGGGTTTAATTCATATCCTTGATATATGGTGTGCAACACGCGAAAAGGGACATTCGGACATCTGCGTAAAGTGTCGTCTCGGATCAGCCTGCGCAGTCCGCGCAGGCTAATCCGAGACGGCACTTTACGACTACATTAGATTTTGTGCTACAGTAGACATGCGCAAAACAGAAAATGGAATTAAAAGGAAAAGTTTTTGTCTCGGATAAGCTTGCGCGGACTGCGCAGGCTCATCCGAGACGACACTTTACGCAAATGTCCGAATGCCCCTTCTCGCGTGTTGCAAGCCATATTATATTGAGCAAGTCATCTACTATGGTGGTACATTTCTGCCACGAAATATGAGATAAATATTACGACAACTCAAGAAAACTATCGCGAACAACAAACTTTCCTGTAAATGTTATCCAGATAATGTAACACCCCTCACAACGTACGTCAGTGTGATGTCACAGGTAGTGATATCGGACCCTTGTTATAAAGTCAATGTGCGTGTTTGGTAAGACTGTGGTTATTTTTGCAATCGTTCCTTTAAATGATCTGAAAAAGTCTTTAGACCTCCAAAGTGTACAATGCCCAGGGACTTTGTTTTTTGTCAAAGCTTTTGTTAACTACGTATAATAATGGAATAGAATTGGACCAACTATTAAAACCCAATCACTTTTTGATATTTGGTCAAAGTGTTTGTGCATTAAGACATCTGCTTCCTGTCTAAAACATCAGAATATTAAATGTATTCATCTAATGTCTTTGACAAATACATGATAGTCTTTGTAGTCCGTTTGTATCCACCCAAGCTAGCCTCATTCTGTCTTCATATCGTACTTATTTTTCAATATGGAGGACATAAGTTATGAAAATGCCCAGGTCCGATATCACTTCCTGTGACGTAGGTTGTTACCCTTGATGTAAAGTCTCACGATAAAAATATCGCGATAATACTCACTTTTATCGCGTGCCAGTCACTTGACATTCCCATAATGCTTTTTATATGATTTCTGGTGCAAAATCTAAAAATACCTTAAAAGGCTACGTAGCCTGTCAAGGGAACACCATTATTTTATTTTTAATCTTGTCATTCTTGATTATTGATGATTTATATTGTTTTTTCATTTAATTTCCAGTCATATATATGTATTTGAATTTAGGGAAATGTGAAATTCTAAATACCCACCTTAACCTTTCCCAAACAATCCCTGGTTTTTACTGGTCTGGAATAGAAGCCCTTTGAAAACATTGAGGGAAAGGAGAAAATGCTGGTAACCAGCATTTTCTCCTTTTCCCACAATGTTTTCTACCCTATCATATAGAAAAAATCATCGTTTTAGCAACTGTTAATTTGTCATCTGCAAAATGCTTTGAATTTGGTCTGGTCCAAAATTTGCCGTTTGGGAAAGGGTTAAAGGCCTCATCCGAAAGACTATTAGTAATTTTAGATGGCAAGTCGTGTGGATCGAACCACTCAAGACTTGATGTTTACAAGCCATGCGCACTACTACCCGAGCTTTGTAGGCTTGTCTCTAACTCTCGACCTGGCGGTTGCGGTTAAAATACCTGTTTGAGGAAAACTTTCCTTTCGGCATTTTTTCGCCTCTCATCTCTCATATATACACGTGAGAAAAGTAGTCAGTGATTTTGAAAGAAAATAGTGTCCGTCCTGGTATGAGAAAGCCAAGAAACACATGCCTAGGTGTACTGACCGCAGCGATTTGACTCAAACTGTTAAAAAGGCTTTAATCACCGATACAAACAAACAAAGAGAGCAAAACACGGTGGAAAAAGGAGAAAATGCTGGTCACCAGCATTTTCTCCTTTTTCCAACTGTGTTTTAAAGTTCCTCTTTTCCCCCCAAAAGGAAATTTTTTAGCTTTTCCAATAGTTTTTTTTTTTTTCAAATTCTTCCTTCCCACAAAACGAGATTGTTTTGTAAAGAAATACCATTCTAAATGACAATAATCTCTAAAACGCCTCATGAATGCACCCCCCCCCTTTTTTTTCTCTTACATGACATACTTTCGTATCGTGCACTACAGGCGGAAGAAACAGTCGTGCACACGAACCCAAGTTCACACCCTTTCAAACCCTTACCATACAACCCACGGTTTTAACCACCCTGAGGAAAGGAAAAAGACTTGAAAACCTTGCGGGAAAAGAAGAAAATGCTGGTAACCAGCATTTTCTTCTTTTCCCACAATGTTTTCTACCATTCGATACTTTTATCGAAATCTAACACACACAGCGACTGTCGTCAAAAGTAGGGATTGTGTGGTAATAGATTAATTAATTCCCTTTGGAATTATCACATTACAATAAGTATAATTTTAAATTGTAATTTATGAGTTTTCACTATTTACTTGAAATCCGCAGTTTTATTCATTTAGCGGTTCAAGGTTTGATAAGTATACTGCAAATTCTTTCAATTTGAAGAAGTCTGAACTATTGTCGTCTGGTAATGTTACACTATACTGCATGTTCTTACATGACCTTTTTTTCAATTGCTTGCATGTTTTATTTAAAGAAGATTTTAAGGACGTAAATATAGGGGTTTTTTTATTACTCTTTACACTCATTTTCACACTCAAACCTTTCCCACACAATCAAGAATACTAACGACCCCTAGGCTTTTAAAACTATTGTTGGCAAAAAGGAGAAAATGCTGGTTACCAGCATTTTCTCCTTTTTCCAGCAATGTTTTCTACCCTTCCGAAAACATTTTCTGTTTTCCATTATTTCTTATTTTCTTTTCTGCAAATTCTTTCAAGTTTACACTCAAATCTTTCCCACGCAAACAAGAACTTTCACTACCCCTGGGAAAGAAGCTTTTGAAATCATTGTTGGAAAAAGGAGAAAATGCCGGTAACCAGCATTTTCTTCTTTTTCCATCAATGTATTCTACCCTTCCGAAAACATTTCTCAGTTTTCCAGTATTATCAGTTTTATTTTCATTTCTAAGAATTTGAGCAAGTAGTAAACGTTTTTATTTTTGCGAGAGTTAGCCCTTTACCAAATAATCTCATGTTTTAACGGTACTGCGGAATGACTTATTTATTTAATTGCATAAAATGTGCCTTTTCGGGCCGTTTAAGCATGTATTAACGGGTAAAATCCAGGCGTTAACGGGAGAAAACGTGTATTAATCAGTAAATTCACGCGCTATTAACGCCCGGCTTTGTACTATCAATATCCTCGATTCGGGCCTACCTTGTAAACAACGTTTGTTCTTGTCAGATTTTCCCTCAACGTGATGGGTAATTCCCTCGCTCGATGTAGATCGAACCCTCTGACGTCTTTCAGTTACAGAAACTCATATCCACTGATTCATCCTTGTCATAATCGTCCAAACGTGTGCGAGTTTATCCCACACAAGTCTATTTTGTATTAAAAAATCGTTAGAAGTGAATTTACGCTGAGAGAACCAAAACTGGCATACAGGACTAGCGGCCCTTCACCGTTCGTAACCAAAACTTTTTCGCCAACTTCCGGTTTTGACCCATTTAGGTACAATAAATTTGAGATTCGCTTATTTACGTTTCTATTGAAATGTTTTTGCTATCTTTGCAAATTACTGCCAAAAATACCTTTACCTTATACAATAATAGCATTAATTCACTTTTTTTTCGGTCGTTAACATTCGCAGTGGCCCTCAAAAAAGGCCTACTTTAACACCGTCGTGCCTCGCACTCGAGCGTTAAAGAATTTTTCAGGCCTCTGCGAATGTTAACGACCTCTGGAAAAAACGTGAATTAACCCCTATAGTATTTAACGCCGTTTTCAACATTATTTCAGTTCTATCGCGGCATCCAGTGCACCTATCTATGCTTATCGAGTTTTTTTTCCCAGTTCTCTGCACATTTTTTTCCCAACCCACTGACTGCTTTCCCACATAAAGATCGTCGAGCAGAGAGGAACGAATGCGGTTGCAATGAGTATCATCAATCCTCGCAAAGAAATTGGCCTAACCAGGGATCGAGCCAGATGTCCTATTTTTTCAAGTCCTGCAGACTACGGACTGAGTTACCGGGCTTGACAATAGTTCAGAGGAACAAAGCTTTTAGGGGGAAAACGGGGGAAAAGAGATTAAAAATTTTGGTAACCAGCATTTTCTCCTTTCCCTACATTTCTTAATACTCTTTTTCGCAGAGTATGATCAGAGTAGTCGATAGCATTTGGCTTGCAACACACGAAAAGGGGCATTCGGACATTTGCGTAAAGTGTCGTCTCGGATCAGCCTCTCTCTCTGTCTCTCTCTGCTTTTCTCTGTCCGCGCAGGCTAATCAGAGACGGCACTTTACGACTACATTAGATTTTGTGCTACAGTAGACTTGCCCAAAACAGAAAATTACACAAAAACGGAAAGCGTCGTCTCGGATTAGCCTGCGCGGACTGCGCAGGCTCATCCGAGACGACACTTTACGCAAATGTCCGAATGCCCCTATTCGTGTGTTGCATGCCATTTAGGATTTGTGGCTGGGGGATTGCTGGTTTGAAACCCGGGCTCCGCGATCTTCTTTCCGAGGATTAGTGATTGTCATTGCGACAGGATTCTCTGTCATCATCGGTGATAAGTGTGTTTACGATGATTATTCGGTAAAGCAGCAGACAGGTTGGCAAAAACATTTTGTGCAGTACTGGAAAAAGGAAACTATAGACAAGCATGGATAGGCGCACATATGGACATCCGCGATGTAACTGAAATATTATTAAATACGGTTTTAGACACAAATAGACCGACCAAACAACCAACTAACAAACTTACTAACCAACCAACCAACCAACCAACAAACCAACAACAAACAAACAAACAAACTAACCTACCAACCAACAGAAACAAACAAACAAACAAACAAAATAAAGAAAGAAAGATACAAATAAACAAACTTACCAACCAACCAACCAACCAACCTACAAACAAACCAACCAACCAACCAACAAAAACAAACAAACAAAATAAAGAAAAAAAGAAACAAACAAACAAACATACTAACCAACCAACCATTCAACCAACCAACCAATCAGCTTGTGCAAGTGCTTGCAAGTTAGACCAGCCGGAATTTGTCGATCGTCATGTAAAGGGTTAAGATTACGAAGGTAAGTATACAGAATGAATAAGCCGTTTTAGGTATATAAATAGTATGTTATATAAAAACTATAAGGATTGAAAAACTATGTTCATTATTCTACAAAGGACAGAGATATTAATTCCGGTAGGTTTTCTTTTGTCTATTATCATAGTTTCGTTTTTGATACTGATCAACTAAAAGAAAGATAAATGAATAAATGTGAAATAAGATATAGAAAAAATAATTATGAGTTGGTGAGTAATTAAAGAAACTGATTTATTGATAATTTTGAAAGAAAATAAATAAAAATTGACGTGAGTTTGAAAAGATAGGAAAATTAAAAGAAGAAAAAAAAAAGCATTGATTCGTCTTGTTAGAGACAGAGGGAGAGACAGGGGCGAAAGAAAGAAAGAAAGAAAGAAAGAAAGAAAGAAAGAAAAGAAAGAAAGAAAGAAAAGAAAGAAAGACTGAAAGCTAGAAAGAAAAAAAGAAGTAAGAAATAAAGAAAGAAAAAAGAATAAAGATAGATAGCTAGACAGAAAAGAAAGAATTAAAAGAGGGAGAGAGAGACAGAATGGAAGAAAGACCACTATTTTCTCCTTTTGCACACAGTTTTGAGACCCCTTCACAAGGAAGTCCCAAAAATTATGGAATTAAGGAGAATTGGATCACTGTATTTCTTTATTTCCTCATGTCTGTAAATAAATAATTAGCCAAGCACTATGAAAAGCCGGTTTAACCCATTGCCACACAACCCCTACTTTTGACGATCCTGAGAAAGAAGCCTTCAGAAAACATTGTGGGAAAAGGAGAAAATGCTGGTAACCAGCATTTTCTCCTTTTCCCATAATGTTTTCTACTCTTTCATAAATCAAATTTCAAATTTTCAGTCACTTTTATTTCGTCATCTGCAAATGCTTTTGATTTGGACAAGCCTAAAATATTCTTGTTTGGTAATGAGTTAAGGACCCCTGGACTTACAAAAAAAAAAATAAGGATAGAAAGTAAATTATAGGAAACGTTAGCCTGGAATTGCTTGATATTTTTCACTGTCTAAAACATGCCAGGCTCGATATTTTTCACTGTCTAAAACATATATCAGGCTCGATATTTTTCACCGTCTAAAACGTATGTCAGGTTTGATATTTTTTACTATCTAAAACATATGTCAGGCTCGATATTTTTCATTGTCTAAAACATATTGCATCTGATGCGATGTGAGGGATGCTCTGTGGAAAGGCGGTTTAACCCTTTACTCCATAGATACTCATTTCTACGCATCGCTTGTAGGAGCCTTTGGAAAACATTGTGGCAAAAGATGAAATTGCTCGAGACGAGCAATTTCACCTTTTGCCACAACGTTTTCTATGCTATCAAAAGGTGTCATATACACATAAGAAACGGCTTCATCCTTTCTATTATTTAGGGTCGAGATACCATAGAAACGCCTTATTGGGCAAAAGGGTTAATGTTGCTACAAAAAATATCGACCCAGTCAGCCTGCTCTTGGTAAATTTCCTGCATCTAAAACGACAATTCTATGCCGGTAACACAATGGATTTTCAGTTCCGTAATTATATGAGGACTGGCCTGGTACAATTCATCACGGAAATATATCATGCCCAACTTCGCCAGGGTATGGTTTTTATATAGGCTACAACACGTGTTGCAGGCATTTGGACATTTACGTAAAATGTCAACACTTTCCGCCTTAACGTAATTTTCTGTTTGACACAAGTCTACTGTAGCACAACACGTAAGGTTGTCGTAAAGTGCCGTCTCGGATCAGCCTGCGCGGTATGCGCAGGCTGATCCGCGACGACACTTTACGCAAATGTTTGAATGCCCCTTTCTGCGTGTTGCAGGCCATAGTATGAACAAAGAAGCGTTTGAATTATGATACATGGACAAATAAACAAATGTTTGTCCATAGTAGAGTTGGGGGGGGTGGTGTTATAGATCTATGTCACATTATATCGTAATATCATTTACCTTGGTGCAGCTAACTTTTCATCAGCCATCCTGTGTTTTAAAGGCCTTGATAGAGAGGGATTTTTTTATGGAAGAAAGAAAAAAAAAAAAGAACAGAGAGAGAGAGAAAGAGAGAGAGATACAAAAGACAGAGAGAGAGAAAGACAGAGAGAGAGAGGGATACAAAAGACAGAGAGAGAGAGAGAGAGAGAGAGAGAGATACAAAAGACAGAGAGAGAGAGAGATACAAAAGACAGAGAGAGAGAGAGAGAGAGAGAGAGGAAGGACAGAGAGAAAGATATATATATATATATATATATATATATATATATATATATATATATATATATATATATATATACAGAAGACAGACAGGGAGAGAGGAGAAAGAAAGAAAGAAAGAAAGAAAGAGAGAGAAAGAAAGATTTCCTAACGCGCAACTTTAAAATTCGGCTTTTTATTTCGCCAAATTCCTATGCTGGGTTTGGAACCAAGAACTTTCAGTTCACGAGATAGCTCTATGGCCTCAAAGATACTGAGGCGGTGTGTGCTTTTATCGCATGATCATCTCCATCTGACTGGACCAAAAAGCCCTCAGACCTCTGAACCACTTGGGCGGCGAGCTCTCTTACCGTTCTGCCTCACAGCACAAACTCTCAGCTACAGGGAGCGGCGAGCCTTTCTGCTTCACCATTTTTCTGCTAAATAACCAAAATCAAAATTTCAATTCGATAGTTAAACCCCAAAATATCGCCATTTCAAAGATATGTTTTAGGGAATAATATCTCCCAATCGGACAGTGTAGATCCAAGATCAGACTGCACATTCTGTGCAGTCTGATTTTGATCTACACTGTCTGCAAAAGGTCAGTAAGTCGAGCTTAGCATCCAAATGGTCAACATTTCCTGTGGGCGGCGGACTTTCAAACTTTAAAGCCATTCGGGGCTACTTGTATGTCTGCCTTACGGTCATCAAGAACTATTCATACACATCCATTTCAAGCCGCTAGACTTCAAACCGTGACTAGGGGCAGCTAGCCCTCTAGCCCCAAAGCCACTGGGGACGGCAAACCCTCTTGACAAATACTTACTAGGAGCAGGGAGTTCTCTGGTCTTAAAAACTATACTGAAAGACGCAGGTCCTCCCGCCTCACTTTTACTAGGGGCGTCTAGCGCTCTAACGTCAATGCCACAGCGGGACAGCAAGCCCTCCTACTTGATAGTTACTGGGGACGGCGAGCCCTCTAGCGTCAAAGCCAAGGGTGTGTGTGGGGGGGGAGGGAAGGGGGTAGGTGGGTGGGGGTGGTGGCTGTAAGCCCTCCTGCCTTATAGCATCAAGGCCCAAAATCCTTCTAACATCTCAGCTCTTTCGAGTAAATCAAACATGCCTTTAATTTGAAAAGTTTTTTCTGTTTATCGAGATAAGAAAGTATCGTTTTTAAATAGGGTCCCTTTAGGCTGCTAGGCACAACTCACTGACTTTTGCGGACAGTATAGATCAAGATCAGACTGCACAGAACGTGCAGTCTGATCTTGGATCTACACTGTTCGATTAGGAGACATATTTCCTCAAATCACACCTTTCAAACAGCGATATTTGAATTTTTACTAATGGCTTAAGAGTTTAGTTTCTTTTATTCAGCTGGACACGTTTTTATATTCACGACCCAGTCTCAAATTTCTATATTCTTCCGTGAACAATATGCATAAATTTGATATTGTTTCATAGTAGATAAATATAGACAAAATAACCCTTTCAGTGTATAGGACGAAAGAATGAACATTTGCAGGTGGCGGAGATTTGGTATGCTCTGTGGAGAAGGGGGCTTAATGCATGTGCAAAAAGTATCGACTCAGGTCAACCTGCGCAGTCCGCGCAGGCTGACCTGAGCCGAAACTTTTTGTTTCTTGTCAAACTTTTGCAATACAATGGACGAGTTTACCTCATGATTTGGTCGGTAGTGAGACTGCATGGGTTTTATGGGTACGTAATTATGTGATAACTTGCTTGGTAAGATGTATCAAGTGCTCTTTTAACCGTGCATGGCTCATGTATACTTGGTAATTATCAAAAAGTGCACATTTGAAGTGACACTACAGGCTAAATGTAAACAAAGCGGGTGATTAAATGCATTTGAATTTATATCATACCATTTAAAAGTATGGAAATTATCGTGAAGATGACAAGATGTTTTATTATACTGCAAAGAAATTTCTCGGGATCTGATTGGTTAACATACCGGGAACATTTATATCATGTACCCTGGCAAAAAAACACGTAAAGCCGGTTTCCCTTTTGAGTGCCCCGTAAACATCGATACACTTGCAACATAACAACCAAAATGGCGGTGTCGATCGATCACAAGACTCCACATTTCAATCTCCGAGCAGACTTGTCGTTTGTTACTCTCACATACATCTCTGCGATGGGCTAAATGCCAAGAATCTTGTCAAACCGAGGAAAAGATGTTTTGTTACTGTTTAACTGTTTCATGTGTAAAATTATAAGGTAGACAAAGGAAATTTGATTCTGGATACGTTATAGGTACGTTCAAACTGCTGAATTTACCTGTATAAAATGGAACTATTTTCTTCGAGCCTCTTTACTGATAAGAATCTTACGCCAAGTTTAACAAAAATGGCTGCGCCCAAGAAATGTGACAACAGTTTTGACACACCGAAAAATCTTAGATATTAAGATTAAAAAACAAGTTATGGTCCTGTAAAAGACATTTAAGCTTTTCAAAAAATCCGTCTTTTTCACATTTCCTACACAATTGGCCGTATGCTGTTTCAACAGCACACAAAGTAATCGATATTGAGCTTCCTTTCACCGGCGTTTGTGTCGCCATTTTGAGTTCTGGTCATGTGACGAAAGTATCACGTAATGACGGACTACTTTCTGAGCCCACTACAGAGGTAAATGTGAATGATCCGGAGTGCAAGAGAGTGTCCACATTAATGCACCAAACTGCACGTTTTAGTGACGTCAGGTTCCAGTGACGTCAGTTTTCATTGAATTGGGGCACTCAGACGGGAATTTCTATTTCGTCAGCAAACTCGATTCGTGAAAGGAAAATTTCTCTTATCATGCTTTCAAAGGGTAAAACTTTGCATTATAATAAATTCGTTATACGGTCAGGTGGCAGGAGACTTTGACACTTGTTCACGGCTGTGTCGAATCATGTCGCCACCTCGCCTTCGGCTCGGAGCGACGTGATTCAGAACAGTCGTGAACAAGTTTCCAAGTCCCCTGTCACCTGGCCCTAAAACCAATAAAGTTCCACTTAGTGATCGTCATCTTGGCAAGCGAAGATGCGTTGTCTGCGCATGTCATATTCTTCGAAGATTCGTCTGTCTTATATGACGCATCACTAGCCCCGAAAGCGGACTGACTGTAATATTACGCTCTATAAAGTAGTAATGTAGGAAATAGCTTTCATCAGTACGTTTGAGGAGAAATGAGACGTGCTTTAGCTCCAGATTTCTCTAAACTACTGATCATAGTCGAGTGAATTGCACCAGGTAGCGTTTTATTGAGTAATCAGTTATTTTAGTTTGAAATTGAAAGTAACGGTTGTCGCGTAGGAAAGTGGTTCGGTTCTGTACCCAGGATGCCCAAATCAGATAGATGAGTATTTATAGAATGCCATCTAGCGGGAGATAATGAGCGAAGATGTCTTTTCCCATGACGTTTGAAAAATAATTCTTCATGACAAGATCATTGAAACACGGGGTTGTTTGATAAAGGGTAAAATGAATTGATTGATTTTTAAAGGGTTGCACATTATGCTTGAATAGATAACGTTTGTCATGGCGTATAATAGTTCTATTTTGTACCGATATTCTGTATTGAAGTCGATACTGTACAGCTCAACCCATTACCACACAATCCCTATTTTTGACGCCCCTGAGAAAGAAGCCTTTTGAAAACACTGTGGGAAAAGGAGAAAATGCTGGTAACCAGCATTTTCTCCTTTTCCCACAGTGTTTTCTACCCTTCCCAGAACAAATTTCAATTTTTCAGTAATCTTTTTTTTGTCGTCTGCAAATCCTCTCAATTTGGACCAGTCTAAAATTTTCTCGTGTGGTAAAGAGTTAAAAAAAAACAGAGACCCAGTCAACTATTTGTCATATTACATTTACTCGTAATTAACCCATTACTAAACGACAAATTTTAGGTTAGTCAAAATTGAAAGGAACTGCAGACGACACAATAAAAGTGACTGAAAATTTGAATTTTTTTTGGGGGGGGAAGGGTAGAAAACATTGTGGGAAAAGGAGAAAATGCTGGTTACCAGCATTTTCTCCTTTTCCCACAGTGTTTTCTAAAGGCTTCTTTCTAAGGGTCGTCAAAAGTAGGGATTGTGTGGTAATGGGTTAATTAACCATTTATCAAACAATCCCTGGTTTTTAGGATCCTAAGATAGAAGCCTTTGGAAAACATTGTGGGTAAAAGAGAAAATGATGGTAACCAGCAGTTCCTCCTTTTCCTACAATGTTTTCTACCCTGCTGGAAACAATTTTCAATTTTTGAATTACGTTAATTTTTGTTGTCTGCAAATGCTTTCAATTTGGACCAGTATAAGATTTTGTAGTTTGAGAAAGAGTTAAATTACGTACTATTTTAAATTTGTATGTTTCATTACGAAACTTTTAAAAATGCATTTTTCAAATTGAGTAATTTGACTAGTGCATATAAGCTGGCAAGGGAATTTTGTAAACCGTTTTATATTTTGCATTGTATTTTGTCTTGCTCAGCACTGTTTTCGAGCAATTTAATACCTCGTTCTCCATACCATCTTAATTTTGTTCCATTATTTCATATGTTTTTTAAGGTAAAGTACAGAATGACCAATCATAATGCTTCATGCTCAGCGACCACCCCTTCAATGGTGCACTGTTCATGCACTATACAAGTTGGGGTTTCTCATTAACCCTTTACCCTATAAGGCATTTCTATGGTACCTCTAACTGACCCTAAACAACAGCAAGGATGAAGCCATTTCTTATGTGTATATGTCACCTTTTGATAGCATAGAAAACATTGTGGCAAAAGGTGAAATTGCTCGTCACGAGCAATTTCACCTTTTGGCACAATGTTTTCCAAAGGCTCCTACAAGCAATGCGTAGAAATGAGTATCTATGGAGTAAAGGGTTAACCCTTTACCAAACGATCCCTGTTTTTACGACGCTGAGATAGAAGCCTTATAAAACATTGTGGGAAAAGGAGAACATACTGGTAACCAGCATTTTCTCCTTTTCCAACAATGTCCTGGAGTTTCTGTCCATGGTATTCCGCACAATATTCTCTCCAAGCCACTGGCTGCTTTTCTACATTATCATCGTCGAAACAATGGTCAGCGGTGAGAGAGGAATGAATCCTGCCGTGATAACTATCATCAATCCTCGGAAAGAAATTGGCCGAGCTAGGATCGAACCAGCGACCTCCTACACTTAAGACCTGTACGCTACCGACTGAGCTACCGAGGCTCGGCCATCTTCGGGAGCCAAGGTTACAATCACTACGTGGATCTTACCTTGGCTGATTAAGCCCGATTTCGAGATTCCTGTGATGCGCCCTCTATTGGATGCTGGTTATTACCCCCCCCCTCTTGACATAATATTTCTAAAAGCCAATGAAATATCGTTTTACAAACCGCTTACGAATACACATGAAGCGATAAGCGGACATCCACATGGGTTTCCATTTTTACCTTCTAATCGAAAGGTAGCGACTTTTTCTTCTATTTTTATCAAAGATGAAATGCTACGAGCGATTTCATTCGTTGCAGTTAGAGCTGGCTGCATCCGATGAAAAAACGTTTGTAAAAATCAAGCTCGATCCGCCAAGGGTAGAGTAGCGTAGTGAATCGTCAGCCTTGGCTTGCGAAGAAGGGGCTCGGCAAGATGCGCAATAACCATTGGAGTAATTCTTGTAAGCTATTGTATGGTGGCATCATTCTGCCACGAGATACGTGATAAGTGGTGCGATAATTCAAGAAACTATCGCGATAAAATAAACTTTCCTGGAAATATTATCTAGATAATTAAAAAATTCACGAGAAAAATATCGCGATACTTCCCACTTTTATCACAAATCAGTCTTTATTTTTCTTTCTTGCCCGTAACAATAATTTTCTCTCCGTTTTTTAACGTTTTCTTTTTTATGTTTAATTTTTTACATGCACGACAATATTTTAGACCAGTCTAAATTGTGAGCATTTAAAAACGAAAAATAAAAAATTAAGAGTAGCTCACAATTTAAAATTTACTATGTGGAAGGGTAGAAAACATCGTGGGAAAAGCAGAGCATGCTGGTTACCAGCATTTTCTCCTTTGTCTCACTATGTTTTCAAAAGCAATTTTCAGAAGGCCTTCATGGGTCGCTGGGACTGGGGAATTTAGGGTAAAGATTTAAACACAATGTGGTTATTGGAACGAAAATTAAAACTCTGTGTAAGTCTTGTTAATTGAATAATGCACACTGCTCCGTGGAAAGGGGGCTCTATGCATAAGCAAAAAAGAATCGATCCATGGCAGCAATTAAGTTTCGGCCCATGTCAGCCTGCGCGGATTGCGCAGGCTGCCATGGGCAGAAACTTTATTGCTATCTTTAATTTTTTTGCTTTTCAACGGATCATTCTGGCTCATAATTCGGTCAAATGTTAGACTAGACGGATTTTATGAATCTATAATCATGTGATGAATTGATTGGTATCAGCATGAAGGAGATTCGTTGATTTTTCCTTCCTTCCTTCCTTCTTTCCTTCCTTCCTTCCTTCCTTCCTTCCTTCCTTCCTTCTTTCCTTCCTTCCGTCTTTCCTTCCTTCCTTTCTTCCGTTCTCCCTTCCGTCCGTCCTCCCTTCCTTCCTTCCTTCCTCCCCCTCCCTCCCTCCCTCTCTTTCCCTTCTCCTCCCTTTCTCAATTCCTCCATATATCCGTGGCAGACAGTGTAGATCAAAGATGAGACTGCACCTTCTGTGCAGTCTGATCTAGATCTTCACTGTTAAATGATACAACATAATTACATGTCATAAATCTGTAACTCCCCTCCATTACAATATGACAAATATTTATCTATTTTTCCTTATTCAAATACTTTTTTTTATTATCCTCCGTGCCGCATTACACCAAATCTGACATCACAAAGTTCTGGATCCAAAAATCCATGTGTCCAACTGCCGGCTGAAGGCTGACATAGATCTATTCTCTTAGATGCAGAAAATTTACAAAAATACATTACAAGACATTTTATTTAGTCAAATGGTAGTAAACACTATAGGAAAAGGAGAAAATGCTGGTTACTAGCATTTTCTCCTTTTCCCATAGTGTTTTCGAAAAATTTCCTCATCAAGATCGTTGACAAACGAGACAGTTGTGTAATGGTTTGAGGTCGATATTGATCCACGAAAAACAATAGTTTTTCCTTTCAACATTGAAGGTTTAATGTCATTTCAGTTGACGTATGATACCGAACTACTTCCGGATAGTTCTTGTCAAAAGTAGTCCCATTTGCAAATTGTTTTTGAGAGCTTCTGCTGCAACGTTGAAATATCACACAAAATGTGGGACATGTCTAGATTGTGATTTTTAGCGTCTGTTTTAATTTAACAGTAGGTATGATCGTTCTGGACGATTTGGTTGCCGATCCTGATAATAACAAGGGGTATATCGACAAGTTGTTGGTTGATCTTGGTCACCGCTCATTTGAAGAAGCCAGAAGAGTACTTATCACGCACGCAGAAGATATTTTACAGGACATTTCCACAAGATGTCCGAGAGCTTTTGAGTTTACAATAGGTAAAACTGGGGCAGACAAAGATGCCAGATGTAAATGCAAAAGTTTTGATAATATGGATGCCAGCAAGTGGAATCATAAGGGTATAAACGATAGATGGAAGAAGTCCTATTTGAAAGCTGGGTACAATGCTTTAATCGTGCTGTGCGCTGTAACATTTGATCATCTGCCGAGCTTGAGACCTAACACTGAGAAACAGAAATGGCAAAACAGAAAGGACAACACAGAAATGGAAGAACAGCAACATGGTCTTCATGATGCTTTACCAACAAACTCTAATGATGTAATTTATCAGAGAAATGGTATTATTCCCAAAGTGGTAGATAACCATGAATCTATTGGTGGTATGACCAGCAAAGGAGATAAATCAAAAAGTGTGTTTGTTGGTGAAACATACAGTAAAATGTTTCCCGGAATCATTGACGACCCCCAACATGTGTTCATTTGTGATATGAACAGTCAAAAATATGGATACGGAAGTTTTAACGATGTTACAAGAGACATCACTGGAACCAATGTCGTTAATGTTGATCATTGTTATCATGAAATCCACGGTGAAAACAAAGGAATAAAAGACAAATTTAAACCTGATTCTTGTCAAAGAGTTGGCAACTTTGTGCCTATGACAGAGAACAGCAGTGAAATAGGGGCGAACCTTTCTTGGAATGCAGGAAGTAATGTACATCCTTCTGGTGCATCGTTAAACAATAATAGTCGTGTTAAACAAGGACTATGGGATAGAAAGATAATAACTTCCGCGTATGAAACCCTTAACGATAACACTCTAGAAGAGATGCTTGAAGATGACTCAATGGCAAAAGCACCTCGCCAAGGAATATTTGATCAACACGGCTATGCAATAGCGCTTGAACAACAGCTTATACATCACTTTACGTTTGGGAAACAGGACAGAAGAATTTTGAATTCAAGCCTTACAACCGGTGGTGGGGAATTCTCGAAGACTGAAGCTGGAATTGTATAACTGGCTATAAGGTTTAAAGAACCTGATAGGGTAGCATTGTGATATAGTCATCCTGGGTAGCATTGTGATATGGCCTGCAACGCGCGGGAAAAGGGGCATTCGGATGTTTGCGTAAAGTGTCGTCTCTGATCAGCCTGCGCAGTCCGCGCAGGCTAATCCGAGACGGCACTTTACGTCTACATTAGGTTTTGTTCCTCAGTAGATTTCTGCAAAACATAAAAACAATCATTAAAACGGAAAGTGCCGTCTCGGATCAGCCTGCGCGGACTGCAAGGCTGATCCGAGACGACACTTTACACAGATATCCGAATGTCCCTTTTTGCGTGTTGCAAGCCAATTATAGTCATCCTGTAGCGGATCTTTGAATGTTCCACGAAATGACAGTGGTTTCATCACATTTATCATGTTAATTACCTCCCTTTAATAATGCAAATGAAATAGGCATGATAAAGTGTTATTGCACTCAGATAGGTATATAAGCTGACGATGATATCAAATAATAGAAAAAAAACATCACTCGTAACAATACTAACAGCCTTCATGGGGCGTCGCCCATATGGGAAATCGGTGACGACGATAACTAAACGCTAAATCCCTACTTTCTGACGATCCTGATGGAGAAACCTTTAGAAAACAGTGTGGAAAGAGGAGAATATGCTGGTAACCAGCTTTTGTCACATTTGATGTGGCGTCTACCAGTGCTTTAACCTTTACCACACAATGACAACTTTTAACGACTCCGAGATAGAATCCTTTTAAAAAAAATTGTGGAAAAAGGAGAAAATGATGGTAATCAGCATTTTCTTCTTTTCGCACATTGTTTTCAAAAGGTTTCCTTTTCAGGGTCGTGAAAACCAAGGATTGTTTGGTAAAGGGTTTAAAATCGTCTAGGGACATTTGAAAATCTACATTTCTTAAATAGTCAATGGTTTATCATCACGCGTTATCAAAAATGCCGCCCTTTGTGAATTTGTAATAATGGCTATGTATGTAGGAATATTCGGGAATTTAAGGTAAGACCTGTGGACGAGTAATGGAAAACTGCTATTTCCAGTAAAATATCATCCTGCAAAATTAACTATAATTAAAAATGAGTATTATTGAACTACTTTCACCAATTCATCTTTCCATTTTTTCCTTCTTTGAATTATCATTTATAAATCTAAAACCATTATATTCTCAATTCAAAAAGAGATAATAATTACCTCCCTTTTCAGAAAACTAACAAAAGTATCAAAAAAATAATTTCAAGATAGACATAAACGGAATTTCTGATCCGTTAGAAATGTGCAAAAATATTATTTCTGCATAAATCGTTAGTTATCAACCAATTAGAATTTTCACCGGACGTGCATTACACAGGTCTTACCTTAATATCGTAAACTGATATAACAAAAGTTTCCAATCCTGATATTTTACACAGAAACGATACCTCGTTTTTTACTTGTACTGCCTACTTTATCAGGTCAACGTCATTTACATTCTTTAAAATTCTATTTTCACCCCTGGCCTTGCATGGGCATATGTCCAAAATAGTCACGGAAATATTTCGTACGGTATACGCCAATTAAACTGCTTACCTGCGTATATAAGTACCTTCCCGTGTGTATATGATTTCCCGAATCACTCCGCTGGAGTTCGGCCAACCAGCATAGCTCATTTGGAGTGCAACACGCGAAAAGGTGCATTCGGACATTTGCGTAAAGTGTCGTCTCGGATTAGCCTGCGCAGTCCGCGCAGGCTAATCCGAAACGACACTTTACGACTACATCACATTTTGTGCTACAGTAGACTTGCGTAAAACAGAAAATCAAATAAAATCGGAAAGTAACGTTTCGGATTAGCCTGTGTTGGCTGCACACGCTGATCCGAGACGACACTTTACGCAAATGTCCGAATGACCCTTTTCGCGTGTTGCAAGCTATTTGGTAGAGCGTAGGATTCGGGAACGTAGTGTTTCAGGTCACTTGAGGGTGTGGGTTTGATCCCCACGTCTGGCATTCTAATATTACTAATAGTTTTTCGGATGAGACGTTAAACCGAAGTCCTGTGTAACGGTGCTAGACTCCTAGCGGGTTAAAAAACCAGCCGTAAATAATGATGGGTTTCATCCTGTATCTGCACTCTTCCTCGTCACAATATTAACAGCCTTCCAGGGGCGTCGCCCGTGTGGGCCACCAATGGCGACGATATATGAAACGCAATTTCTATTCAATTATTCGGAGGTCAATTTATATGACTTATAAAGGACGTATTCCTTTCGTTACTCCGAACACTCCGAACATGTTCCAGGTGAATGGAGTATTTCGGAACATTGTGCCGTGTTCTTCAGAACATGTTCTGACTGTTATAATTCAAGCGAGTTGCTGCGCACCTGCTGAACGGTTGCTAGGTGATACAAGATGGCTTAAAAACGGACAACAGCGAAACTTGCGATTGTCTGTTTTACGATATGAACACCATAAATAGGAGCATTGTAGACTCATCTCTGTTCCTTTTCCCCTAACACAGACAAGACAGTAGCTCTTGCAACAGCCATCATGACAATTTACTTTCGTTTCGGTATTGCTTAGACCAATATTCCGAAAATGGAAGACCAGCAAAACATTTTTTTTTTGTAATTTTATCATTCTTAATTATTGATGATTTGTATTTTTTATATATACATGTATATAAATTTCAGTGATATATTTATAATATATGGTTAGATATGAAAAATCTAAATACCCATCTGTAACCCTTAGCTGCTAAACGCGACTCACAAGTTTACCTTTCGCAGTTAGTGTAGATCAAGATCAGACTGCACAGACCGTGCAGTCTGATCTTGGATCTACACTGTCTCACTACACTTTACCAAACGACAAAATTTTTGTCAGGGTCAAATTGAAAGCATTTGCAGTCGACAAAATAAAGGTGACTAAAAATTAGAAATTTGTTCTGGGAAGGGTAGAAAACACTGTGGGAAAAGGAGAAAATGCTGGTTACCAGCATTTTCTCCTTTTCCCATAGTGTTTTCAAAAGGCTTCTTTCTCAGGGGCGTCAAAAGTAGGGATTGTGTGGTAATGGGTTAACTCTTTACCAAACGACAAAATTTCTGTCAGGTTCAAATTGAAAGCAATTGCAGACGACAAATCAAATGTAATTCAAAAATTGAAATTTGTTTCCAGCAGGGTAGAAAACATTGTGGGAAAATGAAAAAATGCTGGTTACCAGCATTTTCTCTTTTTCCGACAATGTTTTCAAAAGGCTTCTATCTCAGGGTCATCAAAAAACAGGTATCATTTGGTAAAGGATTGAATTAAGCAGTATAAGGGTTGAAATAAAAGTCTTTGCGAGTTTCAGAGGATTATGGTTAGAGTCGGATAAGTTGGATGAGTTCAAATATTTGGCGCTGACAATGCTACAAAGCACGTGATTACGTGGACGAAACAAATTGTGTCTCATACTTTTTCCCATATAGTTTCTGTAATATCATTGGTTATCTATTTTTAGACATATTTTGACATATTGTGATAGCATTGATCTACATCCCTCACAACGTACGTCATTGTGACGTCACAGGTAGTGATATCGGACCCTTGTTATAAAGTCAGTGTGCTTGTTTGGTAAGACTGTTCTTTTTTTTGTAATCGTTCCTTTAAATGATCTGAAAAAGTCTTTAGACCTCCAAAGTGTACAATGCCTAGGGACTTTATTTTCTTTTGTCAAAGCTTTTGTTAACTACTTATAATAATAGAATAGAATTGGACCAACTATTAAAACCCAGTCACTTTTTGATATTTGGTCAAAGTGTTTGTGCATATAGACATCTGCTTCCCGTCTAAAACATCAGAATAATAAATGTATTCATCTAATGTCTTTGATAAATACATGATAGTCTTTGTAGTCCGTCTGTATCCACCCAAGCTTGCCTCATTCTATCTTCATATCGTACTTACTTTTCAATATGGCGGACAGAAGTTATGAAAATGCGCAGGTCCGATATCACTTCCTGTGACGTAGGTTGTTGCCCTTGATCTACCTATATTTAGAATGTTTGTTTAGTAGACGGAAGTTTTAAGTTCTACCACCCCGAACTCTCAAATTTAAAGACGGAAACTGCCGAGAATGGCCGAATAGTCTTTACGAAAACGTCAACATTTACAAATGAGTAAGGGGCTGTAGATCTTTAACCCTTTCCCAAACGACATATTTTGGACTCTTCCAAAGAAAAAGAGTTTGCAGACGACAATTCTTGGTTTTGAGAAAATGGCAGAAAGTTCTCAAAAAAGGTAGAAAACACTGTGGGAAAAGGAGAAATTGCTCGTTACGAGCAATTTCTCCTTTTCCCACAGTGTTTTCAAAAGAGGTTTACTGCAGACACGTAAAAACCAGGGCTTGTTTGGGAAAGGGTTAACAATGGTAACCTACAGGGATAGTACAGCAGTGGCTTCTGATCAAGATCAGACTGCACAGAAAGTGCAGTCTGATCTTGGATCTACTCTGTCCCACAAGGAGACCCCCCTTCCTCCTTGAAAGAAAGCCCTAGGCTAATCCGAGACGACACTTTGCGACTTCATTAGATTTTGTGCTACAGTAGACTTGCACAAAACAAAGAAAATTACATTAAAATGGAAAGTATCGTCTATGATCAGCCTGCAGTGAGTGCTCAGGTTTATCCGAGAAGACACTTTACGCAAATGTCCGACGCACCTTTTTCGTGTGTTGTAGGTCACTTGTGAATCATTTTGCCAGGACAAATGTGTTAGAGTTATATATAGATCTAAAAGGACAGTGCAATCTGGTATATTTTACGAGACCTTTTCTTTCATTTTTATGTTAACATTTTGCGTTGAACAATAAAATTTTTATATCATATTTTTTAATATCGAAGTGTTGTCATTTCAATGGTTGTTTATTTTTAGACGATCCCACTTGTTTCTTTCTTTCTTTCTTTCTCTGTTTTGTTTTAACTCTTTACCAAACGACAAAATGTTAAGACTGGTTCATATTGAAAGCACTTGCAGACGACAAAATAAACGTAACTCAAAAATTGAAATTTGTTTGTAGCAGAGTAGAAAACATTGTGGGAAAAGGAGAAAATGCTGGTTACCAGCATTTTCTCCTTTTCCCACAATGTTTTCAAAAGGCTTCTATTTCAGGGTCGTAAAAAACAGGGATTATTTTGTGAAGGGTTTAGATATATTATGGCCGCAAATACTCCTATTCATCTTTTTTTCGTTCCGTCATGTTTCTTTGCTATCATTATGTGCAGTATGATCTTGAATTACATTGTCCGTATTAAAGGTGGCCCCTTAGATTCTGGGACGAGAATTTTACAAACGTACAAAGAAATCATCCTTATACTCCCAAAGCATTATAATTTTCTTTCATATGCCCCGGTAGTCGAAAACCATCCGACAACAAGAGAAATTAGAGATTCACTACAGCCCAGGTCGACACCGACGGGAAACATGATCTATTTTTACATGAGCAACTCGCTCATTTATGTACCGGAAATACGAAAACGAAGCTTCAAACATAGCGTCCGAAGATGACATTATGGAATATAACTACATGTTTGTTATGTTATAGAGTTTAAGCGTAATTTGTCCCGTGCCAGTCACTTAACATTCCACCACAATGCTTTTTTGATCTTTTGCGCGAAATCTAAAAATAGCTAAGAGGCTACGTAGCCTTTTAAGGGAATACCATCAAAATTTTTTGGGGGGTAATTTTGTGATTCTTAATCATTGATGATTGGTATTGTTTTTTTTTTCATATAAATTTCAAGTTATATATTTTCTAATTTGGTGTGATGTGAAAAATCTAAAACCTTCCTTAAATACATTGAGTGACAAGTTGTAGCCAGGTAGCCTAAGGATCAAAACCAGCACAGAAGAGTCTGATCTTGGGCATGGGCGGATCCAGAAGGGGGGGGGGACCGGGGGTCCGGACCCCCCCTGGAATTTTGGCAAAAAATGTGGTTTTCGGATTCGTGAAATGGTACTGTTTTGACACTGCACAGCATTTATGTAAAATACAGCCATAAATTAAAAAAAAACACAGGTTCTAAATGTGGAGACCTCCTAATGGTTAGAACAGGAAACGTTGACTTTACTTGTAAACGGCTTACATCCACTGAAATCCAGAAATCAAAGTATCATATGATAAGACAAATGCGTTGAGAAAGATATCTGGATCCGCACATGTTGGGTGTACATCGTCCTTGACAAATTGCTATTCTGTGACCAAAATCATTTGATCTATATACACTCCGTTAAAAGTGACTTAACTCTTTAACAAACGACAAAATTTTAGACTGGTTCTAAATGAAACCACTAAAGGACGACAAAATAAACTTAACTCTAAAAAATAAAATTTGTTTCCAAATAGGGTGGAAAACATTGCGGGAAAAGGAGAAAATGCTGGTTACCAGCATTTTCTCCTTTTCCCACAATGTTTTCAAAAGGCTTCTATCTCAGGGTCGTTAAAACCAAGGACTGTTTGGTTAAGGGTTTAAACATCTTTGCGGTGGTTTATACTACGCAAGTCATCACTCTGTAATGCATCAATAACACTCATTTCGTCCAAATATCGTCCACATCATGGTGTAGAATGGTCCTTGAATATGCAGAAAATTCACAAAGACAGTTCGGCCCATGTCAGCCTGCGTTGCTGTCGCAGACTGACATGGGTCTATATTGTTTGAAGATGCATTAAATCCCCTTTTCATAGAGCATAATTAAAATCTTCAATTGTATAGATCTAATTGGAAATCAAATTATAAACTTCGAAAAAAGATATCGAATTTTTTTTGTCGCTTGTCACAGTGTTAGGCATGACCATGAAAACAAATTATAATTATCGTCGGTTTTCTTCAAAAACCTCGTAACTACAGCTTGAAACAAACTGTAGTTACGAGGTTTTTGAAGTAAACCGACGACATGTTGATTTGATCAGCAAAATTGTGTGCTATTTATAGCATTCTCGGAAATAAGAATAAAACTAGGACTGACGACAGTTCGTACCAGGTCATTCCAAAAAGTTCTCGGCCTCGCTAGGATTCACCGATTGACTGTACAGTGTTTTCAACATTATTTCAGTTATATCGCTACGGTGAGAGAAACTATCGGGGCTTTCCCGGAGTTTCTCTTTACCAGTACTTCGCACAATATTCTTTCCAACCTACTGGCTGCTTTCCCACATTATCATCGTCGAAACAAATCAGGGTAGGAATTCGCTAAGGGCAGGTAAATAACCATGGATTATTTTGTTCTTTTCCGAGCCACTTAGGGGTCTACTACCTTAAATTCCGTACGACTTTCACATAAAGACCCTTAGGACTGGCCTCTAAGGATAAGGTAGTAAATACAACAGGAATTAATTTGGTAGACCTATGTAAAACTTTTGAGTATGTTAGGTATAGATTTTGAACGTGATGTATAGTGGCATATTTCTGCCGCGAGAAACGAGATAGCGATTGGGAGAACTATGTGAATAAAGAAAGTTCCTGGAAATATCTATAATAATAATAAAAAAAATCACGATAAAAGTATATGTTTTGCGATAATTCTAACTGTTATCATGGTGTTATTTGCTTTCGCGCCCACAACAGATATTAGCAGTATCTGTACTTTGATGCGGTTTCGGAACATCTTGGTCTACAACCTTATGAGGTTCCCTTTTCCCAGAACGGTTTTTCACTTGTTCGTAGGAGGCATTTCGGGTCGTTTTTCTGAATTTACAGACTTCCATTCATTTCGAGTTTTGTCAAAATTTACCAATCAAGCCACAATTATTAATGAATCAAACTTTACTGACTGCAATCTTGTTAAGTCAGAAATTACCGAGTTACATTTTCTATTTATAGATATCGAGAAACAGACAGAACAACCACAATAATTTCATCTAGAGTGTCAGCTTCGTGCTCGATTAAGAAATTTTGCGTTTGAATATTAAGTTTATCGTAATATATATGTTTTCAAGAAACTTTTTACCGGAAACTTTAATATATCACGATAGGTTTCTAAAATTATCATGACAGCTATCCTACATCTCGTGGCAGAAATGCCGCCATAGTTATGAGTTCACTTACTTAAATAATAAATTCTGCTGCGCGATTGATAAATTAGTACTGACAGAAATTTAATTTTCACTTGTCAGTTCATTCCAGATTGGGTCAATTAATATGTAAAGCTACTTTGCAAGACTGCGCTTTAACCCTTTCCCAAACAATCCCTGGTTTTTACGGGTCAGGAATAGAAGCCTTTTGAAAACATTGTGGGAAAAGGACAAAATGCTGGTAAACAGCATTTTCTCCTTTTCCCTCAATGTTTTCTACCCTGTCATATAGAAAAAAAAAACAACATCTTTTTAGCAACTGTTAATTTGTCAACTGCAAAATGCTTTCAATTTGGTCTAGTCCAAAATTTGCTGTTTGGGAAAGGGTTAACTCTTTACCAAACGTCAAAACTTCAGACTTGTCCAAATTCAAAGTATTTGCAGACGACAGAATGAATGTGACTAAAGAATTGAAATTTGATGTAGGAAGGAAAAACATTGTGGGGAAAAGGAGAAAATGCTGGTTACCAGCATTTTCTCCTTTTCCCACAATGTTTTCAAAAGGCTTTTTTCACAGGGTTGTTAAAACTCGGGATTGTGTGGTAAAGGGTTAACCCGTCTGGGTAGAAGGGGTTTGCTTAAATATCTATTGGTTTAAGTACATACACGAGAAAATATTGATACATAAAATTAGTAACGCCACAAATCACTTTGTTTTTGAAATAAGCCACATTACAGCGGGTCAGTTTTTTACGCCTTTGAAAGGGCATCAATTGAACAAACTTCGAAGACGTCCACTTGGCGATACTACATGACAATTATTGAAACTTTGGACCATCTGGGATACGATCTGGTTTTTTATCGACCTCTCAAGGAAAGAAGGGTATTTTAAATGTTAAAAAAAAAAATCAGTTCACATAGAAAACAATGTTGGTACGGGCTCGATCTGGTATAAAAGTACCGTATTTTATTTGCATGTTAACGCATTACCACACAATCCCTACTTTTGACGCCCCTCAGAAAGAAGCCTTTTGAAAACACTGTGGGAAAAGGAGAAAATGCTGGTAACCAGCATTTTCTCCTTTTCCCCCAGTGTTTTCTACCCTTCCCAGAACAAATTTCAATTTTTCAGTCACCTTTATTTTGTCGTCTGCAAGTGCTTTCAATTTGAACCAGTCTAACATTTTGTCGTGTGGTAAAGAGTTAACAACACTGAACCAGCCCATTTGATAAACACTTGCAACATAACAACCAAAATAGCGGTGTCGATCGATCACAAGACTCCACATTTCAATCTCCGAGCAGACTCGTCGTTTGTTACTCTCACATACATCTCTGCGATGGGCTAAATGCCAAGAATCTTGTCAAACCGAGGAAAAGATGTTTTGTTACTGTTTAACTGTTTCATGTGTAAAATTATAAGGTAGACAAAGGAAATTTGATTCTGGATACGTTATAGGTACGTTCAAACTGCTGAATTTACCTGTATAAAATGGAACTATTTTCTTCGAGCCTCTTTACTGATAAGAATCTTACGCCAAGTTTAACAAAAATGGCTGCGCCCAAGAAATGTGACAACAGTTTTGACACACCGAAAAATCTTAGATATTAAGATTAAAAAACAAGTTATGGTCCTGTAAAAGACATTTAAGCTTTTCAAAAAATCCGTCTTTTTCACATTTCCTACACAATTGGCCGTATGCTGTTTCAACAGCACACAAAGTAATCGATATTGAGCTTCCTTTCACCGGCGTTTGTGTCGCCATTTTGAGTTCTGGTCATGTGACGAAAGTATCACGTAATGACGGACTACTTTCTGAGCCCACTACAGAGGTAAATGTGAATGATCCGGAGTGCAAGAGAGTGTCCACATTTATGCACCAAACTGCACGTTTTAGTGACGTCAGGTTCCAGTGACGTCAGTTTTCATTGAATTGGGGCACTCAGACGGGAATTTCTATTTCGTCAGCAAACTCGATTCGTGAAAGGAAAATTTCTCTTATCATGCTGTCAAAGGGTAAAACTTTGCAGTATTATAAATTCGTTATACGGTCAGGTGGCAGGAGACTTTGTTATGTACATACCCAGTTATAATTAGCTTTATTCATGTGTGTATCTATTTTTGAATGGTTTTCCCCTGTTGCTATTTTTAGAACTGGATTCTCTCTTGTGGAATATTGTGCTGGAAGTTTCCAGGCCTTTATACAATCTGATTACTAAGAATTATGCAACTGATTTTAACATGAATTTTCTGGAAGTTTCCCTGTTATTATAAAAGGAAAAGCTTTTTACATCTCAGTGTTCACTAGTTAATACATGATTGCCAGACTACAGTGGGGATTATTTTGTGTTTGTGTCGTAATTAGTGCTTGAATTACATTCAGTTTGGATTCGGATCAGACTAGACTAAAGTGAGGATTATTTCATGTGCTTGGATTACATTCAGTTTGGATCAGGATCAGATTGAAATTAAGACTGGAATAATTTGTCTTTTGAATTTAACGTCTAAGGTATTGTTTTGTACTATTGTAATATTGTCACTGTTTATTTGATATTTTTGTTAATAAATTCTGTTAATTGTTATCGTTTGTTGCTGGCTTCTTCTTTCTAGTTACGCCCGACTCGTAACAGAAATTGGGGGCTCGTCCGGGATTGGAAACTAGACTAACGAATTCGTTTTCCTTTTGGGATTAACCTTCGATTGGAAAATAGACTAACGTATTTGTTTTCCATTTTGGACTATCCATCGATTGGAAAATAGACTAACGCATTCGTCTACTAATCAGTAATTATAATACAATTTTGTACTTGAATCCAGCAACAAACAAACATGTCTTTTGACTTAGATAAATTTACGGCTGAACCATCTGTGGAGTTATTGAATTTGGGTAAAAAGACTGATTTGCTTAATCTTGCTAAGCACTATAAATTGTCTGAAATAAAATCTTCAATGCGTAAACATGAAATTAGGAACATTTTGGTACAATATTTTGTTGATGAGGAGATTTTCAATGAAAATGCGCTTTCCCTGATAGTTGATGTTCAGTCAAGTTCAAGTTCGAAAGAACTTGAATTAAAACTTCAGATCAGACAGTTAGAAATGGAAAGAGAAAGGGAGAGAGAAGAAAGAGAAAGGGAAAGACAGAGAGAAGAAAGAGTAGAGAGAGAGAAGGAAAGAGAAAGAGAAAGGGAGAGAGAAGAAAGAGAAAGGGAAAGAGAAAGGGAGAGAGAAGAAAGAGAAAGGGAAAGAGAAGAAAGGGAAAGGGAAGAGAGAGAGAAGGAGAGAGAATTTCAATTAAGAATGAGGGAAATAGAAATGCAAGAAAGAGCAAATCAGCCGAAGCAAAAGATTGAATACAATTTTGATGTTACAAAACATATTAGGCTTGTTCCTCCATTTCAAGAAAAAGAAGTTGATAAATACTTCCTACACTTTGAAAAAGTTGCAGAAAACTTAAATTGGCCAAAAGAGCACTGGACTTTGCTTCTGCAAAGTGTTTTGATAGGCAAAGCTCGTGAAATTTATACACAACTAGGTGTTGAACAATGTCATCATTATGAGACTGTTAAAGAACTTATTCTCAAAGGTTATGAGCTGGTCCCAGAAGCATATAGACAAAAATTTAGAAATTGTAAAAAAGATTCTAACCAGACTCATGTTGAATTTGCTAGGAACAAAGAACAGTTATTTGATAGATGGTGCTGTTCTAAGAAAGTAGACCAAAATTATGATAAACTAAGACAACTTGTGTTAGTTGAGGAATTCAAACGTTGTATTCAATTTGATGTTAAGGCATTCTTAGACGAAAAACAAGTTGAAACTTTAGAAGAAGCAGCTCGTCTGGCTGATAATTACTATCTTACACATAAAGTTTCTTTTATTGCTAAAGCAAAACCTACTTCCTCACATCCCCAAAATAAATTTACGTCTGGTAATTCATCTGGCATGCCCAGTCAATCCAATACACCCAAACCCAATTCTACTAGTGAAACCAAAAGTCAATATCCCTTATCTCGACCCACTTGTAACTATTGTAAGAAACCTGGTCACCTTGTTTCTGAATGTTTGAAATTAAAAAGGAAGTTAGAAAGTGATGAAGCCAAGCCAACAGGGCTCACCACTCTTAGACCAAGGCCACAGTCTTCTATTAAAACCAATACAATTGACATAGTCACAAAACCCAAGTCTGATTCTACTATGGAGATTTTTGAACCATTTATGTTGAATGGTTTTGTATCACTTTCAGGTGATAATTGCCCACCTACCCCTATTAAAATTTTAAGAGACACAGGAGCTTCTCAATCTCTTATTTTAGCAGATATACTGCCTTTTTCTGAGAAGACTTCTTCCGGTACTAGTGTCCTTATTCAGGGTGTAGAGTGTGGAACTGTTAATATCCCTCTCCATCATGTTAATTTGTCATCAGATTTGGTTACTGGGCCTGTGGTTATTGGTATTAAACCTTCCTTACCATTTAAAGGTGTCCATTTACTGCTAGGCAATGACTTAGCTGGAGATAAGGTTGTGGTTAATCCACTTGTAACTGACACACCAAATATAGGTCAAACAGATGACCCTATCGAGCAGGAAATTCCTGACTTGTATCCTTCTTGTGCAGTTACCCGAGCTATGGCTAAAAAGGCCATTTTGAAAAACTCAAACTCTGACATTGACTTGACGGATACCTTTATCAGTCAATATTTTAATAATGAGATTAAAAAGTCTCTTGATCCCAGTTTGTCTGATACTCAGACAGACTCGTCAATGTCTCGTCATTCACCACCACGGTCTATTGACCAAGGTCATGACACGCTGTCAAAGTCACAGCTTATCCAGGAACAGCAAGCTGATCCTGAGATTTCAAAATTAATTTTTAGGGCTTTACCTGAAGATGAAATTTCAGAGGTCCCAATCTGTTACTATATAAAGAATGGGATTCTTATGAGAAAATGGCGACCATTTGATGTCCCAGCTGATGATGAATGGGCTGTTTACCACCAAATTGTGGTTCCAAAGTCATATCGTCATGAAATAATAAGTATAGCCCATGAAAGTCCTATGTTAGGTCATCTAGGTATAAACAAGACCTATCACAAAATTATTACTCATTTTTATTGGCCTGGTCTCAAATCAGATGTCTCTAAATATTGTAAAACTTGCCATACATGTCAAATGGTAGGTAAACCCAACCAAACCATTCCCAAAGCTCAATTACAACCTATTCCTGCTTTTGATGAACCTTTCAGTAGGATACTTATAGATTGTGTTGGTCCTTTACCTCGAACCAAGTCAGGAAATGAGTATCTCTTAACAATTATGTGTACTTCTACACGTTTTCCTGAAGCTATTCCTTTAAGGAACATCAAAACAAAGTCAATAGTCAAAGCTCTTATAAAATTTTTCACATTTGTTGGTCTTCCAAAATCAGTTCAGTCTGATCAAGGGTCAAATTTTATGTCTGGTATATTCCAACAGGTTATGCATGAATTAGGGATCAAGCAATATAGGTCATCCGCTTATCACCCTGAAAGTCAAGGTGCTTTAGAAAGATTTCACCAGACATTAAAAAATATGATAAGGTCATATTGCTTTGACACTGAAAAAGATTGGGATGAGGGCATCCATTTGTTACTATTTGCAGCCAGAGAATCTGTACAAGAATCTCTTGGTTTCAGTCCTTTTGAATTAGTTTTTGGCCATTCTGTTCGTGGACCTTTAAAACTTTTGAAAGAGAAATTTCTCTCAAATGATGAAACACCTTTGAATTTACTACAGTATGTTTCTGACTTCAGAAATAGACTGTCTAGGGCATGTGAGGTTGCTAGGTCTAATCTTAAAACGTCTCAGGGCAAAATGAAAGCAAGATATGACAACCATGTTATTGACAGAAAATTTAAACCAGGTGACAAAGTTCTTGCTCTTTTACCAATACCTGGCAGACCTCTACAGGCAAGATATTTTGGACCCTACACTATTGACAAGAAAACAAGTGATTTAAACTATATAATTAATACTCCAGGAAGACGTAAAAACAAACAAATGTGTCATATAAATATGTTAAAGGAATACTTTGACAGAGATAGCTCTATTTCAAAACCAATTACAGTTGTAAACACTGTCCCACAAGAATCAAATGTATCTGATCTTGAAGTAAATTCGGACTTTATTGATAAATCTGATCCTGGTCCATCTAAACTTGAGAATTCTGATATTTTGAGAAACCTCGACAACAAACTTTCTCACTTGGAACCATCACAGCAGGAAGAGCTGAAACAGTTGATACATGAATATGAACATTTATTTCCTGATATCCCCACAAGAACTGATAAAATCTATCATGATGTCATTGTGGAAGATTCTAAACCAATAAAGCAACATCCATATAGAATGAATCCTTTGAAACAGAAATACCTCAAAGATGAAGTAAAATACTTACTGGAAAATGACTTTATTGAGCCTAGCCAGAGTAATTACAGTTCACCATGTATATTAGTACCCAAAACAAATGGAACTTATAGAATGTGTACTGACTATCGTAAAGTGAACTCTGTGACAAAAGCAGACTCTTTTCCAATACCAAGAATTGATGACTGTATTGACAAAGTTGGAAATTCTAAATATGTAACCAAATTTGACCTGCTAAAAGGATTCTGGCAAGTTCCACTGACAGACAAAGCAAAAGAAGTATCAGCCTTTGCTACTCCAAACGGTCTGTACCAGTATAAAGTTATGCCGTTTGGGATGAAAAATTCTCCTGCAACGTTTCAGCGACTTATAAACAACGTTATATGTGGATTAGATGGCTGTGATGCATATATTGACGACGTCATCATCTACTCAGACAGTTGGAGTGACCACCTTCAAAGAATCAGGAAGTTCTTCGACAGACTCAGTAAAGCGAAACTGACTGTGAATCTTGCAAAAACTGAATTTTGTCATGCTACTGTAACATTTCTAGGACATCTTGTGGGACAGGGTCAAGTTAAACCGTTAGAAGCTAAAGTCAATGCTATCTCTGAGTTTCCTGTGCCTAAATGTAAAAGACAGCTGATGCGATTTCTTGGTATGGCTGGCTACTACAGGAAATTCTGTAAAAATTTCTCAGGTATTGCTGAACCTTTAACAAATTTACTTAAGAAAAGCACAAAGTTCAAATGGAATGACAAATGTCAAGATGCATTTGATAGTCTAAAAGCCATACTAAAGAGCACACCAGTTCTCTTGGCACCTGATTTTGACAAATGTTTCAAACTAGCTGTTGATGCAAGTGATGTTGGTATTGGTGCTGTTCTTTTACAAGAAGATAATAATGGGTTTGATCACCCAGTTTGTTACTTTTCTAAGAAATTTAACAAACATCAGAAAAATTACTCTACCATAGAAAAAGAGTGTCTTGCCTTAATTCTGGCAATCCAGCAGTTTGAAGTTTATTTAACCTCTTCAACTTCACCAATTGTTGTATTCAGTGATCATAACCCTTTAAGTTTTCTACACAAACTTAAGAATAAGAATCAAAGATTACTGAGGTGGAGTTTATTGCTTCAAGAGTTTAATCTTGACATAAGACACATAAAAGGGAAAGATAACATTATACCAGATGCTCTTTCAAGAGTTTGAAATTTCAATAGTTGTTTTTCCCTAAATCAAGTTTAAACTGTTTTTTCTTTTAAATTGCAATTTCATTACCTTGACTATTTTCATTAGTCTGAAATAATTATTATTTGAGTTTGTCATTTCCTATGTAATACTTCAGTTAAAGTATCATATACATGTATATAAATAATATTGCAAAAAAAAGAAAGATTTTATTTCATAAACCTTTCTTTTTCTTTTCAAGGGGGGAAGTGTTATGTACATACCCAGTTATAATTAGCTTTATTCATGTGTGTATCTATTTTTGAATGGTTTTCCCCTGTTGCTATTTTTAGAACTGGATTCTCTCTTGTGGAATATTGTGCTGGAAGTTTCCAGGCCTTTATACAATCTGATTACTAAGAATTATGCAACTGATTTTAACATGAATTTTCTGGAAGTTTCCCTGTTATTATAAAAGGAAAAGCTTTTTACATCTCAGTGTTCACTAGTTAATACATGATTGCCAGACTACAGTGGGGATTATTTTGTGTTTGTGTCGTAATTAGTGCTTGAATTACATTCAGTTTGGATTCGGATCAGACTAGACTAAAGTGAGGATTATTTCATGTGCTTGGATTACATTCAGTTTGGATCAGGATCAGATTGAAATTAAGACTGGAATAATTTGTCTTTTGAATTTAACGTCTAAGGTATTGTTTTGTACTATTGTAATATTGTCACTGTTTATTTGATATTTTTGTTAATAAATTCTGTTAATTGTTATCGTTTGTTGCTGGCTTCTTCTTTCTAGTTACGCCCGACTCGTAACAACTTTGACACTTGTTCACGGCTGTGTCGAATCATGTCGCCACCTCGCCTTCGGCTCGGAGCGACATGATTCAGAACAGTCGTGAACAAGTTTCTAAGTTCCCTGCCACCTGGCCCTACAACCAATAAAGTTCCACTTAGTGATCGTCACCTTGGCAAGCGAAGTTTTGTTATCTGCGCATGTCATATTCTTCGAAGATTCGACTGTCTTATATGACGCATCACTAGCCCCGAAAGCGGGCTGACTGTAATATTACGCTCTATAAAGTAGCAATGTAGAAAATAGCTTTCATCATTACGTTTGAGGAGAAATGAAACCTGCTATAGCTCCAGATTTCTCTAAACTACTGATCATAGTCGAGTGAATTGCACCAGGTAGCGTTTTATTGAGTAATCAGTTATTTTAGTTTGAAATTCAAAGTAAGGTTTGTCGCGTAGGAAAGTGGTTCGGTTCTGTACCCAGGATGCCCAAATCAGATAGATGAGTATTTATAGAATGCCATCTAGCGGGAGATAATGAGCGAAGATGTCTTTTACCATAACGTTTGAAAAATAATTCTTCATGACAAGATCATTGAAACACGGGGTTGTTTGATAAAGGGTAAAATGAATTGATTGATTTTTAAAGGGTTGCACATTATGCATGAATAGATAACGTTTGTCATGGCGTATAATAGTTCTATTTTGTACCGATATTCTGTATTGAAGTCGATACTGTACAGCTTAACCCATTACCACACAATCCCTATTTTTGACGCCCCTGAGAAAGAAGCCTTTTGAAAACACTGTGGGAAAAGGAGAAAATGCTGGTAACCAGCATTTTCTCCTTTTCCCACAGTGTTTTCTACCCTTCCCAGAACAAATTTCAATTTTTCAGTAATCTTTTTTTTGTCGTCTGCAAATCCTTTTAATTTGGACCAGTCTAAAATTTTCTCGTGTGGTAAAGAGTTAAAAAAAAACAGAGACCCAGTCAACTATTTGTCATATTACATTTACTCGTAATTAACCTCCTGCATTTTCTCCTTTTCCCACAGTGTTTTCTAAAGGCTTCTTTCTAAGGGTCGTCAAAAGTAGGGATTGTGTGGTAATGGGTTAATTAACCATTTATCAAACAATCCCTGGTTTTTAGGATCCTAAGATAGAAGCCTTTGGAAAACATTGTGGGTAAAAGAGAAAATGCTGGTGACCAGCACTTCCTCCTTTTCCCAAAATGTTTTCTACCCTGCTGGAAACAGTTTTCAATTTTTGAATTACGGTTATTTTTGTTGTCTGCAAATGCTTTCAATTTGGACCAGTATAAGATTTTGTAGTTTGGGAAAGAGTTAAATTACGTACTATTTTAAATTTGTATGTTTCATTACGAAACTTTTAAAAATGCATTTTTCAAATTGAGTAATTTGACTAGTGCATATAAGCTGGCAAGGGAATTTTGTAAACCGTTTTATATTTTGCATTGTATTTTGTCTTGTTTTCGAGCAATTTAATACCTCGTTCTCCATACCATCTTAATTCTGTTCCATTATTTCATATGTTTTTTAAGGTAAAATACAGAATGACCAATCATAATGCTTCATGCTCAGCGACCACCCCTTCAATGGTGCACTGTTCATGCACTATACAAGTTGGGGTTTCTCATTAACCCTTTACCCTATAAGGCATTTCTATGGTACCTCTAACTGACCCTAAACAACAGCAAGGATGAAGCCATTTCTTATGTGTATATGTCACCTTTTGATAGCATAGAAAACATTGTGGCAAAAGGTGAAATTGCTCGTCACGAGCAATTTCACCTTTTGGCACAATGTTTTCCAAAGGCTCCTACAAGCAATGCGTAGAAATGAGTATCTATGGAGTAAAGGGTTAACCCTTTACCAAACGATCCCTGTTTTTACGACACTGAGATAGAAGCCTTATAAAACATTGTGGGAAAAGGAGAAAATACTGGTAACCAGCATTTTCTCCTTTTCCAACAATGTCCTGGAGTTTCTGTCAATGGTATTCCGCACAATATTCTCTCCAAGCCACTGGCTGCTTTTCTACATTATCATCGTCGAAACAATGGTCAGCGGTGAGAGAGGAATGAATCCTGCCGTGATAACTATCATCAATCCTCGGAAAGAAATTGGCCGAGCTAGGATCGAACCAGCGACCTCCTACACTTAAGACCTGTACGCTACCGACTGAGCTACCGAGGCTCGGCCATCTTCGGGAGCCAAGGTTACGATCACTACGTGGATCTTACCTTGGCTGATTAAGCCCGATTTCGAGATTCCTGTGATGCGCCCTCTATTGGATGCTGGTTATTACCCCCCCCCCCCCCCCCCTTGACATAATATTTCTAAAAGCCAATGAAATATCGTTTTACAAACCGCTTACGAATACACATGAAGCGATAAGCGGACATCCACATGGGTTTCCATATTTACCTTCTAATCGAAAGGTAGCGACTTTTTGTTCTATTTTTATCAAAGATAAAATGCTACGAGCGATTTCATTCGTTGCAGTTAGAGCTGGCTGCATCCGATGAAAAAACGTTTGTAAAAATCAAGCTCGATCCGCCAAGGGTAGAGTAGCGTAGTGAATCGTCAGCCTTGGCTTGCGAAGAAGGGGCTGGGCAAGATGCGCAATAACCATTGGAGTAATTTTTGTAAGCTATTGTATGGTGGCATCATTCTGCCACGAGATACGTGATAAGTGGTGCGATAATTCAAGAAACTATCGCGATAAAACAAACTTTCATGGAAATATTATCTAAAAAATTAAAAAATTCACGATAAAAATATGGCGATACTTCCCACTTTTATCACAAAGCAATCTTTATTTTTGTTTCGTGCCCGTTACAATCATTTTCTCTCCGTTTTTCCACTTTTTCTTTTTTATGTTTAATTTTTTACATGCACGACAATATTTTAGACCTGACTAAATTGTGAGCATTTAAAAACGAAAAATAGAAAATTAAGAGTAGCTCACAATTTAAAATTTACTATGTGGAAGGGTAGAAAACATCGTGGGAAAAGCAGAGCATGCTGGTTACCAGCATTTTCTCCTTTGTCTCACTACGTTTTCAAAAGCAATTTTCAGAAGGCCTTCATGGGTCGCTGGGACTCGGGAATTTAGGGTAAAGATTTAAACACAATGTGGTTATTGGAACGAAAATTAAAACTCTGTGTAAGTCTTGTTAATTGAATAATGCACACTGTTCCGTGGAAAGGGGGCTCTATGCATAAGCAAAAAAGAATCGATCCATGGCAGCAATTAAGTTTCGGCCCATGTCAGCCTGCGCGGATTGCGCAGGCTGCCATGGGCAGAAACTTTATTGCTATCTTTAAATTTTTTGCTTTTCAACGGATCATTCTGGCTCATAATTCGGTCAAATGTTAGACTAGATGGACTTTATGAATCTATAATCATGTGATGAATTGATTGGTATCAGCATGAAGGAGATTCGTTGATTTTTCCTTCCTTCCTTCCTTCCTTCCTTCCTTCCTTCATTCCTTCCGTCTTTCCTTCCTTCCTTTCTTCCGTTCTCCCTTCCGTCCGTCCTCCCTTCCTTCCTTCCTTCCTCCCCCTCCCTCCCTCCCTCCCTCTCTTTCCCTTCTCCTCCCTTTCTCAATTCCTCCATATATCCGTGGCGGACAGTGTAGATCAAAGATGAGACTGCACGTTCTGTGCAGTCTGATCTAGATCTTCACTGTTAAATGATACAACATAATTACATGTCATAAATCTGTAACTCCCCTCCATTACAATATGACAAATATTTATCTATTTTTCCTTATTCAAATACTTTTTTTTATTATCCTCCGTGCCGCATTACACCAAATCTGACATCACAAAGTTCTGGATCCAAAAATCCATGTGTCCAACTGCCGGCTGAAGGCTGACATAGATCTATTCTCTTAGATGCAGAAAATTTACAAAAATACATTACAAGACATTTTATTTAGTCAAATGGTAGTAAACAATATGGGAAAAGGAGAAAATGCTGGTTACTAGCATTTTCTCCTTTTCCCATAGTGTTTTCGAAAAATTTCCTCATCAAGATCGTTGACAAACGAGACAGTTGTGTAATGGTTTGAGGTCGATATTGATCCACGAAAAACAATAGTTTTTCCTTTCAACATTGAAGGTTTAATGTCATTTCAGTTGACGTATGATACCGAACTACTTCCGGATAGTTCTTGTCAAAAGTAGTCCCATTTGCAAATTGTTTTTGAGAGCTTCTGCTGCAACGTTGAAATATCACACAAAATGTGGGACATGTCTAGATTGTGATTTTTAGCGTCTGTTTTAATTTAACAGTAGGTATGATCGTTCTGGACGATTTGGTTGCCGATCCTGATAATAACAAGGGGTATATCGACAAGTTGTTGGTTGATCTTGGTCACCGCCCATTTGAAGAAGCCAGAAGAGTACTTATCACGCACGCAGAAGATATTTTACAGGACATTTCCACAAGATGTCCGAGAGCTTTTGAGTTTACAATAGGTAAAACTGGGGCAGACAAAGATGCCAGATGTAAATGCAAAAGTTTTGATAATATGGATGCCAGCAAGTGGAATCATAAGGGTATAAACGATAGATGGAAGAAGTCCTATTTGAAAGCTGGGTACAATGCTTTAATCGTGCTGTGCGCTGTAACATTTGATCATCTGCCGAGCTTGAGACCTAACACTGAGAAACAGAAATGGCAAAACAGAAAGGACAACACAGAAATGGAAGAACAGCAACATGGTCTTCATGATGCTTTACCAACAAACTCTAATGATGTAATTTATCAGAGAAATGGTATTATTCCCAGAGTGGTAGATAACCATGAATCTATTGGTGGTATGACCAGCAAAGGAGATAAATCAAAAAGTGTGTTTGTTGGTGAAACATACAGTAAAATGTTTCCCGGAATCATTGACGACCCCCAACATGTGTTCATTTGTGATATGAACAGTCAAAAATATGGACACGGAAGTTTTAACGATGTTACAAGAGGCATCACTGGAAGCAATGTCGTTAATGTTGATCATTGTTATCATGAAATCCACGGTGAAAACAAAGGAATAAAAGACAAATTTAAACCTGATTCTTGTCAAAGAGTTGGCAACTTTGTGCCTATGACAGAGAACAGCAGTGAAATAGGGGCGAACCTTTCTTGGAATGCAGGAAGTAATGTACATCCTTCTGCTGCATCGTTAAACAATAATAGTCGTGTTAAACAAGGACTATGGGATAGAAAGATAATAACTTCCGCGTATGAAACCCTTAACGATAACACTTTAGAAGAGATGTTTGAAGATGACTCAATGGCAAAAGCACCTCGCCAAGGAATATTTGATCAACACGGCTATGCAATAGCGCTTGAACAACAGCTTATACATCACTTTACGTTTGGGAAACAGGACAAAAGAATTTTGAATTCAAGCCTTACAACCGGTGGTGGGGAATTCTCGAAGACTGAAGCTGGAATTGTATATCTGGCTATAAGGTTTAAAGAACCTGATAGGGTAGCATTGTGATATAGTCATCCTGGGTAGCATTGTGATATGACCTGCAACACCCGGGAAAAGGGGCATTCGGATGTTTGCGTAAAGTGTCGTCTCGGATCAGCCTGCGCAGTCCGCGCAGGCTAATCCGAGACGGCACTTTACGTCTACATTAGATTTTGTTCCTCAGTAGATTTCTGCAAAACATAAAAAAATCATTAAAACGGAAAGTGCCGTCTCAGATCAGCCTGCGCGGACTGCGCAGGCTGATCCGAGACGACACTTTACGCAGATGTCCGAATGTCCCTTTCCGCGTGTTGCAAGCCAACTATAGTCATCCTGTAGCGGATCTTTGAATGTTCCTCAAAAGGACAGTGGTTTCATCACATTTATCAGGTTAATTACCTCCCTTTAATAATGCAAATAAAATAGGCAAGGAAACGTGTTATTGCATTCAGATAGGTATATAAGCTGACGATGATATCAAGTTATAGAAAAAAATATCCCTCGTAACAAAACTAACAGCCCTCATAGGGCGTCGCCCATATGGGAAATCGGCGACGACGGTAATTAAACGCCAAATCCCTACTTTTTGACGACCCTAAGGGAGAAGCTTATAGAAAACAATGTGGGAAGAGGAGAAAATGCTGGTAACCAGCTTGTGTCACATTTAAAGTGGCGTCTACCAGTGCTTTAACCACAATGACAACTTTTAACGACCCTGAGGTAGAATCCTTTTAAAAACATGGTGGGAATAGGAGAAAATGCTGGTAACCAGCATTTTCTGCTTTTCGCACATTGTTTTCAAAAGGTTTCCTTTTCAGGGTCGTCAAAAAACCCAAGGATTGTTTGGTAAAGGGTTTAAAATCGTCTATAGGGACATTTGAAATACTACATTTCTTAAATTGTCAATGGTTAATCATCATGCGTTATCAAAAATGCCGCCCTTTGTGAATTTGTAATTATGGATATGGATGTAGGAATATTCGGGAATTTAAGATAAGACCTGTGTATGAGTAATGGAAAACAGCTGTTTCCACTAAAATATCATCCTGCAAAATTAACTATAATAATAATAAGTATTATTGAACTTATTTCACCAAACTCATTCTTTCCATTTTTTGCTTCTTTGAATTATCATTTATAAATCTAAAACCATTATATTCTCGATTCAAAAAGAGATAATAATTACCTCCCTTTTCAGAAAACTAACAAAAGTATAAAAAATAATTTCAAGATAGATATAAACGGAATTTCTGATCCGTTAGAAATGTGCAAAAATATTATTTCTGCATAAATCCCTATTTATCAAGGTTATTTATCAACCAATTAAAATTTTCACCGGATGTGCATTACACAGGTCTTACCTTAAGGCATCAGTTAACTCTTTACCAAACGACAAAATTTTTGTCAGGTTCAAATTGAAAGCGATTGCAGACGACAAATCAAATGTAACTCCAAAATTGAAATTTGTTTCCAGCAGGGTAGAAAACATTGTGGCAAAATGAGAAAATGCTGGTTACCAGCATTTTCTCATTTTCCCACAATGTTTTCAAAAGGCTTCTATCTCAGGGTCGTCAAAAACACGGATCATTTGGTAAAGTATTGAATTAGGCAGTATAAGGGTTGAAATAAAAGTCTCTCCGAGTTTCAGAGGATTATGTTAAAGAGTCGGATAAGTTGGACGAGTTCAAATATTTGGCGCTGACAGTGCTACAAATCACGTGATTACGTGGACCAAACAAATTGTGTCTTATACTTTTTCCCCCATATAGTTTCTGTAATATTGATCTACATCCCTCACAACGTACGTCATTGTGACGTCACAGGTAGTGATATCGGACCCTTGTTATAAAGTCAGTGTGCTTGTTTGGTAGGACTGGTTTTTTTTGTAATCGTTCCTTTAAATGATCTGAAAAAGTCTTTAAACTTCCAAAGTGTACAATGCCTAGGGACTTTATTTTCTTTTGTCAAAGCTTTTGTTAACTACTTATAATAATAGAATAGAATAATAGAATAGAATTGGACCAACTATTAAAACCCAGTCACTTTTTGATATTTGGTCAAAGTGTTTGTGCATATAGACATCTGCTTCCCGTCTAAAACATCAGAGTAATAAATGTATTCATCTAATGTCTTTGATAAATACATGATAGTCTTTGTAGTCTGTTTGTATCCACTCTTGAAGCTAGCCTCATTCTATCTTCATATCGTACTTACTTTTCAATATGGCGGACATAAGTTACGAAAATGCCCAGGTCCGATATCACTTCCTGTGACGTAGGTTGTTGCCCTTGATCTACCTATATTTAGAATGTTTGTTTATTAGACGGAAGTTTTAAGTTCTACCACCCCGAACTCTCAAATTTAAAGACGGAAACTGCCGAGAATGGCCGAATAGTCTTTACGAAAACGTCAACATTTACAAATGAGTAAGGGGCTGTAGATCTTTAACCCTTTCCCAAACGACATATTTTGGACTCTTCCAAAGAAAAAGAGTTTGCAGACGACAATTCTAGGTTTTGAGAAAATGGCAGAAAGTTCTCAAAAAAGGTAGAAAACATTGTGGGAAAAGGAGAAATTGCTCGTTACGAGCAATTTCTCCTTTTCCCACAGTGTTTTCAAAAGAGTTTTACTGCAGACACGTAAAAACCAGGGCTTGTTTGGGAAAGGGTTAATATTGGTAACCTACAGGGATAGTACAGCAGTGGCTTCTGATCAAGATCAGACTGCACAGAAAGTGCAGTCTGATCTTGGATCTACTCTGTCCCACAAGGAGACCCCCCTTCCTCCTTGAAAGAAAGCCCTAGGCTAATCCGAGACGACACTTTGCCACTTCATTTGATTTTGTGCTACAGTAGACTTGCACAAAACAAAGAAAATTACATTAAAATGGAAAGTATCGTCTATGATCAGCCTGCAGTGAGTGCTCAGGTTTATCCGAGAAGACACTTTACGCAAATGTCCGACGCACCTTTTTCGTGTGTTGTAGGTCACTTGTGAATCATTTTGCCAGGACAAATGTGTTAGAGTTATATATAGATCTAAAAGGACAGTGCAATCTGGTATATTTTACGAGACCTTTTCTTTCATTTTTATGTTAACATTTTGCGTTGAACAATAAAATTTTTATATCATATTTTTTAATATCGAAGTGTTGTCATTTCAATGGTTGTTTATTTTTAGACGATCCCACTTGTTTCTTTCTTTCTTTCTTTCTTTCTTTCTTTCTTTCTCTGTTTTGTTTTAACTCTTTACCAAACGACAAAATGTTAAGACTGGTTCATATTGAAAGCACTTGCAGACGACAAAATAAACGTAACTCAAAAATTGAAATTTGTTTGTAGCAGAGTAGAAAACATTGTGGGAAAAGGAGAAAATGCTGGTTACCAGCATTTTCTCCTTTTCCCACAATGTTTTCAAAAGGCTTCTATTTCAGGGTCGTAAAAAACAGGGATTATTTTGTGAAGGGTTTAGATATATTATGGCCGCTATACTCCTATTCATCTTTTTTTCGTTCCGTCATGTTTCTTTGCTATCATTATGTGCAGTATGATCTTGAATTACATTGTCCGTATTAAAGGTGGCCCCTTAGATTCTGGGACGAGAATTTTACAAACGTACAAAGAAATCATCCTTATACTCCCAAAGCATTATAATTTTCTTTCATATGCCCCGGTAGTCGAAAACCATCCGACAACAAGAGAAATTAGAGATTCACTACAGCCCAGGTCGACACCGACGGGAAACATGATCTATTTTTACATGAGCAACTCGCTCATTTATGTACCGGAAATACGAAAACGAAGCTTCAAACATAGCGTCCGAAGATGACATTATGGAATATAACTACATGTTTGTTATGTTATAGAGTTTAAGCGTAATTTGTCCCGTGCCAGTCACTTAACATTCCACCACAATGCTTTTTTGATCTTTTGCGCGAAATCTAAAAATAGCTAAGAGGCTACGTAGCCTTTTAAGGGAATACCATCAAAATTTTTTGGGGGGTAATTTTGTGATTCTTAATCATTGATGATTGGTATTGTTTTTTTTTCATATAAATTTCAAGTTATATATTTTCTAATTTGGTGTGATGTGAAAAATCTAAAACCTTCCTTAAATACATTGAGTGACAAGTTGTAGCCAGGTAGCCTAAGGATCAAAACCAGCACAGAAGAGTCTGATCTTGGGCATGGGCGGATCCAGAGGGGGGGACCGGGGGTCCGGACCCCCCCTGGAATTTTGGCAAAAAATGTGGTTTTCGGATTCGTGAAATGGTACTGTTTTGACACTGCACAGCATTTATGTAAAATACAGCCATAAATTTAAAAAAAACACAGGTTCTAAATGTGGAGACCTCCTAATGGTTAGAACAGGAAACGTTGACTTTACTTGTAAACGGCTTACATCCACTGAAATCCAGAAATCAAAGTATCATATGATAAGACAAATGCGTTGAGAAAGATATCTGGATCCGCACATGTTGGGTGTACATCGTCCTTGACAAATTGCTATTCTGTGACCAAAATCATTTGATCTATATACACTCCGTTAAAAGTGACTTAACTCTTTAACAAACGACAAAATTTTAGACTGGTTCTAAATGAAACCACTAAAGGACGACAAAATAAACTTAACTCTAAAAAATAAAATTTGTTTCCAAATAGGGTGGAAAACATTGCGGGAAAAGGAGAAAATGCTGGTTACCAGCATTTTCTCCTTTTCCCACAATGTTTTCAAAAGGCTTCTATCTCAGGGTCGTTAAAACCAAGGACTGTTTGGTTAAGGGTTTAAACATCTTTGCGGTGGTTTATACTACGCAAGTCATCACTCTGCAATGCATCAATAACACTCATTTCGTCCAAATATCGTCCACATCATGGTGTAGAATGGTCCCTGAATATGCAGAAAATTCACAAAGACAGTTCGGCCCATGTCAGCCTGCGTTGCTGTCGCAGACTGACATGGGTCTATATTGTTTGAAGATGCATTAAATCCCCTTTTCATAGAGCATAGCTAAAATCTTCAATTGTATAGATCTAATTGGAAATCAAATTATAAACTTCGAAAAAAGATACCGAATTTTTTTTGTCGCTTGTCACAGTGTTAGGCATGACCATGAAAACAAATTATAATTATCGTCGGTTTTCTTCAAAAACCTCGTAACTACAGCTTGAAACAAACTGTAGTTACGAGGTTTTTGAAGTAAACCGACGACATGTTGATTTGATCAGCAAAATTGTGTGCTATTTATAGCATTCTCGGAAATAAGAATAAAACTAGGACTGACGACAGTTCGTACCAGGTCATTCCAAAAAGTTCTCGGCCTCGCTAGGATTCACCGATTGACTGTACAGTGTTTTCAACATTATTTCAGTTATATCGCTACGGTGAGAGAAACTATCGGGGCTTTCCCGGAGTTTCTCTTTACCAGTACTTCGCACAATATTCTTTCCAACCTACTGGCTGCTTTCCCACATTATCATCGTCGAAACAAATCAGGGTAGGAATTCGCTAAGGGCAGGTAAATAACCATGGATTATTTTGTTCTTTTCCGAGCCACTTAGGGGTCTACTACCTTAAATTCCGTACGACTTTCACATAAAGACCCTTAGGACTGGCCTCTAAGGATAAGGTAGTAAATACAACAGGAATTAATTTGGTAGACCTGTGTAAAACTTTTGAGTATGTTAGGTATAGATTTTGAACGTGATGTATAGTGGCATATTTCTGCCGCGAGAAACGAGATAGCGATTGGGAGAACTATGTGAATAAAGAAAGTTCCTGGAAATATCTATAATAATAATAAAAAAAATCACGATAAAAGTATATGTTTTGCTATAATTCTAACTGTTATCATGGTATTATTTGCTTTCGCGCCCACAACAGATATTAGCAGTATCTGTACTTTGATGCGGTTTCGGAACATCTTGGTCTACAACCTTATGAGGTTCCCTTTTCCCAGAACGGTTTTTCACTTGTTCGTAGGAGGCATTTCGGGTCGTTTTTCTGAATTTACAGACTTCCATTCATTTCGAGTTTTGTCAAAATTTACCAATCAAGCCACAATTATTAATGAATCAAATTTTACTGACTGCAATCTTGTTAAGTCAGAAATTACCGAGTTACATTTTCTATTTATAGATATCGAGAAACAGACAGAACAACCACAATAATTTCATCTAGAGTGTCAGCTTCGTGCTCGATTAAGAAATTTTGCGTTTGAATATTAAGTTTATCGTAATATATATGTTTTCAAGAAACTTTTTACCGGAAACTTTAATATATCACGATAGGTTTCTAAAATTATCATGACAGCTATCCTGCATCTCGTGGCAGAAATGCCGCCATAGTTATGAGTTCACTTACTTAAATAATAAATTCTGCAGCGCGATTGATGAATTAGTACTGACAGAAATTTAATTTTCACTTGTCAGTTCATTCCAGATTGGGTCAATTAATATGTAAAGCTACTTTGCAAGACTGCGCTTTAACCCTTTCCCAAACAATCCCTGGTTTTTACGGGTCAGGAATAGAAGCCTTTTGAAAACATTGTGGGAAAAGGACAAAATGCTGGTAACCAGCATTTTCTCCTTTTCCCTCAATGTTTTCTACCCTGTCATATAGAAAAAAAAACAACATCTTTTTAGCAACTGTTAATTTGTCAACTGCAAAATGCTTTCAATTTGGTCTGGTCCAAAATTTGCTGTTTGGGAAAGGGTTAACTCTTTACCAAACGTCAAAACTTCAGACTTGTCCAAATTCAAAGTATTTGCAGACGACAGAATGAATGTGACTAAAGAATTGAAATTTGATGTAGGAAGGAAAAACATTGTGGGGAAAAGGAGAAAATGCTGGTTACCAGCATTTTCTCCTTTTCCCACAATGTTTTCAAAAGGCTTTTTTCACAGGGTTGTTAAAACTCGGGATTGTGTGGTAAAGGGTTAACCCTTCTCGGTAGAAGGGGTTTGCTAAAATATCTATTGGTTTAAGTACATACACGAGAAAATATTGATACATAAAATTAGTAACGCCACAAATCACTTGTTTCTGAAATAAGGCAGATTGTCTATCATCAAGTCGTCATTCCTAAATCTTATAGATCAGAAATATTAAGCTTAGCTCTTGTGCCAGCCATGTCAGGTCATTCATATATCAATAAAACCTATAGCAAAATCTCAATCATTTAGAGAAAACTCAATGAAAATGAAAGAAAGCTATTTTAGCTCTTCTTCCAGGTCCTGGTAGGCCTCTACAAGCAAGATATTTTGGTCCTTATTTTGTAGAGAAAAAGGTCAGTGACTTGAATTGTGTGATAACAACTCACATAATGACATGGGCTTAACTGATTGGCCATCTATCAAAAAATTGAAATTAACAGATCTATCTCACAAAACCCGTCTGAAAGTCAGACAAATTCTTATATTAATTCATCAAAATTTGGATTACACATCTTCACCTTTAGTTAAAGAGGGCCATCATACCACCACTAAGTGAAGACTAACAAAATGATCCAGAAATAGTACCTTTATTTCAAAAAGCTTTTAGTGAAACTAATCTTTCAGGGGATCCTGTCTATTTTTCTTAACGAAAAATGGAATATTAATGAGAAGGTGGCATCCTCCTGAAGTCTCTGTTGAAGATGAGTGGGCTGTCAATCATCAAGTCATCATTCCTAAATCTTATTGATAAAAAAATATTAAGCTTAGCTTATAAAAAAACCTATGTCAGGTCATTAAGGTAACAATGCTAAATCTTATAGATCAGAAATATTACGCTTAACTCATGAAACACATATGTCGGGTCATTATGGTATCAATAAAACCTATCGCAAAATTCTTAATTATTTAGAGAAAACTTAACGTAAAATGCAAGATAGATATTTTAGCTCGTCTACCATTTCCTGGTAGGCATCTACAAGCAAAATGTCTTAGTCTTTATTCTGTAGAGAAAAGTTAAGTGACTTAACTTAGACCCCTAATACCTCTAGTGCTGAATTGCATAAAATTTTCTTGATAGAACTTTGATAAATACGGATTCATACCGGAATAATACTTTTGTACATTTTTATCGGACCAGAAATTTCTTTATGCCGATCTTGAAATTATTTGTAGATAATTTTGTTAGTTTTAGAAAAGGGAAGTAATTACTTTGTAATGAAAATATAGTGGTTTTAAATTCATAAATGATAATTCTAGAAAAGACAAAAAGGGAAAAGTGGCTTGCTTGAAGGAGTACAATAACTTTCTTTTTTAATCATAGCAAATTTTGTAGGATAATACAATTGTGGAAATAGCTGTTTTCTATTCGGGGTCTACTACGTTAAATTACGTAATAACACCTCCTGACAGGCGAAAGCAAAACCAATTGCCGTATGTCATATCAACATGTTAAAAGAATATGTTGATAGGGATAATTCAAACCTTTCACCGATAAGTGTAATTTCATCATTCTCTCAGAATGAAAACCATATTAAGCCTGAAGACATAAATTGTGAAGAAATGAACTTTGCCAAGTCTAACCCTGTTGGTTAAAAACTTCAGAATTCTGACAATTTTAGAGCTTTAGATAAAAAAAAAACTTTCACGTTTAGACAATAAACAAAAAGATTAATTAAAAAGGTTACATTCTGGATATGAGCACCTGTTCCCTGATACTCTAACACAGACAGATACAATTTACAATGAAAACTCTAAACCATTGAAGCAACATCCATATCGCATGAATCCCAAGAAATTGGAGCATCTTAGAAAGCAAATCAGGTATCTATTAGAGAATGACTTCATTGAACCTAGTCAAATTTGACTGAGTTCTCCATGTATTCTTGTACCAAAGCAAGAGAGAACATTTCGTATATGCATTAACTATAGAAAAGTTAATACTATGACCAAGACTAATTCATTTCCAGTGCCAAGAGTAGATGACTGCATTGACAATATTGGTCATGCAAAATATGTAACAAAATTTGATCTTCCAAAACAAAAAGATTTTGGCAAATTCCTCTCTCTGAAAGAGCTGAATAGATCTCTTCATTTGTAACTCCTAATGGATTTTATCAGTGCAAAGTTATGCCGTTTTTTGGATGAAACTAATCTTACCAAGGTGATGATAAATGTATTTAGATTGGACGACTGTAGGGCCTGTATTCAATGGCTTCATCATTCACAATGATAATTGGGATGAACATCCTAAGACTATCACAGAATCTTTGAAAGACTGACTAAAGCCAAATTAAGATTTAATCTTGTTAAAAGTGAATAGAATTGTTATTAGTTAACATTTTTCTTCATTCATATAATATTTCAATTTGTATTTAATTAACACTTGTCTGCTTGCATAATGTATTTTCAAGCACATTTACGTGTAATGTTATTTTTCATCTTCAAACAAAAAAAGTTTTACTTCTTAAAACTTTCTTTTCCTTTATGTTATGTAGATAAGATATGCAGTGATCTAGTTTAAGAATATTCTAGAAATATGAAGAACACTTATTGGTTTTCCATTGTGGTTATATTTAGAAACAGGTTGTTAGTTGACAAGCTGTTGACTAATCCATTATGTCATCTTTCTAGAAAAGACTAACCTAGAATTTTCCTCGCTGATATAAATAGGAGAAACTTACTTGGTGAATTTTGGATTTCTAAGTTAGACTTGTGGCTTTGTGGATACAGAGTTAGTGAAAGGTGTTGGATTTAATTTTTGGATTATACATCGGTAAGTGGAATTATCTTTTTTTTTCAAACAGGTTGTTCATATCTACTTGTAAGTTAAACTATTATTCCAGAAACTTAAACTATTATTCCAGAAACTTCTTTCTTTTTTAATCTAGTTGTAATTCTTAATTTTGAAGGACATATTCTATTTCTTGTTCTAAGATAAAAAAAAATGTCAAGTTTCATTCAATCTTAACTCTTATTGTACTCTTTTTGTCCAAAAAACATGTGAAAGCATTGTGTTAGGAGTTGAAAACAGATGAAAATATCTGGCATGTATATCAGTCAACCCATCTAGCACTTTCGATAAATCTCACGGATATTTTATTCTGGAAGCGAGACCCAAAAGTCGCATTTAAATGGTATAGACGTCTGTCCAGTACCAGTATATTCATCCAGGAAGTAACTAACAAATATATTAAACTCATCATCATCATCATCATCATCATCATCTTCTTCTGCAGCTTTGATTGTAAGTCAAAACATAAACGTATTACATATACATGTAAATATATTTCATCAGCTTACTACTTTCTATAAATCGAAGTTTTTACGAGTGTCCCCCGAACTTCGAGGTAAAGAGATTCGACTGTATTTTATAAAAGTAATAACCGACTGAGGCGGTAAATTATTATAATGGTAATGTTTAGCGTCGATGTCCAACGAGAAACTTGCGGACTTTCCGGAGTTGGGATTTTGCACTATGATGACCGTTGTGCCGTCCGGATTGACAAACGCTGCTGTCTGAAGATCGTCCCAGCTGACGAAGTTCGATTCTAGTCTCACTGCACCAGGCTTGACAAATTTGCTAAAATGGCCTATGGCGTAGTATTCTGCGTTTTTGGTGTACCCGCCGCTGGAGTGAACTGTGATGACTCCGCGACAGTCAGAACATCCGCCAACGTCTTTCTGAATAGATAAGGGGATAAATCAATACTTCAATCAATCAATCTTATTAATTTATAATTCACGAGCGCTTTCGACCGGACACAGGATTACGCTTGAGGCAAGCGGTTATACTGTCCAAAGCTCATGCAAATTATATATTAAAGTTTATTTGTCAAGAAGAGGATAGCCTGTGTAATAGATAAACAGATAGGTAGATAAATAAATAAATAATAAATGAAATAAATAAATAAATACATATTAACAGAAGTGTTCGCCGATTATATCATTTCCGGTTACATATGAACCAGCCTTTACCATACAAACTGTAATGACAAACAGTGTTTTCTAATTTAGACCTTGTCGCGGGGTGATAACCACAAGTAGTATTGGGACCGGTTTACGTGTAAACATGGATGATGCAATCGGCGACCATCTTTGATTCCTTTTTTTTTAACCAAGAACTTATCATTCAAGATATTCAAAAGGGCGCTCAATGCACTCGAAAAGGATCAACCAAGGTAAGGTTCACGAGTAGTCTGCAGGATTGCAAAGGCTGACCTAAGTAGCCTTTTGCTTTTAGCCACCTTTTACTTTTTGCATGTCAAAAGGTCATTCTACCTAATGATTTAAAAGGTCGAAAGCTATAATAGATTTATGGATTTCTCCTGCTTAGTAACTAAATTGAAGTTTTCAATTCCATGGTAAATACCCTCATATTGCTAGCCTACTTCAATGTTATGGTTTTTTTGGTAAGGACATCTTCATATCGGACAGTGTAGATCAGGATCAGACTGCACGTTCTGTGTAGTCTGATCTTGATATACACCGTCCGCAAAATGCCAGTGAGTCTCCCTTAGCAGCCTTAGTGTTAACAGAAGCGAACAAGCTGTTCTGAAGCACCTGAAGTCTCAAAATTGTAAAAAATACCTTTGGCCCATGATTATCGTCGAGAGCAATGTTCCAGAATAGAAAGCATTTGGACCATGATCGTGTCTGGCCTATTGTGATGATCCGTGTGTCCCAGGTCAGAATACTCGCAAAGTTGCTGTCCCATTGTCCGCCAGATATTTCAGTAAAGTACATTCCTGTAATAAAATACGAGTACTGTCATGCCTTCCAGTAGGCTATCGAAATGTAAAGATGAAATATTTCTATTTAAATATTTCATGGTAACGACCAATACCAATTTTTATATTCTAACTCATCAATTGAAGGCGGAAACGATTATTCTCGTGCATTAGTTACCTAGGTAACATATACGTGAATCACAAGTAGATGGAAATATGACGTACCGTAATTTACCTTCCATTTCTCACGCTTGACGGTATATTATATTGCGTTGCTATGTAGAGGGGGTACACCACGGGGAATAACCAAAAATAACTGTACTAGATTTTGATTAAGATCCCCAAAAGACGGTTAAAAACATAAAAAAGATTTTTTTTTCGGCGAAAAATCGAAATTTATTTCATCCGACTCGCAAAAATATTACTCATGACGTTCTGACGATGAAATGAATTTCGATCTTCCACTGTAAAAAGCAAATACTTCTTTATCATTAAACAAACAAGTGGACAGCATTCTGTTTTAAGGAGGTTCATTGCATCTGCGAAAGACTATAGACAAGGGTTACCATTAACTAAACTGCGTAGATTCCTGCTTTACTTAAAAATATGACTTATGCAAATATTTACTCTAATTGTTGAGTTATGCAAATATTTACTCCAATTGTTGAGTTATGCAAAAATTTACTTTAATCGTTATGCATATTACTCTAACTCGATAAATCTTTCATTAAAAGTTTACATTTTAGTCAGTTTTCTCTTTTTATTTTTTTTTTGAAATACAGATTTAAGATCACAAACCGTGATGAGATAACATAAACAGATTTGAGTGGGACTTAAGAATTATCACGTTGACTAGCCCGTATCCCTAGGTTGGTAGATCATAGGACTCGTGATTAAGAGATGGTAGGTTCGATTCCAACGGCTGGCAATCTAAAATTACTTATAAGTAATAAGAATTTCGTACAATGTTTTTAAAAGACTCATTACAGGCTCGAGAAAACTCTGGATTGTTTGGTAAAGGGATAAACGGTAGATAAAAGTCCCTAATAGTTACCGAAGTTTGGGTGCTTGTTATGGTATGCCTCTGGCTCATCATGGCGCCCGCTGTACCCATGCCACGCAACTCCAGCGACGTATTGGTTAATGCCCGCTTGGTGCAGATAAAGATAAAACACGAGCTGTATGATTTGGAATCTGGAGCAATTTAGTTCATGTACTTAGATAGCCAGTGTTACGGGAGATCTCTCCTTCTTTACTGCATAGCTTTCCCGTATAAAATCAATACCTGACAACTGCGTCAGGGAGAAACATCTTTGACTCAGTGGTTATGGCGTTAGTCTTTTAATCCTCGAAGAACGAGGTTATTTGTCCCTTTAAGCGGTTTGTACTTGAGCTATGCATTTATTTATTTCTTTGTAACGGACTTCGTTCGTAAGACCAGGAATATTCTTGTTCGTTCCCTTACTCAAGCTAATGGTCGAGTGGGAATACATTAGGCAGGATACTTTGGAACCTCGACCTAGTACGGGCGAAACCAAGGAGAAACGAATGATATGAATGTATAAGTTTTCACCAATCATTTCGTTTATCTAAAATTGGCAAAATGGAAAAGGAGCAAATGACTTGGGACAAATATTATGCAGAGTAATGCTAAAAAATAAACGCTAATAAAGCATCGATAGGTGCACTGACCGCTGCGAAATAACTGAAATTATCTTGAAAAACGTTTTTAACATCAATCAATCAATCAATCAATCAATCAATCAATCAATCCTTTTCCCATAGCGTTTTCTAGCCTATCAAAGATATATTCCATCATTAATTTTGAGCTTTTAGCTAGTTTATCGTTTGGAAATCAATTTGGACAAGTCTACATTTTTGCCCTGTAGTAAAAAGTTTATGGAATGGAATTTTATAAATAAGATGATTCTTACAGTCACTCAAGACGGAGTCTACAAACCAAGAACCGTCCCAGTTATGGTCCCAGACTAAAATCTTTGTTGTGATACCACTCTGTTTAAAGAGAGGACCGAGGTAGTCTTTGATGAAAGTCCTTTGTTGATCTGGTGACATTTTCATTGTTGGGTATTCGGAAGTCTCATGCTGAGGCTCATTCTGGACTGTTAGAGATTCGATCCTAATACCGTGGGTAGCATACGCCTGTATAAACTTGAGAAAGTAGTTCGCGTACGTCCGGTAGACTCGGTCATTTCCGTTCAAATTTCCGCCATAAAGGTTACCGTTGTCTTTCATCCATGCAGGTGCGCTCCAGGGCGTCGCCATTATTTTGAGATGAGGGTTTATTGTTACAGCTTGTCTAAGTATCGGTATGAAGAATGCGAGGTCTTTGTCGATGCTAAAATTTTGTAACTCGTAGTCATTCCATGAGTCTGCGTAAGTATATGGATGTACAGCCATAAAGTCAGAGGATCCCATGGTCATGCGCACATAACTGATTGCTGAATAGATGAATGAAATTGTGAATTTTAAGTTAAAGGCACACGAACGACCAAAAGTAATAATTGCGCGAGTTACGGTATAGACAAATTTAATCCATACCATTTAGAAGTAAACATTGCGCAAGTTGAACTATAGACAAATTCAACTCATACCATTTAGAAGTAAACATTGAGCAAGTTGGAATATAGACAAATTTAATCCATACCATTTAGATGTAAACATTGAGCGAGTTGAAATATAGATAAATTTAATCCATACCATTTAACTCTTTACCAAACGAGAAAATTATAGACTTGTCCAAATTGAAGGCATTTGCAGACGACCAAAAATAAATGTGGCTCAAACATTGAAAAGGATGAAGCCGTTTCTTATGTGTATATGACACCTTTTGATAGTGTTGAAAACATTGTGGCAAAAGGTGAAATTGCTCGTTACGAGCAATTTCGCCTTTTGCCACAATGTTTTCCAAAGGCTCCTATTAGTATCTATGGAGTAAAGGGTTAAAAAGGGTTGAAAACATTGTAGGAAAAGGAGAAAATGCTGGTAACCAGCATTTTTTTCCTTTTCCCACAATGTTTTCGAAAGGCTTCTTTCTCAGGGTCGTTAAAAGTCTGGATTTTGTGGTAAAGAGTTAAAAGTGAAGAAATCATCGTTGTTGCTCTGATAAAATGTTACAGTAAAGTCTGTCAAAGATGCACTTGCCAGTGTAATGCAGAGTAGTGACCCTCCCCTACAGAATGACCCATATGGGTCATTTCACTACGTAGACAAATACCCCGGGTCATTATTTTACGTAGAAAAATGATCCCAGACCGTAAAGAAAGGAACCCCCTCTAGCTGTAGTAGTTGCAGCAGCAGCACCAGCTGCAGTCGTGGTAGTAGTAGTAGAAACATCATCAGCATCAGTAGCAACAACAATGTAAAGGCAAAAAGGGACAGTCGAAGTACGAGTAATAATAGTAGTAGTAATGGTAGTAGTAGGAGTAATAGCATCAGCAGCAACAACAATTTTACAGGGGGAAAAAGGGGATCATTCCTCTACGGGGGTCCTTTCTTTTAATAAAGGGGTAATTTTACTATAGCTAGAGGGGGGTCCTTTGTCTACGGTCTTGGGTCATTTCTCTACTCTACGTAGAATAATGACCTGAGTGGATCATTTTGTAGAAGAGGGTTGTTTCTCTGCATAACAGCGGCGGAAAATGTGTTCTGGATAACAGCGGCGGAAAATGTGTTGTTCGACTAAAAGAACGGTCGATAACCACCATGCTATAATCATCATCAAGACAATGAGGAGTTATATCCCTTTAATGAATTCCTGGCTTTCTCATATCAGTACTAACACAACTTTCTTTCCAAAGCCACCGACTGCTTTTCTCACATGCTTCAGCAGAGCTGAGAGGCGAAAATACGCCGGAAAGAAATTTCGCCTCAACGAACACAAGGTCATGAGTCCGACACGCTCACCACTGAGCCACCCGGGCGGGCAAAATACTAAGAAGAAATAAAAGATATATACCTTTTTATGGTGAAGGATCGAAGTTTATCTTATTGCAAGGAATTTTGCATATAAGACACTCCATATCAAGAAAGCAGTGTTTGAATTCCATTAAATCGTTACGCTGCTATATAAATCTAATAAAACTTTTAACCCGGTAGTAAAAACCCCAACACCTGTGTTCCAATCTTACTTTTTGAAGGAAAAAATCCTTTAACTCTTTACCGAACACAAAATTTTAGACTGATCCAAATTCAAAGCACTTGCAGACGACAAAAGAAAGGTAACTCAAAAATTGAAATTTGTTTCCAGCAGAGTAGAAAACATTATGGGAAAAGGAGAAAATGCTGGTTACCGGCATTTTCTCCTTTTACCATAATATTTTCAAACGGCTTCTATCCCAGAGTTGTAAAAACCAGGGATTGTTCGGTAAACGGTTAATCTGACAGTACAGACCTAAGATAAGACTGCACTCAGACTGCAAGTCCAGTGCAGTCTGATGTTAATCTACACTGTCCGCTAAAGACCAGTGAGTCATGCTTAAAAGCTTTAAGGTTTAAGAAAAATAATTGCAAACCTAGGCCATCTTGTCCAAAAAGGTCTTGCATGATTTGGTTCCGTTGTGGACTATTGTAAATGACATAAGCAGCGGAATTCGTAATGGCGGCTCCAAACCCATCGATAGTTTGTCTTCTTTTTCTTCGGTCGACCCAGACGGAATACCCTTGAGAATTTGGGGACGTCGGCACGATAGCTTGATGAGAAAGCTTTCTTGACTGGTCTCCGGTTGTTAAATATGCTTCGTAGGCATCCCCGTTCATGAGCAAGCCGTGTACGCAAGTCAAGGAAGCAAGAGGTAGTAAAAGCAAGGCTGAAAATGGTGAAAGCATTTTCGCACAACTGTGATTCGTTACTTATATGGGAACTGTAATTTTCGGTAGTTTCGTAGACATGCAAGACCCAAGGTCAGGGCCTGTATTCACCAACCATTCTTGCGAACGTTCTTTGTCTTATTTTCCAGATTTTTTTACATTTGTAAGTAACACAAATTCTGATTGTCTAAACCATTCGGTAAACCATTTGTAAGTAACACATCTTCTGATTGGTTAAACCATTCGGTTTAGCCAATCAGAAATTGTGTTACTCACAAATAGTAGTAAGGGAACAGCGCTTTAGACCGGAAGTGGCATTTAAATTCCTTCTTTACTCTATATAAATGACGTAATCAAGTCGGTGGAGGGACTTTTTGGGCTAGTGGAGGTACTTTCAGAATCTATTTTTAGCCTCGAGGTCATCAATGCGTGACACTGATCTTGTCTCTCGAGCAGACGAAAAACTCGCTTCGCTGTGTAAACAAAAGCAGACGAATTCTAGGGATCCACAGTGGTAAAACATTGTGGAAAAATTGGTTTGCAGACGATAATTTCCAACAAGGACCGATAGTACAAAGACCACTTCCAAAACAGGATGGAAAAAGTCTTATGCTCTATCGGAAGCAACCAAATCTCTTTCCAGCAACTGAGAACAGCACGGAAGAAAGTCAGTCTATTTTTAACCGATGAGTTCAACAACGCAAGGTCTTTCTCGAGCAGACGAATTCTAGAGATCGGCTGTGGTGTGGAAAAGGTTTTCAGAAGCAATTTAATCTGTTCCCTACAACGATGCGCTGAACACGGGGAAATTACTCTCTCTCTCTCGCTGTCTTTCTCTCTCTCTCTCTCTCTTGGGGCGTTCAAACATAACTAAAAACAAAGAAAGTAATATTTGCACTTTATTTGTCAACATACATATATAGACATATAGTTTTATAATCAAGAATCCAATCATTTTTTATTGTTTATAATACCTATTAAGTACATATAAATGAGACATACGCATAAAAAACACACACACAGATCCACAAGTACCCAAATTCACACTTACATGCATGTAAATAGCATACAGAGCAGCAATACTCTTATATGTAATCTGCAAAACATCATAAAATTATAACATAACATAATAAAATAGACAACAGAATCCTCACTTATACACGTTAAGAGTCAGTATCCATATGGGTAAGATATATAGTTCTCACCAATGACACGTTTGTCAAATACCAGGCGATAATCCATAGTCTGGGATGTTGTGAGTAATCTGGCATTGTCTCTGTCTCGCACAATTTTGAAAGAGTCCCTGACCGTCACTGTCCCTTTGTCATCAGAACGAACCATGTCTTTCAAAACGTCAAAGTTGATTGAGAGTATATTTTTGTGATTCAGAGTGAAACCTCTAATTTTACAGTGGGTTAATTTACCTTGTTCATCAGGATGAGCCAAACAATAGGCATAGTTCTTTGGGCCTCCTGTCACAAACGATGTAATGCTATTGTCTGGAGTTTCATCGGTCAAGTCTCCGAGAAAATCGCCTAAAACGGGTTTTTGTTCTCCAGAGGCAGTGGAAAATACAACAGAATCCGTGTCAGCATACAGCGCACGGGGTCCGAGCATTTCCAGGTAGCTGTACAACTTAAGACGTGCTTGAGCTGTTGTGTAGGCAGCAATGACAACATTGGTCTTTCAAGAAGGTTCGACAAAATCATCTTTCAATTTCCATCTCAGCTCTACTGTCTCATCTGATACATAATTGACAGCCGTAACCTCTTCACTTTCGCTTGTCAATTTCGCAAAGTAGACGGAAGGGTCATCAGTGATTTCAACCTGTGCCATGTTACTGCGTTGCCCGAATTTGCCCCAGAACGAATTAAGCATGAGTTTGGCTAAAGCTCTCATACCAGGATTTTTCTTAATATTTTTGTAATCTAGCTCTACACCTTCTTTTTCATGATAAGTTTGAATGTACCTCTGTTTTTGTTCCTCACTTTGACACCATGAAGGCCATCCGCTGGCTTCCTGTTTAAGCTTCAAAAATGTATTTACATATTCTGTAAATATACCCCCGGTTTTCGTAACAGGGTCATATTGCGAAACACGAGAAAAGTGCCAAATCTCGTAGATCGCTTTGAGTTGATATCCTGTCTGCAAGGCCTTTTTCAACTCGTCGGTGACCCAGGTGCCTATAAATTCTCTTTCTTCTTCCAAATGTTGACAGGGTGATTGTTGTTGGGTTTCTGCACAGGTTCTGCACAGAGGAAACAGTAATTTATGGTTCAGTTTGCAGGGAAGGACAGGATGAAATATACCTTTAGGTGGTAAAACCTTACACTTAATGAGCCCCTCGTACTCATCTAAATTTCCGAAATCTTCCGTAATTATTTCAGGATGACCAAGTGGTACTTTACCCGTTTTATTGATGAACGGATAGAGAGAAGTGACGTCATAGTAACTGATTGTTTCGTTTTCGGAGGCTTCCTTGTAAAGTGTGAATGCTTCGGTCCTACCCCCATAGAAGGCATCCCTTGCCTGAAGTGGTGTGACTAGTTCAAGATTTTGAATGAAAGCAGCCATGGCCTCATTTTGGGAGAGGTCTCTGTCGAAATCTGACTCCCATTTTGAAATGTAAATGTATCCTTCATTTTCGAGGAATCTTTTTTTATCTAGCGTTTTTTGATACAGCTCTCCCATGGTCAGTTTCGTGACTTGATTCCAAGTTGTACTAGTAAACTTGTTTTGATTTCCATGCCAGAAATCGCCATGGAACTCCAAAACCACTTTCTGCCCATCCTCTGTCTCATAGTAACCATCCACCAAATAATCACCAATGCGTTTTTCACCACCATTCATGGCATGCTGTATCTTATATCCTGTGGTGTGAGACAAGTATTTTAGCCATTGCAAGGCCTTTGCAGATTGGTTTTGCTGAGGATTGTACCCATGATTAGGAATGATCCCTATGCGATCTTTTTCTAAAAAGTTGGATCGAAAGACACGTTGACATGCAGAGGCTATGGTAATTGAATTTTCGAAGGGATCGACTTGGGTGACGTCCATGAAATTTTCTCTAAATTTAAGACTACAGCTTCGTAATATGTCTACGTCTGAGCGACAGTAGCGAACCAATTCATGCCAAAAATTAAAGGGTTTGTCTTTATTTTCAGAGTACCAGGCTAGGAATGTTTTTCTGTCTTCTGGCTTCATTGCATCAGGATTGTAAAACACGACATCAGGCAAATGGGGCAAAATCATCTTTTGGTTTTCTTTTCTGTTGTACAAGTGTGGGAAATACCCCTTTGCTAACTCAGACATTCCGAACATTTTAGGTAATTTTGACAGTGCCATTGGTAACAAGTTAATGGAATCAATCATTTTGATTTTACAACTAGGTACTTGCAGACACATGATTTTTGCTCCATTGGGGATGATAGTTGGAATTACAGCGTTCCTATAAAGATAATGTAAAACTGGATAGGAGTCATACCCTTGGAAGTTGTGGCATATCACGGTGGCTTTATAATTATCTTCCGAAAACAGCCACCGACAAAACTCATCAAGTGTATCAAGACCTTCAAAAATAAGTTCATTTTTGCCACAGTGTTCACATTCGCTGGTATCTGTCACCATGGTATCCATGCACAAGGAACACACTTTGTGCACAATGCATAGGTTTGGCACATGTTTGACCACACCACACTTAGTTGAGAAACAGTGCTGACACCTTCTGCTTTCATCAGGACTAAATCCAGTTTCACATTGTACTATGTCATCCTGAGTACATTCAAAGTCAAAGAAGATAAAAGTTTGTGGGTTCTCTTGTTCATAAATGAGCTCCTCCTCCACTGATATTGTCGTCTGAGTATCGATCGCATGCTCGGGCAACATGTAACACTGATGATCTTTTGGATAGAAGTCTTTGCATACATTACAGAAGATCTCTCCGCAAACATGTTTTCTTTTATGTTTTTTTGTGTTGATGGTACTTCCACATTCTCCACAGCGGATCAATGTCTTGCATGTAGAATTCCCTTTTACGGTTTGCTGCTGGTGCAAATTAAAGCATTGTTGTCCTTTGAAATATCTGTTACAGGTATGGCAGTAGACCCAGTTTTCGTCGGAATTGTCATTATGAATTTTGCAACACATGTGACAAATATTGTTACATTTATGGTTTTCTTTGTGATCATAACCCTTCTGACATTTTGTACAAAAATAATTTTTGGTTAAAAATGCAGCGATAGATGTGATGACATCATAATGGTTGTCATGAAAATAAAGACAGATCTTCTTTTCAGACTCCGGTCCACTGTATATAATGGCATTGAAATGATCACGTGATACCACGAGGATCTGGTAGTTTGGTAGAACCTCTTGGAACTTCTTGAGTTCTGCTACACCACACTTTCCCAGTGCGACATCTGCTCTGGCATGTAACTGTAAGGCTAATTTGCCTTGTAGACTTCGCCCCTGACGTATACTGTTCCACTGTTCGTGCTTGTCAAGCTTTGCCTTGGCTGTCGCAATCGCTCGGGCACAGCACATATCGTCATCGTTCTTTATTTGAATAATACACTTCTTGTCAGAGAGGAATTTCTGCGTGTTCACAAATTTGCAATGTTTTCTTGCACCACCGTTTGGCATATCCACCAGAGTTACTTCAAGAATGAGTCCGGAGTCAATGACAAAATCTTCATTGGATTGGAGCACCCTTTCAACTTCTGACATAAATCGGTCTGCAGTCAGCCCTGTGACTTTTAGAAAGGGTATAACGATAGGATAATCCAGACCAGGACTCTGTACAACAAGCCTGACTAAATCCTCCGATTTTGCACCCTTTGTGAGATCCTGGAATATTGCTGTAAATATTCTTTGTAGTGTAGAAGGCACATCTTCTGTCACCTCTAGGTCCTTGATGCTCACTTCATAGGTAGAAGCAGTTGTTTTAAATTTCACCATTCGCTGCTCCTTGACCTTGGATATGCTGTAAAAGTCTCGAGGGCCATCTTCTTTTCGTAACCTTTTGGTAACAGAGCCATTCGCACTTTCTTCTACATCCTCAGCTAGCCTTTTTTGCCCACCACCTACTTGATGTTTTTCCACCATATGACGTTGTAGACTATCAGGACGACTAAAGACTCGTCCGCATTCTTCACAATGCGCAACGTTGGCAGTCCTGTGTTTTTCTACATGACGATCCAAGTTATCTTTTCGAGTAAATATTTTCCCACATTTGTCACATTCATATTTTTTCCAGTGATTTTCTGTGCGTTGGTGTTGTTTGAGCTGGCTTAACTTGGGGAAACTAGCCCCACATACTTCGCACTGGTAAGTCATATTGATTGAATGAGTCCTGTGAATAAAGTAAAACAAATGGTTAAAAAGTGCATTTTTTACATACGTATAATACTTTGCTTATACAATCTGAGTTGCAATATTGCCATAATTTCAAAAACAGAAAAAGAAAAAAAAAAAAAAACTCAGGCGAGACTACAAAAATTACAGTCTGGGAAACAATTCTGTTAGATTTTTAAAACAGGAGACTACAAAATCCAGGCGAGACTACAAAAAAGTCAGGCGAGACTACAAATTCAAAAAATTTACTCACTGTATTGAGTAGTAAGTGGACTACTTGAATTCTGTTCTTCTCTCTCTGTCAAATAGAACTCAAATGAATCTGTCTGTATAATTTGGTCCCTTTTATGGATACGGCTTAGTAAGTGGAGCTGAAATGATAGATTTTGATTGATTAATAGAAACGTGGGTATACATGCAAGAAATGAAAGGCGAGACCAAGAAAAACATCAGGCGAGACTAAGAAAAAGCCAGGCGAGACAACAAAAAAGTCAGGCGAGACTACAAAATTATAATGATACTCACTGTTTGAATATTTTAGCCAGGAACCTATGAACTTCGTTCTTCCCTCTCTGTCAAACAGAACTCAAATGAGACTGCTGTGTAATTTAGTCCCTTTATATAAATACGTCTCAGCAAGTTGACCTGAAATCACAAATTTTGATTGGTTAAAATAAACTCTTATAAATATATGCAAGAACTAAAAGGCCTATCAACAAAATGATTTTAAGGGGCCAGAGAAAAAGCCAGGCGAGACTAAGAAAAAGGCGAGACTAAGAAAAAGGCGAGACTACAAAATTTATAATGATACTCACTGTGGTGACGATTTCAACTTCTCTCCTTGATATTTTGAACTCGAATGAAGTTGTCAATCTGTAATAGTGTCTTTTATAGCAACGTCTCAACAAAGGATGGTTTGGGCTGAAATGACATATGCTGGTTGGTTAGTCTTTGGCCTGTGAAACACTATATAAGCGACATACTTGTTAGATTCAGTCATTTAGTCACGAATCATCGGAAGGTCAACATGGAAAGTATTCACTGCACAGATTGCGGTCAAACATTTTGTAGTAAATACAATTTGTTAAGACATAAAAGAAACAAGCATATGGTAGAAAAGTTGCTAGGAAATCCGCAAGGAGCGCCGCCGCAGGGAGCGCCGCCGCAGGGAGCGCCTCAGGGAGCGCCGCCGCAGGGAGCACCGCCGCAGGGAGCGCCGCCTCAGGGAGCGCCGGGAGTGCCGCAGGGAGCGCCGGGAGCGCCGCAGGGAGCGCCGGGAGCGCCTCAGGGAGCGCCGGGAGCGCCTCAGGGAGCGCCGCCGCAGGGAGCTCCGCCGCAGGTAGCGCCGCCGCAGGGAGCGCTGGGAGCTCCAGAATCACTGTCATGGACTATGCGAAAAAGTCAAGATATGATGCTCTACCACCCTTTCACCATGATGATTTCGGGACCAACATGTAAGTTAATGTTGACTTAGCTTAATTAAACACAGCGTTAATCTAGAGTATGTTTGTGAATCCAGAAGACCAATAACCTTTTTCCTGTCTATTTCAGCTTGCGGTAAAACGACCTACGTGAAGGACCTTCTTTACCACAATGCAACAAGAATTCAACCGGAAATACAGAGAATCGTCTGGTTATATAAAAGGTGGCAGCCTTTGTACAACGTTATCCATAGAACTGTGTCTCCTAGAGTCGAGTTTATTCAAGGCATACCATCAAATCTGGAAGACGACGACTACTTTGATCCTAGGATCAATAACCTTTTGATATTAGACGATCTGTTCTCAGAGGCTGGAAAGGACAAGCGAGTGACAGATTTATTTACGGAGGGGTCCCATCACCGATCTTTGTCTGTCATTTCCATCAGTCAGAACCTATTTGCTTCGAAGGACCCGACTCAGAGAAGAAATTGCCACTATCTTACACTCTTTAACAACCCCGTAGACAGACAATCCGTGATGACTTTAGCTCGTCAGATGTATCCTGGTCAGAGCGAGAAGATGATGAAAATGTTTGAAAAAGCTACAAAGAAACCGTATGGCTATTTATAAGTGGATTTAAAACCATTCACTCCCGAAAACGACAGATTAAAAAGTGAGGTCCTATGGGCTGACCAACATCTGGCAACAGGAAGACCTGCTTACAACCAATCAGATCACTCCTTTGAGCCTATAAAAGAAGGCAGTCATCCAAAAGCTAGTCATTCTGAAGTTGGATTTCAACCCGTTCACATCGAAGAGCAACAGCAAGAAATAATGGCTGAAAAAAGTCAAGCTTGTGACGATTGCGGACTGTTGTTCGATACCTTTCATGACGTACAGAGGCACGTTAAACGTGGGTGGTGCCCCGAAACTACACAGTCCAAGAAAAGGAAAATAGAGGAAGACACGGATGAAGACGATGGGCCTATAGAAGAAAACGAAGCCTATAACCACCTCTGGAAATTGGCGAAGAAAGAATTCAAAGATAGGTTCGACAGATTATACGATAGATATGTGTCGGATGGAGAAAATGAGAACGATGCTGCTGACATGGCCAGAGATCGTGTGAAACCGGCTGAGGAAAAAAATTTCTTCCAGCGATATACAACCTTACTGGAAGTCTACTGGTTTCCCTTGAAAGACAGTTCAGTGCACCAAAACATCGTGCGACAAATCAATCTGCTGAGAGAGAAGGGAGTCAGTCTATCTTCAGCCGTGAAAAGGGTCATAAACAAGAGTAAAGGTCGTTTTGAAGACCTTTTTGACACAGAAATATCGGACGATGAGGAGAGCGAGAATAACAGTGACGACGAAACAGATAATGAACAGATATAAGTGTATTTTAAACAACAGTGTTCCTTCAGTATACTTTGTGACCTGGCAGTGAACGGACATGGCACCGTGGGAAAATTATTTAAAGACAATTTACTATGACCCGTCTCACCCGGCAAGCTTTGCAGGACCACAGAAACTCTACAGCGTGGTACAAAAAGAAGGAAAATTCGATATTGGCATGTATCGCATTCGTAAATTCCTTAATAATCAAGAATCCTACAGTCTACATAAACCCGTCAGAAGACGATTTCAAAGAAATCACGTGATAAGTGCTGGAAAAGACGATCTGTGGATGGCCGATCTGATCGACATGGTGAAATTCGAAGAATGGAATGATGGCTACAAATACATCCTACTCGTCATAGATACGTTCTCCAAGTACGTCTGGTTACGTCCACTCAAAACCAAAACGGGAGAGGCAGTAGCCGAGGCCTTTATAGACATTTTCAAACAGACTGGAAGAATTCCCGCTAAACTGATGACGGATAAAGGTAGGCAACATTTGTTTTGATATAACCAAACATTTTTTTCATCGGCTTGATAATGGCTGAAAATTGTTGAAAGCGGCTGAACAGACCATGAAATAGTAGCATTTTCAATGGTGTGTAACGAATTTTGTAAGATACCATCTAGTTTCTTCAAGAAAGAATTCATAATAGACACGACTAAATATTTATCTTTTCAGGTCAAGAATTCCGTGCAAGAAAGGTGCAGAGGTTGATGACAGAAAACGGTGTGCGGTATTTTCCCACACAAAACGAAACCAAGGCTTCCACATCGGAGAGAGCGATTAAGACGATAAAAACGAAACTGTATCGCTATTTTTCCTACAAGGACAATTACGGTTATCTAGCTGTATTACAGAGTATAGCAGACAGTTACAACAAGACTTATCATAGAACAATCGGTGTGTCTCCAGCCGATGTGAAGGAAAACAATGCGGAAGAAGCCCGGCTCTCTACATACTTTGCCAGACAGAATCAGACAAAACCCGATTTGAAACGTTTCAAGTATAAAATTGGTGACTATGTGCGTATCAGTCATCTCAGATACGTATTTACACGAGCCTATGACCAGACTTATTCTGGAGAAGTGTTTCAAGTCTACAAACGGTACCACAGAGGAATACTACCGATCTACAGACTCCGTGACCTCCAACAAGAAGAAATCAAAGGAACGTTTTATGAATCCGAACTTCAGAAAGTAACCGTCGATCCGGATCAAACGTGGAAAGTGGAGAAAGTATTGAAATCCAGAGGCAGAGGAAAAAACAAACAATACTTTGTGAAATGGAAATATTATCCCAAGAAATTTAATTCTTGGATCAGTGCTAGTGACATTGAATGATATGTTGTAAATATGTGTATGTAAATACTTGTAAATAAACATGTGAATAACAAAGTTCTTGTTTTCATTCCCCCTCCACTCTTCAACCTTCCAGCTCAAAGGGGATATTTTTGATGAAGGGTTAAATACGCAGCACACTGTACATAGCTTGAAGTTACTCCAGTGTGACGATGTAAACATTCAACTTTCATAACCCTGTATACATCACAAAAATCGTCTGCTGTTGAGAACGATGCGATCTACTCCGCTGTCAGGTATCGATTAACTAATGCAGTGTGACTAGAGTCCGAAACTGTCTTCTGATTGGTTGACGAGAGCTAAAAGCGCTTTTACATAAAATCCAGTACTAATTTCTTACCGTGATAAAATCGTCACTTGGTAGTATTTTCGCTAGGCGTTGGATGATGCTACTGGATGTAGAGTGATGTTCACTCAACAGTATCTTGCAGTGGAATAAACGTAATATCGGAAAAAATCACGTGTCTCGACATGTAAAAATTATCCGGCTTAAACTCGTTTTAACTGGCTAATTACGCCATTTCATCGGATAGTAGAGAGCATGTTTAGACTTGTTAAACCCCACAGTCATTTTTTATTTTAAAGAGAGAGAGAGAGAGAGAGAGATTATGCATTGCACAACATGATGAAAATGAGAGAGAGAGAGAGAGAGAGAGAGAGAGAGAGAGAGAGAGAGAGAGAGAGAGAGAGTAATTTCCCCGTGTCCAGCGCATCGTTGTAGGGAACGGATTAAATTGCTTCTGAAAACCTTTTCCACACCACAGCCGATCTCTAGAATTCGTCTGCTCGAGAAAGACCTTGCGTTGTTGAACTCATCGGTTAAAAATAGACTGACTTTCTTCCGTGCTGTTCTCAGTTGCTGGAAAGAGATTTGGTTGCTTCCGATAGAGCATAAGACTTTTTCCATCCTGTTTTGGAAGTGGTCTTTGTACTATCGGTCCTTGTTGGAAATTATCGTCTGCAAACCAATTTTTCCACAATGTTTTACCACTGTGGATCCCTAGAATTCGTCTGCTTTTGTTTACACAGCGAAGCGAGTTTTTCGTCTGCTCGAGAGACAAGATCAATGTCACGCATTGTTGACCTCGAGGCTAAAAATAGATTCTGAAAGTACCTCTACTAGCCCAAAAAGTCCCTCCACCGACTTGATTACGTCATTTATATAGAGTAAAGAAGGAATTTAAATGCCACTTCCGGTCTAAAGCGCTGTTCCCTTACTACTACAAATTTAGAAAACCTTGGAGAATAAGACTAAGAATATTCTCAAGAATGGTTGGTGACTACAGGCCCTAATTGTACAGAAATAGCAGTCTGACCTTAGGTCTGTACAGTTCTTTATATTGTCAAAATAATTGGCCAAAAGGGACGTAACGATCAAGGCTCATAATAAACGAACATTCTAAGCAACATCAGCTCAATTATAAGGCTATTTCTGATAGGCTAAATCAAATGGAATATCCATTCAGGAATTGTGTTACTTTTAAAATTAAGACTAAGCCCAGGATCAGTGTTTGCCTACAATACGAAGTACATTGTACATCCAGGGTATACTGATCACAATATCGATCTTATAATACTGGTCACAATGATAATATCACTCCAAAAGAAAGAAAGAAAGAAAGGAGGGAGAGAGGGTGTTACTGGGTTTTGGTGGTGACAGAAGTTAACCCAAGGCTGATTGAAGGATTACTCTTTTTATTTTTTCCTACGTCAAACTGCATAGAAATACAGATAAATTTTATTAGCCTTTTAGTTTATATCCGAAAATAGAAGCTATCCGGAGTATTACTACGACTGAAATAAAAGGGAATTACATGTATTCATAAATTACAGAATATTTGGTATAATAGGGTAAAGAATTAATGCATTAAACTTATAATTACCTCTTTGGGCTGTCTTAATAACGCACGTCACCCGCATTTTCCCTGTTCGCAATCCGCTTGGCGCGGATGTCCCCAAAAAAGGCGCAAAAAACAGAAAGGAAAAGGGACGTAACTCTATTAAACTTCAATGAACCATAATAATCGATTTCGACTATTACCTGGGAGATTTTTACTCGAGTCCTAAAATAATAAACGCAGTTACATGGCTCCCCAAATTAGTTTACTAATTTCAAGCGAATAATACTTCGGAAAGCTATCAGATGTCAATATTAAAACTGAGACTCATATGTCGAATGAAAAGGTTTCGAAGTCCATTTAGTTAACAAATAATTCAAACTGTACAAATAAATACAAATAACTAGGATTTGAACCCTTGAAAACATTCAGAAATGTTGCAGACCACAGTAGGGCTAAGTTACTTCGATAAATCTTTACTAGTTTGGCTTCTCGACGGGGAACTCTTCGGTCTCCCATAGTAATACTAGATCATGAATTGGTCTTTCTAAATAACGAAAATCTGTTTTTCGTCTGCCTTTATCATCTAAATTCTGCTGACCTACAATTAACTTTGCCTTACGAACAAGACCATCTGCGCCCTTTTCAATATCATAAACGCGACATAATCGCCAATCGGTTCGCTGAGGATCGTTATCCTTAAGAAGTACAATGTCTCCTATCGAAATATTTCTCTTGGGAGAATGCCATTTAGTTCTGAGCTGCAAATTCTGCAGGTATTCAGACCGCCATCTGATCCAGAATTGATTGATTAAGTACTGTGTGCGTCTCCAACGCTTGCGTGAATATAGATAAGACCTTTGGAAATTTCCAGGAGGTGGAAGGATCACATTTGTTTTCATAGTTAACAACATATTTGGACTTAATGGTGGTGCAGATAAAGGATCATTGATCGAGTCAACACTAATTGGGCGGCTATTGACAATGGCTGCAGCTTCAAAAATAAAGGTTCTCAAACTTTCGTCATCCAATTGTGTACCATGATTACGAAGGAGAACAGACAAAACATTCCGTACAGAGCGGATTTGGTGCTCCCAAACTCCGCCCATGTGGCTGGCTGATGGAACATTCATTTTGAAATCAAACCAGTCACAATTTTCCTTTAAAAGAAATTGCTTAACAAGTTTGGAATCTAGTTCTTTCAAGGCTTCTTTCAATTCGTGTTCAGCACCTACAAAGTTTGTGCCACGATCTGATCTCAATTGCCTTATCGGGCCTCTAATTGAAATAAAACGGCGGAGACAGTTGATGAAAGAGTCTGTACTTAATGAATTGCATGTTTCAACATGAACAGCTCTACAAGCCAAGCAAGTGAAAAGCACACCATAGCGCTTTAGTTCCTTTCGTCCTTCTTTTACATACCAAGGACCGAACAGATCAACCGCACAATATGTAAAAGGTGGAGCTGGTTCTAACCTATCTAAAGGCAAATCTGCCATTTTTTGGCATTGGGGTAAACTGCGAATTCTTCTGCAGACAACACATTTTCTTATGTGAAACGAAACGGCTGAACTACAACCAATAATCCAAATGCCATGAGACTTAATCATATTGACAGTAATTCCACGACCTTGATGTTTTACTTTGGCATGAAAATGGCGAATTATCAGCTGTGTAATATGGCCATTTCTTGGCAAAATTGCAGGATGCTTTATGGAATCTGGTATATCTGACATTCTAATTCGTCCTCCCACTCTCAAGATCCCATTCTTATCTAGAAATGGATCCAACTTGCGCAAGTTGGAATGGCGACTTACAGTACTATATTGAAAAGGACTTTTGACTGAATTGGGCGAAATTGCTTTGTTATGACAAGACTCTAGTGAAACAATTTCGTTCATGAAATAGTCTAATTGAACTGATCTAATAATCTTGTTTTCAGCTCTCTGAAGCTCTGTAACATTAACAGGTAGGTAATCGTAATCACAGAGAGGTTGTTTTGATTTAGTAGAATCTGCTTCTAAGGATTTTTTGGTTCTACGACTGTGAAGTTTATCTATGAACCTTAGGCAAATTGCAATAGCTCTTTTTGCTCTATGCCAATCTGAGAAATACTGAAGGCGCTCAATCAGCGAACCAAAGGAAACCGCTTTTGTCTCGGAAGAGAAACACTACCCCTTTTTTAATTCAGGGTCATCTACATTAACAGCAAATTGTTCTTGTGAAAGTTCAGGAATTTCCTGTTCCCAAATAAAGTCTGGGCCTTTGAACCATTTTGAATCATTGACTAACTGATCAGATAGTGCTCCCCTAGATGCTATGTCTGCAGGATTTTGTTTGCTATTGACAAATTTCCATTGAGTTAGACTAGTATGGTCTCTAATCTGTTGGACTCTGTTTGCAACAAAAATGTGAAAGCGACGAGCTTCACTTGCAAGATAACCAAGAACAACTTTACTATCAGTCCAGTAAAAATGCGACAGTTTCATAATCAAGCTCTTGATCAATCATTTTACCAATCTTAACAGATAACAAAGCTGCTGACAGCTCAAGACGTGGAACTGTTATTGGTTTCAAGGGTATTACGCGAGATCTACCCATCAGTAAAGAACAACTAACTTGACCCGCGGCATTCTCTAAACGCAAGTAAGAGCACTGCCCGTAACCAGTGGAACTGGCATCAGAAAAATGATGGACTTCAGCTTTCTGTACCTTTCCAAATCCATCTGGCTTAACACATCTATCAATACTAAGATTTTCTAGATCTTTTAAGCTATTGCGCCAGTTTTCCCATTCCAAACGCAAATCATCAGGCAAAGGCTCATCCCACGCTGTATAACTGGCACACATTTGCTGAAGGATTCGCTTACCAATTAAGGTCACAGGGGATATAAATCCAAGTGGGTCATACATTGAACATACCGTGGAAAGTATACCACGACGTGTCAGAGGACAATCCTTCAAAATAATTCTAAACTGGAATTTGTCGGACTCAATGCACCAAAATATTCCTAAAGTCCTTTCAATTGGTAATTTATCAAGGCTCAGATTGATATCCTTAAGATTTTTAGCCCTGTCCTCAGGATCCACATGTTCAATTACTTGTTTGACATTGGAAATGAATTTGTGGAGTCTGAGGCCACGTTTCGCGCACATGGCTTGAGTTTTGTCTATCAAGGTAATTGCTTCATCTATGTTGGAGACAGACTTTAATCCGTCATCAACATAAAAATTACGACAAATGAAATCTGCTGCTTCTTCGCCAAACTCTTTCCTAAATTCTTGGGCAACTCTTTTAAAGCCAAAATTTGCACATCCTGGGGAAGAACTAGCCCCAAATAAGTGCACAGCCATACGAAATTCATCTGGTTGTTTGGTGAAGTCCTCGTCGGGCCACCATAAGAAACGAAGATAGTTCCTGTGACGAGGATCTACTCTAAACTGATGAAACATCTTCTCGATGTCACATGTAATGGCAACTGGTTCTTTGCGAAATCTACAAAGTACCCCAACGAGACGATTGGTAAGATCAGGACCTTGAAGTTAATGTGAATTAAGAGATTCACCTTGAAATTGAGCACTGCAGTCAAAGACCACCCTAATTTTCCTAGGTTTCTGTGGATGGTAGACTCCGTGATGGGGAATATACCATACACAGTTACCTCCCATTCTTAATTCATGGTCAGGGACTCTTTCTGCATGTTTACTGCTCAAAAGGTCCTTCATAAATTCAGTGTAATGACGACAGAAGGTTCCATCGCTTTGAAGTCTTTTCTTTAAAGACTTTAGCCTGTTTAAAGCCATAAATCTGTTATTTGGAAGACTAGGATTTTTACCTTTAAATGGCAAAGGCATTACATAATGATCATTTTCAACATAAATTCCATCAGACAAAACTGATAGAAATTTCTGATCTTGTTGAGATAGTGCTATGTCACTAATACTAGAATCAGAAAACTCATGTTCCATGAGCCGAAGGATATCACTAGGAAGTACTTCCTTTACCTTGGTTCTTAATGAGTACATAAGAGAACAATTTGACTGCTTATTATTGGTTACTTCATGGGCAATAATGCGATGACTTACACCTATCGGGTCATTTTCATTATCAAAGGCTTGTACAATGCCTACGATACCCCAACCTAAGTCAGTCTTTTGCGCATACGGACCATCGTTTATACATGGAATGACTGATCTGGGCACTAATGCCTTCGGACAGTTGTAACCTATGAGCAAACCAATCTCACATGGCTTAAGAGGCACAAGCTCCTTTGCAATTTCTCTCAAATGAGGCCATTGATTTGCAATCTCTGGAGTTGGGATATGTGAACGATTAGTAGGCATTATGTCTCTAGTAAAAGTAACTGGCAATGGTATTTTTGTTTGGTTATTAAAACCTCTGACAACCAAACCGGACACCTTACTATTTTTAACAAATCTATTCTCTGCTAACATTGTTGACAGAGACAGTTTAACTTCTGTACCTGATACACCTAATGAATTACATGTGTCTTCCAGAACAAATGTTGTATCAGACTGTGTGTCCAGCAATGCATAAACAAGAATTTCACTGTCAGGGTTTTCGCAGTGTGAAAGATACACAGGCACTATCATAGAACATTTTCTATCTGTCTGTAAATCAGACTGAAATACTGTACTGGCATTTACAGAATGACTCATTATAGGTTTTGTTTCTTTTGATTCAGCAGAGGATGTTTGATCTACTAAACCTTCATTCTGTTTAACCCTTTTATCACCATGCAATGATGTTGGGTGATATTTATTGCATATTTTACATTTTTTACGGTGTTTGCACTTTTTAGAAATATGGCCACGCTGAAGGCAAGCAAAACAAAGTTTTTTGTCCTTGATGAACAACTTCCTTTCATTCAAAGCCATTGCTAAAAATGAAAAGCAACCATCCAAACCATGTGATTTGTTACAAAGCAAGCAGTGTAATTCATCTTTTGTAACTGGTTTGTCAGTACCTCCCTTTATGTCTTCTGAAGTACTAGAGAGAAGGGATCTGCTGCCATAAGACCCTTTTTCTTGTTTATATATTACTTTGTTGGTCTTATGCCCATCATTTGGCCTTAAAGACTGCAGAGAAGTTATGGGATCACAAGCTATAACTGCCTCTTTAGAGATAAAACTGACAAATTCTTTGAAAGGGGGAAAGGAAGAGTATTTTTTCTTTCCAGTCAGACACAATTCTACCCCACCTAGAGATTACCCAGTCTGGTAGTTTGGCTAAAAGCTTTCTATTTTCTCTATCGTCATCTAAGACTCCTAAACTACCTATGGTATGCATAGCAATATTCATTGCTGGATGAAATCAGAAAACCTTTGGAGACCTGTGCCATCTCTTGCTTGAACTTTAGGCCAGTTTTCTAACTTATCTCTAAAGGCATTTGCTACTATAAATGGGTCCCCATATCTCTTATCTAGAGTTTTCCAAGCCTTCTCATAAGCTTCAACTGACGGTATCAACAAGTATCCATCTATGATATCTTTAACAGGTGAGGATATGTATCTTTTTAGATAATGAATCCTTTCATCAGGAGGAATGTTTCTCTGGTCAATGAGAATCTGGAAGGATGAATTCCAGCCAAGGTAAGTAAGAGGGTCACCATTGAAGACACTTGGTTCAGGGGAAGGCAGGCGACTGAGACTAACTTGGTCTGCTAATGACTTGGCTAGTCTTTCCAATGTGTCAAAACGTGACTGAACGACATCTCTTTCACTTCTTAAAACATCAGTATCTTTACAATCTGTCAACAGTACAGATATTTTGTTTGCTTGTTTCCTCCAAGCCGATAAAGCAGATTTAAAATGGGTTTCACTTTAAGCGCACTGATATTCTCGACCCTTTTCTGTTAGCACACGCTCACGACAGACTAACTCTGGATTTCTGCTCAACTGAGAACTTTGGTTAAATGATTCAGATGGCTAATCTTGATTAGTTGACATTTTAAAGTAAATAATATCTGATGTTTCTAATAGTAGCAAATGTTTTAAAATAGTAGAAAATGTTCTGAAATTAGCAAATGTTCTTAATTGTAGCCAATGTTTTCAAAAGTAACAATACTACTCGGCAATATGAACATGGACTATGAACTAATACAATTGTATACCCAAAGAGTTTGACTGTTACTGGGTTTTGGTGGTGACAGAAGTTAACCCAAGGCTGACTGAAGGATTACTCTTTTTATTTTTTCCTACGTCAAACTGCAAAGAAATACAGATAAATTTTATTAGCCTTTTAGTTTATATCCGAAAATAGAAGCTATCCGAAGTATTACTACGACTGAAATAAAAGGGAATTACATGCATTCATAAATTACAGAATATTTGGTATAATAGGGTAAAGAATTAATGCATTAAACTTATAATTACCTCTTTGGGCTGTCTTAATAACGCACGTCACCCGCATTTTCCCTGTTCGCAATCCGCTTGGCGCGGATGTCCCAAAAAAAGGCGCAAAAAACAGAAAGGAAAAAGGACGTTACTCTATTAAACTTCAATGAACCATAATAATCGATTTCGACTATTACCTGGGAGAATTTTACTCGAGTCCTAAAATAATAAACGCAGTTACAGAGGGAGAGAAGAAGGAGGACGGAAGGAAGATGGAAAGAAGGAAGGACGGACGGACAGACGGACGGACGGACGGACGGAAGGAAGGAAGGAACTTAAATCGATTTTGACCAAATGATCGGATTTGTCTGTGAAAGCGTATATCTAGAAAATATTGTTGGAGAAAAGAGAAAGGAGAAAATGTTGGTTTCAAGCATTTCCTCCTGTTTCAACAATGTTTTCATATTCGCCTTTTTACACAATGGAAAGTACAAATTTATTGAATTGATTGACTGTATAGTGTTTACCAACATTATTGCATTCTTTGCTGCGTCCAGGGCACCTATCAATGTTTTTCTGGAGTTTCTTCGCACGACATTTCTTGCCAAGTCACTGGCTGCTTTCCCTTACAAAAATCACCAAATAGTGATAAGCGGTGAGAGTAATAACTCCTTTCCCAGTGTCATCTATCCTGGGAAGAAAGACATTTTGCTAGTAATCAGCCTTTTTTCCTTTTCCTGCAATGCTTTTTTGTTGTTGTTGTTCTTGTTTTCCAAAAGCGAAATTTAACAAACGAGCAACACTAAGCTTGTCTTCTGCTATTCCTCTCACTTTGGATCAGTCTGAACATTTGTGAAGAGGTAAACTGGAAAAGTAGCTCAAAAAGTTTGCAATTAAAATAAAAAAGATACTTTACCTTCCATTTTAAAGTCCAAGTTTCCATTTGAAGGCCGCTGATAAGGGACTAGATAAAATTTTACCTCATGTATATGACTCAATGCTCTGTGATAAGGGGGCTTGGGGCATCTGCAAAAAGTTTCGACACAGGTCAGCCTGCGCTATCCGCGCAGACTGACCTGGGTCGAAACTTTTTGCAGTTTGCTATCCGCACAGACTGACCTAAGTCGAAACTTTTTGCTGTTTGCTAATATTGCTATCCGCGCAGGCCGACCTGGTCGAAACTTTTTGCTGTTTGCTATCACCCAGTCTGACCTGGGTCGAGACTTTTTGCTGTTTGCTATCCGCACAGGCCGACCTGTGTCGAAACTTTTTGCTGTTTGCTAATATTGCTATCCGGGCAGGCTGACCCGAGTCGAAAACTTTTGCTGTTTGCTTATATTGCTATCCGCGCAGGCCGACCTGGGTCGAAACTTTTTGCTGTTTGCTATCCCCCCAGGCTGACCTGGGTCGAAACTTTTTGCTGTTTGCTATCCACACATGCTGACCTGGGTCGAAACTTTTTGTTGTTTGCTTTCCCCCTAGGCTGACCTGAGTCCAAACATTTTGCTGTTTGCCATGCCCGCAAGCTGACCTGGGTCGAAATCTTTGGCTGTTTGCTTTGCCGGCAGGCTGACCTGGGTCGAAACTTCTTGATGTTTGCTATACGCGCAGGCTGACCTGGGTCGAAACTTTTTGCTGTTTGCTATCCCCGCAGGCTGACCTGGGTCGAAACTACTTGCTGTTTGCTTTGCCGGCAGGCTGACCTGGGTCGAAACTTCTTGATGTTTGCTATACGCGCAGGCTGACCTAGGTCGAAACTTCTTGCTGTTTGCTATACGCGCAGGCTGACCTGGGTCGAAAAATCTTGCTTTTGTCAATCTTTCTGCATGCCCAATGACCACGCTTTATTTACATGTGCTTTATGGCTTTGACATAACAAAACACCGCAGACTTGTACCGCCATTTCAAGTACAGGAAGTTGATAAATTCTTTTCACATTTTGAAAGATTTGCTGAAAATTTGAAATGGCAAAAAGAACACTGGACCCTTCTCTTGCAAAACGTTGTAACTGGAAAGGTTCGCAGTATTATTTCGCAACTAAGTAATGAACAGCTTTCTAACTATGATGATGTTAAAGAAATGATTCTAAGCTTATGAATTGGTACTTGAAGCATATAGACTAAAATTTAGGAATTGCAGGAAAGAAAATGATCAAACTCATGTTCCTAAAACCAAAGAACGATTATTTGATATGTGGTGCCATTCAAAGAAAATGGGTTCATATCATGGAAAACTAAGACATCTTCTGTTAGTTGATTAAATTTAAAAAGTGCATTAATTTAGATGAAAAAGCTTTCTTTTAGACGAGAAAGAAGTTCAAACTTTAGAAGAAGCTGCTTGCTTAGGAGAAAACGTTGCCTTGACGCAGATTTCTTTCATGAATAAATCAAACCCTCGAAAACCTTTTTATTCATCTACTGGTCCTAAAACAAATTTTAATAAACTTAATGACAATTCGAATCAAAATAGTCCCAAACCCGAGACTATTTTATAAAGCCAAATGTCAAAATCCTTTATCTCAGCCCACTTGTAATTATTGCAAAGAATCAGATTGTATGATTGCTGAATGTCCTGTTTAAATAGAAAACAGGAAAAACAAGAATGTTTGAAGCCCTCAGGCTTTACTTCACTGTCAAAGCCTACACCTCAGTCATGTTATAAAAACCAAACCTTTGTCCAAGTCAAAGTACCCGAGCAACCTTTCTGCCTTCTTTTTTTGATAAAAATGGAATATTAATGAAAAAGTGGCGTCTTCCTGAAGTCTCTGTTGATGATGAGTGTGCTGTCTATCATCAAGTCGTCATTCCTAAATCTTATAGATCAGAAATATTAAGCTTAGCTCATGTGCCAGCCATGTCAGGTCATTTATATATCAATAAAACCTATAGCAAAATCTCAATCATTTAGAGAAAACTCAATGTAAAATGAAAGAAAGATATTTTAGATCTTCTTCTAGGTCCTGGTAGGCCTCTACAAGCAAGATATTTCGGTCCTTATTTTGTAGAGATAAAGGTCAGTGACTTGAATTGTGTGATAACAACTCACATAATGATATTGGCTTATCTGATTGGCCATCTATCAAAAAATGAAATTAATAGATCTATTTCACAAAACCCGTCTGAAAGTCAGACAAATTCTTATATTAATTCATCAAAATTTGGATTACACATCTTCACCTTTAGTTAAAGAGGGCCATTATACCACCACTAAGTGAAGACTAAGAAAATGATCCAGAAATAGTACCTCTATTTCAAAAAGCTTTTAGTGAAACTAATCTTTCAGGGGATCCTGTCTATTTTTCTTAACGAAAAATGGAATATTAATGAGAAAGTGGCATCCTCCTGAAGTCTCTGTTGAAGGTAAGTGGGGTGTCAATCATCAAGTCATCATTCCTAAATCTTATTGATAAAAAAATAATAAGCTTAGCTTATAAAAAACCCTATGTCAGGTCATTAAGGTAACAATGCTAAATCTTATAGATCAGAAATATTACTCTTAGTTCATGAAACACATATTTCGGGTCATTATGGTATCAATAAAACCTATCGCAAAATTCTTAATCATTTAGAGAAAACTTAACGTAAATTGCAAGATAGATATTTTAGCTCTTCTACCATTTCCTGGTAGGCATCTACAAGCAAAATGTCTTAGTGCTTATTCTGTAGAGAAAAGTTAAGTGACTTAACTTAGACCCCTAATACCTCTAACTAGTGCTGAATTGCATAAAGTTTTCTTGATAGAACTTTGATAAATACGGATTCATACAAGAATAATACTTTTGCACATTTTTAACAGACCAGAAACTTCTTTATGCCAATCTTCAAATTATTTGTAGATATTTTTGTTAGTTTTCAGAAAAGGGAAGTAATTACTTTGTAATGAAAATATGGTGGTTTTAGATTCATAAATGATAATTCTAGAAAAGAAAAAAAGGGAAAAGTGGCTTGCCTAAAGCAGTACAATAACATTCTTTTTTAATCATGGCAAATTTTGTAGAAAAATACAATTGTGGAAATAGCTGTTTTCTATTCGGGGTCTACTACGTTAAATTACGTAATAACACCTCCTGACAGGCGAAAGCAAAAGCAATTACCGTATGTCATATCAAAATGTTAAAAGAATATGTTGATAGGGATAATTCAAACCTTTCACCGATAAGTGTAATTTCATCATTCTCTCAGAATGAAAACCACATTAACCCTGAAGACATAAATTGTGAAGAAATGAACTTTGATAAGTCTAACCCTGTTGGTTCAAAACTTCAGAATTCTGACAATTTTAGAGATTTAGATAAAAAAACTTCCACATTTAGACAATAAACAAAAATATTAATTAAAACGGTTACTTTCTGGATATGAGCACCTGTTCCCTGATACTTTAACACAGACAGATACAATTTACAATAAAAACTCTAAACCATTGAAGCAACATCAATATCGCATGAATCCCAAGAAATTGGAGCATCTTAGAAAGCAAATCAGGTATCTATTAGAGAATGACTTCATTGAACCTAGTCAAATTTGACTAAGTTCTCCATGTATTCTTGTGCCAAAGCAAGAGAGAACAGTTCGTATATGCATTAACTATAGAAAAGTTAATACTATGACCGAGACTAATTCATTTCCAGTGCCAAGAGTAGATGACTGCATTGACAATATTGGTCATGCAAAATATGTAACAAAATTTGATCTTCCAAAACAAAAGGATTTTGGCAAATTCATCTCTCTGAAAGACCTGAATAGATCTCTTCATTTGTAACTCCTAATGGATTTTATCAGTGCAAAGTTATGCCGTTTTTTGGATGAAACTAATCTTACCAAGGTGATAATAAATGTATTTAGATTGGACGACTGTAGGGCCTGTATCGATGACTTCATCATTCACAATGATAATTGGGACGAACATCTTAAGACTATCACAGAATCTTTGAAAGACTGACTAAAGCCAAATTAAGATTTAATCTTGTTAAAAGTGAATAGAATTGTTATTAGTTAACATTTTTCTTCATTCATATGATATTTCAATTTGTATTTAATTAACACTTGTCTGTATGCATAATGTATTTTCATGTACATTTATGTGTAATGTTACTTTTCATCTTCAAACAAAAAAAGGTTTACTTCTGAAAACTTTCTTTTCCTTAAGGAGGGGAAGTGTTATGTAGATAGGATATGCAGTGATCTAGTTTAAGAATATTCTAGAAATATGAAGAACACTTATTGGTTTTCCATTGTGGTTATATTTAGAAACAGGTTGTTAGTTGACAAGCTGTTGACTTATCCATTATGTCATCTTTCTAGAAAAGACTAACCTAGAATATTCCTAGCTGATATAAATAGGAGAAACTTACTTGGTGAATTTTGGATTTCTAAGTTAGACTTGTGGCTTTGTGGATACAGAATTAGTGAAAGGTGTTGGATTTAATTTTGGATTATACATCGGTAAGTGGAATTATCTTTTATTTTCAAACAAGTTGTTCATATCTACTTGTAAGTTAAACTATTATTCAAGAAACATAAACTATTATTCAAGAAACTTCTTTCTTTTTTAATCTAGTTGTAATTCTTAATTTTGAGGGACATATTCTATTTCTTGTTCTAAGATAAAAAAAAAAAAATGTACAGTTTCATTCAATCTTAACTCTTATTGTACTCTTTTGTCCAACAAACATGTGAAAGCATTGTGTTAGGAGTTGAAAACAGGTGAAAATATCTGGCATGTATATCAGTCAACCCATCTAGCACTTTCGATAAATCTTACGGATATTTTGTTCTGGAAGCGAGACCCAAAAGTCGCATTTCAATGGTATAGACGTCTGTCCAGAATATTCATCCAGGAAGTAACTAACAAATATATTAAAATAATCATCATCATCATCATCATCATCTTCTGCAGCATTGATTGTAAGTCAAAACATAAACGTATTATATATACATGTACATATATTCCATCAGCTTACTATTTTATAAAAGTAATAACCGACTGGGGCGGTAAATTATTATAATGGTAATGTTTAGCGTCGATGTCCAACGAGAAACTTGCGGACTTTCCTGAGTTGGGATTTTGCACTATGATGGCCGTTGTGCCGTCCGGATTGACAAACGCTGCTGTCTGAAGATCGTCCCAGCTGACGAAGTTCGATTCTAGTCTCACTGCACCAGGCTTGACAAATTTGCTAAAATGGCCTATGGCGTAGTATTCTGCGTTTTTGGTGTACCCGCCACCAGAGTGAACTGTGATGACTCCGCGACGGTCAAAACATCCGCCAACGTCTTTCTGAATAGATAAATAGATAAATCAATAATTCAATCAATCAATCATATTAATTTATAATTCACAAGAGCTTTCGACGGTACAACCGCCTGCCTCAAGTGTAATCACAGGATTACGCTTGAGGCAAGCGGTTATATTGTCCAAAGCTTATGCAAATTATGTATTAAAATGTATTTGTCAAGAAGTGGATAGCCTGTACAATAGATAAACAGATAAGTAGATAAATTAATAAATAAATAATAAATAGAATAAATAAATAAATAAATAACAAAAGTGGTCGCCGATTATATCATTTCCAGTTACATATGAACCAGCCTTTACCATACAAGCTGTAATGACAAACAGTGTTTTGTACTTTAGACCTTGTCGCGGGGTGATAACCACAAGTAGTATTGGGACCGGTTTACGTGTAAACAAGGATGATGCAATCGGCGACCATCTTTGATTCCTTTTTTTTAACCAAGAACTTATCATTCAAGATATTCAAAAGGGCGCTCAATGCACTCGAAAAGGATCAACCAAGGTAAGGTTCACGAGTAGTCTGCAGGATTGCAAAGGCTGACCTAAGTAGCTTTTTGCTTTTAGCCACCTTTTACTTTTTGCATGTCAAAAGGTACCTAATGATTTAAAAGGTCGAAAGCTATAATAGATTTATGGATTTATCCTGCTGAGTAACTAAAATGAAGTTTTCAATTCCATGGTAAATATCTTCATGTAGCTATAATAGCCTATTTCAATGTTATGTTTTGCGGTAAGGACATCTTCATATCGGACAGTGTAGATCAACGATCTTGATCTACACCGTCCGCAAAAGGCCAGTGAGTCTCCCTTAGTAGCCTAAGTGTTAACAGAAGCGAACAAGCTGTTCTGAAGCACCTGAAGTCTCAAAATCGTAAAAAATACCTTTGGCCCATGATTATCGTCGAGAGCAATGTTCCAGAATAGAAAGCATTTGGACCATGATCGTGTCTGGCCTATAGTGAAGACCCGTGTGGCCCAGGTCAGAGTGCAAGCAAAGTTGCTGTCCCATTGTCCGCCAGATATTTCAGTAAAGTACATTCCTGTTGAAAAAAAAATAATTAATTACGTTTTAACAAACAATTGGGAAATATTCTATGAGAAGGAGGTTTATTGCAACTGCAAAAGGGTATAGACCAAAGCCTTGCCTTCACTGAACAGCGTAGAATTACGCACACCTATGATTCCTGTTTTACTATAAGATATAAACTAGCATAAAGTTATGCCAATATTTACTCAAATCGTAGAGTCATGCAAATATCTATGCAAATCGTTAACTTATGCAAATATTTACTCAAATCGTTAACTTATGCAAATATGTAAAGTCATTCCAGTATTTACCAAAATTTTTTAAATTTTTCAAATATTTTCTCAAAACGTAAAGTTATGCAAATATTTACTCAAATCGTTAAGTTCCTCAAATATTTACTCAAGTCGTTAAGTATGCACATCTTTACTCAAATCGTTAAGTTTTGCAAATATGTAATCAAATCGTTAAGTTATGCAACTATTTACTGAAGTTTTGCAAATAGTTATTCAAAACGTAAATTTTGTAAATTTTTACTAAAATCCTTAAGTTATAAAGATATTTTCTCAAATCGGAAATCAGCTTATGTAAATATTCAGTCAAATCGTTAAGTTGTGCAAATATTTACTAAAATCGTTAACTTTGGCAAATATTTACTCGAAATGTTAAGGTATGCAAATATTTACCCAAAACGTTAAGTTTTGCAAATATTTTAGGAAAATGTAAAGTTAAATGAATCTAGTTTATGACATGCGAAGACAACGTTACAGCATCTTCGCGAGCCAAGGTTACGATCACTACGTGGATCTTACCTTGGCTGATTGAGCCCGATTTCGAGATTCCTGCTATGCGCCCTCTATTGGATGCTGCTTATTACCCGCCTTTACATCATATTTCTAAAAGCCAATGAAATATCGTTTTACAAACTGCTTACGAATACACATGAAGCGATAAGCAGACATCCACGTGGGTTTCCATGCTTACCTTCTATTCGTAAGGTAGTGACATGTGTTACGTTTGTTCTATTTTTATCAAAGATGAAATGCTAAGAGCAATTTCATTCGTTGCAGTTAGAGCTGGCTGCATCCAATGAAAAAGCGTATCGGGGGAATGTAAAAATCAAGCTCGATCCGCCAAGGATAGAGTATTGTAGTGAATCATCAGCCTTAGCTTGCGAAGATGACGTTACATATACTTAGAGGTTATTACACGGCTGATTAGGGCAGGAGAGTGATATTGGCTCGCCACCTTGATATCTGCCCCGAGGGCTTTAGCCCGAGGGCAGATTTCGAGGTGGAGGGCCGATATCACTCTCCGGCCCTCATCAGCCGTGTAATAACCTCTTTATTACATTCATGGATCAATTGCTCGACTTTTTTGGTTTTCTAGCATGTTTAATACTTAAAATAAAAACATCTTGTCTCCATTCGACACAACTTTTTTCTGCGGGTAAACGTCACGTTCATGACGTCATTCATCATCACTATCGTAGAGATGCATACATGTATGTGCAGTATAGGACGTTTTAAATAAACAGTTCTTCATGTTTGTTCATTGTTAAAAAGATGTTGCCGTTATTATTTCTCAATCTAAATATTCAATTTAGTGTGATACGGATCAAAAATGAGAAACAGAATTAATAGATGGTTGGTGCTTCTAATTATGAAACTTAATCAAGCTCGGTTCACCCGGCTCAATGGATAAAAATCGTAGAACTACTAGCCTATAGACACTACACATTGCCCAATAAGTTTCCCAATCCAAAACAACAACAATCTATTCTCTATTTATCACGTCATTGTTGGTTTAACGATTCAACGTTGCCTGTAGTTTTGAAGATTTGTCCGCTAGCGATTGACGGACAGATTAGTGTACGAGCGAGTGTTCTGTTGCTATGGATATAGAACAAATATCTTATCAACGGGCAGGATATCAGATATCAGCCCGTTGCCCCGCCATATCTGCCCCAACGTGACACTGATATTACACCATTTTCGGTGGAAAATGTTACTTTATCAGTAACAGAATGTAATAAACATAATTATACTCGTTTTCAGCGAGTTTCTAAACCCATTTCATCCTTATTTTATGAAAGCATAATCAATCTTGCGTCGTTGAAAGCAAAATGTTGCCCTTGATGGCTGCAAGCAATATCTTCTATGTCTACACAGCTGGACAATATCTGAACAATTATACGCACTATTAAGTTTTTTTCCTTGACTGTAGAGCTGTATTTTTGAAATCAAGAAAATTAAAAAAAGTTGAAATGTTATTTAACCATTCAGCTGCTAAGCGCGAATCACTGACCTTTTGCGGACAGTGTAGATCAAGATCAGACTGCACAGAACAGTCTGATCCTTGATCAATACTGTCCGTTAAAGGGATATTCATTACCCAAAAATTGAATTTGAAATATCATTAGTTGATTTTTTACTACCGGCTTGAAAGTTTCATTTAATTTATTAAGCAGGATAAGGGCTATAGAATAAAAGTCCATGATAGTTACCAAAGTTTGGCCGCTTGTTATGATATGACTCTGGCTCATTATGGCGCCCCCTGTACCCATGCCACGCAACTCCTGCGACATACTGGTCAATGTCCGCTTAGTGTAGATAAAGATAAAACACGAGCTGAATGATTTGGAATCTGGAGCAATTTAGTTCATGTACTAAGATAGCCAGTATTACGGGAGATCTCTCCTTCTTTACTGCATAGCTTTCCCGTATAAAATCAATACCTGACAACTGTGTCAGCGAGGATTCTTTTTGGCTCAGTGGTTATGGCGTTGATCTTTTAAACCTCGAAGAACGAGGTTATTTGTCCCTTCAAGGGTTCGAATCCCGCCAGATGCGGTTTGTATTGAGCTATGCATTTATTCGTTTCTTTATTACGGACTTCGTTCGAAAGGCCAGGAATGCTCTAGTTCGTTCCTCGCTCAAGATAATGGTCACGTGGGAGTACATTTGGGCAGGGCACTTTGGAGCCCCAACCTAGTACAGGTGAAATCCAGGAGAGACGAATGATATGAATGAATAAGTTTTCATCAATTATTTCGTTTATTTAAAACTGGCAAAATGGAAAAGCAGCCAGTGGCTTGGGACAAATATTATGCAGAGTAATGCTAAAAAATAAACTCTAATAAAGCATCGATAGGTGCACTGGCCGCTGCGAAATAACTGAAATTATGTTAAAAACGTTTTTAACATCAATCAATCAATCAATCAATCAATCCTTTTCCCATAGCGTTTTCTAGCCTATCAAAGATATATTCCATCATTTGAGCTTTTAGCTAGTTTATCGTTTGGAAATCAATTTGGACAAGTCTACATTTTGGCCCTGTGATAAAAAGTTTATGGAATGGAATTTTATAAATATGATAATTCTTACAGTCACTCAAGACGGAGTCTACAAACCAAGAACCGTCCCAGTTATGGTCCCAGACTAGAATCTTTGTTGTGATACCACTCTGTTTAAAGAGAGGACCGAGGTAGTCTTTGATGAAAGTCCTTTGTTGATCTGGTGACATTTTCATTGTTGGGTATTCGGAAGTCTCATGCTGAGGCTCGTTCTGGACTGTTAGAGATTCGATCCTAATACCGTGGGTAGCATACGCCTGTATAAACTTGAGAAAGTAGTTCGCGTACGTCCGGTAGACTCGGTCATTTCCGTTCAAATTTCCGCCATTAAGGTTACCATTGTCTTTCATCCAAGCAGGTGCGCTCCAGGGCGTCGCCATTATTTTTAGATGAGGGTTTACTGCTACAGCTTGTCTAAGTATCGGTATGAAGAATGCGAGGTCTTTGTCGATGCTAAAATGTTGTAAATCGTAGTCATTCCATGAGTCGGCGTAGGTATATGGATGTACAGCCATAAAATCAGATGATCCCATGGTCATGCGCACATAACTGATTGCTGGATAGATGAATGAAATTGTGAATTTTAAGTTAAAGGCACACGAACGACCAAAAGTAATAATTGCGTGAGTTAAAATATAGACAAATTTAATCCATACCATTTAGAAGTAAACATTGAGCGAGTTTATTGCGCAAGTTGAACTAAAGACAAATTCAACTCATACCATTTAGAAGTGAACATTGCGCAAGTTGGAATATAGACAAATTTAATCTATACCATTTACATGTAAACATAGAGCGAGTTGAAATATAGATAAAAATTTACTTCATACCATTTAACTCTTTACCAAACGAGAAAATTGTAGACTTGTCCAAATTGAAGGCATTTGCAGACGACTAAAAATAAATGTGGTTCAAACATTGAAATTTGTTTTAAGAAGGGTTGAAAACATTGTAGGAAAAGGAGAAAATGCTGGATACCAGCATTTTCTCCTTTTCATACAATGTTTTCAAAAGGCTTCTTTCTCTGGGCCGTTAGAAGTCTGGATTGTGTGGTAAAGAGTTAAAAGTGAAGAAATCATCATTGTTGCCCTGATATTGTGTTACAGTAAAGTCCGTCAAAGATGTACTTGCCAATGTAATGCAGAGAAGTGACCCTCCCCTACAGAATGACCCATATGGGTCATTTCACTACGTAGACAAATGGCCCGGGTCATTACTTTACGTAGAGAAGTGACCTCAGACCGCAGAGAAAGGAACCCCCTCTAGCTGTAGAGGTAGTTGCAGCAGCAGCTGCAGTCGTGGTAGTAGTAGTAGAAATATAGACAAATTTACTCAATATCATTTCACTCTTTACCAAGCGACAAGTTGTAGCGAACAGCATCAGTAGCCACAATAATGTTAATGCAAAAAGCGGCAGTAGAAGTACGAGTAGTAGTAGTAATGGTAGTAGTAGTAGTAGTATCGGCACTAGTAGGAATAACAATGTTACAGGGGGAAAAAGAGGATAATTTCTCTACGGGGGGTCCTTTCTTTTAATGAAGGGGTAATTCTACTATAGCTAGAGGGGGGTCCTTTCTCTACGGTCTGGAGTCATTTCTCTACTCTACGTAGAATAATGACCCGGATCATTCCTCTACGTGTTGAAATGACCCATGGGGCAATTTTGTAGGGGAGGGACATTTTCTGCATTACACCGGCACAAAAAGTGTCGTTGAAACTTGAAGGACGGTCGATAACCACCACGCTATTTTCACCATCAAGACAGTGAGGATTTATTTCCCTTTAGTGAAAATGTAAACATAACACTTAAGAAGAAATAACAGATATATATTAATGGAACGCGATAACCGTAGCCCTTGTTTAATAATTCAGACCATTCTATTTTCGTATACGGGAAGGACGGGTAAATTATCCGATAATTTTAGTTAAAATGTAAATTGAAAAGGCTTAAAACTTTAACAAGTTCTCTATTGCAATAAGCGAGCAGTGGTGTAATGGATAACATCACTGCCTCTAAAGCCGGCGATCCTCGTTCGAGCCGTCAGACCTACCTTTTTAAGGAAGCATGTTGCATTTCTTTTTCCGGTTTTCGCTTTACTTTTCTGTTTTTCCTCTCCATACTTTTCTTTTCCTTGTTTGAATGTCTTTTATGTTTCTTTTCTATATCCTTTCTTCTTCCTTTTTTAGACGTGTACATCTTTTTTTTTTTTGTCATTGATATTCTTTTGTTACATTTTATTCTTATTAATTTTATTCTTCTTTTTTTAAAGCATCTATATGACTGACTCAACAACAAAATGATAAGTGTGCAACTCTCATCCCGTGCTCTGGCAGTATAGGAACTGGCTTCATTTTCACTGGCCTTATCGGTACCCTAACCCTCTTAACATTCCGATTATTTGTTGCTTCCTCGTCACTGAACTGCTCACAGGTTTCTTGAACTGCAATGTCTGCTTTTTTAAAAAAAAAAAAAAATATTTATTCTGCTAAGACCGCACATCTACAGTAACTTTTCCACACATGCTGCTTTAGTTCACAAGTGGTTCCGTTCCACTGGTGTTTCAATTTAAATCCTTGAGCAGTCAAGCTTCCGAGATGCGTAAGTTCCCAACTGTAGTGAGTCTATAGACATGTCTCTTCTGTCAAAGACATGAAACGGGAAGAAAACTAGTAGCCAGAAATTTGTGGCTTTAGTCATCTTAGAAGTCTAAATCACGAGGCTATTTCTGGCATCAATTCCTGTACAAGAAATGTCTTGGTTCATTTTTCCCAACTTTCGAAGGATCAATGTGCAATCTCGTGTCATTTCAATTAAATATGAATGAAACTACAAAATAAAAGTAAAAATATTCACTATGATGTCATAAAAAATAATGTAACCATTGACTTGGCTTAAAAAAAAAAAAAGTTGCTTTACTGAAAAAAAAAAATCCGTCTGCGACTCGAACTTGATTCGCTTAGGCGGTAGCAGAGTCCCTTTGACCACTGCACCACAGCATTACTTGCACGTCTTTGTTGAAAGTTACCAGTAAGTAACTGCTTCGTCCCTGGTATTCCCTATTTGAATGTTTTGAACTGATCCAGTGTTTGTAAACAAAGGCCACAGTCATCGCGTTTTGATAATACTTTTTTTTTATGAAGGATCGAAGTTTATCTTATTGCAAGGAATTTTGCGATAGGAAGACACTCCATATCAAGAAAGCAGTGTTTGAATTCCAATAACCCTTATCCTACTCTATATAAATTTAATCATTTTTTTAAACCGATAGAAAAAACACAACACTTGTATTTCAATCATATTTTTTGAATGGAAAAAAATCTCTTAACTCTTTACCAAACAACGAAATTTTAGACTGATCCAAATTCAAAGCACTTGCAGACGACAAAAGAAAGGTAACTCAAAAATTTAAATTTGTTTCCAGCAAGGTAATAAACGTTCTGGGAAAAGGAGAAAATGCCGGTATTCACAATTTTCTCCTTTCCATTAATGTTTTCAAAAGGCTTCTGTCCCAGGGTCGTAAAAACCTGGGTTTGTTTGGTAAAGGGTCAATCTGACAGTACAGATCTAAGATAAGACTGCACTCAGACTGCACGTCCAGTGCAGTCTGATGTAAATCTACACTGTCCGCTAAAGGCCAGTGAAGCACGCTTAGAAGCTTTAAGGTTTAAGAAAAATACTTGCAAACCTAAACCATCTTGTCCAAAAAGGTCCTGCATAATTTGGTACCGTTGCGGACTATTGTAAATGACATAAGCGGCGGAATTCGTAATGGCGGCTCCAAACCCATCGATAGTTTGTCTTCTTTTTCTTCGGTCGACCCAGACGGAATACCCTTGAGAATTTGGGGACGTCGGCACGATAGCTTGATGAGAAAGCTTTCTTGACTGGTCTCCGGTTGTTAAATATGCTTCGTAGGCATCCCCGTTCATGATTAAGCCGTGTACACAAGACAGGAAGCAAGAGGTAGTAAAAGCAAGGCTGAAAATGGTGAAAGCATTTTCGCACAACTGTGATTCGTTACTTATATGGGAATTGTAATTTTCGGTAGTTTCGTAGACAGGCAAGACCCAAGGTCAGGGCCTGTATTCACCAACCATTCTTGCGAACGTTCTTTGTCTTATTTTCCAGATTTTTTTACATTAATTTTGTAAGTAACACAACTTCTGATTGTCTAAACCATTCGGTAAACCATTTGTAAGTAACACATCTTCTGATTGGCTAAACCATTCGGTTTAGCCAATCAGAAGTTGTGTTACTCACAAATTTAGAAAACCTTGGAGAATAGGACTAAGAATATTCTCAAGAATGGTTGGTGAATACAGGCCCTGATTGTACAGAAATAGCAGTCTGACCTTAGGTCTGTACAGTTCTTTATATTGTCAAAATAATTTGCCAAAAGGGACGTAACGATCAAGGCTCATAATAAACGAACATTCTAAGCAACATCAGCTCAATTATAAGGCTATTTCTGATAGGCTAAATCAAATGGAATAGCCACTCAGGAATTGTGTTACTTTTTAAATTAAGATTAAGCCCAGGATCAGTGTTTGCCTACAATACGAAGTACATTGTACATCCAGGGTATACTGATCACAATGTCGATCTTATAATACTGGTCACAATGATAATATCACTCCAAAAGAAAGAAAGAAAGAAAGAAAGGAGGGAGAGAGGGAGAGAAGAAGGAGGACGGAAGGAAGATGGAAAGAAGGATGGACGGACGGACAGACGGACCGACGGACGGACCAACGGACGGAAGGAAGGAAGGAAGGAACTTAAATCGATTTTGACCAAATGATCGAATTTGTCTGTGAAAGCGTATATCTAGAAAATATTGTTGGAGAAAAGAGAAAGGAGAAAATGTTGGTTGCCAGCATTTCCTTCTGTTTCAACAATGTTTTCAAATTCGCCTTTTTACACAATGAAAACTACAAGTTCATTGAATTGATTGACTGTATAGTGTTTACCAACATTATTGCATTCTTTGCTGCGTCCAGGGCACCTATCCATATTTTCCTGGAGTTTCTTCGCACGACATTTCTTCCCAAGTCACTGGCTGCTTTCCCTTACAAAAATCACCAAATAGTGATAAGCGGTGAGAGTAATGACTCCTTTTCCAGTGTCATCCACCCTGGGAAGAAAGACATTTTGCTAGTAATCAGCCTTTTTTCCTTTTCCTGCAATGCTTTTTGTTGTTGTTGTTGTTGTTCTTGTTTTCCAAAAGCAAACCTTAACAAACGAGCAACACTAAGCTTGTCTTCTGCTATTCCTCTCACTTTGGATCAGTCTGAACATTTGTGAAGAGGTAAACTGGAAAAGTAGCTCAAAAAGTTTGCAATTAAAATAAAAAAGATACTTTACCTTTCATTTCAACGTCCAACTTCCCATTTGAAGGCCGCTGATAAAGGACTAGATAAAATTTTACCTCATGTATATGACTCTATGCTCTGTTATAACGGGGCTTATGGCATCTGCAAAAAAGTTTCGACACAGGTCAGTCTGCGCTATCCGCGCAGACTGACCTGGGTCGAAACTTTTTGCTGTTTGCTATCTGCACAGACTGACCTAGGTCGAAACTTTTTGGTGTTTGCTATCCGCACAGACTGACCTAGGTCGAAACTTTTTGCTGTTTGCCATCCTCGCAGACTGACCTGGGTCGAAGCTTTTTGCTGTTTGCTATCCGCGCAGGCTGACCTGCGTCGAAGCTTTTTGCTGTTTGCTATCCGCGCAGACAGACCTGGGTCGAAACTTTTGGCTGTTTGCTATCCTCGCAGGCTGACCTGGGTCGAAACTTTTTGCTGTTTGCTATCCGCGCAGGCTGCCCTGGGACGAAACTTTTTCCTGTTTGCTATCCCCACAGGCAAACCTGGGTCGAAATTTTTGCTGCTTGCTATCCGTGCAGACTGACCTGGGTCGAAACTTTTTGCTGTTTGCTATCCCCCCAAGACTGACCTAGGTCGATATTTTTGGCTGTTTGTTACCCCCCCCCCCCCTCAAGACTGACCTGGGTCGAAACTTTTCGCTGTTTGCTATCCCCGCAGGTTGAACTGGGTCGAAATATTTAGCTGTTTGCTATCCCCCCAGACTGATCTTGGTCTAAACTTTTGGCCGTTTGCTATCCCCCCTGACTGACCTGGGTCGAAACTTTTGCTGTTTGCTATACCCCCCCAGGCTGACCTGGGTCGAAACTTTTTGCTGTTTGCTATACGCGCAGGCTGACCTGGGTCGAAACTTTTTGCTGTTTGCTTTCCGCGCAGGCTGACCTGGGTCGAAACTTTTTGATGTTTGCTATCCCCCCAAGACTGACCTGGGTCGACGAAATTTTTTTGGTATTTGTTACCCCCCCCCCCCCCCCCCCCAATACTGACCTGGGTCGAAACTTTGTGCTTTTTGCTATCCCCGCAGGCTGAACTGGGTCGAAATATTTAGCTGTTTGCTATCCCCCCAGACTGACCTTGGTCGAAATTTTTGGCTGTTTGCTATCCCCCCTGACTGACCTGGGTCGAAACTTTTGCTGTTTGCTATCCCCCCAAGGCTGACCTGGGTCGAAACATTTTGCTGTTTGCTATATGCGAAGGCTGACCTGGGTCGAAACCTTTTGCTGTTTGCTATACGCGCAGGCTGACCTGGTCGAAACTTTTTGCTGTCTGCTATACGCACAGGCTGACCTGGGTCGAAACTTCTTTCTGTTTGCTTTGCCGGCATGCTGACCTGGGTCGAAACTTTTTGCTGTTTGCTATACGTGCATGCTGATCTGGGTCGAAATTTTTTGCTGTTTGCTATCCCCGCAGGCTGATCTGGGTCGAAATTTTTTGCTGTTTGCTATCCGTGCAGACTGACCTGGGTCGAAACTTTTTGCTGTTTGCTATCCCCCCAAGACTGACCTGGGTCGAAATTTTTGGCTGTTTGTTATCCCCCCAAGACTGACCTGGGTCGAAACTTTTGGCTGTTTGCTATCCTCGCAGACTGACCTAGGTAGAAACCTTTCGCTGTTTGCTATCCCCGCAGGCTGACCTGGGTCGAAATTTTTGGTTGTTTGCTATCCTCGCAGACTGACCTGGGTCGAAACCTTTTGCTGTTTGCTTTCCCCCCCCAGGCTGACCTGGGTCGAAACTTTTTGCTGTTTGCTATACGCGCAGGCTGACCTGGGTCGAAGCTTCTTGCTGTTTGCTATACGCGCAGGATGACCTGGGTCGAAGCTTCTTGCTGTTTGCTATACGCGCATGCTGACCTGGGTCGAAACCTCTTGCTGTTTGCTTTGCCTGCAGGCTGATCTCGGTCGAAATTTTTGGCTCTTTGCTATCCCCCTATCCCCCAGACTGACCTGGATCGAAATTTTTGGCTGTTTGTTATTCCCCCAGACTGACCTGGGTCGAAACTTTTTGCTGTTTGCTATCCTCACAGACTGACCTGGGTCGAAACTTTTGGCTGTTTGCTATCCCCGCAGGCTGACCTGGGTCAAAATTTTTGGCTGTTTGCTATCCTCGCAGACTGACCTGGGTGGAAACTTTTGGCTGTTTGCTATCCCCGCAGGTTGACCTTGGTCGAAACTTTTGGCTGTTTGCTATCCCCCCCCAGAATGACCTGGGTCGAAATTTTTGGCTGTTTGCTAACCCCCCAGACTGACGTGGGTCGAAACTTTTTGCTGTTTGCTATCTCCCCCTAGGCTGACCTGCGTCGAAACTTCTTGCTGTTTGCTTTCCCCCGCAGGCTGACCTGGGTCAAAATTTTTGGCTGTTTGCTATCCTCGCAGACTGACCTGGGTCGAAACTTCTTGCTGTTTGCTATACGCGCATGCTGACCTGGGTCGAAACTTCTTGCTGATTGCTATGCCTGCAGGCTGAACTGGGTGGAAACTTCTTGCTGTTTGCTTTGCCTGCAGGCTGATCTCGGTCGAAATTTTTGGCTCTTTGCTATCCCCCTATCCCCCAGACTGACCTGGGTCGAAATTTTTGGCTGTTTGCTATCCTCGCAGACTGACCTGGATCGAAATTTTTGGCTGTTTGTTATTCCCCCAGACTGACCTGGGTCGAAACTTTTTGCTGTTTGCTATCCTCACAGATTGACCTGGGTCGAAACTTTTGGCTGTTTGCTATCCCCGCAGGCTGACCTGGGTCAAAATTTTTGGCTGTTTGCTATCCTCGCAGACTGTCCTAGGTCGAAACTTTTTGCTGTTTGCTATCCTCGCAGACTGACCTGGGTGGAAACTTTTGGCTGTTTGCTATCCCCGCAGGTTGACCTTGGTCGAAACTTTTGGCTGTTTGCTATCCCCCCCCCCCACCAGAATGACCTGGGTCGAAATTTTTGGCTGTTTGCTAACCCCCCAGACTGACGTGGGTCGAAACTTTTTGCTGTTTGCTATCTCCCCCTAGGCTGACCTGCGTCGAAACTTATTGCTGTTTGCTTTCCCCCGCAGGCTGACCTGGGTCGAAACTTTTTGCTGTTTGCAGGCTGACCTGGGTTGAAACATTTTGCTTAACATATTCTGGCTTTACTTTGTCGAAGAATGAGTGTCATATTTGACAGAGTAACGTCAAAATATGGCCTCCAAAACGCAGTAAGGGGCATTCGGGCATCTGCGTAAAGTGTCATACAAGATCAACCTGCGCAGTTCATACAGGTTGATAGGAAGTGACTTTTCCCTTTTTTTCCCCAATTTTCTGTTTTGTACAATTCTACTGTAGCACAAACCCTAATGTAGTCGTAAGGTGCTGTCTCGGATTAGCCTGCGCGGCATGCGCAGGCTGATCCGAGACGACACTTTACGCAAGTGTCCGAATGACTATTTTCGCGAGATGCAAGCCATAAAAGGAAGGAAAAAAATTGATCCAACTGGAACCCCAGGCTAACCGCGAATTAAGGTAGTGCACCTGTAATAGAAAACAGCTATTTCCACTGTAATATTATCCTACAAAATTTGCTATGTTAAAAAATAAGTATTATTGTACTACTTTAACCGAGCTACTTTTTCCATTTTACTTTCTTAGAATTATCATTTATAAATCTAAAACCACTATAATCTCATTACAAAGGGAGATAATAATTACCTCCCTGTTCTGGAAACTAACAAAAGTATCAAAGAATGATTTCAAGATAGGTATTAATACTTTACCAAACGATAAAATTGTAGACTGGTCCAAATTGAAAGCATGCAGACTTAAAAATTGAAATGTGGTCTAGAAAGAGTAGAAAAATTCGTGGGAAAAGGAGAAAATGCTGGTTACCAGCATTTTCTCCTTATCCCACAATGTTTTCAATGTTTTCAAAAGCTTTCTTTCTCAGGGTCGTTAAAAGTTGAGATTGTGTTGTTAAGGGTTAAAGGAATTTCTGGTCGGTTAAAAATGTGCCAAAGTATTACACCTGTATAAATCTGTATTTATTAACTATCAAGAAATTTTATGTCATGCAGCACTAGAGGTATTACGGGTGTACTACCTTAAAATTTATCTTATAGCACTGTGTCATAGCAGACAGGGTCGGATAACTCAGCGGTAACCGGCCGATTAGCTCAGTAGGTAGAGCGTAGGACTCGTTAACACAATGTTTCGGGTCACTGCACGTTGTGGGTTCGAGTACCCGGCTGGCCAACTAAAAAAATTATTAATAGTCTTTCGGATGAGACGTTAAACCGAGGTCCCGTGCTATACACCGAGCACGTTAAAGAACCAGGCGGAATTCTCAGTAGTTTCGTCCTGTATCCTTGCACTATCCCCAGTAACAACTAACCGTCTTCTGGAGGCGTCACTCAGATGGGCAACCGGTAGCGACGATAAATAAAGAGAGGATAATCAACTGGTTATTTTTGATATAAAAATATCTCGCCAGGATGCGTTGTTAGGCGTTGAAAAAACGAGGTTTTTTTTTTAACGCCTTACGACGCATCCGAGTGAGATATTTTTCATATCAAAAATATCCATTTGATTGTTCTATTTATTATATACCTTATTAACATTATTATTTTTAAATTTTCGTTTGAAAGTCGAAATCAATACTTTGGATAGAGAGAAGAAATCAGTTACATAGTGCGGATGAATACATAAATGAATGCAGGAAGTGAAAGTAAAAGTTGATATCGTCACTAGTGCTGATATCAAAATTTATTACACTGGGAAATTCCAGGATTTCACTGCTAGGTATATAAAAAACGAAAATAATCAATCAAACTCAGCGGTTAATATGTCTGACTCGTGGACTGGAGGTTGGGCGTTCGAAATCTGGTTGCGGTGAAGCTTGTTTTCGACGTTTTTTCATCTTTCACCTCTTATGCATGTGAGAAAAGTAGTCAGTGGCTTTGAAAAGAAAGTTGTGTCAGTACTGGTGTAAGAAAAACAGAAAATACATGGGTTCGTCAGTGAACGCCATGATATGACCTAAGCTGTTAAAATGGCGTTAATCTCCAATAACAAATAAACAGTACAAACAAACACAGTACACAGGTCAATCTTCAAAGACTTTTACATGCGCAGAATAGTGCGTTTCTTTCAAATTTAGAATAATTTCGTAAATATGTAGTCTGTTTTAGTGGGAACGATGAAACCAGTCAAAGTTCAAGAACTGTAGTATCTTGTATACAATCAGATAATTGTGACCCGCCACGCAAAAAGGGACCATCTGGGAATTTCGTACTTCAGTTAGATGAAAACAGATCAAAGATAGTGCAGGAAAATTTAAGTTGATAATTCAAAAATGATTGTACATTCAGGTGGAATGACCACTTTTCATGCAGAAAATATCATAAAAGCGAAAAGTGTCGACCATGGTCAGCCTGCGCATCCAGAAGGTCCTTTTTTGCGTGTTGGGTCACATATATAACAACCTTGAGTATAAAACCTTCAACCAAACGATAGACTTGTAACGTAGACTTTATCAAACTGAAGGCATTTGCAGACGACAAATGCATATTTGACTAAAAATCAGAGATTTGAGTTTCGTAGGGTAAAAAAACATTGTAGGAAAAGGATTTTTTCCTTCTCCCACAATGTTTTCTAAAAGCATTGCTTTTCATGATATTTAAACCTTTAGCAAACAAGAATTGTTCGACTTTCGCCAAATGAAAGCATTTCCAAATACAATTTGACTCAAAAACAAGGGATTTTCTCTTATAGGCTAAAAAACATTGTGGGAAAAGAAAATGCTAATACCAACATTTTGTCCCTTTCCAACAATATTTTCCAAAATCATTTCGTTTCGCGGTCGTTAAAAATCGGGATTGCGTGGTAAAGGTTAAAATTATATTACATACTATGGTAATTTAATGATCTTAAAGAAGAATCCGTTTGAAATCATTGTGGGAAAAGGAGAAAATGCTGGTAACCAGCATTTTCTCCTTTTTCCACAATGTTTTCTACCCGATCAAGGACAGAAATCATTAACTAAGGTACATTTATTTTGTCGTCTGCAATTGCTTTCAATTTGGTTGAGACCAAAACTATGTCTTGCAGGTAACCAACATTTTCTCCTTTACCCAAAATGTCTTCTTTCATTCCAACGATAACTTTACCCTTTTTACTATTTGGAGTATTACCTTTGATATGAAAATTTCTCCTTAGTTATATTATATTATCAGGATAAGGCATACATAAAGTGTTGCCAAAATTATTGACACATTATAAAATTATATTAAGTGGATTTAATATCAAAAACATTTAGTTTAAAATTTAAAAGGTAGAAAATATTGTAGGTAAAGGAGAAAATGCTGGTAACCAGCATTTTCTCCTTTACCTACAATGTTTTCAAAGGTCTTCATTCTCAGGGTCGTTAAACACGGGATTGTTTGGGAAAGGGTGAAACACAAAATACACTGTTAAAGGCGCAGTAGTGACCAAAAATAAACAATCTTAAAATGCATTGGAATTAAAACATACCATGTAAGAATACATAATTATTAAGAAGATGAAAATCTGTTGTTTTACAGAAGGCCCAAATGCTTGTTGCCTTCGGAAAAACTCATTCTGAAATAGGTCAAAAGTTGCCACGTCGTTCCATTGTTCCTTCACTTTTTAAGTCATTTTAAGATACATTTTTCTGCCAGCGACTTACTAACCGTACAATAACAGATTGCCACGTTCACAATAATTTTCACACGCTTAAATACATGTAATACAGTTTATACACATTTCAATGCTCGTATTTTTTGGCCACTTTTTTCCCCTTAATTTCCTGAGATCTTTTTGCCGTAACAAACCATTGATTCATGGTCGCCCATGTCTTCAAAAACAATTTTACCATCAACTTGATATTCTTTATAGCTCTGCCGGAATAATTTTTCAAAATTCAATTTCTCGAATATTTTCTGCGCGAATTTGGAAGACGCTTCTACTTTCACAAAGATTGGATCTATCTCAAGATTTCGGATAAACTCCAGCGCGATCTCCGTGAGTTTTGTTCCGAGACCACGCCCTCTGTACTTTTCGGCCACGCATAGTCCCATAAACTGCAGAGCAATATCGGTGTTAAAATGTTCGTAAAAGTTGTTTTTATCGTCGCAATACTGCATAAATCGAAATAATACTCTCAATTTCTCATCTGATAGCTTTTCAACCTCAAACCTCTCCATTTGCCTTGCTACACGGATGGTGCGCATGCCCATGACCTCGACGCCTGATTGGTCCAAAATCATGATTGACAGCTGACAACAAAACGAGGCTGTCCATACATCAATGGCATCCTCTGAAAAACCTATTTTTAGAGCACGGCTCAGAGGTTCGTCTTTACAGAAACTTTCTGCATAAAACATCATAGCTTTCTCGTAAAGATCTTCTGTTACTAGAACAAGCTGCCCTTCCTTCAGGTCTGAACATTCTTTGGTCTTTTTAAAAGCCTGAAACCAAGAAATGAACCATGGTCTGCCAAAGAGGGCTTAATGCATTTTTTTCTTATAATTGGAGTGCAACACGCGAAAAGGTGCATTCGGACATTTGCGTAAAGTGTCGATCGGATTAGCCTGCGCAGTCCGCGAAGGCTAATCCGAGACGACACTTTACGCCATTAGATTTTTTGCTACAGTAGACTTGCGTAAAACAGACAATCACATAAAATCGGAAAGTTTCGTTTCGGATTAGCCTGTGCGGACTGCAAACGCTGATCCGAGACGACACTTTACGCAAATGTCCGAATGACCCTTTTCGTGTGTTGCAAGCCAATATTATTACAATGTTTCCTAGCCTATCAACAACACAATATCTTCTTTTAAGCTTTTTTTCCCCTTGTCTGCAAATACAGGGTGTCCAGAAAGTAAGGTGACACTTTTGTATATGTACAATATGACTTTAAAAATTAGATAAGGAGGTAGAAATAAACATACATGTATATGTATATAATGTATGCAAGTTTTTTTTGTGTGGTAATTTCATTTAATTTTCTTAACAATAATACGCAGAGGTGGCCCTTCAGATTTTGGGACGAAAATTTTACAAAAATGCAAAAAAATCATCCTTGTACTCCCAGAGCATTTTAATCTGCGTCATAAAATCCCAGTAGTCGAAAACCATCCGATAACACGAGAAATTAGAGATTTATTACGGACCAGGTTGACACCAACGGGAGACACGTTCTATTTTTAGATTATCAATTCTCTCATTTAAATAAAGGAAAACACAGACAAAGTTTCAAACATCCGTCCGAAGAAGACATTATGGAAAATAATTATTACATGTTTGTTATGTAATGGAATTTAAGCGTTATTAGTCACGTGCCAGTCATCTGACATTCCCACAATGTTTTATTGATTTTTGGCGCGAAATCTAAAAATAGCTTAAGAGGCTACGTAGCCTTTTAAGGGAATACCATCAAAAAAAACTTTTTTGTAATTTTATGATTCTTAATTATTGATGATTTGTATTGTTTTTTCATGTAAATTTCAATGATATATATATTTTTTAATTTGGTGTGATGTGAAAATTCTAAATACCTACCTTTAATACATACATGTATTTCAAATCAGAAGCACCTTTTTGTCATTGGCATCATTTTAGTAATTAATGACGTTTTCAATTTTTATTGTCTTTCTTTTCCAAACACACACGGTGAAATTGTCAATCACTTTAGGACACATTCACACATCAGTGATATTGAGTTTACTTGAAAGATTTTTAACAACATGTCCGTGTTGTCTGGGAAGGGATCGTAAACCTTCGACCTCAAAGTAATGCTAAGGAAGAAGTCACGTAGCTTGAGGTTTGGACTGTGTGCAGACCACGATGTTAAGCAATATGTGACCTCCGGAATATCGTTTTGATATTATCCTCTCACCGAACGTATCATATAAAAATGTGTCACATATTTAGATGTGTTTGCCTTAACTATTTCCCAAATAAGCACTGGTTTTTACGTGTCTGCAGTACAAGTCTTTTGAAAACACTGTGGGAAAAGGAGAAATTGCTCGTAACGAGCAATTTTTCCTTTTCCCACAGTGTTTTCTACCCTCTATGAGAACTTTCTGCCATTTTCTCAAAAACTAAAATTGTCGCCTGCAAACTCTTTCAGTTTGGAAGAGTCCAAAATTTGTCGTTTGGGAAAGGGTTAACTTACGTTAACTTACGTTGACCGGACCAATGGTAAGTCTTTGACTTCTTGAGGTCCATGTATTAGACTGGATACTATTGTTATCTTTTTTTTAGGTGTAGCTTTGCTGTTCTAATTTGTTTGGGTGAGTTTTCCAATATCTGTTGAGTTTACTTTTGAAGGAATTTACACTGTCTGCGTTTACAACATCATATGGAAGACTGTTCCAGGTATCAATGACTCTGTTACTGAAGCTGTTTTTCCGAATTTCAGATTTAACTGTTTGTTTTTGTAGCTTAAAATTGTGTCCTCTGGTTCTGCCGTAATTTGATAACCTTAATTATCCTGTATTTGAGATCTTGTCATATTTAGCACCATCCAGCATGAACCAATTGTTTTGCTTATCTGTATGACATCATCCTGACCTCGACCCGTGCGATTCTTTCGGTGGGATTATGTGAAGTCAAAAGTCGACAATCCCAACTAGACAGCACAGATATGTTGTTTAAGAACACTTAAAGTGAAAACAAGAAGATTGATAATGATAGGTACGCTAAAGTAATTGACAATTTTATCTTGCATGTTCGGATACATCTTCGTGAGCCAAGTTTACGATCACTATGTAGATCTTACCCTGGCTGATTGAGCCCGATTTCGAGATTCCTGCGATGCGCCCTCTATTGGATGCTGGTTATTACTCCCCTTTACATCATGTTTTTAAAAGCAAATGAAATAGCGTTTTACAAACCTCTTACGAATACACATGAAGCGATAAGCAGACATCAACGTGGGTTTCCATGTTTTACCTTTTATTCGAAAGGTAGAGACCTTGTTCTATTTTTATCAAAGATGAAATGCTACTAGCGATTTCATTCGTTGCAGCTAGTGGTGAAACGGTTTACCGATATACCGATTAACCGCGGTTTGTTCAAAGAAAAAACCGAAACTGGTACGAATTTTACCGTATCGGTATTTCTTCAATATGTCAACTTCTCGTAATTGCATTAGAAAGTCCGGTTTTCCCAAAAATTTGGTCAGAAATCGATCGTTTTTCAACAATCTGAAACATTTACGAAAGCGAAATTTGTTTATTTTTTCTACCGGCGGTGTCACCGGTGTTAAGGTAAAATTATGACCGCCTCAAATTCGCCGCGGGTACGAACTACAAATAACCGTCGACCGTATTACTGATTTTGGACCAACAGAGTTTGTTATTCATTTCCTATAACTTTGCTCACACTTATTTCGCGTTTTTTTCTCCCGGTAGATAAGCGGGAAAGTATTTGTGTTTAACAGAGTAAGTTAGTGCATTGCACGGTCTTCTCTGTTGAGCTCCAAAAGTTCGGTATAGTAGCCCTGACTGGTTTCTAAATAAACAAGTGCGCCCTCTGAGCGAGTGTTCAGTATTGCTTGTGATTTCTTGTCAACACAGAGGGCTTCTCTTGGTGCTGACAAGGGTGACATGCTAATATTTTTGAAAAAGAACATGACTTGAAATGTCATTGAGCCATTTACTTGTTTCTATGGATAATTCTTAATTTCTTTGTCATTTCAGTCTGTGTTAAAGACTAGTCATTTTTTTTAGCATATGCAACCCGAACAGTGACTACAAGTGGTCAGATATGCTAAATGTCAGCATATAGAGCGTATTGCAATACGTATTGCAATACGGGTCAGCCGTATTGCAATATATTGCAATACGCTTTTTACCATATTGTTTCACCCCTAGTTGCAGCTACAGCTGGCTGCATCCAATGAAAAAGCGTATCGGGTGAACGTAAAAATCAAGCTCGATCCGCCAAGGGTAAAGTAACGTAGTGAATCGTCGGCCTTGGCTTGCGAAGATGGTTCGGATAAGGAAAGAGCATAATCGGTCATCACGTTGAAAACGTCATTAATTATTAAAATGACGCCAATGACCGAAAAAGCACTTTTGAATAAAAATCTGTATAAAAATGCAAATTGTAATGAAAATTGGATTAAACTATCACACAAAAAAACTTTCACATTTTATTTACCTGTATATATATTTTTATCTCTTTACCTTACATTTCAAGCCAAATTATGAATGTACTAAAGTGTTACCTTACTTTCCGGACACCCTGTACTTTCAATCTGGTCAAAGCCAAAACTATTGTCGTTAAAAGTTAATCATCTGGCGGCTAAGCGCGACTCACTGACCTTTTGCGGACAGTGTTGATCAAGATCAGACTGCACAGAACGTGCAGTCTGATCTTTGATCTACAATGTCCGACAAGGAGATATTATTCCCCAAAACATAACTTTGTAAGAACAATATTTGGGTTAATAACACGGTATTATAAATTTAATTTTAGTTATAAAGCAGGATAAGGGTTAAGTGACAATACGAAAACAACAACAACAACAACAACAAAAAGTTGATGCAAAGCATCAAAGTCGCCGCAAAAAAATTTGTTTAATGCTTCAAGAAAGCCAGGGCAAGTAAGTAAATGCCAGTTTTCATCAGCAGATTTTTTAACACTGACATTATGAAATTATGTGAATAGTAACCTATATCAAAACTTGTCTTCTGTTACAGTATCTAATACCCTAGCACAGCGCTCTCTTAGCTCTTTTCTAAACGACAAATATCAGACTCTTCCAAATTCAAAGAGTTGGCAGATGACAATTTAAAAAGCTGCAAAAATGGTGGAAAATTCGCTAGTAGTGGGGAAAAAGTATTTAATAAAGAAGAAATTGCTTATAACGAGCAATTTCTTTTTATCCAACATGTTTTGACAAAAGAATTTGATAGCACACATGTGATAACCCGTGTTTGTTTGGGAAAGTGGTGAAAGCAGGGCTAAGTTACTAAAATGTTGCTGTCCTAGGAAAGTATGATTCAAGAGGACGTAAGTTTGCAAGGCATGCTTTCAATTTAAACAAGTCTAAGACTATTGTGTTTGGTGAACAGTGTTCATAAAGAATCATGGTTTTGCATCGCGCTTTATCATTATGATCAACACAGCGAAAATGTAGCCTCTCTCCAGATTTTTTCCACAAATTAAATTTATGCAGAGCTCGTTGAGAAATAAACAAAGGAGTTCTAAACTATCTTTGTTGTAAAAACTAAACATAGAAATAAGTAACCAATAATGGTCAGATACAATCATAACCATCGTACCCGTTCTTCGGCGGAATTTAGCACAATTTCGGCAATGCACAATTTTAGCAGTGGTCATTCAACAAAAAACACACAAATAGTAGGAAAAGCTATCTACAAAATAATCAAAATGATTATTAAACCTGTGTACGAAGGTTGTACGAAACGACCAACTGGGTACGAAATGACCAAAATTGAAAGTATAAGTAGGTACGAAATGACCAAAATCGTACGAAATGACCTAGGTACGAAATTAACAAGGTACGAACTGACTGGAAACCTGTACAGCCTTGACCAATGGAAACAAGGCATTTATGTGGACGAGTCCATTTCTCACGAATAGCGACAATAAAAGAAATAATTAGGCGGTTTTTTGATGTTGTAAGTATTAATAGAACAAAAATAGTATCGTATTGCAATTTCGTAGTTTAAGAATAAATTAAAAAGCCAGTTTAAGGCGAAGTAACGTTAGAAAGATTCCTTGTTAACCTAACACCCCTATAAAAACGAAATTCTTACTATCCATGTCCTAACTCGAAAAACTATTAAAAATATAGTCGCGCGCTTCTGCGCGGCGACTAATAATTGATCTTATGTAATCTTTTTTTTTTTTTGGAAAGATACAATTTCTTGAACTTTGAGCCAAATACATGTCAACGAAAAGAAACAATTTAGAAAATTGCATTTCATTTTTTTTTAATAGAAATACGTATAGTTACCCCCTTTAACAGCACCAAATCCGATCTTCGCGCTCATGATAAAAGAAGATCAATTAAATTAATTGAAATGCAATTCGGAAATTGACATTTGCCAAACTTCAAGGACACAATCGATATTATACATAGACCATACCATAATATTCGTTCAAGTCGAAAAGGGAGAATTAACTCTGTACCCACGAGAAAACTTGACTAGTTCAAATTTTAAGTTTTTGCAGAAATTGAATTAAAAATCTGCACAAGTGAAAAAAGAAATCTATCTTGAACTCGATTGAAAACTTCGTGCGAAAAGGAGAAAATATTTTCTCCTTTTCGCACGGTGTTCTCACGGTGTTGTCTTCTAACGGTGTTTTCATGATGTTTTCAAAAGTTATATACCTTTTGGAGTTTTCAAAACTCGGGATTTTGCAATAAAGAGAGATATACTGTATTTTAACTTAATACCTCAATCAAAAAACTTTTCCAGATTACTAGCATCAGGTTCTTTTCCGACAGTTGGTTCGTGTTACATATAATTTGTCGTCTGCAAGCACTTTTCACTTTGGACAAGTCGAATTTTTTTCTCATCGTTTAGTTAACCCTTTCCCAAACGATAAATTTTGGACACTTCCAAGCCGAAAGAGTTTGTAGATGACAATTTCAGATTTGGAGAAAATAGCAGAAAGTACCGTAAAAGGGTAGAAAACACTTAAGGAAAAGGAGAAATTGCTCGTTACGAGCAATTTCTCCTTTTCCTACAGTGTTTTCAAAAGACATTTACTGCAGACACGTAAAAACCAGGACTTGTTTGAGAATGGGTTAAGAGGCAAAAGTTCAAAGATCAAAGTACCTCAAGTATTCATTAACCCTTAGGCTGATAAGTGCGACTCATTTACCTTTTACGGACAGTGCAGATCAAGATCAGACTGCACAGAACGTGCAGTCTGATCTTGGATCTACACTGTCCGTTAAGGAAATATTTCTATCTCCCCAAAAAATTTGAAATATCATCAAATCGAGCTTTAACTATCGGATAAAGAGTATCATCCGACTTATAGAGCGGGATGAGTGTGACCAATACAATAGACAATGTAACGTATTTCGAGTGCTTTTCAATCTAGCTAATGACTTCCTGTGACAGTTTTTGGGAATAATAACAATAATAATATAGTCATAATCTAACCCTTCACAAGTCGACAACATTTTAAACCTGTCCAAAATAAAAGAGACGAGCCCCAGTAACCCAGTCAGTAGCGTACAGGAACTGGAGAACAGCGCGTCGTGGGTTCGATCCCTGGCTACAATCCCCGGCAAATTTCTTTTCGAGGACTGATGATAGTCACTGCGACAGGATTTATTCCTCTCCCACCGCTGGCCATTTTTTCCACGATGATTATGTGGGAAAGCAGCCAGCGGCTTGGAAAGAGGATTGTGTAGAGTACTAGTAAAATGATTCCAGGAAAGCCTGGATAGGTGCAGCGGCCGCCGCAATGTAACTGAAATAATGTTGAAAGCGGCGTTAAACACCAAGCAATAAATAGATAGATATAAAACAGACATGTGTTTAACCCATTACCACACAATCCCTACCTTTGACGCCCCTGAGAAAGAAGCCTTTCGAAAACACTGTAGGAAAAGGAGAAAATGCTGGTAACCAGCATTTTCTCCTTTTCCCACAGTGTTTTCTACCCTTCCCAGAACAAATTTCAATTTTTCAGTCGCCTTTATTTTGTCGTCTGCAAATGCTTTCAATTTGAACCTGTCTAAAATTTTGTCGTTTGGTAATGAGTTAACCAAATGGGGTGTTATGTACATGTATCTTCGTTTATGATTAAACAGATTTATTTCAGGATATTTTATGATATTTCACATCGACTGAGAAACAAGTTTTGTCAACTTACACAAATCTGTCTCTATTCTGCTTCCTGGGAACTACACCAGTACTCGAGCCGAATGTGTGGGCCAATGAAAAATCTTTAACTTGACACCCGCTCCCGGGTATCGTGACATTCGCTCTCGGGTATCGAATTCAGGACCTTATGGTTACGAGGCCGGTGTAATGCGGAGAAATGACCCTCCCCTACAAAATGACCCATGGGTCATTTCTCTACGTAAAGAAATGACCCGGATCATTATTCTACGTAGAGCAATCACCCCAGGGTCATTTTTCTGCGTAGAGAAATGACCCATTGGTCATTTTGTAGGGAAAGGTCATTTCTCTGCATTACATTGGCTCTCTACCCCACAACCACGGACACCACAAGATACCAAGCAAGTCATCGCATATTAATATATCCACAAAGCTGACTGAATCATGGGGTAAACTGACCTTTTGACAAGTAGAAAATTGGTGGATAACAAATAGTTTTAACCCAGGTCAACCTGCGCGGATTGTGCAGGCTGAAATAGTTCTAATCTTTATGCAGATGAATCAAATTATCTTTAACAGAGCATGGGTCAAAAGTATTTGCTGACAACAAGTTAACCCTTTGGGTGCTAAGCTCGAATCGCCGACCTTTTGCGGACAGCGTAGATCAAGATCAGACTGCACAGAACGTTACGAGCAATTTCTCCTTTTCCCATATTGTTTTCAAAAGACTTGTACTGCAGATACGTGAAAACGAGGGCTTGTTTGGAAAGGGTTAAAATGGAATTGTAAATTTCACTTTGGTAATTTAGCTAGATTAGGCTTAATGTGGTACAGAAAGGGTGGAATTTCGATTTTCGAATTGAAGAAATCATTGTGGAAAAAATAGACAGCGTGTAGGTTATCAGTTTGTTCTTCCATTGAGAAAAGTTATGGTATGACATTTTCATAACTCTTAAATATACAACACAATTTTTGACCGGTCTAGAATAAAAGCATTAGCAGACCGCAAGGAAATGTGATTAAAAATAGGTTAATTTTTTTGTTTGTTTTTTAATTATCCATGAATGACAGAAAGAAGTTGGTCTAGCTCAAAATTCGAACCTACAACCTCCAAAGTCAAAGGTCGTGTCCGTTAATGAAAGCATGGATAGGTCTGTGCAATTGCTGCTGAAATACTTTTTGAAATAATTTTGGAAACAGCGCTGAACGCTGTAGAAACGAACGAAACGAACTGACAAAAATGTGTAAGACAAGAAAAAGATCTATAGCGATATATCAAGAATGAAGAAAAAAAAAAGGAAATTGTAATGATAGACAGATAGTGAGAAGATAGATAGAGAATACATGTATGTTGATAATGCTAACTGATTTTTAAGCAGACTTTACCTTATTTATTTGATCCAAAGTCAGAGTGTCCAGAGTCCATTTTTCCGCCGCCATATCTGTCATGAGAGTGATATAAGAGCAACCGCAGCCTCTCGGTCAATACTCGTTACTGTATTATGTCTGTCAGATTGGACAATCGGAAATACTCTGTTTTATGTGTCGAGCGCATTTGATATTCTTCTGCGTTGTACTTTCTCGAGTGTAAAATGTATGAATTTGCTTGTTTTTTTTTTAAACTCTTTACGTACACACAATCCAGACTTTTACCGGCAATGAGAAAGAAGCTTTTTGAAAACATTGTGGGAAAAGGAGAAAATGCTGGTAACCAGCATTTTCTCCTTTTCCCACAACGTTTTCTACCCTTCCCAAAACAAATTTCAATTTTTGAGCCATGTTTATTTTGTCATCTGCAAATTCTTTGAATTTGGACAAATCTATTATTTTACCGTTTGGTAACAAGTTAAAATAGTGTAAATCAGTTAATTTTATTAATTCAAATTTACAAGTATCAAGCCGACAGCTCTCTTTCGCATGTACGTCTAAATGCCTTGTTTCAAAGGTGCAAGGTTTGGGCTTGAAAAGTCCTTGCCAAAGGTCACCCCACAGTCACAAGTGTCGTTTAGATGAATCAAACAAAGATTTATTGAATTACAAAACCTTTACTCAAACCTTTCAATAAAACAATCCCAGACTTTAACCCGTTATCACACAATCCCTACTTTTGACGACGTTGAGAAAGAAGCCTTTAGAAGACGTTGTGGGAAAAGGAGAAAATACTGCTAACCAGCATTTTTTCCTTTTCCTACAATGTTTTCTACCCTTTATAAAACAAATTTTAATTTTTCAGTTACTTTTATTGTGTCGTCTGCAAATGCTTTCAATTTGGACAAGCCAGAAATTTTGTCGTTTGGTAATGACTTAAACAAGCTTCGGAAAGAAGGGTTTTGAAAACGTTGTGAAAGGGGAAAATAATGGCTGGTAACCAGCATTTCTCCTTTTTCCACGGTTTTTCTTGTCTTTTATTGACAAATCTCATCAGTAGAGTCACATCAAATTTGTCGTCTGCAAAATGCTTGTGTTACTTTTTCCAAAATATCTCGGGCTATAATAAAGAAAGACTTTGAAAGCGTTGTTTGAAAAAAAAAAGATAATGCTTGTAACCAGCATTTCTCCTTTTTCCACAGTTTTTTCGTCCCTTTTCTGGACAATTCTATCAGCTCAGTTACGAAAAAGTTCAAATTTGTCGTCTGCTAAATTATTTGAATTAGGATCGAGCGGAGAATTACGTCATTTGATAAGGAATAAACTTTTTACCAAACGATTCAGACTTATCTAGATTGAAAGCATTTACCGATGACAAAATAAACAGGACCCAAAACTTGAAATTTGTTTTTGGGGAAGGTAGAAAAACATTGTGAGGAAAGGAGAAAATGCTGGTAACCACTCTCACAATGTTTTCAAAAGCCTTTTTTTCTTAACATTATTAAAATTTGAAACTGTGTGGGAAAGGGTTATATGTCATCTGTAGACAACGCCGAGGCATTAATCAGGACTGCGGTTTTATCTTGTTTCCGTGCCGTTCGATATATCGTGAGGTGTTTCGACCACGAATATTGTAAATGGGAATATCTCAGGTCTGGTAAAAAATAACTTTGATTTGATGATGATGACAATAATAATGATGATTATCTGTCCTATTATTCAATTATTCTTTGTTTCATTCATTTATTCATTCATTCATTTTTCTTCTTCTACTTTTTCTTCTCCTTCTTCGCCTTCTTCTTACCTTATTTCCTAGGGTCATTAACCAAAGCTAAGCATTATTGTCACCGTTTACGAAAAAAGAAGAAAAGAAAAAACGAAGAGGAAGGAGAAGAGGATAAAGAAGGAGGATGAAGAGGGGTGGGGGCGGGGGGGGGGCAAGAATGTTATAGATATCATTTTTATCATCATTACTAATTTCATTATTATTGCTAGACATTTTTTCTTTAAACTGAGGGTTATAAACACAGACTGACTCAGATGGACGGTGTAGATACAGATCAGGCTGCACAGAACGTGCTGTCTCATCTATGAGCAACACTTTCTGCCGCTGTTTTCTTTTTCTTGAAAAAAAAAAAAAAAAAAAAAACTACATCGCTATGGAAACTGCAAGGTAAACACCAATTCTTGAAATACAGTTTGGTGCACCTGAGTCCGTATTCGCAAAACATTCTTAATAACATTTTCAGTCTTATTCTAAGAGATTTTCTAAATTTGAAAGTAACACAACTTCTGATTGGCTTAACCAAATTGTTCAGCCAATCAGAAGTTTCGTTACTTTAAAATTTAGAAAATTCTAGAGAATAAGACCAAAAACATTCTTAAGAAAGGTTAGTGAATACGGACCCTGGTTCACAAGCCATCTGAATAACCGGCTAAGTAACTTGGCTGGGCAAATATATGATGGATGCGAAACAGTCACGTACTTTCAATTAGGTTATACAGTACAATGCTTTGTATTTCCATTGGTGGAACTCTTTAAGAAAGGGCGTGTTTAGATCTACTATCGAGATCACGCGTTAACAATCAAAGCGTTGAGAACGTTGATGTGGTATTTGTCAAGGAAGCCACTGCGTGGAATTGATAATTTGAAAAAAAAAAGAGAGAAATATTACTCAAATATTAGCTTGAAAATCAATCTCCTCAGCATATCATACGTCTCTTTGGTTAAAGGAAGAGTACTGGTGCTCTCGAATCCGATGATTAACAATTGAAGCGTAATTGGTAAATGACAAGACTCCAAATGAACAGAAGTCTGTAAAATCACAAAGATGACTCGAAAAGCCTCCTACAAACAACTTTAAAACCATTCAAGAACAGGAGAATCCATAATGTTGTAAATAAAGATGTTCCAAAACTGTATCTAATCAAAGAATGTCCGTGAATGTCAGTTATGGGCATGAAAGCTAAAAACACCATCACAACAGAAATATGGCGATATTTTCATTGTGATAATGTTTGTTATTTAGATAATTTTTCAGGAAACTATGTTTTACAACGATAGTTCTCTTAAATTATCGCAATCGCTTTCTTGTATGTCGCGGCAGAAATATGCCACCCAAGAAATATAATCAAATGCACCTATCAGTACTAAAGGAGGCACAATCCACTGCAACGCATTGTCTAATAAGCGTAATGTGTTTTTCATTTATCTTTTTTCCCATTATGCATGAATAATTCAATATTAGTTGTATTCATGAACACTGGCGAGTTTCGATCGGCTGATTTTTTTTTCATAGCTCCATGAACAAAAAATTTCAAAAAAAAGAGAAAAATCAGTAGTGCAGGTGCACCACTTTTGCAGTCAAAGCAATGTAAACAAACATGTATACGAGTTTTTGGCTGTGTTTCTGATTTTTTATTTTTATCAAGTCCAAAACTCAAATTGCTAGCTGAATTTTTTTTTTCTGAATATTGAAAAAATTCCCAAATGTAAATTCAAAGAGAGAGCTGAAAACTCCTCGTCACTTTGCTGGGTTCTAACAATCTTATGTTTCAACTTAGTTCTAGCATATTGAATTTCCTAATAACAAATCTACTGAACCTGCAAATCAGTTCAAAACTATAATGACGTCACGAATTTACCTCATTGTTACGTTATGAACCGCGCTATGAATTATGAATGAAATGGACATTTAAATAAATACGCAATGTTGGATTTTCAATGAAAAAAGCAGTAAATATTAGATCATATTTGTTGTCTGTGATATTGAATTATGTTTTCATTGAGCTATTGTAAAAAAAAACAACCACACTGTATGAAATCCCTTCATTCCCCAAATAAACGATTTGGCTATAGTTCGGGGACCTCATAGGTTCCAATAATATGGTGTTGTCTCGCAAGGCTTGTTCATTTTCTTACCAAATGAATGCACGAGATCACTTAAAGGAAGATAACTCTCAGACTGGCAAAAATAAGTTTTCCTTCGTAAATACAAGTAAATTAACAACAGTTTAACTTAGCATAGTCAAGTTCCGATTTTAATCTTGGTTCCATATGGACGTCAGCATTAGATGGAAAACTTATCTTATTTGTCCTCATAAAGTGTATCAGCGGGCGGCTTCATTTGCATGTTACATCTGTCCTTGACGCAACAGTATACACACTCGAAATCTAGAGTAATGTACTGGTTCTCGTCAAATGTTTGACATACGTCCGTGTCAGATGAACCGTGGTACCAGTCCTTAAAACATCGGTCGAAGTTTCCACAACTAAAAGAGAAGGTGCAAAATAAGTGATGTTACGGCAGAAATCGTATATTTTGTATGTGGCAAAAACAACAAAAACGTGATTGACCATAAGGATACTTGAAAAAATCAAAGCGTTGAGAAAGCTGATGTGGCATTTGTCAAGGTAACCATTGTATGGAATTAATAATATGAAAACAAGTGGGTCATAATGGCCCTGGATCGCTCACCTGAGTCAATAGGCGAAATTCAATTCCAGTGCATAATTTAATTTCTAACCAACTGTCCTGTGAATTAAGCATAAAATGTGGCCACTAGAGTGTCCACAAGGAATTTCCAAAATATGACCTAATTTATCACCGACTGACCCAATTTAGAATTCATCAAGAATTATCAAGACAAACATTCTGAACAGTTTTCAAGTTAATTGAGCAATTTATTTGGACTCTAGAGTGCCGACAAGGTAGTTCTTGAATTTCAGCAAGTGACCTAGTTATGACCCGAGAAGACCCAATTCCAAATCCACTCAACATTTCATCAAGACAAACATTCTGACCAATTTTCAAGTCAAATGAGCAAGAAATGTAACCTCTAGAGACTGTCCGCAAGGAATTTAAGTTGACCCAAGGACCTAGATTATGACCCCAGGTGATCCAATTCTGAACTCATCCTAGTCTTTATCAAGACAAACATTCTGATTAATTTTCAAATCAACTTAGCAAAAATTGTGGCCTCTAGAGTCCCCTCGAGGTATTAGTTTAATTTGACTTTGAGACGTAGTTTGTGACTCCAGGAGAGCCAGTTTTAAACTGAGTACATGTATATATATTGTACTCAGGTGGGCTAACACGATTTGAACAGGTTCATTAAATATAAAAAAAAAAGTCTATGCTTTCCAGTTTTAGAAAAGAAGAACTTTCAAGTTTTCCTTCTTTGTTCCTTGTTCAAACTTGTGACTCCCGGGGCGGGGCTAGTTTTGATCCCAGCAACATCATTTGAATAAACTTGGTAGAAGTCCACTAGGAGATGCTATATACCAAATATGCTCAACACCTTCCAGTTTCAGAGAAGGAAACTTTTAATCTTTTTCTTCTTTGTTCCTATGTTTGAACTTGTAACCCATGGGCAGGGGCCAGTTTTGACCCAAGGGGCATTATATAAACAAAATTGGTAGAGGTCCACTAGGAGATGCTAGATGCCAAATATCAAAGCTGTATGCCTTCAAGTTTCAGAGAGGAAAAAGTCTAAAGTTTTCCTTTTTTGATCCTTAATTCGAATTTGTAACTTCTGAGGCGGGGCCAGTATTGACCCCAGGGGCATCATATGAACATACTTGGTAAAGGTCCATTAGGAGATGCTGCATACCACATATCAAAGCCACATGCTTTCTAGTTTCAGAGAAGATTTTCAAAGATGTTGCTATTTTTTTCCTTTCTGCTGCTATGGCATGCAGAGTGAAGGGGTGGAATTAAATCTCTCGAATAAGTTTGGTAGAACTTCTCTGAAGGAACATCCCTACCAAGTTTCATCAAGATTTACATAGGGCTTTAGGAGGAGAAAAGGAATTCTGGGCAGGTGTACACCATACAATGACCGATCACAATACCTCACCTTAGCACTAAGTGCTCCTGTGAGCCAAAACTAGAAGGCCCGGAAGGGCCTGAAATCACTGTACTGACCAAGATTGTGCTTTTATGCTAGCATACACTATGAATTCACGATGCAAAAAGAAAAAAAAAAATACAAAGATGAAAACAAGAAATGCTGACTTCAACGCGTAAACAAGATTTTTTCTTTAAATCGATAGGGCTGAAGCTATTGATTAGATTAACAAACTCTGCAAGTTTCACAAAAATCTGACCACAAATGCAGACTTTATCGCGTAAAGTAGAAATCGAAATTTTCAACTTGAATCGGCTACTTTTCCCGTAATGTTTGTTGATTTTATTCAAAATCAATAGGGTTGAAGCTATTGATAAGATAAACAAACTTTGGAAGTTTCATGGAAATCTGGTCACAAATGCATACTTTATCGTGTAAACAAGAAATGAAAATTTTAACTTGAAATGGCTACTTTTCCCATACCGTTTGTTGGATTTTTTTCAAAATCGATAGAGTTGAAGCTATTGATAAGATAAACAAACTTTGGAAGTTTAACGGGAATCTGACAACAATTTCAGACTTTATCACTTAAACAGGGAAAGAAAATTCTCAAAGTGAAATTGCTACTTTTTCCATACAATTTGTTGGATTTTTTTTGGTCCAAATCAATAGGGTTGAAGCTATTGATAAGGCAGACAAACTGTGCAAGTTTCACAGAAATCTGACAACAAATACAGACTTTATTATGTAAAGAAGAAATGGAAATTTTCAACTTAAAATGGCTAGATATCGTTTGTTGGATTTTTTTTTCAAAATCAATAGGTTTAAAGCTATTGACGAGATTAACAAACTGTGCAAGTTTCACGGAAATCAGAGTACAAATGCAGACTTTATCGCGTGAAAAAGAAAAAGCTTAACGGACGGACAGACGGACGGACGGACGGACGGACAGACGGACGGACGACGGAAACCACGCCATGACATAAGCTCTGCTTGCTGAAAATCTGTAGAATTAAAAAACAAAGAAATATTGTTTAAATATTTACTTGAAAATCAACCTCCTGAGCAAAATAATATGTCTCTTTGGTTAAAGGGAGATTACTAGTGCCTAAGTTTGCATCATTTATGTATTGGTGGTCTCCCTTTCAAGAGAAGTCAGGAGTAACGTCCCTTGACGGAATGATGCATGATGGGTAGATTGAGAAGCCATGTAACAATTCAATTAATTTTATACCTGAATACTATAATTCTGAGATGTCTTTGGCCGTCAGGGTTTAATTCCCAACATTACAGTTAAGTATTCTACATGTACCTGTAAATATTCATGCACAATCAAATGAGTAGCGTGCAATCATGGGACGAACAAGCCCAGGACGAACTGGTTTTGGAACTAACAAGCCCAGAAGCAAAGTGGATAAAAGACAAATTTTGTGCATATCATTGCGACAATAGAAGGCTATGAAGAGGTGAAGCTATTTTCAATCAAAAAGAAGTATTTTAACGATCGATAGCCTTTATTAGTTTTATTTAGTTTATTTCAATACGCCATTTCCAATTACATGTATATATCTGAGTGCTTTTGAAAAAACCGATCTGTCTAAAAAAATTGAGTTACATTGGGATTATTTCCTTCGGTTTTGCACAAAATACCATACATGGGCGTCAAAATTCAATTTTGAACATTTATTGTTGATCTCATAGTGGCATTGTCTTCGTCAAATGCCACAAAAATCACGTCAGAATTTTCACCCATTCACACAGTGTTTTCAAATCTTTTCTTTCTCAGGACCTTTAAAACTCGGGATTATGTGGTAAAGGGTTAAGCCAGATTTGATTTGTGGGCTTTTAATGATTTGTTTTTAATTTTCACGTTTATTCTGAGGCTGCCTTCCTATTTGATCGCAAATTACTTGTCTACACTTTTGATCGATCGTGAAATTCTATCTATTCATTTGTTACTAGTACCAAGAGAAGGTGAAAAGCAAACACATTCAGCTACGCAAAAAAAGTAGTTCTTACGTTCTATTCACAAATTTGTTCCCATCTGCATAGTTGGTCACTTGGTTGATACAATAGTTATTTGGTGGCTGACATGATTTCTCGTCGTACAGGTCAACACATAAGTCGGGTGCATCATCCATGCACACAAAACATACAGCTGTAGTAATAATATAGGGTTAATTCACGTTTTTGAGGTCGTTAACATTCGCAGAGGCTCGAAAAATGCTTTAACGCCAGAGTGCGAAGCACGAGGGTGTTTAAGTATTTTGAGGGCCTCTGCGAATGTTAACGACCGATAAAAACGTGAATTAACGCTATTATTTCATAAAGTAAAGGTATTCTAACAATAATTTGCACAGATAGCAAAAATATTTCCATACAAATACAAGTATGCGAATTTCAAATATACTGTACGCAAATGGTTCAAAACCGGAAGTCGGCGAATAAGTTTTTGTTACGATTAGGAAAGGGCCGTTAGTCCTGTATGCCAGTTTTGATTCTCTCGGTGTACATTCACTTTTATTGATTTTTAATACACACTGGACTTACGTGGAATAAACTTGCACACATTTGGACGATTACAACTAGGATGAATGCGTAGATATGAATTTCTGTAACTGAAGGCGACAGAGGGTTCGATATACATCAAGCGAGGTGGACCGATCACGTTAAAAAGTGGGTGGGATGTAGCTGGTTTAGAGTACATTTCACGGGTGAATTTTTGTTCAGATCTAGATTAAACTGAGATTCTGTGCAAGGTTTGTTTGTGGTGTACTAATATCATTAAAGACATGCCATGGAAAGGATCGAATATGGTACGAATTTCTACAGTTTGATGGTCGGAGTCCCGGGAAAATTTGACAAGGACAAACGTTGTTTACAAGGTAGGCCCGAATCGAGGATACTGATAGTACAAACCCGGGCGTTAACGGCGCGTGAATTTACTGATTAATACACGTTTTCTCCCGTTAACCGCCCGATTTTTACTCGTTAATACATGCTTAAAACGGCCCGAAAAGGCACGTTTTATGCAATAATACAAGTAAATCGGTCTTATGGAAAATACCGCAGGTGCATCTATGAACGTTTTTGCATCTTCTGATCTATATTTGGTTATACATCGTTATGTGATAAGAATCTGACATTCATGGGCTTTTGAGATTAGATTTTATTAAACTCGTCAAGGAAAGTGTTATTTAGCTCGCCAAAGGTTCGCTTAATAACATTTTCCTAGACTCGTTAAATAAAATCCTATCTTAAAAGCCAACAAGTGACGTCAGTTCCCAGTGACGTCAGTTTTCGTTAAATTGAGGCATTTAGAAGGAAATTTCTACTTCGTCAGCGTACATTTTTTTTAAACTAAAAAATAAAGGTAAAATTCACTTAACAAACGCTGGAATGGTAAAACTTTGCAGTATAATAAATTCGTTATACGTTCAGGTGGTAGGGGACTTGGAAACTTATTATACTGCAAAGAAATTTCTCGTGATTTGATTGGTTAACATGCCGGGAACATATGTATCATGTTCCCTGGCAAAAACCACGTAAAGTCAGTTTCCCTTTTGACTGCCCCGTAAACATCACTACACGTGCAACACAACATCCAAAATGGCGGAGTCGATCGATCACCAGACTGCACATTTATACACCAAGCTGCACGTTTTAGTGACGTCAGTTTCCAGCGATGTCAGTTTTCATTGAATTAGGGCACTCAGATGGGAATTTCTATTTCGTCAAAATAATTTGAATTAAGGGTACTATTATTGAGAATACTTGGGGCCCGAGATAAGTGAAATAAATAGAATATTTGAAAGCATGTAGAGTGCTATATTAGTGGAATGGACAGAAATATTGTCGATAACAGAGTACCAAAAGGGGAATAGATAGTACACGTTTTATTATTATTGTTGTTGTTGTTGTTGTTAAGATTACTCTATGACAAATTGTTCCTACCTCTTTACCAAATGTCCAAACCGACAGTATCTGCAGACGAAAAGGAAATGTAGGAATTCTTTCAGACACTAAAGAAAATATTGTAAATTTCCAAAACTGTTTTGCAAAGCATTCATTGTCAGGCTCATATGAAACATTTATAACTTGCAGCAGATGCCTCTGAAACCCGTCTTGTAAATTAGTAAATTAGAAACGTTCATCAACAATTCTGGATAAGTGTTCAACCATTAACAAGAAAATTCTTAGCCTTGTTCTCAAAGATTTTCTACATTTGAAAGAAACACCACTCGCAATTGGCTAAACCAAATCAGATTTTCCAACTTTGAAAATGCTGAAAAATAAGATTATATATGTTCTAAATAACCTCTAAATACGGACTCACGTCTTACACTCGAAGAAAAGTGAAAGATTTCATTAAAAAAATTGCTTTCCGGGGTAATCCCCTTTTACCACAATGTTTCCAAAGCAAGAGCGCTGCATGACGCAAAGAGCTTTCTATAAAAAGTAATGACTTTTACCTTTTACCAAATGATAAAAATTTCAGACTGGTTGAAATTGAAAAAGTTTACAGGCGACAAATTAATCGTGGCTTTATGTATGCTTGGTTTGTCTTTGGATGGTTCGGAAAAAGGGGAAAATGATGGTAAGAAGTATTTTCTCCTTTTTCATTAATGTTTTCAAAAGCCACATATCTCAGGTTGTTTAAAAGTCCGAATTGTATTGTCAAGGATTAAAGGTAAACTATTACTTGGATTCGGCGGAATGGTATGACCAGCAGGTGGCCCTGCTTTCGTAGTGGTTTTCAACTCAGTTGTGGTAGGCGTGGTCGTCACACGAGTTGTGGTTTTCATTGTAGTTGTCGGTTTTGGCGTTGACGTGGTGGTAGGCTTTTGGGTCGTTGTTGTGGTCGTTGGTTTTGGGGTCGTGGTTGTAGTTGTTGGTTTAGGGGTGGTTGTTGTGGTTGTAGGTTTTGGAGTCGTTGTTGTGGTTGTAGGTTTTGGGGTCGTTGTTGTGGTTGTGAGTTTTGGGGTGGTGGTTGTAGTCATTGGTTTTGGGGTGGTGTTTGTAGTCGTAGGTTTTGGTGTCGTTGTTATAGTCGTAGGTTTTGGTGTCGTTGTTGTGGTTATAGGTAATGCCTTTGTAGTCGTAGTGACTGGCGCCACTTAATGTTATATGAAAAATATTGAAAAATGGGATGCAGAGAGAAACATCAGCTGCTATTTGAGAAAATGAAGGTAAAGTTCAGGTAGAAGAACTTTTTGTGAATATGATTATCTTTTCTTTTTTGTTTATCCTACTTATCGCGACTTGCTGACCTTTTGCGGACAGTGTAGATCAAGATCAGACTGCACAGAACGTGCAGTCTGATCTTGGATCTACACTGTCCGATATGAAGATGTTTTTCTTTTACAAAATCCATTTGAAATAGCATCGTTTGGGTTTTTACTATTGGCTTGAAAAGTTTCAATTAATTTATTCAGCAGGAGAAGTGTTAAACGCTGACAGGAAAATTAATTTCAAGACTAGGTAAAAAATGGAAAGTTTGCCCATATCTGTCAACTTCTTACATCAACTTGGTTTTCAAATTCATTTCTTCTGCTTACAAGTAATACTTAGACCGACAATATAACAACAGACTGTAGTATGCATAATAATTTCCATATTTGTAGCACCAAACGGAAATTCAAAGTGTGATTGCTTAAGACAGATGCCTGTTTTACAAAAGAACTTTTCAACACATTTGCTGTCTTTGAAACATTTGATAATCTTGTACATGTACATGAAGATTGCATGTTTCATAGAAATGACTACTTAACCCTTTCCCAAACTACAAACTTTTGGACTAGACCAAATTAAAAGCATCTGCAGACGACAATTCAGCTCTTGCTGAAAAGATGATTTCTGTCTATGATAGGGTAGAAAACATTTTGGGAAAAGCAGAAAAGGTTACCAGCATTTTCTCCTTTTCCCACAATGTTTTCAAAAGGCCACTATTCCAGACGCGTAAAAACCAGGGATTGTTTAGGAAAGGATTAAACGGTTCATATTCACAAACCATTCTTAAAAACATTCTTATTCTCCATTTCTGTTTAGAATGTGTAAGTAACATAATTTCTCCTTGACTAAACCAAACGGACCAAGATTTTACTTTTTCTAGTATTTGGCATCCACCAAAATAGATTATTTCTTGGTCGTCGTCCGTCAGTTGATAGCGTGTAGGATTTGAGAACAAGGGGTCGCCAGTTCGATCCCCGGGTCGGCAAATTTCTTTCCAAGGATTGATGATACTCAGTTCGATAGGATTCATACCCCACTCACCACTGACCATTGCTTCGACGATGGTTCTGTGGGAAAGCAGCCAGGGGATTGGAAAAAATATTGTACGGGGTATTGGTAGGAGAAACTCCAGGAACGCATGGAGAGGACCACTTTATAACTAAAAAAAATGTTGAAAACGGCACTACACACCATAAATCAATATTGGTCATCGCCATACAACTAAAGCGTCCGGTTTTTTTGTGTGTGAATGAATATATATTCTCTACTTACTTGTAACAACTTTAGTTGCAATAGGAATTGTTGGATTCACTGGAGGGAGGCTTGGAGAGTTTGTATTTGGAGATGTTGGTGCCAACGTCGTAGTCACTGTCAATGGTGGTAAAGTAGGACGTTTCGGTGTTGTAGACGGGCTTATGGTCGTTTTCAAAGTAGGTTGTTTGATAGTTGTTGTTACTTTAACAGTGGTGGGCGTGGGCGATGGCGTAATTATCTTTGTTGTTGACGTCATTGGCACGGTGGGCGTGGTTTTTGGACTTGTAACAACTGTCGATGATAGAATTGTAGATTTTATGGTTGGACTTGTTTTTGAAGTGGTTACCCTTGGGATCGTGGATGCTTTTGTGGTCGTCTTGGGAGTCATTGGTGTTGTTGTTGTGCTGGTGGTCGTTTTTTGAGCCGTTGTTGTTGTTGTCGCTGTTGTTGTTGTGGTCGTTTTCTGAGTCGTGGTTGTGGGTGTAGTAGGCACTACAAAAAGATTCAAATGATATTCTCTTCTGTAGTTTTCCGAGCTCTTTAATTCAGTCCGTAACGTGAGTTTACAGAGCTTTTTAACCAGGCGTCCTTAGCCAATCAGAAGTTCTGTTATTTCTTTCCTAGGACTGATGACAGTTTTCTTTTCTTTTTCACAACTGACTATTATTTCTCTCACAGCTGATCATTACCTCGCCCGATCACCATCATTTCAATTATAGCGCGGCGAACAGAGCAAATATCCAAGCAGTCTTGAAGTTTATTCTACCAGTCCTTCGCACTGTGCTCTTCCCAAACCACTGCCATCTTTCCCACAGAGCCATTGCAAAACCGATGTCCAGCGGAGAGTGAAGAATGTATCCTGTTGCATATAACTATCATCAATCCACGGAAAGAAATTGGCCAAGGTGAAATTCGAACTAGCAACCCCACACTAGATTCAAGCCATGTGTGTTACCGACTGATATACCTGACCCGGTGTAATGCAGAGAAATGACCCCCATTACAAAATGACCTACGGTCATTTCTCGACGTAGAATAATGACCCGGGTCATTTTTCTACGTCGAAAAATGACCCATGGGTCATTCCTCTACGTCGAGAAATGACCCGGGGATCATTTTGTAATGGGGGTCATTTTTCTGCATTACACCGGCACCAAGACATATAGAGCTACGCTCTGTGAAAACAGGGGTTTGAGGAATCTACAAAAGGTATCGTAGTCCGTGGAGGCTGCCTGTGGTCGAAACCTTTTGCCACCTTTTGCCACATCAAAGGGTTATTACCCTGTATGATATAGACGACTATTAGAGAAAATGGATGCAAATGATGGACTTGGTTTTCATATTGTATTAATAATTGCCATAAACCCATTTTTTTCCAGAACTCCGCTTAACTATGTCTTTTATTTACGATGTATATTAATCTAAATCTAAATGCATTTTAACGCGTACTTTGTTTAGACGAGACAAACTAGACAATTAAGAACGAGGTCGTTAACCTAGTGTTATAAATGCAGACAAGTAGACTAATGCCTAGGTCACAAATAAAACGGGCGCCGGACGATTTCATCCAACTTCGCCGATTCAAAAATTTGGGACATCGTCCGGGCGCCGTACGATTTTCAGACATTTTGCCCAAGCAGTCACAAATCAAACGGGCATCGGACGGCAGTTTCTTTGGAAATGCCGTGCGTGCAGTTTTCAGTTCAGAAAAGCACCGGGCGGCAACCGGACGGTCATCGGGCGGCGACCGGACGGCGACCGGAAGGCGACCGGACGGCGACCGGACGGACATCTTTCGAACTTTGTGCCGCCGTCTGGCTTGCTACAGAGGCGTGTCATATTGTCCGAGGATGACACGCCTCTGTAGCCACGTTTTGACCCACACAGTCCTCACTCTGCGGCCTCGCCCAGCACGCTTCTGAACGTAAACAGATCGTAAACAGCAACAGCTGCTATTACATTTATCTGCCATCAGCGAGTAGCTTGCAATCTGTCTTGATGAAGGAAAAGGTTCAACAGATTTTGTGGCGGTATATGTGCCATTTTCACTTCAGAACTGATAAATTATGATGAAGTAAGACATTCATATACACTTTTATGATATTCTCATGTCGCCAAAGTATATGTTTGCCGTCCGGTCGCCGTCCGGAAAGACTTAACAAAATCAATGTCGCACAGCGATCTGACGGTCACCGGACGGTGCCCGTACAAATATTCATAATCGGGCGGTACCCGTCCGGGCTCCGCCCGGCGCATGGACGGAGACAGTCCGGTCGCCGCCCGATGACCGTCCGGCCGCTGGACGATTTAGAGATGAACTTTTTCATAAAAATCGGCCGGGCGCCGTCCGATCTCTGAAGGCATCGTCCGGTCACCGCACAGCTCCTGGACGGTGCCCGGACGATGAGTTAACGGGCTCTCCGATGGCCAAAAAATCGTCCTGTCGCCGTCCAATTATAACTTTGTTTTAAAGCTCGAACGGGCGCCGGACGGCGTCTCAAAATTGAACTGCCGCCGTTCAAATTGAGCTGCCACCGGACGGTCGCCGTGCGGTCCCCGGACGATTGCGTCAAAATCTCCTGAAAAACTCGGCGTCCGGCGGCAGTTTGTTATTTGTGACTGAGGCATAAAGCACTCAAAATGGCGATACGAGCAGTTCAACTAATAAAGTTGCTCAGATATCCCAACACCCCTCACAACGTACGTCAGTGTGACGTCACAGGTAGTGATATCGGACCCTTGTTATAAAGTCGATGTGCGTGTTTGGTAAGACTGTTTTTATTTTTGTAATCGTTCCTTTAAATGATCTGAAAAAGTCTTTAGACCTCCAAAGCGTACAATGCCTAGGGACTTTATTTTTTGTCAAAGCTTTTGTTAACTACTTATAATAATGGAATAGACTTCGACCAACTATTAAAATCCAATCACTTTTTGATATTTGGTCAAAGTGTTTGTGTATATAGACATCTGCTTCCTGTCTAAAACATCAGAATATTAAATGTATTCATCTAATGTCTTTGATAAATACATGATAGTCTTTGTAGTCCGTTTGTATGGATGCACCCAAGCTAGCCTCATTCTATCTTCATATCGTACTTACTTTTCAATATGGCGGACATAACTTATGAAAATGCCCAGGTCCGATATGACTTCCTGTGACGTAGGTTGTTACCCTTGTCCCAATATTCTCCCTAATGTCCATCTCATTTGCATGAATTAAAGAGAGGTAATTATAATAGCTGTAACACTTTGTCGAGAGAGTGCTCTACAACAGAGTGTATTAGGTAGCATAAATATCACCATTGAATAAATGCACGAGTTTTAGTGAGGAAAAGTAATGATTTACTCATTGACACTGACAAAATTTTAGACTGGTCCCGGTTGAAATCACTTGTAGACGACATATTGAATTTAACTGAAATGGCGGCATTTATCTGTGAAAATGTAGATAACATTTTGAGCAAAGGAGAAAAATGCTGGTAACTAGCATTTTCTCCTTTTCCAGCAAAGGTTTCGAAAGGATCGGTCAAATTCCGGGTAGTGGGGCAAAGGACTTTGTTACACATGGACTTGTCTGCACGTCTAGTGAGGCTTACCTAACCCGGTTGGACAAGGCAGGATGTCCGCTGAAAGAAGAAATAAGATGTATGTGTAACCTTTAGGCTGCTAGGCTTGACTAATTGACCTTTCGCGGACGGTGAAGATCAAGATCAGACTGCACAGAACGTGCAGTCTGATCTTGGATCTACACTGTCCGCTGTAGAGACATTAATCCCCAAAACATAACTTTGAAATAACAATATTTGGGTTTTACCCGTCGTATTAAAACGTGCATTATAGTTATGTAGCAGGATTAAAAAGGATTAACCCATTACCACACAATCCCTCCTTTGGACGCCTTTGAGAAAGAAGCTCTTAGAAAACATTGAGGGCAAAGTAGAAAATGCTGGTAACCAGCATTTTCTCGTTTTCCCACAATGTTTTCTACCCTTCACAAAAAAGTTTTAAATCTTCAGTCACTTCTATTTTATCTAGGGATGGCAACGAGTAACCGGTTAACCGAGTACTCGATCGAACGTCCGAGTATCGATTACGGAATTTGATATTCGAGTACTCGGTATTTTTTTAAAAAATGTACCATTTTGCTTCCCGAGGAAAATTTCTTTGCAAAAAAAAAAAAACACTGCAGCCGATTAAATGTAATCAAAATATCGTTGCAAAAGTGCGAAAGTTACCGAAAGATGGCCAAACAATTCACAATTTGACACGTGTTTGCAATAAACAACACCTGTGTCAATTATAATGTTAAGCCGATCACGTTAATCGCTAATCATTAAAGTTTTCGTAATTTCAGTATATCAGAGGCCGGCTAATATGATCTAATTAGGGAGGAGGAGGTAATTATCCTTAATCTTCACAGTTTGACTGTGAAACTTATTTAGGGATCGTGCGTACCTTGCGATCGCCAACGTGCCGTTGTATACCTACCGTATTTTGCTTTAATTTTTGGGATAGTAAAATATATATATATATTTTTTTTCGTGTTCCAATACTAAGGTCTATAAAAAATAATTATTATATAAGCAGTCCCAAAACTTATGATCAGACAAGACACGCTCGCGAACTCTAGGTCATTGACAAGTCGAACAATGCCGACATTAAAAAGCTACGCCATTGATTTCATAAACCTACGTTCATATGCAGGTTGGTCTATTTTTAGACATTGGAATTCCAGCGGTCATTTTGTGCACTAAACAGTCCAAAACTTGGCTTTTTCCCATTATTTTCGTTGATGATTAACTTGTAACTGATTATTGTCTATATCCTGGGCCAACGATGAATATTGTTATTTTGCGTTTTTTGGTAAAATCATGATATAATTTACCTGCTTATGTGGGGTGAATGACGTAAATTCCACTGACAAGGACCTGTTCGACTCGTTCTCAAATTTGATTGGTTCGTCGATCTTCGATCGATAAAACTCGGTTTGATTACTGAATGTTGATTTCTATTTATAAAGAACGAACCCGATTGACCGTGAAATACATGCTTGTCAACTCCATGGCAACCTCGGATGTATATGTATGTGTATCTTGGGATACAAGCTTTATCACACCCTTTATATAAAGGTATGCGGATATACGTGTTATATCTCAGGGACATAGACACCCCTGCCTTGCACAGTCTTCCGCTGCCTTGTGGGGTAGGTTCTCGTCAGAACCAAAAGCTAAGGGAGACAACCCTGACAGAAACCATGCAAATGTGGAGGCATTGAGGGCGGTTGCTGAATGGAACACCCATCATCTACCGGCCATCCGCTACAAGGACTAATAGTCTGCGCCTGTCTCGACATGTTCTTGCCGGTGTAGGAATACTATTAAATCCTGAAAGAGTGTCGCTAGTAACTTGCAAAAGCTATCGACACTTCAACATCCTTTGCAAGCAGTTTTTCATGAAATGTACAACCGCAAGAATCCACATACCGGATCGGCCGTCGCCCGGGTTACCAAGGACCGCGCTGCTCGACAACTTCCATCGACAGTGAAAAGTAGACAAGGAAGATACAGGAATTTGACTTTAGCTCAGTGGAATGTCAGGACACTTCTTGACCGTGAAGAAGCAAACAGACCAGAGAGACGCACCGCACTCGCGGCGATGGAACTCGCAAAGTATGACATAGACATTGCAGCCTTATGTGAAACAAGAATCTCAGAGTCTGGCAGTCTAAATGACATGGACTATACATTCTTCTGGAGTGGTAGACCTAATGGAGAGAAAAGAGAAGCCGGAGTTGGTTTTGCGATGAGGAGAAACATTGCATCAATGATGATTGAGACACCACTACCAATCAGTGACAGGATAATGTCGATGCGACTCCCTTTGACGAAGAACAACTCGGCGACATTCATCAGTGTGTACGCACCAACTTTGACCAATCCTGATGACAAGAAAGAGGAATTCTACAACCTACTAGCAGAAACTCTTCGGCGTGTTCCCCGTACCGACAAACTCATACTGATGGGAGATTTCAATGCTAGAATAGGGAGCGACTACAACAAGTGGCCATCGGTATTAGGAAAGTATGGAATTGGTAAATGCAACTCAAATGGAGAACTCCTTCTTGCTATGTGTTCAGAATTTGAATTGACAGTAACCAATACCATGTTCAAGCAGAAAGACGAACGAAAGACTACTTGGATGCATCCTCGCTCTAAACACTGGCACCTGATTGACTTCATCATAACAAGACAGAGAGATAAGACAGACTTCTGTAATACTAGAGTAATGCGTGGAGCCAACTGCTGGACTGATCATCAGATGACAAGATCAAAAGTGACATTCCATCTACGTCAGAAACACATCAAACAAGGAGCAAAGAAGCCATCCAAGCTCAACACCGCAAAGCTGAGATCTATAAAGGAAAGAGAGATTCTAGCAAAAGATATGAACGATGCTTTAGACAGATTTGAGATAGAGGAAGGACATTCCATAGATCAAGAATGGACAGCTCTACAACAAGTGGTCTACAACACAGCAAAGGAATCTCTAGGCAAGCCCGGCAGAAAACACCAGGACTGGTTTGATCCCGGTGACCAAAAGCTACAGCAACTTATAAGAAAGAGAGACCAAGCCAACCAGAAAGTGCTATAGTCCAGGAGCTCACGGTCAACAGCTGCAGCTTACAAAGATGCCTGCAGGCAACTCCAACAACATACTAGATCTCTGAAGACAGCCTGGTGGGACAGTAAAGCACAAGAGCTACAGACAGCTGCAGACAGAAATGACATGAAGGCTTTCTACAATGGGCTCAAGGAAGTCTGGGGACCCCAGAAAAAAGGACCTGTACAACTGAAGTCAGCGGACGGGCTGGAAACAATCTCAGACAACAAAGAAGTTCTGGCTAGATGGAGTGAACACTTCCAGAAGCTCTTAAATGTTCCCGGAGAGATTCAGACTGAAGCCCTTGACAACATACAGCAGCGGACCACCAAACACTACCTTGATGAGACTCCATCCATGAACGAGGTGACAAAAGCTATTGCTGGATTGAAAGATGGCAGAGCCCCCGGTGAAGATGGAATACCCGCAGAAGTATGGAAACATGGAGGTACCAAATTAGTGGACAGGCTGCACCAACTGATATGCAGTGCATGGGATGAAGGTACAGTTCCACAAGCCTGGAAGGATGCAAGTATTGTAACCATCTACAAGAAAGGAGACAGGTCAGATTGCGGAAACTATCGAGGAATCTCCCTGTTGTCCATTGCTGGCAAAGTCTTCGCTAGGATCCTTCTGAACAGACTCTCCAAGCATGTCACTCCAGAAATAGTTCCCGAGTCACAGTGTGGTTTCAGGCCCAATAGGAGCACCATCGACATGATCTTCAGCCTCCGACAGTTACAAGAAAAGTGTATCGAGCAGGACCAGCCACTGTACGTTGTATTTGTGGACTTCACTAAAGCCTTTGATACAGTTGGAAGAACAGGTCTGTGGCAGCTGCTGAGGAAGTATGGATGCCCTGATAAGTTCACATCCATGATTGAGTCGCTGCACACAGGGATGAAGGCCAAAGTCAGCGATGGAGTGGAAACATCCGATGCTTTTGAAGTTACAAATGGAGTCAAACAAGGCTGTGTACTAGCACCTACTCTCTTCTCCATATTCCTATCAGCGATGCTGGATGAAGCTTTCAGAGACTTGACAGATGGTGTCTACATCCAGTCAAGGCAAGATGCAGACCTCTTTAAGGTCACACACTTCAAGGCAAGAACCAAGAGCATCCAGGTACTGATAAGGGAGCTACTCTTCGCAGATGACAGTGCCCTACTTGCCCACTCACCACAGGAAATTCAACGCATAGTAAATGCCTTCTCGGAAGCATCAAAGAAATTTGGACTGAAGATAAACATCAAGAAAACTGAAGTGCTATACCAACCAGACTCTTCAAAGTCCCAGGAGGTGGATATACTGGTCGATGGTATCAAACTAAATTCTGTCCCAGAGTTCACCTATCTTGGTAGCACAGCAGCGAAAGATGGGCGTATTGATGCCGAAATACAGAGAAGAATTGCTAAGGCCAGTTCATCTTTTGGCAGATTACATCAGAGACTCTGGAACAACCATCATGTTTCATTGAAGGTGAAAGGAAAGATATACAGAGCCATTGTCATATCTACTCTCTTGTATGGAGCCGAGTCGTGGACGGTATACAGAAGCCATGTGAAGAAGCTTCATGCTTTTATGATGCGGCACCTTAGAACCATCATGAAAGTAACCTGGAAAGACAAAGTTACCAACAAGGAAATACTTGAAAGAACTGGACTAACACCCATGGAAGACATGCTGATCAGAAAGAACCTTCGATGGACAGGGCACATCATGAGGATGCCGCAAGACCGACTTCCAAAACAGATCCTGTTCTCACAGCTTCCAGTTGGTAGTAGGAAGAGAGGCAGACCCCGACTACGGTTTAAAGATACAGTCAAAAGAAATTTGAAACGGAGGAACATCAACTTGAATTCCTGGCCAGAGTTGTGTAATGACAGAAGCATATGGAGATCAGCGGTTGGATAGAACAGAGGAACAGACTTTGTCGCATTGCGACCGTCAGCATAGTAGTAGTAGTAGTATACACTTATATCCGAAATTTTTTGAATTGGGGTTTAAACAGTCTGTCAGGTGATTTGATTTTTAGGTCTTGAATCGGGAAACTCCTTTTGAAATCGTGGTGGGTTGGGAATCATGCTTATGACGTTATGTGTGTAGAACTTGAGATAAATGCTTGTAAACAAAAGGGTGTCAAACGGATCAAGATTTTTTGTTGAATAGATTTTAACTGTTTCCAACTCTTTCGGACAAAAAAAAAAATACCGATCTTGCTCTGAAATTTTTGTATAAAATGTAGTAAAAATCGTCCGAGTAACCGAGTACTCGATCGGAAGAATGACCGAGTACTCGAGTATTAAAATCGATACTCGTTGCCATCCCTAATTTTATCATAGGCAAATGATTTCAAGCCTACAAATTTGTTGTTTGGTAAAGAGTTAAGAAGGATTGAAAATGATAGACAGTTCGAAAAGAAATTGATTATGAAACTCTTTTGTGGATCAGTAGTAAGAAGAATGCTTTCAACGGTGTCATACATATAACTAAAAATAGACTTGCAAGGACCCGCGGAATAAACATGTACACATTTTTGACCAATCAGAAATTATTATTTATTCATCCAATACATCAATACCAAGAAGGTGGCCAAAATCCAGAATGCTAAGTAAAAAAAGGACACGAGAAAGATTGTTTCGTTGATGAAACATTTGAATAAATTTTCACCTATGATATTACTATTAGATCGTACTTAAATGAAACATTAATAAAGAGCATTATTGTCTATCCCTGATCAATGCCCTGATTAAAGTTGATGGCATTTGGCTTTAAAATGTTCATAATATCCATGCGAGGAACAACTCACAATTTGTTTCAGTTAGCTCAAATCTGGTTTCAAATACATGCGTTTAAACATTCCTCTTGGCTTCTGAGTGATAAGGTTTTACTTCCAAACATTCAACTTGCCTTTAAATCGTGACCCGCATTTCGATGTTGAAATAAAAAGCATGGGTTTAAAATATATCTCAAAACCGTAATGTACATGTATCTATAAACTGTTTTATTGAAAGCAGCAAGTGGTTTGGAGAGCACACTAGTACCCTTACCACAGCGAAAAAATCTCGATTGCTGCTAAAATCGTTGTTTAACCCTCGACAAAATAATCCTTGAAGAAAATGGCTTCTGAAAATGCCTTGGGTAAAGGAGAAAATGTTAGAAACCAACATTTCCCCTCCCCACATGTTTCTACACTTTCAAACACAGGCTCCATCATTTTAGTCAGCTTTAATTTGTCATCTGCAATAACTGTCAATTTTGGACAAGTTTAAAACTTTGTCGTTGGTAAATAATTTTAAAAGCCTACAGTCGCATAGAAACAAAACCACTAAACGAGGGTCCTTACTCACTATCCTGTCTTAGTTTCATTACCAGTCTCTAGCTTGTTCTTTATGTAAACGTAGAAAAGAACACAACTTCTGACTGGCTAAACCATGTTAATATAGCAAATCAGACGTTGTATTACTTTCAAATTTAGAAAATTCTTGAGAATAAGACTAAGATTTGCTCTACAGATTGATCAGTAAAAATGGACCCAGTACTAACCTACCTACAACTGTAGCCGTGTGATTTGACAATGGATTATAGTTTTGTAGATGTCCATCGAAACATTTCAGTAAAAGTGGGGCCCCACTTTGATTACTTGCTATGAGTGCCTTGTCGCAGAGCTGGAGAAGACGGTAAAGCAAAATGTTCCTATTTTTCAAGATGGAATAACGGAAGTGTTCACTATTCATTAAAAATATATATAAACAAAACCTGGGACAAAGACCAGGTAGCGTCGTCGGTAGCGAACAGGACTTAAGAACAAGTGGCGCTTCTCTCACCACTGATCATTGTTTCAACCATGGTTTTGTGGGTTGCAGATAGTAGCTAGGGAGGAATATCATACGAGGTACTAGTGAAGGAAACTCCAGGAAAGCATGGATAGGTGCTCTGGCCGCCTTGATATAACTGAAGAAATGTTTAAAAGGGTTTAAAACACCATACTATAAATCACTCAATCGAGAAAAAAATTAATATATAAATGTCCACATAACAGATGTAGAAGCATAAACGTCCATGTTGCAGGGTTATAGTAAACATGAAAGCTCTCATTGCAGGGGTAGAGTAAGCATGAACATTCAAATTGCAGTGGTAGAGTAAACATGAACGTTCACATTGCAGCGGTAGAGTAAACATAAACGTTCATATTGCAGGGTAGATAAAAGATAAACATAAAACACAAACGGTCACACTGCAGGGAAGAAAAAATAAAAACGTTCTCATAGAATCGGAAAAAGTAACTTTCACATCGTAGAAAAAGAATAACCATGAATTTTCTCATTGTACGTCAAAAATAAACCCTAACATTCACATAGCAGAAAAAAGAAAACATGAATATCACATTTCGGTAGAACAATAAACATTTATACTAACATCGTAAGTGAAAAATAAGGACGGACGTTTAGATTGCAGAGTACGAATTACCATGAGCGGGCAAACTTCAGGAGAGAAAAAAAACGAAAATATTTACACTGCAAGAAAATAGTAAACATTAACGTGCCGTTTTAAAAAAGCAAGTGAATGTTTACAATACTGTATACTGTTTGTTTACTTCGAAAACCTGGTAACTACAGCTATAAACCGACGATATGCTTTGTTGTAAGGTGTAAATATACATGACCATTTAGGCTGTTGTAGAAGAATAAACATAAACGTGACAAATATCAAGCTATATGACAGTCATTCCACAATTATCATACATACCCATGTCCCATTGTTATATTTAAAAAAAATAACCAAGCCAAAACTGTCGACTGACTCAAAAATTAAAATTAATTGAAAAAGAACTTCAAAATTGACATGCTTATTAATTGTTGATCAAAATAGAGTAAACGTTCAGTTCATATCTGAGTTTTTGAATCTTTACTGTCTCTGAATGTGTAATATGTCATCTCCGTTACATCCTTGAGAAAAGACTTTCAACCCCGTTACACTCTGTCATCTCCGTTACATAGAAGTTTTTGGCGATTTTTCAAATTATGTTAAATTTTTCAGATATAAGGATTTGCGCAAAGTGGATTTGTTAGAAGTATTTTTGTCAAAATTATTTGGACTTCCAAAATTTTACCTATTTTTTTGTAATGTTTAACATGGCATAGTTGTGTAAAAGATGTGTCTTTTGCATTCTGCTAGTGATAATTCTCTGAAATAAATCAAAGACATGTTGTCTTAATGCTTATGTGAAATAATCTTTCATTCGTTTAAATTTTACAAGGACGATCGTGTAAAGGAGTGGACATTTTTCATGTCATCTCACTTTTTATAAACCATATTTGATTGAAATAAAGAGATCAGTAGATTTTATGTGCACTTCATATAACTATAATGATATACGTACCAGTTTAAGTCACCCAAGCAATTCTTTTGCAAACAGTCTTTTGAACACGAGATGTACAATAATTATGGAATGATTGATGAATATATTCTTTTTAAACACTGCATTTCTCTCGTCCAATTCAGATCTTTCTATTCCATACATAAGAATTCATTACTTACCTTTTTTAATTCACATTTCAAATTGTATTCTCGTCGGACTGGATCGGCCGAAATTCCACAAACCTAATAAAAGAACTAACAATAAAATGTTCTAACATAATGATGATGATAAGACGAAGATGAGCTGACGATGATGATGATGGTGTTGGTGGTTTTAAAGCTAATAATAACAGTTTAATTAAAGCCATCGTTTTCTCCTTAGACCAACAGTGTTTTCTACACTTACGAAAACAAAACCTGTCATTTGTGCCAGATTTGCTTTGAAGCATTAATCCGTCCAATCTGGACAAGCTCACGATACATTTTTCTGTAAACTTAAAATCTCAACACAATTTGATTATTACCATGTAATGCAAATATTTTGATTTTGTTCTTGCATAAACTTTTTACCTGCGTTGGTTGCTCGCACCATACCATCTGTGTACATGTAGAATGATCGTTCTCCTTAATGTGCTGACAGTTAAAGCATTTCTTGTGATATTTAGCTCTCACTGCAAATATATTTGATTCCTCTTTGTTGTCTATTCAAATATCACGTGTACAATTACGAGAAAACAGGGTCCACATATTTTTTTCTAAAATTTAAAACTCGACTGCTCCATATCTATTCGAACATGTAGAAAATTAAATTTGATTTTCTTTTTCTCAGTTTTTGTACCATATAGAAAACGAAATTGTGATTTCAGTTTTCGCAATTTACAAAAAGATTCAAGTATTTTTTATATAAATTTTGTAACTGACAGAGATTTAAACTTGATTGTTTAAACCTTCTGTACCATATGCTGAAAAGAAAGTAAAATAGAGTTTTCTGATCTTTTTGTCTCATTGAATACTGAACCAGACTTCTGTTTAAGACATCTTTGTAACATATCGATTAAATCTAGTTGCTTTCAATCTGTGTAACTTATACAAAATTAAATTATTTTGTCGTATTTTTTGTAAGAAAATTAAGTTAGAATTTTCATTCTTGAAATGTATTATAAGTTCATGAAGTTTTTTTTTTTGTAATTTTGGGGGGGGGGGAGTAAACTTGGCTTTCTTTTAACGTTTATACTTAATAGAAAATAAAACAAGATTTCCTTTATTCTTTCCATGTTCTGTCTATCAATGAAACTAAACTATATGTTTTTCATCTTTTATAACCAACAGAAAATTAACTTGACACTTATGTTAAGATTTGCACCGAAATGAAACTCAAACGTCAATTGGTGATCCCTTGACACTAAGAGGTAATTTTCCACAATAGGAAATAATGCTAGTCTTTGGGCTTTTGTAACTGAGAGATAAATAAACTAGACGCAAGTCTCTAATTATTCAACGTAAAAGAGTAATAAAATTGAAAATTTCAAAGCGAGTGATAATAACCTAGACCTTTTTTTAAAACTCATTAAAAACTAGAGAGTCCTCTCTTTTATCTTTTGTAACTAACAGACGACTAAACTGATTTCTTTGATCTTTTGTAACTTAAAGAAAATAAGGTTAGACTTCTGTAACTAAACCAGAAAGTTTACCAGACTTTTTGCTTCTTTTGTGACAACTTTTCTATCTTCAGGAACACTGAAACAGGTTTTTCTCAAGTTCTTAGTAGTTTTACATGTAGCTCACGTAAGTACAAGCACTCAAGGTGGGCTTTCACGAGTGTGTCGTGTCTGTGATGTGTCTGCATCATTTGTCATACGTCACCAACTTTTCCCTAGACAACATTCTAGAGACCATATTTCTAGGCCAATACTCATGACAGGTGGTCGGTATATTTGTCCTTGTGATGTTTTAACAGCATTTGAAAATGGATCACTTCAAGCCAAGAAATTGGTCACAGGGTCAATTTTTTAAAAACCCTTGTGTATGCTCTATATGCCACATTTTCAGTTCAATAATAAGGAAAGTTGGTCTAAATTATGTCTTAAAGATATCAAAGATGAGTATGAAGACGGGTCAGATCGGATAAAATTAATTTTTTGTACCTTCTAGAGGCCATATTTTCTGTCCAATATTCATGTCAAGTAAAACAAGTAAGTCGGCTTATTCACAATGCAAAGGCCACATTTTGTTAAAAGTAAATCAAAATGTTTGTCTCGATATAATTTCAGTCTCACTTGAAACTGGGTCAAATGTTACAAATAGTAGGTCACATTGAGACAGTCGAAGAAAAACCTTGTGGACATGATATAGGAAACACATTTATCGAAATACTTATGGAAGTTGGCAAGAATATTTGTCTTGATGACATCTAGGACGAATTACAATTTAGTCATGTCTAGTGGAAATGTAGATCACTGGCACAAATCTTAAATAAAAGCAAACTTGTGACAATCCAGAGATTACATTTTAGTTTAAAGCAGGTGAATACTATCAAAGGCACAAAGGCTCAGGTGAGCCAATCAATTATAACTTTTGTAGAATTATACTAGACTTTTGTTTCATCTTTTTAACCGTGTATGAAATTAAAGTAGATTTTTATATTTGTAATTTATTTGGCTTTTGCTACATAGTGAAAATAAGACTAGACTGTTTCCAACTTTTTGTCAGTTGTATGCAGTTAAACTAACTTTTTTTTTCATCTGTCGTAAACGAAGCTTAATCATTACTTTATTTTTATATTTTGTTACTTCAGTAAAACCTTTATTCATCTTTAGTAAACCAAATTAGACTTCTCTTACATGCTTTTTTGTTGATTTTTATGTTTAACAGACAACCAATCTTAAGTTGTTTCAACTTTTGCAAGACAGTAAAACTACACTTTTTGCATCCATCGTACCTCTCAGAAAAGTAAATTTGAACCTCTTAGAAAAGTAAATCCTATGTAATATTTTGAAAACGGAACTAGAACTGATAAAACCATTTAAGCTCTTTCCATCTTTTGTAACTCATGCAAAAATGAATAAATTATACTTTTGTTTGATGAAAGATCGAAGCTTATTTCATGGAGTAAACATCAGCTGCATTATTACATGTGACTTGCTTCGCCACTAGTGAAAATATTACCGTTGATGTTCAATCGACGAAATAAATTTCGATCTTTCATCGGAAGAAAATATCCTTTATTTATTTCATGCTTATGACACTATATTTTTCGAGAATTTCATAACAATCCAGTATAATTGTTTTCGGTAATTCTCTGTGGCGTACCCCCTCCACGTAAGAACACAATTACGATATTACGTACAGCGCAAAAGAAGTAGGGTAAATGCACATACATTACTTCATCTTTCCCTCTAAATGGCACGCACTTTATACCTAGTGTGCAGTCAGAACAACTATTCCTGCATTCAGTTGAAGAGTTAGGAAATACGAAATTCGATAACTCAACTAGTCATAACCTTGAATTATCAAACCTTACAATTGTTATGTAGATATAATACTCAGTGACCTGTTGTTTTAGAATAATATAGAACCATGAAGAACGTGTATTGGTTTTTCCATTGTGGTTACTTTTAGAATCAGACTGTTAACTAATCAATGATGTCATCTTTCTAGAAAAGACTAATCTAGCATTTTCCAAGTTAGTATAAATAGTCCTGAGAGACTTATTTGGTGATTAGGGACTTGGAGTTAGACTTGGGGATTTTGAAGTTAGACTTGTGGCTTGGACAATGCAGAATTAGTGAAAAGTGTTGCATTAAACTTGGGATATAAAACTGTATGTTGGAATTATAATTTTATTCGTCAGAGTGCTCATATTTACTTGCAAGTTGAAACCATTGTTAATTTAAATTTTAGGAACCAGAAATTTCATTCTTTTGTAGTCTAGACATTATTCTTAATTTTAAGGGACTTGTTTTCTTTCAACATTTTAAGATTAGAATTGAGAAAATTTCATTCAAACTTAACTCCTATTGTGCTCTTTTGTATTAATAAACATTGTTAATTGTTAGAGAATTGTTGCTGGTTTTCTTTCTCGTAACGCTTGTCTCGTGACACAATCCACCATTACATCCGGATAGATTATCGAACAGCATTAAATAACATAGATTCTTCTAATCTTTTTCACTCATTGATAATGAACCAATATTTTTATCCTTCTATTTATCTTTTGTATCTTTTTGAAAATTAAACTTGACTTTTTTGTTATTTTTCGTAACTTATTGAAAACAAAACTCGACTTTTTTCATAGTTTATAAACTTTTGTAAATAAGACTCGACCTTTTGTAACGTTTGGAACATTAAACTTGACGTTTTTTGTTATTTTTCGTAACTGACTGAAAACAAAACTCAACTTTTTTCACATTTGTATAACTTTTGTAAATTAGACTCGATCTTGTCATATGCTTAAAAAAAAAAAAAAAAAAAACCTTGACTTTTTTCACATTTTATAACTTTTGTAAATTATACCTTTTCCATCTCTTGTATCTTATTGAAAACTAACCTGAACTTTCTTCATATTGTCTACCTTGTTGAAAATAATTTATAAAGTCTTTCATTTGTTGGAAGAGATAGAAAAAAATTAAATTGACTCTATAATCTGTTGTAACACATAGCACATCTGAATAAACTTTTCATTCATGTTTTTCTTGATCTTTTGCAAGGTACACTACCCTTTTTTCATATTTTCTTAATCACTGAACATATAATTAACCTTTTTTTTAAAAAAATCTTTTGTTATTAACCACAATTCGAAAAAGACTGTTGTGACATTCCTTTTTTTTTTTTCAAATTAAACCCGATGACAGACCAACCGGAAGCTCGGTACACTAACCTGGGTCAAGAGCATTGCTTCCACATCCTTGTGTATTACATGTATCGTTGTAGCAGCATTCTGTGCAGAGAGAGATTTCGTCCACGTATCTTTTACCTACCCGGGGTGTTGGTACACTCTCTGTCACTTCATTACTGCAGCTTATTAACTTGCAATCCTGTAACATGTAGAAAAATAGCTTTCAGCGGCATAGGGTCCTTGAGGACAGAAAAAAGTAGAAGAAAAGGGAGAGGAAGATGATGATGATTGAGTGTTACAATATAGCCAATACTCACACGAATATTTCGACATCCAGCCCTATATTTCATTGCAGATGGGTTGTTTTCCGTCACAAACTTTTCCACGTAGCACACCTACAAAACAAGAGAAATCTTAACGAGAAACTTAACGAAACTAATATTAATCACCAATTCTAATGAGTACCCACAACATGGTGTTTCGAAGAGCAACAATAAATTTAGAATAACATCACTCCCTCTTATCTGGAGCTCTGTAAAATTGATGTTACACAATGATAACTCAAACAATTCTAAGATAAGGAAACTCCTAGTGGTAAATTTACACTGACTATAAGGAAAGTTACGTGATATGTACTACTTAATTTCATTTGTGGTACTCTTCATGTCAAAGGCGTGTTTAGACTTGCTATTGGGACCATGCGTAAACAAAAATTAATGGCGTCGAATATGAGGCACAGTCTGTACCATCTGTACTAATGGAGGCACATTGCATTTTGATGCAGTGTCCGGTAAGTAGATCAATGCTTTAATTTCTCATTTTTTCCTGTTATTTGTTGGAATAACGATTTAACTTCGATAGGGTACCACACACCTTCCTATACTGTTGCGCCGTCTCGCGAGATTTGTACATTGTCGTACCATACATCTACAAGAGTCCTCAAGGAGAGATAACTCTAGTGTACTAGTGATAATAAGCCACTCTTGCACTACTGATCATCATTCACCTCTGTGGTTGGCTCAGAAAGTAGTTCGATATTATCCTCACCGTGTGATGGCCATAACTCAAAATGGGGACACAAACGCCGGTGAAAGAAAGGCCAATATCGATTGTTTTGTGTGCTGTTCAAACAGCATACGGCCAATCAGACTTAGTGGTAGGAAATGTGAAAAAGAGGGATTTCCTGAAAAGCTTAAATGTCTGTTAAAGGACGATAACTTTTTTTTTAATCTTAAAACATTAGATCCATCGGTGTGTCGAAACTGTTGTCGTCATTCATGGACGCAGCCATTTTTTAACAATTGGTGCAGGATTCTGATCATTAAAGAAGCTCGAAAAAATAGTTCCATTGTATACGGGTAAGTTCATCAGTTTGAATATACCTACAGCTGTATAATGTATCCGGAATCATATTTCCTTTGTCTATTTTATACTGTTATACATGAAACATTTAAACAGTAACAAAACATATTTTCCTCGGTTTGACAGGATTCTTGTCATTTAGTTCATTGCAGAGCTGTATGGTGAGAGTAACGAACGACAACTCTGCTCGGAGATTGATAATAAGCATCTAAATTTACCTCATCCGGTGCACATTCCTCGATATTTGTACAGTCCTCCAGTCCATTTACGCCGTTATCGTTATCTAGTCTTTTAGAGCTGAGACAAGCTATACTGTATACCTCTAATATAACATAAAATGTTTCATCAGTAGAGCTCTAGTCATTGCAAATGTCAAAATTTTGGACTTTCTCAAAATGAAAGCATTTGCAGACAATAAATTTATTGTAGCTTGAAACATCGGATTGTTTAAAAATTGATGACGTAGAAAACGTAAGGAAAAGGAGCATTTTTATCTTTTTCGCACATTATATATAATTAAAATGCATCGTTCCTTGTTTTGTTAAAACCCAGAATTTTTTGTTTGGTAAAGAGTTAATCATCTGCCATACAATACCGCACTTTAACTTTGAAAATGTAATTGATTTTTTTTTCAATCCCTTTTCTTCTCTTAAGATACTACCATCCTAACGCTCCTAGCGCAACATAGAATGAAAATTCTTACTAGATGATAAATAAAGATTTACACCGATAAAATATTTTTGCACATTTTTTACCGACCAGAAATTTCTTTGATGTCCATCTTGAAATCATTTCTTGATATGTTTGTTAGTTTTCATAAAAGGGAGGTAATTATCGTCTCCCTTTGCAATGAGAATATGGTGGCTCTAGATATATAAATGATAATTCTAAGAAGGAAAAAATGGAAAAAAAGTGGCACGGTAAAATTAGTACAATACCACTCATTTTCAATCTTAGCAACTATTTTAGGATAATATTATAGTGGAAATAGCTGTTTACCATTAGAATGGTTTTATCTTAATGAAATTGTCCAATTTACAAGTATTTATTCGGAGCAATAGTACTACTAGTAGTAGCTTATGATGAATAGATACAGGCCATAATTACATACATACCCCTCCACAACAGAGCAGCCGTTGTCAGTGCAACCAATCCTGAAGAAAAATATATATACGCAACATTTACCAAAAACTCCTTGTAGGAAAAACAAGCTGCATCATAGGCTGCTAAGCGCTACGTACTAACCTTTTGCGGACAGTGTAGATCAAGATCAGACTGCACAGAATGTGCAGTCTGATCTTGGATCTACACTGTCCGATAAAAAAGATATGTATTCCCCAAGGCATGAGTATGAAATTGCACAATATTTGAGTTTTTAATGTCGAAATAGTAATTTCGTTTTTGTTATTTGGAAGGATAAGGATTCATATGTGTCGTTCTCAAAAGCCAATGTTTTCCCTTATGAATGGGTTAGGCCAAGTAATTACACTCGTATCCAACAGGTATTTGCCGAGCCCCGTGATTCAGTCGGTACCGTGCAGGACTTGAGAACAGGGGGTGTTGGTTCGATTCTCGGCTAGGCCAAATTCTTTCAGGGGATTGATGACAGTCATTGCGACAGGATTCATTCTTCTCTCACTGCTGATTTTTGTTTTGACGATGGTTATGTGGGAAAGCAGTCAGTGGTTTGAAATGTATATGTGCAGAGTACAGGTGAAAGAAACTCTTCTAAAACATGGATAGGTGCACTTGGTCCCGCGATATAACTGAAATAATGTTGAAAACGGCGTTAAAAGTAAAGACAAATCAAACCATTAAGCAACGGCTATTTATAACAACGATGGTATTGCTAAACGCTGGTGTGTCAATACAAAAAATATTCCTTTCAATATGCATTAAATATTGGCCAATTAAAAGAGAAAAATCACTGTCACGAGGTAAAACAAAACCTCATACTAAATTTGATTGGCTAAGTTGCGTGAGTAAAAAAAACGTTGAATACCCCACCTAAAATCCAATGGCACTCCATGTGTACGGTCCGAACACTCTTTTATTATATAATGGACGTAAAACCCCCGAAATTTGTAAATTTTTATAGCAATACGTTTTTAGAAAATCCCTGTGCATATGTGTTGATTCCCTTAGCCCTCTTGTCGCGTGATCGTTTTAGAGCATTTTTCCCCTCCATTCTTCATCAATCCACAACTTTGGTAAAACCTGTGAAATGTTTCCTTATTCTTTAAGCGTGCAATTCGAATCCTGTTCAGTGCTCTACACTAGGATTTGTTCGTCAAATCACCGAAGAAATTACAGATTATCTTTATTTTTTGCACTTCTTATTCTCACACGGAACAACTATTGTTTTTACGAGCTAAGGGTGACGTGAGTTTTCATTGAGTTCAAATTTTTATCAGAAGAAGGACCCTTTAACCCTTTACCAAACAACCCTGCTTTTTTTATTTTTATTTTTTCTTATAGGATCTAGTGGAAAATACTTCAAAGGCATTGTGGGAAAAGGAGAAAATGCTGGTAACCAGCATTTTCTCCTTTCCCCGCAGTGTTTTCTAAAGTTTTCTTCTTTAGGGTATATAAAACTCAAAATTGTGTGGTACAGAGTTTGATGAAGGCATAAATGATGCGCATCACGGATCGAATGAAGGATAATACAAATATTATGGAAAAAAGAACCGACTGCGTGAAAGAAGCAATCATTTTTTTTAAAAGATGTCTAAATAAGGCATCTACTAAAGGTACATCAAACACCTTATTTACTTGTGGGTGATTTTAATTCTTTAATTAAATGACGAAATTTTAGACCTGTCAAAACCCATTACATGTGTAGACTAAAAATGAATTCTGGTTCATATAATGGTTTTAGTCCACAAAAAGGATAGGAAACGTTGTGGGAAAAGAAGAAAATGCTGGTTACCAGCATTTTCTTCTTTTCCCACAATGTTTCCAAGAGAATTTTTTCGAGGGGAAGTTAAAACTCATCATTTGGGAGGTAAAGGATTATGATACATGTAACACCTGTCTTATCTTTAACCCCTTCTTTTAGTAAAAAAAAAACAGTAAAATAAAATGAACTCGTCCATTTACAAAGCCTATAAAGCTGCAAACTACGATTTCAGTGTGGCGAAATAATAAAATTTGTCTTTTAAATGAAAGAGAACATACTGGGGGGGGGGGGGGGGGAGAAAATTTTGGTTACCAGCATTTTCTCCTTTTCTCACTATGTTTTCAAAAGCTGTCTTTGTCCGGATCGGTAATACGTACGCGTTATTTTGTGGTTAAGGTTTAAACCGTCGAATAGATAGGATCTTAACCCTTCACCACACAGTGTCGACTTTTAACGACCCTAGGAAAGAAGCCTTTTGAAAAACGTTGTGGAAAAATGACAAAAATGCAGGCAACTAGAGTTTTATCCTTTTACAACAATGTTTTCTACCCTATTAAAGAAAAATTGCATCATTTTGGCCACAATGGAGTTGCTGTCTGCAAATGCTTTCAATTTGGACAAGGCTTAACTCAAGACGCTTTTTTTTTCAAGATCTTTACCAAATAACAATATCCGGGCTTGACCAAATTCAAAGCATTTGCAGTAAACAGATGAAATGTTGAGCGCTATTTTCTTGTAAAAGATGATTTCAGTGTTTGATAGGATTAAAAACATTGTGGAAAAAGGAGATAACCATTGTGACTTTCGAACCCCTTGAGTATTTTCTTACTAAATATTTCGATTCCTGGATAAATGAATTGACATCGAAATAGGGATTTGATATCAAATTCGAGCTAAATGTCAAATTTTGCATTTTATGAAGCCCATACCGAGAAACAAAGTTATCTCCCTTGGAATAACAAGCAATTGTAGTGTTGTAAAGTTCACAGTAGTTATCTACCTTGTACCAATATCCGCCATTCAATAAAACAGTAGACGAATAACATGAGTTTATTTATAACGAGTTTGATTATTGCTTTGACTGCAATAACATTCTATTTTGTGCAGAAAGCAAATGAACCAAATCTTCTACCGATTGTTGAAGGGTTTTTCCAACCAGAATTCATGCGGGTCGCGAATACCTTGAGGTATTATTATGTACATGTATCTTTCAAATCGTTCATTCGCCCCCTTCAAAGTTCGATCCACCTTGAACAGTATGATTGCTAGATACGATATCAAGTTATTGTTTTCTTCAATATTGAGAGCTTTAATCCCTTCAAAGTCATTCTAGATTAAAGGAAAAATTATCATTTTCTCCCTTTCTCGACAATGTTATTTAGCCTTGAAGAATCAAATATCACCATTTTACTTTTTAGGCACATTTGTTGCATGCAGATGTTTTCACTTTGGAGTAGTCCAGAGCTCCAGATAGAGGGAGTGATTTTGATTTCAAAAATGACAATATTAAATATTCTCAGCTAAACCCTATGCTGAGACGATTCTAATGAGTACCCACAACATAGGGTTTGGGAGAGATAAAATGGATTTGGATTACCATCGCTCCCTCTTATGTGCAGCTCTGGTAGTCTATAATTTTGTCATCTAATAAAAGGTTAAATCTTTCTTTTTCAGGCAGTACATGGAGAGTGGAAGAGAAAGAGGGGCATCTCTAGCTGTCTACCATGATGGAGAACTGATAATTGACATGTGGGCGGGATACGCTGACCCACTTAGCCTTACAAGATGGAGAAATGGTACCACCACTCTTGCATTTGATTGTTCAAATGCAGTTATGGCCATTTTGATTGCAAAAATGGTAGACAAGTAAAGTATTGTATTGTTTATCATAGGTCCTGATAAGATGGAGTGATGGCTTTTTAAATCCATCATTTCTCTTTGAAACCCTATGTTGTTGGTACTTATTAGAAACGTCTTGGCGAGACGATTCTAATGAGTACCCACAACATAGGGTTAAGAGGAGAATTTATAATATTTTGAAATCAAACTCTCTCCCTCTATCTGGAGCTCTGGTTCATATTCTGTGTCTGATTGGAAGTTGGGAGTTTCCTACCATATGTTTCTAGGGACAAATATATGCATGTATTTTGCACCAACTGCATGCTGGGATTTTTTAAGTTATTATATTTTGAAATCAACACTTTTACAGAAATACTTGTATCCAATACACCAGGGGTGTGGAATTCCTACGTCCGACTCGTCCGACTCGGGTAAATTTGACGTCGGACAAGACTTAGTGGCTTTTTGCAATCTACTCGTCCACGGACAAGTAGAAAACGAGGAGTAATTTGGAAGAAAAGATCATTATTAAATAACATTATCCTTGTGAAACAGATATATTCTCTCTACAAGAACAAGAGCATTTTTAAATTGAATTATGATAAACCACTCCCTGATATCCGGAATCAGAAAAAAGCCCGAATATTTGGCTGACTCTGACTTTATCCCCTACGCAGGCTTTTTTTACTCTGCTGCAGTGCGGCCGAAATGTTGTGGTTTCTTGGCTCCATTTGGTTTGTTTAATGGAGGCAACAATAACCGAATCGAGTTAGCCTATTTTTCTTTGCACATGATTACACCACACAAAGACTAGATGCGGTTGTCATTCAATCTGTATCATTCAAAATTAAATTCTTTTTTGTGGACTCGTTTGCAAGAACTTACAGTTGACAAAAGAGAAGTTGTCTCAAATTAATACCTTGGAACACATTCTTACTCGGTCGCAGTATTTGAAAGAAAACCAAACAAGCTGTATCCATGTAAAACATGTCAAGAACCGGGAAACATTACAAACAGTTTGTTAAAAGGGCTGTAGATGATAAAAGCCAGCGCAGCTATTTTACTTTTGGTGTGAAATTTCGGCATGAAATTCTTTGCAGATCGATCTGCAGGTAATCAACTATCCGCTTTTTGTGTTTAAATCTGAAGTGTTGGACATCGCCGATCTCCCGTTGGCTGAAAACTAGACCGTTATTATCACAGCGCATCATGCAAACTCTACATCTCCAGACACAATAACCAAGCCACAAATAATTATTCCCTTGTATCATTATGACGGCTGGTAAGCAGTTCTGCAGAAGTATTACATTCGGCACCCATGGGTGTATGACAGTAGCGTTAATAAGGGGCTGTAAGTGCAAACACTGAGATATTTGGCCATGGTTTAAGCAGCTATTGTGTAATTGTTGAATCTTTCTCAATTATTAAATTCTTGCACCTTTCTATTTACTGTACCTATGTACAGTGCCATTATTTTGTTAAACTGATATTCCTTGAAAGTCAGTCCGATTTTTCATAATCATCATTAAAAAAGCCAAACAAAGCAAATTCAAATAGTGAAAAGATCATAATTATCTACAAACTACATTCAATTAGGTCTTCGAACGCTATATAAAATTGTTTTGTTTTGGACAAGTAAGCTTCTCTGACGGACAAGTAGATTTTTTAGATTAACTTGTCCATGGACAAGTAGAAAATTTGAGTATTTCCACACCCCTGCAATACACTATACATTTATCATAGTTTAACTACAAGATATTGGATTACCTTGTCACCAAACAACAGAATTTTAGACTAGGCCAAATTGAAAGCATTTGTTGACGACAAGGGTAACTGTGACTCAAAACATTGGAATTTGTTTTGGGAAGGGTTACCAGCTTTTTTTCTGTTCGCACCATGCATTGTTCCCACTGGCTTTTTATTTGAAAGCTACACTTACCCCTGCGCTGTAAATCTGGAAGTAAGTCGTAAAACTGGCTGCTTGAATAAGGAGAGAAATATCATACCTGTATCTGTACAAGATAGCTATAAAACAGCAAGGCAGGTTAATGTCAAATATCTGGTATAGATATGTAGTTAAGTTTAAACATGTTTATTTTATATCAATTGAGAAACAAATTCATACAAATTATACTAATTTCTAATGATTCTGGTTTCTGAAAACTACAGCAGCACTCGTGGGGAGTATGTTGGCCATGGAACAATCCCGAAGTTGACATCCACTCTCTGGATGGAACTCAGAACCTTATGTCACAGCCACACATGTTGTTATATGTATGTACTCAAATCCAGGTCTGTATTTTTCAGAGGGCTACTTAATTACACCAAACCAATAGCAGAATACTGGCCTGAATTTGGAGGAAACAGAAAAGAAGAAATTACTTTAGAGCAGGTTTTATCACATCAGGTAACGTAAAATGATAAGTTTTGTTCAAGTAGAACCAGTAGATATTTGTATTTGATCCATTCCCTGTGAAAATGGGCTTAATGCATCCGTAAAAAGTTTTGAACCATGTCAGCCTGTGAGCTCCGCGGAAGCTGACATGGCTCAAAACGTTTTGCAGTTTTTAGCTGTTCTACTTGTCAAAGGTTATTTTTCCTCCAAATATAGTTAATTGCTACATAAAATGGATTTTGTGGATACATGATCATGTTATAACTTGCTTGGTATTATATATCACAGAGATGCATTAAGCTCCCCTTTGCCAGAGCATGGCTCATTTTGATTTTCCTAAAATCACAACACCCTTTACCAATCAGTCCTGCAAATAATGACGCTTTGGAAGACAATTTTTTGAAACAGTGTGGGAAAAGGAGAAAATTTGTTTACCAGCGTTTTTGTCTTTTTCCACAGTGCTTTCAAAGGCCTGTTTTCCTTGCACTTGTTAAAACAAGGGATTATTTGTTATGGTTTATTTCATTCAGGCAGGTATACCATATTTGTTGGAGGCCATTTCCCTAAGAGATTTACAAAGTGACCCCAGAAAAGTTGAACAGTTGTTGGTAAACCAAATACCTGTTTGGAAACCTGGTGAGATGCTTTCTTTTCCCTCTCTACTAGATACAGTAACATCTCAACATTTAGGATATTAAAGGCCAAGTAAAGTAACATCTCAACATTAAGGGGGATTAAAGGCCAAGTGAAGTAACATCTCAACATTTAGGGGGATTAAAGGCCAAGTGAAATAACGCCTCAACATTTAGGAGGATTAAAGGCCAAGTGAAGTAACGTCTCAACATTTAGGGGGATTAAAGGCCAAGTGAAGTAACGTCTCAACATTTAGGGGGATTAAAGGCCAAGTGAAGTAACGTCTCAACATTTAGGGGGATTAAAGGCCAAGTGAAGTAACGCCTCAACATTTAGGGGGATTAAAGGCCAAGTGAAGTAACATCTCAACAATTAGGGGGATTAAAGGCCAAGTAAAGTAACATCTCAACATTTAATAGGATTAAAGGCCAAGTAAAGTAACATCTCAACATTTAGGAGGATTAAAGGCCAAGTAAAGTAACATCTCAACATTTAGGAGGATTAAAGGCCAAGTAAAGTAACATCTCAACATTTAGGAGGATTAAAGGCCAAAATATCAAAGCAGGCATCATGATTTTATCTTAATTTAACTCTTTTCCACACCAGAAAATTTTAGACTGGTCCAAATTGAAAGCATTTGCAGACGACAAAACAAAGGTGACTAAAAAATAGAAATTTTTTCTGGGAAGGGTAGAAAACACTGTGGGAAAAGGAGAAAATGCTGGTTACCTGCATTTTCTCCTTTTCCCATAGTGATTTCAAAAGGCTTCTTTCTCAGGGGCGTCAAATGTAGGGATTGTGTGTTAATGGGTTAAATCACACCTTTTAAAAGTATGGAAAAATATTGTGGAGATGACACTCTGTTTTTGTGTGGTCGGGTCATATGTTAGTCGCTTGCAGATAAAAGAATTTTAAAATAACCCTAAAAAAGGAATCATTTGAATTGAGGATTCAAAACCAAATGGTTTAGCCAATCAGCAGTTGTGTTACTTTCCAATTTGAAAAATCCTGGAGCATAAGATTAACCCCTTTCCACACAATCTCGTGTTTTAACGACCCTAAAGGACATGTCCTTTCAAAACATTGCTGGAAAAGGAGAAAATGCTTGGTAAAGGGTTATGAGGCTTCTTAACTCTTTACCACATGATAAATTTTTAGTCTCGTCCAAATTGAAAGCAGTTGCAGAGGACAAAATAAAAGTGACTGAAAAATCGAAATTTGATTTGGGAAGGGTAGAAAACATTGTGGAAATAGGAGAAAATGCTGGTTACCAGCATTTTCTCCTTTTCCCACAATGTTTTCTAAAGGCTTCTTTCTCAGGGTCATCAAAAGTAGGGATTGTGTGGGAATGGGTTAAGAAACCAAAATTGTAATTGATGTACTTTGATTGTACAGGTTCGCAACTGGGCTACCATCGTCACACATATGGACTGTACTTAGACAAACTTTTAGAGAAGATTGACCTAGCAAAACGAGACACAGCAAAGATTTTTGAAGAGGAAATAGCTTTGAAATATGGTGAGAAAGACATGCCAAGGTTCAGTTAACTCTTTACCAAACAACAAAATTTTAGACAGGTTCAAATTAAAAACACTTGCAGATGACAGAATAAAGGTGACTGAAAATTTGAAATTTGATCTGGGAAGGGTAGAAAAGACTCTGGGAAATGGAGAAAATACTGGTTACCGGCATTTTCTCTTTTTCCTACAGTGTTTTCAAAATACTTCTTTCTCGGGGGTGTCAAAAGTAGAGATTGTGTGGTAATTGGTTAAAGTGCTATATTCTTATCCTTAAATCTTTCATAAATTATGGTTTGGTACACAAGTGGAGTTACAATAGTATTAATCTTAATAAGGTCTAACCAGATGGAGTTGCTTGTGTAAAGAGGTGTCTGTTGAGAGATCAAAGGCAGAATCTGATGTGATCCTCTTTACACAATGAAACTCACCAACCATTCTTGAGAATGTTCTTAGTCCTGTTCTTCAAGATTTTCTAAATTTGAAAGTAACATAAATTTTGATTGGATAAATCAGCCAATCATCAGAAGTTGTGTTACTTATTTTTATAGAAATTTCTGGAGAAAAAGATAAAAGATAAAAAAAAAAATGCTGTATTCTATCATTTATTGTATTATTGCTCTTTATTACTGAAAAACATCAGAACATGGATGAAATAAAAAAAAAAGAAAAAAAATAGTCAGAGAGCCACATTTTTTTTGGATTTGAGGGAAAGAGATAAATATCAATACATGAAAAATCTACACGGACAGCATATTCTGGTCTGTGGTTGTTTCTTGTCTGAAATGTCTGATGAGTTTATATGCTGCTCTTATGGTCAGGGTTAATTGCAACTTTTTGATACTCACATCTCTTTGATGGCATAGTATACTTTAAATAAGTCAGCTGAAAATGGAAAAAAAAACATCTTTCATTGCAGGTATAGACTTTTCCTTCAAAGTGAAAAAAGCAAAGTTTTATAAAACAGCTAGACTTGGACCTGTTTCCATGACAACCAGACTGGTTCAGATGTTAACATCACCACTCTATCTGAAACAGAGCTTTTTTTCCTGGTTTGATACGCAGTCTACATTCAGTAAGACTATGAATGTTGTAAAGGAATTTTCTGAAGTAAATGATCTTATTTTTTATATAATACAATAGTATGATTAATTTATTTTCATCCAATAAAATCTTCTCTGACAGTGTTTAAGCCGGTGACCTAGTTTTGATGAAAAATTTTAGTGTATTATCTCCTTTTGGGACCTCCTTCTTTTTAATTCTTTAGCAAATGACAAAATTTTAGACTGGTCCAAATTGAGTGCACTTGCAGATGACAATATAATCTTGACTCAAAAATTGGAAATTTGTTTCCAGCAGGGTAGAAAACATTGTGGGAAAAGGAGAAAATTACGGTTACCAGCATTTTCTCCTTTTCCACATTCGTTTCAAAAGGGCTCCTATCTCAGGGTTGTTAAAAGTGGGGACTGTCTAGTAAAGGCTAGAGGAAGTATGTGCCTAGAATTCTATTCCTTCTCCAATTCCAGGAAAAAATCATTATTATTCCTGTAGCCTAATTGCATAAAAAGATTCTAAAATGTATGAGAAATATTCAAATATGAATGTATCTGAGAGCATACAAATACCACCTTGGTAGATTGATTTCAAGGAAACCTCCCTTGTTTTCAGTGTAACATATCCATTACAGATTTTCTTATCTTATACATGTTTGATATCACATTTGTGTGACATCATTTGTGATGTCATTTTGTACGTAATAGCCTAGTCGAAATCGAAAGCATTTGCAGACAACAAAATAAAAGTGACTGATGTTACGAGTCAGGCGTAACTAGAAAGAAGAAGCCAGCAACAAACGATAACAATTAACAGAATTTATTAACAAAAATATCAAATAAACAGTGACAATATTACAATAGTACAAAACAATACCTTAGACGTTAAATTCAGAAGACAAACTATTCCAGTCTTAATTCCAATCTGATCCTGATCCAAACTGAATGTAATCCAAGCACACAAAGTAATCCTTACTTTAGTCTAGTCTGATCCAAATCCAAACTGAATGTAATCCAGGCACTAATTATGACACAAACACAAGATAATCCCCACTGTAGTCTGGCAATCATGTATTAACTAGTGAACCTGAGATGTAAAAAGCTTTTCCTTTTATAATAACAGGGAAACTTCCAGAAAATTCATGTTAAAATCAGTTGCATAATTCTTAGTAATCAAATTGTATAAAGGCCTGGAAACTTCCAGCACAATATTCCACAAGAGATAATCCAGTTCTAAAAATAGCAACAGGGGAAAACCATTCAAAAATAGATACACAAAGCTAATAATAACTGGGCATGTACATAACACTTCCCCCCTTGAAAAGAAAAAGAAAGGTTTATGAAATAAATCTTTCTTTTTTGCAATATTATTTATATACACATATATGACACTTTAACTGAAGTATTACAGAGGAAATAACAAACTCAAATATTAATTTATTTCAAACTAATGAAAATAGTCAAGGTAATGAAATTACAATTTAAAAGAAAAAACAGTTTAAACTTGATTTAGGGAAAAATGACTATTGGAATTTCAAACTCTTGAAAGAGCATCTGGTATAATGTTATCTTTCCCTTTTATGTGTCTTATGTCAAGATTAAACTCTTGAAGCAATAAACTCCACCTCAGTAATCTTTGATTCATGCATAACCTGTTGGAATATACCAGACATAAAATTTGACCCTTGATCAGACTGAACTGATTTTGGAAGACCAACAAATGTGAAAAATTTTATAAGAGCTTTGACTATTGACTTTGTTTTGATGTTCCTTAAAGGAATAGCTTCAGGAAAACGTGTAGAAGTACACATAATTGTTAAGAGATACTCATTCCCTGACTTGGTTCGAGGTAAAGGACCAACACAATCTATAAGTATCCTACTGAAAGGTTCATCAAAAGCAGGAATAGGTTGTAATTGAGCTTTGGGAATGGTTTGGTTGGGTTTACCTACCATTTGACATGTATGGCAAGTTTTACAATATTTAGAGACATCTGATTTGAGACCAGGCCAATAAAAATGAGTAATAATTTTGTGATAGGTCTTGTTTATACCTAGATGACCTGACATAGGACTTTCATGGGCTATACTTAGTATTTCATGACGATATGACTTTGGAACCATAATTTGGTGGTAAACAGCCCATTCATCATCAGCTGGGACATCAAATGGTCGCCATTTTCTCATAAGAATCCCATTCTTTATATAGTAACACATTGGGACCTGTGAAATTTCATCTTCAGGTAAAGCCCTAAAAATTAATTTTGAAATCTCAGGATCAGTCTGCTGTTCCTGGATAAGCTGTGACTTTGACAGCGTGTCATGACCTTGGTCAATAGACCGTGGTGGTGAATGACAAGACATTGACGAGTCTGTCTGAGTATCAGACAAACTGGGATCAAGAGACTTTTTAATCTCATTATTAAAATATTGACCGATAAAAGTATCTGTCAAGTCAATGTCAGAGTTTGAGTTTTTCAAAATGGCCTTTTTAGCCATAGCTCGGGTAACTGCACAAGAAGGATACAAGTCAGGAATTTCCTGCTCGATAGGGTCATCTGTTTGACCTATATTTGGTGTGTCAGTTACAAGTGGATTAACCACAACCTTATCTCCAGCTAAGTCATTGCCTAGCAGTAAATGGACACCTTTAAATGGTAAGGAAGGTTTAATACCAATAACCACAGGCCCAGTAACCAAATCTGATGACAAATTAACATGATGGAGAGGGATATTAACAGTTCCACACTCTACACCCTGAATAAGGACACTAGTACCGGAAGAAGTCTTCTCAGAAAAAGGCAGTATATCTGCTAAAATAAGAGATTGAGAAGCTCCTGTGTCTCTTAAAATTTTAATAGGGGTAGGTGGGCAATTATCACCTGAAAGTGATACAAAACCATTCAACATAAATGGTTCAAAAATCTCCATAGTAGAATCAGACTTGGGTTTTGTGACTATGTCAATTGTATTGGTTTTGATAGAAGACTGTGGCCTTGGCCTAAGAGTGGTGAGCCCTGTTGGTTTGGCTTCATCACTTTCTAACTTCCTTTTTAATTTCAAACATTCAGAAACAAGGTGACCAGGTTTCTTACAATAGTTACAAGTGGGTCGAGATAAGGGATATTGACTTTTGGTTTCACTAGTAGAATTGGGTTTGGGTGTATTGGATTGACTGGGCACGCCAGATGAATTACCAGACGTATATTTATTTTGGGGATGTGAGGAAGTAGGTTTTGCTTTAGCAATAAAAGAAACTTTATGTGTAAGATAGTAATTATCAGCCAGACGAGCTGCTTCTTCTAAAGTTTCAACTTGTCTTTCGTCTAAGAATGTCTTAACATCAAATTGAATACAACGTTTGAATTCTTCAACTAACATAAGTTGTCTGAGTTTATCAAAATTTTGGTCTATTTTCTTAGAACAGCACCATCTATCAAATAACTGTTCTTTGTTTCTAGCAAATTCAACATGAGTCTGGTTAGAATCTTTTTTACAATTTCTAAATTTTTGTCTATATGCTTCTGGGACCATCTCATAACCTTTGAGAATAAGTTCTTTAACAGTCTCATAATGATGACATTGTTCAACACCTAGTTGTGTATAAATTTCACGAGCTTTGCCTATCAAAACACTTTGCAGAAGCAAAGTCCAGTGCTCTCTTGGCCAATTTAAGTTTTCTGCAACTTTTTCAAAGTGTAGGAAGTATTTATCAACTTCTTTTTCTTGAAATGGAGGAACAAGCCTAATATGTTTTGTAACATCGAAATTGTATTCAATCTTTTGCTTGGGCTGATTTGCTCTTTCTTGCATTTCTATTTCCCTCATTCTTAATTGAAATTCTCTCTCCTTCTCTCTCTCTTCCCTTTCCCTTTCTTCTCTCTCCCTTTCTCTTTCCCTTTCTCTTTCTTCTCTCTCCCTTTCTCTTTCTCTTTCCTTCTCTCTCTCTACTCTTTCTTCTCTCTGTCTTTCCCTTTCTCTTTCTTCTCTTTCCCTTTCTCTTTCTATTTCTAACTGTCTGATCTGAAGTTTTAATTCAAGTTCTTTCGAACTTGAAACTGACTGAACGTCAACTATCAGGGAAAGAGCATTTTCATTGAAAATCTCCTCATCAACAAAATATTGTACCAAAATGTTCTTAATTTCATGTTTACGCATTGAAGATTTTATTTCAGACAATTTAAAGTGCTTCGCAAGATTAAGCAAATCAGTCTTTTTACCCAAATTCAATAACTCCACAGACGGTTCAGCCGTAAATTTATCTAAGTCAAAAGACATGTTTGTTTGTTGCTGGATTCAAGTACAAAATTGTATTATAATTACTGATTAGTAAACGAATGCGTTAGTCTATTTTCCAATCGATGGATAGTCCAAAATGGAAAACAAATACGTTAGTCTATTTTCCAATCCCGGACGAGCCCCCAATTTCTGTTACGAGTCAGGCGTAACTAGAAAGAAGAAGCCAGCAACAAACGATAACAATTAACAGAATTTATTAACAAAAATATCAAATAAACAGTGACAATATTACAATAGTACAAAACAATACCTTAGACGTTAAATTCAGAAGACAAACTATTCCAGTCTTAATTCCAATCTGATCCTGATCCAAACTGAATGTAATCCAAGCACACAAAGTAATCCTTACTTTAGTCTAGTCTGATCCAAATCCAAACTGAATGTAATCCAGGCACTAATTATGACACAAACACAAGATAATCCCCACTGTAGTCTGGCAATCATGTATTAACTAGTGAACCTGAGATGTAAAAAGCTTTTCCTTTTATAATAACAGGGAAACTTCCAGAAAATTCATGTTAAAATCAGTTGCATAATTCTTAGTAATCAAATTGTATAAAGGCCTGGAAACTTCCAGCACAATATTCCACAAGAGATAATCCAGTTCTAAAAATAGCAACAGGGGAAAACCATTCAAAAATAGATACACAAAGCTAATAATAACTGGGCATGTACATAACACTGAATAAAAGTGACAAAATAAAAGTGACTTAACCCTTTACCAAACGACAATATTTTAGACTGGTCCAAATTGAAAACATTTGCAGACGACAAAATTAAAGTGACTGAAAATTTGAAATTTGTTTTCTGAAAGGTAGAAAACAATGTGGGAAAAGGGGAAAATGCTGGTCCAAAATTAGGGGATTGTGTGGTAATGGGTTAAATAAAGTGAAGTGAAAGTGAAGTGACAAAATATATAAAAGTGGCTGCAAGATTGAATTTGTTTTGTAAAGGGTAGAAAGCATTGTGGGAAAAGGAGAAAATGCTGGTTACCAGCATTTTCTCCTTTTCCCACAATGTTTTCTAAAGACTTCTTTTTCAGGGCGGTCAAAAGTAGGGATTGTGTGGTAATGGGTTCAACTTTTTTGCTACTCATTTCACAAAGCAACCACAACTGAATGCTGGCAATAACATGTTGTGCTCTTGTACTTTTCAACAGCCTTTCACAGAACTGAATAATCCAGAACTAAGGGAGATAGCCCTGCCATCTTTTTCTGGTACTGGCGCAGCCAGGGGTCTAGCTAAACTATTCAGGTCAGTCACTGTGATCTTGTAAAGTTTCATCTCTTGCATCTTTACCTGTAAATCACATTTACAATTTTAGTAGCCTCTTCAACAAAAGTAGAGCAAGATAACACTACACAAAAGGTGCAGTCTGATCTTTGATCTACACTCTTGGCTTTGCTTACACATTGTAGACAAGAACATATTGCATATATTGCTATTTTTAAGAGTAATTTTACTGAAAAATAATGTTAGATGTATTCATTGCTCTAATGGATAACCCTTAACCCTTTATCAAAAATCCCTTGTTTTCATGACCCTGGGAAATAAGGATTTTGAAAACATTTAGGGGGAAAAGAGAAAATGCTGGAAACCAGCAGTTTCTCCTTTTTCCACAATGTTTTCTACCCTATCAGAGAGCTTAAGCTCATTTGCACAGTTTTGAATCTGACGTTTGCAGATGTTTCTAAAATACAAAGGACCCAAAATTTAACATTTGTGAAAGCGTTAACTCTTTACCAAATGACAAAATTTTAGACTGAAAACACTTGCAGATGACAAGTTAAATGTAAATCAAAATAATAGAAATTTATCTGCAACAGGGTAGAAAACATTTTGGGAAAAGGAGAAAATGCATGCTGGTTACCAGCATTTCCTCCTTTTCCCACAATTTTTTCAAAAGGCTTCTATATCAGGGTCATAAAAACCAGGGATCTTTTGGTGAAGGGTTAAAGTGCCCATCAGAACTATTTTGCCTTTGTGACCAGCATCAAGATCAAGATCGAGCTGAACAAAACATGCAGTCTGATCAGTTTGGTCTGCATTCTTCTGTTTGCTTAGACATTCCAGCCAGGCCAAACCTTGAATTACGCTTATTTTGGCCTTCTTTATGTACTGGATGCTTTAACTTTTTACCAAACACCAAATATTTTGACTGAACCAAATTGGAATGTCTTTAATAAGGTAGAAAACAATGTGGGAAAAGGAGGAAATGCTGGTTACCAGCATTTTCTCCTTTTCCCACAATGTTTTCAAAAGCCTTCCCTTTCAGGTTCATTTAAAGTCAGTATTGTGTGGTAAAGAGTTAAGAAAAACAACATTTATCTCTTTTCCACACAACAATTTTAGACCAGTCCATATTGAAAGCATTTGTAGATGACAAATAAATGTCTGATAAAACTGAAATATGGTTTAGAAGGGTAAAAAGTATTGTTAGAAAAAGGACAAAATACTTGTGACCATCAGTTTCTCCTTTTTTCACAATATTTTCTTAAGGCTTTTTTTTCTCAGGCTTGTTAAAAGTTGGGATTATGTGGGAAAGAGAGAAGCAAGCAGCTCTTTTGGTTAAAGCTCAGGGTTGTTTTAGTCGTCTTTGTGAAACTTCAAGTATTATCTATCTTAATACCTCCTACAATGTAGTGGATGGGGTATACTGGAATCGCCATGGCTATCTGTCTGTCTGTCCATCTGTCTGTCCATAGACACAGATTTGTCCTACAGTTTTTCACATACTGACGTCAAATTTACCCACAAGGTTCTATATAATTATAATGAAGTTGTGCATGAGCAATTTTCATGACCCTGCTGCGATTTGTTAAGGAATTATCTCCCCGTGAACTTTTTTTCAACTCTTACTTTTGTGCTAAACCATACTGTATTCTGTGACAAAGACCTGTTTTTGTGACAAGAACCTGGTGGGGGAGTATAATCACATTTAGTGATAGCTCTAGTTTTTGTTGCAGTTTGCTTGTTTCAAACCAGAATTCTAAGGGGCAGCAACTTTTGTCACAAGGTACTCTAGAGATGCTGACAGAGAACGTGACATCAGATACATGCAGTATCACTGGACAACCTCTGACCTTTAGCAGAGGCATGCAAATATTTAGAAATCCATTTGTGAGTATTTATTGATAAATTCTATTATTCTACAGTATTTTGACTGTATTGCTTTAACTTATTATCACATGATCCCGACTTTTAACAACCCTGAAAAGAAGCCTTCTGAAAACATTGTGGGAAAAGGAGAAAATGCTGGTAACCAGCATTTTCTCCTTTTACCACAATGTTTTCTACTCTTCTAAAGTCAAGTTTCAATTTTTGATTCACATTTATGATGTTGTCTGCAAATGCTTTCAGTTTGGACAAGTCTAAATTTTTTTGGTATGGTAAAGAGTCAAACAATTTTAAACTTTTTACCAAACAATAAAATCTTAGACTTATATAAATTGAAAGTACATGTAGTTGTAGATGAGAAATCAAAATGTGACTTAAATGATGATAATTGTCTTTTAAGATGTAAAAACATTGCTGCAAAAAGGATAGAATGCTGGTTAAAATGCAGGCATGCAAATATTTAGACGGGAGATCAGTCCTTTGTGCATGGTTTTGTCCTTATTCAAATATATATCTCTTTGGATCAGTGGTTATGGTATTGATCTATTAACCCTCGAAAAACAAGGATATTTGCCCGTCATGGGTTTGAACCCCGCCAGAGACACTTTGTCTTTCAGCCATGCATGTGTTGCGAACTTTCATGGTCTTAACTCCTTACCACACAAGAAAAATTTAGACTGGTCCAAAATTAAAGCATTTGCAGATGACAAAATAAAGGTAACTGAAAAATTGAAATTTGGTTTGGGAAGGGTAGAAAACACTTTGGAAAAAGGAGAAAATGCTGGTTACCAGCATTTTCTCCTTTTCCCACAGTGTTTTCAAAAGGCTTGTTTCTCAGGATCGTTAAAAGTCGGGATTGTGTGGCACCTAAAGAGTTAAGAAAATCCATTTGTAAGAATTTGTTTTAAACCTTTTTAGACTGTTTTGACCTAAATGATTTGTAACTTTTTCACCTACCAACAAAACCTTAGTCTTATCCAAACTGAATGCATTTGCAAACAATAAATCCACTTAATCCAGTGTCACTAATGTTCTCGAAATCCTCTTCTGTAAGGAGTGCACACGTGTATGTACATATATACTATGTGGAGATGTGTATGTAGGCATGTGCATGCATATGTTTACATGTGCGTGTATGTTTATTTGTGCACATGTGCGAATGAATAAACGTATGCATGCATATTTAGATATTAGTATGTTTAGACAACACGGAATCACGTGACAATTGTTATCATTTTTCTTTTTGCATTGGGCTAAGACGATGTATATAATGTACAAGTCTGAATAAAATTATGTTCTGTTCTGTTCTGATCATCAAAATTTTGGATTGTTCGGGAAAGGGTTAAGCCTTTAACACACATTCCCGACCTTTAACAACCAAGATATAAGCCTTTAAAAAACATTGTGGGAAAAGGAGAAAATGCTGGTTACAAGCATTTTCTCCTTTTTCCACAATATTTTCTACCTTATTGAAGTCAGAAATCATGATATTAGAGAGTTTTAATTTGATGCCTATAGATGCTTTGAATCCGGTCTAGCCCAAAAATTTGTCATTTTGTAGAGTTAAGGAAAAGATTATGGTATATGATTTCAGTATACAGTTATAAACATACATACATGTATATTTGACAGGGTGACACAGTTTTTGGACATGCAGGGGAAGGAGGTCAGATGGTCCTAGCTGACCCTACAAATAGACTGGCCATGGCTTATTTAACAAATTACTTGTCAGTTTACAGAAATGGGGATGATCCACGGTTTATAGAAGTGCAGAGACACTTGTACAACAATTTGGAGCAGTTCATTCATAGAAAGGCTGTCAGTGGGGGTTGACTTGAATTGTTTTGAGTGTAGATTTATTCTATTGTAAACTCTTTACAGCACAATGACAACTTTTGATGACCCTGAGGTAGAAGCCTTTTGAAAACATTGTGGGAAAAGGAGAAAATGCTGTTAACCAGCATTTTCTCCTTTTCCCATAATGTTTTCTACCCTTCCCAAATCAAATTTCAATTTTTCGGTCACAATGATTTTTGTCAGCTGCAAATGCTTTCAGTTTGGACCAATCTTTAAATTTGCCGTTTGCTAAAGACTTAACACTTTACCAGCTTTACAAGATGACAAAATTTACAGACTGCAAATGGTATAACAAGTAAAAAATTGAAATTTGTTTTTGGAACGGTAGAAAAAGTTGTGGGAAAAAGAGATCATAACCATTTTCTCCTTTTCCCACAATGTTTTCAAAAGCCTTCTGCTTTAGGATCTGTAGCCAAGATCCAGTAGCCAAGTCTGTAGGGTACAGGACTCAAAAACAGGGGATCGCTGGTTTGATCCCCAGCTTTGTCAATTTCTCCCCAAGGATTGATGATAGTCACTGCAACAGGATTTACTCGTCTCTCACCCCTGATCAATGTTTCGCCTATGGTTATGTGGGAAAGCAGCCATTGGCTTGGAAAGAATTATTTGCGGAGCACTGGAAAAAGATACTCCAGGAAAGCATGGCGGGGTGTACTGATATAACTGAAATAATGTTGAAAATGATGTTAAACACCATACAATCCCTAGTTTTTACAACCTTGAGATAGAAGCCCTTTGAAAACATCATGTGAAAAGGAGAAAATGCTGGTAACCAGCGTTTTCTCCTTTTCCCACAATGTTTTCTACCCTGCTGGATACTAATTTCAATTTTTGAGTTACGTATATTTTGTTTTCTGAGGGTGTGTTCAATTTTGACCAGTTTAAATTTTTGTTTTTTGGTAAAGGGTTAGATGCCATACAATCAATCTGGGTTGGTAAAATATTGACTTGTAGGGTAAAAGGTTACCATGCAAGGATTATTTAGAAAGGGGTTTACCCTTTACCAAAGACAAATTTTGGAATTTGAAAGCATCTGAAGACAGGAAAAGGAATATAGCATAAAAATGTTGAAGTTAGAGGGCAGGAACCTTTGTTGGAAAGGTTGAAAATGCCAGTTACCAGCATTTTCTCCTTTTCTCACAATACTTTTTAGGCTTAATCCCTCAGGGTTGTTAAAATTTAGGATTATGTATTGAAGGGTTGTAATTGTTTGCAGTAAGCTTCCAATTTGGTATTTAGTGAGAGAGAGGATATTCCAATTACAATGGCTTGAATTCCAGTCCTTAAGCCGAGCTTCAGAACCTCAGTCGGTAGCATACAGGACTTAAGCAAGGAGTCGTGATTTTGATGCCTGGCTCAGCCAATTTCTTTCCGAGGATTGATGATAGTCATTGTGACAGGATTCAGTCCTCTCCCATCACTGACCATTGTTTCGATGGTTATGTGGGAAAGCAGTCAGTGGTTTGGAAAGAAAACTGTGTAGAGTATTGGTAAGAGAGACTCCAGAAAGGCACTACTTTTATCAATATTCTCAAGCCACTACCTATTTTACCTTAAAACCATTGTCAAAATAATGATCAGTATTGGAATAAGACACTTGTTACAGCTCTGCCAATTCCGTACCTATATCTAACCTGGTCTCTATAACGGTTGTTTCCATTGGATCGTGTGTTCTTATACATGGTGGAGCCACTGTGAGTCATTTAGCATAAACAACCTCTGTGAAGTTACATTAATCTGTCTGTTGGTGAAAACTTCAATCACAATTGATTATCCATGTTAAAAAATGAATGTACAAACTGTTTGTCAACTGAAATATAGTTAGAAAAATTTCGATAGAAAATTGAGAGTAAAGTTTTCTTTTTTACAAGGAGCCCTACAATTTTCAGAAGGGTTGACTGGCATATTTCCGGCAATGAAGTTTACCATGTAGGTAAGTATCAAGCTACCAGATACAGCCAAGGTATGCCCAATGGGGATAGGAATGAATCTGTTGCAATCAATATAAAAAATCTCAAGCCACTGGTTGCATTCCACTATCACTGTGAAAATAATGATGATTGGTTAGAGAGAAATAAATCCTGTCACAATGACTATCATCAATCCTCAAAGAAAAAAAATGATTGAGTTGGGGATTTGAACCAGCAACCAAGTTTGAAGTGTTGTATGTTAAGTTGGTCGGACCTAGCTAAGATAAGTTCCGTATTGAGAACAAAATATGTAACACAAGTATTTTCAATAATAATCAATTTATTCCTTGCACCATAAACACAGATAGTTTTCTGTCTTTAAAAAAAAACTTTACATCATATACAAGTCATTTAACTCTCACCAAGCAAGAAAGTTTTAGACTGGTCCAATTTGAAAGCATTTGCAGACAACAAAATAAATGTGACTAAGAATTGAAATTTGTTTTGGGAAGGGTAGAAAACATTGTGGGAAAAGGTGAAAATGCTGGTTACCAGCATTTCCTCCTTTTCTTACAATGTTTTCAAAAGGCTTCTTTTTCAAGGTCGTTAAAAGTCGGGATTGTGTGATAAAGAGTTAAAACTTTGGATGCCACTTGACTCCCATCGAAAACATTAACACTTTATTGGATGACTAAAGTTGAAAGCTTTGCTAAGATGATGGCACATGTCTTATTAAGTAGTTGAAAACACTGTGGGAAAAGGAGAAAATGCTGAACTTTGATTTCTCTACTTTCCTTTACTGCTTACAAGACAACAAAATTTAGGTATAATGCATTGAGGAGATATATTAAACATCCTTTTGTCAGAAATCCACTCGTATTTTTCCCTTTTAACTTGTATACATCTACATTGACACACTTTTTCTTTTTCTCTTAATTTCTTGCCCCCTTCTTCAGGGCTTCCTCTATTCTTTCACAAATTCCTACGTCAGCTTTTTTCCCTTTCCTTGTGTCAATCAAAGAAGTTTTCCTTTTCCTTTCTAAAATAATAATTGTTCCTTTTCTCTCATTTTCTTCCTTTCTTCTTTTTCTGTTGCTTTCCACCTTGTTGCTGTGAATGACTCTGTGAACTGCTACCACCGTGTTGCCTAGTCTTTAATTTTGGAATTGTTTCAGCGATATAATGAAAAATGGCTTGACCTACAGCGAGAAATAAATTAAGAGAGCACACGATGTTTTTCTAAGATTGGCCCAATGACTTAACTTTTAGACCTGAAGTGACCAAATTTTAAACTTGTTTGACATGTTATGAAGACAAACATTCTGACCAGGTTTTATGCATATCAAACTCAAAATAAGGCCTCTAGAGTGCACACAAGTTTTTTTTTTAACCCTTTACCACACAATCCCTACTTTTAACAACCCTGAGAAAGAAGCCTTCTAAGAACATTGAGGGAAATGGAGAAATGCTGGTACCAGCATTTCCTCCTTTTCTCACAATGTTTTCTACTTTATCAAAGACAGGTGTTTTTACATGAGCTACATTTAATTTGTCATCTGCAAATGTTTTTGATTTGAACAAGGTTGCATTATCTCCTGCTAGATGGCATTCTATAAATACACATCTATCTAATTTGGGCATCCTGGGTACAGAGCCATACTACTTTTCTACATGACAACTGTTACTCTGAATTTCAAACTTAAATAAACTTTTACTCAATAAAATGCTACCTGGTGCCATTCATTCAGCTATGATCAGCAGTTAAGAGAAATGTGGAACTAAAACTGGCCTAATTTTCCTCAAACATCTTGATAAAAGATGTTTTCTCCACTGCTACTTTATAGCGTGTGTTGCTACAATTCCCCAAATATTGAGGAGTGGGGGGGGTTAGTGCTGCCTCATATAAGACAAGTTGAATCTTCGAAGAATATAACATGCGCAGACAACGAAAAGGTTATTGTGCAGTAAAGAAGTTAAACTTACGAGTTTGATACTGTTCGTACAACGGCTGACCATCCTCTGTCTTTAACTGTATCCGGATACGTCCACGGTATTTGAGATCTTTGTGCTCTAGCTCTCTACAATATGTTTTGTTCTGAAACATAAAAGAAACAACAACTTTTTTGCTTTATTTTGGAGTTTCAAACAGAGATAATATCACAGTGGCCAGTGCACCTATGTATTGTGTTTCCTAGATTTCTCAAACCACTCTTGACACAACTTTCTTTCCAAGCCATTGGCTTTTCTCACATACATCAGAGCTGACAGAAAAATGGCCAAAAAAACCCCCACTTTTCCTAAATTGTTTAACTCTTTACCGCACGAGAAAATTTTAGACGGGTCCAAATTGAAAGCATTTGCAGACAACAAAATAAAGGTGATTGAAAAAATTGAAATTTGTTCTGGGAAGGGTAGAAAACACTGTGGAAAAGGAATGGTTACCAGCATTTTTTCCTTTTCCCACAGTATTTTCAAAAAGCTTCTCTTTCAGGGGCATCAAAATTAGGGATTGTTTGGTAATGGGTTAAACCTAAAGAAAGAGAAATTCCATCATATGAGTGATCGTGAAATTTGTGTCTGCTATAGCTTTGAATTTGGACAAGTCTACATTTTGCTTGTGTGGGAAAGAGTGAAATTCTATTTACAACAGAAATTTTATCCAAGGGCAGAAAACATTGTGGGTATAGGAGAAAATGCTGGTGACCAGCATTTTCTTCTTTTCCCACAATGTTTTCAAAAGCCATCTTCCTAAGGGTCTTTAGAAATCAGGATTGTGTGGTAAAGGATTAAACAGTTAGTATCAAGCCACCTCTATGTATGGGACACTGACAAATCTGTCATTGCCAGTTATTGCCAGTATGGGTGATATCCTGAGACCTCTGAAGGCTGTTTGATATGTAACGAGGATAGCAAAAGATAAAGGACAAAAGCTTGATTTTGTGTAAAGCATCGTCCGACAGAAACTTGATTCAACTCTTTACGAAACAACAAAATTTTGGAGGGCCTAAATTTAAAGTATTTACAGACGACAAAATAAATATGACGGGAAAATTGAAACTTATGAGAACGGTAGAAAACATTGTGGGAAAAGAAGAAAATACTGGTTACCAGCATTTTCTTCTTTTTCCACAATGTTTTCAAAAGCTGTCTTTCTCAGGGTCGTTAAAAGTTGGGATTGTGTGGTAAAGAGTTAACATCTCATCCCGAACACTATCAGTAATTTCAGATGGCCAGTTGTGGGGCTGGGACCTATACCCTCGGGTGACTGAAGACCTAACGTTTACAAGATTGGCCAATTCTAGTACACAAGTGGGTTCTGAGGCATGGGCACTAAAAATGTACACCTACTTCTACTCCAATCTTCATACCAGCAGCCAAACAGACATCTCTAATCTCATAGGATGAAGGGTTTTCAACTGCCTGAAATAATTGATTGTTTGTAAGGTGTTAAAAACAATTTTCATCATTATCTCCATTATATCACAGCAGCCAGTACACCTATCCATGCTTCATTTCCTAGTTATCTTTTATCAGTACTTCGCACAATTTTCTTTCCAAGCCACATCTGCTTTCTCATCACTGAAACAATGGTCAGCTGTGAGAGAGGAATGAATCCTGTCGCAATGGCTATCATCAATCCTTGAAAAGAAATTGCCATGCCAAGGATCAAAGCAGTGACCTGGCATTCTCAAGTCCTGTATCCTACCAACTGAGCTACCAGGGCTTTGGTAAGAAATTCTGAAATAAGTGAGAAATGAACTTACCAGACTAAGAAATCCAAATAGATATATATTACGTATGTGGCCAATACTTTTTACCTTGATATTTGCATAGGGGTCTGTAGTTTGACTCCTGGCACCCAAAGACTATTATACTATATAGTTTATGGGTGCTAGGAGTCAAACTACGGACCCCTATGGATATTTGCTGAGAAAAAAAAAAAAAGAAGTAAGTCCTGCTTTGTGAAAAGGAAGCTTAACTCTTTACCAAATAAACTAATTTATGGACTGGTCCAAATTGGAGGCACAAATTGGATGCCAAAATGAAAGTGACTAAAAATTTGAAATTTGTATCAAAGACAAGAGAAAACATTGTGGGGGGGAAAAAGAGCAAATGCTGGTTACCAGCATTTTCTCCTTTTCCAACATTTTCAAAAGGCTTCTTCTATGATTTGTCAAAAGTCAGCATTGTGTGGTAAAGGGTTAAGCAAGAAATGACTCTTTCCTTAAAACCTTCTGGCCACTTAGTAGTAAAACCCAAAATGTTGTTATTTAACCCATTACCACACAACCCCTACTTTTGACGCCCCTGAGAAAGAAGCCTTTTGAAAACACTGTGGGAAAAGGAGAAAATGCTGGTAACCAGCATTTTCTCCTTTTCCCACGGTGTTTTCTACCCTTCCCAGAACAAATTTCAATTTTTCAGTCGCTTTTATTTTGTCGTCTGCAAATGCTTTCAACTTTAACCAGTCTAAAATTTTGTCATGTGGTAAAGAGTTAAAGGATAAATTTCAGGAAAATATATCTCCATATCAGTCTGATCTTGATCTTCACTATCTGCAGAGGTCCACATGTGCTTATAGCTCCCTAAGGGTTAACCCTTTACCAGATCATGAGATGGCAAAATTTAAGCCTTGTCCAAATTTAAAGCATTTGCATACAAAAATTTCAATGTTACTAAAATGGTGCAGTTCTTCTTTGATAGGGTAGAAAACATTGTGGGAAAAGGAGAAAACGCTGTTTACCAGCATTTTCTCCTTCTCCCACAATGTTTTCCAAAGGCTTCTTTCCTAGGGTCCTTAAAAGTCGTCACTGTGTGGTAAAGGGTTAAAACTCTGAATGAACCCACTGGACATAATACTAGATAAGACCCAAATAACTGCAACACCATCGACCATACTTCTTTTATCTGGTGTTTCATTAAAGTGGACAATGTAGATCAGGGATCAGACTGTACATTTTGTGCAGTCTGATCTTGATCTACACTGAAAGCCAGTGCAACTGTGATATTGAAGGGGGCTCTATGGGCTAAAAGTTACCATTTCTTTTGGAATCCGTCTTCCCTCTTTCACTGTCTTTTTGCTGTTGATGTAGGCTGGATAAACACAAATCCATCTGTGAGAGAACAAGAGAGTAAACCCTTTCACAAACAACAAATTGATGACCTCTCATATTCAAAACATTGAAAGATAACAGATTCAAAATTGGTACAAATGAGCCTTTTATCTTTGATAGTGCAGAAAACATTTGGAGAAAAGGAGAAAATGCTGGTTACCAGCATTTCCTCCTTTTCTCACAATGTTTTCGAAAGCCTTCTTTTCCGGGGTTGTGAAAACCACACATACCAAAGTTTTAACAACCCTGGAGATACATGTATACTGGCTTTTAACTCTTTACCAAACAACAAAATTTTAGCCTGGTCCAAATTGAAAGCATTTGCAGACGACAATATAAAAGTGACTTGAAATTTAAAATTTGATTTGCAAAGGGAAGAAAGCATTTGCAGACGTCGAAATAAACGGGACTGAAAATTTGAAATTTGTATCAAAGAGAAGAGAAAACATTGTGGAAAAAGGAGAAAATGCTGGTTACCAGCATTTTCTCCTTTTCCCACAATATTTTCAGAAGGCTTCTTTCTCAGGGTTGTTAAAAGTCGGGATTGTGTGGTAAAGGGTTAAAAGAAATGTGCAAAGAGGAGAAAATGATGGTAACCATGAATTCATAATTAGGAATTGTGCTAGTCTCAATAATGAGATGCCCCGGTGATCTTTTTCATATTTTGATATTTACTGTACACTGTACCGTCTCAAGTCCATCGTAAATTTTCCGGTAGCAAATATGGTGCGCTATACTGTCTTTCTGTTTCGTCGGTTTTATCTGTATTGCAGCGAAATGCAACTAACCTTTAGTACTAAACATGACCAAAAACAAACTGTTAAACCATTCATGACATAAATAGCTTGTAGAAGTGGTTTACAACATGTTTATGTCGGAAAAATCACGGATGAAATTTATCGTGCGTGGCGGCCATTTTGTATGTTTTCGGGAACGTAAACAACTCGAATAACTGATGAAATGCATGTTTTTTTCTCACGATCAGTGTTTAAATTGAAAATATTTGTATTTCAAACGAAGGAATATTGAATACGCAAGCCACAGGTATGTCTAAATCCTAGTTTTGTGCTCTATTCGGGAAATTATAAGAGTTCAAACTTGCGCACAAAATCTGTGTGGAACTTTCAACTGATTTTGTCCGGATTTTCTCTATACCCAGAGGCGACCAGTCAAAAAGTAACATTGTCTTTGGGGACAGTTATCTGTACTAGGATCATGTACATGCATAGAATGTTGGTGAAATGTTTGGGTGACAGATGTTTCGGTGACAGATGTTTCGGTAACAGACGAGTCCGGTAACATAGACTTATAGAGTAAATCGATTGGATGTTTCAGTAATAGATGAGTCTGGTAACATAGACTTATAGAGTAAATCGATTGGATTTTTCAGTAACAAAGCAATTAGATTCTATATTGTGTTTATGTTCTGTGACGTTCTTTACACATAATGTATGGCTTTGTTTTGTTCAAACCTTTTACTTTTTCACCCATTGATAGATAGGTTCAAACCTTTTATTTTTTTACTCTCTACCCTTTTTCGCTTGATAGATGGTCAGTACATACAGTATGAAATGAGGTACATAACAAAAATATTATTTATTAAACATAGTGGAAATTACAAATTAAGGTTTTAAATAATGAAGGTTTGAAAAAAATAAAGCTATGTGTTGGGTGTGAAGAATGTCACGATACATAAACACTATTGTAATTGCTTAGTTTAGTACTACCGAAACATCCAATCGATTTACTCTATAAGTCTATGTTACCAAACTTGTCTGTTACCGAAATAAAGTGTGCCGAGTTATTATTTTGGGGCGATACCTGTCCTTTAGTGGCTGTAAATACTTGTGAAGGTGCTAACTTCTGTATTTCTTTATCTTCTGACTTCGTGAACGTCTACACAGTAGTTAGTCAGGTGAGAGAGTGAACAAAGAGAAATACTGGTTCCCTATATCAATTTTACCCGCCACTCTGGTTTCCCAGTGACACTGGTACCCAGCGTCACTACACTCCCCCCGACTTTCTCCAAGAAGGCTTCGGCGGTAGCTGACGGAATCTTTATTTGGAGGGTTACTCCCAAAGTGGGGTGGAAACCTTTCCCTAGGTCACAACTCAAATACCCGGGGCTAGAAGCCGCTGAATTTTGCCCCTTAAGTGGGCTAGAAGCCGCACAAGAACTTTTAAGCTAGAAGCTTTGGGTTAGTAGGCTAGAAGCCGCACAAGACCCTTAAAGCTAGCAGCTTTTGAATAAGTGGGCTAGAAGCCGCACAAATGCTGGAAAACAACAAGCTAGACTGAAACTAGTAAAAGAGAAAGGAGCTAGAAGCTCTATTTCACTGGGCTAGAAGCCGCAGAGAAAATCTGGTCAATCTCCCTAGTTTCCTTGGCGTATCATACGACAACACACTAACTTATCCTGGGTTACAGACCAGTACTTTAGTAAGTATAGGAGAGAATTCCTCCACCAGAATGCAATTGGCTAAAAGCCAAACTGAGAAGACAGCATCCGGCCCAGCCACAGGGAGACAATAATAGCCTCGTATTGCAGCCGGTCTTCCCGCCACCACTCCAAGGCCTCAACCTGATCTAGACTAAAAGCCCTGATCATGTTGGTGAAGCCAAGGAAGGAATTGGGAAACTCCTTCAGCCATCCATCTACCACACACTGATTTCCAGTGAAACAGTGTAGATGGATTCTTTGGCGAGGCCTAACATACCTCCGCGTAAAACGCAGAAGTTTGAGAAAAGCCTCAATTCCGCAGTCCTCATCCACTTTTGTGCAATGCAACACCAGAACTTGCCACTTTGAGCAAGGGCATAACTCTCTCCAGCAACACTAGTCAACCGTACGTGAGGACGTCCTAGTCAACCCATGCTACTGAGTGCGTCGCAGCTACACCAAGTCAGCGGGCTCTTAGGGGAGCTAGAAGCCCCAGCCATAGAGGCCGACTTACTTGCAAACACTTGAAGTTTGCGGGCTCTTCGGGGAGCTAGAAGCCCCAGCCTTAGAGGCCGACTTATAACTTCTGTTTTATTAGCTTGTTTTCTTCTTACCTCCCCCTCTCCGGGGGCCCTCCCGGGGCTGGAGACAGTGGGACTAAACCCGACTGGAGTGAAAGGTAAAAAGTTCCGACGGAGCGGGTTAATCTTTTGGCAAGGCCTTGACCTGGCTGAAGGATAGGCTAGAAGCCACATCCTTGGATACACCTACACAGAAAGACAGGCTAGAAGCCGCATCTTCCTATCCTGTAGGTTACCCTGGTGTCGGAGATAATTTGCTGATGTTTTATACTGACAAATAATCAGTATGCTACATCCACAGTTCCTCCACTCTTGCAGGCCTTACACTTATATTTGTCAATAGTCAATGCATCTGACACACTGATATTGACGCATGAACCATGGAACCACTCATCACAATAGTCACACTGTATCATGAAGCGACCATTCCAGGGCTGGCGACACAAGCAATACTTGGTGCCTTCCTCACTGTCGGGAATGATTGCTGAATCCTGAGGTATGGATTTGTGCTTTGTGATCCAATTTGGGAGAGTCCTATCCCTACAGGGCATTAGCCTGTCATGGTTCACTACGAACACAGACTTATGGAGTTTCACACGGTATACGTATGAAGACAGTTTCTTTATTATTATGGCAGGTCCCTTCCAAGGAGATGACAGTTTTCTGGACTGTCCCTTACTCACTGCTGTATCTAATAGATACACAACATCTCCTTCAGCGTATGGCCTCAAAAGAATTTTCAGATCGTAATTCTTTTTCATGCGCTTCAGCGAAGTTTTCAGATTCCGGCGAGCGGTGTCATGAGCCGATTGCATGTTTTTAACCAGGTCATTGACATACTCGCCATAATCCACAGACTGACTTTTGGGACAAGGGAACATCAAATTTGCTGGTGTATTGATTTCCCGTCCCAACATCAATCTATTCGGGGTAAAATCCGCACTTCTGTTTACTGAAGCCCTTATTGCCATAGCTATTTGCTGGAGGTACTTGTCCCATTGATCCTGTTTTTTACCTAAAAAGCATCGGACAGCATCCATTAAAGTACGATTAAATCGTTCTACCTGTCCGTTGGCTGCAGGTCGATAAGGAGTGGTTCTAGCCTTATGGATCTGCAAAGCTTTGCATAAAGCTTCAAAAAGTTTTCCGTCAAAGTTCCTGCCTTGATCGGAGAAAATCTGTAGTGGTAGACCAAAACGCGAAAAAAAGTTATCAATGGCCGCCTGAGCCGTTTCCTCCGCGCGCTGAGAAGGCAAAGGGACACATTCAACCCATTTCGTAAACTGGTCCACCATCATTAGGCAGTGAACATTACCAAGCTTTGTTTTAGGTAAAGGACCAATAAAATCTATATGTACCCGCTCCATAGGTACCCCAGCTTGAAATTCTGTTAATGGGACCTTTCCATAAGCCTTGTTCTTTTTGCTCTGGTTACAGACATTGCAAGATAGCACATAGGACTCCACATCCTTTGACATACGAAACCAGAAAAACTTTTCTTTGCGTTTTGCCTTTGTCCTAGCGACACCTTGATGCCCCGCTGAGGGTATATCATGGTGCAAGGACAAGACAGACTCTTTAAGACTTTCGGGGACGACTAGAAGCCAGTCACCCATGTCTTCATCTGGTTTTTGTCTGTATAAGACACCATCTATAAGTTTGAACAACTCTTTATCCAGCCAGTAACTTTTTGCCCCAACGCTGGCAATAAACAAATCTTTTTCAGCTGGTTCTTCCTTTTTCTCGATCCAAGCTAGAAGCATGGCGAGATTTTTGTCTTTATGTTGCTCGTCTCGTAGTTCACTGAGTGAATAGCCCCAGCACGTTCTTGTGGTGGTACTGGTAGCCAAATCACTCAGGGAGACGGTGCAACACCCTATTTTGCTCAAACTTCTTTCCTTATGGAAAGTTATGTCAAAGTGTGCTTCTGTACTACCTAACCCGTCAATGTCTCCAGAACCAATGACGTCTAGAAGACGGTCATTGCCTGTAAATATGACTGCGTCTAGAAGACAGCGGTCTTTACAGGGAGCGTCGTCTGTCGGCTGGTCTAGAAGACCCGAGCCTAGACTGCTCTTTATGCCTGGATACTGCCCTGAATGGTCTAGAAGACCCGATTCAGTCTGCAGCTTTTTAGCAGTACAAGATCTTTCTGAAAAAATCTGGCGGACTCCCACTGACCTGGCCTCGCCCCTTCTTGCACCTACCACTTTTCGGTTAACCTCTGTCAGAGGTGCCTTCCCTTCCTGCACGACCAGACTAACGGCCTCGTCCACTTCGTCAGTGAACTTAGCCCACTGGGTATGCGCCCTCGTGCAGTAATGGCATCCTCCGCATGGTAGGTCCGCAAGCTTGATGCCAGAAATATACTTTAAGCATGGACTTAAAGGATCTGGGATCCTTGAAAGTGCGTCCGCATTTCCATGCTTTGATCCTTCTCGATGTTTGACCACCATGTGGTATTGAGAAAGTTCCTCAATCCATCGAGCTAGCTGGCCCTGCGGTTCTTTGAACCTTAATAACCAGGTTAAACTGGAGTGGTCTGTCCTTACTGTAAAGATCTTACCAAGCAGATAGAACCTGAACTGTCTAGTAAACCTCACAATGGCCAACAACTCCCTCCGGGTGGTGCAATAATTCTGTTGCTCAGGAGTCAGAGAAAAACTGCTAAAAGCAATCACCTTCTCAACCCCATTCTGCAACTGAATCAACTCAGCACCTATGGCAAACTGAGATGCATCCACATCCAAAATGAAGGAATCATTGACGTTCGGTAAAGCTAGAACAGGTGGACTTGTAAGTACTGCTTTTAACTTTTCAAAAGCACCCTGATGCTCTTCACCCCATGTAAAGGGTTTTCCCCCTGTCAGTTTGTACAGAGGACGAGCGATCTCTGCAAAATCTTTTACGAACATTCTATGGTAATTAGCTAACCCCAGAAACCGTTCGACTTCTTTAGAATTTTTGGGCGTTGGCCAATTTCTAACAGTTTCTGTATCCTTCTCTGTCATGGATAAAGAATTTCCACTAACAGATCTGCCCAGAAACTCCACTTCATTTTGAAAGAAGAGGCATTTCTTAGGCTTTAGCTTCATACCATGTGTTCTAAATCTATCCAGGACTTGACATAGATTTTGCAAGTGCTCTTCAAAAGTTTTTCCCATTACAAGAATGTCATCTAAAAAGGCAAGCACAATCTTCCAGGTCAGTCCCTTCAGTATGAAGTTGACAACCCGGGAGAAAGTGGCAGGTGCATTGGTCAGACCAAAACCCATCTTTAAGTGTTCAAAGAGTCCGAACTTGGTAAGAAAAGCTGTTTTCTTACGATCTTCCTCCTTGACCTTAACTTGCCAATAAGCAGAATTTGCATCTAGTTTAGAAAACCAGATGTTTCCAGCAAGCGTGTCAAGACAATCTTCAACTAGTGGTAATGGGAATGTGTCTTTCACTGTGACGTCATTCAAAGCTCGGTAGTCTATGCACCACCGAACTGAGCCATCCCTTTTCCTGATTAAAACAGGAGAAGAAGCCCATTCAGACACAGATTCCTGAATGACGCCTGCATCCAACATTTTCTTCAGGTGAGCTTCTTCCTCATCAACAAAACACGCAGGTGTTCTACGCATTCTTTGTTTGATAGGCTTAGCGTCACCTGTATCAATTGCATGCTCTATAGCTGTGAATTGACCAAGGTCAAACTCACTTTGAGCAAAGACATCGGCATAGCTACGTAGAACGCCAGCTAATTTCGATTCTTGCTCTGCATTTAGGTGCGTTCTGGATGCCTCAAACACACCTTGCAAATGCAATGGTAATTCCACAGCTATATTTCTCTCACCTTTGTGGCTAGAAGCCACAAGATTCACTGATCCGTGACTCTGGGGTTTTCCCGTTGAGCTAGAAGCCGCAACAGGCCTAAACCCCTTACTGAATTCAGTTGGGCTAGAAGCCGCAACAGACCTTATTCCATGATTATGTATTGTTGGGCTAGAAGCCGCAACACTACTAGACCCTGATATGGAAGATTGGCTAGAAGCCATTCTTTCATCTGCACTGTGCATGTCCCCTAAAACAGTGTCAATTTCGTGTGCATTCGCAATAATTTCATTCTTTTTTAATGTTTTGAAATTATCGGTGGGGTTAACCAGACAGATGATCGGTCTATCACCGGCAGATCTGACAATGCAAGGCATAAGTACCTTTCTTTGGTGTATCAGACCACCAGGTTCTAGATAATAATCACCCAGCTGGTCGTCCAATTTACATGCAACACGAACGACAGAATTGGGAGGGACCACCACCCTTTTTGTCAAAGACACCCTAGCCACAACAGGTTTTTTATCCTGCAAATGTGTCGTGACAGGGACGCTTTCTCCATTCACCACAAGGGTGTCAGACTTCATATCATGTAAGACAACCAAATGGTGCATGATGTCATGGCCCAACAACATGTCGTCTGAAATAGGGGCGACATAAAGTCTTTCCCTAATTATCTGGGAGCCAAGACATATCTGCACAGATTTAACTATGAAACCTGGCAAAAGATTGTCCCTATCCGCCATCTGCATCACGATATCCTTGATCTTTTTAGGTTTTTGCTTCAAGGTATCGTAAAACTGCTTGGAGAGAATAGAAATTTCCGCTCCCGAGTCAATCCTAGCCTGAATATCTCTCCCCCCGACTTTCAAATTGATGAAAGAAGAGCCTGCACAAACAATGTGAACCTTAACTGGCTCGTCCTTAAAGGTAGGAGGATTAGGATTGATAATGGTCGCAGTATTATGTTACGAGAGACCACTCCTTCCTGCATGGCATACTCCCGATTTAAATACAATACCTGGCTACTGCGTCAGGGAGATATCTCTTTGGCTCAGTGGTTAGGGTATTGGCTTTGCGTCCGGGAGTTCGGAGTTCGAATCCCGCTCCGACCCTTATTTCTGCCATGCATATATTCATTTGTTTCTTTGTTACGGACTTCGTTCGTAAGAATTACTACTCCCTTTAGTCTGGTTAGAAACCGAGACCGACTCAGAAGTCAGGTTAGAAACCGTGACTTTCGACTGAGTTTGACCACCTTTAAATGTTTCTTTGACAGAGGACTGAGGGGCGTGGTCCTTGACCTCAGTCCTTACCCGTTTAAATTCTGCCAGTTTTCTTTGTTTTTCTTCTGTAACCAGGTCTTGTACCTCTTACAATCTTTTTTGTAATGGCCAGCCTTTTTACAGAAGAAACAGAGATCACCTGGTTTGGCCTTTCTTTTTTCTTTTTCCGACCTAATTGCTTCAGCAACAACCTTTTTCACTTCCTCCAAGGTTACCTGGTTGATGGACACTTGATCTGTAGATTTTTTACTCTTTTTCTGTCCATCAACAGCCCTGGTAATGTATTGGTGGTGTTTCACCAAATTTAAGGCCTGCTGAATACTTTTAGGGTTTTCAAGGCAAGCATGTTTGGCTGCTTCCTTGTCCAAACAACCTTGACTGAATCTAGCAACAGCCTCCTGAATTCTGTGACTTTCAGGCAAGTCTTTGTAGGCTGAAGTAGCAAGGGACATGACCCTATCTGCCCAGTCTTCTAAAGTTTCCTCTGGATGTTGAGAGGCTTGTTGGAAGTTGACTCGAGCAGTTTCAATCAAGTCAATGGAGCCAAACCTACTTTCAAGTTTTTTGAGCATTTCCTTGAAAGTAAATTCTTCATCCATCCTAAATGTGATGGTGAAGAAGTCTAGAGCCTTTCCTTCTAGACTCCAAGTCAAATAATCCTTGCATTCCTGCTCTCCCCAGTTAGAAACCGACCTATAGCTCTCGAACATTTTTCTGAACGAGAACCAGCTCGTCTTGCCATTAAAATGTAGATTTTTTGGCAGCAGAGCCGGCTTCCCTCTTTTCAGAATGGCGGGTCTAGAAGACGCCTGCCTGTCCGAAGCCATTTCAGGTTTAGGAGAACTTGAATTCGAACTTGAGGAAGACTCGTCCGGATAGAATCCAGTCGGTCTTCTGTTAACCCTCAACTTCCTGGACTTTTTGCTTGTGCTGGTGAGTCTCGGGATAGGCGGCTGAGCTAATTGTTCTTTAATGGTAAAACTTGTTTTAGGAACCTGTTTCTCCAGATTCTCAAACTCCTGTGTGAGGGGCTGAATCCTGGAGGAACACGTGGAGTAGCAGTGTGCACGGAAGATTGTCTAGAAGACATATCCACAGCACCCGATTGTCTAGAAGACAAGTCAAAAGTTGCCGGCTGCTGTGCCAGCGACTGCTGCAACTCCAACTGGGTCCTAATCAATCTCTGCAAGTCTTGAATTTGTTTGGCTGTTTGTTCTTGGAGGACTTGCAAAGTTACCATATCCATCTGGGTTTTCAATGGGCTTTGCCTGGGTGCAGGCAAAGGTGATTTGGGTGGTTGCAGATGGAAAGTTGGTTTAGGCGGAGAAACCAACTTATGTAATTGCTCAGTCTGTGCAGAATGTTTAACGGGTTCCAATTTTTGCACAGAAGGTCTAGTTTGATGGGGTGGGGTTTGTAAAGTAGCAGCAGTCCTCGGAACTGTTGTCAATTCCGAAAACATTTGCTCAAAACCCTGGCTTTTAGTAGGCCGTATATCACTTTGTGATAAAAGCCTACGTAGCTGATCCTCAGTCTCACTTATTTGAGACTCAAGTTCAGCCCTTTCTGCCTCTAGTACAGTTAAGGGAGGAAGTGGCAAACTCTTATCTGCCCTTTCTCTCTTAAGCAGTCTTTTAGGAGGAACACTGAAATCTAATTGATTCCAGGTTTCATCCTCAACTGCCCCCATCATCATCATGGAGAACGCCATTTTTGTCACCGGACCATACATATCTCTATGGTAGACAATGGCCTCTGCTCTTTTTTGGCCAATGCCTTTAACGCTGCAGAGTTGGTCAACAGTTGCAGTGTTGATGTTCATTCTGCTCATTTTTTCCAAAGAGAAATGAATACAGGCAATTTTTTTGTGTTTAATCAAAAATTAAACAAAATGCAAAACCTGCAATGAAAAAGCATGCAATTTAAACAACAAAGAAAGCAATAACTGACAGTTAAATTCAAGTGCTTAGAAAGCGTACCTGAAAATAACAGAAAAACTTTCTAATTGTAAAACAGGTGGGTGGGGTAAGTACTGGCTTTACAGTAAAATGGGCGCTTCCTGCCTGTAAAGATTAAACTGGTATACCCTAACCTGATTTAAATTAGCCTTTCTTTCTTTTCTGTGTAGACCAAATTTGTAACTGACATGTGAAACCACCTTGGCTAGAAGCCAATTTAGGTAACACAAGAAAACTGGGACCAAACAAGTAGAACTCAATTTAGTCTTGAAGTCAAAAGTTGTATTGAATGAATAGAACTCAATTCAATACCCTTATCCACAACAGGTGCCTTGTTTTCAAATTGTTTTCAAGCTAGAAGCCTGAGGGAGTCTTTTTTGGAATTTATAGAAGGCTCGCGAAAACGCAATACCAACAACCAAAAAGACTGGAAACAATCGAAAACGTTCTTGTTTTTAATCCTCGTCGCCAATAAAGTGTGCCGAGTTATTATTTTGGGGCGATACCTGTCCTTTAGTGGCTGTAAATACTTGTGAAGGTGCTAACTTCTGTATTTCTTTATCTTCTGACTTCGTGAACGTCTACACAGTAGTTAGTCAGGTGAGAGAGTGAACAAAGAGAAATACTGGTTCCCTATATCAATTTTACCCGCCACTCTGGTTTCCCAGTGACACTGGTACCCAGCGTCACTACATCTGTAAATATTACCTTTAACTCAAACTAAACAGTAAAATCTGTTAGAGTTGAACTACACTGAACCAAATTTGTGATTTTCAATGGGGCTGCAGCTTGAGATCAGGCATGTCAGAATAAAATCTGAAGTCAGATAAACTTTAATGAATCTGAATTTGGAAAAATGTGTACTTAAACAATTGAGCTCATTATTTAAAAAAAAAAATCCAACATATGGGATTGCTCACATTTTGTCTGACATGACATCTCTTTTCATGTGGTAAGAAAACGTTTTTTTTAAAGTCATGGCTCTCAGCTAAGCAGAAAAAAAGGAAGCATTCAATGAAGATATACCGTTCTCTATCAGCGTAAGTAAACTGTGGATTAAATGGTCTTGCTGTTTGATTAACTTGCGGCCTTTCAGCAGGTTTTTCTGCCATGTTGTTATCTGTCAAGATTATAGTATGGTAACCCGCCAACGATTGGAAAGAGAGAACATAAGCCGAGTACCATTTCCCTCAATTAATCAAGCTCAAAAAACGCTTATTTAAATTTATTGAATAAAGCGTCTATACGGTATTTTTAGAGTGACATGCCCCTGATTGCAAATCTTCACAAGTGAGGCAGGCAACCAAGGAATTTCTGAACAAAACAATTATTTTTACCTGAAGTTTTCAATATTTATTCACACAATCCCTCATTTTTATGGTGTCAGTCGGACGTGCCTAGGTATCGTGTTTATTTTCATAGCATAAATCCCATATGCAGAAAACTTCGACCTCGATTTCTTTCGGTTTCTGTGAAAACTAAGTTTTGGTTTGGACATGTATCATGGCGTTTTGTGTAAACAATCTTTCAGTTTGAGAGTATCGACTTCCCTGATAAGATGTCGTCATCAAAAGAAGAAAACATATGTTCTTATTCGTGTTATACCACCATAATGGTGTCTAATAAAATTTCCACTACATTTATTTCAGAAACTGAACATAGTTCAATTTGCACTACAGCAGCTGAGGATAACCAAGAACAGAATTTTTAGATTGGACTCATTACCAAACGACAATAATTTAGGCCTGTCCAAATCAAAAGCATTTGAAGATGAAAATAAATGTAACTAAAAAATTGAAATTGTTTTGTACAAGGTAGAAAACATTGTTGGAAAAGGGGAAAATGCTGGTTACCAGCATTTTCTCCTTTTCCCACAATGTTTTTGTAAGGCTTCTTTTAAAGTAGGGATTGTGTGGTAATGGGTTAATTAACTGTAATCCTGATAAGTTATTTAAACAAAACTTGAAGATTAAAAGTAAATTCCTGAAGTTGGGTAATTCACTGTGTTTTTTGAGGGGTGGGTGTGTCGAAATATCTCCTTATCAGACAGTGTAGCAGGGTTCGAATTTCATATTTTTATCCACTCGCAAATTTTAGCAAGTACTTTTATTTCCACTTGCAAAAATAAAATTGGACTTGCATTTTTTTTTTTAGGCTCAGCTTGCTTGCCAATGGTAAAAAATGAATGCCAGTACAAACTGTTTAATTCTATTCCATAATGTAACCTGTCCACTAGAGACAACAACCAAAAGAAAAAAAAGAATGTTAATTAATATCAAAACCCTCATTTAACCATCAATTCAATTCTAGTTGAATTTCTGTTCTCAAACTTAGTTATATTGCTATAGAACTTACAATGGTGGTTGATTTTGAAAATGAATTACAGACGTCTCACATCTGAATATCTGCATGTTCGGTAACTGGTTTAATGAGTCCACCACGTCCGACTTGCTTCTCGTTGCTATTTGAGCATAATAACTATTTTTTTCTTGAAAGATTGACAAATACTTTTGTTTTATAATCAGAGATTTAATTCAAGTACCGTTTTTGCCGTATAAAAATGCGAAACCTCAATATCGGCCATGAGTGCAGATGAACAAAATTGACTCATGACACTTGGGATTCCAAATGACAACTCGTAGGCTTCAGTGGCGACATGTAAAATTACTCAATTGCAGGCTGATATCTTGTTGTCTTTAACCTTTAACCACAAAATTCTAAATTTGAACTCCTGACAGTAGAAAAGTTTGAAAGCATTTTGGGAAAAGGAGAAATATATTTCTACCCTTTCACAGACAAAACCTGTGATTTAACCTGTTATAACTCGGCAAAATTTTTGACCAATCCATATTGAAAGCAATTCAAGGGGTGAATGTGAAACTGTTCCATCTGTATTTTGGAAAATTTTACAGGGGAGGGAAAAAACTTCTTATTTCTCTGGAAAGCATTGGTAGATCATCATTCTTAGGTATGTAATGTTGAACTCATTTATTCAATTCTACGAAAAATGGGAGCTTTCCAGAGCAATGAGAAGTTTTTTTCGTCACCTGTAAAATTTTCCAGAATGCAGATGGAATAGTTTCACTTTCACCCCTCGACAAAAATTTCAAAGTGGTTCAAATGGTGCAATTTTGCTTTGATAGGATGGAAAACTTTGTGGGAAAAGGAGAAAATGCTGGATACCAGCATTTTCTCCTTTTCCCACAATGTTTTCTAAAGGTTTCTTCCTCAGGGTCGTTAAAAGTTGTTATTGTGTGGTAAAGGGTTAAGCAGCTTGGTCTGCAGATGCTCTGAAATTGGAAAATTGAAAAATGTTGGCATGTGATAAAGGCTTAACTTTTTTCTTTTTGACAAAATCTTAGACCAATTCCAAAGTGAAAGCAAACAAAAAAGTAATGGTGGCTTCACTCTTCACCAAATAACAACATGTTACACCTAATTGACTTGAAAGCATTTTTCTAACAGGTCCATTTAGCTCAAAATATGGTTTCTGTATTTGAAATTATAGAAACACTGTAAGAAAAGGAGAAAGTGCTGGTTACAGTGTTTTCAAGTGCATTCCTCTTTAACCGTTTACTCCATAGATACTCATTTCTATGCAGTGCTTGTAGGAGCCTTTGGAAAACATTGTGGCAAAAGGTAATATTGCTCGTGACGAGCAATTTCACCTTTTGTCACAATGTTTTCTATGCTATCAAGAGGTGTTATATACACGTAACATACGTCTTCATCCTTGCTGTTATTTAGGGTCAATTAGAGATACCACAGAAATGCCTTATGGGGTAAAGGGTTAAGGTAGTTAACCAATTACCACACAATCCCTACTTTTGATGCCCCTGAGAAAGAAGCCTTTAGAAAACATTGTGGGAAAAGGAGAAAATGCTGGTTACCAGCATTTTCTCCTTTTCCCACAATGTTTTCTACCCTTCACAAAACAAATTTCAAATTTTCAATCTCTTTTATCTTGTCGTCTGCAAATGCTTTCGATTTGGACAAGCCTAAAATATTGTCATTTGGTAATGAGTAAAAAAATGGGATTGTTTGCTACGGGATAAATTGATAAAATTTATCTTTGAAAACATTGTGGGAAAAAGTACCTCCAATCAGGAGGTTAGCTTTTATGTTGTTTATGTGATTGTGACTCCACTTCCTGCTTAAAGCATTTACCCACTCTAGTTGCCTCAGTCATCGATTACTCATAGGCATGAGGAATTATTGGTAAGATTTCCTGTGGCAAGGTATCTTGAGTCTTATCCTCAAGAACTGGCTAAATTTGAAAATAACACCACTCTGGATTGGCTAAACCAAATGGTTTAGCAGTTAGAAGTTGTGCTACTTTCTAAATTAAGGATAAGACCAACAATGTCGTTGAAAAGATTGTTAATCCTTTACCAGATGACAAAATTTAAGCCTTGTCCAAACTGAAAGCATTTGCAGACAACAATTTTAATATGGCTCCAACAGTACCATCATTTTTTTGATGGAGTAGAAAACATTTTGAGAAAAGGAGAAAATGCTGGTTACCAGCATTTTCTCCTTTTCCTAAAATGTTTTTAAAAGGCCTCTTTTCAAGGGTTGTTAAAAGTTGTCATTGTGTGGTGAAGGGTTAAATACCAAGTCTAGGTTTTATAGGGTAGCAAAGCATTCAATGCTCAATATTAGGTTCCTCGAGGTCGTTTATTTTTAAGAATTTTCAAAATTTGAAAGTAACATCTTTCGATAGGCCAAAGAAAAAGTTGAGCCAATCAGAAGTTGTGATACTTTCTGAATTTAGAATAAGACCAAGACTCTTTGATTACAATAATTGTGGAATACAGACCCAAGGTTTCATAAAAAGTAACCAGTTGGACTCTCCTCTCTCGTTTCAGGTATGGCGGGGTTTTTAAGTGACCATGTGAAACTGGAACCAGGGCTAAAAGAAGCTGTCAAAGTTGTCATTAAATATGAAATACAGTCTTTGGTGAGAAAGAATGATTGTACCAAGATTTTCCTTCCCTTTTTCTGTATTAAAGCCCCAATAGCGACCAAAAATAAACAATACAGGTGTCAAAAATGCATTTTAATATAAATTATACCATTTTGAAGGATGGAAAGTTTTGTGAAGATGGCAATCTGTTGCATAGTATGACTTGGTCCAACTGTTAATCGCTGGTAGAAAAGTTTATTTTAAAAGTACATGTAGGTCAAAAGTTAGTTTTAAACAGATTTATTTTACATCGATTGAGAAATAAGTTTTAACAACTTGTACAAATCCCTCTTGATTCTGCTTCCTGGGAACTACACCAGTCCTCACACCGAATGTGTGGGCCAATGAAAAATCCTAAAGTTGACACCCACTCAGGGGTATCGAACTCAGGATGTATGGTTACCAGGCTGACATTCTACCTCACAACCATAGACACCACACCACACAGGTCAAAAGTTGCGAGGTCACTTTTTCTTTTGTTGGCTTTTTACCTTGAATTATTACTCTGCCAGTGACAAACACAATGGACCGACTGCACAATAACAGATTGTCATCTTCACAGTAGTTTCCATACTTTTAACCCTTTACCACACAATCCCGAGTTTTAATGACCTTGTAGAAGACGCCTTTGATAACAATGAGAGAAATGGAGAAAATGCTGGTAGCCAGCATTTTCACCTTTTCCCACAATGTTTTCTATGCTATTAAGGACAAATTTTGTCATTAGGGCCATCTATAATTTGTTGTTTGTAAATGCTTTCAATTTGGACAATTCTGTATTTTGTTTATGTGGTAAAGAGTTAAAGGGTATGATTTAGATTAAGATTGATTTTAACACCAGCTTTGTGTACTTTTGGCTACGGTTGGGGCTCTAGCTGTTTAACCTTTTTACTCTACCAAATGACAAAATTGTTGACTTGTCTAGATCAAAATCATTTGAAAATGACAGATTAAATGTGGCTGAGGTTATTTGTTTGTTTTTGTAAGGGTAGAGAACATTTTGGGAAAATGATAAAATACTAGTGGCTAGTTCTAAAACCTTCTTAACCCTTTACCACACAGTTTAGACTCTTAACACCTATGTGAAAGAAGCCTTTTGAAAACATTGTGGGAAAAGGAGTAAATACTGGTAACCAGCATTTTCTCCTTTTCCAACAATGTTTTCTACCTTCCCAAAACAAATTCTAATGTTTGAGCCACATTTATTTTGTTTTCTGCAAATGCTTATACTTTTGACAAGTTTAAAATGTTCTTGTTCAGTAAATAGCTAAAAGGGTTTTTTCAACCCTTTACTCCATAGATACTCATTTTGACGTATCAGCAACAGACAGCTTTTGAAAGCATTATGGGAAAAGGAGAAATTGCTCGTAACGAGCAATTTCTCCTTTTCCCAAAATGTTTTCCAATCAATCTGATACTTGTATCCTCATTTGTCCATATTTTTGACTACATATCTTTATTTTCTGCTGAAATGTAAGAGCCTCAAATTGACATATTAGGTAAAGGGTTATGTACCGGTATGAGATAATGAGGTAAAAGGTTAACTTTACCAATCAAATCAGGAAATTTAACATTGAGTAGATAATGCAGTGAGTTCAGAATAGATTTTCTTTATTGATATTTAAAAGATATTCAAGATAGATGATGTATTCTAAGATGACACGTGACTTTGGCTCTATAAACACAGTGCAAGGAAAACGTGGTAAAATCTGCGAGAATCCCTGTAGAGTGACGTCATCCTGTATCGTTTGACGTCATTCAGTGAGTGAGTTATTCAATGGAACATTATCTTCATCCGCGTTTTTACTCTAAGTTTAAACTTGTTTTCCTTTTACTGAGAATAAGCAATGTTAGAATCGAAATAATCTTCTTTCTATCGTGGTATATCGTTCAATAACCCACGTTGTGAGTTATGAGGCGCAATGAATAACCCACTCGGGCTATCGCCCTCGTGGATTATTTATTGAGCCTCATAACTCACAACTGTGGTTTATTAAAGGATATACCATGATAGAAAGAAGAATATTTCTTAAATATCCGTAACCCTTTAAGTGCTGAATTAATACAAGAGACATTTTCAAATTGGAAAACCATCTGAAATACTGCAGCACCAAGGTTTTTTTTTTTTTTTTGGCCAGAATATGAAACATAGTGGACAGTGTAGATCCAAGATCAGACTGCACATTCTGAGCTGTGTGATCTTGATCTGCACTTTTCACAGAAACTAGTTAAGTTGGTTCCAGCACTTTAAGAGTAAAAATTCTAAAATTAGAAAAATGCATCAAAACCAGGCCCTCCATTACCTTGGAATAAGCTCAGTATTGTAATGCTAAGCCGGCTTTGAAAAAGAAATAACAAATATTTTAATCATTTCAGCTGACTAAACTTGCAGACACTGGGGAAGAGTATCTTGTGTTGACGGCGAGCACTCTGGACAAAAGTTGTGGACATATCGGATCACTCAAGGGGGAGGGGTTTGTGAAGAACTCCTCACTTCAGCTTCTCAAAGAGGAATTTCTTCAATTTTGCACAGGTAAGTGTTAACCCTTTCCCAAACAAGCCCTTGTTTTTATGTGTCTGCAATACAAGTTTTTTGAAAACACTGTAGGAAAAGGAGAAATTGCTCGTAACAAGCAATTTCTCCTTTTCCCACAGTGTTTTCTACGCATTTGGAGAACTTTTTGCCATTTTTATCAAATTTGAAACTATCATCTACAAACTCTTTCAGTTATGAAGAGTCTAAAATTTGTCGTTTAGGAAAGGGTTAAGAACCGTCTTACCATTTTTCATACAGTCAGCTTTTAATGACCCTAAAAAAGAAGGCATTTGAAAACATTGTGGGAAGCAGAGAAAATGCTGGTAACCGGCACTTTCTCCCTTCCACAATATTTTCTTCCCTATTATAGATAGGTTTCAAATCTACCACACAATAACAATTTTTAATAACCGAAGAAGTAGGCTCTTGAAAACATTGTAGGAAAAGGAGAAAATTCTGGTAACCAGCATTTTGTCTTTTTCCCCAAAAGTTTTCTTCTCTATGATAGATAGGTTTCATATTGACTTCACAAACCAGAACTGATGACTGCAATGTTTGAAAGGCCTTCAAACAGATGTATTTTCTGTCCATTGTAATTTGTGCAGCCTTGCAGCCGTCAGGGGCAACATTTGGCATGAAATTACGAGAATGATTCAGTTTAACCATTTACCTGATATGCCAATTTCAGGCTCTTCCATTTCAGCAGCAAATAAAGGTATGATGTCAAAAATATGGACAGATGAGGATACATATATTTGATTGAGTGGAAAACATTGTCGGAAATGGAGATATTGCTGGTTACGAGCAATATTTCATTTCCTCAAAATGTTTTCAAAAGCTGTCTGTTGTTGATATGTCAAAATGAGTATGGAGTAAAGGGTTAATAAGATGAAATTGGTGTAAAACTGACTGAAACCTGAATGGATGGAGTATAGATGTATGTATGTATCTCTAATCAGAACTCCAGATGGAGGGAGTGATTTTGATTTCAAAATTGAAAATATTAATTATTCTTCACTAAACCCTATCTTGTGGGTACTCATTAGAATCGTCTCATCGAGACGATTCTAATGAGTAACCACAACATAGGGTTTGGAAGAGAAATAAAGGATTTAGAATACCATCAGTCCCTCTTATGTTGAGCTCTGCTAATGCATTTTCATAATTTACATCATACAGGTGATCAACATAGTCAATCAATACAAATGGATGAGTGCAACACTACACACGCAAATATAAAGCTTGAGAAAAAGGAAAATCCGTCCAGCAACAGAGCTCACCGACGTAAATCTACCCCGAGATGTAAATCCCAACCTCCCGAGTGGCAGACCCAGCAGGAGCTTCAGGAAATTCAAAACTACGCCATGATCAGCGAAGTTGATCCCATACCTACCCATAGCTTACCCGATAACGCAGAAAATTCAGAAGTACTTGATCTTAGTGATAAGAACATTGGTGGTTATTCGTATACATTGGACTGCAGTAATGATTCCTATAGTAGTAATGTTATGTCTTCCTCCTCGGATTTATCCAGATACCCATCAAAAGATGAAAGCCCTAAGTATGAAGAAACTACAGAATCCAATTCGGATCCTGTAGCGTATAGATGGAGAGAGGAAAAGATCGCGTTAAATTTTGATGAAATAAAAGCACCTACTGTTGAATTTATAAATGATATACCAGCAAGTTTCAATGGTATTGATGAAAAACCTAGCCTAGCTGCAGGTTATGAGGGAAAAGGACTTAACCAGATAGCAGGAGAGATGGTCAACAAGAAAATTAGCAAGTCTCCTTTTTCATCTCAGGACAACACTCCCAGGCAATCACGCAATCGACGCAAATCCAGAAAAGTTCCTGTCAAAGTGAAGAAAAACGCAAGTTCTGTTCTACCGACACCAAAGGCAGCTCATCAAAAACTAGCAAATAGCAATCATGTAGAATTTTCAGAGGAGAAAATAAACGCAAATGGCTTAACCAAAAATGTAGCTAACATCACAGATATGAAAAGTGCATTTCTGGAAATGGGAAATATGGCCAAATGTTTGATTTGTTTCAAAGTCCTTGCGAATAAAAATAATCGAACATTTCACTGGAGATCTCATGTGGGCGATAAACGCTATACCTGTGATATATGCAATAAGGCATTCACTCATCCGTCAAACATGCGCTCACATAGAAAAATTCACACCGACGAAAAACCATTTCCCTGCGAGTTATGTGATAGACGATTTCGACGAAGGGACTACCTTCTACAGCATCTAGAACGATTTCATTACAATCCAAGACCATCGGAAACATTGCTCATGAATGAAAGCTACCCAGAAGGCACAAGTACCAAATCGTAATATCAAAAAACAAGTAAATTTTGTTGGCTGGTATTGCTCGATTTGATCATATGTCTTTTTAGCTATAGAAGTGCACAAATGTATTTTGTGTGTCAATCCCCTTCTTCCCGGCTTTACTGTCTCAATTTATATATATTATTGTTGCCAGTTTGATAAAGTTGTCTCCCTTTAACTCTTTACCAGATTACAGAATTTTTGGCTAATCCAAATTAAAAGAATTTGCAGAGGAAAAAGTAAGTGTGAATCAAAATTTGAATTTTGACTTTGGAAGGGCTGAAAACATTGCAGGGAAAGGAGAAAATGCTGGTTAAAGCATTTTTTCCTTGTGCCACAGACTTTCCTTCTCGGGGTTCTTAAAAGTCGGGATTGTGTGGTATAGAGATAACTCCTTATCACATGAGGAAAATTCAGACTTGACAGAATTGAAAGCAAGCATTTGCAGACTTTAATTTGAATTTGGCTCAAATGATAGAATTTGTATTCGATAAGGTAGAAAACATTGGCCCTTTGGCATACAGAAGATGGAGCAATAGCAAGGGGATTTGCACCAGGTCAGCCTGTGCAGATTGGACTGGCTGACATGGGTTGATTTTTGCAGATATATTAAGCCCCCTTTTCACAGAGCACATCTTGAACATTTCAAAATGCTTCTTGCACTCCATACTGGATAGTCTCATTTGCATATGTTAACCCTTTACCCCATAAGGCATTTCTATGGTATCTCTATTTGACCCTATATAACAGCAAGGATGAAGCCGTTTCTTACGTGTATATGACACCTTTTGATAGCATAGAAAACATTGTGGCAAAAGGTGAAATTGCTCGTACGAGCAATTTCACCTTTTGCCACAATGTTTTCCAAAGGCTTCTACAAGCAATGCGTAGAAATGAGTATCTATGGAGTAAAGGGTTAATAAACTTTAAATAAAGGGAGATAATCAAAAGCTTTAACTCTTTACCAAACAACAGAAATTTGGACTTGTCCAATTTGAAAGCATTTGCAGACATCAATATAAATGTGAATCAAAAATTGAAATTCTTCTTGGGAAGGGAAGAAAACTTTGTGGGAAAAGGAGAAATGCTGGTTACCAGCATTTTCTCCTTTTTTCCACAATGTTTTTATAAGCTCTCTTTCTCAGGGTCGTTAAAAGTACCGATTGTGTGGTAAAGAGTTAAATATACAAAAATAAACAATTGCAGTTAAAAGGAACTGAATTTGTATATAAGACATCATTGCTTAGTGGATAGATTAAAACCCTAAGTGTCTTTGAGTGTTTTTTTATTTCTATAATAACTACTATTTTATGATATGCAGCAATGTTTATTAGATTAGAAAGTTTAGGTGTTTAAACTTTACCCTTTATCACACAGACCTTTAAAAAAAAACAAAAAAGAAGGTTCTTTTTTTTAACATTGGAAAAGCAGAAATTGTTGGTAACCAGCATTTTCTTCTTTCTGCATCATGTCTACACATTCAGAGACCAAAAATTCCTTCATTTGAGACACATTTTAAAGTCTAAGATTGAGTCATTTTGTGAAAAAAGCAAATAGCTAATAGACAGAATGAGTTAATACTTCATTAAATGACTGATTTCAGACCTATCAGAATTGAAAGCAATGGGGTAAAGAAGAAAACACCACATACCAGCATTTTCTCCATTATCAACAATGTTTTCCAAAACCCTCTTCCTTGTGTGGTAAAGGTTGACTGAATAGATTGTGATTTTTGTAAAGTTGATTTTTTTTTTTTTTTGTTACAATCTATTTTTTCTTTTGTTATAAGCTTGAATGTTTTTTACATATAAAGGTTAATTTTATGTCTTGAGGCTGAAAACCAAATAGATAGAATGGGTAAAGTGTCTACTTTATGACAAATTTAAACCTGCAGTTGCTCGACTTAGGAGCATATGCCTATGGCAATCAAATGTTGCACAAATTATGAAATGTCTTCAACCCTACACCAAACAGTCCCTGATTTTACGACCCCAAGATAGAAGCCTTTTGAAAACATTATGGGAAAAGGAGAAAATGCAGGTAACCAGAATTTTCTCCTTTTTCCACTATGTTTTGTTACCAGCATTTTCTCCTTTTCCAATAATATTTTCGACCCTGCTGGAAACAAATTTTAATTTTTGAGTGACATTTATTATGTCTTCTGCAATTGCTTTCAACCTGGACCAGTCTGAAATTTTGTTATTTTGTAAGGGGTAGAAAAATATTGTGTTAAAAGGAGAAAATGCTCTTGTCCAGCATTTCCTCTTTTCCCTCATTTTTTCCTATCTAATTGAAAACAAATGACATCATATGAGTTACATTTAATTTGTTGTCTTTGATTTGCTTTGAATTTGAAAATATATATCATGTTGTGTTGTTTGGTAAAGAGTAAAACAGAAAACGGAAAACAAGACTGAAGTTTAGCAACACCTGGGAAGGAAGCTTTCTGAAACATTGTTGGAAAACAAGAAAATGCTTTCTATGCTCACAGTGTTTTCTACCTATTCAAAAACAAATCTCAGCCTTTTGAACCACATTTGAATTCTCGTTGTTCGATGCTTTTGATTGGTAAAAGTGAGCTGGTGAGATCGAAAAATATGTGTATGTCACTTCGAAAGTGTTAACTCTTTACCAAACGATAAAATTTTCGACTAGTCTAAATTGGAAAGAATTTGCAGATGACAATATAGATGTGAATCAAAAATTGAAATTTTGATTTGGGAAGGGTAGAAAACGTGGGAAAAGGAGAAAATGCTGGTTACCAGCATTTCCTCCTTTTCCTACAATGTTTTCAAAAGGCTACTTTGGTTAGGGTCATTAAAAGTCAGGAATGTGTGCTAAAAGGGTTAAAAGGCTAGAAAACGTTGTAGGAATAGCTAAAATGCTGGTTATAAACCAAATACATTCTGCTCTACATTGTGATCAATACAAACTAAGGTTGTGATTGGTGGTCTGAAGCCAACGTGTTATACCTTGTATGGGACATAATTATTATCTTATGCTCCTTGTTGTTTGTTTTTTATCCGTTCATTTATCTGTCATGTCTGCTCTATACCTGTGACACACTTTGTTTGATCATTTTGAGCTTACTTTGATTTGACAACCTACAGGAAAGAGGTTGTAAATGCCTGACTCGAAGGTCAAGGTCATAGGGGCTCAAAGGTCAATGTTCCTGAATCATGTCAGCTCCATATCTCTTGAACCACCCATATGATTTTGAAAACATTTCACAGATATGTGCACTTTGATGAAACAGTGTAGTACAGAGCAGAGGATTTAACCCTTTACTCCATAGATACTCATTCTATGCATTGCTTCTAGGAGCCTTTGGAAAACATTGTGCCAAAAGGTGAAATTGCTCGTGATGAGCAATATCACTTTTTGTCACAATGTTTTCTATGCTATCAAAAGGTGTCATATACACGTAAGAAACTGCTTCATCCTTGCTGTTATTTAGGTTCAATTAGAGGTACCATAGAAATGCCTTATGGGGTAAAGGGTTAAAGTGTCAGACTCCAAGGTCAAGGTAACAGCAGGGGTCAAAGTAGAGCTTCTTCTTATCACTTGCTCAAGATGTATGATACCAATGTTTGTGGAGTGCTTGAGTTTTAACCCATTACCACACAATCCCTACTTTTGACGCCCCTGAGAAAGAAGCCTTTAGAAAACATTATGGGAAAAGGAGAAAATGCTGGTAACCAGCATTTTCTCCTTTTCCCGCAATGTTTTCTACCCTTCACAAAATAATTTCAAATTTTCAGTCACTTTTATTTTGTCGTCTGCAATTACTTTAAATTTGGACAAACCTAAAATTTTGTCATTTGGTAATGGGTTAAAGCTTCTTTTTGATGTTCTACCAATAAATCCTGGGTCATAACAAGACTTTTAAAAAAGAATCTTGAAAACATTTTAGAGAAAAGGAAAAAATGCTGATTACCAGCATTCTCTCCTTTTCTCAAATTGTTTTCTTCCTATCTACAAATATCAATTTTTGAATTGGAACAAAAATCTGAATTTTATGTGTCATTTCACTTGTTGTCTGCAAATGCCTTTAACCCTTTACCACACAATCCCGACTTTTAACACCCATGTGAAGAAACCTTGTGAAAACAATGTGGCAAAAGGAGAAATTGCTGGTATCCAGGATTTTCTCAATTTCCTCATTTCCCACAATGTTTTCTTCCCTTCCTTAAAAAAAAAGAAAAAAAATGCTTTTGTCACTTTCATTTTGCCATCTGCAAGTGCTTTCAATTTGGATCAGTCTAAAATTTTGTTGTTTGGGAACGAGTGAACTCTTTACCAAAGGACAACATTGTAGACTGGTCCAAATTGAAAGCATTTGCAGATGACAAAATAAATGTGAATTTAAAAAAATTGAAACTTGATTTTTGATGAGTAGAAAACATTGTGTGAAAAGGAGAAAATGCTGGTGCATTTTCTCCTTTTCCCATAATTTTTTCAAAAGGCTGCTTTTTCAGGGTCGTTAAAACTTGGTATTGTGTGGTAAAGAGTAAATATGAACTGGCCTAAAGTTTTGTTGTTAGGTTACTTTCAGTTATTGACATATTACCAAGTAAAATGTATATATGAAATAAACATTCCATTTGACACAGAAAAAAAATGTATTATTTGTTAAGAATTTTTATAATAGATATTTTTCTACCTTTTTTTTCTTATAAATTCTTTCATCTTGTACTGTTAATCAAGCATTGTTATTTGTTAGATGACAAAACACTTTTGAATTGTTTTTTTTTTGTATAGTATAACGTATTTACTTTGTTTTTTCATAGTTTAGATATATAGTTAGATTTTTAGCTCAGCTATTTGCAAAAAAAAGTTTCAAGGTTTCATTGTAGCCCTGTCTCTGTCATTGGAAAATATATTTTCTCTTACCCCTTGAGGGTGGTATGGTATATAGTTAGAGTTGCTTAGTTTCCATCCTCGGATACCCCGGGGTCTCCCTATTTGCTACGCTACATCGACCCCTGTGACAATTAATTGAATTTCCCTCGCTTTACCGCTGGCCGAATGCTGGCTTTTCATTGGTTCCATTATCATTTTGTGATGGGCGAGTGGACTGTTCGCTATGACGTTTCGTATCGATTTTCGGTGGCTGATTCAAAGTTTTATTAGTCAATTGTCCCAGGGGTCGATGTAGCGTAGCAAATAGGGAGACCCCGGGGTATCCGAGGATGCTTAGTTTCTAGAATATGATCAAATGCACATACTGTTATGGGAGAACACTCCTTCCTGCATATGGCTTCATCCCAATTTAAAATACAATACCCGACTACTGCATCAGGGAGATATCTCTTTGGCTCAGTGGTTAACCCTTTCCCAAACAATCCCTGGTTTTTATGGGTCAGGAATAGAAGCCCTTTGAAAACATTGTGGGAAAAGGAGAAAATGCTGGTAACCAGCATTTTCTCCTTTCCCAAAATGTTTTCTACCCTATCACATAGAAAAATCATCTTTTTAGCAACTGTTAATTTGTCATCTACAAAATGCTTTCAGTTTGGTCTGGTCCAGAATTTGCCATTTGGGAAAGGGTTAAGGTATAGGCCTTTCGTCCGGGAGATGTGGGGTTCAAATCCCCCCCCCCCCCCACCCCCTTATTTCTGCCATTCATTTACATTCATTTATTCATGTGTTTCTTTGTTATGGACTTTGTTCGTATGAAATGATGACTTTAAGAGGGGTGTGTTACGGGAGACCACTCCTTCCTGCATGGCTTCATCCCTTATTTCTGCCATGCATTTATTAATTTGTTTCTTTGTTATGAACTTTGGCGTATTCCATTCTCCTGTTCTAGTACAGGTTTCTGTGTTCTGAAATGCTGTCCTGGAATATGCGAAAGGAATATTTAAGAACACATACACTGTTCTGGAACTATGTTCTGAATGGAGCATTTTTGGAAACTGTTCTAATCTATACCAAAATGGATGTATAATGCCATGATAGCTGTTGCAAAAGCTACTGTCTTATCTGCGTTAGTTGAGGATATGAATAGCTGCGGAAAGGGAGTAGAGACGAGTCTGCTCCCTATTTATTGTGTTTATATCGTAAAAAAAGACAATTGCAAGTTTCGCCATGAAGAATTGTCCGTATTTCAGCCATCTTGTATCACCTAGCTACTGTTCAGCAGGTGCCCTGCACCTTGATTGAATTAGAACAGTCAAAACATGTTCTGAAAAACCTTGCACAGTGTTCCGAAATACTCCATTGATCTAGAACATGTTCTTCTGAATGTTCGGAGTAGCAGAAGGAATATGCCCATAATCTTTCTATGATTTAATTGTGGACTCTCATCTCCATGGTGATCCTCTTACCCTGTAACAGATGGCAAGATTTTAGCTTTGTCCAAATTGAAAGCATTTGCAAGCAACATGTTGAATGTTACTGAAAACAGAAAATCTGTCATTCATAGGGTACAAAAGATTTTTGGAAGAAGGGGAAATGATTGTTACGAGCATTTTCTCCTTTCCCCACAATATTTTAAAAAGCCTTCTCCCTCAGGGTTGTCAAAAAGTCAAAATTCTGTGGTAAAGGGTTAACTGTTCCACAAATGCTTTCAACTGACAAGTCTAAAACTTTGTGGTTTGGTAAAGTGTTAACTCACTACCAAACAACAAATATTTAGACTGGTCCAAATTGAAAGCATTTGCAGACGACAAAATAAAGGTGACTGAAAAATTGAAATTTGTTCTGGGAAGGGTAGGTGGGAAAAGGAGAAAATGCTGGTTACCAGCATTTTCTCCTTTTCCCACAATGTTTTCAAGGCTTCTTTCTCAGGGGCGTCAAAAGTAGGGATTGTGTGGTAATGAGTTAAGACACTTAGTCCTTTATTTTGTTGACTCAAGTCTAAAGTCTAAAAGGTTTTGTCAACTCAGGTGAGAGTGGTAGTAATGTCTTTTAACTCTTTACCACTCAATGCCATCTGCAAATGCTTCCAATTTGGACTAGTCTAAAACTGTGTCGTTTGGTAAAGAGTTAAATGTTAGTGGAATGTGTCTAAAATATCAGCCTCAACTTGACTCTTTACCAAACAACAAAATTTTAGACTTGTCCAGATTTAAAGCATTTGCAGACAACAAATTAAACATGACTCAAAATTTGAAATTTGTTTCCAGCAAGGTTGAAAACATTGTTTGAAAAGGAGAAAATGCTGGTTACCAGCATTTTCTCCTTTTCCCACAATGTTTTCAAAAGGCTTTTATCTTAGGGTTGTAAAAACCAGGGGCTGTTTGGGAAAGGGTTAAGTCAGAAAGTGAATCCCTTGGCAAGTTTGAGCAAAGTAAGAGACTAAGGATTTTCTTGAAAGCAAGAATAATAGAATACAAAAATTGTTTATGTGGATTTTTGTACTTGTTTTGTTAGAATGTGATATAGTTATAGATTTTTTTTTTTCATATTTTCACCTTTTTTTGTCTTTTTTTTACAAGCTAACATAGTGTCTTAGGTAGCTGACGAGATTTGCTCGTGAATGAAATAAAATATTTTCTAGATTTTCATTTGATTTGTTGTTGTTGCTTTGCTGTCTGATCTCAGGATTTGATTTTTTAATGATTGAATGGTGTTTTACATCACTTTCAACATTTTTTCAGTCACATTACAATGAGAGTTCACATTCTGGAGTTTGTTACTAAAGAGTGAGTGCTTCCAGTCAGGCTAGAGCTTTATATGTCCTCCAGGTTATGAGTCCAACATTACCACTAAGCCACCGAGGACTCTGTCTTATCTTGTGAATGCTTACATGTTTACCAATGAATAAAATTTTCAAATTCTGATAGACATATTTGTAATATTTTTAGATGACAAATGAAATATATTTCTAACGGTGGGATTTGTCTTTGAAAGGACTGAAAGTATTGTAGAAAAAAAATTTGCAGGTCATGTTTTGCTGACAGAAGGCATCATGTTCAGTGCCACTTATTATCAACGGGGGCCATTCTTTGAAATTAAATTATCTCCCTTACCAGATAAAGACTAAAGCTATGCCAATAACAGATTGGTCCTTTTACCTGTATTCCTTCATTTTTATCCTTGGTTCCCTTGGGGATGTTGCGATAAATATGACAATGATTTATTAATATGTTTGTGTAAGGCCGGCATGTAATTCAATTCAAATTCTGTTCTTAATCATCAAGAGCTACGTATAAAGTGATTTGTAAATCATTCTAACTACATTTACGTGCAATATTATCTAAAAACCAGAGCAGCTGTTCAGTGCAAGAAAATCAAGGATAAAATCCAAGTAATCCTCTTATCAGGACCAATGTAGTACTGGAGAAGAATCAAGGGAAATAACTGAAGAGTGGTCCTCAATACTATACCCTGTGCTCAACAATTCCAACTTTGAACAAGCCTTAGAAAAAAAGGCTTTTGAAACATGGTAGGAAAAGGAGAAAATGATTTTCCTTTACTCTTTGCCAAACGACAAAATTTTGGACTAGTCCAAATTGAAAGCATTTTGCAGATGACAAAATAAATGTGACTCAAAATTGAAATTTGATTTTGGAATGGTAGAATACATGGTGGGAAAAGGAGAAAATGCTGGTTACCAGCTTTCATTCTCAGGGTCGATAAAAGTTGCGATTCATTATCTCCCGCTAAATGGTATTCTATAAATACTCATCTATCTGATATGGGCATCCTGGGTACAGAACCGGATCACTTTCCTACGCCACAACCGTTACTTTGAATTTAAAATTAAAATAAAGGTTTACTCAATAAAACGCTACCTCGTGCAATTCACTCAGCTATGATCAGCAGTTCAGAGAAATCTGGAGCTAAAGCAGGTCTCATTTCTCCTCAAACGTATTGATAAAAGCTATTTTCAACATTGCTACTTTATAGAGCGTACAGTCAGCCCGCTTTCGGGGCTAGTAGTGATGTGTCATATAAGACAGTCGAATCTTCGAAGAATATGACATGCGCAGACAATGAGTTGCGATTATGTTGTAAAGGGCTAAAAGAAGAAATAACTGAACTTAAAACAATTGTAATCTGCAGCCAACCCTTTAGCAAACAACAAAATATTAAACCTCAGCTGAAAGTAATTCTGGTTGACAGCTTTTTCTTCATCCCCCTCCCCTATGGTTTCAAACACCTTCTCCAGGAATTTTAACCCTTAGAATGCTGATCCCGACTTGCTGACTTTTTGCGGACAGTGTAGATCAAAGATCAGACTGCACATTCTGTGCAGTCTGATCTTTGATCTACACTGTCCAAAAAGGAGATGGTATAATTCCCCACAACATAAGGTCATTACTATCTACTTGAAAATTTCATTTAAGTTATTCAGCAGGCTTAACTCTTTCCCAAATGACAAATTTTAGACTGACCTAAACTCAAAGTGTTTGCAGATGACAATTTTGAATTCGATGAGAATGGCAGAAAGTTTTCTGATTGGCTAGAAAACACTTGGAATTTTAAGAAGAAATTGCTCTTTACGAGCAACTTCTCCTTTTCCCAAAAGTGTTTTCTAAAGACTTGTACTGCAGACATGTAAAAACCAGGGCTTATTTGGGAAAGAGTTAATAGCTAGGATTGTGTGACAACAGAAGAAAGAAAGGCCCCTGACCCCTGACCCTCCTTTATCCTGCATAGTCAAATATTTACTCTACCTACCAACAACACATTAGTGACAGTAGTACCAGAGCTCCTGATAGAGGTAGTTAATTTTTAATTCAAAATTTAAAATATTAATTATTCTGCACTAAACCACGTGTTGAAGGTTTTCTCATTGGAATAATCTCATCGACTGGATTCTAATGAGTAGCCACAACAAAGGGTTTTGAAAACAAATAATGACTTTGTTGCAAAACAAAAAGTAATTCTTTTTGGCAGTAAAAGATTTAATTCTGTTTTCTAAATGTCATTCGGACAAAGTACAAAGTGACGAATTTATATAGGGACACAAAAATGATTGGACTGTGACCCAGCTAGGCACAAGCCTGCACAGGGCATGTGAAATATTTACTGGATCTCATAAACAGATAGGGTATTACAAAATTTTGTACGCCAGTTATGACTTACGATCAATTTACCCTGACTCCTACACCAGATTACAGACTGAGGTAACTCTTCCCCAACACGCCGTGGTAATAGTATTTGAACCTGCTTGCAATTACAAGAAATCATGTGCAAATTATGCGATTTTCGTCCAGCAAGGTATACAAGCCCATTGGCATCAACAGTAATCCCCGTAGGTCCTTTAAGGTTTCTGTCAACATACTGTGTGGTCACATGACCATTCGTGTCAAGAGAGATAACCTTGTGTTTCTCAAAATCAGAAATAAGAATATGTGTCTGGTCCGGACTGGTTCTAAGATACCATGGATTTGCAAATAATGGTTGCCCATTCAAATCTTTTTCAATTACACGAACGATTGTACCATCAATGTCTAACATTTTAACACATGGATTTGGAGCTGCGCAGGACAGTATAAAGGTATTATTTAAATAAGCAATACCTCTACAGTCACCTTCAACGCGCATTTCTCTGTCAATTGAGATTGTTTCTTTTATATTTACAAACACAAGTTTGTTTTCGGATGACACCACATACTGATTGTCTTTGTATAGAATTATATCCCATGGTTTGACTTGAAGCTTTAAAAGCAAACTAATCACTCTTGTTGTTGTGTTCAAATTCTTCAAGCAACAGTTGTTGTTATCAACAAGTACTACTCTTCCAGTGTATATTTCAATCCCTGACGTTATGTAGCTGTTAGTTTTATCTTGTTTTAGATTCACGTAAATTTCTCCCGCAAACTTTGCCTTCCATTTTCTTGGGTCCTTGGTTAGAAAGGCTGGGTGTTGTTCCAGGCCAGCCAGAGTAGTTTTAGTGGCTTCAGCATAGCCTTCTTTTTCTGAAGAATCTTTCCTTGCTTTATCAAAGTAATCGTTCACATGCGATGACTCGCAAGTTTTCACAGCTCCATCATGCTCTATTTTGTCAAAGTCCTTGATTTGTTTTTCACATTGTTTGCTTTTTTGTAGAAAGCCAAGTGAGTCAAATGATCTTAATGCACAAATAAGTTTGTCGTTTCCTTTAAATATATTTTGTCTTGCTTCGATATTGGAGTTTATTTGTTTTAATTCATTTTTGTATTGCTCAACTTGTTCCTGAGCTTGTTTTGTCATCATAAGAAATTGTTGACTCTGTTCATATTTCAAACTGTTTTCAATATCTGTTGAAACACTGTCTATCTCAAACTGAAACGATTTGCAAGAAACCTTCACCTCTTCTAATGCATTTATGTTTTCTCTTCTATGTTCTTCTGCCTCTTTTAAAGTTTTTTCTTCCAATCTTTCTAGAATTGAATTCAGGTCAGTTCTGAATGCTGTTATTGCTGATACTGTATTGTCAAAGTGCATTTTTGTTTTTTCGATGCTTTTATCAGCTCTTAAAATACCTTCCATAAATTTCTTTGCTAGTTCATGTAGATTATCCAATAGCTCCTGATATGTTGAACTATTTTTAAAGTCATTTGCAGCATCTTTGATTAAATCTATTTTACCACACTGCCTGTGAATCAAATTCACACATACACCACAAGCAAATTCGCCATGGTTTTGACAGTAGTGTTCTAGAAGTTTACCACCGTGTTTTGGGCAAAAGTTTCCGTCGACAGACACCATTTTCTGGTTTGGCATTGTCTTCTGGTCCAAAATGTTGTGATGTCTGGACATTTTAGATCCTCGATGAGTTTGCTCACAGCCGTGACAAATGAACTCGTTACACTCGACACAATAACTTTTAGCTTGCTGTTTGCGAGCGTTTGTCTCGCATGGTTCGCAGTAAATCACTACTGTTGTGCTTTCGTCTTCATCACAACCGTCAAGGTCGAATCTCCTTCCAGGGACCTCCATGGTTGCTAATGGTAACGGATGACTTTTCCTGTTATTTGGAAAGAAAACAAACAAGAGGCAAGAATCTGCTATTAACCTATTACTCTCCGACAGATGAAAATTAGTTGAGGTTTGTCCAAATCGAAGCATTTGCAGACGATAAATTAATGCTCCTTAACTCTTTACCAAACGACAATATTTTAGACTGGCCCAAATTGAAGAATTTGCAGATGACAAAATAAATGTGACTGAAAAATCGAAATTTGATTTGGGAAGGGTAGAAAACAATGTGGGAAAAGGAGAAAATGGTGGTTACCAGCATTTTCTCCTTTTCCTATGGTGTTTTTAGAAGGCTCCTTCCTCAGGGTCGTAAAAACCATGGATTGTTTGGTAAAGGGTTAAATGAATGGACTGAAAGGGTAGAAAACATTGTGCAAAAGGGAGAAAATGCTGGTTACAAAGACAGATAGGTCGACAGACAGACGGACAAGTTGACAAACAGACGGACAGGTCGATACAAACAGAGGCGTAACCACAGACAGACAGACAGACAGACAGGCGTCTAAAACAGAGGTCTAATGACAGACAGACCGACAGACAACATTTGGCGCTAGGAAGATACGGGGGAAAACAAGAAAAAAATGAAGAAGTGATTATAAATTCGAACAGGTTTTTGAAAAAAATCATACCTGCGCTACGTATATAGATCTATATTTGTGAGTACACCAATGCTTTTGATTAAATATTGTCTATGCAGTTTGACGATAACACACAGCGTCGGTGTATTATTACGCGAATAGAGATAACCTTACCTGTTGAACACTTTACCATTGCTAAGCGCGACTCATTGACCTTTTGCGGACAGTTATAATGTGCAATCTGATCTTTGATCTACACCGTCCGTTTGGGAGCTAGGCCCTTTTTTTCTCACCAAAATAAGTTTGGAGTTAACACTGTTCTGGATTTTTTACCATCGGCTGGAAAGTTTCGTTTGCTTTATTTAGTAGGATACGGGTTAACTCTTTACCACACAATGACGACTTTTGACGAACCTTAGGAAGAGGCCTTTTGAAAACATTGTGGGAAAAGGTGAAAATGCTGGTAACCAGCATTTTCTCCTTTTTCCACAAAGTTTTCTACCTTATAAAAGAAAGAAAAAATACACCATTTAAGCCACTTTGAAATTGATGTTTACAAATCCTTCCAATTTGGATTGTACTAAAATTTTGCCGTGTGGTAAAGCGTTAACACGTTACCGAACGATAAAGTTTTAGACTTGTCGACATTGAAAGTATTTGCAGACGACAAATCAAAGGTGGCCAAAATGACGAAAATTGTCCTTCATAGGGCAGAAACCACTGAACTGGAAAAAGGAGAAAATGCTGGTTAGCATTTTCTCCTTTTCCCACAAAGCTTTCAAAGGCCTCTTTCTTTTTTTAGGGTCTTTAAAGTTGGGACTGTCTGGTTAACCCTTTACTCCATAGATACTCATTTTTACCCATTGCTGGGAGGACCCTTTGGAAAACATTGTGGAAAAAGGTAAAGTTGCTCGTGATAAGCAATTTCACCTTTTGTCAAAATGTTTTCTATGCTATCAAAAGGTGTCATATACACATAAGAAATGGCTTCATCCTTGCTGTTATTTAGGGCCAATTAGAGATACCATAGAAATGCCTTATAGGGTAAAGGGTTAAGGGTTTGAATGTCAAAATCAAGCTCGATCCGCCAAGGGTTGAGTAGCGTAGTGGATCGTCACCCTTGGCTTGCGAAGATGACCTGTAACATTTCTAGTGCAGAATGGGATAAAATCTTGTGACAGTTAATAAATATGGATTTATACAGATATAATACTTTTGCACATTTTTAACCGACTAGAAATTTCTTTCATGTCTGTCTTGAAATTATTTATTGATATTTTTGTTAGTTTTCAGAAAAGGAGGGTAATTATTATCTCCTTTTGTAATGAGAATATAGTGGTTCTAGATTTATAAACTACATGTGTAATTCTAAGATAGAAAAACAGAGGAAAAAGTGGTTCGGTGAAAGTAGTACAATAATTCTTATTTTTAATCGTAGCAAATTTTGTAGGAAAAAAATCATCCTTATACTCCTATAGCCTTTTAATTTGCCTTCATAAAACCCCAGTAGTCAAAAACCATCCGATAACACGAGAAATTAGAGATTTATTACCGTTTTAACAGATTAGGTCATATCATGGCGGTCAGTGCACCTACGCATGTGCTACCTGGATTTTTTCGCACCAGTACTGACTGTCACATCTTCCTTTTCAACTCACTGACTACTTTCTTCACATCCATCACAGCGAACAGTGCACCGACACAACCATTAGGGCCCTTATTGACCTACCATTCTTAAAAACGTTCTTTGTCTTATTCTCCAGTATTTTCTATATTTGTAAGTAACACAACCGATTGGCTAAACCGAATGGTTTAGCCAATCGGCTAAACCGCATGGTTCAGCCAATCAGAGGTTGTGTTACTTACAAATATAGAAAACCTTGGAAAATAAGACTTTTGTAAGTAACAAAACTTCTGATTGGTCAAACCGAATGGTTTAGCCAATCAGAAGTTGTGTTACTTACAAATGTAGAAAACCTCGGAAAATAAGACTAAGAATATTCTCCAGAATGGTTGGTGAATACGGGCCCAGGTCACGATTCAGATACGCTACCCACAGAGCTACCCGGCTTGGCTTCCCCTTCAATACCACACTTTTTTTCTTTCAGTCAAATTTCTGTATGTCAAAGGAACAGTCTAACTATCTGTGTCCGAGGTCGTGAGGTAGAGCGTCGGCCTCATACCCTAAAGGTCCTAATTTCAATGCCAGGGAGCGGGTGTCAACTTTCGGATTTTTCATTGGCCCACATGTACATTCGGCGCGAGTACTGGTGCAGTTCCCAGGAAGCAGAATCGAGAGAGATTAGTATAAGTTGTAAGAAGTTGTTTCTCAATCGATGTAAAATGAATAGGTTTAAACTAAACTAACAGTCTAACACATGATAAAAGTAAAACCTGTGTAATGCACTTCCGGTGAAAATTCTAATAGGTTCATAAATAAGGATAAATAAGGATTTATGCAGAAATGATATTTTTGCACATTTCTAACGGATCAGAAATTCCGTTTATAGCTATCTTGAAATTAGTTTTTGATACTTTTGTTAGTTTTCGGAAAAGGGAGGTAATTATCACCTCTTTTTGAATTGAGAATATAGTGGTTTTAGATTTATAAATGATAATTCAAAGAAGGAAAATATGGGAAAAAAATGAATCGGTGAAAGTAGTGCAATAATACTCATTTTTAATTACAGCTAATTTTGCGGGATGATATTTTAGTAGAAATAGCTGTTTTCCATTACTCGTACACAGGTCTTACCTTAAGTCGGTTGTTACAAAAAGTGGATATATAATAAATCCATAAGTATGTGAAGGCTTGTTTTGTACCATGGACCAAGGAGATACATTAAGTCCCATTTTGTCATAGTATGGCTAATACAGTTTAAAAAATAAAAAAAAAACATTCTTTTCTTATAAGCCATTTTTATTACCATCAAGTAACTATATTAAACAACTATAAAACTGCGTAAACTTTAAATTAAAATTCTACATGAGAGAAAATAAATGAAAGAAATATATAATGCATTAAAAATATCAAATGAGGCACATTTTTGTGAAATTAAAGATCAGCTTTCTACGTATAAAACAGAAAAATCTCAAAAAAGACCCAAGTGTAGATAGGTCAGGGTGATTGTTTAACCCTGTACCAAACAGTTCCTTTTTAACAAGCACTGGGAAGACAGCTCTGGGGGAAATTGAAGCATTGTAATAAAAAGGAAAAATATGCTTTTAACCAGCATTTTCTTTCTTTTTTTTCCCAATCGTGTTGGGAAAAAAAAGAAACGTTGTAAGAAAAAAACAAAAGGAAATGTATCCAAGTAACCAGCATATTTTCCTCTTTTGCTACAATGCTTTCTAGCCTCTCAAATTATAAATCTGAACGATAGGTCCATATTAAAATCTGTCGTCTGCATACGCTTTCAATATCACGATTGAGACAGCTTTGGAAAATTGTGAACAACAAGGATAAGATTAATAATAATCTTATCGGTTGAGGCACATTGAAATTTGTCGTCTGAAAAATCTTTCAAATTGGAAAATTCCACATTTACGTTGTCTGGTACAAAGTTAACTCATTACCAAACGGCAATACTTTAAGCTTGTCCAAATCGAAAGCATTTGCAGACGACAAAAAAAAAGTGACTGAAAATTCGAAATTTGTTTTGTGAAGGGTAGAAAACATTGTGGGAAAAGGAGAAAAATGCTGGTTACCAGCGTTTTCTCCGTTTCCCACAATGTTTTCTAAAGGCTTCTTTCTCAGGGTCGTCAAAAGTAGGGATTGTGTGGTAATGGGTTAAGGGTTGCGATGCCTCGCTCTGTGTTCAGTATTTCAATGCTTTTGTTTGGTCCAACTGAAATGGCATCCCGTGAGTTTTGAAATTCCAACCCATGACCCTGTAAATAGAAAAAAAAAGTATTTTTACGACTAGGCTGCTAGGAGCGACTCACTGACCTTTGGCGAACAGTGTAGATCCAAGATCAGACTGCACAGAACGTGCAGTCTGATCTTGGATTTACACTGTTCGAAGAGGAGATATTTTTCCCCGACAAATAACTATGATGAACAAGTATCATTTGAGTTTTTACTATCTGCTTAAAAGTTTAATTCTCGGAAATTGCCGAGTGGTTACGAGCCTAGGAAAGAATACCAGATTGCCAGTACATCTATATATCTATTACCTGAGATTGTCTGCCAATTTGATTTGTTTATCCATCATCTCTCGCTCGTGTTGTCTCTGTAATTCCTTGTCTTTAAGCACCTCTTCTTCCCTGAAATAGAGGGTTACAGATCAGTCATCTGACAACACTGTTGAATCATAATTAAAAAATGTCCAACCAGTGTTATCACACCCCAAACACACAATTTTAGACTTTTCCATATAGATCGGATTTTCATACATCAAATTAAATGCGGTTCAAATAATTATATATGTCTATGAAACATTAAAAAACAGCATTTCTCCATTTCCTATCTTTTTTTTTTTAAATGGGTTTTTAATATAGAAGTGAAATATACATGTTTCCATACAAGATGGGTTCACAAGTCAAAAATTTCCTACAGCCTGAAGCCCAAGGTCAAATATCTCCCCGAAGTTTCGATCCATTGTGGGAACAAAAGTACAATAGCTCCGTAAAATATGGGGACACAAATCAAATATCTCCTTACAGCATGAGGACTCTGAAAGTCAAATATCTTCCTATAGCAAGGGGACTCAAGTCAAATATGCCCCTACAGTATGAGGACTTAATCAAATATCTCCCTACAACATGAGAACTCGAGTCAAATATACCACTACAGCATGAAGACCAAAGTCAAATATTTCCCTACAGCATGAGGACTCAAGTTAAATATCTCCCTACAGCATGAGGACTCAAGTTAAATATCTCCCTACAGCATAGCGACATTAATCAAATATCTCCCTACAGCATAAGTACTCTAAAGATATCCCTACAGCATGAGGACTCAGGCCAAATATTTCCGTACAGCATGAGGACTCAAGTTAAATATCTCCCTACAGCATGAGGACTCAAGTTACATATCACCCTACAGCATGAAGACTCAAGTCAAATATCTTCCTACGGCAGGAGCACTCAAGTTAAATATCTCCTCACAGCATAAGGACTCAAGTCAAATATCTCCCTACGGCATGAGGACTCGAGTCAAATATCTCCCTACGGCATGAGGACTCGAGTCAAACATCTCACAACGACATAGCGACTTGGGTCAAATATCTCCTTAAAGCATGATGACCCAAGTCAAATATCTCCCTACAATATGGAGACATAAGTCAAATATCTCTCTGCAATGTTGGAATACAGGTGAAATATCTCCCAAAGATATCAGGACACAAGTCAAATATCTCCCTACAGCATGATGAAATTCAAGTCACACGTCTCGCTGCAATATGGGGACATAAGACATACATATGAGATAAATATCTCCCTACAATATGGGGACATAAGTCAGATATCTCCCTACAATATGGGAACATGAGTCAAATATCTCCGTACAACATAGGGACATTAGTTAAATATCTCCGTACAATATGGGAACACAGGGTGACAATTAAAGTCAAGTGTCTCCCTACAGAGTGACGATTTAAGTCAAATATTTCCCTACAATATGGGGACATAGATTTAATATCTCCCTGCAATATGGGGACACGAGTGAAGTATATCTCTACAGTATGAGGACTTAAGTCAAACATCTTCCTACAATATGGGAATACAATTCTGATATCTCCCTACAGCATGAGGATCCATGCCAGATAACTCCCTGAAAATCGAATCACAGATAAAGATATATCCCTATAATCATATCAACACAAGTCAAACATCTCCCTGCAATATGAGAACAGGTTTAACTCTTTACCAAACAATCCCTGGTTTTTACGACCCTGAGAAGCCTTTTGAAAACATTCTGAGAAAAGGAGAAAATGCTGGCAACCAGCATTTTCTCCTTTTCCCACAATATTTTCTACTCTGCTGGAAAATAAATTTCAGTAACGTTTATTTTGTCACCTGCAAGTCCTTTCAATTTAGACCAGTCTAAAATTTGGCCATTTGGGAAAGGGTTAACTTGATAATTATGACCCATGTCCAGTGAAAAGGGTGTTTAACCCTTTCCCAAACGACAAACTTTTGGACTAGACCAAATTGAAAGCATTTGCAGATGACAATTCAACTCTTGCTGAAAAGATGATTTCTGTCTATGATAGGGTAGAAAACATTGTGGGAAAAGGAGAAAATGCTGGTTACCAGCATTTTCTCCTTTTCCCACAATGTTTTCAAAAGGCTACTTTTCCAGACCCGTAAAAACCAGGGATTGTTTGGGAAAGGGTTAATGTATCTGCAAAAACTGTTTACTTGGTCAGGTTGTGCAGTCTTTGCAGGCTAATCTGGATCGAAACATTTTGCTTTCAGTTAATTTTCTGCACATTAAACCATTATCACACAATCCTTACTTTTGACGACCATGAGAAAAAAGCCTTTAGAAAACGTGAGAAAAGGAGAAAATGCTGGTTACCAGCATTTTCTCCTTTTCCTACAATGTTTCCAAAAACCTCATCCTCTGGTTTGTAATTTTGTAATAACCCCGGGATTATATAGTAAGGAACATAACAGACAAGCAGAATGTGAAATTCAAATGGAAAAACTTCTTTGGTTGGTTGGTTATTTCCGTTTATTTATCGTCGCTACCAGTTGCCCATCTGAGCGACGCCCAGAAGACGGTTAGTTGTTACGGAGGATAGTGCAAGGATACAGGTTGAAACTACTGAGAGTCTTGCCTGGTTCTTTAACGTGCTCGGCGTATAGCACCGTCACACGGAACCTCGGTTAAATGTCTCATCCGAACGACTATTAGTAAATTTAGTTGGCTCGCCGGGGATTCGAACCCACAGCCTGTAGTGACCCGAAACATTGTGTTCACGAGTCCTACGCTCTGACTACTGAGCTACATCGGCAGGTCAAAACTGCTTCGGTCTCTGCTGATGTATCTATATAAATGCAGCCAAACACTGACGACCATACGTTATTTGGATTTATTAAAGGGAGGTAATCATGCTTTAGTAAAACTGTATTGTATAAAAAAATGTTCTTCTTATAGGTAGCGAGAGACATTTGAAGAAAATGGGTGAAAGTGTGCTAAAAACTGTTAGAAAAAGTAAAGAAACACTCGGGTGGATGAGGGGAGTAGGGTGTTTGAAGCCATCAAATATGGTATAGTAAAACTTTATATATTTCTGCAACCCGTACACCTATTTATATACCCTAACTGATGGGTATAAAAATCTCGATTTTTTGTAAACGAAATAGTTCGATTTACATCGATTAACTTTATCGGCACTGGTTAGAAAGGCAGCGGTACAATAGAGAACCTCTATACATGTAGGTCATGCTCTAAGGAAGGCCTGTGTAATTCACTTGCTAAAAGTTTCGACTCAGGTCAGCCTGCGCAGTCGAAGCATTTTGCTATCGGTCATTTCTGCAGGCTAAGGACTAGTGTATACCTTATGAATCAGTCGGTATTTGATGGATTCAGCTAATTTTATTTATTTCATGCTTTCCAGTGGGTTATAGAGAAATATCAGTGAAATATTTTTCGATATTTCATGGTTTCGACCAGAGAAAATACTGCTTTTAACATACTAGTTACCTAGGTAAAAATGTGCGTGACTGACAACCAGATGGAAGTGACGTCATTTACCTTACATTTCTCGCGCTTGACGTAATATTGTAATGTGTTGCTATGCGGAGGGGGTACTTCAAGGGGAATAACTGAAAAAAACTATACTGATTTTGATAAAGTTCCTTCCAGAAAAGATTAAAAACATGAAATAAATAAAATATTTGTAAAATATCCTCTTTATCATACATCACGCAGATGTAGTAAACTCCCTTTGCCATAGAATTTCTATCCCTCCCTCCACCTTTACCCCCTTCCCCCCCGCCCCCCACCCAATTGCCGGGCGTTGCCTAAACATAATTAGAAACATGTTTCACCATAGATTTGTCAAGCTTTTGTACGAATGTCACTTGAAATCACTCTAAAGGTTCTTTAGATTTATGATGACCATAACTCACTTTGTACTGTATGTCATTGGTTTAACCAATACCAGGCCAGATGTCAGCAGTTCCTTGCCAGAGGACACTCCCACAAAACCAACACTGCCATCAGTGATTGAATCTCGATTTTTTGGTCAAAAAAGCCAATGCTGTTGAATAAAATCATGTCAAGCGTAAATTGAACCATGGATGATCGAGGTCAGAGAGACAGAGAGAGAGAGAGAGTGAGAGAGACAGAGAGACAGAGATACAGAGACAGAGAGACAGAGGGGGGGGGGGGGGGGGGGGGGAAGATCGCTTCTACATAGATCTTGGAAAAGGAGAAAATGCTGGTATCCAGCATTTTCTTTTTTCCCCACATTATTTTCTGTCGTATCAAAGACAATTTAAAGTCATTCATTAGAGCCATATCAAATTTTGTAATCTGTAAATGTTTTGAACCTGGATGAGTCGTGTTTTTTTCTGTTGGTAAACAGTTAGAGCCCATTTGAACAGTGTCACAGTGACGTCAGAACGACAAGTGCACCTGTCCATTGGTCAACAGTTAGAGCCCATTTCAACAGTGTCACAGTGACGTCACAACGACAAGCGCACCTATCTATTTATCATCCTCGTTTTATTGCAACATCAAGGACAAATGATGAGAATTGAGGACAAATCAAATAGTTTTGTGTTTGAAAAAAATGCCACCTTAATGCCACACATAATGGAATTCAAAGGACTCAAACGTGAAAATTAATGCAAGCATACGATAAATCACTGCAAACCACAAGCTAAACTTACAATCTCAAGCTGGGAAATCCCTGTTTGAAAGAAAAAATAAACTTAAATAAAAATGAAAAGGACTGTCCCCCCAAAAAAATCTTATCAAAATTATCACTTTATCAAAAATTTATCAAAATATTCCGGACATAAATGTGCTAAGAGATAATTATTAGGCTGCCAAGCGCGACTCACTGACATTTTGCGGACAATGTAGATCAAGATCAGACTGCACAGAACGTGCAGTCTGATCTTGGATCTACACTGTCCAATAAGGAGATCTTCCTCCTCCAAAAATAACTTTTAAACAGCAAAATTTTAATATTTACTATTAACTTGAAAGTTTTATTTCTTTTATTGAACAGTGGGAGGGTTTAAAACAACAAGGAAAGGAAAACAGGGAACTTGGAGATGGGGGCTGGTCATTTTTTTTTTCATTTATCTCTTTACCAAGCAACAAAAATGTAGACTTGTCCAAATTGAAAGCATTTACTGACGAAAAAAGAAATGTGGCTCAAATATTGAAATATGACTTTAGAAGAGTAGAAAACATTGTGGACAAAGGAGAAAATGCTGGTTGCCAGCATTTTCTCCTTTTCCCACTATGTTTTCAGAAGGCTTCTTCCTTGGGATCCTAAAAACCCGGGGTTGTTTGGTAAAGGGTTAAGGAATGCAGATAATTTTTTTTTCATGGAGGTACGAAAAAAAATCCTAATCACAGGCGGTTGCATTCAAAAGTGTGATTGGGTTTTTTTTTTCATACCTCCACGAAAACAATAAAATTCTCGACATTTCTTATAATTGCATTTTACAGACAACATGCACCCACGAAAATAACTACTTAATTCAAACTGTTTTCATTTTCTTTCGCTTTAAATCTAACGTTGGAGTTTCTAAAGCCTCCTTCCACATATATTTGTATGGCGAAAGAATACAACAGGGAAACAGTCTTCAGATCCACAATACTGGAAATTAACAAATAGAACGAAAGTAAATGAACACAGCAGTGTGTAGGACCCGCAAAAGCAAACTTCAGTGAAAGTAGTTCCGGCACAAGATGATTTCTTTTTTTCATGGAGTTATGAATTCAGCCAATCAGAAATCGCCAATATTCATGAAAACAACTGATATTAAATTATTATGAAATGTCTCCCACAGCTATTAACCGGCATTAATCATTTAATCGACCTACTTTTGACGCCCCTGAGAAAGAAGCCTTTTGAAAACACTGTGGGAAAAGGAGAAAATGCTGGTAACCAGCATTTTCTCCTTTTCCCACAGTGTTTTCTACCCTTCCCAGAACAAATTTCAAATTTTCAGTCACTTTTATTTTGTCGTCTGTAAATGCTTTCAATTTGGACCAGTCTAAAATATTGTCGTGTGGTAATGAGTTAACCTGCTAAATGATTATAATTGAATTTTCAGTTCGGTAACAAAAAGCTGAAAATAACTATTTTAAATGTTATATTTTGAGGAGTAACATCTCCTTATCAGACTGCACGTTCTTGCCCTTTTTCGCGTGTTGTAAGCCACATTGTTTTGGTAAAGCATTATCTTATGGACAGGGCACCCTGATGGGGTTCGTGTAACATCGCCTTTCATCGGACAGATTCGGTTAAGACTCGGGTAACCAGTAATCGATGCGGGGACCAGCATCCATAGGCCCTTCGATTACGGGTCGTTGTCTGCGCATGTCATATTCTTCGAAGATTCGATCCAGGATGCCCAAATTAGATAGATGAGTATTTGTAGAATGCCATCTAGCGGGAGATAATAACGGGTTACCATAGTCTTGGCTGAATGCATAAGTTTTTAGGCTATGTTACAGGAATCCGCAGAAGAAAGCCCTATCCTTAAAATACTTTTTATCGGTCCACTTATTTGGTCACACTACACAGTCAAAAAATTAAGAATTAAAGTCCTTTTGTTTTTACCTGCGTATCTGGTCACAGCGTTCGCAATCGAAGCGTTCCGTGTGCATGTGGTTCGAGGAGCAGACGAACACTCTGTGGGCATCGATACATCGGGTAACCTCGGCTTCCGTCGCATGGCTGTGACCGTCAGCACACACGTGCGGTAAACCGTCCACTACACGTCGACCTTTGGGCGCCGGACCGTAGCTGAACCCCTGGGTGATCGGATTGCGACTCATTTTGATGTTGATCTGAAAACATAGTTATCTCATATTTTTGGTTGATTTTCGTATATTTATCGTCGCCCCCGGTTTCCCATATGGGTGACGCCCCCAGAATATCGTTACTTTTGTAACGTGTGATAGTCCAGGATACAGGACGAAACCCATCCTAAGTTAAGCCTGGTTCTTTAACGGGCTCGGTGTAATAAAAACATCGGACCTTGGTTTAACCCCTTAGCTGCTAGTGCGACTTACTGAGAGAGAGAAAGAGAGAGAGAGAGAGAGAAAGAGAGAGAGAGAGAGAGAGAGAGAGAGGAGAGAGGGAGAGAGAGAGAAATAGGGAGAAAGCGAAAGAGAGAGAGAGAGACAGACAGACAGACAGACAGACAGACAAAGAGAGAGGTCGAACGTACTCCCGTACATAGAGATTATAGAGCTTTAGAAAAAAGGTCACAAAAGTTACTAGCAACTCGCTCGGTTTTGAAATTTAGTCCTTTTAAGTCACCCTTCGTCTCCTATCGAAATTCAGCCCTAGACTTTGAATGAGTAAACACACATCGTGGGTTAAGGAGAAAATGCAGGTTACCAATATTTTCTCCTTTTCCCACAATGTTTTCAAAAATTTCCAAATTCCCTCTTCAGGGTCATTAATACCCGACTGTTTGGTAATGGGTTACACATATAACTGAAAACGTAAACGATATTGTGAAATAACAATTTCATGTAGATTAATAAAAAATATACGAAAAAGTAAATATTACAGTGAAACGTCTTATCAAAGAGAACAATTTAGAAAAAAGACAGCCATATATACCTGTTTTAAAACGTAACCTATTTTTCACTCACCTTTCAGTTAAATACGTTAATAATTTGCTTTTCTCTGTTTTTGATCTGTGTCAACTCTTCAATACACACATTCTTCGATAGCTTTAACGCGGTGAATTATTGATTAGTGATATTACCTGGGTTGCCATAATAAATAACAAGGGAAGTAACTCTTCAAATAAGTGTATCGCTCATCGATATCGTCCCTTTCAGTGTTTCATTGTTGAATAAATGAATAGCTCTTTCTCAAAGGCTAAACAATACATTTCTTCTACAAAATAAAAAGCTAGTTCGGGCATAGTCTAGAATATATCAGTGGATAGTGTAAAACACAGATCAGACTGCACGTTCAGCTTTTAAGTATCACTGCTGGAAAAGAAGACCATGCATATAACATTAAAACTAGAAATTTCTTAGAAAAGTTCGTACCTAAACAAAACACAATTATACGTTTAACCCTTTACCACACGATCCCGACTTTTAAAACCCTTGTGAAAGTAGCCTTTTGAAAACATTGTGGGAAAAGGAGAAAATGCTGGTAACCACCATTTTCTCCTTTTCCCACAATGTTTTTAAAAGGCTACTTTCCCAGGGTCGTTAAAAGTCAGCTTTGTGTGGTAATGAGCAATTTTTTCCTTTACCCACAGTGTTTTCAAAAGCTCTGTCGTTGATACGTCAAAATGAGTATCTATTGAGTAAAGGGTTAAAATAAAATTCCAATAATCTTAGTTAAATACTTTTACACTGTCATTTATTCAGACACTTGATCACCCCTTACTCAAGAAAAATTCAAAAATTTACTAAACGCTTATACCCCCGTCACACCAAACTCGTTCTCACTCCGTTCCGAAATTTTTTGTCGATTGGACTTAAACTGTGTTTGGACGGAGTGGACGTATTCAAGCAACCTTTTACGATCTGTTTACGAACTTTATGGACTCGTTAGGACGGGAAAGGTGCCCCAGAACTTTGAGCCTGATCAATTTTTTTTTGTTACCTTCCATCCCGTCTTGTAATTAGACGGAGTGACGACATGTTTAAAACGAGATGGACGTTCTACAAACAGAACTGCCGTACTTCGATCCTAATACAGATGCGGTATATACAGGCCTGTGTAAGGCAGAGAAAAGACCTCCCCTACAAAATGACCCAGAGGTCATTTCACTACGTAGAAGAATCACCCGGGTCATTATTCTACATATAGAGAAATGACCCCAAAGGGTTATTTCGCTACGTAGAAAAATGACCCGGGTCATTATTCTACATAGAGAAATGACCCCAAAGGGTTATTTCTCTACGTAGAATGACCCGGGTCATTCTTCTACGTAGTGAAATGACCATGGGTCATATATCTACGTCGTAAAATGACCCATGGTTTGTTTTGTAGGGGAGGTTCATTTCTCTGAATTATACCGGCATTAATTGGCAGTGTGTTTAGGCCCGGTCACACCGCCTGAACTTAGCTGGAGCGTTCCTGGAGCGGTTAAAAAAATTCATCACCACTCGTAACCGTTCACAACCGTTTCACAAAAGTTGGCCCCCGTTAAAGCAACGCCGTATATGCTCGGCCACCGCTGATGTTTCTCGACGGGCCCTCCTACCGCTCCGAAAGTTTTGAGCTGCACAAAACATTGCGTGCGTTGAGGAGGGGACAATTTTCCGCCCCGGCAAAGTCCACCCCCGCTCCACCAACGCCCATTCAAAGTTTGGCACCGCTAGACGCAAGTTCGTGGAAGCTTGGGTCCGCTAGGCCAACGCAGAAATCTTGAACGCTGGACCACCGCTGCTTCGCTAGCGTTGCCCGGGCGGCGATTAAACGTTGCACAAACTTCGGTGGTGCGGTTGTAAGCTTTTTACGAGCGGACACGGGATTGGCGGAACGGTGTCGGGCGTTAAAGGAGCGGGCCATGGCGGCGATGAACTTTGGTTTGGCGTTGGTATAGAGGTGTCGGAGCGGGACCAGAATTTGGCTATAAATACGGGGAAAAATGGACCAGGAGTTCATTTGGAATCGAGCTGCTGTTGAGTTCAGACCTCATCTATATCGAAATTGCTCAAAGTTACAGTAAAACTGTATCACCATAAATGCTGAGAGGCTTGATATGAGTGGGGCACTAGTCCAGCAGCAGAATCAGAACCTTCTCAGATTGCAACAAGCTGTTGACAGAAGAAGAAGAGAGAGAGGAGAAGGAGAGACAGAGTTGTGTGGGTCAGATAGTGGATACTGGAAACTATCCGTTCAGCTCCGTAGTCACAAACAGTATGCCGCTAAACCAGCTTTATACCGCCGCCGAGCCAAAGCCCGCTTGCTCAGAACGCCGCTATACCAACGCTCGCTACCGCTAAACTAACGCTAAAGAAACGCCAGCTTCAGCGGTGCACCGCTAAGCCAACGCCCGTGTTTTCGATTTTTTCCCATTTTGTGCGCGGTGACGAGTGTTGTCGAAATTCGGCCCCCTCTCCCCACCGTTCAAGGAACGGTCCAGCAAAGTTCGGGCGGTGTGACCGGGCCTTTTGCATTTTACTGAACGGTATTGCGCGTCCTGTCTCGACTGCAGCCCGTTTTACGATTTTGTTGACAGGGTAATAGTTTGTAAAGAACAGTTTGGGTGAGACAAGGGCTTCAGGCATTATCAGGCCAACATAACACGTTCTAGCTCGACCGCAACCCTTTTTTCGATTATTTCAGTCGGGATAAAAGGTTCTGAGAACTAGTTTGGTGTGACGGGGGCTTTACATTTAACTCATTGGCTGCCAAGACCCAGCTCACTGACCTTTTGTGGGCAGTGTAGGTCAAGGTCAGACTCCACAGATCGAGCAGTCTGATCTTGTATCTACAGTTTTCGATATGCAGATAAACGCTCGAAAGTTTCATGCAAGTTATATTGCTTGATAAGTTTTAAGACTTGTCGAATTTATAAGTAATTGCAGTCGACAAAATCATGTAGCTCTCAAGATAGCATTTTCCGTGAGATTTAAAAGAAAAATTAGTAAATAAAACATCGTAGGAAAAGGAGAAAATGCTGGTAACCAGCATTTTCTCCTTTTTTCCACGATGTTTTCAGAAGCTTTCTTCTGTTGGTTTGTTCAAACCCGAAATCGGTTGATGAGGGAGATTCCTTAATAAAGCCTATGCGACTGCTCACTCAGTCACATGTCTTTAATGCTTCCGACACATTCTCTTATTCTTTTTTAAAATCAACCCCTTTCTTGTTTACTTACCCAGTCTCTCATCTACCAATTCACTCGTTCAATCATTCACTCGTTTCACCTTTCACTCGTTCGTTCACTAATCCTCTCACCGATTCACTCCCTCATTCAAATATTCACTCGTTCAATCAGTCCCTCTTTCAAGTACTCACTCATCCACCCACTCATCCACTGAATGACTCACTCACTCACTCGCTCGCTCGCTCGCTCACTCACTCACTCTCTGAAAGACAGACAGACAGACGGACAGACGATTTGTACACTTCACTCTCCCCGACACGGTTCAAACAATAAAGGTCAAATATAGGACAATAGATGTGTCATGTGACCTCACGCGTCATTGGTGCTGCACGTGCGAACTTTGTTAACCCTTTACTCCATAGATACTCATTTCTACGCATTGCTTGTAGGAGCCTTTTGAAAACATTGTGGCAAAAGGTGAAATTGCTCGTGACGAGCAATTTCATCTTTTGCTACAATGTTTTCTGTGCTATCAAGAGGTGTCATATACACATAAGAAACAGCTTCATCCTTGCTATTATTTAAGGTCAATTAGAGATACCATAGGATTGCCTTATAGGTTAAAGGTCTAAAGGGTTAAGAACAGTTTGCGTTAATGTAAAATCGGGGTCTTTATGTTTTGTTCTCGTAAGTAACTGGGATCATAAACATACAAAAATGGATTACCGAAGCATTTTGAATTTCGTCAACTCCCCAGGGGCCGAGGTCCAGCATCCCTCCCCAGGTTCTTCAGATACCTCACACCCGTCTTACGGAGAGCCCGACCCCAACAATAATGTTGTCAAGGTAACGGCTATGACTTTTAGACGATAATCTAGCAAAGATAACTAGAAACTGGGATTTTAGAGAAACGCTAGAAAAAATGAAAGTATTGATAACCTAGTACCGTATTCACCAATCTTTCTTAAGAACATTCTTAGTCTTATTCTTCAGAATTTCGTTTAATATGTAAAAGTAACAGAACTTCTGATTGGCTAAACCATTTGGTTTAGCCAATCAGAAGTTCTGTTACTTTCACAGTCAGGAAATCTTGATGAATAATACAAAGAATTTTGCTAAGAATGGCTTGTGAATACAGGCCCTGGAAACCATCTTACTTTATTACATTTGAAAACATTGCGGCAAATGGAGAAATTGTTAGCTACGAGCAAATTTCACTCTTTACTGACATTGGCAGCACCGGTGCTCGATTTTAGCCCTTACCGCGAGCCCCGGTAGCTCAGTCAGTAGCGTGCAGAACTTGAGAATAGCGGATCTTGGGTTCGATCCCTGGCTGGGCCAATTTCTTTTCGAGGATTGATGATAGTCATTGCGACAGGATTCATTCCTCTCTCACCGTAGATCATTGTTTCCATGATGATTATGAGGGAAAGAAGCCAGTGGCTTGGAAAGAAAATCGTGCGGGGCACTCCATGGTAAAAGCAACTCCAGGAAAGCATGGATAGGTGCATTGGCCGCCGCAATATAACTTTAACAACCGCTTTTAACATCAATCAATCAATCAATTAATCAATCAATCAATCATCTTTAATCAATTTTAACTTACCCTGTTAAATAACTCACATGGAATTTTTAAACTGATAGTAAAAACCCAAAGTTTGATATTTCAAAGGTAATTTTTGGAGATTAATATTACCTTATCGGACAGCGCAGACACAAGATCAGGCTGCACGTTCTGTGCAGTCTGATCTTGATCTACGCTGTCCGCAAAAGGTCCTTAAGGCGCGCCGAGCAGCTAGTGGGTTGAGAAAAAATCGTTGCATATACTGTGTAAGGGTTACACACCTGGTAACGATTTTGAATTAAGATCGAGCGCTAGTGAATAGTGGATTAAACAGGTTTGGCAGTAAGTGTAGGCCAAGATCAGACTGAACATGTGGACCAGTCGAAGCCGAAAGCATTTAGGCATTTACATACGATTGTTTAAAAACCGCTGGAAATAATATAAGGACCGCAGGCTGGTACGAGTCGAAACGTTTTGCTAATTGTTAATTGTATGCGTTTTCATCGACCATTCTACTTCCGTACCTTGTCAACTGTCAGACAAAATAGATTTATAGATTCTGTTACTTTCACAGATTATGAGATGTTACGCTGTAACTCTAAGGTATATTTAATTGCGGAAATGCATGAAGCCGTATTTTGCCCCCTTTTGCCAGAAGATAATTCACATGTATTAAGGTAGTAGACCCACAACACTTCTAGTGCAACATGGAATAAAGTTTCTTGATAGTTGATAAATACTGTTTTGTACAGATATAATACTTTTGTATATTTTTAATCTACCAGACATTTCTTTGATGTCCATTTTGAAATTATTTTTTGATACTTTTGTTAGTTTCCAGAAAAGGGATGTAATTATCTTCTCACTTTGTAATGAGAATTAACCCATTACCACACAATCCCTACTTTTGACGACCCTGAGAAAGAAGCCTTCAGAAAACATTGTGGGAAAAGGAGAAAATGCCGGTAACCAGCATTTTCACCTTTTCCTACAATGTTTTCTTCCCTTCCCAAATCTAATTTCAACTTTTCAGTCACATTTATTTTGTCATCTGCAAATGCTTTCAATTTGGACCACTCTATAAATTTGTCGTTTGGTAAAGAGTTAAGTGGTTTTAGATTTATAAATAATAATTCTAAGAAAGAAAAGAAGGGAAAAAGTGGCTTATTTAAAGTATTACAAAATACCCATTTTTAATCGTAACAAATTTTGTGGGATAATATTATACTGGAAAAAGCTTTGTTTTCTTTTAGGGGTCCATTACCTTAAGTCCATAGACAATGAAGTTACCATACTGAATTCGTTGTCTGCGCATGTCATATTCTTCGAAGATTCGACCTGTCTTTTTGACGCATCACTCTCCTCGATAGTAATAATACACGCTATAAAGTAACAATGGAGAAAATGACTTTTATCAATACGCTTGAGGAAAATCAGGCCTGTTTTAGCTCCAGATTTTCTAAACTGCTGATTATAGCTGAATGAATCATACTAAGTAGCGTTTCAGTGAGCAAACGTTTATTTTAGATTGAAATTCAAAGTAACGGTAGTCGCGAAGAAAAGTAGTCCGGTTCTGTACTCAGGATGCCCAAATTAGATATATGAGTATTTGTAGAATGCCATCTAGCGAGCGATAATGTACTGAATTGGATTTGTTTTCATTCCACCAACCAGGCGACTAGGCAACTAGTCTGTGGCGGCTGCTGCATTGTTATCAGAGATCGCTGGATTCTGAAGGTCGGGGACCAGCCGTATCACATGGCATGTTTACGGTGCAGCGTTTGTTTACGAACCCTCGACAATCATACCTCGTGCTTTATTCGTGATAATGCAGTATACTGTCAATTCCATTACGCAAGGTAAGTCTTTATAACATTGATTCTGAAGGTCAAAGACCAGTTCTAACTCTATCACATGACATATCTACAATACAGCATTATAACGTTATGTACGAACCCTGCAGGGCCCGTATTCACCAACCATTGTAAAGAACGTTCTTTGTCTTATTCTCCAGAATTTTCTACATTTGTAAGTAACACAACTTTTGATTGGCTAAACCATTCGGTTTAGCCAATCAAAAGTTGTGTTACTTACAAATATAGAAAACCTTGGAGAATAAGACTAAGAATATTCTCAAGAATGGTTTGTGACAGGCTCTGGACAACCACATGTCGCACTTTATCCGAGATAATGCAGAATGACGTCGATTCTAGTACGCCAGGCGGTGTCACACCACTGGTTTATGGCGATAGTGAAAATAGTGTGGAATTTACCTCCTTTCACTGTCTATACTTTCATTAGCAAACCCATATATATAACTGTACTGATTATTTCTATCAAATTATATGCCTAGTGGCGTTTACAAGAAGTAGATAAATGAAACCTTAACCAGTTGCATTGTAGTACCCTGAAGGTGGGTATTTAGGTTTTTCACATCACACCAAATTAAAAAATATACATACCACTGTAATTTATATGAAAATAAACAATACAAATCATCAATAATTAAGAATCAAATTATAAAAAAAGAAAAAAAATGGGGTCGTATTCCCTTAAAAGGCTACGTAGCCCCTTAAGCTATTTTTACATTTCGCGCAAAAAGTAAAAAAAAAAAAGCATTGTTGGAATTTTGAGTGACTGACACTTGACTAATGACGCTTAAATTCCATAACATAACCTTTAAACTGACCTATCCTTGAAAAAACCAGATTGAAAAAAAAGCCCTTCTTGGTAGACCGTGTTCACTTATGCGGACACATCACAGGCGTTCGAGTTATTACGAACCTCGCTACCTATAAAATGTCTTATATTCCATTATAAAGGTAGCGAATTCGTCATAACCCGAATACCTATGGGTCACATGCACAAAATAGTTCCCTTCAAGTCAACATAACAAATTTGCATCAATTTCAATAGAAATTATCGAATCAACACTAGAAAGCCTTGTTGACCAGTCTTTCTATGTTCTCTAACCAAAAGGAGAAGCAGATAAGCTTGCTGGCATATTTGAAACCGGGACTACGGTAATTTTGCCTGCCATGACCCGAAAACAGTGATGCGACACCATAATAGGCCTATTTTACCTAACCACTCTTAAGAACGTCTTTTGTTTGGTAACCAGCATTTTCTCCTTCTCCCACAATGTTTTCAAAAGGCTTCTATCTCAGTGTCGTAAAAACCAGGGATTGTTTGGGAAAGGGTTAATGCATCCTCGAAATACTTTATACTAAGCATGTCCTCACATAATTATCGATCCATAAAATCAAGTTTGCTTTACTTCTGACTGAATCATGTGGTAGAGTGGTCTTTTGACCTGCTGGAAATTTATAGATAATAAAAGTCTCGAGCGTGGTAAGTCTGTGCGGACATGGCAGGACGGTCTGTATCGTGACTTTTCTTTGCATATGCATTAACTCTTTCCCAAACAAGTCCTGGTTTTTACGTGTCTGCAGTAAAAGTCTTTTGAAAACACTGTAGAAAAAGAAGAAATTGCTCATAACGAGCAATTTCTCCTTTTCCCACAGTGTTTTCTACCCTTTTTGAGAACTTTCTGCCATTTTCTCAAAATCTAAAAATTGTCGTCTGCAAACTCTTTCGGTTTGGAAGAGTCCAAAATTTGTCATTTGGGAAAGGGTTAAGCCCCGTTTTTACAGAGCATGACTAATATTAAAACGGCATTTACCACAATCAAAGATCTTTTAAAGCGACTCATGAATCTTTCAGGGAGTACGGGACCAAATGCACAGGGTGCAGCGAATATTTAATGCCGAATGATTGGATACAGAGAGCACGTGACCTATTGTATCACGTGACGTGTTTCCGTTGCTATGTCTGCAAAAGACAGCTACTGCCTGGAGAGACCGTTGTCGCTAGGGAGGATTTTGTCGTCTGTTACGATCATAGAGAAGCAAGCTTGCACGTAGACGAAACGGATAGCTTATCAGGTAAACAAAGGTTGTTCGTTGTTTCGTTGTCCGAAGTATTGTCATTAATTAACCCTTAGACATCTTCGCGAGCCAAAGTAAGATCCACGTAGTGATCGTAACCTAGGTTACGATCACTACGTGGATCTTACCTTGGCTGATTAAGCCCGATTTCGAGATTCCTGCGATGCGCCCTCTATTGGATGCTGGTTATTACCCTCCTTTACATCATATTTCTGAAAGCCAATGAAATATCGCCTTAGACACCGCCTATATATACAATTATTCAACATGAAGCGATAAGCAGACATCCACGTGGGTTTCCATGTTTACCTTCTATTCGAAAGGTCGCGACCTTATTCTATTTTTATCAAAGATGAAATGATACGAGCGATTTCATTCGTTGCAGTTAGAGCTGCCTGCATCCAATGAAAAAGCGTATGGGGGGATGTAAAAATCAAGCTCGATCCGCCAAGGGTAGAGTAGCGTAGTGAATTGTCACCCTTGGCTTGCGAAGATAACCCTTAGGCTGCAGATCGCGACTCGCTGACCCTTTGCGGTCAGTGTAGATCAAGATCAGACTGCACAGAACGTGCAGTCTGATCTTGGATCTACACTGACCGATAAAGAGATATTTCACCTAAGGAAAATGTACTTAAAATAGCATCGTTCGAGTTTCTACTATCGGCTTGAAAGGCTTCATTAATCTTTTTTCACCAGGATAAAAGTTAGAAAAGAAAAACCCTGAAAAAAGGTCGACCACAGATAACTCGATTAAAAGAAAATAAAAAAAAACCCTACATGTTGAATCTAAACTACTGTAAATTGTTTTGTATTTCTAAAAAGTTTCCCGACATCTGATTTGTTTTAAATTTTAACCCTTATCTTGCTAAATTAGTGAAATAAAACATCAAAGCCAAAGTGAGAACTCCCAATTTCGCTCTTTCAAAGTTTTCTTTTTTTATCGGGTGGGGGGGGGATATCCTAATCGGACAGTGTAGATCATAGATCAGACTGCGCGTTCTGTGCAGCCTAATCTTGATGTACACGGTCTGCAAAAGGTCAGTGAGTCGCGCTAAGCAGCAAGAGGGTTAAATCATCAATACTAACTTCCGCCAATCCGGTAGTTATCTCTCTTTATGCACTCTTCTGAATATATGGTAAGAAAATGAACAAGTCTCGCGAGAAAGCGTGATAATATTGGGACCTACACGGTATCTTTTACTTTGCCAAAATCATTAACTAATCCTTAACGGGATTAGTAATTGAGAAGTAAAAGCTTAAGTATACTTATTAACCGCTGGCATCGCAACGAAATATGCCTTCTTTAGAAATATCACGGAGAAGGGCTAAATATACAAGAAATGAAAACCTGCCTAGCTGTTTAGCTGTCTGCGCATGTCATTTTCTTCGATGATTCGAACTGTCTGCTATGGCGCATCACTATCCTGTACATGTTTAGTGTGAACCAGCATTTTCTCCTTTTACCACAATATTTTCTAGCCTATTAAAGCAAATTCGCACCATTTAAGCCTTACTGAAATTGTCGACTACAAATACTTTCAATTTAAACAAAGCTAAAATTTCGTCCAGTATAAGATCACATGAATATGTGAACCAAGTGTATGATTGGTTGGAACAAAGAAGTCAGTGTAAGATAGTTGCACATGAAAAAGCACACCCAGATTTAACCTTCCCAAACGGCAAATTTTGGACCAGACCAAATTGAAAGCATTTTGCAGATGACAAATTAACAGTTGCTAAAAAGATGATTTTTCAATATGATAGGGTAGAAAACATAACTGGTTACCTGCATTTTCTCCTTTTCACACAATGTTTTCAAAAGGCTTCTATTCCTGACCCGTAAAAACCAGGGATTGTTTGGGAAAGGGTTAACAGATATGCTAAGCAAGTGTAAGATATAGTCTCAATAACGAGACCTATCGGTGATTGTTCTCATATTTGGATTTTACTGTACAGTTCATCTTAAATTTTCCGGTAGCAAAGAATGAGCGCTACTCTGACGCTCTGTGTCGTTGGTTTTATCCGTATTGCAGCGAAATGCGATTAACTTTTAGTAACACAAACAACCAAAGACAAATTGTCAAACCATTCATTACGTAAACGCCTTGTATAAGTCTTTTATAACATGTAGATGTATATCTTGGAAAAATCACTGACGAAAATTATCGTGCGTGGCGGCCATTTTGTATGTTTTCGGGAACGTAAACAATTCGAGTAACGAATGAAATGCAGGGTTTTCTCTCACGTTCAGCGTTTACATTGAAAACATTTGTATTTCAAACGAAGGATTATTAAATACACAAGCAACAGTTGTGTTCAAATCCTAGTTTTGTGCTCTATTTGCGAAATTATGAGAGTTCAGACTTGCGCACAAAATCTGTGAGGAACTTTCAACTGGTTTTGTCTTGATCGTCTTTGTACCCAGAGGCGACCAGTCAAAATGTAACATCGCCTTAAAAAAAGGTTATGTTGTTTTTCGTAAATAGATCAACTCGCTCTTTCAGTGTCATCAATCGATTCCGACAGCCGAGGTTCCGATTTTGAGGAGAGGCCCGCAAAGAGGGTTCGGACTGCAGACAGCGACACGCGAGAACATGAAGAAAAGAGCGGAAAAAGGTCAAGGTCGACCTTCACCCAAGAACAACTTCAAACCCTGCAGGCCGCATTTGCACAAAAGGCTATGCCATCAGGAGACGAGCTTGAGATGATTGCGAACCGTCTTGGTCTGACGAAAAAAGTTGTTTGTGTAGGTCTACAACATTTAAGCTTTTCTTTGTAAACAAAGAGGGTTTTATGCATCTGCAAAAAGTATCGATTCAGCTCAGCCTGCGCAGTTTGCGCAGGCTGAGCTGAATCGAAACTTTTTGCCATCAGTCAATAATCTACATGTGAAAGGACTATTGTGCCACAGACTTCAGTCGGTTGCGAGATAGAATAGACTTTATGAATCTATAATTATATGATGACTTGCTTGGTATAATAGATCATAGGGATGCTCTTAAAGGTGGGTATTTAGATTTTTCACACCCCACCAAATTAAAAATATATATATATATCTGTCACTGAAATTTATATGAAAAAATAATACAAATCATTAATGATTAAAAATCATAAAATTACAAAGGAAATTGATAGTGTTCCCTTAAAAGACTACGTAGCCTATAAAGTTATTTTTAGATTTCGCGCCAGAAATAAAAAAAAAGAAAAACATTATGGGAATGTCAAGTGACTGATGACGCGTAAATTCCATTACATAACAAACATGTAAACATCTTCCATGATGTCTTCTTTGGACGTTATGTTTGAAACTTCCTCTGTGTATTTCCGGTATGTAAATGAGCGAGTTGCTCATGTAACAATAGAATGTGTTTCCCGTCAGTGTCGACCTGGGCCGTAGTAAATCTCTAATTTCTCTTGTTGTCAGATGGTTTTCGACTACTGGGGTTTTATGAATGGAAATTAAAAGTTTTTGGGAGCATAAGGATGATTTTTTTTTGTACTTTTGTAAAGGTTTCGTCCCAAAATCTGAAGGGCCACCTTTAACCTTCCTCTTTGCCGGAGCACGTGTAAATTGCTCTGTAATATGTGTATGAGTATTCAATCAGTTGAGAGACATAGTGGACTTTATGAATCTATAATTAAATGATGACTTGTTTGGTAAAATAGATCACAGAGTTCCAGTAAACACCTTTATTGTCAAAGCATGGGTCAGTTACTTTGTCCAATAGTTTTATCACATCGAGTCGGCAACACACAAACTGAGGGAAGGCAGTGGTACAGCGAGAGGGATTCGGACTTCCAAACGAAAAGTTTTGGGTTCGAATGATCCCTTGGCCGTCAAACTTTTGAAAATCTATCATTTCCCTGACGCCGAAACTGGTAAAAATTTCTATAGAACAACTGTTGGGAGTGATTGATATGAATTAAGAAATTGTTTCGACTCTATTCAATGAACCTATCTGTAATGCAAATCAGTAATCCAGAGTGATTGATTTCAGTTAAGAAACTGTTCCCTCTGTATTTAGAGATCATATTTTTAGTTCGAAATAATTATCCAAAGTAATTGATATAAGTTAAGAAATTGTTTCCACTTCATTTAGTGATCGTATTTGTAGTTCGAGGCTATTATCCAGAGTAAGTGATATAATATAAGAAATTGTTTCCACGTAATGTAGTGATCCTATTAGTAATGCAAAGTAATGATCGAAAGTTATTGATTTAATTTAACAAAGTGTTCCCACTTCATATAGTGACCCTATGTGTGGTTCGAAGCAATTACCGAGAGTGATTGATATAGGATATGGAAGTATTTCCACTTCACTCAATGATTCTATTTGTAGTGCGAAGCAATTAACAAGAGTAATTGATATAATGTATGAGAAGTTGTCCCACTTCACTTAGTGATTCTATTTGTAGTGCGAAGCAATTATCAAGAGAAACCGATATCCGTTAGGAAGTTGATCCTATTTGGAGTTCGGTTGTCGAGATTTAAGGCTTTACAAAACAATCTTTTGTTTAATTACCTTGAGGAAGAAAAATTTGCAAAGCATCTCTGGAAAGAGAGAGAGAGATAGAGAGAGAGAGAGAGAGAGAGAGAGAGAGAGAGAGAGAGAGAGAGAGAGAGAGCTCGTCGTAGACTCGTTTTACGTGATACGAAACATACTACATGTGAAAAGTATAGACCGATGTTCGAAACTTTGCTTTTTGCTATTTTTTATCATTCTGTAAACAAAAGTACTCATGATGTAATCGGTAGACTAAATAGACTTTATCGATCCATAATTATACATAGACTTGCTTGGTGTAACACAGAGATGCGTTATTTAACCCTCTTTTGCCATAGTCGTGCTTAAATATTATATATAGACCACCCAAACATTCACCATTGTTTATATTTCAGATTTGGTTTCAAAACGCCAGAGCCCGGAATAGAAGGATTGCGACAGTCACAAGATCTGGCAAAAATCGCAGCCTACAATAGAAGGAATGACCCAACCCCTATACAGTATACGATAGAAAAGTTATAAGTCTTACGGCAGACCACTCCTCCATGCATAGCTTCGTCCCGATTTAAATACAATACCGCACAACTACGTCAGAGAGATATCTCTTTGGCTCAGTGGTTATGGTATTGGTCTTTTAATCCTCGAAAAACGCGGAAATTCGTCCTACATGGGTTCGAATCCCGCCAGATGCGGTATGTACTCGAGCTATGCATTTTTGTCTTTGTTCGTAAGATGAGTGATACTCTGTGAAAAGGTGGTTTAATGCTTCTGCAAAAAGTTTAGATTCAGGTCAGCCTGCGCAGTCGGCGCAGGCTGACCTGAATCTAAACTTTTTGCCAATGGTAATTTTTTTTTATGTAATAAGACCATTTTACCCCATTAATCAGTTTGTTCTTTGACAAAACGAAACAATATTATGCGAAGGTTTACTTGATTTGGTCAATATTTAGATGTAGTAAACCACTTTTGCAAAACCGGCGCTCATGTATGATTGAGTCATGTCATGTTATAGGAATGACTTAATGCATTTGCGAGAAGTTTCGACTCAGGTCAGCCCGCGGAGTTCACGGCAAGCAGAATTAAGATACAAGATGATATTTAGTGCACTTGAAAGATATATAAGAAGTTTATCGGCCTATTTAAAGATATAAATACCAGAGCATTATCGGAAAAGATATGATATCGCCGCGTATAACTTGAACACGATAATATTGGTATTTGTTCACTAATACTGGCTCATTGAAAACCTAAACGTGCTCCGTAAGATACGAATATAGTTGTTATTTTACATTGCCAGCAGTATATCTACAACCAGGATAAAGTGTTCCGGTCATACGACTGCTGATGAGGAAATTCCAGTTTGATGGATTGTGCCAGGTGGATGTCGAATTTATCGCCTTCGGTTTATACTAGTAGAGACAGTTGGAATCCCAGCGCGCAATAATAAGACTTTGCTCTATTCATTGGTGCTCTCATGAAGTGCTTTCCCTTTCTTTTCGAACTTGTCTATCTGTTCTGTATATATGATGTTCGGCATTATAACACTCATTTATGATTAAATAACTTGAACTTAATATATATTCATGATTTATACTTTAGAATGACATTCAGTTAGGATCCTGTGTAATGCAGAGAAATGACCCTACCCTACAAAATGAAGTGCTTTCCCTTTCTTTTCGAACTTGTTTATCTGTTCTGTATATATGATGTTCGGCATTATAACACTCATTTATGATTAAATAACTTGAACTTAATATATATTCATGATTTATATTTTAGAATGACGTTCAGTTAGGATCCTGTGTAATGCAGAGAAATGACCCTCCCTACAAAATGACCCATGGGTCATTTTTCTACGTAGAGAAATAGCCCTCTGGGGTCATTTCTCTATGTAGAATAATGACCCGGGTCATTCCTCTACGTAGTGAAAAGATCCATGGGTCATTTTTAAAAGAGGGGGGTAATTTCTCTGTATTACACTGGCAAAAGGGCTCACTGTATCTCGATGATCCATGGTACTAATCAATTTATCATTTACTCAGGGATCCAAATTATCCTTTTTTTTTCTAAAAACCAATAAGATCATGAGGTAGACAGGTCGTTGGAAATACAGCAAATTTACCAATAGCGAAAAGTTTCGGCACAGGTCAGGCTGCGCGGACTGCGCAGGCTGACCTGAGTCGATACTTTTCGCAGATCGTCAGAGCCCATTGTTCTTAAAGCAAGGTTCATTTACTTTGGACAGATATCTTGTCGATACTGTCTGTATACTGTCTCTACTCTTTAGCAAACGGCAAATTTTTAGACTTGTTCAAATTGATTGCTGTTACATGGAACAAAAATGTGTCTCTTAACCTTTTACCACACAATGCCGACTTTTAAAGACCCTGAGAATGAAACCTTTTGAAAACATTGCAGGAATTTCAAAAGGAGAACATGCTGGTTACCAACATATTCTCCTTTTCCTGCAATGTTTTCTACCCTTCTCAAAACATTTTGTTTTCCATTTTTGAGCCATATTTATTTTGTCGTCTGCAAATGCTTTCAATTTGGATTGGTCTACAATTTTGTCAATTGGTAAATAAATAACTGGTTACCACACGACAAAATTAAAGACTTGTCCAAATTGAAAGCATTTGCAGCTGATAAATTAAACGCACCTCAAAGATAGAAATTTGTTATAAATAGAAGTGAAACGGACATCTTGGAAAAAGGAGAAAATGCTGCTTACCATTCTGCTCCATTCCTTCTTGGATTTGATCGCAAAGGAAAGACTATGTTACCACCACTCCCGGTGTTTTGAAGTAGTTCAAACCTATCAGTCTACATAACATTCAGATTTTAACCATTTGAAGTATATTCCTTGTGCTAAAGAAACGAAACTTTTGATTGGCTTAACATTTTAAATAATCAAATCTTCAAGCACATCAGAAATTGTGCTACTTTGCTGAGTGGCAAAACTGAATCAAGAATATTATTTAGAATTGTTTGCCAGTAGGGGCCACGTCCCCCGTCCCCTCTCCCATAGGCCTACTCGGTGAAAGATCGAAATTTATTTCATCTCGTGAACACCATCGGTAATTTTTCACGAGTGGCGCTCACTAAAAAAATATATCGTAATTTATTTCATCGAGTGGACACAATCGGAAATATTTTCACGAGTGGCTGTGCCACTCGTGAAAATACTACCGATGGTGTACACGAGATGAAATAAATTTCGATCTTTCACGAAAAAAAAAAAAAGATTAATTTATTTCATCTAGTGGACACCATCGGTAATATTTTCACGAGTGGCTGTGGCACTCGTGAAAATACTACCGATGGTATTCACGAGATGAAATAAATTTCGATCTTTCACACAAAAAAAAAATATATTCTATTTATTTCACGCTTTTAACCCTTTCTGGGAAGAGCATCATCAAAATCCAGTACAGTTCTTTTCCGTTATTCCCCGTGGTGTACCCCTCTAGCATAACAACGCATTACAATATTACGTTAAGCGCGAGAAATGTAAGGTAAATGACGTCATATTTCCATCTGGTTTATGAGGCACACGCAATTAACCTACGCAACAAGAACATGAAAATCGGTAATTTCACTGGAGGTACCAGTGTAAGATCGAAAAATATTCACAGTGCTGATTCTCGATATCCTACCGGAAAGCATGAAACAGTACCGAGTCATAGCGACGTTGCCAAAGGAAGATTTTGAAAACATTGCAAAAAGCAGAAATGCTGGAACAGTATTTTCTCTGTTTCCCACATTTGCTATCCTTTCAGAGAAAATCCCATCATTTGATGAACATAATGTCCTGTGCGAGGGTCGTTTGATTTTGACCATTCTTAGAAATTGTTGCCTGGTAAAGAATACTGCAATTACTCACTTTGTCACAATATTTCTAAAAATGATCAACTGCAAGACGGTAAGAATTCGTCTGCCTTAGATGATGCTGACTTTGTCTGAAAAACGAAGATGAGGAAGAAGAAAAGAAATAAGATTATGTGTAAATTTACGAGTAGTTTCGCCATTCAAATATGTTTGTCTTGCCAGACCTGTATAAATGGCTGTTAATTTTGGTATTTAGGACTCAAGCCATAATACAACATCATACGAAATCAATATCTGTAATTCTATAATTCTGTTGCAGAAGGGAGATTTGTTGATTTTTGTCCCTTTCGCATTGGAGTTCAAAATTTTGTTTAAACATGTAAATCTGTTACTTTGTCCGTTGCCCCGGTAATCCTCCCTTTTAATACATATCCGTGTGTAAATTCGTTCAAGCATCTTTAAATTACTAACCGAGAATTTATTATCGACAGAAATATTCGATAAAATATTTTTTCCGAAATTATTATTGAGAAAAACATTCATGACAGCACGATTTAAGTAGCCTATCTGCTATACTGTTTATGTATTGACCGTGTTTGTTTGTGAGCCCTTGGCAACAGTAACTAAGGTAGTCGGTTTATCTTATCACCACGAATCCATGTATTATAAGATACGGAACAAAACTACAGTGACATACATGTACTAATAATACAAACAAAGACAAGAGATATGGATCATAGTCTTTGTTTGACAAGTAACAATTGACATAATATGGCTTGCAACACGCGAAAAGGGACATTCGAACAGTTGCGTAAAGTGTCGTCTCGGATCAGCCTGCGCAGTCTGCGCAGGCTAATCCGAGGCGGCACTTTCCGTTTATAGATTTTTTTCTGTTCTGCAGAAGTCTACTGAAGGACAAGATCTAATGTAGACGTGAATGTCAGAATGTCCCTTTTCGCGTGTTGCAAGCCAATTATCATCTTTCCAAAATGTTTCTTTAGAAATGTCCTCTTAACTTTCTGATTTTTTTTAAACACCAGCGAAAAACTGAAGGAATGTTAGATTAAACCTTAATGATAATACCCATTTATTATGTATATTCTCTTCTGAGAATAGAAGAGAGAGTGCAATAAGTACAACAACATGCTATCCCACGATTTTAAAGAAATACATTTGAGGCCAAGGATATAGAGAGAAAATCTAGATTAATTAAAACTCATTTTTACACAGACATATTTCCACATGTTTTGGGTAAAGACAGTAAAAAGAAAAAAATCCAGAGAAAAAATAGTTCTTGCCCCTAGAGGTATACCTTTTTTCCCAACCATGCTTTCCTTCAGTAATGATATTATCAATGCTAATGATAACATCTTGTCAGTTACGGATTTTGATAAAACTGCATATCGTCGGTTTACTTCCAAAATCTCGGAGCTACAGCTTGTAACAAGGACAAGGACTTCATTGTATAAATGTAACAAGTATTGAGTTACAAACCTGTCCAAGAAATTGTGTGCGTCTATCAAATAATGTTTTTCCACTTTCAAGCTTTTGAAGTAAAGCATTGTCTAAATCCATATGCAAAAAAGTGGTATACTGCTCGGTTTTAAAATCTGTAAAATTAGGTCAATCTGCAACTGGTCACCGTCAGTACACAGTATGGCCACCATTAGCACGGAAACAAGCTTGAACCCTTCTGGGCATTGACCAGATCAAACCGTCCTGCTGTTGTTGATGAATATCCTGCCATTCCTGACTCAAAATTTGCTCAAGGTTTTGAAGGTTCTGAGGCCTCGCATTTCCATCATTGACACGCCTTTCGAGAATGTCCCACTCATGGTCAATGGGATTGAGATCTGCAGAACTTGCTGGCTACTCAGATTGCCTAGAAGAGTTCAAGATTGTATTCGTGCTTATGGTAGTCATACCGTATACTGACAGTTGCAGATTGACCGAATTTTAGAGATCATAAAACATCTGGGTAGTATATCAAACTTTTTGCATGTGGGTTTGGACAGTGCCTTACTTCAAAAGCCTGAAAGTAAGAAACATTATCTGACAGAAGTACAGAATTGCTTGGACAGGTTTATAACTCCATACTCATTACATAAATTTATACGATGGAATTATCTATATGTGTAATAATAAAATTCTGGTCCAGCGGTATTTCATTGTTGCTGAACTTTTTGAGAGGCATATTAAACAAATAGTTTCACTATGATTTGTTAGTGTTCGTAGGTGTTCTTCAACTGTAGAACTAAACTTTTAGTTTAAACGTATTTATTTTACATCGATTGAGAAACAAATTCTAACAATTTTGGTTTAACCAATCAGGGGTTGTGTTATTTTCAAATTTAGAATATCTAGGCGGATAAAACCAAGAAAATTCTTCAGAATGGTATGTTATTATGGAAAATTCACCTTGAAAAACATTGGCTATATACCAGAAACCTTATTAAATACATTATTTTATAGAAGGATAACAAGTATACTTTACAAAGTGTTGTAAAATACATGTACTCTTTTAAAAGTTTCTCATCAACCATGCACAGTCAGCAGTTTTGTTGTTTTAAAATTTAGAACATTCTATAATACTTAAAAAGTTCAAAAACTTGGTTAGTTTAGTTTATTTTAAACATATTTATATTACATCGATTGAAAAACATGTTCAAACAATTTATACTAATCTCTCTTGATTCTGCATGGTTGATGAGTACGGAACCAGTTCTTGACTTTAGCCTGCTGTTTTGACTCTTTGGGACAAGGGGAAGAAATCACTATTCAGATTGATGCAAGTCACATGAGCAAGAAAGTCACTGTTACTATATCTAGTACAAATCGTGAAATTTAACTTTAAATAAAAACAAAATTATTTATCTATCTAAATACTTGGGGTGTAACTTTACTTAAACAACAATATAAGATCTAAATCCCCCCTTTCCCTGGCAAAATAATTTGAAGAATGACCATAACAGTAAGGAGTGCTACCAAAATACATAGTGCATTCCCATCTTAACCCCTATCCTGCTAAATAACTTAAATGAAACTTTCACGGCGACAGTAAAAACCCGACAAATGCTACTTCGAACTTAATTTTTGGAGAAAAATATCTCTTTATCGGACGGTGAAGATCCAAGATCAGACTGTACGTCCTGTGCAATCTGATCTTAATCTACACCGTCCGAAAAAGGTAAGCGATTGGCACTTAGCAGCATAAAGTGTTTGCATTTTACTAGGCCATAAAGTAATGGTTTGGCCCAAATCGAAAGCATTAATGTTGCAGACGACAAGTCAAACGTAACACATATGTTTGAAACTGTCCAAGAAAGATTGGAAAACATGGCGGGAAATTGATAAAATCCTGATGATTGACACTTTCTCTTTTCCCAGTCTTCTTCCCCAGGGTCGTAAAAACGTGATCATTGAATTTTGGTAAATGGTCACATGATAAATGTTAATGTGCGAACATGGGGTCACTGAATTGTTTTCGCTACAGTAGTTGATATACAGACAAAACATCGCGTTTACACGATCCATAACCATGGCTGATATAAAGTTTGTTTTCTCTTTCACAATGTATTACCGAGTCAGGAAATTCAATTCCTTCCTTTCGATCCAGGAGTATTTCCACGGGTCTACACTGTGTAGAGATTTGATGTATGTTGTGTGAAAAAAAGCCTGCTATGTAAATATTATCATATCTGTCTACAGTCAGACCATATGGAGATATTAAGTTCGTATCTCTGTAAACATTTTGAACTCTACCCTGCAAGTCTATACCTATTATACTTTTTGTCTGAAAGTCACTCACAAACAGCGTGGACTTGGCATTGCTTAAACAAATATACAGGGGACGTCTAAACAGAGGTTGACCATCCTGGTCTGTTGAAAATGTTTTCAATATTTCTCCATGTAGACTGATGGATTTTACAGCAGGTTCCGGTGCATCGAATGATACAAATAATTGATTATCATTAAAAACTATTCCTGTACAGTAACCATTAACTTGAAGTTCTTTGTTTAGAGTCAAAGTCTGACCAATATCTACAAAAACTAATTTATTGTCACATGTAATGACAAGCTGATTTTTATCGATGCAAGTAACATCCCATGGTCGTGCGGAAAGTTGTAGATAAGATAGAATCTTCTTACTCTCAACATTTAAAAGTTTTACACTGGAGTTATTCCAATCTGTAAGAGCTATTTTGTATGGATCTATCATTACACTGCCTGTAACATCACAGTAACTTTTATCTTCTGTGTGTTTAATATTTATTTGTCCAACGTAACTGGACCCTACAGATGTGGGACCTTTGTCGTGCAACTTAAAGTTTCTATTCTCTTCTCTCAGCATCGCTGTTTTTCCTACCTCCTCTCTATTCACTAATGTACCGAGATTGTACACAGACCGAAGCGAATGTAGCACTTTCTGATTTTTGTGAAATGTATATTTCCTTGTCACGTTTTTATTGGACATTTCAGCCACTTTCATTTCATATTCACGAATTTGGACTTCAGCCTTCTTTGCAGAGATCACCAACTGTCGTTGTTGTTTATATTGCTTTTGTTTTCCTAACTTAGTGACAATTTTATTGATATCAGTGGTTACTGTATTACACTCCGCAGATACAGTTTGGACAGCTTTCATATTAAACTCCTTTATTTCCAGGGCCTTTTTCAGTATGGTTGCTTCCATGGAATCTAGTAGCCTGTTGATTTCTGATCGAAATATATTCACGTCTGACACAAACTGAGTATACACTGTTTGTAGGTCTTGAAGGTTCTGTGTACAAGTTTTCTTTATATCTTTTAACTTCTGTGAGAGATTTGTAATTTTCTGCATTATTGATCTGTATTCTGGCTTTTTATCAAAGTCTCGTGCAATAATGTCTATATATTCTACAGAACAACTCCTGTGTTCAAGAGTCATACAAACAGTGCAGAAAAAGTTCTTATGAACCATACAAAAGTACTGCAATACTTCCCCACTGTGTTTAAAGCACACATTTTCCTCTGTTGAGGCGGCTTTTCGACGTGGCATTGTATCCTGGTACAATAACTTGTGATTTCTTGTTAGTATGGACATTTTATGCACAGAAGAACAGTTGTTGCAGTAGAACTCATCACATTCTATACAATAATGTTCAGCATTTATATTCTTAGTCAGTAACAGGCATGGGTCACAATGGACAGCTATTGTTGTGTTGTCAATGTCCGCCTGATTCCTTCCTGACACCTCCATGGCTCTTTAAAAGGTAGAAAAGAAACCAAGAGAAATAGAGAAAATTCTGTATTTTCGGTGAAAGACCGAAATTAATTTAACTGAGTAAAAATAATCAGTAACACTTTCACGAGTGGCGCAGTCACAAGTGTATTCACGAGATGAAATAAATTTCTAACTTTCACCGAAGGAAAAAAAGAAACGTTGCATTCTTTTCATTTCATGCGTCTAAACTCTTTTTTGTTTCAAATCAGTTTGAAAAATTCCGTAAAGTGAATATTTACAATCGATAAAAATCTGTTTCAAGTTTTTAAAATCTTTATTCCACACATCCCCATGCCAAATGTAAAAAAAAGGAAAAGATACCAGTGTGATAAAGCTAACCCTTATCGGGTATCGCACCAAACATGTATAGCGTCACATGTGGGCAGGATCTACTTCCGGGTATTAACCCTTTCCCAAACAACAAGTTTTAGACTCTTCCAAACTGAAAGGGTTTGCAGACGACAATTTTAAACTCGATGAAAATGGTAGAAAGTTCTCCAAATGGGAGGAAAGCACTGTGGGAAAAGGAGAAATTGCTCGTTACGAGCAATTTCTCCTTTTCCAACAGTGTTTTCAAAAGACTTGTACTGCAGACACGTAAAACCTGGGTTTGTTTGGGAAAGGGTTAAAAAAAATCAAACCGATCCAGCATGATGGTTTTGTTACTTTAACTCCTTAAACTCCAAAGTAAATTTGATGAAAACAGTAGTGACAACCAAATGTTGTTGTTTGAAAGTGACTTGGGGGGAAATATCTGCTCATTGGACAGTGTAGATCCAAAGTCAATCTGCACATTTTGTGCTGTCTGACCTTGATCTACTCTGTCAATCAAAAGGTCCTTCAGTAGCGCTTAGCAGCCTGAGGCTTTAAACTTAGCCTGATGGCCCAGTCTCTAACATTCAGGATTTAAATCCAGGGGGCGTGAGCTCGAATGGAAAATTGGTCAATAAAAGATCAGGACCCGTATTCACCAACCATTCTTAAGAATGTTCTTTGTCTTATTTTCCAGAACTTTCTAAATTTGTAAGTAACACAACTTCTGATTGGCTGAACCATTCGGTTAAACCAATCAGAAATTGTTTTACCTGCAAATTTAGAAAAACCCTGGAGAAGAAGACCAAGAATATTCTCAAGAATGGTTGGTGAATATGGGCCTAGATTTCAGTGAATCATTCGATTTTATTTTTAGATGAATTAGAATAAAGCAATACTTGAGAACCCGTTTACCACCACAGCAAACCGTGGAAATCTGTATTTATACTCGGGGACTTAGACTCTGTAATGAAACACTGTAGTGATTTCTTTTTCATATTCAAACATTTATTGTACAAAGTACTGTCTCAAGTCCATCGTAAATTTTCGGATCGCAGAGATAGAGCGGTTTACTGACATTCTTTTTCGTTAGTTTAATCTGTATTGCAGCGAACTTTTTATTAACAAACATGACCAAAGACAAAATATTAAACTTTTCATAACCTATCTAGTTTGTAAAAGTGGTTTATAAAATGTAAATCTCGAGGGAAAAAATGACAAAATTAACTGTGTTCGGTGGCCAGTTTGAGTGTTTCGCGGGAACGTAAACAACTCGGGTAACATGAAATAAACTATTTCTACTTAAGTTCAGCGTTTTAATTGATACTAATATATATAATACATATATTTTTTTGTATTTCAAACTAAGGTTTATTGAATACGCAAGCAACAGAAATGTTCAAATCCTAGTTTTGCGCCCTATTTGTGAGAGTTTAAACTTGCAAACAAAATCTGTGAGGAGATTTTAACTGGTTGTTTTTTTCACGATCATCTCTGTATCTAGAGACGATCAGTCAAAAAGTAACATCGCCTATGGCGACAGTTATCTGTACCACATGGGGACTTAACTAGTGGGAAAGCGTGTTTTAAAATGGGTTTTAAAGAAAGGTAGGCCAAGGAGCCTTATGGACTCACAATGTTAAACACCAAATTCACCACATGCACTTACCTTTTACGTTGGTTCTTTTGAAATTGATATTTTGCCTTACAAACTCCTGTCGCAGTTTTGGTAAAATCCCCGACAATGCATCAATCCTTTTTGTGTGACATCAAGCCATACTCTATGTTGTATTATCATTAATCACCCTTTACTGCAGAATTTTAGACCTATCCTACTCGAAAATATTTGCAGACGATAATTTCATATTGTCTCAACTGATGCAACTTTCCTTTGATAGAGTAGAAAACTAGGTGGGAAAAGGAGAAAATGCTGGTTACCAGCATTTTCTTCTTTTTCCATCAAGTTTTCGAACGGCCTCTTCCTCAGTGTCGTTAAAAGTCGTCATTGTGTGGTAAAGAGTTAAACTGGTACCCGTTGTATCTCGCGTAATCATCGTATAGACGTTTGATACGAAGATTGTAAACAGTGTGGCGGGTTACGTTATCAACTTCCTCTTTGATAAAACATGGCCTCTCGTTTTGATAATTTATAAGTGGCACATAATGCCATTCTCTCTACCATATTGAAAAGCCATTGAACATACAAATCGGAAAATTATCCTATAGGAAAACAACGGAATTTGAGAATGGTCCAAATTGAAGGCTTTTACTGAAATAAGTAAAATGTGAGACATTTGATATAATTTTCAACACAAGAAGTAGAAAATATTGAGGTAAAATGCATCCTCGGATACCCCGGGGTCTCCCTATTTGCTAAGCTACATCGACCCCTGGGACAATTAATTGAATTTCCCTCGCTTTACCGCTGGCCGAATGCTGGCTTTTCATTGGTTCCATCATCATTTTGTGATGGGCGAATGGACTGTACGCTATGACGTTTCGTATCGATTTTCGGCGGCTGATTCAAAGTTTTATCAGGCAATTGTCCCAGGGGTCGATGTAGCGTAGCAAATAGGGAGACCCCGGGGTATCCGAGGATGGGTAAAATGTGAGATAACTAGTTTCCAGCGTTTTTTCCGTTTCCCTCAATATCTTTAAAATTCTTTCAGCTTTGGATTTATAAACCCGTGATTTAGTGGTAAAGGTTAAATTACAAAACCTCTTTCCATTTTGACGGATAAAGAGTAGCAGAGATTGAAGGAGACTGATTTTCTATTTTATTTTTAGGAAAAATGACATGACATCCCGGTCCGTCTTCAGACACCTGTAAATGGTTTGGTTCGAATTAGCCAAGGTCAAAACTAGAAATGATGGTGAAAGGATTTCTATGTGAAGAGTAGTTATTACACCCATGAATTGTGTAAGATTTTTGAAAAGAAACATTTACCTTGTCTTACCGAAAACATGTCATGACTTTTCCTTCTTTGTTCCACAGTTTTGACACCATATCCGAAACTCGGAGTTCATTGAGCTGGTGGCTGATTTTGACCTCAGAAATAAAGGTGGTGTAAACCAAGAAATATTAAATAAATAAAAAACAGCGTGGTAACGTAATTATTTGGTTTTAACCCAGGTTACAAATTATTTTCGGATTCAATTTAGCTTGGCATTTTCAGGCTAATCCCCTGGGTTTGATTTTTCTGAATTTTGGAAGATAGGCTTAAATCCCTCATTTTGATTTTTGTCTGTGTTTTTCTGACCATACCATTTGCATGTATTCTTCATGTAACTTCTTTATTTCAGTAGTTAAACATACCTTTTCTTTTTAAAAGTCTATTGATATAGGATTATTTAAAGACATTCAAATGCTCTTTAACATATCATGCGTATCCTATAGTAGATCTGTTTAGCGTGTTGTGGAAGAGTCACTTGTAGCCGAAGACTTTGTTACGCTACCTTACCAACATTTTTTAATTACAACCCTGGTCCCACTCTAGATTTATAATTCACAGCAACTTCTGAAAGGTAAATCGTTCGCCTTAAGTAGCCAATTAGCGACTGTGTTACTCTAATACTTACAAAATTCATAAGCATATTACGAAGAATGCTACTAAGACTGGTGCTAGGACTAGTTGGTGTAACATCTTAACCCTTTACCAAACAATGTCATGGGTAGAATCCTTTTGAAAACACTGTGGGAAAAGGAGAAAATGCTGGTAACCAGCATTTTCTCCTTTTCCCACAATGTTTTCTACCCTGCTAGAAACAAAGTTGAATTTTTGAGTTACGTTTATTTAGTCGTCTGCAAGTGCTTTCAGTTTGGATCCGTCTAAAATTTTGTCATTTGGTAAAGTGGTTAGTGTACACGGACTATGTGAATCAAAGTTCACGTGGAGTGGAATCAATAAAGGGAGACAATTTCATAAAACATTTCTTTATATTAAATTATAGACAACATTACTTATTTCCCCTTATATTACGCTCAGTTGTTTATAGACCCCTAAGTTTTATATACACATTTTAAATAGACTTTTACTATGATGCATTCTATGACAGGTAGTTTATTTGTTTATTATGGGTACAAGGGTACTAAGGCATATCTTGTAGCTTCACCTGTCTATTGTGTCGAATAGAATATGTTGAAAAAATGTAAAAATAGAATAGCAATGTCATCTACGCTTTTAAAAGCACTTCTGAATGTTTGTCACTGATCCATAACCGAACAGATTTATGTGTTGTTTTATCTTGTTGATGACGAAAAACTTTGTAGACTTAGATCAATAAAATATTCTGTGTTCTGTATTTAGTTGAAAGTCAGAAATAATTGGGAGAAGTAGGGTTAAAGTGCATTCTTGATGTAGAAAGTGATCACTGTGCCCATTAATGATATAATTTCCTGAAAAGAAATATGTACAATTTGTTTCGAAGTTTTAAGGCCATGACCTTTCTGTCTTTTGCACATGTAAACAATTTGTTTCGAATAAACTATGGTTCAAATTATAGAAATGAGAAAGGTAGATTTTCAGTGCAAGCTTGATCTTCAGAGTTGTTTTACAGCCATGACTTGAGTTAGGTTAAAGAAAAGAAGCAACTGGCTTGTCCATGGGAAGAGGAGATCATTACATTTCCTTCTTTGTTCTATATTTTTGACCCCAAGTGCGAAAGTGAGGGGGTCATGGAGCAAGTGGCTGTTTTAAGCCGCGAAAATAAGGGTGGAGTAAAGGCAGGAAAGATTGCGAAAAATCGGCATGGTAACGTGCTATTTTGGAATTTTCCCCAGATTATGTGTTGTTTTGAGTTTCCCCAATTGAGCTCGGCATGTTCAGGCTAGCTTCCTGTGTTTATATTTTGTAAATTTTGGAACATAGTCTTAGATGGCATATTTTGTCATTTTTTTCTTTTTCAAATCATGCCACTTGCCTCTATTGGTCGGTAATATTACTATCTAACAGGTTAAACTTGATTTATTGATAAAATCTATAGAATTAGTATTGTGCTGATGCATTTAAGCGCTCTTTATAATTTCAGGCTGATTATATAGACCTTTGTTTGAGGAAGCCCTGTTTGGCGTGTTGTCGACAGAAACCAATTCAGCTGAAATCTGTGTTCTGCTACTTTTGCTTCATAGTTTTTGCCACACATGGGAAACTACGAGTTATTGTAGCTGTCTGTTAAGAGGAGCAAATTGTTTTTTTTGCTAAAAAGAAGCATTTTAAAACGCTGTGGGAAATAGAGAAAATGCTAGTGACCAGCATTTTCTCCTTTTTCCACCATGTTTTCTACCCTCCAAGAACAAATTTCAATTTTTAAGTCATATTAATTTTGTCGTCTGCAAATGCCTTCAATTTGGGCCAGTCTAAAATTTTGTGTTTGGTAAAGTGTTAAGCACTAATTAACCCTTGACTGCATCATTCTGAGTTTTAACGACCCTGTTAAAAACTCGTTTGACAACGTTGTAGGAATAGGAAAAAGTAGTGTATTTGAGGACATGAGTGACTTACAGGTCCAAATCTGCATGACCTTTTGGACTGTTATCTGGAGAATGGGCACGTTCCAGTCTTTCCAGTTTTCTACCTATTTTAGGACTAACAGAATCCTTTGAAGAATATATGATTTTTGTTCTGTACTAAATTCTTTCATTATGGACGAGCCTAAAATTATTCCGTGTGGTAAAGCGTCAATAAAATGGGATTCAATCAACAATTTTCAAACGACCAATTTTTAAAGGGTGCTCTTTGCAATCAACAGCTTCATTTCATAAGAAAAACATTCTGACGTATTTGCAATTATCTTAATAGGATCCTGAATGATTTACGTTTGATATCATGGCATTGCAAAAACCCTGGTAAACTTCCAGCACATAATTTGAAATACTTCAAGAGAGTAAGTAGTCTGTTACGGTGATACTACTAAAATTATGTGTTTTTTTTTAAACATCTTTTTCTCTTTTTTAAACATCTTTTTCTCTTTAAGATTTGCCAGCTATCGACTTAATTAGTTGATGACACATGGTGAAGTTTTGTGAAATAAGGTGAAATTGAAACTGCCCCCCTTCCCCCTCGGGTTAGAGCCTCACTTGATTGACAAACTGTCCACAAGCAATACTCTCAAGAGCCATAGACTGCTACTAGTGAAACCTAGGACATTATCAGTTGAACAGTCAGGTGACAGAGGACTTGGAAACTTGTTCACTGCTTTGTGAATCATGTCTCCCTTCCCTAGAGCCGTAGGCGAGGTGGCGACATGAATTACCACAGCCGTGAACAAGTTTCCAAGTCCCCTGCCACCTGACTGGAGAACAATTTTATTATACTGCAAAGTTTTACCATTCCAACGTTTGTTAAGCGATTTATTTCGCTGTTGTTTAAAAAAATAAGTACGTTGACACCGTAGAATTTCCCTTCTGAGAGCCCCAATGAAAACTGACGTCAATGGGAACTGACGTCACTGACACCTTGGTAATAAGTGCTGAAACGTGCAGCTTGGCGCTAAATACTTATGTTAATCTTGATCGACGCCGCCATTTTCGATGTTGCGTTGATAATGTATGTATACGGGGCTTCCGAAAGGGAAACTGCTTTTACGATGGTTTTGTCAGTGTACTATAATATGTGTATTCGGAGCATATTATCTAATCATATCACGAGGAATTTCTTTGCAGTATAATAAAAATGACTGTTACCGTGTTACGACTGAAGTAATGCTGAAAGCGGTTTAAAGTACCATTCAATCATTCAGTGTCAATGTCTTTTTCTTTAATGATGATATAAAATCATCCTGTGTTTTGTTTAATGATTAATTATTTTTGAAGGAGTATAATAAATTGCCTGAAAAAATGGAAATGCTGACGTCTACAATATCCTTTCCGCATTTTTTTAATGCTCGCTTTTAGATTTTTGTTTGTTTGGTACAGGATTAAAGGTGGGTATATAGAATTTTCACATCACAACGAATTAAAAAATATATATGTCACTGAAATATATACGAAAAAAAAATCCAAATCATCAGTAATTAAGAATAATAATAAAAAAAAATGGTGGTATTCTCTCAAAAGACTACGTAGCCTCTTTTTAGATTTCCGGCCAAAATTAAAAAAGCATTGTGGGAATGTTAAGTGACTTGCACGTGACTAATGACCATTAAATTCCATGACATAGCAAACGTAATCATTTGCCATAATGTCTAGAACTTCGGATGCTATGTTTGATACTTCATCTGTATATTTCCGGTATGTAAATGAGCGAGTTACTCATGTTAAAATAGACCGTGCTTCCCTTCAGTGTCAACCTGGGCTGTAGTAAATCTCTAATTTATCTAGTTGTCGGATGGTTTTCGACCACTGGGGTTTAATGAATGAAAATTATAAAGCTTTGGGACTGTAAGGATGAGTTTTTTGTATTTTTGTAAAATTTTCGTCTCAATATCTGAAGGGCCACCTTTAAGAATGGGATTGATCTCAATTATATTCTTATCGGTGAATTACTGAGTTTTTACAGTGAATAACATCACTAGTGATCATAAACAGAGGATATTTGTGCGTTTTTTTTGGGTGTAAGATGGAAATTTATTTCATAGAGTTAACATCATCGGTAATATTTTCATGAGTGGCGCAGCCACTCATGAAAATATTACCGATGGTGTTCATGGGATGAAACAAATTTCGATCTTTCACCGAAAAAAAAAAATCTATTTATTTCATGCTTTTAACCCTTTCTAGGAGGAACTTTATCAAAATCCAGTACAGTTCTTTTCAGTTATTCCCCGTGGCGTACCCCATCCACATAGCAACGCAATACCTACGTCAAGTACGAGAAATGTAAACGGTAAATGACATCATACTTCCATCTGGTTGTGAGTCACGCGTATTTTACCTAGGTAACTAGATTATAAGAATTGGTATTTACACTGGTCGTTCACGTGGATAATCGAAAAATATTTCTCCGCTATTTCTCGATATCCTGCTGAAAAGCATAAAATAAATATGGCTCCATCTTTTCCTATATGCTCATATTGTACAAGTCTTGGTAATTAAAAAAAAAAAAAATGGATAAGGAATGTAATAAAATCGGACAATCGTCTTGTTATTTGTGAAATAACAAATATGTCACTTGAATAGGGCTTGATACGGTTTAAAAGCTCGTCCTTCAAACTATATCTTTTTTAAACATTCTTTTCTATACATGAATATCACCCCATTGAAAAAGGAAATTTCGGGTAGCCCACATCCTGTTTCATTGTTGAAATCTTTACCAAACGACAATTTTTTGGACTGGGCCAAATTCAAAGCATCTGCAGACAACAAATTAAATCTTGCTGGTATGGTGATTTCTGACTTAGATATGGTGGAAAATTTGTGGGGAAAGAAGAAAATGTCTGTTACCAGCATTTTCTCCTTTACCCATAATGTTTTCTACAGGCTTCTTTCTCAGGGGGGTCGTTAATAGTCGGGATTGTGTGTTAAAGCGTTAAACAGGAGGTTTTGTCTGGCCCATATCCTGTATCGAATTACCAGGTGACTGATACTGAATACTGCACCCTTTTAGCAACACAGAATGGTTTATGGTAAGACCTGTGTAATGGAAAACAGCTATTTCCACTAAAATATCATCCTACAAAATTAGCTGTAATTAAAAATGAATGTTATTGAACTACTTTCGCCAATTCATTTTTGTTCCATTTTTTCCTTCTTTGAATTATCATTTATAAATCTAAAACCACTATATTCTCAATTGAAAAAGAGATAATAATTACCTCCCTTTTCAGAAAAACTAACAAAAGTATCAAAAAATAATTTCAAGATAGACATAAACGGAATTTCTGATCCATTAGAAATGTGCAAAAATATTATTTCTGCATAAATCCTTATTTTTCCTTATTTATCAACCAATTAGAATTTTCACCGGAAGTGCATTACACAGGTCTTACCTTAATCACATTTGTCCCACATCTTGATTTTTATATCAAAACTTTACCATGGGACAACCCGGAATCTGTACAAGTAAGGGTTCAGATAATCATAGACTGGGGCTAATTCACAACTATAGTCTGTATCAATACTGATACTTATAGGCAAATTATGTTTGAAAGAAATCGAATCTTGATTTTTTCCCTATTCATTTATAAAACATGTAACGTAAATGTTATAATTTGTTAATCTTTAAAGGTGGGCATTTAGAATTTTTTCATCTCACCAAATTAAAAAACATATATATCACTAAAATTTATATGAAAAAATAATACAAATTATCAATAAGTAAAATTACAAAAAAATATTTTTTGATGGTGTTCCCTTAAAAGGCTACGTAGCCTCTTAAGGTATTTTTAGATTTCCCGCCAAAAATCAATAAAGAATTTTGGGAATGTCAAGTCACTGGCACGTGACTTATAACGCTTAAATTCTATTACATAACAAACATGTAATAATTATTTTCCATAATGTCTTCTTCGGACCCTATATTTGAAACTTTGTCTGTTTATTCCTGTATATAAATGAGCGAATTGATCATCTAAAAATAGAACGTGTCTCCCGTTGGTGTCAACCTGGGCCATAGTAAATCTGTAATTTCTCGTGCTGTCGGATGGTTTTCGACTACTGGGGTTTTATGAAGGCAAATTAAAAGGCATGGGGAGTATAAGGATGATTTTTTTGCATTTTTTTAAAATTTTCGTCCCAAGATCTGAAGGGCCACCTTTAATTGAATGTGATTTCTGTAATTTTTCTTTTTATTCTATAGTGGAAAATGTTTGCATAAAAAGATGTATTTCTTAATCTAGTCTACGTTCCAAAATGCTCAAAGCTATAGCCCACCAGATTACTCTGTATGATAGACTATATTTGCACAAGTTTACCCTTATATCACCCCTAATCCATACAATTAAGTGAGTGCCTTACTGTTTTTTTCAAAATGTGGGACAAATGGGAAGACTCTAACAAAATATAGGCTTACTATGTAGCAGTCGTAGATCGAGACCAGATAGCAGCAAGGCACGAGCAACGGACGAGCTGTATGGTAAATAATCTTTACTGCTTTAACCCTTTCCCAAACGACAAAATTTTGGACCCGACCAAATTGAAAGCATTTGCAGACAGCAAATTATATGTGATACAAATGATGATTTTTGCCTATAAAAGGGTAGAAAACCAGCATTTCCCCTTTTCCTACATTGTTTTCAAAAGCCTTCTTTCCCAGCATTGTAAAAACCACGGACTGTTAGGGTAGGGGTTAATATAAAAGTACATATTAAAATGTTTGTATGTTTAGAAACATCTAGTTCTATAGGCTGTTCAAAGCTATTTGAATTTAATAGTTAATTATTGTGCGAAAGCGTTAAATTGTTGAAACCGAAACGACCTTGGGTTGTTGATAAAGCATTGGAAAATTTCCATTGACCGAATTGGAATTTCAGTACTATTTATAGATCTAGGGTATTAGAATTACGCATTGCTTCAAAATGTGACTGAACACAATTTGACGCATGAAGCGGGACGATCCTGTCTCTGATTACACGAGATTTAATCATGGTCTATCCTTTAGCTGTATTTTTGAATTCCCTTTCAAGTGTCCCATGCTTTGGCAAAAGAGGGCTTAATGCACCTGCGAAAAGTATCGACACATGTCAGCCAGCACAGTTTGCGCGGGCTAAGCCGGTCCGAAACTTTTCGCAATCGGTCATCTGCATCTTTTCTCGGAGTTTCTTTTCACCAATATTCTTCCAACCACACTAGCTTCTTTCCTATAGCTTGTGCAGGGTTTGCTCGAAGTACTGATAATAGACACGATATGAACGCATAGAAATGTGAACTGTTAGTACAGATAGCTGTGTAGAAACCAGTTTTGCAATAAAAACGAGAATTGCAATAAATTATTGCAAAACACGTTGCTATGACAGGAACTAATAACTAATAAACTCATTATATGGACCATATTTGATCGTTTTCTAAGCAAAACCAAATTAAAATACAATTTAATGTTAAATGGGACTATGTAAGACCTAAATTATGTTGTGAAAGTGGCCTTCAAAGACCAATAGGAACATTTCGCGCTAAACACTATTAAGGCTGAAATCAATGGAAACTGTCATAAAGTCTATTAGATAACGTAAACAGCATGGAATTTTGACCTTTTCAGAAACAATATGTCTTAAACCAGTATTGTAAGAAATTATTGCAAAACTCGTTGCGATGACAGGAACTTTATTACATTTGACTTCACAACCAGTTTTGCAAAAGAAAAAAAAAATGCAAAAAACTCATTATATGGACCATATTCGATCGTTTCCTAATCAAAACGAAATTGGAATGCAATTTAATGTTAAATGGGACTATGTAAGACCTAAATTAAGTACGGAAAGTACGCTTCAAAGACCAATGGGAAGATTTCACGCTAAACACTATTAAGGCTGGAATAATTGGAAACTGTCATAAAGTCTATTAGATAACGTAAACAGCTTGGAATTTTGATCGTTTCAGAAACAATGTCTTAAACCAGTATTGCAATAAACTATTGCTAAACTCGTTGCGATGACAGGAACTTTATCACATTTGACTTCACAACCAGTTTTGCAATCAAAGCGAGAATTGCAATAAACTCATTATACAGACAATGTTCGATAGTTTTCTAATCAAAACCAAATTGGAATGGAATTAAATGTTAAATGGGACTATGTAAGACCTAAAATACGTTACAGAAAATGCGCTTCAAAGAACAATGGAAACATTTCACGCTAAACACTGATAAGGCTGAAATAATTGGAAACTGTCATAAAGTCGATTAGATAACGTAAACAGCTTGGAATTTTGATCGTTTCAGAAACATTATGTCTTAAATCAGTATTGCAATAAATTATTGCAAACTTTTTGCGATGATAGGAACTTTATTACATTTGACTTCACAACCAGTTTGTAAAAAAAAAAAAAAAAAAAAAGAAAAAGAGAATTGCAATAAATTATTGCAAAACTCGTTGCTATGACAGGAACTTTATTACATTTGACTTCACAACCAGTTTTGCAATAAAAAACGAGAATTGCAATAAACGCATATATGGACCATGTTAGATAGTTTTCTAATCAAAACCAAATTGGAATGCAATTTAATGTTAAATGGGACTATGAAAGACCTAAATTAAGTTACAGAAAGTGCGCTCCAAAGACCAACAGGAAAATGTCACGTTAAACACTTTTAATGCTTAAATCATTGGAAAATGTCATAAATTCAATTAGATAGCGTAAACAGCTTGGAATTTTGATCTTTTAGAAAATAATATGTCTTAATCCAGTATTGCAATAAACTATTGCAAAACTCGTTGCGATGACAGGACTTTTATTACATTTGACATTACAACCAGTTTTGCAATAAAAACGAGAGTTGCAATAAATTCATTATATGGACCACATTCGGTCGTTTTCTAATCAAAACCAAATTGGAATGCAATTAAATGTTAAATGGGACTATGTAAATTACGTTAAAGAAAGTGCACTTTAAAGACCAATGGGAACATTTCAGGTTAATCACTTTTACGGCTTAAATCATTGGAAACTGTGTCATAAAGCCTATTAGATAACTTAAACAGCATGGAATTTTGATCGTTTCAGAAACAATATGTCTTAAACCAATTTTGCAATAAATTATTGCAAAACTCGTTTGCGATGATAAGAACTTTATTACATTTGACTTCTCAACCAATTTTGCAATAAAAAACGAGAATTGCAACAAACGCATTATATGGACCATATTCGATCGTTTTCTGATCAAAACCAAATTGGAATGCAATTTAATGTTAAATGGGACTATGTTAGACCTAAATTACGTTACAGAAAGTGCGCTTCAAAGACCAATGGGAACATTTCACGCTAAACACTTTTAAGGCTTAAATCATTGGAAACTGTCATAAAGTCTATTAGATAACACGAACAGCTTGGAATTTTGATCTTTTCAGAAACAATATGTCTTAATCCAGTATTGCAATAAATTATTGCAAAACTCGTTGCAATGATATAAACTTTATTACATTTGACTTCACAAGCAGTTTTGCAATAAAAAACGAGAATTGCAATAAACTCATTATATGGACCATATTCGATCGTTTTCTAATCAAAACCAAATTGGAATGCAAGACCTACATTAAGTTATAGAAAGTGCGCTTCAAAGACCAATGGGAACATTTCACGCCAAAGACTATTATTTAATGATTATTTACAATGATTTAAGCGTTAATAGTCTTTAGCCTGAAAATTTTCCAATTGATCTCGGAAGCACACTTTCTGTTAGTTAATTTAGGTTTTACATCATCCCATTCAACATTAAATTGTATTTTAATTTGGTTTTGACCAGAAACAATCGAATATGGTCCATATGATGAGTTTATTGCAATTCTCGTTTTTCTTGCAAAACTGGTTGTGAAGTCAAATGTAGTAATTTTTTTGTAATCACAACAAGTTTTGCAATAATTTATTGCAATACTGGTGTAAGAAATATTGTTGCTAAAACAGTCGAAATTCAATGTTGTAAACGTTATTCAATCAACTTTATTAGAGGTACAAATGATTTGAGCGTTATTAGTCTTCAACCTGAAATGTTCGAATTGGTCTTTGAAGCGCACATTCTGTAACTTAATTTACGTCTAACATAATCTCTTTTAAAAGATAATTGATCTGTAGTTTGATTTTGATTGGAAAACCATCGAATATGGTCCATATAATGATTTTACTGCAATTCTCGTTTTTCTTGCAAAACTGTTTGTGAAGTCAAATATAACAAATTTTCTGTCATTGCAACAAGTTTTGCAATGAATTAAACTCAATGTTCTTTACGTTATCTAATCGACTTTATGACAGTTTCAAATGATTTAATTTAAATATGTTTAGCCTGAAATGTTCAAATTGGTCTTTGATGCACACATACGGTAACTTAATATAGGCCTTATATAATCCCTTTTAACATAAAATGCGCTTTAATTTGGTTTTGGTTAAAAAACGATCGAATATAGTCCAAATAATAAGTTTATTGCAATTCTCGTTTTTATTTCAAAACTGGTTATGAAGTCAAATGTACTAAGTTTTTTTGTTATTGCAACGAGTTTTGCAATAATTTATTGCAATACTGGTTTAAGATTTATTGTTTCTGTACAGTCACAAATCAATATCGTTTATGTTATTCAGTTGACTTTATGACGGTTGCCAAAAATTTAAGCGCTACTAGTCTTTAGCCTGAAGTATTCCTATTAGTATTTGAAGGACATTTTCTCATACTTAATTTAGGTCATCTATAATTCCATTTAATATTAAATTGCACTCTAATTTGATTTTCATTGGAAAACAAAGTAAAATGATCCATATAATGATTTTATTGCAACTCTCATCTCATTTTTATTGCAATACTGGTTTAAGACCTATTGTTGCTAAAACAGGTAAAATTCAATCTTGTTTACGTCATCTAATCGAGTTTATGAGAGTTTCCAATAATTTAATTGTAAATAGTATTTAGCCTGAATTGTTCGAATTGGTCTTTGAAGCGCACATTCTGTAACTTAATTTAGGTTTTACATAATCTCTTTTAATATAAAATGCACTCTAATTTGGTTTTGATTAGAAAACGATCGAATATGGTCCATATAATGAGTTTATTGCAATTCTCGTTTTTATTGCAAAACCGGTTGTGAAGTCAAATGTAATAAAGTTCCTGTCATCGCAACGAGTTTTGCAATAATTTATTGCAATACTGGTTTAAGATATATTGTTTATGACAGTTTTCTATGACTTCAGCCTGAATAGTGTTTAGCGTGAAATGTTCCTATTGGTCTTTGTAGCGCACTTTCTGTAACTTAATTTAGGTCTTACATAATCCCATTTAACATTAAATTGTATTTCAATTTGGTTTTCACTAGAAAACAATCAAATATGGTCCATATAATGAGTTTATTGCAATTCTCGTTTTTATTGCAAAACTGGTTGTGAATTCAAATGTAATAAAGTTCCTGTCATTGCAACGAGTTTTGCAATAATTTATTGCAAAACTGGCTTAAGATATATTGTTTCTGAAACGATCAAAATTCCAGGCTGTTTACGTTATCTAACAGACTTTAAGACAGTTTTCTATGACTATAGCGTGAATTGTTCCTATTGGTCTCTGAAGCGCACTTTCTGTAACTTAATCTAAGTATTACATAGTCCCATTTAACATTAAATTGCATTCCAATTAGGTTTCGATTAGAAATTGATCGAATATGGTCCATTTCATGAGTTTATAGCAATTCTCGTTTTTATTGCAAAACAAGTTGTGAAGTCAAATGTAAAAAAGTTTCTGTCATCGCAACGAGTTTTGCAATAATTAATTGCAATATTGGTTTAAGACATATTGTTTCTGAAACGATCAAAATTCCATGCTGTTTACGTTATCTAATACACTTTATGAAAGTTTCCAATGATTTAAGCCTTAATAGTGTTTAGCGTGCAATGTTCCTATTGGTCTTTGAAGAACACTTTCTGTAACTTAATTTAGGTCTTACATAGTCCCATTTAACATTTAATTGTATTTCCATTTGGTTTTGATTGGAAATTGATCGAATATGGTCCGTTTCATGAGTTTATTACAGTTCTCGTTTTTATTGCAAAACTGGTTGTGAAGTCAAATGAAATAAACTTTCTTTCATTGCAACGAGTTTTGCAATAATTTATTGCAATACTGGTTTAAGACATATTGTTTCTGAAACGATCAAAATTCCATGCTGTTTACGTTATCTAATAGACTTTATGAAAGTTTCCAATGATTTCAGCCTGAATAGTGTTTAGCGGAAATGTTCCTATTGGTCTTTGTAGCCCACTTTCTGTAACTTAATTTAAGTCTTACATAGTCCACTTTAACATTAAATTGTATTTCAATTTGGTTTTGATTAGAAAACGATCAAATATGGTCCATGTAATGAGTTTATTGCAGTTCTCGTTTTTCATTGCAAAACTGGTTGTGAAGTCAAATGTAATAAAGTTTCTGTCATCGTAACGAGTTTTGCAATAATTTATAGCAATTCTCGTCTTTATTGCAAAACTGGTTGCTACATAGCTGTCTTCAAAGACGATGTTACTTTTTGACTGGTGGTCTCAGGGTATAGAGACGATTAAGACAAAATCATTTGAAAGCTCAGCACATATTTTGCGCGCAAGTTTGAATTCTTGTAATTTTGCAAATAGAGCACAAAACTAGGATTTAGGTTCAATCCGGGTAAATACGAACGATTTTTACACAGCTCACTTCCCCAGTTAACTACTATTACAGTTTGAAATCCATGACCCTTATAACTTTTGTGTTAATATTTCGAGACTTTCCTCTTTGAAATTTCAGCTAGACTGTACGAGTATAGTTTACTCTGTCCAAGATATTGCGAAAATGCAGTTGCAGTTACTTAGTCGAATCCGGGTAAATACCCGGCACGTGTTGGGTGAAATACGGACACAGATCTATTGGAAAATTACGGACACCTAGGTTTAAATAGGTAAAATACGGAGTTGCTCGGTACAAGATATTTCTTCTTCCGCTATTATGTTTTAAAAAGAATAATACTGCCAAAATCGATTAAGAAAATGGATTGGGTGTGGCCTTAATGGATAATAATAGCAATAGCTCTGACACGACCCGCTCAAAGACCGGATGAAAGATCAATCCTGTAGACTAAACACCGGTGGCTCAATGTGTTTAATTTCGGAGGAGTATTAGATTTTATTTCATGCTTTTCGGTAGGACATCGAGAAATAGCGGTGAAAATATTTTTCGATATTATACGGGTACGACCAGAAAAAATACCGATTTTTATATTCTAATTGCCTAGGTAAAATGCATTATCTCCCGCTAAATGACATTCTATAAATACTCGTCTATCTAATTTGGGCATCCTGTGTACAGAACCGAACCACTTTCCTACGCGACAACCGTTACTTTGAATTTCAAACTAAAATAAACGTTTACTTAATAAAACGCTACCTCGTGCAATTCACTCAGCTGTGATCTGCAGTTTAGAGAATTCTGGAGCTAAAGCAGGTCTCATTTCTCCTGAAACGTATTGATAAAAGCTATTTTCTACATTGCTACTTTATAGAGCGTAATATTACAGTCTGCCCGCTTTCGGGGCTAGTGATGCGTGATATAAGACAGGTCGAATCTTTGAAGAATATGACATGCGCAGACAACGAGGTAAAATGCGCGTGACTTACAACCGAGATTGAAATATGACATCATTCACCTTACATTTCTCGCGCTTGACGTAATACTGTAATGTGTTGCTATGCGGAGAGGGTACGCCACGGGAAATAACTGAAAAGAAAGGAACTGGATTTAGATAAAGCTCCTCCCAGAAAGTTTTAAAAGCACGAAATAAATAGAATATTTGGGGTTTTTTTTGGTGAAAGATCGAAATTTATTTCATCTCGTGAACACCATCGGTAATATTACCGATGATGTTTACTCGATGAAATTAATTTCGATCTTTCACCGAAAAAAAATTCCTCTATCTAATTATCTATCCAAGATGCCTGACTCTAGATCGTGTCCGGCTCGAGCTATCAATAAACCCTATAGATATCGTCCTTTTCAAATATTTGATAAACATGAATTCTGTAGAAACTTTTTTGTAAGTGTCCGTAATTTTACTGTGTGTTCAAACGTCTGGTTTAATACGGACACTTGTCTTTGTCCTCTAAATTTCTGCTAACGTGTTTTTTGCCATTATTTTGTTGATTTATTACTTTTCTTCAATCATTTTTCTTAGCTTTTAACACCATTCCGATATGTGGCGCATGTTTGTAATTATACCTCTGTCCATATATAACCGGATTGAACCAAAACATACGTTCCGTTGCTTGCATATTTAGTAACCCTTCGTTTGACCCAACAGGTTTGGTATTTTGAATGCTTTGAATACCTGTATAAAATGACATCAATGAAATACTTTTATTATACTGCAAAGAAATTTCTCGCTATCTGATTGGTTAACATGCCGGGAACATATACATCAGGTACCCTGGCAAAAACCACGTAAAGCCAGTTTCCCTTTTGAGTGTCCCGTAAACATCACTACACTTGCAACACAACACCCAAAATGGCGGCGTCGATCGATCACCAGACTGCACGTTTATGCAACAAACTGCACGTTTTAGTGACGTCAGTTTCCAGTGACGTCAGTTTTCATTAAATTAGGGCACTCAGAAGGGAATTTCTATTTCGTCAGCATACTCGATTCGTATAGATTATACAACAGGAAAATTTCGCTTAACGCATTTTGAAAGGGTAAAACTTTGCCGTTGTCTGCGCATGTCATATTCTTCGAAGATTCGACCTGTCTTTATATGACGCATCACTCTCCCCGATATCAGGGAGACTGTGGTAATACACGCTATAAAGTAGCAATGTAGAAAATACCTTTTATCAATACGTTTGAGGAGAAATGAGGCCTGTTTTAGCTCCAGATTTCTCTAGACAGCTGATCATATCTCAGTGAATCGCACCAGGTATCGTTTTATTGAGTAAACGTTTATTTTAGTTTGAAATTCAAAGTAACGGTTGTCCCGTAGAAATGTGGTCCGGTTCTGTACCCAGGATGCCCAAATTAGACAGATGAGTATTTGTAGAATGCCATCTAGCGGGAGATAATGAAACTTTGCAGTATAATAAATTCGTTGAGCCTTCGGCTCGGGGCCACATGATTCACCACAGGCGTGAACAAGTTTCCAAGTCCCCTGCCTCCTGACCGTACAACTAATAATGGTTACAAAGACATGACGTATACAAGTCCACCTTTTTAGCCAAGTTTATGTAGGACAATGGGACAACTCATTTTTTAAGCCCTAGTTTCAAAAAGCATCAGCTCGTTCTGTGCAAAGCTAGACTTTAACTGCACACTCAGTAAATTTCTCCACAAGGTCGTTGAAACACGTCTGATGCAATATTAGCAAATGAATAAAATTTTCCATGATTTTCGTTTTGAAGGTTAAGGCTGCGCCCTTCATTTTCTTATGCAGAAATCATATACATGTAAATACTTTCTTACTTCAAGTGCGTTTCTTGCAAAATATCAAAGTGCATAAAATATATAAAGTATCTTGCTTCAAGTTTAATGCGATGGAATTAAAGAACTCCAGTCGACAATTTCTTCATTTGCTTCAATATTTAGGTATGTACTAGAGTCTGCTCAGCAACTGTCAAGATAAAGGTTTAACACGCCAAAAACACTTACATGCCACTTGTTTGCTCAAATACGATTGGTTACTTACAATTTCGCAATTTGGTGCTATATATTTATCCCGTCTCCGCACCATGCGCGCAGAACCGTGCTATCTGTTACACAACACGTAAGTTTTTCAACGTGTCACAACTTTGTGTCATTACCCCGACAGCTCCACTGTTAAAAACTTTTTGGAAAACTCAGGACCAGTCTACATAAAGGCGACAATTTGAACGAAAAAGGTAGGATTTATATTTTACTTGATCTTTAGTCAATAGTTTTGAGATGACGCAGTTCACATTTTGAGTTATTTGATTCACAGTCAATAGTTTTGAATTGTTATTCTATCGTCATGCAGCTCAAATTTTTAGCTACAATACAGCAGCAGCTCTGTGTGCTCGTGTGAACTACTTCTTTGTCGTTTTCTGAAGAGAAGAAGACTTCCTGTCCATCAAACAGCTAAAATTTATCAACATGTTCGAATGCGACCAATATAGGTTTATATCGGACTGCCCAGACCAGCAACACTCTTGTACTAGGTAATTAGGTAGATTAATTTGTATAATCCATGTTTGGCTGTAAGGCAGACTGACAATGCTAAACAGTACAATTATAGCTCAGACTTCTCAGTCAGAATCGAGCGACTGATCAATTCGATAAACTTGCATGTGTTTGTACAATGGGAGAAAAAAGTGCAATTCAAATTATCTCCCTTATTAGATAAAAATCAAGGTAATCAAATGCCAACCAGGTTCTTTTATTCGGCTTCCTTTGTTTTTATCATTGCTTTTCTAAGAGATGTTGCGATTATTGTAATTTGACATATGATGTGTATGTAAGGTCTTCATCAAGTTTTCATATCACACAGTATTACCATTGAAATGCAACATAGATCAATTTTGTGGTCAAATAAATTTTGAAAGATATATTTGAAGCTGAACATTCCTAAAAAGTGCAAAGAATATCAGTGATGAAAACCAAGTAAAGCCTTTTTAAAGTGCTAGTTAGTAATGTAGTACAGATAAACTGTCCCGAAAGGCGATGTTACTTTCTGGGTACAAAGACGATCAAGACAAAACCAGTTGAAAGTTCGGTTCAGTGCGCAAGTTTGAACTCTCATAATTTCGCAAATAGAGTACAAAACTAGAATTTAAACATACCTGTTGCTTATGTATTTAATAATCCTTCGTTTGAAATACAAATATTTTCAATTTAAACGCTAAACATAAGAGAAAATCGTGCATTTCATCTGTTACTTGAGTTATTTACATTCCTGAAAACACTCAAAATAGCTGCCACACACGATAAATTTCGTCAGTATTTTTTCCGAGATTTACATGTTATAAACAAATTCTAAAAGCTCTTTAGGTAATGAAAGGTTTAATAAGTTGTCTTTGGTCATGTTAGTTACTTAAATTTAATTGCATTTCGCTGCAATATAGATTAAACTGACGACACAGAAAGGCAGTATAGCGCTTTATCTTTGCTACTGAAAACTCTACGATAGTCGCGCTCTAAAAGCCCCTAATAATTGTATTTTCATGTTTCCCCTTGTACAGACTGTATCATCAAAGGGACGAGTGTAGGTCAAAGATCAGATTGCACAGAGTGTGCAGTCTGATCCTTAAAGGCCCAATAAATATATCAAAGTAGGTGTCGTAATACATTTTAATATTAATCATACAATCTAAAAGTATGGAAAATACTGTGAGAGGACTTTCTGTTATCGTTTGGTCGAGTCGTATGCTAGTTGCTGGCAGAAAAGATAATTTCAAAAATTAACAAAAAAACCCAGCCTGGCATGTACGTGGCAAGTACATGTACCTGGCAACTTTTAACCTAGATTAAGTCCTGAAATTAATTTCTCTGTTAGCGACTAACACTTGGATCGACTGTGCAATGGTAGATAGTTACTTCTCAATAATAACCATCCTTTTAAATGGCATGATAAAGATCTAGATCTAGATTCAAATGCATTTAAATACCCGCATTGTTTAAATTTGACCTTAATTGTTACTTTAATCTACGCCGCACTAGCTGCCAGTTCGGCAATAATTCTTTCCGCAGATTGATGGATGCTAACGTTACATTGGATTTGTTTCTTATCCCTTTAACCCATTACCACACAATCCGTACTTTTGACGACCCTGAGAAAGAAGCCTTTAGAAAATATTGTGAGAAAAAGAGAAAATGCTGGATAATTTCAGTCACCTTTATTTTGTCATCTGCAAATGCTTTGGATTTGTACAAACTTAATGTTTTTGTTGTTTAATTAATGAATTAAGTGCTGAATCAAAACAAGAGACATTTTTAAATGGGAAAACATCTGAAATATTGCTGTACCAAGGCTTTTATGGCCAGAATATGTAACAAAATAGTGGACAATGTAGATCTAAGATCGGACTGCACGTTCTGTGCAGTCTGATCTTGATCTACACTGTCAACAAAAACAAGTTAAGTCGGTTCCAGCACTTTTGGGGTTATACACCGTTTAACTTACTTGCGATCTAATTTATGTGAGAAAGCAGCCGCCGGCTTGAAAAGAGTATCGTTGTAGAAACGGTTGAGGAAATCTAGACTAGATTATTTGCCATGTTTTAAATCAGCATTTTTAGCGTTGCCATTTGCCTTAGAATGATTCAGTTATTTTAATAATCGTCCACTTATAACATTAAACGAGGGAAAACGAAAACTAGGAGAAATAAAGGACGGATCATATTTATTTGTTCGCTTTGAAGTGTGCAGTTACATATTTGGCCTCGAAAGAGTTATTGAGAACATTTTGCTGTTCAAATGGGAATAGATGGCCAAAAACGTTTTCAAAAGACATTTTGGATTTGTCATTAAAATTTGGAATTGTATGCTAAAGACTTAGCTCTTCAGTCAGCAAAATAATAACGATTGTATTCTTTTTATAGATTTTATATTACTACAGGTTACTTTAATCCATTACACACGATCCTTACTTTTGACAACCCTGAGAAAGAAGCCTTTAAAAAACATTGTGGGAAAAAAGGAGAAATGCTGGTAACCAGCATAATCTCCCTTTCCCACAATGTTTTCGACCCTTCACGAAACAAATTTCAAATTTTCAGCCATTTTCGTCTGCAAATGCTTTCGATTTGGACAAACCTAGAATTTTGTCCCGTTTGGTAATGAGTTAAAGGGAGATTTCGAAGTTTTTGGAAAAATCTTTGAATTTTGAAATTTTTGGTTACTTTCTCTTCTTTTTCTCATTGAGTTAGTCCACCCGGCAAAAAAAAAAATAAAATTCTGTTACTTTTATAAGGCCAGTATACATGTATTATGCTCTCATATTAATGGGGTGTTGAACACTCCTTAAATGATTACGTAGCCTATTAATATTTTCTTGTAAGAGTAAGTACATTAAGATATACAATATTTCATTACATACTTGTGTGAAAAAATGTTCAGCAAGTTCTGCTGTTACTTTTACAAATCTGAGGACAAGAAATACTATGGTAAAACAGCAAACATGTGTTTTGACGAAAACTACTTTTTAGTCATGGCAAGATAAAGGTAGGCCTAGTTTGTCACAGCATGTGAAACTTCTATATGTATTGCCAGTGCGAGTTTGAGGACTGGATCCGTTAGAGTAAATTGCTGCCGTTACAAGACAGGATCTCGCTTGTCAACTTGTCGAAACAAGAAAGGTTCACAAACCCACAGATAGTATGTTTGCACTTTATCCAAGCATATTATTTTCAGCAACGGCCGATTGAAGGCATATTTCTTTGGAAATAATCTAGTTTTAATCTTTGAAATAAGATTCTGATATACGAGGACCACTGAAAAACAATATTTGAAGGCCTTATTGAGGCAAGAAAACAATGCAGGCGTTAAGATGCCATTAAATTATAATAATACCATGGAAGATATTGTGGAAATGACAATCGCCCGCGGTCGGTCATTGTGTTAATAGCTGACAGAAAAATTATTTTGTACACCAGGCAACAAAATGAATAAAAGATAAAGTGACCTGGCAAGTTTTAACCTGGTTTTGAAATTGATATCTATGCAAGAGATTTACGCTCGAACCGATGTACTATAACAGATCTTCATCTTACAAAAAAGTTTATATTTTTCATAGGATACGATTTAAAATTCAAATACATTTGAACCACGTTTTGTCTATTTTTGGCAGCTATTGTTACTTTAAATTCTGGGTATAAACTTTAGCTTGTAATAATTTTCATTGGTACTAAACTCTAACTTGATATTAAAAGTTTTCTCTATTCAATTCTTAATACATCGATTGATTGATTGATTGATTGATTGATTGATTGATTGTAAAGTGTTTATCGACGTTTTCAACTTTATTTCATTTATATCTCGGCAGCCAGTGCACCTATCCATACCTTTCTGGAATTTCCTATGCTAGTAATTCACACAACTTTCTTTCCAAACCACTGGCTACTTTTCCATACAACCATTCTCGAAACAATGATCAGCTATGGGAGAGGAATGAATCCTGTCGCAATGACTATCATCAATCCTGGGAAAGAATCTGGCAAAGCCTGGGATCGAACCCACGACCACCTGTTACTGTTGATACAATTATTGAAATACGAGTACATTACGTTTTCCTGAAGTGGGTCGAGGCTTTTTGTCACGTACATTTGATAGAATAGAAGAGAACATGTCGGAAACGTTTTTTTTTTTTTTTAATATCAACAAAACTGAGAATATTCCCTTGATTAAATGTATTGCATATACAGAACTTGTGAAAAGGGTATCTTATTTGAATGTTTCACTTGGCAACAGACACCACGTGACAATACACTAGAGGACAATAAACCAGATCGTTATAGTGGAGCGGTTGTTAGGGATTTTTCATTTCCACTCTTGCACATTCCAGTGATCAGATCGTCAGAATTAATCATCGTGACAAAGTGACAACATACCACAGAATTGGAAAAGAAGGAAGTTTAAAGAATACAGGCATTATCCGTAAGTACACATACCTCTTTATCTTGACCACTTTATTAATCCTTACCTTTGTTTTGTGTCGATCAGCTTATTTTTCAATATTTGACACTGATTCATTAACAGACACTGTCGGATATAGAGATATTATTCTCCAACACATAGTTTTGAAAAAGCAATATTTGGGCTTTTGATCTCGGATGTACAGGGTCGGATAAGTAGATATTATTCTCAAAATCACAACTTTGAAATGACAGTATTTCAGGTTTTACTATCGAAATGAAAATTTTGTTTAAGTTATTTAGCAGGGTAAGGGTTAAAATTGCTGTATCCTTTACTACACCACAAATATTTAGTAAGGGTTAAAATTGCTGTATCCTTTGCCGCACGACAAATATTTAGTAAGGGTTAAAATTGCTGTATCCTTTACTACACCACAAATATTTAGTAAGGGTTAAAATTGCTGTATCCTTTACCGGACCACAAATATTTAGTAAGGGTTAAAATTGCTGTATCCTTTGCCGGACCACAAATATTTAGTAAGGGTTAAAATTGCTGTATCCTTTGCCGGACCACAAATATTTAGTAAGGGTTAAAATTGCTGTATCCTTTGCCGCACGACAAATATTTAGTAAAGGTTAAAATTGCTGTATCCTTGCACGACAAATATTTAGTAAAGGGTTAAAATTGCTGTATCCTGTACCGCACGACAAATATATAGTAAAGGGTTAAAATTGCTGTATCATTTGCCGCAGGACAAATATATAGTAAAAGGTTAAAATTGCTGTATCCTTTCGCCGCAGGACAAATATATAGTAAAGGGTTAAAATTGCTGTATCCTTTCGCCGCAGGACAAATATATAGTAAAGGGTTAAAATTGCTGTATCCTGTATTGCAGGACAAATATATAGTAAAGGGTTGAAATTGCTGTATCCTGTATCGCACGACAAATATTTAGTAAAGGGTTGAAATTGCTGTATCCTTTACCGCACGACAAATATTTAGTAAAGGTTAAAATTAGGGATGGCAACGGTTAGTAAATTTGCTAACCGGTTAACCGTTCGATCTTTCGATCGGTTAACCGGTTAACCGAACGACTATGTAAAAACATTTAAGATGAAGGTACCTGCTCGATATGTCAACATTGACAACCGGTGCGTGAGTAATGCATTACCGTGATGTTTATTATTTCTGTACTTTAGTGCAAAAGACGGCCAGTCTATCGACGATCTCTCAGCCTCTCGGCAATAAAATCATTTTCCACAATGTTTTCTATAGAGGACTTGAAATTATCAGGCCATTTCAGTGTTTCCACTACGCAAATTATTGCGTAAATCACCTTATAGAACTGAAATTCACGTAAGAAAAAAAAAATTGTTTTCACGTGACACCTCACGTTTGAAAGAAAAAAAAAAAAAAAAATTATCTGTTTATCTTGTGTAAAATACCAGGATTTGAAGTTACTTGCTACCCCTTTTGATAAATTAATGTCAAATCAGGCGGAAATACCTAAACATAAATTAAAACACATGAAAAAATGCTCGATGCAAAAAACACGGAAACCCATGACAGAACAAAATTTTCCTTTCGACATTGTCCGATCAGAGTCACTTCAGATCGTCTTTTCAGCTTTTTAATGATTTTAAGCAGTAAATTTCCATAGATATATTAATAACAGACTTTAGTGCTGCATCGAAAGAAAAAGCTTTTGGGATCACTGCTATTTACAACTTCAAAAAATCTACAAACAGAATCATACAGATGATGGTATGGTTATCGATCGTCAAACGAAGCGGCTATCGCTAAGTAATCGGATGTTAGCCATCACCCAAACGACAGGTTTAAAATTTAGACTCTCCCAAATTCAAAGCCTCTGCACTATACTATGACTTTCGAAGATACTTATCGAAGTGATAATGAACGAACGAAGAGAAACCGCTATGCCTGCTTTAACACAGAATGATTGACTTTATAAATTTCAATCCCTCTTACGCTGATTGGTCAATCCATGCATATATTTGATTAGGGGCGGGTACTTAATCAAATAATCCAAGCAAATCAGTTAGGATAAGCCAATGCCTTTGATCCAAAGAGGACACGTGGTTGACTGTTTATTATCGGAGACTGGGGACTAATTAGCGAATTGACAATGTTTAATATTGCACAGACATGTCAAACTGTATATCACGCCTTCGCCGCGTCTTGGCGACATTGGATGTGCGTATGACGCAGTTTTGGTTGTCAGAACCGGCAAAGTTAACTTTGTATTTTTTTTTTTATTATAATGATTATTTTGGTAAACTTTTGATAATATAGGCCTATATTTGTTTCTGGTTAACCGGTTACCAATTTCCTAACCGGTTAATCGGTCATTCGATCGGTTAACCGGTTAACCGTTGCCATCCCTAGTTAAAATTGCTGTATCCTTTATCACACGACAAATATTTAGACTTTCTTACACTCACCGTGACTTTTGTAAAAGAGAAATAAAGTACGGTGTTTAAATAATGGGTTTGACTTCAAAAGGATAGAAAACTTTGTATAAAAATGCAGAAGCTACTGGTTACTAGTAATTTCTCCCTTTTTCCCACAATGTTCTCAAAAGCTTGCAGTCCCAGGGTTGTTATAAAAACTAGAATTTCTTTAGGGCTGAAAATATGACTGTTGAATCGGTAACAAGTTTGTCGGATCAATATGAAATTACAAATACATATATCTTAATTTGACAGGTTTTTTAGTTTTTCGGTAATTTAGTGAAATTAGAGAAATCAAAATCACACTTCACAATACCAATAAAATAAGTCCATTAGCTGTGTTTATTTAACCCTATATCACACAATCCCGAAAATAATTGACTCTGACGTTGTAGAAAAAGGAGAAAATGCTGACGATATTTTCCTTTTCTCACAATATTTGCTATCCGTTTAGGGATATATTTAATCAATTGAACATTTAAAAAAAAAAGCCGTCTGCCGTGATTTTCAAAACAGTTGGCTAAGAAGCCGTGTCTCATTCAATCATACAGAACATACATACATAAGGTTTATTTGGCATAAAATACAACATATTTATATCCAATACAAAATATAGTTCAACGAGATATGTACACGAGATGAGAAAAAACAAAAATATACATGTATGTAATAATAATTTGGAAAAAATAAGTGTGTGACAGCATTACATGAAATACTTTATGTTTTCCGAAGGATGGAAAGGATAAATACAACTTACCTTGTTTACATTGAAAAAACAAAAATAATTGACATACAAGAATTCAGTCACCACAAATACTATCTGCTCCTGAGCGCGTCTAAAATGGTATTGCAAACGTTGTGCATCAGGACCAGACAGCACACAATGTGCAGTCTGATCGCTAATCCAAAAACTCTGAAAAATTAATGATTCGAACTACTCAATCTTCAGATTTTCTTTCTTCAAAAGTTTTCATGTACATTTATAAATACGAGTAAAGTCTGGTAACGTTTCGAACTAAGGAAATTTAAAAACGTTTTCATGTTCATTTAAACAATTAAACTAGATCTACTGCTAATGATATAAACATATAATCTGATAAATGTAACCAAAGCCGGTGCGTGAAATATCTGAGGACGGTGTACATCAAGATCAGACTGACCAAAACTGCATTCTGATCCTAGATCCACGCAGTCTAATGCACGTAAGCTGATAACCGAAGCCGGTCAGTGAAATATCTGAAGACGGTGTAGATCAAGATCAGACTTACCAAAACTGCAGTCTGATCCCAGATATACGCAGTCTAATGCATGTAAACTGATAAATGTAACCTGAGCCGGTCAGTGAAATATCTGAGGACGGTGTAGATCAAGACCAAACTTACCAAAATTGCAGTCTGATCCTAGATCCACGCAGTCTAATGCATGTATGCTGATAACCAAAGCCGGTCAGTGAAATATCTGAGGAGGGTGTAGATCAAGACCAGACTTACCAAAATTGCAGTCTGATCCTAGATCCACGCAGTCTAATGCATGTATGCTGATAACCAAAGTCGGTCAGTGAAATATCTGAGGACGGTGTAGATCAAGATGTGACTTACCAAAATTGCAGTCTGATCTCAGATCTACGCAGTCTAATGGACTGCTCAGTAAATCAAAATCAGAAATTTAAGTATAAACTCAAGTTCTACAAGACACATAGAAATTTATAGATCTAATTGTTTATCAGTATGCATATAGAACTCTATATCATCCTCGGATACCCCGGGGTCTCCCTATTTGCTACGCTACATCGACGCAGCGTAGCAAATAGGGAGACCCCGGGGTATCCGAGGATGCATATATATCAGACATTCTATGATTAACTACCTCTTTTACTTGATGTGTACATGTAGTAAGATACAATAGTGTAAAAAAAAAAAAGTTCTTTCTATTCACTTAACAACTCAAATAACAGCTATGTGCCTTAAAAGCAGTGTATAAATATTTGGACAAATTAAATAATTGCTTTAAATCTTGATTTGATAAAAGTGACTGGAATTTATTCAATCAATCAACGATGGGAAAAAGAAACACTAGATCTAGTTTAAAGCTGCCATGAAAGTAACTCTATATGGCCTGCAATACGCGAAAAAGGGGCATTCGGACATTTGCATAAAGTGTCGTCTCGGATCAGCCTGCGCAGTCCTCGTAGGCTAATCCAAAACGACACTTTTCCTTTTCTGTTTTGCACAAGTCTACCATAATCTAGTAAGCTGATCCGACACGACATTTTATGCAGAAATCGAATGGCCCTTTCCCCGCGTTGTAAGGTATATGGCTTGCAACACGCAAAAAGGGGTATTCGGACATCTATAAGTAAAGTGTAGTCTCGAATCAGCCGGCGCAAACAATGCAGGCTAATTCGAAACGACAATTTCCGTTTTTATGTTATTTTCTGTTTTGCTCGTCTACTATATGACAAAATCTAATGTAGTCGTAAAGACTTAGTGCCGTCTTGGATTAGACTGCGCAGTTCGCGCAGGCTGTTCCGAGACGACATTTTACACAATTGTACGAATGTCCTTTTTCGCGTGATGCAAGGCATATAGAATGGACATGTCAAACATAAAGGCGAGACGCTAAATAAGCGAGACTGATCCCGATCTAGATTTATATCAATTTCTCTATTGAACAGAGATATGTTAAATACGAGGCAAAGGGTCCGTTCATTAATGTCGAGCAATATTATCAGTGACGTCATATTGTGACGTAATTTTTTCTATCCTTTCCCGCACAGCGTTTCATTGCAATGCTTATGTTCCGCTCGAAAGTTTTGCTCTAGAAATTTAAGTAGATCTATAGACAAACCCAGAGAATTCGGATATTCTGGTCAAAGTTTACAAAGTTTGGATGTTTTTTATTGTTCTTATATAGATCTAATATTTGTGCTGCTTGTTGTTTGTTTTGTCATCAAAATCTTTTAAACTGTCACTGGGAGTGAAGGTAAGATCAGACTGTCGTCTTATCTTAGTTATAGATCTAGTCTGCACTTATAAAATTTTGCAAGCTTTTTATGTCTTAAAAAATTCTTAAATAGTCTAGACGCTCTAGGTTAAGATCTAACTGAGTATAATGCATCAGTGGTCGTGAGAATGATTTTATGCCGCTTTCAAAGTAGATCTACAGTAACGTGCAAAAAGTATTCGTTATCGGCGCCATCTTGGATTAGTCGCGGTTTTATTTCTTGCTTTTTTAAACAATATTTTTGACACTAAATAAACATCTTAAACAACTAATAATCTCATTTTCTTACCTTAGTACTTTGATAAATGTCCTTTCAGCCGAATCACATTCATAATTCGCCGAGGAATACTATTGTAGAGATTCTGAATATAAGCGGGTGAAATGTCCGACCAGATTCTATTAATTTCATTGAATAATTCTTGTTCGTTATTTATAAATGTTACACGAGATGATAATTTTCTCTTAATGAGAAGCCACAGATTTTCAATGATGTTCAGATCGGGGGATTGAGCTGGCCATGAAATCGAATTAATGTTGTTTCTTGCCTTGTAAATGTTGACCCTACCAGCTCGGTGCACAGGGGCATTGTCATCTTGAAAAAAATACCTGTCATTCGGGAAATGTCGAGCAACAACTGGCCATAAATTGTCGTTAATGATATGTTCATATTTCTCTGCATTTATGTTGCCATCAACCTTCACTAGAGTCCCAACACCGTGCCAACAGATGCATATCATGACTTTCACAACCTTTGTCACTGACGGCGGTAGCAGATCAGGTCGGTAGCCTTCCTCCTGTTTCCTCCAAATATACACACGCTGATTACTGCCGATCACAATCTGGCTTTCATCAGAAAATATAACTTTGTCCCATCTTCCCGGGACTGGCCATCTTCTCTTCTCCCTACACCAAGCCAAGCGTTTTGCCCTATTTACTGCCTTGATCACAACTTTCTTCCTATTTATCCGTCTTTTAAAACCATGTTTATGTAAATGACATTGCACTGTTCTTTTAGACACTTTTCTAATCCGCCCTTCATTGAATCTATTGGTTATGTCCACTAATGAGTCCCTACGATTGCATTTAACTGTCCTTTCCAAACCGCGATAATCCCGTTTACTTACTAAACATGGCCGACCCGATCTCGGTTGATTTTGAGTGTTTCCAAGCGTTTTGAACTTATTCAAAACACTCCAGATTGTACTATAAGGCTTCATTAATGTCCGAGAAATCTCTGCAATCGAACTTCCACTCTTAAACATATCCGCAACAACATTTTTAAGATCGCTAGTAAGTTCCGAGCCTTTTCTCCCCATATTGAAAACACGCGGACAAAGACTACATAAACCAACTATTTCTATGAATTTTACGTCACATCGTATTACGTCATGTATGACGTATCGCTTGAATATAATTTTATCTGGGATATATGAATAACCCCTAAATACGAAGGGAGACAAAACGCGCAATGCCGTCCAACGCGACGTAAAGAGTTGTCATATAACGAATACTTTTTGCACGTTACTGTAGATCTAGATCTAATTAGGTTTTACCACAGTCACAGCTTACTGTTAGGTTACATTCAAACACTGTGATTATTTTAGTTATCTAAACTGATAAATAGATCTAGATCTAAATTAGATCTATGTCTTAAATCGGTAGATCTTGATCTAGATCTACACTTTGTAACAATATTTTCAACTTGGTTCATTTTCACTAATTTCGATGTTTATTTATATTTTAGACATCAAGAAAGGACAGAAAGCCACCAGTTTAGATTATACAGTTGCTGAAGCTATAAGTATTTTAGGTAAATAACAGTTAATCTACTATTTAAAACGTGCTTGTGCGGTCGGAGATTTTTAGACTAGAGCGCTCTACACCATAATTGCTTGTTGCTTCAATTTTTTTTCTTTGTCATTGCTTAAATTAAGGTTAGAAATTATTGATTGTCTTTGAGACCAGTAATTTGATTGGTTGGGCTATTTAAGATATTACCTGTCTGGCTCTTTCAACATTGAATTTCGAAACACCGGTGAGTAGGGAAAAAAATTACTCTTAGATCTATAAATTTTTTACTGTGTTGCAGGCCGTTCTTTGACGATCGTGACGGTCAGTGCACCTATTCAACATGCTTTCATGGAGCTTTTGTTACCAAGACACTGGCTGCTTTTCCCACCTAGCAATGGTCGAAAAAGCGATCAGCATTGAGCGACATTTATTTATAAAATCAGATCTAGACTACTTGTTTATTCGTTAAAACTTTGAATTCGTTAGACTAAATGAACCAAATCTATTACAGGCTTATTCGATCTAAAGATGGCTGAGAAAAAGCTTCACTTTTGTTACCATAGAAATTGGAGACTTGTAGATCTAGATATTAAAATGAAAAGCAATAATATACTGGACGACAAGTTTGTTTGAATGGTGTTTTACGCTGCTTTCAACGTTATTTCAGTAATATCACGGCGACAGTTCACATATTCATGTTTCCTGGGTTTCACCAGTAATAGGCTACTCTGAAGTGTCTTGCCCAGGGACACCCCTGTGAAAAGACCCAGTGCAGCTAGTGAGGCTCGAACCCGGGACCTCCAGATCACGAGCCCTGCACTTTACCACTGAGCCACACAAGACCCTGGACGACAAGTAAATTGTTAATTAAACAATTGTGTTTTTCTTTGAAATAATAGAAAACATTGTGAGAAAAGGAGAAAATGCTGGGATGGAGAAAATGCTGGGATTCAGCATTTTTCTCCTTTTCCCACAATGTTTCCTTTTGTTTTCCAAGGCCATTAAAGCTAGGGTTAGGGGATGTATGTTAAAGAGGTAAACTTAATCAAATGAATTATGTAATTCTATTACAGACTGAAGATGGCTGAGGGACGAGGTTTAAGCATGTTTCAAGCCGGTCAAAAACGGTACAGACAAGTACGGATTATAGAAGAGGAGATAACCGAGGAAATGAAGTCGCCTCTTTGTGAAAATTGTGTGAAAGGTGGCCCGCCTGAGCTATTACGTCGGTTTGAGCCAGAAAGTCGATTTGTAGAACGCGTGGCTGTATTTCTGTGTTTTGACTGCGAGATGTATGTGTGTGTAAACTGTTTGCCTGGACATGAATCGCATGAGGGTATGAGAAGGGACAGAAATGAGAGTGAGGGGGATGAGAGAGAGACAAGTGAAAGTGAGAGAATGGAAGAAGAGAGTTCGAGTGAGAGAATGAAAAACAAGGGAAAAGGATTGGGGGAGAAAAAAAAGGGAATGCGTCTGGAAGAAGAAGGAAAGGAGGAGGGAGAGAAAAATGAGGGTGACAGAATGGAAGAACAGAAAGAGAGAGAGCAGAGAGAGAGTGAGAGAATGGAAGATGAGAGTGAGAGAAAGTTAACCTTTATGTTGGATGATCTTATGAAAGAGAGTGAAACAGAGAGCATAGAGAAGTTTGACAAGAGCCATGTTAGTATTTATGATCGAGTTCACGTAAGACACGAATTGGATCAGGAGGATTGTTGGATAACTGGACTATGTGGACTGGAGAACCAAAGGTGGGTAGCCTGTGATTATCGTAATGATTGTATTAAAATATTTACATTGGGAAGTAACGTATTACAACGTTATATACGGTTTGTAGGGTTTGGACCTTACAACGTTACAGAAATACTTGTTAACCAGAATTCTAGTGAACCGAACTTAGCGTCCGGCACCAGTTCTGGTGTTTCTGTAACAGACCGTGTTGAACAGGATAAACAATGTTTGATAGCAGTAACGTTACCACGGATATGTCAAATAATGTTTATAGATTTAAGTAAAAAACCCGCATTTATACATAACATAATCGATACAGAGGGAGGATGTTATTCTATACAGTTTTATAATGACAAGATTTTTACCGCCTGTAGAGAAGGTTTTGACTCTCCCTGGTCCGTTTATATTTACCCTACAAACAGATACACGCTAAACAAGTTTAAAACTGGTATCTATGATTACTGTCATGGTCTTCGTCTCGACGTTTTTACAAACAGAGACACGCTTGTTACAAACAGAGACGCGCTTATTATAGACAAGTTTAACACCGGTATCTATGATTACTACCATGGTCCTCGTCTCGCCGTTGTTTCCGGACGAGTCTATTTAACCGATAAGCGCAATAACAAAGTACAGTGTAGAAATTTTGAAGGTCGAGTTCTCTCAGAAATTACAGTTGAAGGGTCGATGCCTACAGGAATCTGTGTAGATCCACATAACAACGTGTATGTATGTACACGGCTTCACGACAAAGTTTGTAAACTGGATGCTGATCGGTACAAGTCGGTGTTAGATCAGACTGCAGGTTGTTTAGAGGAACCCAACGCTCTGTGTTACTATAGAGACAAATTATTTATCAGTCACGTCGCGTCGCCATCTTTAGATAACATTGTTACTGTGGTTCTACTGTTGTAACGGCACATCGACCCGGACGTTGCATATCATTGCTGCAGTCATCAAACATTCACAATGCACCACAATCTATTCTATCATTACCATGGTTACCGTCTCACTTCCGTTATAACCCTTATCCTTTCGTATATAACTGTGAAAGTATTTTGCGAAGAGTGTAGACAAAGATCAGCCTGCACTTACGTGCAGTTTGATCTTCGTCTACAATCTCCGCGTCCCTGATAATTGTTATCATCCAATAATACTTGTTTATTTACAATAAGTTTTGCAAATTCTTTGTTTTTGTGATAGATCTAGTTTACAACGGACATTCTCCAGCATTATGAGATAGTTACTTGATTCTCAACATTTCTCTGTACTTTGTATCGTAAGTAAGCTGTCATAGGAAATCTTGTCATCATTTATTTATTTATTTATTTATTTATCCGTTGGACTCCAAAGTTTATACATCATCATCATGTAATCATTAGTCAAAAAATACCTTTGTACTCCAGATTTAATCAAACTTACCCCTCCCACTCACAATCATTTGCTTTCAAGAATATTTCTTTAAACCCCAACCCTCTCTTACCAAATCAGAATTTTCGACATTCTATAAACAATATTTGAGTTCTCGCGCTATCAAACATTGTTTATCCTGTAAACAGTGTGGCAGCAGTTATTAATTGCACGCACCATTATTGCCGTTCTACATGAGATTTTCCCAATTAAAACTGCTGTCAAATCACAGGCTACCCATCTTCTTATCTAGTTTCCATAGTTCAAATGTAAATAGATTTTGTGATTTTATTGTATATCAAGTATTTGAGTGCGTTCATTCTCCTATCCATTTCGTATTTTACGGGAGAGAGAAGGTGAGAAAGAGAAAGAGATTTGATTTTTTAATTACACTAATATGGGTCATTTTTTTTTCTAATTATTTCACGTATTTGTGTTTAAAGAAAAAGTAATTCCACGAGTTAAATCTATTTGAATCGTCCCTGTCTCTGAGTAGCAGCTGTCCATTCCAGATTATAAAGGTTCAATTCCCTTCTCGGATAATTATACACATCTGGCATTCGTTCATTTGTGAGGCAATATTGAAGGTTAAATTAAAATACTAAGACGATCTGTTGATAATGTCATTTAATCAAAATGACGACAAGAAAGCAAGAATAAATCAAACAACTACAAAACTACTGAAATCATTGCAATCACAAAGGTGGGTACAAAATCCGCCATATACACAACTATCATGGAATGGACAGGCGCCACATACTCATTAATCATGGAAAGTTCAGGACGGGTGGAGGACGGGGAAGATGGTGGCAAGAATTCACCCGCTTTCAGCGGTTTCCAAATGGCGACTGATTTCTAGCAGACAGTAAACAGGGGTCGTCTCAAGACACCCGAGATTCAGGGCCTCTAGGGGCCGTCTCAAATATATTTGCCAGGGCAGACTCAAATATTTTTGACTTCGTCAAAATTGTATTTGAATCGTCCCTGTCTCTGAGTAGCAGCTGTCCATTCCAGATTATAAAGGTTCAATTCCCTTCTCGGATAATTATGCACATCTGGCATTCGTTCATTTGTGAGGCAATATTGAAGGTTAAATTAAAATACTAAGACGATCTGTTGATAATGTCATTTAATCAAAATGACGACAAGAAAGCAAGAATAAATCAAACAACTACAAAACTACTGAAATCATTGCAATCACAAAGGTGGGTACAAAATCCGCCACAGAGCAGTTCAATTGTCTTTCGAAATTGAATTGCGTACCCACCCGGACGTTTTTTTTTTATTTTATAGATTTTGCTATATGTTAAAACTTATTTCTTTTAAATCTGTGACTGTTTGAGTGCCTCTTCTTGGATGTAGATCTATTTATAATTTTTCACGTTTTGAAAGGTAAATAAACTTTGAATATTTATATAAACTCTTTGTTTAGTTATTGTTTCTACACAACAGTGAGCATCATTGAAAGCTTCCTACCTTGTATCAATCCGAGCTCAGGTCAGAACATTTACATGTATGTTGATTTGTGAACTAGAATCCCGACCTCGGCTGCCTCTTTCTTTAACTCATTACCAAACGAGAATATTTTAGGCTTGTCCAAATCGAAAGCATTTGCAGACGACGAAATAAAAGTGACTGAAAATTTAAAATTTGTTTTGTGAAGAGTAGAAAACATTTTTGGAAAAGGAGAAAATCCTGGTTACCAGCATTTTCTCCTTTTCCCACAATGTTTTCTAAAGGTTTCTTTCTCACGGTCGTCAAAAGTAGGGATTGTGTGGAAATGGATTAAGGTTTGATTTGTTATGTTTGATCGGTCATTGGTATTTGCACCGTTTTTCAACATTTTTTTTCAGTTTTGTACTGGTGTCCAGTGCACCTATCCTTGTCTTCCCAAAGTTTCTTTTACCGATTACGTAAAACAACGCTATCCAGTACTTCGCACAACACGTTTTCAAAACCAATAGCTGCTTTCCCACATAAATATGGTACAGTTCTAGGATCTTGCCTGTATAGGTATCATCAATCCCAGAAAATAGTTTGCAAAGCTAAGACTCAAACTCGTGGCCGTTGGACAGCAAACCCTGTACGTTGCTAAGCTACTGCGTTTTGCACACAAGGTCAGTAAAGCTGAAGTCACAACTTCAATCCGCTGTGCTAGATGTATCGTCGGCCGTATTAACACTCATTCTGGATGCCATCACATAATATTCTGCCCAAGTCACTGGCTGCTTTCCCATGTATAATTATGTCCGAAACTACTAGAGCTGTCCCTGAATGTGGCTTATTACCTATGCAGGCGCTTTGACTGAAACAGGCAATTCTTTGTACACAGACGGACACACGGACAGACCGGCTGATTCCAATATTCCCCCGAAAACATTCGTTTTGCGAGGGTATAATAATCAGAGGTGAGAGTGGAATGGATCTTGTCCAAATATCTACCAGCATTTCTCGGAAAAAAGTTGAAAGAGGAGGGATAGGGAGGGCCCAAACCAAGTACCCCGTTTTCAAGTCACCTAGAAGCAATGTACTGTACTAACAGAACTCGGAAGAAATAAACTAGGAATATTATTAAGGATGATTGCAAGTCCGGGTACAGGTCCCCGATTCACCAAGGTAAGAACGAACAAAACTTCAAGAATTTTGCGTAACTATAGAATAATGGCATTAATCTGCCACGAGACACATGAAAACTATCATGATACTTCTTATGTGTCTTGTGGCATACTAATGCCATTATACTATGGTTGCTACCTTAGTGAAACGGGGCCAGCTGTCTTCGATAAATAAACACATGGATGATGAATCCAAACTACTGAACACGTCACGGCAGGTCTGCAAAGCAGATGCACATTGACAGTGAGTTCAAACACGGATGACGAGTTCAAACCACTGAACACGGCATAGCAGATCTGCAAAACAGAATTGCACATTGACTTTGAGTTTACACATGGACTACGAGTTCAAACATCTAGATTAGATATAGCAGACCTGTAACATAGGATTTGTCAGTTACAATCATAAAGTCAAACCGTCACATTTCTGCCAGTCAATGATAATTATAGATAGATAGATAGATAGAGATATAGTTTCATTCTTTGACTTGAACCATAAGGTTCCTCGTCAATTTCATGTACAAATACATACGGAACAGATAGACGTATACAAACAAACAAACAAACAAACAAACAAACAAACAAACGGTAATAATGGACAAACAATACATGGACATAATATATATCAAAAGTAATACGTTAGAAAATAATGAAATGACTGAAACAGAATAAATGAAATAAGTGAAATAAGCGGAAGAGGCTGCCTAAACACACATCTTTCTTGGAGTTAATGATTTTATAGGCATTAAATTTTCTTGTGTAATTATATTTAGTTTTTCTTTTCTTACATTTAAAGCTTTAATACAAAACAGAGATAAATTATTCAAAACTCTAAGATTAGAGCTATTTAGAAGTTTTGTGAGCTTGTATACACTAGGTCTTATATAAAAATATTTTTTCAAGTGAGTTTTTCTCAAATTGTTATATAATGGGCATACTAGAATGAAATGATATTCATCTTCTACTTCGTGTAAATTACAAAATGAACATTTTTTCTCATTGCGCTGAATATTTCTGTATTTTCCTTGTTCGACATTATGTTCATGTGACGACAGTCTGAATTTTGCCAATACGTTACGAAATTTAGGTATTTTCATAATGTCGAGATCATTGGAACGTGTAAATGAATGATAATTATAGAACTAGCAGATTGTGGGTACTTTTCCTTTATTTCACAGTAATTTTTGTGTGAATGGACGGACGGACATATAAAATAACGATTGATTGAATGGTGCTTAACGCTACTTTCAACATTATTTCACACATATCACAGGTACAGTTCATTATGGCCTACAGCAAGCAAAAAAGAGACATTCGGACATTTGCGTAAAGTATCATCTTGGATCAGTCTGCGCACTCCGGGCAAGCTAATCCGAATTGACACTTTCAATTTTTTCTATAATTTTCTTTTTTGCAGAAGTCTACTGTGTACAGCACAAAATCTTCATGGAGTCTTTTAGTACTATCTCGGATTAGCATGTCGGACTGTGCAGGCTGATCCTGGACCACACTTTACTCAAATGTTCAAATACCCTTTTTCGCGTGATGCAAGCCATTTTCACGATTTCCCTTTTCTTAACCAGTACTAGGCTAGGGCTCTGATGTGTCTTGCCCAACGATACTTCCACGATAAACCCAGTCACCGGGATCTAGTGTGCGGCTTGAACCAGGGACCTCACTGAGCCACGCAGGACCCGTCACGAATGAAGTTACCCAGAAAGTAATCATCAGTCCAAATTATACAAGTGCCTCTTCAAACTTCAGTCTAATATATCAAAATTGATACTGTGTGATGGGGAATAAGACTTGATGGAGGATGGAGACCAAAATCATAGAGCAGTCTGATCCTGGTCTTCGATGTCCACTTATATCGCAAAAGATTCTGTCAAATGTGATAAACCAGAGACGCATCTTGAAATGTTTATAAATTGAAATCCAGTCTGCTGAATGGATTGAAAAGTTTGCCTCAACTGATTATCCAACTTACAACCACCATGTCACATGTCCGATACGCTAACCATTGAGCTAACCGGTCGGGCTAGCCTGGTATTCAGCCCCTGCATTTAAGTCATTCTAATAAACAAGGTACACAACTACAGCAAGGTCACAGACATATGTGTTGTTACTTGCCCTTCTTCTGAAATCCAGAAATCAGACATTCAGAAGATTTAGAACACAGAGATTTCGTTTTTTAGTTTTACTTGATGATTTTGTTTTAATGAAAAGGCTTTATATAACGGACTGACACCAGTCTACGGCTGGGCGTGCTGCTAGAGGTCAAACTTGGCTGGGTTTCTTTATATCCTAAAGAACTGAATCGTGCAGTATGCTGTAAATAATGATCATCGGAAGGCAATCACGAATATTTTAGATCGAGATCAGACTTCGTAGAACATGCAATCTGATCTAAAGTGGCCCCCATACATAACAAAATCTCACGAAGTCCGTAACAAAGAAACAAATAAGTGCATAGCTCAAATACAAACCGCATCTGCGGAATTCGAAGCCTTGAAGGGACAAAATTTAATATCCTCGGTTTTCGAGGATGAAAAGACCAATACCATAACCACTGAGCCAAAGAGATATCTCTCTGACGCAGTTGTCAGGTATTGTATTCAACCCATTACAACACAATCCCTACTTTTGACGACCCTGAGACAGAAGTCTTTTGAGAACATTGTGGGAAAAGGAGAAAATGCTGGTTACCAGCATTTTCTCCTTTTCCCACAATGTTTTCTACCCTTCACAAAACAAATTTTGAATTTTCAGTCACTTTTATTTTGTCGTCCTCAAATGCTTTCGATTTGGAAAAGCCTAAAATATTGTCGTTTGATAATAAGTTGAATCGGGACAAAGCTATGCATGAAGGAGTGGTCTCCCGTAACGAAAATAAGAGGTCTAATTAACGTTAATTGTGTTTGCCAGATGTCTGAAGAGTTAGACTGACCAGTACAAAAGCATTTGAGATAACAGTTGAAATTTGATTTAAATTATGCTATTTATATAAACAAGGGCCAAGATGGCCCTGGATCGCTCACCTGAATTTTTGAGAGGACCATAGCCATTTTCTTTTTTTTTTATTGAAACACTGGAAACAAAATCATTATTTCGTCAAGCAATTTTCAAAAAGTCACCTGTAAAAGTCCTTTCAAAATCTGACCAGCAGTTTCAGAAAAGAAGAATTTTTAGGAGTATCTTAATTTCTGTATAGTGCCAGAAGCCCCCATTCACAAGAGCCATGTTTCTTGACGCATCAAAATTTCGCGCACAATTTTTGAAAAGGGTCTCACAAGGAACATTGCTATGAAATTATTTTGAAATCTGACCAGCCATTTCAGAGAAGAAGAATTTTCAAGAATTTCTTCATTTCCATTTGGTGCAAGTAGCCCCTATTCACCAGAGCCATGGTTCTTGATGGATCAAAATTTCGCGAACAGTTTTTGAAAAGGGTCACCCAAGGAACATCTCTGTAAAATTATTTTAAAATCTGACCAGCGGTTTCAGAGAAGAAGAATTCTCAAGAATTTCTTCATTTCTGTATAGTGCAAGAAGCCCCCATTAACCAGAGCTATGTTTCTTGACAGATCAAAATTTGGCGAACAGTTTTTGAAAAGGGTCACCAACGGAACATCTATGTGAAATTATTTCAAAATCTGACCAGCCGTTTCAGAGAAGAAGAATTTTCAAAAATTTCACCGCGACCATATAGTGCAAGTAGCCCGCATTCATCAGAGCCATGTTTCTTGTAAGATCAAAATTTCACGAACAATTTTTTAAAAGGGTCACCAAAAGAACATCCTGAGAAATTATTTCAAAATCTGACCAGTGGTTTCTGAGAAGAAGAATTTTCAAGAATTTCTTCATTTCTGTATAGTGCAAGAAGCCCCCATTCACCAGTGCCATGTTTCTTGACGGCTCAAACTTCGCGAACAATTTTTGAAAAGGGTCACCCAAAGAACATTGCTAAGAAGTTATTTGAAAATCTGACCAGCGGTTTCAGACAAGAAGAATTTTCAAGGATTTCTTCATTTCCATATAGTGCAAGTAGCCCCCAATCACCAGAGCTATGTTTCTTGACAAATCAAAATTTCGCGAACAGTTTTTGAAAAGGGTCACCCAACCAACATCTCTGTGAAATTATTTCAAAATGTGACCAACCGTTTCAGAAAAGAAGAATTTTCAAGAATTTTTTCATTTCCCTATAGTGCAAGAAGCCCCCATTCACCAGGGGCCCGTTTCACTAACGTGCGTACGCACGAAATTTCCGTAAGTTTTTACGTACGCAAGCGTCCAGTTTGAAAACCCGTTTCACTAAACTCCGTGGGCCCGTTTCACTAAAGTGCGTAGACTTACGCAAATATTTTGCGCACGCAATCAACTTACGTATATCGTAAGTTTTTACGTACGGCGTTTCACTAACACCGACGTACGCAAATCACAGCGTACGAAATGCGTACGCTTAAATACTCTCTAAAAGAAGGTATGAATGTTTCGTAACAAGTGCTCGTAGGCCATATTCGTCTGTGGCCGCGCCAACTGTCAGTTTGACTCTATCAACTAAGTTTCTAGGCGGCATTTATCGAGAAAATGATGGAAACAACGAAATGAATAGCCAACTGGACAAAAAGAGGAGATCGACAGACTGACCAGTGCATACAAGTGTTAAAAAGCAAATTTTAGTGCAACGTAACCGCCACGGAAAAGAAAGCGGATGGGAAAGTATGCGAGACTCGTGAGATTTTTTAAATTCATTTTCCTCGCTAGAACTGCTGAAAAACTCTATGTTATTCTATGGTTTACATCAGACCTACCTCTCATTTCAGTGTATGTGGAGGAAAAAAAAAAGGTTTTTAACTGATTGGCTTTAAAAAAATTAGAAAATATCAGAGACATAAAATAATTGTATGTCTCTGAAAATATCAAACCGTAGTTCAACCCATGATCGCGATGGCAGCCTCACTGCAGACGATCTTAATTACAAGGAAAGGAACTGAAACTCCGCGTGGTGTGTAAGTCAGTCGTCGTCCTTCATTAAACAAAACAAATCCAATCTGTATGGGTATTTACAAAAATAAATTTCAGCGAGCCTGACCAACCCGGTTCACAGCCGCCTTTTAATATTATGCAGGTGTAATCTTGGACTTTACCTCGTGCATATGTGTTGTAAAATGGGTGATCTATTAATAGATGTACACTTTGGCAATTTTGGGGAACAGAATCTTCGGTTTCAGTTATCACACTGAGTGAACTGTATGTCCTATGTAAAATACTCTGGACACACAGTAACACTCTGACCATTTTGAAAACATTCAGAATCAGCTTATCAAAGGAAATTTTGTGTAAGATCAGGGCTACAAAGTCCTAGGCACAAACAACCCAAATTTTCCAACAGTATCAAATTTGTTTCAGGTCTTTTCAATATCACTTTAACTCTTTACCAAACAACCAAATTTTAAACAAGTCCGAATTGAAAGTATTTGCAGACGACAAAATAAACATGACTAAAAAATTAACACTTGACTTTAGAACAGTAGAAAACATTATGGGAAAAGGAGAAAATGCTGGTTACCAGTGTTTTCTCGTTTACCCACAATGTTTTCAAAAGGCTCCTATCTCTGGTTTGTAAAAACAAGGACTTGTTTGGTAAATGGTTAACCCTTTACCAAACAACTGAATTTTAGACTTGTCCAAATTGAAAGCACATTCAGACAAGAAAATAAAGCTAACTCAAAAAAATTCCAGCAGCGTAGAAAACATTGTGGAAAAGGGAGAAAATGCTGGTTACCAGCATTTTTTCTTTTCCCACAATGTTTTCAAAAAGCTTCTATCTCAGGGTTGTTAAAACTAGGGATTGTTTGGTAAAGGGTTAATCTTCATTGGGTAAGAATCAGCATGTCATTAGAGTTTGAGATTGTTATTATTATTGTAAATGTGCACTCATAACCATCAATCAGCCAATAGAATTTAAAATAAACATTTGTTATAGATTTTCAGGGTAAACAGTACAAGCAAGTTAGGGCACACCCTGGAAGAGGCAAAAAAAAGTCAGCGATCTGAAAGTTGCAGCAAAGAGGAAGGAAAGGGCGAGGGTGCTATACAATTCTGAAACTGGTGGTGGGCCCCAAGCAGCAGATCTGAAGCCATGCGAAATTAAGGCAAATTTCAATTCCACTAGTTCTTAATGCAGTACTATATGAAAAATGAAACAAAAGCATCATATTCATAATTTTTATTTCATACTCATTCTCACAAAAATAACTACATCAGTGGATGTACATTTTCAGGTGGTGAATACCATTTATTTGTCAACACAAAATGTTTTTCAATAAAATAAAAACGTCAGTAATAAAATATCTGTCAGGGAGTGGATAATAATTATGGGAAAATGTATGGTAATTAATAGAATGGCAACTAATTGAATTTATTTAGTATCTTTATGAACATAAAACTGACCCCTTATTTCATGAATATAAACAAATCAGAGTAGAGGAAATTTAAGCCTTTACAACCCAATCCAAACTTTCAGTAAACCTAATAAAGAAGCCTTTTGAAAACATATGGGGAAAGGAGAAAATGCTCTAAAAGGAAATGTTTTCCACCTTTTCCAAAAAGAAAAATTCGCTTTAACTCATTACCAAACGACAAAAATTTTGTCTTGTCCAAATCAAAAGCATATGCAGATGATGAAATAAAAGTGACTGAAAATTTGAAATTTGTTTTCTAAAGCATAGAAAACATTGTGGTCAAAGGAGAAAATGCTGGTTACTAGCATTTTCTCTTTTTCCCACAATGTTTTCTAAAGGGTTCTTTCTAAAGGCTCCTTTCTCGGGGGCGTCAAAAGTAGGGATTAACAGTCATAATTTGGACTGTTCTAAAAATTTTTTCATTTAGTAAAGAGTTAAAACACCCTTTTTCAAATACACATATTTTTTTCTTAATTAAATACATGGATGTGAAAGTATGTTGTTATAAGGAAAAAATTATTCAAATCAAGCAGCAACATCTTACTCTTGTCCTGGCTGAAATGATCTAGTTGGATATTATGTAAAAAGGTTTTAAAACATTGTGGAAAACAATAAACTGTAAATAACCAGCATTTAGTCCTCTTCCCACCCTTTTTCCTCAGTTATCAAAATTTAGGATTGTTTAGTAGAGATTAATACAAGTAAAACCATCAGTTTGCCATCTTTTCGAAACTGATCTAGTCCAACATGCTGAAATTAGCCTGCTAGAGGTTATGTCTAAATGTATACTTTGTTTAAACCAAGAAGATCAAATTGTTGAACTACCAGCAACATTTTGTCAAATATTTGTTTAATTTAAATTTTGCTTGCTATTATAGCCTCTGTGGGCATGTTTTTGAGAAAGTGCAAAACTGAAGACATCAAAGACATCAAAAATTGGAAATCTCAGTTCAAGCAAGTTGTTTAATACACGTATTACCAAGAAGCTATCAAATTAATTTCAGATGATAGAAGTTTTACCAAATGACGCAATGCGTGGGATTGATGGAGGAATTGATGCTTTTAAGAGTTTACCTGTTAATAAAGGTGAATACAAAAGGTACCAATTTTATTATTTTTTTCCATGCTGCCACCCATTAATGTTCATAATTGTTTAATGATGAGGCAATAGGTCTTGAGATCTTATCAGTGTATTTAATAAATATTAACATAAACGTTATTGCCAGCTCAGTCATACCAGGTATTTAAGGTAAGACCTGTGTAATGGAAAACAGCTATTTTCACTAAAATATCATCCTGAAAAATTAGCTATAATTAAAAATGAGTATTATTGGGCTAGTTTCACCTATTTATTTTTTCCATTTTTTTTCCTTCTTGGAATTATCATTTATAAATCTAAAACCACTATGTTCTCAATTCAAAAAGAGATAATAATTACCTCCCTTTTCAGAAAACTAACAAAAGTATCAAAAACTAATTTCAAGATGGACATAAATGGAATTTCTGATCCGTTAGAAATGTGCAAAAATAATATTTCTGCATAAATCTTTAGTTATCCTTGTTTATCAACCAATTAGAATTTTCACTGGAAGTGCATTACACAGGTCTTACCTTAACACTTTACAAAACATACCTGAATTTTTACCACTCTCAGGAAAAAGGCTTTTGTTAATATTGTGGAAAAAGGAGAAACTGCTAATAAACCAGCATCTACCAGATAAAAGGAGAACTGGAATATTTAAGCAAGATTTAATTTGCCATCTCAAAGTACTTTCAATACGGACTAGTCTCACTTTTGGTCGTTTGAGCAGTGAAGATTATTATCATTGTAACAATCACAACAGCTCAACATATTTCTCAAGTAATAAGATGATTCCACAAATTTCAATAATGTGGTTGTTAACCCTTTATCAGGTGTCAAAACTTCTGACTTTATATCGGTCTTTATATAGCTTGCAGATGACATACGTGGCTCAAATAAAAGATTTCACCAGTGACCTTTTGAACATTAGAAAACATTGACTTGAAAGGAGAAAATGCTGGTTACCAGCATCTTATCGTCTTCTTTCAGTGTTTTCCTAAATCCTTACAAATCCATCCAAGTTGAAAAGCTATTATGGCTATGTGATATGCAAAAATAATATAAACAATTATTTTCATTTCCAGTTGTTGCTATAAACTTTGAGAAGATTGATGAAAAATCAGAAGAATTTGATGGTAAATACATGTATATGTAATTATTAGATGATACACTTTATGTTGTCTTCATGCACCGCCCCATGACTCTTTGTTACACTGCAAAACTTTTTTTATATAATACTGGAGGTTTTTAGGTACCAACAAACCTTTACCATATCAAGTCACTGTATTAAAATTATATCCCACCAAAGAGGACATACTTTCATACTTGGCCAACACATGTTTTTTAGCTCACCTGAGCATGAAGTGCTCAAGGTGAGCAATTGCGATCGATCAATGTCCATCACAATTACAAAAAAATCTTCTCCTCCTTAACTAAAAATCAGATTTGAATCAAACTTCACAGAAATGATCCCTAGGTGATGTACTTTCACAATACTTCAAAGATTTGAATTCCATGAAGAACTCTGGTTGCCAAGGCAACCTACTGAAAAAACTTTAAAAATCTTCTCATCCAAAACTGTAAGGGCTAGAGCTTTAGCGTTGAAATTGGCCCTATGTTGTAGGTTCTCAGATTTTACATAGAGATAAAGGAGGAAATCTTAGAAAATCTTCTTGTCCCAAATCGTAAGGGCTAGAACTCTAATATTTGGCATGTAGCATCATCTAGTGGCCCTCTACTAAAATACTTCAAACTATTGCCCCAGTGCGGAAATTGGTCCTATGTTGTGGGGTCTCGGATTTCACAAAGAGATAAAGAAGGAAATCTTAGAAAATTTTCTTCTCCCATACCGTAAGGGCTAGAGCTTTCATATTTGGCATGTAGCATCATCTAGTGGCCCTCTACCAAAATACTTCAAATTATGTCTCTGATATAAAGAATTGGCCCTATGTTGTGGGTCTCGGATTTCACATACACGTAGCAATAAGGAAGGAAATCTTTAAAAATTTCTTTGTCTTTACTTTGATAAATGTCCTTTCAGCCGAATCACATTCATAATTCGCCGAGGAATACTATTGTAGAGATTCTGAATATAAGCGGGTGAAATGTCCGACCAGATTCTATTAATTTCATTGAATAATTCTTGTTCGTTATTTATAAATGTTACACGAGATGATAATTTTCTCTTAATGAGAAGCCACAGATTTTCAATGATGTTCAGATCGGGGGATTGAGCTGGCCATGAAATCGAATTAATGTTGTTTCTTGCCTTGTAAATGTTGACCCTACCAGCTCGGTGCACAGGGGCATTGTCATCTTGAAAAAAATACCTGTCATTCGGGAAATGTCGAGCAACAACTGGCCATAAATTGTCGTTAATGATATGTTCATATTTCTCTGCATTTATGTTGCCATCAACCTTCACTAAAGTCCCAACACCGTGCCAACAGATGCATATCATGACTTTCACAACCTTTGTCACTGACGGCGGTAGCAGATCAGGTCGGTAGCCTTCCTCCTGTTTCCTCCAAATATACACACGCTGATTACTGCCGATCACAATCTGGCTTTCATCAGAAAATATAACTTTGTCCCATCTTCCCGGGACTGGCCATCTTCTCTTCTCCCTACACCAAGCCAAGCGTTTTGCCCTATTTACTGCCTTGATCACAACTTTCTTCCTATTTATCCGTCTTTTAAAACCATGTTTATGTAAATGACATTGCACTTTTCTTTTAGACACTTTTCTAATCCGCCCTTCATTGAATTTATTGGTTATGTCCACTAATGAGTCCCTACGATTTCATTTAACTGTCCTTTCCAAACCGCGATAATCCCGTTTACTTACTAAACATGGCCGACCCGATCTCGGTTGATTTTGAGTGTTTCCAAGCGTTTTGAACTTATTCAAAACACTCCAGATTGTACTATAAGGCTTCATTAATGTCCGAGAAATCTCTGCAATCGAACTTCCACTCTTAAACATATCCACAACAACATTTTTAAGATCGCTAGTAAGTTCCGAGCCTTTTCTCCCCATATTGAAAACACGCAGACAAAGACTACATAAACCAACTATTTCTATGAATTTTACGTCACATCGTATTACGTCATGTATGACGTATCGCTTGAATATAATTTTATCTGGGATATATGTATAACCCCTAAATACGAAGGGAGACAAAACGCGCAATGCCGTCCAACGCGACGTAAAGAGTTGTCATATAACGAATACTTTTTGCACGTTACTGTAGATCTAGATCTAATTAGGTTTTACCACAGTCACAGCTTACTGTTAGGTTACATTCAAACACTGTGATTATTTTAGTTATCTAAACTGATAAATAGATCTAGATCTAAATTAGATCTATGTCTTAAATCGGTAGATCTTGATCTAGATCTACACTTTGTAACAATATTTTCAACTTGGTTCATTTTCACTAATTTCGATGTTTATTTATATTTTAGACATCAAGAAAGGACAGAAAGCCACCAGTTTAGATTATACAGTTGCTGAAGCTATAAGTATTTTAGGTAAATAACAGTTAATCTACTATTTAAAACGTGCTTGTGCGGTCGGAGATTTTTAGACTAGAGCGCTCTACACCATAATTGCTTGTTGCTTCAATTTTTTTTCTTTGTCATTGCTTAAATTAAGGTTAGAAATTATTGATTGTCTTTGAGACCAGTTATTTGATTGGTTGGGCTTTTTAAGATATTACCTGTCTGGCTCTTTCAACATTGAATTTCGAAACACCGGTGAGTAGGGAAAAAAATTACTGTTAGATCTATAAATTTTTTACTGTGTTGCAGGCCGTTCTTTGACGATCGTGACGGTCAGTGCACCTATTCAACATGCTTTCATGGAGCTTTTGTTACCAAGACACTGGCTGCTTTTCCCACCTAGCAATGGTCGAAAAAGCGATCAGCATTGAGCGACATTTATTTATAAAATCAGATCTAGACTACTTGTTTATTCGTTAAAACTTTGAATTCGTTAGACTAAATGAACCAAATCTATTACAGGCTTATTCGATCTAAAGATGGCTGAGAAAAAGCTTCACTTTTGTTACCATAGAAATTTGAGACTTGTAGATCTAGATATTAAAATGAAAAGCAATAATATACTGGACGACAAGTTTGTTTGAATGGTGTTTTACGCTGCTTTCAACGTTATTTCAGTAATATCACGGCGACAGTTCACATATTCATGTTTCCTGGGTTTCACCAGTAATAGGCTACTCTGAAGTGTCTTGCCCAGGGACACCCCTGTGAAAAGACCCAGTGCAGCTAGTGAGGCTCGAACCCGGGACCTCCAGATCACGAGCCCTGCACTTTACCACTGAGCTACACAAGACCCTGGACGACAAGTAAATTGTTAATTAAACAATTGTGTTTTTCTTTGAAATAATAGAAAACATTGTGAGAAAAGGAGAAAATGCTGGGATGGAGAAAATGCTGGGATTCAGCATTTTTTCTCCTTTTCCCACAATGTTTCCTTTTGTTTTCCAAGGCCATTAAAGCTAGGGTTAGGGGATGTATGTTAAAGAGGTAAACTTAATCAAATGAATTATGTAATTCTATTACAGACTGAAGATGGCTGAGGGACGAGGTTTAAGCATGTTTCAAGCCGGTCAAAAACGGTACAGACAAGTACGGATTATAGAAGAGGAGATAACCGAGGAAATGAAGTCGCCTCTTTGTGAAAATTGTGTGAAAGGTGGCCCGCCTGAGCTATTACGTCGGTTTGAGCCAGAAAGTCGATTTGTAGAACGCGTGGCTGTATTTCTGTGTTTTGACTGCGAGATGTATGTGTGTGTAAACTGTTTGCCTGGACATGAATCGCATGAGGGTATGAGAAGGGACAGAAATGAGAGTGAGGGGGATGAGAGAGAGACAAGTGAAAGTGAGAGAATGGAAGAAGAGAGTTCGAGTGAGAGAATGAAAAACAAGGGAAAAGGATTGGGGGAGAAAAAAAAGGGAATGCGTCTGGAAGAAGAAGGAAAGGAGGAGGGAGAGAAAAATGAGGGTGACAGAATGGAAGAACAGAAAGAGAGAGCAGAGAGAGAGTGAGAGAATGGAAGATGAGAGTGAGAGAAAGTTAACCTTTATGTTGGATGATCTTATGAAAGAGAGTGAAACAGAGAGCATAGAGAAGTTTGACAAGAGCCATGTTAGTATTTATGATCGAGTTCACGTAAGACACGAATTGGATCAGGAGGATTGTTGGATAACTGGACTATGTGGACTGGAGAACCAAAGGTGGGTAGCCTGTGATTATCGTAATGATTGTATTAAAATATTTACATTGGGAAGTAACGTATTACAACGTTATATACGGTTTGTAGGGTTTGGACCTTACAACGTTACAGAAATACTTGTTAACCAGAATTCTAGTGAACCGAACTTAGCGTCCGGCACCAGTTCTGGTGTTTCTGTAACAGACCGTGTTGAACAGGATAAACAATGTTTGATAGCAGTAACGTTACCACGGATATGTCAAATAATGTTTATAGATTTAAGTAAAAAACCCGCATTTATACATAACATAATCGATACAAAGAGAGAATGTTATTCTATACAGTTTTATAATGACAAGATTTTTACCGCCTGTAGAGAAGGTTTTGACTCTCCCTGGTCCGTTTATATTTACCCTACAAACAGATACACGCTAAACAAGTTTAAAACTGGTATCTATGATTACTGTCATGGTCTTCGTCTCGACGTTTTTACAAACAGAGACACGCTTGTTACAAACAGAGACGCGCTTATTATAGACAAGTTTAACACCGGTATCTATGATTACTACCATGGTCCTCGTCTCGCCGTTGTTTCCGGACGAGTCTATTTAACCGATAAGCGCAATAACAAAGTACAGTGTAGAAATTTTGAAGGTCGAGTTCTCTCAGAAATTACAGTTGAAGGGTCGATGCCTACAGGAATCTGTGTAGATCCACATAACAACGTGTATGTATGTACACGGCTTCACGACAAAGTTTGTAAACTGGATGCTGATCGGTACAAGTCGGTGTTAGATCAGACTGCAGGTTGTTTAGAGGAACCCAACGCTCTGTGTTACTATAGAGACAAATTATTTATCAGTCACGTCGCGTCGCCATCTTTAGATAACATTGTTACTGTGGTTCTACTGTTGTAACGGCACATCGACCCGGACGTTGCATATCATTGCTGCAGTCATCAAACATTCACAATGCACCACAATCTATTCTATCATTACCATGGTTACCGTCTCACTTCCGTTATAACCCTTATCCTTTCGTATATAACTGTGAAAGTATTTTGCGAAGAGTGTAGACAAAGATCAGCCTGCACTTACGTGCAGTTTGATCTTCGTCTACAATCTCCGCGTCCCTGATAATTGTTATCATCCAATAATACTTGTTTATTTACAATAAGTTTTGCAAATTCTTTGTTTTTGTGATAGATCTAGTTTACAACGGACATTCTCCAGCATTATGAGATAGTTACTTGATTCTCAACATTTCTCTGTACTTTGTATCGTAAGTAAGCTGTCATAGGAAATCTTGTCATCATTTATTTATTTATTTATTTATTTATCCGTTGGACTCCAAAGTTATATACATCATCATCATGTAATCATTAGTCAAAAAATACCTTTGTACTCCAGATTTAATCAAACTTACCCCTCCCACTCACAATCATTTGCTTTCAAGAATATTTCTTTAAACCCCAACCCTCTCTTACCAAATCAGAATTTTCGACATTCTATAAACAATATTTGAGTTCTCGCGCTATCAAACATTGTTTATCCTGTAAACAGTGTGGCAGCAGTTATTAATTGCACGCACCATTATTGCCGTTCTACATGAGATTTTCCCAATTAAAACTGCTGTCAAATCACAGGCTACCCATCTTCTTATCTAGTTTCCATAGTTCCCATGTATAATCATGTCCGAAACTACTAGAGCTGTCCCTGAATGTGGCTTATTACCTATGCAGGCGCTTTGACTGAAACAGGCAATTCTTTGTACACAGACGGACACACGGACAGACCGGCTGATTCCAATATTCCCCCGAAAACATTCGTTTTGCGAGGGTATAATAATCAGAGGTGAGAGTGGAATGGATCTTGTCCAAATATCTACCAGCATTTCTCGGAAAAAAGTTGAAAGAGGAGGGATAGGGAGGGCCCAAACCAAGTACCCCGTTTTCAAGTCACCTAGAAGCAATGTACTGTACTAACAGAACTCGGAAGAAATAAACTAGGAATATTATTAAGGATGATTGCAAGTCCGGGTACAGGTCCCCGATTCACCAAGGTAAGAACGAACAAAACTTCAAGAATTTTGCGTAACTATAGAATAATGGCATTAATCTGCCACGAGACACATGAAAACTATCATGATACTTCTTATGTGTCTTGTGGCATACTAATGCCATTATACTATGGTTGCTACCTTAGTGAAACGGGGCCAGCTGTCTTCGATAAATAAACACATGGATGATGAATCCAAACTACTGAACACGTCACAGCAGGTCTGCAAAGCAGATGCACATTGACAGTGAGTTCAAACACGGATGACGAGTTCAAACCACTGAACACGGCATAGCAGATCTGCAAAACAGAATTGCACATTGACTTTGAGTTTACACATGGACTACGAGTTCAAACATCTAGATTAGATATAGCAGACCTGTAACATAGGATTTGTCAGTTACAATCATAAAGTCAAACCGTCACATTTCTGCCAGTCAATGATAATTATAGATAGATAGATAAATAGAGATATAGTTTTATTCTTTGACTTGAACCATAAGGTTCCTCGTCAATTTCATGTACAAATACATACGGAACAGATAGACGTATACAAACAAACAAACAAACAAACAAACGGTAATAATGGACAAACAATACATGGACATAATATATATCAAAAGTAATACGTTAGAAAATAATGAAATGACTGAAACAGAATAAATGAAATAAGTGAAATAAGCGGAAGAGGCTGCCTAAACACACATCTTTCTTGGAGTTAATGATTTTATAGGCATTAAATTTTCTTGTGTAATTATATTTAGTTTTTCTTTTCTTACATTTAAAGCTTTAATACAAAACAGAGATAAATTATTCAAAACTCTAAGATTAGAGCTATTTAGAAGTTTTGTGAGCTTGTATACACTAGGTCTTATATAAAAATATTTTTTCAAGTGAGTTTTTCTCAAATTGTTATATAATGGGCATACTAGAATGAAATGATATTCATCTTCTACTTCGTGTAAATTACAAAATGAACATTTTTTCTCATTGCGCTGAATATTTCTGTATCTTCCTTGTTCGACATTATGTTCATGTGACAACAATCTGAATTTTGCCAATACGTTACGAAATTTAGGTATTTTCATAATGTCGAGATCATTGGAACGTGTAAATGAATGATAATTATAGAACTAGCAGATTGTGGGTACTTTTCCTTTATTTCACAGTAATTTTTGTGTGAATGGACGGACGGACATATAAAATAACGATTGATTGAATGGTGCTTAACGCTACTTTCAACATTATTTCACACATATCACAGGTACAGTTCATTATGGCCTACAGCAAGCAAAAAAGAGACATTCGGACATTTGCGTAAAGTATCATCTTGGATCAGTCTGCGCACTCCGGGCAAGCTAATCCGAATTGACACTTTCAATTTTTTCTATAATTTTCTTTTTTGCAGAAGTCTACTGTGTACAGCACAAAATCTTCATGGAGTCTTTTAGTACTATCTCGGATTAGCATGTCGGACTGTGCAGGCTGATCCGGGACCACACTTTACTCAAATGTTCAAATACCCTTTTTCGCGTGATGCAAGCCATTTTCACGATTTCCCTTTTCTTAACCAGTACTAGGCTAGGGCTCTGATGTGTCTTGCCCAACGATACTTCCACGATAAACCCAGTCACCGGGATCTAGTGTGCGGCTTGAACCAGGGACCTCACTGAGCCACGCAGGACCCGTCACGAATGAAGTTACCCAGAAAGTAATCATCAGTCCAAATTATACAAGTGCCTCTTCAAACTTCAGTCTAATATATCAAAATTGATACTGTGTGATGGGGAATAAGACTTGATGGAGGATGGAGACCAAAATCATAGAGCAGTCTGATCCTGGTCTTCGATGTCCACTTATATCGCAAAAGATTCTGTCAAATGTGATAAACCAGAGACGCATCTTGAAATGTTTATAAATTGAAATCCAGTCTGCTGAATGGATTGAAAAGTTTGCCTCAACTGATTATCCAACTTACAACCACCATGTCACATGTCCGATACGCTAACCATTGAGCTAACCGGTCGGGCTAGCCTGGTATTCAGCCCCTGCATTTAAGTCATTCTAATAAACAAGGTACACAACTACAGCAAGGTCACAGACATATGTGTTGTTACTTGCCCTTCTTCTGAAATCCAGAAATCAGACATTCAGAAGATTTAGAACACAGAGATTTCGTTTTTTAGTTTTACTTGATGATTTTGTTTTAATGAAAAGGCTTTATTTAACGGACTGACACCAGTCTACGGCTGGGCGTGCTGCTAGAGGTCAAACTTGGCTGGGTTTCTTTATATCCTAAAGAACTGAATCGTGCAGTATGCTGTAAATAATGATCATCGGAAGGCAATCACGAATATTTTAGATCGAGATCAGACTTCGTAGAACATGCAATCTGATCTAAAGTGGCCCCCATACATAACAAAATCTCACGAAGTCCGTAACAAAGAAACAAATAAGTGCATAGCTCAAATACAAACCGCATCTGCGGAATTCGAAGCCTTGAAGGGACAAAATTTAATATCCTCGGTTTTCGAGGATGAAAAGACCAATACCATAACCACTGAGCCAAAGAGATATCTCTCTGACGCAGTTGTCAGGTATTGTATTCAACCCATTACAACACAATCCCTACTTTTGACGACCCTGAGACAGAAGTCTTTTGAGAACATTGTGGGAAAAGGAGAAAATGCTGGTTACCAGCATTTTCTCCTTTTCCCACAATGTTTTCTACCCTTCACAAAACAAATTTTGAATTTTCAGTCACTTTTATTTTGTCGTCCTCAAATGCTTTCGATTTGGAAAAGCCTAAAATATTGTCGTTTGATAATAAGTTGAATCGGGACAAAGCTATGCATGAAGGAGTGGTCTCCCGTAACGAAAATAAGAGGTCTAATTAACGTTAATTGTGTTTGCCAGATGTCTGTAGAGTTAGACTGACCAATACAAAAGCATTTGAGATAACAGTTGAAATTTGATTTAAATTATGCTATTTATATAAACAAGGGCCAAGATGGCCCTGGATCGCTCACCTGAATTTTTGAGAGGACCATAGCCATTTTCTTTTTTTTTTATTGAAACACTGGAAACAAAATCATTATTTCGTCAAGCAATTTTCAAAAAGTCACCTGTAAAAGTCCTTTCAAAATCTGACCAGCAGTTTCAGAAAAGAAGAATTTTTAGGAGTATCTTAATTTCTGTATAGTGCCAGAAGCCCCCATTCACAAGAGCCATGTTTCTTGACGCATCAAAATTTCGCGCACAATTTTTGAAAAGGGTCTCACAAGGAACATTGCTATGAAATTATTTTGAAATCTGACCAGCCATTTCAGAGAAGAAGAATTTTCAAGAATTTCTTCATTTCCATTTGGTGCAAGTAGCCCCTATTCACCAGAGCCATGGTTCTTGATGGATCAAAATTTCGCGAACAGTTTTTGAAAAGGGTCACCCAAGGAACATCTCTGTAAAATTATTTTAAAATCTGACCAGCGGTTTCAGAGAAGAAGAATTCTCAAGAATTTCTTCATTTCTGTATAGTGCAAGAAGCCCCCATTAACCAGAGCTATGTTTCTTGACAGATCAAAATTTGGCGAACAGTTTTTGAAAAGGGTCACCAACGGAACATCTATGTGAAATTATTTCAAAATCTGACCAGCCGTTTCAGAGAAGAAGAATTTTCAAAAATTTCACCGCGACCATATAGTGCAAGTAGCCCGCATTCATCAGAGCCATGTTTCTTGTAAGATCAAAATTTCACGAACAATTTTTTAAAAGGGTCACCAAAAGAACATCCTGAGAAATTATTTCAAAATCTGACCAGTGGTTTCTGAGAAGAAGAATTTTCAAGAATTTCTTCATTTCTGTATAGTGCAAGAAGCCCCCATTCACCAGTGCCATGTTTCTTGACGGCTCAAACTTCGCGAACAATTTTTGAAAAGGGTCACCCAAAGAACATTGCTAAGAAGTTATTTGAAAATCTGACCAGCGGTTTCAGACAAGAAGAATTTTCAAGGATTTCTTCATTTCCATATAGTGCAAGTAGCCCCCAATCACCAGAGCTATGTTTCTTGACAAATCAAAATTTCGCGAACAGTTTTTGAAAAGGGTCACCCAACCAACATCTCTGTGAAATTATTTCAAAATGTGACCAACCGTTTCAGAAAAGAAGAATTTTCAAGAATTTTTTCATTTCCCTATAGTGCAAGAAGCCCCCATTCACCAGGGGCCCGTTTCACTAACGTGCGTACGCACGAAATTTCCGTAAGTTTTTACGTACGCAAGCGTCCAGTTTGAAAACCCGTTTCACTAAACTCCGTGGGCCCGTTTCACTAAAGTGCGTAGACTTACGCAAATATTTTGCGCACGCAATCAACTTACGTATATCGTAAGTTTTTACGTACGGCGTTTCACTAACACCGACGTACGCAAATCACAGCGTACGAAATGCGTACGCTTAAATACTCTCTAAAAGAAGGTATGAATGTTTCGTAACAAGTGCTCGTAGGCCATATTCGTCTGTGGCCGCGCCAACTGTCAGTTTGACTCTATCAACTAAGTTTCTAGGCGGCATTTATCGAGAAAATGATGGAAACAACGAAATGAATAGCCAACTGGACAAAAAGAGGAGATCGACAGACTGACCAGTGCATACAAGTGTTAAAAAGCAAATTTTAGTGCAACGTAACCGCCACGGAAAAGAAAGCGGATGGGAAAGTATGCGAGACTCGTGAGATTTTTTTAATTCATTTTCCTCGCTAGAACTGCTGAAAAACTCTATGTTATTCTATGGTTTACATCAGACCTACCTCTCATTTCAGTGTATGTGGAGGAAAAAAAAAAGGTTTTTAACTGATTGGCTTTAAAAAAATTAGAAAATATCAGAGACATAAAATAATTGTATGTCTCTGAAAATATCAAACCGTAGTTCAACCCATGATCGCGATGGCAGCCTCACTGCAGACGATCTTAATTACAAGGAAAGGAACTGAAACTCCGCGTGGTGTGTAAGTCAGTCGTCGTCCTTCATTAAACAAAACAAATCCAATCTGTATGGGTATTTACAAAAATAAATTTCAGCGAGCCTGACCAACCCGGTTCACAGCCGCCTTTTAATATTATGCAGGTGTAATCTTGGACTTTACCTCGTGCATATGTGTTGTAAAATGGGTGATCTATTAATAGATGTACACTTTGGCAATTTTGGGGAACAGAATCTTCGGTTTCAGTTATCACACTGAGTGAACTGTATGTCCTATGTAAAATACTCTGGACACACAGTAACACTCTGACCATTTTGAAAACATTCAGAATCAGCTTATCAAAGGAAATTTTGTGTAAGATCAGGGCTACAAAGTCCTAGGCACAAACAACCCAAATTTTCCAACAGTATCAAATTTGTTTCAGGTCTTTTCAATATCACTTTAACTCTTTACCAAACAACCAAATTTTAAACAAGTCCGAATTGAAAGTATTTGCAGACGACAAAATAAACATGACTAAAAAATTAACACTTGACTTTAGAACAGTAGAAAACATTATGGGAAAAGGAGAAAATGCTGGTTACCAGTGTTTTCTCGTTTACCCACAATGTTTTCAAAAGGCTCCTATCTCTGGTTTGTAAAAACAAGGACTTGTTTGGTAAATGGTTAACCCTTTACCAAACAACTGAATTTTAGACTTGTCCAAATTGAAAGCACATTCAGACAAGAAAATAAAGCTAACTCAAAAAAATTCCAGCAGCGTAGAAAACATTGTGGAAAAGGGAGAAAATGCTGGTTACCAGCATTTTTTCTTTTCCCACAATGTTTTCAAAAAGCTTCTATCTCAGGGTTGTTAAAACTAGGGATTGTTTGGTAAAGGGTTAATCTTCATTGGGTAAGAATCAGCATGTCATTAGAGTTTGAGATTGTTATTATTATTGTAAATGTGCACTCATAACCATCAATCAGCCAATAGAATTTAAAATAAACATTTGTTATAGATTTTCAGGGTAAACAGTACAAGCAAGTTAGGGCACACCCTGGAAGAGGCAAAAAAAAGTCAGCGATCTGAAAGTTGCAGCAAAGAGGAAGGAAAGGGCGAGGGTGCTATACAATTCTGAAACTGGTGGTGGGCCCCAAGCAGCAGATCTGAAGCCATGCGAAATTAAGGCAAATTTCAATTCCACTAGTTCTTAATGCAGTACTATATGAAAAATGAAACAAAAGCATCATATTCATAATTTTTATTTCATACTCATTCTCACAAAAATAACTACATCAGTGGATGTACATTTTCAGGTGGTGAATACCATTTATTTGTCAACACAAAATGTTTTTCAATAAAATAAAAACGTCAGTAATAAAATATCTGTCAGGGAGTGGATAATAATTATGGGAAAATGTATGGTAATTAATAGAATGGCAACTAATTGAATTTATTTAGTATCTTTATGAACATAAAACTGACCCCTTATTTCATGAATATAAACAAATCAGAGTAGAGGAAATTTAAGCCTTTACAACCCAATCCAAACTTTCAGTAAACCTAATAAAGAAGCCTTTTGAAAACATATGGGGAAAGGAGAAAATGCTCTAAAAGGAAATGTTTTCCACCTTTTCCAAAAAGAAAAATTCGCTTTAACTCATTACCAAACGACAAAAATTTTGTCTTGTCCAAATCAAAAGCATATGCAGATGATGAAATAAAAGTGACTGAAAATTTGAAATTTGTTTTCTAAAGCATAGAAAACATTGTGGTCAAAGGAGAAAATGCTGGTTACTAGCATTTTCTCTTTTTCCCACAATGTTTTCTAAAGGGTTCTTTCTAAAGGCTCCTTTCTCGGGGGCGTCAAAAGTAGGGATTAACAGTCATAATTTGGACTGTTCTAAAAATTTTTTCATTTAGTAAAGAGTTAAAACACCCTTTTTCAAATACACATATTTTTTTCTTAATTAAATACATGGATGTGAAAGTATGTTGTTATAAGGAAAAAATTATTCAAATCAAGCAGCAACATCTTACTCTTGTCCTGGCTGAAATGATCTAGTTGGATATTATGTAAAAAGGTTTTAAAACATTGTGGAAAACAATAAACTGTAAATAACCAGCATTTAGTCCTCTTCCCACCCTTTTTCCTCAGTTATCAAAATTTAGGATTGTTTAGTAGAGATTAATACAAGTAAAACCATCAGTTTGCCATCTTTTCGAAACTGATCTAGTCCAACATGCTGAAATTAGCCTGCTAGAGGTTATGTCTAAATGTATACTTTGTTTAAACCAAGAAGATCAAATTGTTGAACTACCAGCAACATTTTGTCAAATATTTGTTTAATTTAAATTTTGCTTGCTATTATAGCCTCTGTGGGCATGTTTTTGAGAAAGTGCAAAACTGAAGACATCAAAGACATCAAAAATTGGAAATCTCAGTTCAAGCAAGTTGTTTAATACACGTATTACCAAGAAGCTATCAAATTAATTTCAGATGATAGAAGTTTTACCAAATGACGCAATGCGTGGGATTGATGGAGGAATTGATGCTTTTAAGAGTTTACCTGTTAATAAAGGTGAATACAAAAGGTACCAATTTTATTATTTTTTTCCATGCTGCCACCCATTAATGTTCATAATTGTTTAATGATGAGGCAATAGGTCTTGAGATCTTATCAGTGTATTTAATAAATATTAACATAAACGTTATTGCCAGCTCAGTCATACCAGGTATTTAAGGTAAGACCTGTGTAATGGAAAACAGCTATTTTCACTAAAATATCATCCTGAAAAATTAGCTATAATTAAAAATGAGTATTATTGGGCTAGTTTCACCTATTTATTTTTTCCATTTTTTTTCCTTCTTGGAATTATCATTTATAAATCTAAAACCACTATGTTCTCAATTCAAAAAGAGATAATAATTACCTCCCTTTTCAGAAAACTAACAAAAGTATCAAAAACTAATTTCAAGATGGACATAAATGGAATTTCTGATCCGTTAGAAATGTGCAAAAATAATATTTCTGCATAAATCCTTAGTTATCCTTGTTTATCAACCAATTAGAATTTTCACTGGAAGTGCATTACACAGGTCTTACCTTAACACTTTACAAAACATACCTGAATTTTTACCACTCTCAGGAAAAAGGCTTTTGTTAATATTGTGGAAAAAGGAGAAACTGCTAATAAACCAGCATCTACCAGATAAAAGGAGAACTGGAATATTTAAGCAAGATTTAATTTGCCATCTCAAAGTACTTTCAATACGGACTAGTCTCACTTTTGGTCGTTTGAGCAGTGAAGATTATTATCATTGTAACAATCACAACAGCTCAACATATTTCTCAAGTAATAAGATGATTCCACAAATTTCAATAATGTGGTTGTTAACCCTTTATCAGGTGTCAAAACTTCTGACTTTATATCGGTCTTTATATAGCTTGCAGATGACATACGTGGCTCAAATAAAAGATTTCACCAGTGACCTTTTGAACATTAGAAAACATTGACTTGAAAGGAGAAAATGCTGGTTACCAGCATCTTATCGTCTTCTTTCAGTGTTTTCCTAAATCCTTACAAATCCATCCAAGTTGAAAAGCTATTATGGCTATGTGATATGCAAAAATAATATAAACAATTATTTTCATTTCCAGTTGTTGCTATAAACTTTGAGAAGATTGATGAAAAATCAGAAGAATTTGATGGTAAATACATGTATATGTAATTATTAGATGATACACTTTATGTTGTCTTCATGCACCGCCCCATGACTCTTTGTTACACTGCAAAACTTTTTTTATATAATACTGGAGGTTTTTAGGTACCAACAAACCTTTACCATATCAAGTCACTGTATTAAAATTATATCCCACCAAAGAGGACATACTTTCATACTTGGCCAACACATGTTTTTTAGCTCACCTGAGCATGAAGTGCTCAAGGTGAGCAATTGCGATCGATCAATGTCCATCACAATTACAAAAAAATCTTCTCCTCCTTAACTAAAAATCAGATTTGAATCAAACTTCACAGAAATGATCCCTAGGTGATGTACTTTCACAATACTTCAAAGATTTGAATTCCATGAAGAACTCTGGTTGCCAAGGCAACCTACTGAAAAAACTTTAAAAATCTTCTCATCCAAAACTGTAAGGGCTAGAGCTTTAGCGTTGAAATTGGCCCTATGTTGTAGGTTCTCAGATTTTACATAGAGATAAAGGAGGAAATCTTAGAAAATCTTCTTGTCCCAAATCGTAAGGGCTAGAACTCTAATATTTGGCATGTAGCATCATCTAGTGGCCCTCTACTAAAATACTTCAAACTATTGCCCCAGTGCGGAAATTGGTCCTATGTTGTGGGGTCTCGGATTTCACAAAGAGATAAAGAAGGAAATCTTAGAAAATTTTCTTCTCCCATACCGTAAGGGCTAGAGCTTTCATATTTGGCATGTAGCATCATCTAGTGGCCCTCTACCAAAATACTTCAAATTATGTCTCTGATATAAAGAATTGGCCCTATGTTGTGGGTCTCGGATTTCACATACACGTAGCAATAAGGAAGGAAATCTTTAAAAATTTCTTTGTCTTTACTTTGATAAATGTCCTTTCAGCCGAATCACATTCATAATTCGCCGAGGAATACTATTGTAGAGATTCTGAATATAAGCGGGTGAAATGTCCGACCAGATTCTATTAATTTCATTGAATAATTCTTGTTCGTTATTTATAAATGTTACACGAGATGATAATTTTCTCTTAATGAGAAGCCACAGATTTTCAATGATGTTCAGATCGGGGGATTGAGCTGGCCATGAAATCGAATTAATGTTGTTTCTTGCCTTGTAAATGTTGACCCTACCAGCTCGGTGCACAGGGGCATTGTCATCTTGAAAAAAATACCTGTCATTCGGGAAATGTCGAGCAACAACTGGCCATAAATTGTCGTTAATGATATGTTCATATTTCTCTGCATTTATGTTGCCATCAACCTTCACTAAAGTCCCAACACCGTGCCAACAGATGCATATCATGACTTTCACAACCTTTGTCACTGACGGCGGTAGCAGATCAGGTCGGTAGCCTTCCTCCTGTTTCCTCCAAATATACACACGCTGATTACTGCCGATCACAATCTGGCTTTCATCAGAAAATATAACTTTGTCCCATCTTCCCGGGACTGGCCATCTTCTCTTCTCCCTACACCAAGCCAAGCGTTTTGCCCTATTTACTGCCTTGATCACAACTTTCTTCCTATTTATCCGTCTTTTAAAACCATGTTTATGTAAATGACATTGCACTTTTCTTTTAGACACTTTTCTAATCCGCCCTTCATTGAATTTATTGGTTATGTCCACTAATGAGTCCCTACGATTGCATTTAACTGTCCTTTCCAAACCGCGATAATCCCGTTTACTTACTAAACATGGCCGACCCGATCTCGGTTGATTTTGAGTGTTTCCAAGCGTTTTGAACTTATTCAAAACACTCCAGATTGTACTATAAGGCTTCATTAATGTCCGAGAAATCTCTGCAATCGAACTTCCACTCTTAAACATATCCACAACAACATTTTTAAGATCGCTAGTAAGTTCCGAGCCTTTTCTCCCCATATTGAAAACACGCAGACAAAGACTACATAAACCAACTATTTCTATGAATTTTACGTCACATCGTATTACGTCATGTATGACGTATCGCTTGAATATAATTTTATCTGGGATATATGTATAACCCCTAAATACGAAGGGAGACAAAACGCGCAATGCCGTCCAACGCGACGTAAAGAGTTGTCATATAACGAATACTTTTTGCACGTTACTGTAGATCTAGATCTAATTAGGTTTTACCACAGTCACAGCTTACTGTTAGGTTACATTCAAACACTGTGATTATTTTAGTTATCTAAACTGATAAATAGATCTAGATCTAAATTAGATCTATGTCTTAAATCGGTAGATCTTGATCTAGATCTACACTTTGTAACAATATTTTCAACTTGGTTCATTTTCACTAATTTCGATGTTTATTTATATTTTAGACATCAAGAAAGGACAGAAAGCCACCAGTTTAGATTATACAGTTGCTGAAGCTATAAGTATTTTAGGTAAATAACAGTTAATCTACTATTTAAAACGTGCTTGTGCGGTCGGAGATTTTTAGACTAGAGCGCTCTACACCATAATTGCTTGTTGCTTCAATTTTTTTTCTTTGTCATTGCTTAAATTAAGGTTAGAAATTATTGATTGTCTTTGAGACCAGTTATTTGATTGGTTGGGCTTTTTAAGATATTACCTGTCTGGCTCTTTCAACATTGAATTTCGAAACACCGGTGAGTAGGGAAAAAAATTACTGTTAGATCTATAAATTTTTTACTGTGTTGCAGGCCGTTCTTTGACGATCGTGACGGTCAGTGCACCTATTCAACATGCTTTCATGGAGCTTTTGTTACCAAGACACTGGCTGCTTTTCCCACCTAGCAATGGTCGAAAAAGCGATCAGCATTGAGCGACATTTATTTATAAAATCAGATCTAGACTACTTGTTTATTCGTTAAAACTTTGAATTCGTTAGACTAAATGAACCAAATCTATTACAGGCTTATTCAATCTAAAGATGGCTGAGAAAAAGCTTCACTTTTGTTACCATAGAAATTTGAGACTTGTAGATCTAGATATTAAAATGAAAAGCAATAATATACTGGACGACAAGTTTGTTTGAATGGTGTTTTACGCTGCTTTCAACGTTATTTCAGTAATATCACGGCGACAGTTCACATATTCATGTTTCCTGGGTTTCACCAGTAATAGGCTACTCTGAAGTGTCTTGCCCAGGGACACCCCTGTGAAAAGACCCAGTGCAGCTAGTGAGGCTCGAACCCGGGACCTCCAGATCACGAGCCCTGCACTTTACCACTGAGCTACACAAGACCCTGGACGACAAGTAAATTGTTAATTAAACAATTGTGTTTTTCTTTGAAATAATAGAAAACATTGTGAGAAAAGGAGAAAATGCTGGGATGGAGAAAATGCTGGGATTCAGCATTTTTTCTCCTTTTCCCACAATGTTTCCTTTTGTTTTCCAAGGCCATTAAAGCTAGGGTTAGGGGATGTATGTTAAAGAGGTAAACTTAATCAAATGAATTATGTAATTCTATTACAGACTGAAGATGGCTGAGGGACGAGGTTTAAGCATGTTTCAAGCCGGTCAAAAACGGTACAGACAAGTACGGATTATAGAAGAGGAGATAACCGAGGAAATGAAGTCGCCTCTTTGTGAAAATTGTGTGAAAGGTGGCCCGCCTGAGCTATTACGTCGGTTTGAGCCAGAAAGTCGATTTGTAGAACGCGTGGCTGTATTTCTGTGTTTTGACTGCGAGATGTATGTGTGTGTAAACTGTTTGCCTGGACATGAATCGCATGAGGGTATGAGAAGGGACAGAAATGAGAGTGAGGGGGATGAGAGAGAGACAAGTGAAAGTGAGAGAATGGAAGAAGAGAGTTCGAGTGAGAGAATGAAAAACAAGGGAAAAGGATTGGGGGAGAAAAAAAAGGGAATGCGTCTGGAAGAAGAAGGAAAGGAGGAGGGAGAGAAAAATGAGGGTGACAGAATGGAAGAACAGAAAGAGAGAGAGCAGAGAGAGAGTGAGAGAATGGAAGATGAGAGTGAGAGAAAGTTAACCTTTATGTTGGATGATCTTATGAAAGAGAGTGAAACAGAGAGCATAGAGAAGTTTGACAAGAGCCATGTTAGTATTTATGATCGAGTTCACGTAAGACACGAATTGGATCAGGAGGATTGTTGGATAACTGGACTATGTGGACTGGAGAACCAAAGGTGGGTAGCCTGTGATTATCGTAATGATTGTATTAAAATATTTACATTGGGAAGTAACGTATTACAACGTTATATACGGTTTGTAGGGTTTGGACCTTACAACGTTACAGAAATACTTGTTAACCAGAATTCTAGTGAACCGAACTTAGCGTCCGGCACCAGTTCTGGTGTTTCTGTAACAGACCGTGTTGAACAGGATAAACAATGTTTGATAGCAGTAACGTTACCACGGATATGTCAAATAATGTTTATAGATTTAAGTAAAAAACCCGCATTTATACATAACATAATCGATACAAAGAGAGAATGTTATTCTATACAGTTTTATAATGACAAGATTTTTACCGCCTGTAGAGAAGGTTTTGACTCTCCCTGGTCCGTTTATATTTACCCTACAAACAGATACACGCTAAACAAGTTTAAAACTGGTATCTATGATTACTGTCATGGTCTTCGTCTCGACGTTTTTACAAACAGAGACACGCTTGTTACAAACAGAGACGCGCTTATTATAGACAAGTTTAACACCGGTATCTATGATTACTACCATGGTCCTCGTCTCGCCGTTGTTTCCGGACGAGTCTATTTAACCGATAAGCGCAATAACAAAGTACAGTGTAGAAATTTTGAAGGTCGAGTTCTCTCAGAAATTACAGTTGAAGGGTCGATGCCTACAGGAATCTGTGTAGATCCACATAACAACGTGTATGTATGTACACGGCTTCACGACAAAGTTTGTAAACTGGATGCTGATCGGTACAAGTCGGTGTTAGATCAGACTGCAGGTTGTTTAGAGGAACCCAACGCTCTGTGTTACTATAGAGACAAATTATTTATCAGTCACGTCGCGTCGCCATCTTTAGATAACATTGTTACTGTGGTTCTACTGTTGTAACGGCACATCGACCCGGACGTTGCATATCATTGCTGCAGTCATCAAACATTCACAATGCACCACAATCTATTCTATCATTACCATGGTTACCGTCTCACTTCCGTTATAACCCTTATCCTTTCGTATATAACTGTGAAAGTATTTTGCGAAGAGTGTAGACAAAGATCAGCCTGCACTTACGTGCAGTTTGATCTTCGTCTACAATCTCCGCGTCCCTGATAATTGTTATCATCCAATAATACTTGTTTATTTACAATAAGTTTTGCAAATTCTTTGTTTTTGTGATAGATCTAGTTTACAACGGACATTCTCCAGCATTATGAGATAGTTACTTGATTCTCAACATTTCTCTGTACTTTGTATCGTAAGTAAGCTGTCATAGGAAATCTTGTCATCATTTATTTATTTATTTATTTATTTATCCGTTGGACTCCAAAGTTATATACATCATCATCATGTAATCATTAGTCAAAAAATACCTTTGTACTCCAGATTTAATCAAACTTACCCCTCCCACTCACAATCATTTGCTTTCAAGAATATTTCTTTAAACCCCAACCCTCTCTTACCAAATCAGAATTTTCGACATTCTATAAACAATATTTGAGTTCTCGCGCTATCAAACATTGTTTATCCTGTAAACAGTGTGGCAGCAGTTATTAATTGCACGCACCATTATTGCCGTTCTACATGAGATTTTCCCAATTAAAACTGCTGTCAAATCACAGGCTACCCATCTTCTTATCTAGTTTCCATAGTTCCCATGTATAATCATGTCCGAAACTACTAGAGCTGTCCCTGAATGTGGCTTATTACCTATGCAGGCGCTTTGACTGAAACAGGCAATTCTTTGTACACAGACGGACACACGGACAGACCGGCTGATTCCAATATTCCCCCGAAAACATTCGTTTTGCGAGGGTATAATAATCAGAGGTGAGAGTGGAATGGATCTTGTCCAAATATCTACCAGCATTTCTCGGAAAAAAGTTGAAAGAGGAGGGATAGGGAGGGCCCAAACCAAGTACCCCGTTTTCAAGTCACCTAGAAGCAATGTACTGTACTAACAGAACTCGGAAGAAATAAACTAGGAATATTATTAAGGATGATTGCAAGTCCGGGTACAGGTCCCCGATTCACCAAGGTAAGAACGAACAAAACTTCAAGAATTTTGCGTAACTATAGAATAATGGCATTAATCTGCCACGAGACACATGAAAACTATCATGATACTTCTTATGTGTCTTGTGGCATACTAATGCCATTATACTATGGTTGCTACCTTAGTGAAACGGGGCCAGCTGTCTTCGATAAATAAACACATGGATGATGAATCCAAACTACTGAACACGTCACAGCAGGTCTGCAAAGCAGATGCACATTGACAGTGAGTTCAAACACGGATGACGAGTTCAAACCACTGAACACGGCATAGCAGATCTGCAAAACAGAATTGCACATTGACTTTGAGTTTACACATGGACTACGAGTTCAAACATCTAGATTAGATATAGCAGACCTGTAACATAGGATTTGTCAGTTACAATCATAAAGTCAAACCGTCACATTTCTGCCAGTCAATGATAATTATAGATAGATAGATAAATAGAGATATAGTTTTATTCTTTGACTTGAACCATAAGGTTCCTCGTCAATTTCATGTACAAATACATACGGAACAGATAGACGTATACAAACAAACAAACAAACAAACAAACGGTAATAATGGACAAACAATACATGGACATAATATATATCAAAAGTAATACGTTAGAAAATAATGAAATGACTGAAACAGAATAAATGAAATAAGTGAAATAAGCGGAAGAGGCTGCCTAAACACACATCTTTCTTGGAGTTAATGATTTTATAGGCATTAAATTTTCTTGTGTAATTATATTTAGTTTTTCTTTTCTTACATTTAAAGCTTTAATACAAAACAGAGATAAATTATTCAAAACTCTAAGATTAGAGCTATTTAGAAGTTTTGTGAGCTTGTATACACTAGGTCTTATATAAAAATATTTTTTCAAGTGAGTTTTTCTCAAATTGTTATATAATGGGCATACTAGAATGAAATGATATTCATCTTCTACTTCGTGTAAATTACAAAATGAACATTTTTTCTCATTGCGCTGAATATTTCTGTATCTTCCTTGTTCGACATTATGTTCATGTGACAACAATCTGAATTTTGCCAATACGTTACGAAATTTAGGTATTTTCATAATGTCGAGATCATTGGAACGTGTAAATGAATGATAATTATAGAACTAGCAGATTGTGGGTACTTTTCCTTTATTTCACAGTAATTTTTGTGTGAATGGACGGACGGACATATAAAATAACGATTGATTGAATGGTGCTTAACGCTACTTTCAACATTATTTCACACATATCACAGGTACAGTTCATTATGGCCTACAGCAAGCAAAAAAGAGACATTCGGACATTTGCGTAAAGTATCATCTTGGATCAGTCTGCGCACTCCGGGCAAGCTAATCCGAATTGACACTTTCAATTTTTTCTATAATTTTCTTTTTTGCAGAAGTCTACTGTGTACAGCACAAAATCTTCATGGAGTCTTTTAGTACTATCTCGGATTAGCATGTCGGACTGTGCAGGCTGATCCGGGACCACACTTTACTCAAATGTTCAAATACCCTTTTTCGCGTGATGCAAGCCATTTTCACGATTTCCCTTTTCTTAACCAGTACTAGGCTAGGGCTCTGATGTGTCTTGCCCAACGATACTTCCACGATAAACCCAGTCACCGGGATCTAGTGTGCGGCTTGAACCAGGGACCTCACTGAGCCACGCAGGACCCGTCACGAATGAAGTTACCCAGAAAGTAATCATCAGTCCAAATTATACAAGTGCCTCTTCAAACTTCAGTCTAATATATCAAAATTGATACTGTGTGATGGGGAATAAGACTTGATGGAGGATGGAGACCAAAATCATAGAGCAGTCTGATCCTGGTCTTCGATGTCCACTTATATCGCAAAAGATTCTGTCAAATGTGATAAACCAGAGACGCATCTTGAAATGTTTATAAATTGAAATCCAGTCTGCTGAATGGATTGAAAAGTTTGCCTCAACTGATTATCCAACTTACAACCACCATGTCACATGTCCGATACGCTAACCATTGAGCTAACCGGTCGGGCTAGCCTGGTATTCAGCCCCTGCATTTAAGTCATTCTAATAAACAAGGTACACAACTACAGCAAGGTCACAGACATATGTGTTGTTACTTGCCCTTCTTCTGAAATCCAGAAATCAGACATTCAGAAGATTTAGAACACAGAGATTTCGTTTTTTAGTTTTACTTGATGATTTTGTTTTAATGAAAAGGCTTTATTTAACGGACTGACACCAGTCTACGGCTGGGCGTGCTGCTAGAGGTCAAACTTGGCTGGGTTTCTTTATATCCTAAAGAACTGAATCGTGCAGTATGCTGTAAATAATGATCATCGGAAGGCAATCACGAATATTTTAGATCGAGATCAGACTTCGTAGAACATGCAATCTGATCTAAAGTGGCCCCCATACATAACAAAATCTCACGAAGTCCGTAACAAAGAAACAAATAAGTGCATAGCTCAAATACAAACCGCATCTGCGGAATTCGAAGCCTTGAAGGGACAAAATTTAATATCCTCGGTTTTCGAGGATGAAAAGACCAATACCATAACCACTGAGCCAAAGAGATATCTCTCTGACGCAGTTGTCAGGTATTGTATTCAACCCATTACAACACAATCCCTACTTTTGACGACCCTGAGACAGAAGTCTTTTGAGAACATTGTGGGAAAAGGAGAAAATGCTGGTTACCAGCATTTTCTCCTTTTCCCACAATGTTTTCTACCCTTCACAAAACAAATTTTGAATTTTCAGTCACTTTTATTTTGTCGTCCTCAAATGCTTTCGATTTGGAAAAGCCTAAAATATTGTCGTTTGATAATAAGTTGAATCGGGACAAAGCTATGCATGAAGGAGTGGTCTCCCGTAACGAAAATAAGAGGTCTAATTAACGTTAATTGTGTTTGCCAGATGTCTGTAGAGTTAGACTGACCAATACAAAAGCATTTGAGATAACAGTTGAAATTTGATTTAAATTATGCTATTTATATAAACAAGGGCCAAGATGGCCCTGGATCGCTCACCTGAATTTTTGAGAGGACCATAGCCATTTTCTTTTTTTTTTATTGAAACACTGGAAACAAAATCATTATTTCGTCAAGCAATTTTCAAAAAGTCACCTGTAAAAGTCCTTTCAAAATCTGACCAGCAGTTTCAGAAAAGAAGAATTTTTAGGAGTATCTTAATTTCTGTATAGTGCCAGAAGCCCCCATTCACAAGAGCCATGTTTCTTGACGCATCAAAATTTCGCGCACAATTTTTGAAAAGGGTCTCACAAGGAACATTGCTATGAAATTATTTTGAAATCTGACCAGCCATTTCAGAGAAGAAGAATTTTCAAGAATTTCTTCATTTCCATTTGGTGCAAGTAGCCCCTATTCACCAGAGCCATGGTTCTTGATGGATCAAAATTTCGCGAACAGTTTTTGAAAAGGGTCACCCAAGGAACATCTCTGTAAAATTATTTTAAAATCTGACCAGCGGTTTCAGAGAAGAAGAATTCTCAAGAATTTCTTCATTTCTGTATAGTGCAAGAAGCCCCCATTAACCAGAGCTATGTTTCTTGACAGATCAAAATTTGGCGAACAGTTTTTGAAAAGGGTCACCAACGGAACATCTATGTGAAATTATTTCAAAATCTGACCAGCCGTTTCAGAGAAGAAGAATTTTCAAAAATTTCACCGCGACCATATAGTGCAAGTAGCCCGCATTCATCAGAGCCATGTTTCTTGTAAGATCAAAATTTCACGAACAATTTTTTAAAAGGGTCACCAAAAGAACATCCTGAGAAATTATTTCAAAATCTGACCAGTGGTTTCTGAGAAGAAGAATTTTCAAGAATTTCTTCATTTCTGTATAGTGCAAGAAGCCCCCATTCACCAGTGCCATGTTTCTTGACGGCTCAAACTTCGCGAACAATTTTTGAAAAGGGTCACCCAAAGAACATTGCTAAGAAGTTATTTGAAAATCTGACCAGCGGTTTCAGACAAGAAGAATTTTCAAGGATTTCTTCATTTCCATATAGTGCAAGTAGCCCCCAATCACCAGAGCTATGTTTCTTGACAAATCAAAATTTCGCGAACAGTTTTTGAAAAGGGTCACCCAACCAACATCTCTGTGAAATTATTTCAAAATGTGACCAACCGTTTCAGAAAAGAAGAATTTTCAAGAATTTTTTCATTTCCCTATAGTGCAAGAAGCCCCCATTCACCAGGGGCCCGTTTCACTAACGTGCGTACGCACGAAATTTCCGTAAGTTTTTACGTACGCAAGCGTCCAGTTTGAAAACCCGTTTCACTAAACTCCGTGGGCCCGTTTCACTAAAGTGCGTAGACTTACGCAAATATTTTGCGCACGCAATCAACTTACGTATATCGTAAGTTTTTACGTACGGCGTTTCACTAACACCGACGTACGCAAATCACAGCGTACGAAATGCGTACGCTTAAATACTCTCTAAAAGAAGGTATGAATGTTTCGTAACAAGTGCTCGTAGGCCATATTCGTCTGTGGCCGCGCCAACTGTCAGTTTGACTCTATCAACTAAGTTTCTAGGCGGCATTTATCGAGAAAATGATGGAAACAACGAAATGAATAGCCAACTGGACAAAAAGAGGAGATCGACAGACTGACCAGTGCATACAAGTGTTAAAAAGCAAATTTTAGTGCAACGTAACCGCCACGGAAAAGAAAGCGGATGGGAAAGTATGCGAGACTCGTGAGATTTTTTAAATTCATTTTCCTCGCTAGAACTGCTGAAAAACTCTATGTTATTCTATGGTTTACATCAGACCTACCTCTCATTTCAGTGTATGTGGAGGAAAAAAAAAAGGTTTTTAACTGATTGGCTTTAAAAAAATTAGAAAATATCAGAGACATAAAATAATTGTATGTCTCTGAAAATATCAAACCGTAGTTCAACCCATGATCGCGATGGCAGCCTCACTGCAGACGATCTTAATTACAAGGAAAGGAACTGAAACTCCGCGTGGTGTGTAAGTCAGTCGTCGTCCTTCATTAAACAAAACAAATCCAATCTGTATGGGTATTTACAAAAATAAATTTCAGCGAGCCTGACCAACCCGGTTCACAGCCGCCTTTTAATATTATGCAGGTGTAATCTTGGACTTTACCTCGTGCATATGTGTTGTAAAATGGGTGATCTATTAATAGATGTACACTTTGGCAATTTTGGGGAACAGAATCTTCGGTTTCAGTTATCACACTGAGTGAACTGTATGTCCTATGTAAAATACTCTGGACACACAGTAACACTCTGACCATTTTGAAAACATTCAGAATCAGCTTATCAAAGGAAATTTTGTGTAAGATCAGGGCTACAAAGTCCTAGGCACAAACAACCCAAATTTTCCAACAGTATCAAATTTGTTTCAGGTCTTTTCAATATCACTTTAACTCTTTACCAAACAACCAAATTTTAAACAAGTCCGAATTGAAAGTATTTGCAGACGACAAAATAAACATGACTAAAAAATTAACACTTGACTTTAGAACAGTAGAAAACATTATGGGAAAAGGAGAAAATGCTGGTTACCAGTGTTTTCTCGTTTACCCACAATGTTTTCAAAAGGCTCCTATCTCTGGTTTGTAAAAACAAGGACTTGTTTGGTAAATGGTTAACCCTTTACCAAACAACTGAATTTTAGACTTGTCCAAATTGAAAGCACATTCAGACAAGAAAATAAAGCTAACTCAAAAAAATTCCAGCAGCGTAGAAAACATTGTGGAAAAGGGAGAAAATGCTGGTTACCAGCATTTTTTCTTTTCCCACAATGTTTTCAAAAAGCTTCTATCTCAGGGTTGTTAAAACTAGGGATTGTTTGGTAAAGGGTTAATCTTCATTGGGTAAGAATCAGCATGTCATTAGAGTTTGAGATTGTTATTATTATTGTAAATGTGCACTCATAACCATCAATCAGCCAATAGAATTTAAAATAAACATTTGTTATAGATTTTCAGGGTAAACAGTACAAGCAAGTTAGGGCACACCCTGGAAGAGGCAAAAAAAAGTCAGCGATCTGAAAGTTGCAGCAAAGAGGAAGGAAAGGGCGAGGGTGCTATACAATTCTGAAACTGGTGGTGGGCCCCAAGCAGCAGATCTGAAGCCATGCGAAATTAAGGCAAATTTCAATTCCACTAGTTCTTAATGCAGTACTATATGAAAAATGAAACAAAAGCATCATATTCATAATTTTTATTTCATACTCATTCTCACAAAAATAACTACATCAGTGGATGTACATTTTCAGGTGGTGAATACCATTTATTTGTCAACACAAAATGTTTTTCAATAAAATAAAAACGTCAGTAATAAAATATCTGTCAGGGAGTGGATAATAATTATGGGAAAATGTATGGTAATTAATAGAATGGCAACTAATTGAATTTATTTAGTATCTTTATGAACATAAAACTGACCCCTTATTTCATGAATATAAACAAATCAGAGTAGAGGAAATTTAAGCCTTTACAACCCAATCCAAACTTTCAGTAAACCTAATAAAGAAGCCTTTTGAAAACATATGGGGAAAGGAGAAAATGCTCTAAAAGGAAATGTTTTCCACCTTTTCCAAAAAGAAAAATTCGCTTTAACTCATTACCAAACGACAAAAATTTTGTCTTGTCCAAATCAAAAGCATATGCAGATGATGAAATAAAAGTGACTGAAAATTTGAAATTTGTTTTCTAAAGCATAGAAAACATTGTGGTCAAAGGAGAAAATGCTGGTTACTAGCATTTTCTCTTTTTCCCACAATGTTTTCTAAAGGGTTCTTTCTAAAGGCTCCTTTCTCGGGGGCGTCAAAAGTAGGGATTAACAGTCATAATTTGGACTGTTCTAAAAATTTTTTCATTTAGTAAAGAGTTAAAACACCCTTTTTCAAATACACATATTTTTTTCTTAATTAAATACATGGATGTGAAAGTATGTTGTTATAAGGAAAAAATTATTCAAATCAAGCAGCAACATCTTACTCTTGTCCTGGCTGAAATGATCTAGTTGGATATTATGTAAAAAGGTTTTAAAACATTGTGGAAAACAATAAACTGTAAATAACCAGCATTTAGTCCTCTTCCCACCCTTTTTCCTCAGTTATCAAAATTTAGGATTGTTTAGTAGAGATTAATACAAGTAAAACCATCAGTTTGCCATCTTTTCGAAACTGATCTAGTCCAACATGCTGAAATTAGCCTGCTAGAGGTTATGTCTAAATGTATACTTTGTTTAAACCAAGAAGATCAAATTGTTGAACTACCAGCAACATTTTGTCAAATATTTGTTTAATTTAAATTTTGCTTGCTATTATAGCCTCTGTGGGCATGTTTTTGAGAAAGTGCAAAACTGAAGACATCAAAGACATCAAAAATTGGAAATCTCAGTTCAAGCAAGTTGTTTAATACACGTATTACCAAGAAGCTATCAAATTAATTTCAGATGATAGAAGTTTTACCAAATGACGCAATGCGTGGGATTGATGGAGGAATTGATGCTTTTAAGAGTTTACCTGTTAATAAAGGTGAATACAAAAGGTACCAATTTTATTATTTTTTTCCATGCTGCCACCCATTAATGTTCATAATTGTTTAATGATGAGGCAATAGGTCTTGAGATCTTATCAGTGTATTTAATAAATATTAACATAAACGTTATTGCCAGCTCAGTCATACCAGGTATTTAAGGTAAGACCTGTGTAATGGAAAACAGCTATTTTCACTAAAATATCATCCTGAAAAATTAGCTATAATTAAAAATGAGTATTATTGGGCTAGTTTCACCTATTTATTTTTTCCATTTTTTTTCCTTCTTGGAATTATCATTTATAAATCTAAAACCACTATGTTCTCAATTCAAAAAGAGATAATAATTACCTCCCTTTTCAGAAAACTAACAAAAGTATCAAAAACTAATTTCAAGATGGACATAAATGGAATTTCTGATCCGTTAGAAATGTGCAAAAATAATATTTCTGCATAAATCCTTAGTTATCCTTGTTTATCAACCAATTAGAATTTTCACTGGAAGTGCATTACACAGGTCTTACCTTAACACTTTACAAAACATACCTGAATTTTTACCACTCTCAGGAAAAAGGCTTTTGTTAATATTGTGGAAAAAGGAGAAACTGCTAATAAACCAGCATCTACCAGATAAAAGGAGAACTGGAATATTTAAGCAAGATTTAATTTGCCATCTCAAAGTACTTTCAATACGGACTAGTCTCACTTTTGGTCGTTTGAGCAGTGAAGATTATTATCATTGTAACAATCACAACAGCTCAACATATTTCTCAAGTAATAAGATGATTCCACAAATTTCAATAATGTGGTTGTTAACCCTTTATCAGGTGTCAAAACTTCTGACTTTATATCGGTCTTTATATAGCTTGCAGATGACATACGTGGCTCAAATAAAAGATTTCACCAGTGACCTTTTGAACATTAGAAAACATTGACTTGAAAGGAGAAAATGCTGGTTACCAGCATCTTATCGTCTTCTTTCAGTGTTTTCCTAAATCCTTACAAATCCATCCAAGTTGAAAAGCTATTATGGCTATGTGATATGCAAAAATAATATAAACAATTATTTTCATTTCCAGTTGTTGCTATAAACTTTGAGAAGATTGATGAAAAATCAGAAGAATTTGATGGTAAATACATGTATATGTAATTATTAGATGATACACTTTATGTTGTCTTCATGCACCGCCCCATGACTCTTTGTTACACTGCAAAACTTTTTTTATATAATACTGGAGGTTTTTAGGTACCAACAAACCTTTACCATATCAAGTCACTGTATTAAAATTATATCCCACCAAAGAGGACATACTTTCATACTTGGCCAACACATGTTTTTTAGCTCACCTGAGCATGAAGTGCTCAAGGTGAGCAATTGCGATCGATCAATGTCCATCACAATTACAAAAAAATCTTCTCCTCCTTAACTAAAAATCAGATTTGAATCAAACTTCACAGAAATGATCCCTAGGTGATGTACTTTCACAATACTTCAAAGATTTGAATTCCATGAAGAACTCTGGTTGCCAAGGCAACCTACTGAAAAAACTTTAAAAATCTTCTCATCCAAAACTGTAAGGGCTAGAGCTTTAGCGTTGAAATTGGCCCTATGTTGTAGGTTCTCAGATTTTACATAGAGATAAAGGAGGAAATCTTAGAAAATCTTCTTGTCCCAAATCGTAAGGGCTAGAACTCTAATATTTGGCATGTAGCATCATCTAGTGGCCCTCTACTAAAATACTTCAAACTATTGCCCCAGTGCGGAAATTGGTCCTATGTTGTGGGGTCTCGGATTTCACAAAGAGATAAAGAAGGAAATCTTAGAAAATTTTCTTCTCCCATACCGTAAGGGCTAGAGCTTTCATATTTGGCATGTAGCATCATCTAGTGGCCCTCTACCAAAATACTTCAAATTATGTCTCTGATATAAAGAATTGGCCCTATGTTGTGGGTCTCGGATTTCACATACACGTAGCAATAAGGAAGGAAATCTTTAAAAATTTCTTTGTCTTTACTTTGATAAATGTCCTTTCAGCCGAATCACATTCATAATTCGCCGAGGAATACTATTGTAGAGATTCTGAATATAAGCGGGTGAAATGTCCGACCAGATTCTATTAATTTCATTGAATAATTCTTGTTCGTTATTTATAAATGTTACACGAGATGATAATTTTCTCTTAATGAGAAGCCACAGATTTTCAATGATGTTCAGATCGGGGGATTGAGCTGGCCATGAAATCGAATTAATGTTGTTTCTTGCCTTGTAAATGTTGACCCTACCAGCTCGGTGCACAGGGGCATTGTCATCTTGAAAAAAATACCTGTCATTCGGGAAATGTCGAGCAACAACTGGCCATAAATTGTCGTTAATGATATGTTCATATTTCTCTGCATTTATGTTGCCATCAACCTTCACTAAAGTCCCAACACCGTGCCAACAGATGCATATCATGACTTTCACAACCTTTGTCACTGACGGCGGTAGCAGATCAGGTCGGTAGCCTTCCTCCTGTTTCCTCCAAATATACACACGCTGATTACTGCCGATCACAATCTGGCTTTCATCAGAAAATATAACTTTGTCCCATCTTCCCGGGACTGGCCATCTTCTCTTCTCCCTACACCAAGCCAAGCGTTTTGCCCTATTTACTGCCTTGATCACAACTTTCTTCCTATTTATCCGTCTTTTAAAACCATGTTTATGTAAATGACATTGCACTTTTCTTTTAGACACTTTTCTAATCCGCCCTTCATTGAATTTATTGGTTATGTCCACTAATGAGTCCCTACGATTGCATTTAACTGTCCTTTCCAAACCGCGATAATCCCGTTTACTTACTAAACATGGCCGACCCGATCTCGGTTGATTTTGAGTGTTTCCAAGCGTTTTGAACTTATTCAAAACACTCCAGATTGTACTATAAGGCTTCATTAATGTCCGAGAAATCTCTGCAATCGAACTTCCACTCTTAAACATATCCACAACAACATTTTTAAGATCGCTAGTAAGTTCCGAGCCTTTTCTCCCCATATTGAAAACACGCAGACAAAGACTACATAAACCAACTATTTCTATGAATTTTACGTCACATCGTATTACGTCATGTATGACGTATCGCTTGAATATAATTTTATCTGGGATATATGTATAACCCCTAAATACGAAGGGAGACAAAACGCGCAATGCCGTCCAACGCGACGTAAAGAGTTGTCATATAACGAATACTTTTTGCACGTTACTGTAGATCTAGATCTAATTAGGTTTTACCACAGTCACAGCTTACTGTTAGGTTACATTCAAACACTGTGATTATTTTAGTTATCTAAACTGATAAATAGATCTAGATCTAAATTAGATCTATGTCTTAAATCGGTAGATCTTGATCTAGATCTACACTTTGTAACAATATTTTCAACTTGGTTCATTTTCACTAATTTCGATGTTTATTTATATTTTAGACATCAAGAAAGGACAGAAAGCCACCAGTTTAGATTATACAGTTGCTGAAGCTATAAGTATTTTAGGTAAATAACAGTTAATCTACTATTTAAAACGTGCTTGTGCGGTCGGAGATTTTTAGACTAGAGCGCTCTACACCATAATTGCTTGTTGCTTCAATTTTTTTTCTTTGTCATTGCTTAAATTAAGGTTAGAAATTATTGATTGTCTTTGAGACCAGTTATTTGATTGGTTGGGCTTTTTAAGATATTACCTGTCTGGCTCTTTCAACATTGAATTTCGAAACACCGGTGAGTAGGGAAAAAAATTACTGTTAGATCTATAAATTTTTTACTGTGTTGCAGGCCGTTCTTTGACGATCGTGACGGTCAGTGCACCTATTCAACATGCTTTCATGGAGCTTTTGTTACCAAGACACTGGCTGCTTTTCCCACCTAGCAATGGTCGAAAAAGCGATCAGCATTGAGCGACATTTATTTATAAAATCAGATCTAGACTACTTGTTTATTCGTTAAAACTTTGAATTCGTTAGACTAAATGAACCAAATCTATTACAGGCTTATTCGATCTAAAGATGGCTGAGAAAAAGCTTCACTTTTGTTACCATAGAAATTTGAGACTTGTAGATCTAGATATTAAAATGAAAAGCAATAATATACTGGACGACAAGTTTGTTTGAATGGTGTTTTACGCTGCTTTCAACGTTATTTCAGTAATATCACGGCGACAGTTCACATATTCATGTTTCCTGGGTTTCACCAGTAATAGGCTACTCTGAAGTGTCTTGCCCAGGGACACCCCTGTGAAAAGACCCAGTGCAGCTAGTGAGGCTCGAACCCGGGACCTCCAGATCACGAGCCCTGCACTTTACCACTGAGCCACACAAGACCCTGGACGACAAGTAAATTGTTAATTAAACAATTGTGTTTTTCTTTGAAATAATAGAAAACATTGTGAGAAAAGGAGAAAATGCTGGGATGGAGAAAATGCTGGGATTCAGCATTTTTTCTCCTTTTCCCACAATGTTTCCTTTTGTTTTCCAAGGCCATTAAAGCTAGGGTTAGGGGATGTATGTTAAAGAGGTAAACTTAATCAAATGAATTATGTAATTCTATTACAGACTGAAGATGGCTGAGGGACGAGGTTTAAGCATGTTTCAAGCCGGTCAAAAACGGTACAGACAAGTACGGATTATAGAAGAGGAGATAACCGAGGAAATGAAGTCGCCTCTTTGTGAAAATTGTGTGAAAGGTGGCCCGCCTGAGCTATTACGTCGGTTTGAGCCAGAAAGTCGATTTGTAGAACGCGTGGCTGTATTTCTGTGTTTTGACTGCGAGATGTATGTGTGTGTAAACTGTTTGCCTGGACATGAATCGCATGAGGGTATGAGAAGGGACAGAAATGAGAGTGAGGGGGATGAGAGAGAGACAAGTGAAAGTGAGAGAATGGAAGAAGAGAGTTCGAGTGAGAGAATGAAAAACAAGGGAAAAGGATTGGGGGAGAAAAAAAAGGGAATGCGTCTGGAAGAAGAAGGAAAGGAGGAGGGAGAGAAAAATGAGGGTGACAGAATGGAAGAACAGAAAGAGAGAGCAGAGAGAGAGTGAGAGAATGGAAGATGAGAGTGAGAGAAAGTTAACCTTTATGTTGGATGATCTTATGAAAGAGAGTGAAACAGAGAGCATAGAGAAGTTTGACAAGAGCCATGTTAGTATTTATGATCGAGTTCACGTAAGACACGAATTGGATCAGGAGGATTGTTGGATAACTGGACTATGTGGACTGGAGAACCAAAGGTGGGTAGCCTGTGATTATCGTAATGATTGTATTAAAATATTTACATTGGGAAGTAACGTATTACAACGTTATATACGGTTTGTAGGGTTTGGACCTTACAACGTTACAGAAATACTTGTTAACCAGAATTCTAGTGAACCGAACTTAGCGTCCGGCACCAGTTCTGGTGTTTCTGTAACAGACCGTGTTGAACAGGATAAACAATGTTTGATAGCAGTAACGTTACCACGGATATGTCAAATAATGTTTATAGATTTAAGTAAAAAACCCGCATTTATACATAACATAATCGATACAAAGAGAGAATGTTATTCTATACAGTTTTATAATGACAAGATTTTTACCGCCTGTAGAGAAGGTTTTGACTCTCCCTGGTCCGTTTATATTTACCCTACAAACAGATACACGCTAAACAAGTTTAAAACTGGTATCTATGATTACTGTCATGGTCTTCGTCTCGACGTTTTTACAAACAGAGACACGCTTGTTACAAACAGAGACGCGCTTATTATAGACAAGTTTAACACCGGTATCTATGATTACTACCATGGTCCTCGTCTCGCCGTTGTTTCCGGACGAGTCTATTTAACCGATAAGCGCAATAACAAAGTACAGTGTAGAAATTTTGAAGGTCGAGTTCTCTCAGAAATTACAGTTGAAGGGTCGATGCCTACAGGAATCTGTGTAGATCCACATAACAACGTGTATGTATGTACACGGCTTCACGACAAAGTTTGTAAACTGGATGCTGATCGGTACAAGTCGGTGTTAGATCAGACTGCAGGTTGTTTAGAGGAACCCAACGCTCTGTGTTACTATAGAGACAAATTATTTATCAGTCACGTCGCGTCGCCATCTTTAGATAACATTGTTACTGTGGTTCTACTGTTGTAACGGCACATCGACCCGGACGTTGCATATCATTGCTGCAGTCATCAAACATTCACAATGCACCACAATCTATTCTATCATTACCATGGTTACCGTCTCACTTCCGTTATAACCCTTATCCTTTCGTATATAACTGTGAAAGTATTTTGCGAAGAGTGTAGACAAAGATCAGCCTGCACTTACGTGCAGTTTGATCTTCGTCTACAATCTCCGCGTCCCTGATAATTGTTATCATCCAATAATACTTGTTTATTTACAATAAGTTTTGCAAATTCTTTGTTTTTGTGATAGATCTAGTTTACAACGGACATTCTCCAGCATTATGAGATAGTTACTTGATTCTCAACATTTCTCTGTACTTTGTATCGTAAGTAAGCTGTCATAGGAAATCTTGTCATCATTTATTTATTTATTTATTTATTTATCCGTTGGACTCCAAAGTTATATACATCATCATCATGTAATCATTAGTCAAAAAATACCTTTGTACTCCAGATTTAATCAAACTTACCCCTCCCACTCACAATCATTTGCTTTCAAGAATATTTCTTTAAACCCCAACCCTCTCTTACCAAATCAGAATTTTCGACATTCTATAAACAATATTTGAGTTCTCGCGCTATCAAACATTGTTTATCCTGTAAACAGTGTGGCAGCAGTTATTAATTGCACGCACCATTATTGCCGTTCTACATGAGATTTTCCCAATTAAAACTGCTGTCAAATCACAGGCTACCCATCTTCTTATCTAGTTTCCATAGTTCCCATGTATAATCATGTCCGAAACTACTAGAGCTGTCCCTGAATGTGGCTTATTACCTATGCAGGCGCTTTGACTGAAACAGGCAATTCTTTGTACACAGACGGACACACGGACAGACCGGCTGATTCCAATATTCCCCCGAAAACATTCGTTTTGCGAGGGTATAATAATCAGAGGTGAGAGTGGAATGGATCTTGTCCAAATATCTACCAGCATTTCTCGGAAAAAAGTTGAAAGAGGAGGGATAGGGAGGGCCCAAACCAAGTACCCCGTTTTCAAGTCACCTAGAAGCAATGTACTGTACTAACAGAACTCGGAAGAAATAAACTAGGAATATTATTAAGGATGATTGCAAGTCCGGGTACAGGTCCCCGATTCACCAAGGTAAGAACGAACAAAACTTCAAGAATTTTGCGTAACTATAGAATAATGGCATTAATCTGCCACGAGACACATGAAAACTATCATGATACTTCTTATGTGTCTTGTGGCATACTAATGCCATTATACTATGGTTGCTACCTTAGTGAAACGGGGCCAGCTGTCTTCGATAAATAAACACATGGATGATGAATCCAAACTACTGAACACGTCACAGCAGGTCTGCAAAGCAGATGCACATTGACAGTGAGTTCAAACACGGATGACGAGTTCAAACCACTGAACACGGCATAGCAGATCTGCAAAACAGAATTGCACATTGACTTTGAGTTTACACATGGACTACGAGTTCAAACATCTAGATTAGATATAGCAGACCTGTAACATAGGATTTGTCAGTTACAATCATAAAGTCAAACCGTCACATTTCTGCCAGTCAATGATAATTATAGATAGATAGATAAATAGAGATATAGTTTTATTCTTTGACTTGAACCATAAGGTTCCTCGTCAATTTCATGTACAAATACATACGGAACAGATAGACGTATACAAACAAACAAACAAACAAACAAACGGTAATAATGGACAAACAATACATGGACATAATATATATCAAAAGTAATACGTTAGAAAATAATGAAATGACTGAAACAGAATAAATGAAATAAGTGAAATAAGCGGAAGAGGCTGCCTAAACACACATCTTTCTTGGAGTTAATGATTTTATAGGCATTAAATTTTCTTGTGTAATTATATTTAGTTTTTCTTTTCTTACATTTAAAGCTTTAATACAAAACAGAGATAAATTATTCAAAACTCTAAGATTAGAGCTATTTAGAAGTTTTGTGAGCTTGTATACACTAGGTCTTATATAAAAATATTTTTTCAAGTGAGTTTTTCTCAAATTGTTATATAATGGGCATACTAGAATGAAATGATATTCATCTTCTACTTCGTGTAAATTACAAAATGAACATTTTTTCTCATTGCGCTGAATATTTCTGTATCTTCCTTGTTCGACATTATGTTCATGTGACAACAATCTGAATTTTGCCAATACGTTACGAAATTTAGGTATTTTCATAATGTCGAGATCATTGGAACGTGTAAATGAATGATAATTATAGAACTAGCAGATTGTGGGTACTTTTCCTTTATTTCACAGTAATTTTTGTGTGAATGGACGGACGGACATATAAAATAACGATTGATTGAATGGTGCTTAACGCTACTTTCAACATTATTTCACACATATCACAGGTACAGTTCATTATGGCCTACAGCAAGCAAAAAAGAGACATTCGGACATTTGCGTAAAGTATCATCTTGGATCAGTCTGCGCACTCCGGGCAAGCTAATCCGAATTGACACTTTCAATTTTTTCTATAATTTTCTTTTTTGCAGAAGTCTACTGTGTACAGCACAAAATCTTCATGGAGTCTTTTAGTACTATCTCGGATTAGCATGTCGGACTGTGCAGGCTGATCCGGGACCACACTTTACTCAAATGTTCAAATACCCTTTTTCGCGTGATGCAAGCCATTTTCACGATTTCCCTTTTCTTAACCAGTACTAGGCTAGGGCTCTGATGTGTCTTGCCCAACGATACTTCCACGATAAACCCAGTCACCGGGATCTAGTGTGCGGCTTGAACCAGGGACCTCACTGAGCCACGCAGGACCCGTCACGAATGAAGTTACCCAGAAAGTAATCATCAGTCCAAATTATACAAGTGCCTCTTCAAACTTCAGTCTAATATATCAAAATTGATACTGTGTGATGGGGAATAAGACTTGATGGAGGATGGAGACCAAAATCATAGAGCAGTCTGATCCTGGTCTTCGATGTCCACTTATATCGCAAAAGATTCTGTCAAATGTGATAAACCAGAGACGCATCTTGAAATGTTTATAAATTGAAATCCAGTCTGCTGAATGGATTGAAAAGTTTGCCTCAACTGATTATCCAACTTACAACCACCATGTCACATGTCCGATACGCTAACCATTGAGCTAACCGGTCGGGCTAGCCTGGTATTCAGCCCCTGCATTTAAGTCATTCTAATAAACAAGGTACACAACTACAGCAAGGTCACAGACATATGTGTTGTTACTTGCCCTTCTTCTGAAATCCAGAAATCAGACATTCAGAAGATTTAGAACACAGAGATTTCGTTTTTTAGTTTTACTTGATGATTTTGTTTTAATGAAAAGGCTTTATTTAACGGACTGACACCAGTCTACGGCTGGGCGTGCTGCTAGAGGTCAAACTTGGCTGGGTTTCTTTATATCCTAAAGAACTGAATCGTGCAGTATGCTGTAAATAATGATCATCGGAAGGCAATCACGAATATTTTAGATCGAGATCAGACTTCGTAGAACATGCAATCTGATCTAAAGTGGCCCCCATACATAACAAAATCTCACGAAGTCCGTAACAAAGAAACAAATAAGTGCATAGCTCAAATACAAACCGCATCTGCGGAATTCGAAGCCTTGAAGGGACAAAATTTAATATCCTCGGTTTTCGAGGATGAAAAGACCAATACCATAACCACTGAGCCAAAGAGATATCTCTCTGACGCAGTTGTCAGGTATTGTATTCAACCCATTACAACACAATCCCTACTTTTGACGACCCTGAGACAGAAGTCTTTTGAGAACATTGTGGGAAAAGGAGAAAATGCTGGTTACCAGCATTTTCTCCTTTTCCCACAATGTTTTCTACCCTTCACAAAACAAATTTTGAATTTTCAGTCACTTTTATTTTGTCGTCCTCAAATGCTTTCGATTTGGAAAAGCCTAAAATATTGTCGTTTGATAATAAGTTGAATCGGGACAAAGCTATGCATGAAGGAGTGGTCTCCCGTAACGAAAATAAGAGGTCTAATTAACGTTAATTGTGTTTGCCAGATGTCTGAAGAGTTAGACTGACCAATACAAAAGCATTTGAGATAACAGTTGAAATTTGATTTAAATTATGCTATTTATATAAACAAGGGCCAAGATGGCCCTGGATCGCTCACCTGAATTTTTGAGAGGACCATAGCCATTTTCTTTTTTTTTTATTGAAACACTGGAAACAAAATCATTATTTCGTCAAGCAATTTTCAAAAAGTCACCTGTAAAAGTCCTTTCAAAATCTGACCAGCAGTTTCAGAAAAGAAGAATTTTTAGGAGTATCTTAATTTCTGTATAGTGCCAGAAGCCCCCATTCACAAGAGCCATGTTTCTTGACGCATCAAAATTTCGCGCACAATTTTTGAAAAGGGTCTCACAAGGAACATTGCTATGAAATTATTTTGAAATCTGACCAGCCATTTCAGAGAAGAAGAATTTTCAAGAATTTCTTCATTTCCATTTGGTGCAAGTAGCCCCTATTCACCAGAGCCATGGTTCTTGATGGATCAAAATTTCGCGAACAGTTTTTGAAAAGGGTCACCCAAGGAACATCTCTGTAAAATTATTTTAAAATCTGACCAGCGGTTTCAGAGAAGAAGAATTCTCAAGAATTTCTTCATTTCTGTATAGTGCAAGAAGCCCCCATTAACCAGAGCTATGTTTCTTGACAGATCAAAATTTGGCGAACAGTTTTTGAAAAGGGTCACCAACGGAACATCTATGTGAAATCATTTCAAAATCTGACCAGCCGTTTCAGAGAAGAAGAATTTTCAAAAATTTCACCGCGACCATATAGTGCAAGTAGCCCGCATTCATCAGAGCCATGTTTCTTGTAAGATCAAAATTTCACGAACAATTTTTTAAAAGGGTCACCAAAAGAACATCCTGAGAAATTATTTCAAAATCTGACCAGTGGTTTCTGAGAAGAAGAATTTTCAAGAATTTCTTCATTTCTGTATAGTGCAAGAAGCCCCCATTCACCAGTGCCATGTTTCTTGACGGCTCAAACTTCGCGAACAATTTTTGAAAAGGGTCACCCAAAGAACATTGCTAAGAAGTTATTTGAAAATCTGACCAGCGGTTTCAGACAAGAAGAATTTTCAAGGATTTCTTCATTTCCATATAGTGCAAGTAGCCCCCAATCACCAGATCTATGTTTCTTGACAAATCAAAATTTCGCGAACAGTTTTTGAAAAGGGTCACCCAACCAACATCTCTGTGAAATTATTTCAAAATGTGACCAACCGTTTCAGAAAAGAAGAATTTTCAAGAATTTTTTCATTTCCCTATAGTGCAAGAAGCCCCCATTCACCAGGGGCCCGTTTCACTAACGTGCGTACGCACGAAATTTCCGTAAGTTTTTACGTACGCAAGCGTCCAGTTTGAAAACCCGTTTCACTAAACTCCGTGGGCCCGTTTCACTAAAGTGCGTAGACTTACGCAAATATTTTGCGCACGCAATCAACTTACGTATATCGTAAGTTTTTACGTACGGCGTTTCACTAACACCGACGTACGCAAATCACAGCGTACGAAATGCGTACGCTTAAATACTCTCTAAAAGAAGGTATGAATGTTTCGTAACAAGTGCTCGTAGGCCATATTCGTCTGTGGCCGCGCCAACTGTCAGTTTGACTCTATCAACTAAGTTTCTAGGCGGCATTTATCGAGAAAATGATGGAAACAACGAAATGAATAGCCAACTGGACAAAAAGAGGAGATCGACAGACTGACCAGTGCATACAAGTGTTAAAAAGCAAATTTTAGTGCAACGTAACCGCCACGGAAAAGAAAGCGGATGGGAAAGTGTGCGAGACTCGTGAGATTTTTTAAATTCATTTTCCTCGCTAGAACTGCTGAAAAACTCTATGTTATTCTATGGTTTACATCAGACCTACCTCTCATTTCAGTGTATGTGGAGGAAAAAAAAAAGGTTTTTAACTGATTGGCTTTAAAAAAATTAGAAAATATCAGAGACATAAAATAATTGTATGTCTCTGAAAATATCAAACCGTAGTTCAACCCATGATCGCGATGGCAGCCTCACTGCAGACGATCTTAATTACAAGGAAAGGAACTGAAACTCCGCGTGGTGTGTAAGTCAGTCGTCGTCCTTCATTAAACAAAACAAATCCAATCTGTATGGGTATTTACAAAAATAAATTTCAGCGAGCCTGACCAACCCGGTTCACAGCCGCCTTTTAATATTATGCAGGTGTAATCTTGGACTTTACCTCGTGCATATGTGTTGTAAAATGGGTGATCTATTAATAGATGTACACTTTGGCAATTTTGGGGAACAGAATCTTCGGTTTCAGTTATCACACTGAGTGAACTGTATGTCCTATGTAAAATACTCTGGACACACAGTAACACTCTGACCATTTTGAAAACATTCAGAATCAGCTTATCAAAGGAAATTTTGTGTAAGATCAGGGCTACAAAGTCCTAGGCACAAACAACCCAAATTTTCCAACAGTATCAAATTTGTTTCAGGTCTTTTCAATATCACTTTAACTCTTTACCAAACAACCAAATTTTAAACAAGTCCGAATTGAAAGTATTTGCAGACGAAAAAATAAACATGACTAAAAAATTAACACTTGACTTTAGAACAGTAGAAAACATTATGGGAAAAGGAGAAAATGCTGGTTACCAGTGTTTTCTCGTTTACCCACAATGTTTTCAAAAGGCTCCTATCTCTGGTTTGTAAAAACAAGGACTTGTTTGGTAAATGGTTAACCCTTTACCAAACAACTGAATTTTAGACTTGTCCAAATTGAAAGCACATTCAGACAAGAAAATAAAGCTAACTCAAAAAAATTCCAGCAGCGTAGAAAACATTGTGGAAAAGGGAGAAAATGCTGGTTACCAGCATTTTTTCTTTTCCCACAATGTTTTCAAAAAGCTTCTATCTCAGGGTTGTTAAAACTAGGGATTGTTTGGTAAAGGGTTAATCTTCATTGGGTAAGAATCAGCATGTCATTAGAGTTTGAGATTGTTATTATTATTGTAAATGTGCACTCATAACCATCAATCAGCCAATAGAATTTAAAATAAACATTTGTTATAGATTTTCAGGGTAAACAGTACAAGCAAGTTAGGGCACACCCTGGAAGAGGCAAAAAAAAGTCAGCGATCTGAAAGTTGCAGCAAAGAGGAAGGAAAGGGCGAGGGTGCTATACAATTCTGAAACTGGTGGTGGGCCCCAAGCAGCAGATCTGAAGCCATGCGAAATTAAGGCAAATTTCAATTCCACTAGTTCTTAATGCAGTACTATATGAAAAATGAAACAAAAGCATCATATTCATAATTTTTATTTCATACTCATTCTCACAAAAATAACTACATCAGTGGATGTACATTTTCAGGTGGTGAATACCATTTATTTGTCAACACAAAATGTTTTTCAATAAAATAAAAACGTCAGTAATAAAATATCTGTCAGGGAGTGGATAATAATTATGGGAAAATGTATGGTAATTAATAGAATGGCAACTAATTGAATTTATTTAGTATCTTTATGAACATAAAACTGACCCCTTATTTCATGAATATAAACAAATCAGAGTAGAGGAAATTTAAGCCTTTACAACCCAATCCAAACTTTCAGTAAACCTAATAAAGAAGCCTTTTGAAAACATATGGGGAAAGGAGAAAATGCTCTAAAAGGAAATGTTTTCCACCTTTTCCAAAAAGAAAAATTCGCTTTAACTCATTACCAAACGACAAAAATTTTGTCTTGTCCAAATCAAAAGCATATGCAGATGATGAAATAAAAGTGACTGAAAATTTGAAATTTGTTTTCTAAAGCATAGAAAACATTGTGGTCAAAGGAGAAAATGCTGGTTACTAGCATTTTCTCTTTTTCCCACAATGTTTTCTAAAGGGTTCTTTCTAAAGGCTCCTTTCTCGGGGGCGTCAAAAGTAGGGATTAACAGTCATAATTTGGACTGTTCTAAAAATTTTTTCATTTAGTAAAGAGTTAAAACACCCTTTTTCAAATACACATATTTTTTTCTTAATTAAATACATGGATGTGAAAGTATGTTGTTATAAGGAAAAAATTATTCAAATCAAGCAGCAACATCTTACTCTTGTCCTGGCTGAAATGATCTAGTTGGATATTATGTAAAAAGGTTTTAAAACATTGTGGAAAACAATAAACTGTAAATAACCAGCATTTAGTCCTCTTCCCACCCTTTTTCCTCAGTTATCAAAATTTAGGATTGTTTAGTAGAGATTAATACAAGTAAAACCATCAGTTTGCCATCTTTTCGAAACTGATCTAGTCCAACATGCTGAAATTAGCCTGCTAGAGGTTATGTCTAAATGTATACTTTGTTTAAACCAAGAAGATCAAATTGTTGAACTACCAGCAACGTTTTGTCAAATATTTGTTTAATTTAAATTTTGCTTGCTATTATAGCCTCTGTGGGCATGTTTTTGAGAAAGTGCAAAACTGAAGACATCAAAGACATCAAAAATTGGAAATCTCAGTTCAAGCAAGTTGTTTAATACACGTATTACCAAGAAGCTATCAAATTAATTTCAGATGATAGAAGTTTTACCAAATGACGCAATGCGTGGGATTGATGGAGGAATTGATGCTTTTAAGAGTTTACCTGTTAATAAAGGTGAATACAAAAGGTACCAATTTTATTATTTTTTTCCATGCTGCCACCCATTAATGTTCATAATTGTTTAATGATGAGGCAATAGGTCTTGAGATCTTATCAGTGTATTTAATAAATATTAACATAAACGTTATTGCCAGCTCAGTCATACCAGGTATTTAAGGTAAGACCTGTGTAATGGAAAACAGCTATTTTCACTAAAATATCATCCTGAAAAATTAGCTATAATTAAAAATGAGTATTATTGGGCTAGTTTCACCTATTTATTTTTTCCATTTTTTTTCCTTCTTGGAATTATCATTTATAAATCTAAAACCACTATGTTCTCAATTCAAAAAGAGATAATAATTACCTCCCTTTTCAGAAAACTAACAAAAGTATCAAAAACTAATTTCAAGATGGACATAAATGGAATTTCTGATCCGTTAGAAATGTGCAAAAATAATATTTCTGCATAAATCCTTAGTTATCCTTGTTTATCAACCAATTAGAATTTTCACTGGAAGTGCATTACACAGGTCTTACCTTAACACTTTACAAAACATACCTGAATTTTTACCACTCTCAGGAAAAAGGCTTTTGTTAATATTGTGGAAAAAGGAGAAACTGCTAATAAACCAGCATCTACCAGATAAAAGGAGAACTGGAATATTTAAGCAAGATTTAATTTGCCATCTCAAAGTACTTTCAATACGGACTAGTCTCACTTTTGGTCGTTTGAGCAGTGAAGATTATTATCATTGTAACAATCACAACAGCTCAACATATTTCTCAAGTAATAAGATGATTCCACAAATTTCAATAATGTGGTTGTTAACCCTTTATCAGGTGTCAAAACTTCTGACTTTATATCGGTCTTTATATAGCTTGCAGATGACATACGTGGCTCAAATAAAAGATTTCACCAGTGACCTTTTGAACATTAGAAAACATTGACTTGAAAGGAGAAAATGCTGGTTACCAGCATCTTATCGTCTTCTTTCAGTGTTTTCCTAAATCCTTACAAATCCATCCAAGTTGAAAAGCTATTATGGCTATGTGATATGCAAAAATAATATAAACAATTATTTTCATTTCCAGTTGTTGCTATAAACTTTGAGAAGATTGATGAAAAATCAGAAGAATTTGATGGTAAATACATGTATATGTAATTATTAGATGATACACTTTATGTTGTCTTCATGCACCGCCCCATGACTCTTTGTTACACTGCAAAACTTTTTTTATATAATACTGGAGGTTTTTAGGTACCAACAAACATTTACCATATCAAGTCACTGTATTGAAATTATATCCCACCAAAGAGGACATACTTTCATACTTGGCCAACACATGTTTTTTAGCTCACCTGAGCATGAAGTGCTCAAGGTGAGCAATTGCGATCGATCAATGTCCATCACAATTACAAAAAAATCTTCTCCTCCTTAACTAAAATTCAGATTTGAATCAAACTTCACAGAAATGATCCCTAGGTGATGTACTTTCACAATACTTCAAAGATTTGAATTCCATGAAGAACTCTGGTTGCCAAGGCAACCTACTGAAAAAACTTTAAAAATCTTCTCATCCAAAACTGTAAGGGCTAGAGCTTTAGCGTTGAAATTGGTCCTATGTTGTAGGTTCTCAGATTTTACATAGAGATAAAGGAGGAAATCTTAGAAAATCTTCTTGTCCCAAATCGTAAGGGCTAGAGCTCTAATATTTGGCATGTAGCATCATCTAGTGGCCCTCTACTAAAATACTTCAAACTATTGCCCCAGTGCGGAAATTGGTCCTATGTTGTGGGGTCTCGGATTTCACAAAGAGATAAAGAAGGAAATCTTAGAAAATTTTCTTCTCCCATACCGTAAGGGCTAGAGCTTTCATATTTGGCATGTAGCATCATCTAGTGGCCCTCTACCAAAATACTTCAAATTATGTCTCTGATATAAAGAATTGGCCCTATGTTGTGGGTCTCGGATTTCACATACATGTAGCAATAAAGAAGGAAATCTTTAAAAATCTCTTTGTCCCAAATGGTGATGGCCAGGGCTTTCATATTTGGCATGTAGCATCATCTAGTGGCCCTCAAATTATGGCCCTAGTGTTGAAAATGGCCCTATGTTGTGGGTTCTCGGATTTCACATAGCGGTTAAGAAGGAAATCTTAGAAAATCTTCTTCTCCCAAACCATAAGGGCTAGAGCTTTCATATTTGGCATGTAGCGTCATCTAGTGGCCCTCTACCAAAATACTTCAAATTATGGTCCTGGTGTGAAAGTTAGCCCTATGTTTTTGGTCTCAGATTTCACATAGAGATAAAGAGGGAAATCTTTAAAGGTCTTCTTGTGAGCACTCTTGAGACCACATTTCTTGCTAAGCTGAATTGAAAATTGGTAAGAATGTCTTTCTCAATAAAACCTCACATGAGTCTGCATTGAATGCTTGTTCGGAATATAACTTTGTCATCTCAAGTAAGAACTACTTCAAAATTGGTATGCATGTTTGTTGTGATATTACAGAGTACTGTGTTCAAGAATAATGACTCTACCTAGCATGGATTTTGAGTAATTCCACTTTGATCTTTATTTTAATAGTATTGTTTGCTTGTCCAGAGTGGAATTTTGAAGTCTCAAGTCAAATTGTTTGTTGCATCGCTTGCCCTTTTTAACTATTGTACCTCCTTTACAACTGGCGGTGGGACTGCATATATTGCGACAATTTGCTGCTCTTGTTTCATCACTATTAGCCCTTGAACCTCAATATTTGGTAATTATAATCTTTGCTGTAGACCTTTGATATTTAGTAATCAGGTGAGCGATATAGGACCATCATGGTCCTCTTGTTTGTAAGAAAACTAATGGATGGGAAGACAAAAAAAAAACACTTCATGACAAGGGATGAAAATTAAAGTACAGAATATGCAAAAACATTATTGCCTGTTGTCTAAATAGGGAAGCTGATGAGGGGCGGGGGTGGTTAGCCTATGCATCTGCCTTCATTGCAACACAGAGGTTTCCAATAACAATATTAGAAAGTAATCAGTAAAAGTTAAAACAACTTATTCAAAGGCCCAGTAGAGGCTAAAATTGGCATTCATTGATACTTCAACTATCAATGCAAAACAAATATGTTTCAAATAAAACTACAAACATGTCGAGGTACACATAAATGCTTATTCCTGCTCTTGGGTGATAAATATATTTTTAAGTTACAGAACTTGTTTAGTAAATGAAGCAGTTGCTTAACTCTTTTAGACTTGTCATCATATAAAATACTTGCAGCCAATAAATTCAATGTGCCTCAAATATTTTTTTTTGCAAGGGTAGAAAACAATGTACGAAGATTAGGAATGTTGTTCACTGGCATTTTCTTCATTTATTTTGATTGTGGTTTATTGTTCAATAAACCATAGTTGTGAGTTATGAGGCACAATGAATAATCTATGCCGGCAGTAGCTGGAGTGGTTTATACATTGCACCTTGTAACTCACAACGTGGTTTATTAAACAATAAACCACAATAGAATGATAGAAAGAAGATTATTTTGATTCTAACATGACCAACTCTTAATCAAAGGAAAACAAATTGTACTTTGAGTAAAAACGTGGATGCATATTCTATTCCATTGAATAACTTACATAAATTATACAGAATGACGTCACTATATATACAATAATGTAGATTTTACAATGCTTTCATTGCACTGTGTTTATAGAGCCAAATTCATGTGTCATGTTAGAATAAACATCATACATGTTAAATCCTTTTGGTAACTACTAGTATTTTCATCTCTCTAAATACCTAATGAAAAGAATATTAATAATGAAATAATGATTTGTTTCTATTCCACTAGCCCTCCAGACAAAATACAATGATGATCTGCTAGAATTGCAAAGAGAACAAATAGAGACCAAAAGGGAGGAAAAATAGCATGTTTATGGAACTCTTGGATACAGAACGGAAAAATCCTTATGGAACTCTTGGATACTGAACGGAACAATGCTGAACATTTGAAAGAAATTACATTGTTATTTCATTCTTTTCTATCAGGTTTCCCTATCAACCAAACTAATGAAACAACATGAAAAAACTGTTGAGCACTAGTGTAATTTTTGTTCTACCTATCCAAATTCTAAACCAGTTGGCAGATGACAATTAAATGTGAGTAGTCCTTTAATGTGTAGAAAACATTGTGGGAAAAGGAGAAATAACGGCTAGACAAATATCGTGTAAAAAACCCAATGAAATACATGTACTTTTGTAAAAGCGTTTTAATATCTACAAATTGCTTGTCATTAACACTATCTCGTCTGTTTATCTACCATTTCAATACGAATCCTATCATTTTAGCCAAAGTCAATTTGTTGTCTGCCATCACTCTCATTATGGACGAGTCTAAGATTTAGTAACAGGTAAAAAATAATGAAATACATAGCCTGAACAGGAAAAATGCCTCAAGTACAATAACTTATTCACTATTGTCCGTCTGGTATTCCCAGAATTTTTGTTTGAATTGTGAATTCTTAAAATACTTTAGGAAGTTTCATAGTCCATATCAAAATACCAATGATTTTGTTTTTTAGCTCTAGTGGCTGAAGACCAGCAGAGCTTATGTCACGCCCTAGTTCTCGTCGTCTGTCCATCCATCTGTCTGTCATGAAAAGCTTGAAAAAAAATCTGACAATTGATAAGGGAAAAGTAGCCATTTCAAAGTGAATATAAACATTTGTTAACACTTTAACACACAAAGATTACTTGAGCTGCTGGGTATTGGAAACATTGTCGAAAAAGGGGAAAATGCTGTTAACCAGTATATTCTTATTTTTCCACAGTGTTTTCTACACAATGATATAGATTTTCTTGCTTTTTAACCACAATATTTTGTTTTGACTGCAAATGCTTTCAATTTTGAGAAGGCTAGAATTTTGTGGCATGGTAAAGAATTATTAAAAATTTTCTTGATAAATGGGATAAACTATTTTGAATAAAAAACAAACAGCTCTCAGTTCACAAGATATAAGGGCATACATCAGCTGTTGTGGTATTCAGGTTAAATTTTCTATAACAAATTATAAAATAAATTTATTTATGTAGTATTGAATTATTTGTAAGTGAAATCTGACCCAGTTTTGGCATTTTTATGACATTTTTTCCTAAAATACTCAAATATTTAATGAACATGTCTGTGTTGTGGCATATACATGTATGTATTATTTCATCACAAAAAAAACTGTATTCCTTATCTAAATATAATATAGTTTTTGTGCTCTGTCCTTCTTCTCATTACTCTCTACCAGTATTTGAAGTTTATTCATGGTCCTATTACTCCTTTACCAGTTTCAATGGCCGTAATAGAGAAGGCTTTTGAAAACTTTGTGGGAAAAAGAGAAAAATATTGTTAACAAGGTTTAACTCCCTTTTCCACAAGGTTTTCTACCTGTCCTAAAACAACTTTAAATTTTTCAGTCAAATTTATTTTGTCATCTGTAATTTGGTCTAGTTTTAAAATCTGTCATTTGGTAAAGGGATAATGACAGAGATGTGATCTTGACAAAAGTGTGATAAACAGATGGAAATATGACGCATGGACAAAGGGGCAACTAGATCTTCACTCTTTTGGGAGCATAAGAATCAAACAAAAACACTTTCATAGCATATCCACAAGGAACTGTCTGATTTCCACTGCTGTTCTGTTATTTGGCCCATTAAAAGCTTTATCATCATCATCGTCATTGTTGTTGTTGTTTATTACTATTGGTGTAATCAGATACTGACAAAGGGGGTATCCAGAATCTACCAAAAGCCAACCAGGCTTCACATCCTTGAACCATTGTTTGACACTTCAGTTGTCAAAAGCTGCAGTCATGTGTTGATCCTGGCCATCAAGCATTTGGGTTTGTAAATCTTAAAAAAAAAATAAGAAATTCCATTTGGGTGCAAGAATCTCATGGAGGTGTACAGCTAAAGGGTATGGTTATAAATTAATTTTAGAATTAAGTCACAATGATATTAAAGGAGGCATGATGATAGATAATGAAATACAGCATTATCATAATTTTCAAAAGCCTTCTTTCCCAGGGTTGTAAAAGCATTTATTCATTTACTAAAGACTAACCTCCATTTCTTTCAAGAATAAGAAACCTGTTGGACAAGCATATAGGGAATATACAAAATGTGCTAGCTTAACTCTTTACCAAAGAACAAAATTGGAAGTTTTTGCAGATGACAAAAGTAGTTGAAAATTTAAATTTTATTTCAGAAAGGTAGAAAACATTGTCGGAAGAGGAGAAAATACTGGTTACCAGCAATTTCTCCTTTTTCCACAATATTTTCCCCATGGCTTCTCTCTCAGGGTCGTTTAAAGTCGGGATTACGTGGTAAAGGGTTAAAACAAAAGATTTTTGCATAGTACCTGTAAATAAGCAATGCTAAATAATATTGTATGCAACTTTTTGATGCATTATAATGAGGAAGGAATCACATAATTCAGGATTCACATACCGTAATCCATTTTGTTTGATAACAAACTGAACCATATGGTAGAATGATCCTAGGACATGTAGAAAATTTACCCACTGCAAAAAGGTCTGACCCAGGTCAGCGTGTGTGGACTGTGTAACCCTACATAATATGATACTTTTTTGCAGATGAACACTGCCCCATGACTCTTATGTATTTCAACATGATTATAATCAGCCTTCCTTGTACAAGCCTAATAGAACTGACAAAAACTTAGACAGATCACTCACAACTTATGTAAAAAAAAAAAACAAAGAAAGTAAAAATATTTTATCACATAACCTCCCCTGTTTTCAGTGTAATATACCCATTACAAATTTTGCTATACATGTATGATATCACATTTGTGAGACGCCATTTTTAGCTCTACTGGCTTTCAGCCAGCAGAGCTTATGTCATGGCGTGGTTTCCGTCATTCGTCCGTCTGTCTGTCCGTACGTCCGTCCGTTAGTCTTTTTCTTCTTTACGCGATAAAGTCTTCATTTCTGGTCAGATTTTCGTGAAACTTACACAGTTTGTTTATCTCATCAATAGCTTTAACATTATTGATTTTGAAAAAAATCCGGCAAACAGTATGGGTAAAGTAGCCATTTCAAGTTTAAAATTTCCATTTCTTGTTTACGCGATTAAGTCTGTATTTTTGGTCAGATTTCCATGAAACTTGCAGAGTTTGTTTATCTTATCAATAGCTTCAACCCTATATATTTTGAGAAAAATCCAACAAACAGTATGGGAAAAGTAGCCATTTCAAGTTGAAAACTTTCATTTCTTGTTTACATGATAACGTCTTCATTTTTGGTCAGATTTCTGTGAAACTTACACAGTTTGTTTATCTCATCAATAGCTTTAATCCTATTGATTTTGAAAAAAATCCGACAAACAGTATGGGAAAAGTAGCCATTTCAAGTTGAAAATTTTCATTTCTTGTTTACGCGATAAAGTATTCTTTTTTGGTCAGATTTCTGTGAAACTTACACAGTTTGTTTATCTAATCTATAGCTTTAACCCTATCGATTTTGAAATAAAATCCGACAAACAGTATTGGAAAAGTAGCCATTTCAGATTGAACTATTTCATTGCCTGTTTACATGATAAAGTATTTATTTGTGATCAGATTTTTATGAATTTTTCACCTTATTTATCCCATCAATAGCTTTTTAAACCTTTTGAGTTTGAAAAAATTCAACAAACAGCAACGGAAAAGTAGCCATTTTGAGTTGAAAATGTCAACTTTTTTGAGTTGAAAATGTCAACTTTTTTGTCTTTTTGTGTAATGAATTCCTATGGATGCTTTATTTAAAAGCAAACTCTCTGCCAGTAGAGCATATTCAGGCCCTTCAGGGCCTTCTAGCTTACCTCATTTTGTACGCATTTCAGACAAGTGAATGGGTCTCATGGAATATATCGCAGGAGCATTTATGAATTTTTTTGCATCATCTGATCTATATTTTGTGAAATATCGTCATATGATAAAAGAAACTGATATTTTCGGGGCATTTGAGATAAAATTTTATTAAACTCGTCATGGAAAATCAACCTTTGTTTTTTAATGTTCCTTGTCACCAGAATTAGAACTTTAGAACAATTGCGAGTTATGCCACTTTGTTACCACAAAATATGAAAACAAATGTTTGATTTCACAATAAACTGGAAAGTATATCTACCTGCTTTTTACTTCGGCATACTGAAGTCTTGCTCACACCATGCAAGTCAGTGACTGCGCTAGAGAAGTCTCCTTTGGCCAAATATCTCAGTGTAATAAGCAACTGTAAGAATTGAAAACATCTATGTATAAAATATACCAGTAATCAATAAATCAATTTGATTTACAGTTTTCATATTCAGATATATCTTGTCATTTATAGATGTCTCAGCCAATCTCAAAACAGATCTATATGCAAAAAAATAATTTGCAGCTTATCTACCTGAACTGCTTTAGCATGGCAGCAATAAAGGTACACTCAGTGGCCAAAATTGAGTTCCCAACATCATAGTTATTTCCTGATGTTCTATGGATACAATTCAAATTTAATGACAAAAATATAAAACTTTTGCTTTGTAAGGGTCTATTAAGAAGACTGAAATTATTTTCTGTCAGGTATTTGAGGCTCTGGACACATGGTATGGTGCATTTTCTTTGCAAATTCTGCTGTTCAGTTCCGAAATGTCCAACTGTAACTGGTAAAAAGTACTGTTCAAGGGTCTGAATATACGTATCACCCTCCACTGTTCTGTTGTTCGTCCAACCCATTCCATTTAGGAATAAATGGCTCCAACACATAACTCCTAATCAGTATCAATGAGTTTAGATCAAAATCACCACACTGACCCGCTCACTGTAGAAAACAGGGTATGTGTATCCCACCCCAATAAAAAAAATAGGTAATAATTCCCAGCTCTAAATGAGCTTCCTAGCTAAATATTTTATTTGTTGGTCAAATTTAATAAAATAAGCTTCAAATTAAACCTTAGGTAGACTAATAATTTTTTTTTTTAATGGTATATGGAAACTTTTCATGCATTTCTGGTCATTCTTTCTTCAAACACAAGCTTTCTTGCTCTTTCTTATCACAATCTTGATTTCTATCAAGATACTGCAACATCATTAAATTCCCTGTTTTCAGTGACTGTCAAATTTATATCCCACTAGAAAACCACAATCTTTGCATGCGATTTACTCTAGAAACGGTAGATACCATTTAAACTCTTCTTCGTTTACATACCTCATTAAACAAAGGTTCCTAAAGTGATCAGGCTAACAAGTTTTGTTTTTTTTTTTTTTTCAAACCAGCAGATGAAATTGTCGAATGTGGCTTGTGTATTAGACTAACTTTTGATTCTCAAACTTTATCTATCAGCCCTCAACCCGGTTGTTTTCTTCCTGCCACTTTAACTCTTATTTTCATCGCTAATTGAAGTTAGTAAATGCTTTAAAAATGGAAATCCTTCTTCAAAATTTCTGATAGTTTAGCTTATTTAGCACCGACTGTACCTGTATTAAAGAAGATGTAAGAGAAGATTTTTCATGTCAGGTGTCCTGCCCGTGTATAGTCATTTCGTACTCCGCGCCGGTATTCTGTTTACATAAGTCTCCATGGTGTCATGCGGTGATATGTTACTATCGATACCCAGACAAATCATCCGAGGTTAAAGTTTTAGCTGGGATTGCACGGTAAACGAAAGATAAACTTTGAACTATGCATAGACTTACTTCTGTTCGTGCACTCAAGGCACGACTTCTGTTGCTTCTCGGACCACAGTCATGAGTTTGACTAATGAGACCTTCTAGGAATCGTATGCCATCCGAATCAAGACGATATCTCTCCAAAATCTCGCTTTCTTCCAAAATTTCGAGCTGGTCTTTTCTTTACTTAAAAAGGCGGCGCCGATTAAGCAACAGATCGAAGGCAGCAAATACGGCGGCCATGACACTTACGCCAGGTTATCGAGTTTTACGCAAAGGGTTGAGCTGGCGTAAAGTTACGCTAAAATTTACGTAAAGCATAAAGTTACGGAGTTTAGTGAAACGGGTTTTCAAGCTGGACGCTTGCGTACGTAAAAACTTACGGAAATTTCGTGCGTACGCACTTTAGTGAAACGGGCCCCGTAACTTTACGCTTTACGTAAATTTTAGCGTAACTTTACGCCAGCTCAACCCTTTGCGTAAAACTCGATAACCAAGCGTAAGTGTCATGGCCGCCGTATTTGCTGCCTTCGATCTGTTGCCTAATCGGCGCCGCCTTTTTAAGTAAAGAAAAGACCAGCTCGAAATTTTGGAGGAAAGCGAGATCACTGTGTATCAACGTACACCGGATATAGCGATTGTCCAATCGAGGGAAATGTTTACACAGTGAGATACACGGTCAGTATTTCTTTTATTATTTTTGTGTTTTATAGTATTTTGCTTGGAAAATATAGAACTTACATCAATGATAGATTCGGGTGTATTTATGAACATGTGAAACAGTTAGGAAAAGTATTTCTGCACTAGAATTTAGGAAAATGACCTTCCCAATTACTGATGTTTTTCTTGAAATTTAACAGGCCGACTCAAAATTTTCATATTTCTCAATTTTATTGTTATTCAGGCCCGCAATTCGCTTTATTATAACTTCTTTGAGGTCCTAAGTACTTACAAACGAAGTTTTACTTCCAATTTGTTCTTAGTTTTCCGAATATTTAGATTAAAAAAAAAATAGCCGGTGTACGGTCTATAGCAGGCAGTTGTCAAATTGGTGTACGAGTTATAGCAAAAACAGTGTACGGACTATAGATGAGAAGAAAAGTTTATATTCTGACGTAAACGGGAGTTATATGTAAATCTAAATATGAATACGTGTGCATGCCTTTGTAGAGACATTGGCAAGTATCAAATAATTATTGTTTTCTTAGTTGTGTGCCGAAAACAGAGAAAATTGGAAATGCAAGTGATTAAAGCATGATTGCATTGAGGTTATAAATCATTGACAGAACTCGAGCGAATCATTACACAATAATGTTTCATTGCATTGATGCTTAACCTTGTTTGAGCTTATCATACTGTTCTTAACTTAAAACAAGTTTAGGCTTTCTTAGAATGCAGCTAGTCTTCTGTCGGAAGGACACTTTATGTGACAACAAAGTGGTTCTTTGCATGAAATTCACGAGCTGCAATTTGGTGCTTTTGCAGTTTAAAGACTTGATTTTGAATCTCACATACTAAGGGCATTGGCAATTATACTGACATCTTGATAAGACGATCATATCATTTAGATGCCCTATCACCCTAGGTTTTTACATACAGCGTAACACTAGGATGTAAAGGGTATAAAGTAATCTTTCTTTCTATTTAAAACATAGATTGTGGGTGTTCATTCTAACGTGTACCAATAGTCTTTAACAAAGACCTGAGACACATGAAACGAAATGTCATTTTCACAGCTGTTGAGAATTGAAGTGTATTGAATATGTACTGATGAAAAAATTATGATTTCTTGCTTTGTTATGGAGCGCTTAAGTCCTTTGCTTCACCAATTCGGTAGTCAGCTTTGTGAAAAGAAACATTGGCCACAATAAGCCTTTTCAACCCCTACGGTAACATGTCCATGTTATACTCAGCAATTTTATAGCATTAAGATGACGAATGACAATTCGAAATTTTCGTTTATTTTTCTGTTTCTTTTCTCTCTTTTTTTTTTCAAAATAGATTGTGGGTACGCGTTCGATCCGTCCGTAAGGCTCTGACAGCTTCAAGGTTGGCATACTTTCGTGATGTATAATAATAGTTATCAATACGTTAACATACCTATGCAATATAATTTATTGCTATTTGACATGGTTTCAAAAGTGGCACACCTCTGAGTAGATTGGTCACTTTGGTTTAATTCTATCTTTGTCAATTTTTTTAAATGGACTATCCTTCGGTAGCAAATTTGATCTTGATACATGGATTTTTTGTTGACCTTCAAAGTTATAATTCTTCCCTGTTCCCTGCATAGATCAGGTATAACTTTGTAAGTAATGATTTTGACCATATTGTTTTTATGCTTTTTAAATCTGATTTGGTCTTGAGGGTGGTGTTCGAGAAGGTGATGAATGATCTCGGGAAACACGGTGTACTCCCGGTCGCAGTACGAACATTTGAACATCATTGGGATCTGCAAAACGAATATAGCATCAAATGTATACTGCTCAAAAATTGATAAGCATCAAGATTTTATTTTAGTTACCAGGACATCCTGGTGATGTAACAACCAAACTTTGTTATAGATATGTAGCATAACTATCTCCGTAAAAACTTGCTACCTTTTGTAAGAATATTCTTTAGTTTCAGACTCACCGTGTTCCAAATAAAAAAAAAAGAATAGGTAAAAATCATGTATTTTTTTTTTTTTTTTTTTTTTTTTTTTTTTTTAACAAAAATCACAATTTTCTGGAATTTTCAAAAAATCTATATATTGGACTTCAAAGAATCATTATTTCGATAATCAAAACACTTTTGGAATAAAATGCAACAGGTAGTGGGTTAATTGAAAAAAAAAAAAAAAAAAAAAAAGACCTAGTAGCTACAAGTCACAATCATTTTTGACAATTTTGGAGGATTTTTTAATTCTGCAAAAAAAAAAAACCCTCGGACATAATGCTAAGAACTACAATTATGTTTTTTTTTTAGTGCGATGGTTGCATTACAGATCCTTAACACATTAGGGCATTCAGCTACCAAGAGCTTTTGGAAACGAAAATCACGTTTTGATGCTAATCAAAGTTTGAGGAGTATATTTAACAAACATTATATTCAATGACAGAAAGAGAAGCCTAGAGGTCACATATGGGACAAGCCAAGTTGTGCTTGCTGGTGTGTCAGGTGGTCTCTCCCGGGGTGCTCCCGTTTTCGACCTACCTACCGATTGGCTTGTCTCGACTTGTGTGAAATAATCTTGAAAGGGACGGAAAAACTGAGTAATAGAAAATAATAATAGTTATTGCAAGATTCCTCTTTTTATCATAGGGCTAGGTAGTGATTGGCCATCTATGGTCGGTGTACACATGTACCTCTGGTTTCAACTTTCAAGCGCGGTGTACTAGTGGCAAAGTCGGATTTCGGAGAGAGAGGTCCTGGGTTCGATCCTCATCAAGGGCGTCATCGTGTTATGTCCTTGAGCAAGACACATTTACTCCCCATAGTACTGGTTAAATACCCAGGAAGCGCTGGCTCCGTCCCGACATGACTAAACAAGAGGGCCAAGATGGCCCTGGATCGCTCATCCGAATTTTTGAGAGGTCCGTAACCTATTTTCTTTTTGAGGTATTGAAACATTGGAAACAAAATTATTATTTTGCCAAGCAATTTTCAAAAGGTCACCTGTAAAAGTCATTTCAAAAATTGACCATTAGTTTCAGAAAAGAAGAATTTTTAAGAATTTCTTCATTTTTGTATAGTGCAAGTAGCCCCCATTCACCAGAGCCATGTTTCTTGATGGATCACAATTTAGCTAACAGTTTTTGAAAAGGGTCACCCAAGCAACATTGCTGTGAAATTATTCTAAAATCTGACCAGCGGTTTCAGAGAAGAAGAATTTTCAAGAATGTCTTCATTTCCATATAGTGCGAGTAGCCCCCATTCACCAGAGCCATGTTTCTTAACGGATCAAAATTTCACTAACAATTTTTGAAAAGGGTCACCCAAGGAACATCTCTGTGAAATAATTTCAAATTTCAAAATCTGACCAGAGGTTTTAGAGTAGAAGAATTTTCAAGAATTTCTTCATTTTCCTATAGTGCAAGTAGCCCCCATTCGCCAGAGCAATGTTTCTTGACGAATCAAAATTTCACGAACAATTTTTGAAAAGGGTCACCCAAGGAACATCTCTGTGAAATTATTTCAAAATCTGACCAGCGGTTTTAGAGGAGAAGATTTTTTAAGAATTACCTCATTTATGTGTAGTGCAAGTAGCCCCCTTTCACCACAGCCATGTTTCTTGACGGATCAAAATTTCGCAAATAATTTTTGAAAAGGGTCACCCAAGGAACATCTCTGTGAAATTATTTTAAAATCTGGCCAGCGCTTTCAGAGAAGAAAATTTTTAAAAATTTGCTAGAAAATTCCATTTCTTTGCCATGGCAACCAGAGTTTTTGACGGAATCAAATTCTGTTAACAATTTTAAAGAAAATCTCCCAAGCAACAATCCAGCCAAGTTTTGTCCAAATTGGCCCAGCGGCTTAGGAGGAGTTGATGTATGCATGTATGCCCTGTATTCAGGGCTGAAAAATAATAAAAGTCACGAAATTACATTCATGAAAATTCTAATAATTAAGGGACAGGAAACGTTCGAATGACAAAAATCTATCCTCGAACACCAAACTCGTCTTATTCCAGCACTAGACAACGTATTTCACGAAGATTTTATCTCGCTATCGACCGTACACTCCTAACAGGAGCTTTTGCTATATAACGTACACCATCCTCCTATAGGCCGTACACCGTAGAGAAAAAACAAAGATGAATATATCGAAAAATGCAGTTTTAAAAATAAGTCAGGAATTTTTCTAGTGATTCGCCATGATTAACTAGGCTCTTTATCATTTATTTCAATATATGACATATTAATATTTTATCAAAACAGTCTTTAAAAGCAGCGTTTTCGTGAGAGACAAGGAGATGTTATCAGTGATTAGGGGAGTATTTTTGTTATTCGTAGCTCTTGTGGATGTTTCCCAACCATTTGCTGTGGTAAGACAGTTACATTAATGTATCAGTAACGACTGTCAAATATACTTACAGTGCATTTTTATGTATTTCAACGAAAACATTGAAGAAGTACTGACCTTGTACTGCACTGTGTGAAATTTCCCTCGATTGGACAATCGCTATATCCGGTGTACGTTGATACACAGTGGAGATTTTGGAGAGATATCGTCTGGATTCGGATGGCATACGATTCCTAGAGGGTCTCATTAGTCAAACTCATGACTGTGGTCCGAGAAGCAACAGAAGTCGTGCCTTGAGCACACGAACAAAAGTAAGTCTATGCATAGTTCAAAGTTAATCTTTCGTTTACCGTGCAATTCCAACTAAAACTTAAACCTCGGATGATTTGTCTGGGTATCGATAGTAACATATCACCGCATGACACCATGGAGACTTATGTAAACAGAATACCGGCGCGGAGTACGAAATGACTATACACGGGCAGGAATGTTGATACCTGACATGAAAAATCTTCTCTTACATCTTCTTTAATACAGGTACAGTTGGTGCTAAATAAGCTAAACTATCAGTAAATTTGAAGAAGGATTTCCATTTTTAAAGCATTTACTAACTTCAATTAGCGATGAAAATAAGAGTTAAAGTGGCAGGAAGAAAACAACCGAGTTGAGGGCTGATAGATACAGTTTGAGAATGAAATTGCAAAAGGTAGTCGAATATCACAAGCCACATTCGACGATTTAATCTGCTGGTTTGAAAAAAACAAAACTTGTTAGCCTGATCACTTTAGGAACCTTTGTTTAATGAGGTATGTAAACGAAGAAGAGTTTAAATGGTATCTACCGTTTCTAGAGTAAATCGCATGCAAAGATTGTGGTTTTCTAGTGGATATAAATTTGACAGTCATTGAAAACAGGGAATTTAATGATGTTGCAGTATCTTGATAGAAATCAAGATTGTGACAGAAAGAGCAAGAAAGTTTGTGTTTGAAGAAAGAATGACCAGAAATGCATGAAAAGTTTCCATATACCATTAGAAAAATTATTAGTCTACCTAAGGTTTAATTTGAAGCTTATTTTATTAAATTTGACCAACAAATATAATATTTAGCTGGGAGGGCCATTTATTACCTATTTTTTTTTATGGGGGGGGGGGAAGATACACATACCCTGTTTTCTACAGTGAGCAGGTCAGTATGGCGATTTTGATCTAAACTCATTGATACTGATTGGAAGTTATGTGTTGGGGCCATTTATTCCTAAATAGAATGGGTTGATTAGTCACGAACAACAGAACAGTGGAGGGTGATACATATATTCAGACCCTTGAAGAGTACTTTTTACCAGTTACGGTTGGACATTTCGGAACTGAACAGCAGAATTTTGCAAAGAAAATGCACCATACCATGTGTCCAGAGCCTCAAATACCTGACAGAAAATAATTTCAGTCTTCTTAATAGACCCTTACAAAGCAAAAGTTTTATATTTTTGTCATTAAATTTGAATGGTATCCATAGAACATCAGGAAATAACTGTGATGTTGGGAACTCAATTTTGGCCACTGAGTGTACCTTTATTGCTGCCCTGCTAAAGTAGTTCAGGTAGATAAGCTGCAAATTATTTTTTTTGCATATAGATCTGTTTTGAGATTGGCTGACACATCTATAAATGAAAAGATATATCTGAACATGAAAACTGTAAATAAAATTGATTTATTGATTACCGATAAATTTTATACATAGATGTTTTCAATTTTTACAGTTGCTTATTACACTGAGATATTTGGCCAAAGGAGATTTCTCTAGCGCAGTCGCTGACTTGCATGGTGTGAGCAAGACTTCAGTATGCCGAAGTAAAAAGCAGGTAGATAGACTTTCCAGTTTATTGTGAAATCAAACATTTGTTTTCATATTTGTGGTAAGAAAGTGACATAACTGGCATTTGTTCTAAAGTTCTAGTTCTGGTGAGAAGGAACATTAAAAAATAAAGGTTGATTTTTCCATGACGAGTTTAATAAAATTTTATCTCAAGTGCCCACAAATATCAGATTCTTTTTATCATATTACGGTATTTCACAAAATATAGATTAGATGATGCAAAAACATTCATAAATGCGCCTGCGATATTTTCCATGAGACCCATTCACTTGTCTGAAATACGTACAAAATGAGGTAAAAAATGACGTCTCACAAACGTGATATCATACATGTATAGCAAAATTTGTAATGGGTATATTATACTGAAAACAGGGGAGGTTATGTGATAAAATATTTTTACTTTCTTTGTTTTTTTTTTTTTACATAAGTTGTGAGTGATCTGTTTCAGTTTTTGTTAGCTCTATTTAATAGGCTTGTACAAGGAAGGCTGATTATTATCATGTTGAAATACATAAGAGTCATGGGGGCGGTGTTCATCTGCAATAAAGTATCATATTATGTAGGGTTACACAGTCCACACATGCTGATCTTGGTCAGACCTTCATGCAGTGGGTAAATTTTCTACATGTCCTAGGACCATTCTACCATATGGTTCAGTTTGTTATCAAACAAAATGGATTACGGTATGTGAATCCTGAATTATGTGATTCCTTCCTCATTATAATGCATCAAAAAGTTGCATACAATATTATTTAGCATTGCTTATTTACAGGTACTATGCAAAAATCTTTTGTTTTAACCCTTTACCACGTAATCCCGACTTTAAACGACCCTGAGAGAGAAGCCAGGGGGAAAATATTGTGGAAAAAGGAGAAATTGCTGGTACCCAGCATTTTCTCCTCTTCCGACAATGTTTTCTACCTTTCTAAAATAAAATTTAATTTGTCATCTGCAAAAACCTCCAATTTTGTTCTTTGGTAAAGAGTTAAGCTAGCACATTTTGTGTATTCCCTAGATGCTTGTCCAACAGGTTTCTAATTCTTGAAAGAAATGAAGGTTAGTCTTTAGCATATGAATTAATGCTTTTACAACCCTGGGAAAGAAGGCTTTTGAAAACTATGATAATGCTGTATTTCATCATTTATCATCATGCCTCCTTTAATATCATTGTGACTTACTTTTGAAATTGATTTATAACCATACCCTTTAGCTGTACACCTCCATGAGATTCTTGCACCCAAATGGAATTTCTTTTTTTTTCTAGATTTACAAACCCAAATGCTTGGTGGCCAGGATCGACACATGACTGCAGCTTTTGAGAGGTGTAGTGTCAAACAATGGTTCAAGGATGTGAAGCCTGGTTGGCTTTTGGTAGATTCTGGATACCCCCTTCGTCAGTATCTGATTACACCAATAGTAATAAACAACAATAACAACAATGATGATGATGATAAAGCTTTTAATGGGCCAAATAACAGAACAGCAGTGGAAATAAGACAGTTCCTTGTGGATATGCTATGAAAGTGTTTTTGTTTGATTCTTATGCTCCCAAAAGAGTGAAGATCTAGTTGCCCCTTTGTCCATGCGTCATATTTCCATCTGTTTATCACACTTTTGTCAAGAGCACATCTCTGGCATTATCCCTTTACCAAATGACAGATTTTAAAACTAGACCAAATTAAAGATGACAAAATAAATTTGACTGAAAAATTTAAAGTTGTTTTAGGACAGGTGGAAAACCTTTAGGAAAAGGGAGTTAAAGCTTGTTAATAACATTTTTCTCTTTTTCCCACAATGTTTTCAAAAGCCTTCTCTATCAGGGTCATTGAAACTGGTAAAGGAGTATTAGGAACATGAATAAACTTCAAATATTGGTAGAGAGTAATGAGAAGAAGGACAGAGCACAACAACTATATTACATTTAGATAAAGAATACATTTTTTTTTGTGATGAAATAATACATACATGTATATGCCACAACACAGGCATGTTCATCAAATATTTGAGTATTTTAGGGAAAAATGTTATAAAAATACCAAAACTCGGTCAGATTTCACTTACAAATAATTCAATACTACATAAATAAATTTATTTTATAATTTGTTACAGAAAATTTAACCTGAATACCACAACAACTGATGTATGCCCTTATATCTTGTGAATTGAGAGCTCTTGGATTTTTATTCAAAATAGTTTATCCCATTTATCAAGAAAATTTTTAATAATTCTTTACCATACCACAAAATTTTAGCCTTCTCAAAATTGAAAGCATATGCAGTCAAAACAAAATATTGTGGTTAAAAACAAGAAATTCTATATCATTGTGTAGAAAACACTGTGGAAAAATGAGAATATGCTGGTTAACAGCATTTTCCCCTTTTTCCACAATGTTTCCAATAGCTAGCAGCTAAAGTAATCTTTGTGTGTGAAAGTGTTAACAAATGTTTATATTCACTTTGAAATGGCTACTTTTCCCTTATCAATTGTCAGATTTTTTTTCAAGATATTGATGACAGACAGATGGATGGACAGACGACGGGAACTAGGGCGTGACCTAAGCTCTGCTGGTCTTCAGCCACTAGAGCTAAAAAACAAAATCAATGGTGTTTTGATATGGACTATGAAACTTCCTAAAGTATTTTAAGAATTCACAATTCAAACAAAAATTCTGGGAATACCAGACGGTCATTAGTGAATAAGTTATTGTACTTGAGGCATTTTTCCTGTTCAGGCTATGTATTTCATTATTTTTCAACTGTTACCAAATCGTAGACTCGTCCATAATGAGAGTGATGGCAGACAACAAATTGACTTTGGCTAAAATGATAGGATTTGTATTGAAATGGTAGATAAACAGATGAGATAGTGTTAGTGACAAGCAATTTGTAGACATTAAACAGATTTCACAAAAGTATTTCATTGGGTTTTTTACACGATATTTGTCTAGCCGTTATTTCTCCTTTTCCCACAATGTTTTCTACACATTAAAAGACTACTCTATTATCTAAGTCACATTTAATTGTCATCTGCCAATTGGTTTGGAATTTGGATAAGTAGAATAAAAACTATACGAGTGCTGAACAAATTTTTCACATTGTTTCATTACTGATAGGGAAACCTGATAGAAAAGAATGAAATAACAATTTAATTTCTTTCAAATGTTCAGCATTTTTCCGTTCAGTATCCAAGAGTTCCATAAGCATTTTTCCGTTCTGTATCCAAGAGTTCCATAAACATTCTATTTTTCTCCCTTTTTAGCTCTATTTGTTCTCTTTGCAATTCTAGCAGCTCATCATTATATTTTGTCTGGAGGGCTGGTGGAATAGAAACAAATCATGATTTCATTATTAATATTTTTTCATTAGGTATTTAGAGAGATGAAAATACTAGTACATGTAGTTACCAAAAGGATTTAACATGTATGATGTTTATTCTAACATGACACATGAATTTAGCTCTATAAACACAGTGCCATGAAAGCATTGTAAAACCTACATTATTCTATATAGAGTGACGTCATTCTGTACAATTTAAGTAAGTTATTCAATGGAACAGAATATGCATCCACGTTTTTAGTCAAAGTATGAATTTGTTTTCCTTTGATTAAGAGTTTGTCATGTTAGAATCAAAATAATCTTCTTTCTATCATGCTATTGTGGTTTATTGTTCAATAAACCATGTTGTGAGTTACAAGGCGCAATGTATAAACCACTCCAGCTACTGCCCGCATAGATTATTTATTGTGCCTCATAACTCACAACTATGGTTTATTGAACAATAAACCACAATCAAAAGAAAAGAAGAAAGTGCAAGTGAACAACATTCCTAATCTTCCTACATTGTTTTCTACCCTTGCAAAAAAAAAAAAAAAATATTTGAGGCACATTGAATTTATTGGCTGCAAGTATTTTATATGATGACAAGTCTAAAAGAGTTAAGCAACTGCTTCATTTACTAAACTAGTTCTGTAACCTTAAAATATATTTATCACCCAAGAATAGGAATAAGGACTTATGTGTACCTCGACATGTTTGTAGTTTTATTTGAAAAATATTTGTTTTGCACTGATTGTTGAAGTAACAATGAATGCCAATTTTAGCCTCTACCAGGCCTTTAAATAAATTGTTTTAACTTAATCTGATTACTTTCTAACATTGTTATTGGAAACCTCTTTGATGCAATGAAGGCAGATGCATAGGCTAACCATCCCCGCTCTTCATCAGCTTCCCTATTTAGACAACAGTCAATAATGTTTTTGCATATTCTGTACTTTAATTTTCATCCCTTGTCGTGAAGTATTTCTTTTGTGTCTTCCCATCCATTAGTTTTCTTACAAAAAACATGTGTTGGCCAGGTATGAAAGTATGCCCTCTTTGGTGGGATATAATTTCAATGCAGTGACTTGATATGGTAAAGGTTTGATGGTACCTAAAGACCCCCAGTATTATATAAAAAAGTTTTGCAGTGTAACAAAATGTGCATGAAGACAACATAAAGTGTATCATAAAGATTCATTACTGGGAATTTCCTTTCTAATAATTACATATACATGTATTTACTATCAAATTCTTCTGATTTTTCATCAATCTTCTCAAAGTTTGTAGCAACAACTGGAAATGAAAATAATTGTTTATATTATTTTTGCATATCACATAGCCATAATAGCTTTTCAACTTGGATGGATTTGTAAGGACTTAGGAAAACATTGAAAGAAGACGATAAGATGCTGGTAACCAGCATTTTCTCCTTTGAGTCAATGTTTTCTAATGTTCAAAAGGTGAAATCTTTTATTTGAGCCACATATGTCATCTGCAAGTTATTATAAAGATTGATATAAAGTCAGAAGTTTTGACACCTGATAAAGGGTTAACAACCACATTATTGAAATTCGTGGAATCATCTTATTACTTGAGAAATATACATGTTGAGCTGTTGTGATTGTTACAATGACAATAATTTTCACTGCTCAAACGACCAAATGTGAGACTGGTCCGAAATGAAAGCACTTTGAGATGGCAAATTAAATCTTGCTTAAATATTCCGGTTCTTCTTTAAACTGGTAGATGCTGGTTATTAGCATTTTCTCCTTTTCCACAATATTCACGAAAGCCTCTTTCCTGAGAGTGGTAAAAATTCAGGTATGTTTTGTTAAGTGTTAAATTACCTGGTATGACTGAGCTGGCAATAACGTTTATGTTAATATTTATTAAATGCACTGATAAGACCTCAAGACCTATTGCCTTATTATTAAACAATCATGAACATAAATAGGTGGCAGCATGAAAAAAAGAATAAAATTGGAACCTTTTGTATTCACCTTTATTAACAGGTAAACTCTTCAAAGTATCAATTCCTCCATCAATCCCATGTATTGCTTTATTTGGTAAAACTTCTATCATCTGAAATTAATATAATAGCTTCTTGATAATACATGTATTAAAAAACTTGCTTGAACCGAGATTTCCAATCTTTGATGTCTTCCCTTTTGCACTTTCTCAAAAATATGCCCACAGAGGCTATAATAGCAAGCAAAATTTAATGAAATTAAACAAATATTTGACAAAACGTTGCTGGTAGTTCAACAATTTGTTCTTCTTGGTTTAAATATAGCACATGTATACATTTTGACATAACCTCTAGCAGGCTAATTTCAGCATGTTGGAGTAGATCAGTTTTGAAAAGATGGCAAACTGAGGTTTTACTTATATTAATCTCTACTAAACAATCCTAAATTTTGATAACTGAGGGAAAAGGGTGGGAAGAGGACTAAATACTGGTTATTTACAGTTTATTGTTTTCCACAATCTTTTAAAACCATTTTACAGTAACATAATATCCAACTAGATCATTTCAGCTAGGACAGGAGTAAGATGTTACTGCTTGATTTGAACACTTTTTTCCTTGTAACAACATACAGTACTTTCACATTCATGTATTTAATTAAGAAAAACATAGATGTATTTGAAAAAGGGTGTTTTAACTCTTTACCAAATGAAAAAAATTTAGACCAGTCCAAATTTACAGCATTTTTTTGCAAGCAACAAAATAAATGTGACTGGTAAAGCGAATTTTTCTTTTTGGAAACGGTGGAAAACATTTCTTTAAGAGCATTTTCTCCTTTCCCCCAATGTTTTCAAAAGGCTTTTTTCTTAGGTTTACTGAAAGTTTGGATTGTGTTGTAAAGGCTTAAATTTCCTCTTCTTTGATTTGTTTATATTCATGAAATAAGGGGTCAGTTTTATGTTCATACAGATACTAGAGAAATTCAATTAGTTGCCATTCTATTAATTACCATACATTTTCCCATAATTATTATCCACTCCCTGACAGATATTTTATTACTGACGTATTTTATCTTTAACATTTTGTGTTGACAAATAAAAGGGATTCACCACCTGTAAATGTAGATCCACTGATGTAGTCATTTTTTGTGAAAATGAGTATGAAATAAAAATTAAGAATATGGTGCTTTTGTTTCATTTTTCATATAGTACTGCATTAAGAACTATTGGAATTAAAAATTGCCTTAATTTCCCATGGCTTCAGATCTGCTGCTTGGGGCCCACCACCAGTTTCAGAATTGTATAGCACCCTCGCCCTTTCCTTCCTCTTTGCTGCAACTTTCAGATCGCTGACTTTTTTTGGCCTCTTTCAGGGTGTGCCCTAACTTGCTTGTACTGTTTACCCTGAAAATCTAAAGCAAATGTTTATTTTAAATTCTAGTGGCTGATTGATGGTTATGAGTGCACATTTACAATAATAATAACAATCTCAAACTCTAATGACATGCTGATTCTTACCCATTGAAGATTAACAATTTACCAAACAATACCTAGTTTTTACTGCCCTGAGATAGAAGCTTTTTGAAAACATTGTGGGAAAATGAAAAAATACTGGTAACCAGCATTTTCTCCCTTTTCCACAATGTTTTCTACGCTGCTGGAAACATATTTAATTTTTTGAGTTAGGTTTATTTTGTCGTCTGAATGTGCTTTAAATTTGGACCAGTCTAAAATTCAGTTGTTTGGTAAAGAATTAACCATTTACCAAACAAATCCTTGTTTTTACGAACCAGAGATAGAGCCTTTTGAAAATATGGTGGGAAAAGCAGAAAACACTGGTAACCAACATTTTCTCCTTTTCCCATAATATTTTCTACTCTTCTAAAGTCAAGTGTTAATTTTTTAGTCATGTTTATTTTGTCGTCTGCAAATACTTTCAATTCGGACTTGTTTAAAATTCGGTTGTTTGGTAAAGACTTAAAAGTGATAATGAAAAGACCTGAAACAGATTTGATACTGTTGGAAAATTTGGGTTGTTTGTGCCTAGGACTTTGTACCTCTGATCTTACACAAAATTTCCTTTGATAAGCTGATTCTGAATGTTTTCAAAATGGTCAGAGTGTTACTGTGTGTCCAGAGTATCTTACATAGGACATACAGTTCACTCAGTGTGATAACTGAAACGTAATATTTGATTCGGTTCCCAAAAATTGCCAAAGTGTACATCTATAAATAGATCGCCCATTTTACGACACATATGCATGGTAAAATCCAAGATTACACCAGCATAATTAAAAGGCGGCTGTGAACTAGGTTGGTCAGGCTCGCTGAATTTTTTTTTAAATACCCATACAGATTGGATTTGTTTTGTTTAATGAAGGACGACGATTGACTTACACATTAAGCGGAGTTTCAGTTCCTTTCATTTGTAATTAAGATCGTCTGCAATGAGGCTGCCACCGCGATCATGGGTTGAACTACGGTTTGATAATTTCGTTTTTTTTTTTAAAGCCAATCAGTTACAGTTAAAAACCTTTTTTTTCCCTCCACATAGACTGAAATGAGAGGTAGGTCTGATGTAAACTATAGAATAACATAGAGTTTTTCAGTTCTAGCGAGGAAAATGAAATTAAAAAACTCACGAATCCCGCACGCTTTCCCATCCCCTTTCTTTTCCGTGGCGGTTACGTTGCACGAAAATTTGCTTTTTAACACTTCATGTTTTTCACTATATGCACTGGTCAGTCTGTCGACCTCCTCCTTCTGTCCAGTTTGCTTATCTTTTCGTTGTGTCCGTCATTTTCTCGATAAATCACGGCGGGGAATCACGTGACACAACAACAACAACAATGACCGTTATTTGAAAAAATTCCCCAACTTCAGGTAAGAAAATCTTCAATAATTCCGTTAATACGTGACCGATTGGAATTAGGTTTGAAGCAGAGAAGGCGGAAGGACTCCGGGGATTTGCTTGATGTGTTAGATTTTTTAAACAACACCTGATAAAAAAGTTATTGACGAGCAAACAAATTATCCAGGGTAAAAAATTTGTTTGCTCGTCAATAACTTTTTTATCAGGTGTTGTTTAAAAAATCTAACATATCAAGCAAATCCCTGGAGTCCTCCCGCCTTCTCTGCTTCAAACCAAATTCCAAAAGGTCATGTATTAACGGAATTATTGAAGATTTTCTTACCTGAAGTCGGGGAATTTTTTCAAATAACGGTCATTGTAGTTGTTGTTGTGTCACGTGATTCCCCGCCGTGTAAATGCCGCCTAGAAACCTAGTTTGACAGTTGGCGCGGACGCGGACAATGGTGTACGAGCACTTGTTTCGAAACATTCTTACCTTCTTTTAGAGAGTATTCGAGCGTACGCATTTCGTACGCTGTGGATTGCGTACGTCGGTGTTAGTGAAACGCCGTACGTAAAAACTTACGACATACGTAAGTCGCTTGCGTGCGCAAAATATTTGCGTAAGTCTACGCACTTTAGTGAAATGGGCCCCAGAGCCATGTTTCTCGACGGATCAAAATTTCGCGAACAATTTTTGAAAAGGGTCACCCAAGGAATATCTTTGTGAAATTATTTCAAAATCTGACCAGCGGTTTCAGAAAAGAAGATTTTTAAAGAATTTCTTAGAAACTTCCATTTGGTTGCCATGGCAACCAGATTTTTTGACGGAATCAAATTCTGTGAACAATTTTTAAAGGGACCTCCCAAGGAACATTCCAGCCAAGTTTGGTCCAAATCGAATCGGCCCAGCGGTTTAGAAGGAGTTGATGTTTAAAGACTTGTTGACGACGGACACTGGGTGATCATAAAAGCTCCCCTTGAGCACGTTATGCTCAGGTGAGCTAAAAAGGGTTTTAGAAACTTTGTGAGAAATGGAGACAAGAGGGCCAAGATGGCCCTTATCGCTCACCTGAGTTTTTGAGAGGACCATAGCCTTTTTTTTTTTCTTTTAAGGTATTGGAAACAAAATCATTATTTTGCTAAGCAATTTTCAAAAGGTCATCTGTAAAAGTCCTTTCAAAATCTGATCAGCAGTTTCAGAAAAGAAGAATTTTTAGGAGTTTCCTAATTTCCGTACAGTGCAAGTAGCCCCCTTTCACAAGAGCCATGTTTCTTGACCTATCAAAATTTCGCGAACAATTTTCGAAAAGGGTCATTCAAGGAACATTTCTGTGAAATTATTTTCAAATCTGACCAGCCGTTTCAGAGAAGAAGAATTTTCAACAATTTCTTCATTTCCCTATAGTGCAAGAAGCCCCCATTCACCAGAGCAATGTTTTTTTGACGGATCAAAATTTCACGAACAATTTTTTAAAAGGGTCAACCAAGAAATATCTCTGTGAAATTATTTTAAAATCTGACCAGCCATTCCAGAGAAGAAGAATTTTCAAGAATTTCTTTATTTCCCCATAGTGCAAGTAGCCCCCATTCACCAAAGCCATGTTTCTTGACCTATCAAAATTTCACGACCACTTTTTGAAAAGGATCACCCAAGGAATATCTCTGTGAGATTTTTTCAAAATCTGACCAGCAAATCCAGAGAAGAAGAATTTTTATGAATTTCTTCATTTCCCTATATTGCAAGTAGCCCTCATTTACCAGAGCCATGTTTCTCGACGGATCAAAATTTCGCGAACAATTTTTGAAAAGGGTCACCCAAGGAACATCTCTGAAATTATTACAAAATCTGACCGGCGGTTTCAGAGAAGAAGGATTTCTAAGATTTTCTTCATTTCCCTATAGTGCCACTTGTAGCCCCTATGCACAAGAGCCATGTTTCTTGACGGATCAAAATTTCGCGAACAATTTTTGAAAAGGGTCACCCAAGGAACTCTGTGAAATTGTTTATAAATCTGGCCAACGGTTTTAGAGAAGAAGATTCTTAAAGTATTTCCTACAAAATTTCATTAGGTTGCCATGGCAACCAGTTTTTGACAGAATCAAATTCTGTGCACAAATTATAAAGAGGACCTGCCAAGGAACATTCCAGCCAAGTTTGGTCCGAATTGGCCCAGTGGTTTAGGAGGAGTTGATGTTTAAAGAATTGTTGACGACGCACGACGGACACCGGGTGATCCAAAAAGCTCCCCTTGAGCACGTTGTGCTTAGGTGAGCTAAAAATGCTAGTAAGCAACATTTACCTGTTGAATCTAAAATCCTTTCAACATCTTTTCGGGGTAATTATATCTGGTGATGAAAATTGATTGACTGACTGATTGACTGACCGACCGACCAACTCATTGATTGATTGACTTACTGACTCAATGATTAATTGATTACATAGTATTTATCGCCGTTTTCAGCAAGGTTTCAAGTTTATCATCTTAGCCAGTGCTTCTATCCATGGTTTCCTGGAGTTTTTCTTCACTGGTCAGTACTTCGCACAATTTTCTTTGCGAACCACTAGCTGCTTTCCAACTTCACAATGGTGAAAGCAATATTCACGTGTGTCAGACAGAGGAATGAATTCTATCGTGATAAAGAGTAAATTTGTGTGAATGACGTCAGAAACATTTTGAGGTAGTGGAGACGTTTACAGCTATTTCAACTATGATTTTATAAAACAAATTCTGCTATCATTGTAAATGAGTGTTATTGTACTTGTTTAACTGAGCCACTTTTTTTTTCTTAGAATTATCATTTATAGATCTAAAGCCACTATATTCTCATTACTAATGGAGAAATAATTACCTCCCTTTTCTGAAAACTAGCAAAAGTATCAACAGATAATTTTAATAATAGACATCAAACGAATTTCTGGTCTTTAGAAATGTGCAAAAGTATTATATCTGTATAAATCCGTTTTTATCAACTATTATCAAAAAGAATAATTCCATGCTGCTCCAGAAGTGTTATGGGTCTACCTTAGGATTCATTAACAAATATCGTCATCTGTAAAGCCCTGAGCTTTGACTTAGTGACCTAGTTTTTGACCAGACACGACTCATTCTTGAGTTTGTCTGAAATATCATCACAAAAATATTCCGACCTAGTTTCATGAGTAATGGACTTAAAATACTGCCTCTTGAGCATAAAGAAGGTAAAAGTTAACGATGCACTACGCACCACAGATGACCCAGGATGCACAATTGAAGATGGATGATGGACACAGAATAAACACGTACGCTCACCTTGTGGTAGTGTTCAGGTGAGCTTTAAGAGCTGCCATGGTCAAAAGCATTTGCAGTCTACAAATATACCATGACCGAAATTATATAAATATGGGTAAAGAAAATATGGTAAGAAAATATGGTAGAGATAATTGAAAAAGCTGATTACTAGCATTCGAATCCTTTACCAAAATTTCTACAAAAGCCTTCATTCTTTGTGAGAATTACAACTCGGATCAATTAGGTAAGGAGTAACAGAAATTTTGAAGAATATTATTTTACAGAAAGGTAATGGGGTTGGCAAGGGGTTACAGAAAATTTCACGAGTATTATAATACAGAAAGGTAAGGTGTTGGGAACGGGTTACAGAAAATTTCAAGAATATTATAATACAGAAAGGTAAGGGGTTGGCAAGGGCTTACAGAAAATTTCAAGAGTATTATAATACAGAAAGGTAAGGTGTTGGTAAGGGGTTACATAAAGTTTCAAGAGTATTATAATACAGAAAGGTAAGGGGTTGGCAAGGGCTTACAGAAAATTTCAAGAATATTATAATACAGAAAGGTAAGGTGTTGGTAAGGGGTTACATAAAGTTTCAAGAGTATTATAATACAGAAAGGTAGCAAGGGCTTACAGAAAATTTCAAGAATATTATAATACAGAAAGGTAAGGTGTTGGTAAGGGGTTACAGAAAGTTTCAAGAGTATTATAATACAGAAAAAACATTTTCTTGGTTCATATAATGATTACTATACATTTATTAATATTTATTACACAACCAGTAATCAATGTCGTGTTGATTTAATCTATTTGATATAATAATCTTTCTCTTCAGAGATTTTATATAGAAAGGAGCAAGTAATAACTGTAGAGGAAAACAAGAGCAGCGCATACTGGTGCCAACCCTCGACTGCAAAAAAGCTTGAATTTCAGTGAAAATTTAAAAAAAAAAATCGAGGAAGACCTCGTACTGTGTCAAAAATATTTTGATGATTACCAGCCGTCGTCGTACGTATTGGTTCCCGATTGGGTAGTGAACTTTTTCTTTAATACTGAAGTAAATAACTTCAGTAATAATAGAGGTACATGTATAATAAAATGTCAAAGTTTATGAAAATCGCAGACGCCGACAAAGCTTAGGCTACGATAATACTTCAACATTCTCTTCATCAGACGAAAAAATGGTTAATTTGCTCGAAAAGCGTACTTACATGAAACACTGAACCTTTAAGCTGCTTAGCTCGAAACAATGTCTTTTGCCAACAGTTTAAATCAAGATCAGATTGTACACAACGTGCCCAATACCGGGAGTTTCTTTTTTAGCAATTAACATTTACTATTAGCTGGAAATTTTCATTTTTTCTTTTTTATTATTTTGCAGCATTATAGATAAAAACGTCTGAAAACAGTGTCTCTCATCTATATGTTTAAATTGGCTCTATCTAAGATTCCTGAAATTTAAGGATTGTGTAATAAAAGATTCATATGGTTATGTATACATACACGTATATCATTTTGTTGGTTAAAAGTTAATTAGTCAGATGTAAAATTCCAAATCACTTTGCAGTATTCTTGTCCCTGTTTATATAAGATCTCTGATTTCATACATTTTTCATATACATATGTACATATTATGAGCTACATGTACGTTCTGTGAAAGGGGGCTTTATGTAGCTACAAATAGTAACAACCCAGGACAGGCTGCAAAGTTCACATAGGCAGAAACAGGTCAAAACTTTCTGTAAAAACAGGTCGATACTTTCTGCTATCAGTCAACTTTCTGCATGTCAAAAGATCACTCTGTTTCATCAATCAGCCCGTTTTTAAAACAAACTCTATTTTATGTATCAATACTGATATGAGGAGTTGTTTGGTATAATGAATTAGGAAAATGCATCCTAAACCCCCATTTTACAGAGTATGAGTTATCTTTATAGAATATCAGTCACAATTCCAAGTATCATTTCAAATCAACACATTTATCAGTATTTTGAATAGACCAATCAAAACACACTGAGTTATATAAACATAAGCAACTCAAGTAAACAACAAAATTTTAAACTTGAGCCCCAGTCTAAAGCAATTACAGATGACATATGAAATTCTGCTCAACTGACTTACCTTTTGAAGGGTTTAAAAATATAATTCTGGCAACCAGCATTATTCCTGGAACGATTTTAAAGCCGTGTTCATCAGTGTCATAATAAATGGGATCATGGGCCTGATAAAACACAAGAAAACCTAAATACCACTGAAAAAATTTAAAATTTATTACCATAAGTACAATAATTATGCAGTTGAAGCTTGCCATGAAAAAGATGTGAATAAATATTTTACAGTTTACAGAACTCTTAATGTTTCGAAGAGTCTAAAATTTGTCATTTGGGAAAGGGTTAAAACACACTCAATAAAATCAGAAAACTGATGGCCGTTTAGTATATGTGAATAAACGTCATTACAAGACATCTAATGTGATTCTGTTCAAAACATATTAAATATCGATCCAAATGATATCAATCCGATTGAAGGTGACATTACAAAATGGAAAGCACAGTGGGAAAAGAGAATATTTAAAATCAGTATCTCCATGAGCAAGCTTAGACACTCGGGTATATAACAGTGATTGTTCCCTATATAAAGCCATCACCGATGTAGATATATAAACAAATATAAACAATATCATTCTTCTCTCTGGTAACTAATATGTTAATTAGTCACATATTCTGTTAAGAATTATTTAAATGTTATAAAAATGATAATGTCTGTAATCTTAACTTACTAGCTTAAAAAAACAAAGATAATTCTATTGTTTTATGGTACATGTATTTTAATTTTCTGTGATTCTTCAGACAGATTTTAGATTATTAGTTATTTAGTTACAATAAAGCTTAAAAGTAAACAAAAAAGGGGTGTTTGAATGCATTTAAATTGATAACATAATATTTAAAGTATGGAAACTAAAGTGAAAATGATAATCTTTCATTGTACGCTCGGTCCATGTGTTAGTCGCTGACAGAGAAACTAATATCATCAGGACCAAGATAAATCATGCCAGGTAGCTTACTTCTTCAGCACTAGATTTTAAAATTCTTTTTTTTTCCTGCCAATTATTAATCCTTTCCCAAACAATCCCTGGTTTTTACGGGTCTGGGATAATACCCTTTTGAAAACATTGTGGGAAAAGGAAAAAATGCTGGTAACCAGCATTTTCTCCTTTTCCCACAAATTCGTTCTTCCCTATCATAGAAAGAAATCATCTTTTCAGCAAGAGTTGAATTGTCGTCTGCAAATGCTTTCAATTTGGTCTAGTCCAAAAGTTTGTCGTTTGGGAAAGGGTTAAGACATAGCCCAACCACTTGATAACAGACTGTCATCTCCACAAAATTATTCATACCTAACTGGTATGGTTTAAATTTAAATGTACTATGACAACTGCTTTGATATTTTGGCCTCAAATGGGCCTCTAACATATGAATCATTACATACTAGATAACAACACGAGGGCCAAGATGGCCCTGGATCGCTCACCTGAACTTTTTAGAGGACCATAGCCTTTTTCTTTTGAAGGTATTGAAACACTGGAAACAAAATTATTATTTTGCCAAGCAATTTTTAAAAGGTCACCTGTAAAAGTCATTTCAAAATCTGACCAGCACTTTCAGAAAAGAAGAAGTTTTAGGAGTTTCTTAATTTTCGTACAGTGCAAGTAGCCCCCATTCACCAGAGCCATGTTTCTTGACCTATCAAAATTTCGCGAACAAATTTTGAAAAAGGTCATTCAAGAAATATTTCCGTGAAATAAATTTCAAATCTGACCAGCCGTTTCAGAGAAGAAGAATTTTCAAGAAATTCTTCATTTCCATATAGTGCAAGTAGCCTCCATTCACAAGAGCAATGTTTCTCGACGAATCAAACTTTCACGAACAGTTTTTGAAGAGGGTCACCCAAGGAATATCTCTGTGAAATTATTTCAAAATCTGACCAGCCGTTTCAGAGAAGAAGAATTTTTAAAAATTTCCTCATTGCCCTATAGTGCAAGTAGCCCCCATTCAACAGAGCCATGTTTCTTGACGGATCAAAATTTCGCGAACAATTTTGAAAAGGGTCATCCAAAGAACATCTCTGTGAAATTATTTCAAAATCTGACCAGCGGTTTCAGAGAAGAAGAATTTTTCAGAATTTCTTCATTTCTGTATAGTGCAAGAAGCCCCCATTCACCAGAGCCATGTTTCTTGACGGATCAAAATTTCGCGAACAAGTTTTGGAAAGGGTCACCCAAGGAACATCTCTGTGACATTATTTTAAAATCTGGCCAGTGGTTTCAGAGAAGAAGAATTTTTAAGAATTCCTTCATTTCTGTATAGTGCAAGAAGCCCCCATTCACCAGAGCCATGTTTCTTGACGGATCAAAAGTTCGCGAACACTTTTTGAAAAGGGTCACCCAAGGAACATCTGTGTGAAATTATTTTAAAATCTGGCCAGCGGTTTAAGAGAAGAAGATTTTTAAAGAATTTCCTAAAAGATTCCATTTCGTTGCCATGGCAACCAGAGTTTTTGACGGAATCAAATTATGTGAACAATTTTTAAAGAGGACCTCCCAAGGAACATTCCAGCCAAGTTTGGTCAAAATTGGCCAAGCGGTTTAGGAGCAGTTGATTTTCAAAGAATTGTTGATGACGAACGACGGACGATGCACGACGGACGACGAACACCGGGTGATCCTAAAAGCTCCCCTTGAGCACGTTGTGCTCAGGTGAGCTAAAAAGTAGTACTTATACATGATTATCATTCTGAGGGTAAGTTTTCCAATTGCAAAGGAGTATTCTATCTGAAATTTTAGTAAATGGTTCTGTACTTAAACAACACTGGAAAAGACAGCATTGGAAAACATTCACAAACACATAAAGAAGCTTGTAATTAGTAAGGTTTTTTTTAAAGGGACCAATTACAACGCTCTAAAACACTCAAAATGACCAGTCATACACCAGCTTTCATTTGACAATGAGCCAATCACAACACACCTATGCTTACTCATATTGCCCAATCAAAACCATCATATAAACACCAACAAGAAGTGCTAATATTTCTTTAACAGATTGCCTCATTTTCGTATCCTCTAACAACTCTGGTATAACAGAAACCGTAGCTATATAGATGAAACCCCCGGCAGTAAAAGGCAAGATCCAGGCAGTTGCTGCTTCCCCGATTCCCTCTGCAAATAAACTACACACGGTTCCAAGCATTGCACCAATGGCTGTACTAAATTGTAACATCATTGCCTGAAGAAGAAAAAGAAATGTGTGTTTCAACTCTCATTGAAATATAATTCTAGAGTTACTCTTCATCAAACTACTAAATTTTAGACTTGTTCAAAGTAAAAAATATTTGCAGAAAACAAATATAAAGAGTCATTTAAACTCAAGATTGTGTTGTTAAGGGTAAACAAAATAGCCATTGGATTGGAAACATCCAGATTGGTCTTGATCTTTGTGCTCTGCATAGCAAATTTGATATTTTTAACTCTTTTGGTACTAAGCAATTGGCCGAAATTTTACATATTACATGCCTTATAAATGACAGAGACATATGATAAATGTCAACATGTTTGTATGACAACGACACAAAGAACAGCAGGGCTGCCAGTACCTTCCAGTACCTCCGCGAAAACAGTCAAGTTGAAAAAAAAAGTGATTTCACACAAACAATTTCCTTTTCTTCCTAATGTTGAAGGCCTATTAAAACAAACGAGAGATAATGTTGGACACAAAATTTCTCCTCTTATAATAACATGTTTTATTTCATGCTTTCAGGTAGGTCGTCCAGAAATATCTGTGAAATATTTTCAATATTTCATGGTTACGACCAGTGAAAATACCAATTTTATATTCTAGTTACCCGTGTAAAATGCGTGTGACTCACAACCATATGGAAATATGTCATTTGCCTTACATTTCCCACACTTGACATAATATTATAATGCGTTGCCATGCGGCGAAGTTACGCCACAGGGAATAACAGTGAAAAGAACTGTAATGGATTTTGAAAAGTTCCTCCAAGAAAGGTTAAAAGCATAAAATAAATAGATATTTGGGGTGTTTTGGTTAAAGATCCAAATTTACTTCATTTCATGAACACCATCAGTAATATTTTCACTCATGGCTGCCCCACTAATGGGAATATTACCAATGATGTTCACTCAATAAAATAAATTTCTATTTTTACCAAAAAAAGAACAAATATCCTCTGTCTATCCTGAAAGAGATTTTGTCTACAAATGCTTTCAATTCGAATGAATTTGAAAACTTCAGGTCAGCCAAAAGTTTGTCTTCAAATCTCCAGTACACCTGAAGTTGCTTTTGAGGACAATGTAGACCAAGATGAGGCTGCAAAGAACATACAGTCAGGGTCTGTATTCATCAAACAATCTTAGATCAGGCTGCAATGAACATACAGTCTGGATCAATCATTAACTCTTTACCACACGACAAAATTCTAGACTGGTCCAACTTGAAAGCATTTGCAGACGACAAAATAAAGGTGACTGAAAAATTGAAATTTGTTCTGGGAAGGGTAGAAAACACAGTGGGAAAAGGAGAAAATGCTGGTAACCAGCATTTTCTCATTTTCCTACAGTGCTTTCAAAAGGCTTCTTTCTTAAGGGCGTCAAAAGAAGGGATTGTGTGGTAATGGGTTAACCTGTCAATCTAGACTGCTTACCCAAATGAAAACAAAATTAGATCTGTCCTATTTAAAGAAGTTTGCGGAGAACAAAATGAATGTGTCTCAAATTATTGTACCTTTCTATTGAATGATGGAAAATATTGTCACAAGAGGAGAAAAGGTTGGTTAACAACATTTCTCTTTCACCCACAATTGCTTCAAAAGGAGTCTTCCTTAGGATCATTAAAAGGTAAGATTGTCTGGAAAGGGGTCAAGAAAACTTGGCTTTTATAGCTTCCAGATTAAAAACCTTTACAGATTATTAAAAGCGTTTGATGATAAATTAGTAAGATGGGGAAATCAAAAGGCTGAAAAGGTTCTTTTAATATTTCAGGATAAAACAAGCGACTTACCTTTTCCTTACTTCAACCATACTGCACCGACATGGCAAAGTCACCTATCCATCGTGGAATTTCGAGTAAAAATATTGTTACAGTCGTGAAAACTCCGAGATTCTGAACCATTAAAAAGGAAGTCCCGATTGCTAGACCATCTGTAAAGTTGTGAGCAAAGCTAGCCGCTAAATTCAGATATCCTGCAACTTAAATGTCTTCTTCTGGAGCCTCTGAAACGATATCAAAAGACAAATACATGTATATAATCAGTAACATTTTAACAAGTGGTGCGGCCACAAACAAAACTATTTCTGATAATGTTCTTTTGATAAAAAAGATATATTTTCATCTTTCGCTGGAAAATAAAAATCTATTTCATGCTTTTAATAACCCCTTTTTAGCTCCACTGGCCGAAGGCCAGCGAGCTATTGTCATGGCGTTGTGTCCGTCGTGCGTACGTCCGTCCATTCGTTTGTTCGTTCGTCCGTTCGTCCGTGCGTGCGTCCGTAAACTTTTTCTTTAAAAATCTTCTCCTCAGAAACTATTGACTGGATTTTTATCAAATTTCTCAGGAATGTTCCTTAGGTGGTCTTTTTTCAAATTCCTTCAAATAATTGTGTTCTATGAATAATTCTGTTTGCCATGGCAATCAAAGTAAAAAAACCCTTAAAAATCATCTCCTCCCAAACCGCTAATTGGATAGCATTATTTTTTTGCAGGAATGTTCCTTACATAGAGGTCTACAGAATTATTAAAAAAAAAATGATCCGTGAAAAAACATGGCTTTTATGGGAGACTCATTTTCCTTTTATGGTATAAAGTAAAATCTTTGAAAATTTTCTTCTCTCAAACTACTTGTTTTGATTTCATTGTTGTATTGCAGGTTAGTTCCTATGGTGGTAAGTCTTTACCATACAATCCTGACTTTTAAGCACCCTAAAGAAGAAGTTTTTGGAAAACACTCTTGGAAAAGGAGAATATGCTGGTAATCAGCATTTTCTCCTTTTCCCTCAGTGTTTTCTACTCTGTCAAAGAGAGAAATCATCATTTCATCAATGTTTAATTTGTTGTCTGCAAATGCTTTCAGTTTGGTCACATCCCAAATTTTGTCTTTTGGTAAACAGTTAAAGATGGTTGTTTTACATAATCTATAATCCTTTTCGTATAAAACAAGAGGACCTCTGCACTTTGATTAGTTCTGGTAAAGGTTTCTTGACCTACTGGTGACCTGGTACAAAGAGGGACATGGCTTTACTGTTGTGATAAGGCATTTTGTTATCCAATCAAACTGATCCCTGACAAAGAAGACTTTAGAAAACATTGTGCGAAAAGGAGAAAATGCTGGTAACCTATTCCCACAATGTTATCTACCCTTCACAAAACAACTTTCAAATTTTCAGTCACTTTTATTTTTTCATCTACGAATGTTTTCCATTTGGACAACCCTAAAATGTTATCGTTTTGGTAATGAGTTAACTATAACCAGAAAACAAAATTTTTATAACTGGCCATAATTGAAAGATGTTGCAGACAACATAATAAATCTTCAAATTAGTAAAACTTGTATCAAAAAGGGTAGAAATTATTGTGTAAAACTAAGAAAATGCAGGTTACTTTTATTTTCTTTTTTTCTTTAGTGACCTAAAATACTGGAATGAATGGTAATTGTTAAAAACTTCTCTTCGCCGTTACAGAAAAATCAGGCCTGTGGAGCGATACAGGCGCTCAAGCGCCTCTAGTTTGTTCCTACTTTCATCATATTCCAAAATCCACAATTTTAGTTGATTTCGGCAATTCCTAGAGTGGCATCCTCCCCACATAATAACATATTACAATAGTTTTTAGAACGCATGAAATGTAGGATAAAAGCACAATTTTTTCCTCTGGTTGAATGGTAGTTTGACTGTTCACCAAGGTAACAAGTGTGAGGGAACTACTGATTCCACCTTCAATTGAAGAGTTACTGAAATATTTACTTTTATCTACTATTTAAGTTTAATGAAATGGACTAACAAATTTAATTTTATCAATCTGAACACAGGCCTGTGTGAAGTTTGCGGAAATTCTTATACACACAAAAAAGAATTGTTAGAAAAAAAAAAAACATTTCCCTACGGAACTTTTTAACACTAACTTATCCATACTCTCCTGGATTTTTTTTTACCAGTACACCATACAATATTCTTTCCAAGCCCATAGCTGTTTTACTACATGACCATTGCCGAAACAATGGCCAGTGGTGAGAGATGAATAAATCCTACTGCATGAATAGCCTCAATCCTCAAAAAGAAAATGGCCGAGACTGCGTTGAACCAGCAACGGCCTCTCCTCAACTCCTGTACGCTACCGACTGCTCTACCAGGCCTCAGTATAGACAAAAACTGTTGACTCCTTCAAATTGATTGCAACAACAGACGGAAATTTAATTCATTACCAAACGACAAAATTCTAGACTTATCCAAATTGAAAGTATTTGCAGACGACAAAAAAATGGAAATCAAAAATAGAAATTTGATTTGTTAGGGGTGGAAAACACTGGCTTTCGGCATTTTCTCCCTTTACCACAATGTTTTCTAAAAGCTTCTTTCTCAGGGTTGTCAAAAGTAGGGATTGTAATATATAACATTTTAAGGGAGGAAAAGGGTTTTCACAAATATTATAGTTTTAATACACATGTTTAGTGTGCATCCATGGGTTAAACTGCTCCAATGTTAAAATACAAATCAATGATACTAGATCAAATCAAGCATACTTTTTCAGTTTATGGTAAAAAAAAGTAGGGCTGAATATCAGCAAGAGTACAGGGAGAGGAAAAAGAAAGCAGGTTGCGCTTTTCTGCAGAAAGAGAGATTAAGCGTAAAACAATACCGTGAGCCAATAGAAAGAAGCCTCAGTAAGAAGAAACAGGATAAAGTTAAAAGAAGAAATAGAATATACAGTAGTAAATACAGAGACAATCGGAAAATTAGAAACAAACAGGGTACAACCATTGCTTGTGATCCAGAACAGTCTTCATTAGTTTCTAGTTCAACCGATATTGTTACTAATGAACTATGTCCTTCAATTTCATACATTCAAAACAGTATTGAAACAAGAGTGTCAACATCAAACTACTACTGAAAATTCAGTTCCCGGCGAGACATAAAACAGCGAGAAAAAGATCCAAAGCACTTAGAAAGGCATGTTTGAAAGTCGGTCAACTTTAAAAAAAAAGTAAGCGACCTGATTAAATCGAGAAGACGCCTTAGGAAATGGATCATTGCAGGATAAGAATTACACTTTCATATCTGATGTAGCGAACCATAATACAGCAGCTGTCTTCACCATCTTAAAGAAGCTTGTTCCAGAAGTCAGAAATATGTTGCCTAATACATAAAATATCCATTACTGGACAGACAGTCCATCGTCACAATATCGGAATCGATTCGTACTGAAAAATCACAAGAGTCTCTTGGGAACTGACGTCAGATGGCATTACTACGAAAGCGGACACGGAAAAGGGCCATGCGATGGTTTAGGTGGGGTGGCAAAAAGATAGGCCAGTGAAGCTTGCAAACAAGGTAAGGTCACAATCCAAGACGCCATGGACTTCTACACCTGGGCAAAAAGTAACCAGAAGAATATAAACTACCTCTTTTACTCCGTAGGTGAGTACAGACAGTGTTAGAGAGTTAGACAAAAGAAACCCAAAAAACAGTCACAGGGACAATGTTTTACCCATAAACGGTAAATTGTATGCAGCAGTTACATCATGCTATTGTACCCAATGTATGAATAATCAACCATGCGATCACTGGAAACTTGAAAGTGATGGGAAAGACGTCATGACAGATAGAAAAACAGATAGAGAAACAACAAATACTTGTGGTAATTCTCCTGACGAAGAGTCGTATGTCATTGTCCGATATGATGATAAAAATGACATTGGAAAAGTGGTTCAGACTGATCCAGTTGATAAAGATGCCACGATCACATTCATGGAAAGGACAAGGGGAAAAGTAATAGTTCCATTGCTTAAATGGCCAAGTAAATCTGATGAAATTCGGGTTGATTTTAAAAACATAATTTGTTCTATAGAAGATCCATCGCCTTATCAGAAAACGAGACGCCAGTATAAGTTAACTGAAAAAGAAAACGCAATTTATGCAAATTCATAAACTTAATGTATCTGACATTTTGCTGCTCAAACAAATTGCTGACAAACGTTTTCATAAATTCTTTTTTTTTCAGTGAAAACATACATTATATGTTTACGTACATTCTTAACAAGAGAGTGATGACTGTTGACTCAATAACGGCTTATTATGTATGTTATTCAATTCCATTACTGTTTGGCTTTGTCTGTTGATGTTTGGTAGATTCTGTTTTGAGTGATAGTTATAGGCTATGTAAATCTGTAAAGGTTGTTTAAAGTTTTAAAAGTATTCACATCTCTTTTGTTTACAAGTGTCTCTTTAAGTGATTATATTGCAGTTTTATAGTTAAACACAACTTTAAAGCAGATTGGAGTGCTTTAAACTTTCAAATCAATAATCAATAATTTGATCAGATACGTTAATTTAGAAAGAATATTATGTCATTCATAAAAGGTGTATATTGATTGACCCAGAAAAAATTAACAACTTTTAGTTCATTTAGATTATTTTGAAATGACAACCAGGTTTGTAATAGGTCATAAAACTTCAGTTTGAAAGAGCTGCAGTGTAGAGACTAAAATACATTTTGAAAAAAAGAAGTTTTTCCCTCCTTCATATGATCAATATCACGAAAAAAAATATTGTTTGTACTTGCTTAATACTTTGATATCTTATCATTTCGACCAACGTGGGATGTAAAACTGATAAAACATTATTTTGATCCAATTACTTGGCAAGAGGAAGCTTCTTAAATAATGCTCATAAAATTTATCATATCTGACTTATGAAAAAGGAGCTGTTGATATCGTGGCTAAATTTAATACAAAACCGTAGGTATTTGAATCAACGGACGTTTATTTCATGTTTTATAGTTCATGTTCAAAACATTAAAGTGGAGAAATGTTAGAAATTTGACTTTCGATTTTTTCACACACTACGTCTTGTAAATGGGCCTTTAACTGAATTTGAATGATCAGACAACAAAATTTAATAACACTTCAGCTCACAAAATGAACCTTGCTTATATACATACATTTTTTCTGATGTCTGTGAACGTTAGAACAATAAGTAAAAATGATATCCATCTCCCAAATCTTGAGAATTATATAGTTAACATTTCCTTTCAGTTCTTTGATGGTTATATCGACCTGTCATAATTCTTAACTTATGAGAGGAAAGTATCAGTTTAGACAAAGCTTTACATTGTTTAATTTTTTGGTCGTGCCCAACTGTCATAATGGTCGGACTAGCACTGGCTTGAGCTTTGAAGTCGAAATTAAACGCCAATGTAGAAACGAAAGTGGATGAACAATTCGTGTGAACAATTCGTGTCAGCAGAGGATTAAACTTGGTCAAGCTATTACAAAAACAATGAGCTATCTAGAGATCTTTAATACTTTACCAAATGACAAAATTTTAGACTGGTCCACATTGAACAGATTTGCACACGACAAAATAAAATTTACTGAAAATTTAAAATTTGTTTTGGGAAAGGAAGGAAACATTGTGGGGAAATGAGAAAATACTGGTTACCAGCATTTCCTCCTTTTCCCACAATATTTTCATAAGTCTACTTTCTCAGAGTCGTTAGAATTCGGGATTATGTGGTAAAAAGTTAAAAAACTTTTTTAGAATGAATGGAGACACATTTGGATGCGCTTCTGTTGCATGCTAGTCACCCCTCAGAGTCAATCAAGATATGGAGATGCATCCTACCATATCAACAGTGGAGCGACTTTCCATGACGCTTTAGTATTTGGCAACTGGAAATACTTTTGAAGACCTCAAGGGCCAATTGCTTGATGTTTGAAAACGGCTCTTCCAATTTATTGACATCAATATTTTTGGTCTGCAATATAGCCAAGCTCATAACGGATCAAAATAGCGTTGTAACATTCCTGTAAAATGAGTACCATCATCATGAATAAACCATGCACCACAAAATCTCAAAGTTTAAGGATTTGGAAGAAGACAGGACTTTGTCCCAGCATTGTCTCCTTTCTCCAGTATGTTTTCAATCCTTTTACAAGCATATTTCCGTTTTCAAGTCGCTTTTATGATATTTTCCTTGGAAAATGTCTTTATTTACTCTTTGTTCTAAAAAGACAGGTGAAGTTGGCTCCTATAAACACATTGCAACGTGACACAAATTCGTGGTAAAATCAACGTTATTGGAGAGGTCATCAGACCTCTCCAACAGTGTTGAGTTTAAAAGGCAGACTGCCACAGAATTTGCTGTCTAATTTTATCTCTTCTAGCGTAATTGTTCTACCTAATTGGACTTATTTATTGGAATATAAATCGCACCCTCGTTATTACACTGAATGTGCACTTGTTTTCCTTTGATTAAGAGTTTCACATGTTAGAACGAAATAATCTTCTTTTAATTGTAGTTTGTGTCTCAATAAACCACATTTAGAGTTATGAGGTGCAGGGAGTAATCACTGGAGCCCTGGTGGATCATTTATTGTGCCTCATAACTCACAACTGTGGTTTATCAAAGAAATAATATTCATGATATCGTCAGTAAACCACAATTGTGAGTTATGAGGCACATGAAATAATTTACAAGGGTTATAACCCGAGTTTTTTTTTATTTTTAATTGCGCCTTCATAACTCACAACGTGGTTTTTTGAACCAAGTTAGAAAGAAGATTATTTCTTTTCTAACGCCTTCAACTCTTAATTAAATGAAAGCAAGTTCATACTTAGTGAAAAAATGCGGATTCGGATCATATTCCGGCTTGAAAACAAAGCTGTTTAACTTAATAAATCCGGATCACATTCCCTTGCAAACAAAGCTGTTCAACTCACCAAAGTCCGGATCATATTCCCTTGAATAAACCAAGGCTGTTCAAATTACCTAAACAAAACTGCCAAGTCGGAACATATGAACAGGACCAATATTTCATCAAAACCCTATACATCAAATATAATTTGAAAAACTGCACCGTTTTAGTCCTATTATTTTCTTCCGTTCAAATACGAAAGACGAATGTATGTATTGTCAAGCATTAAGAGTCGTATTTGCTTCGAATGCTCTGAATATTACTCCACCCACTCCAGTAGCAAAGAGTAAACCTCTCTTTTGGATTATTCGTTATACCTCATGACTCACAGCCGTGGTATATTAAAAAATAAGTAGTAATAGAAAGAAGACTATTTCTTAGTAAAGCATAAATGTTTATCTGTAAGTCTGAGTGGGACAAAAGAAAATATAACTAAGCCATGCTCTTGCAAAAAGAAACTTAATGCACCTCCGTAATGCAGGAGACCAAGCAAGCCATCAGAGTATATTATACATCCCTAAAATCAGTTTTGTATACCAACCTCCTGAATCATGGGAAACACTGATCTTTTGACATACAGAGAAATGACCGATAGCCAAAGGTTTTGGCCCAGGCTAGCCTACACGGACTGAACAGGCTAAACTGTGCCGATAATTTTCACAAGGCATAAGGCCCCTTTCTTGTACAGAGTATGGCTGAATTTTATATACGATCTGGATACAAAGATCGATAAGTGGATATCAATTTACATTCGTAGTAGAATGGTTACCTCCCTTGAGACAACAATACTTTAAGAATACTTCTATAGTGAGCACACAGGTTAATTATGATTTATTGTTTGGTGTTTAAAGCCGTTTTCTACATTAAATCAGATACATCGCGGCGACAAGTTCACTCATCCATGCTTACCTTGGAGTTTCGTTCACCAGCACTTTCACCAGCACTCAGCACAATATTCTATCAAAACCATTTGTCGATACAATGTTCAGTGGTAAGTGTAGGTCAGGATCGGTTCAACAGGCTGAAATTCTACAGGCTGGCTGTTCAATAAATCTGTAAATCGTTTGTTCCAATGGACAGGAGTTACGGTTGACCAGCTGTGATGGCCACAGTGTAGGACCGGAGGTAATTATTTATTAAGTAATTTTGACAGGAACTTACCAAGACGCCTGTTCATTAAAGGTTAAAGGTGAGCCGAAGTTAACAAATCCATTGACATGACTGAAATAATGTTGAAACCGGTATTCATGAAACACCATTAAGTTCATAAAAATCTCCTTTGATATTAAAGGTGGGTATTTAGAATTTTCAAATCACACCAAATTAAAAAATATATATATCATTGAAATTTATATGAAAAAACAATACAAATCATCAAAAAGTAAGAATCATAAAATTAAAAAAAATTTTTTTTTGATGGTATTCCCTTAAAAGGCTACGTAGCCTCTTAAGCTATTTTTAGATTTCGCGCCAAAAATCAATAAAGCATTGTTGGAATGTCAAATGACTGGTACGTGACTGATAACGCTTAAATTCCATTATTGCATAAAACGTGCCTTTTCGGGCCGTTATAAGCATGTATTAACGGGTAAAAATCGGGCGGTTAACAGGAGAAAACGTGTATTAATCAGTAAATTCACGCGCCGTTAACGCCCGGGTTTGTACTATCAATATCCTCGATTCGGGCCTACCTTGTAAACAATGTTTGTCCTTGTCAGATTTTCCCTAGACTCCGACCATCAAACTGTAGGAATTTGTACCATATTCGATCCTTTCCATGGCATGTCTTTGATGATATTAGTAGATCTACACCACAAACAAACCTTTGCACAGAATCTCAGTTAAATCGAGATCTGAACAAAAATTCACCCGTGAAATGTACTCTAAACCAGCTACATCCCACCCACTTTTGAACGTGATCGGTCCGCCTCGCTTGATGTATATCGAACCCTCTGTCGCCTTCAGTTACAGAAATTTATATCCACGCATTCATCTTAGTTGTAATCGTCCAAATGTGTGCAAGTTTATTCCACATAAGTCCAGTGTGTATTAAAAATCAATAAAAGTGTATTTACAGCGAGAGAATCAAAACTGGCATACAGGACTAACGGCCCTTTCCTAATCGTAACAAAAACTTCTTCGCCGACTTCCGGTTTTGACCCATTTGCGTACAGTACATTTGAAATTCGCTTATTTGCATTTCTATGGAAATATTTTTGCTATCTGTGCAAATTATTGTTAGAATACCTTTACTTTATGCAATAATAGCGTTAATTCACGTTTTTTTCGGTCGTTAACATTCGCAGAGGCCCTCAAAATACTTAAACACCCTCGTGCTTCGCACTCGGGCGTTAAAGCATTTTTCGGGCCTCTGCGAATGTTAACGACCTCAAAAACGTGAATTAACCCTATATTACATAACAAACATGTAATAATTGTTTTCCATAATGTCTTCTTCGGACGGATGTTTGAAACTTTGTCTGTGTTTTCCTGTATTTAAATGAGAGAATTGATAATCTAAAAATAGAACGTGTCTCCCGTTGGTGTCATACTGGTCCGTAATAAATCTCTAATTTCTCGTGTTATCGGATGGTTTTCGGCTACTGGGGTTTTATGAAGGCAAATTAAAAGGCTATGGGAGTATAAGGATGATTTTTTTGCTTTTTTGTAAAAATTTCGTCATAAAATCTGAAGGGCCACCTTTAAATAGCATTTTGTTATTATCCATGAATAACACTCTTGTTTCTTGTTGATATTGATATTCTGTTGCAATATATCATTGTTTTAATACTACATGATTGGATCATCATAACAAAAGATTTCAAGTTCTCAAATACGTTAATTTTGTCAAAACAGCCAACATTTAAACATTCTTTCTTTTGCTTCTATATACATGCATTTTGTTTATTTGTTAATGATGTGTACAACGGGAACATAGGTAGATCTACATGGTGTCACACCACTTGGAAACTGTTTTCAGGTCATAATAGGGAAAAGTAGTCCAATTTGAAACTCTTTTGTAGCTTTTTTTTCTTCCACTGTTTCATTGAGGTAGGAGGGCTTAGTGGTAGAAATTTAGATGTCATCGTATCAGACAGTGCAGATCCAAAATCAGACTACACGTTCTGTGCAGTATGTGCGACTTTTAGCAACTTGAGTGTTCAACGGTTAACGAATTTCTACCACCCTTTTTAACTTCGTAACGCCCGAGTACATTAAAGGGAAATAACAAGAAGACCAAGATGGCCCTGAATCGCTCACCTTAACTTTTGAGAGGACCATAACCAACTTTTTTTAAAGTATTGAAATTTTGGAAACCAAAACGTTATTTTGCCAAGCATTAAAGAAAAGGTCACCAGTAAAAATCATTTCAAAAACTATCACCACCCCTATAATCATCACCACAGCCATGCTTTTGACGTATAAGAATTCTGCAAATAAATTTCGGATAGGTCACCGAAAGACCATTTCTTGAACAAGAACACTTGCACCATAGTGGCTAAAAATATCAAGTTGAACAAGAGCACCTTATGAGGGTGCAAATGATTGGCTGTTGGTTGCTGGATAGTAAGTTAAAGTTTCAAGTCACAAAAAGAGTTTCATAGAAAACTTCATTTGGTTGCCATGGCAACCATAGTTTTTGATGGAATAAAAGTTTGTGAAGAGAAGTTCCCAAGGAACATTCCAGCCAGGTTTGGTCAATATTGGCCCGGTGATTAAACAGGAGAAGATGTTTAAAGAATTGTTGACAACGTTGGATGCAAAGAACCCCTCTACCCTGATTATGCTTTTTGACGGATCAATATTTCGCCAACAAATTTTGAAAAGGATCAGCAAAAGAACATATCTATTAAATCATTTTTAAACCATTTTAAAAAAATTGCTTGGAAAATTCCATTTGGTTGTCATAGTAACCAGAGTTTTTGATGGAATCAAATTCTGTGCACACTTTTTTCAGAGGACCTCCAAAGAAACATTCCATCCAACTTTGATCCAAATTAGCCGCGCGGTTTGGGAGGAGAAGAAGATGTTTTAAGAAATGTTGATAACGCTGGATGCAAAGCGCCCCCCCCCCCCCCCTTCCCACAACCATGTTATTCGAAGGAGGAAAATTTTGTTAAGAAATCATTTCAAAATCTCACCAGCGGTTTCGGAGGAGAAGATTTTTAAAGAATGTCTTCCAAAATTCCATTTCATTCGCATGGAAACCAGAGTTTTTGATAGAATCAATTTCCTTCAACAGGTTTCAAAGAGGACCTCCCAAGGAACATTTTAGCCAAATTTGGTCTACATCGGTCAAACGGTTTAGGAGAAGAAGATGTTTAAAGATTATTGTTGACGCCGCATGACGAACGACGCACACCGCACTACGCACGACGGACCCCTTAATCTCGTTGTGCTCAAGTGAGCTTAAAATGCGGCGTGGCTTGGGAAACCCCCCAATTTTCTCCAAATTTGTCGCCGCGTGATCAGTGTAAAATAGAGAAACTAGGTTACGTGATTTTGTTTTTCGGTTATCTTGGATGACCCGTATGTCTTGAGAAGTTCAAATTTCCATCTAGACTAAAACATCTCATATCTTTATTAAAACCTAGGCTGCTTAATGCCACTCTTTGCACTATCACAGACTGTATAGATCGCGATCAGACGGCGCAGAGCGTGTACTTTGATATCTATGTACACCATGCAAGACGGCGATATTTTCTCTGCGAAAAGAAATTTTGAATTAATTTATGGGCGTTTGGGTTTTTGTCTGCTCACTAGAAATTGAAGCGAATCTATTACTTAAGGTATTGCCATCCTAACGCTTCTAGTGCAACATGGAATGAAATTTCTCATAAGCTGATAAATAAGGATTTATACTGATATAACATTTTTGCACATTTCTAGCTGACCAGAAAATATTTTGATGTTCATCTTGAAATCATTTGTTGATATCTTTGTTAGTTTTCAGAAACGGGGGCTAAATATCATCTCCCTTTGTAATGAGAATAGAGTGGCCCTAGATATATAAATGATGATTCTAAGAAGGAAAAACGGTAAAAGTGGATCGGCCAAAGTAGTATAATAATACTCATTTTCAAATCATAGCAACTTTTTTAGGATACTATTATAGTGGAAATAGTTGTTTTCCATTAAAATGGTACTACTCTAACTTTTTACCAAACGACAACATTCTAAACTGTTCCAAATTGAAAGCACTTTCAGTTGAAAAAATAAACATAACTCAAAAATTGAGATTTGTTTCCAGCAGGGTAGAAGATAATGTTGGAAAAGGAGAAAATGCCTGTTACCAGCATTAATGTTTCTCCTTTTCCCGCAATGTGTTTAAAAGGGATCTATCTTAGAGTCGTAAAAATAGGGGATTGTTTGGTAAAGAGTTGAGGGCCAATAGATAGTTAAAAGGTACTTGAGAGATATGCTTTTGTTTAAAAAAAAGATAGACAAACACCTGATAGATCTATAAGAAAGTAAAGAAATAAAACTTGGTGGGAAATTGCAAAATTCTCAGGTTTTTTTTTTTTATCTATAATCATTTTCCAACAAAAACATCATGGCAGACGATCAATTTTCACTACCACAAACATAGCCAATGGAGCAGGTCACCTGCATTAACTTTGACATTTAAAGCAACTGTATTCCCAAATGACGGAAACCACAGAGGTAAGTCTAGTGCCATTGGCCTGAGGTAGCTAGAAAGAACTTCACTTTACTCTGCCTCCACCAGGGAGGAACCAGGCTCAGTGGTTCCTTTTTCATGGCTGCTTATTGGTCGAAGTTGAATATGTAGTAAGTATACAGCACGCGCATTGGTCTGTGCACATCATTCTGTTTAAAGAACGAAAAAATTACAACAAGTGGAATAGAATTCAAATCCGATTTGTAGTCAGTCATGAGTAGGCATTTTGCGATCCATACAAATTATGAATGAGTTGTGCTGTGTCGAATAACTGTGCTGTGTTCACACGGTGTGACCCAAAACGAATTCACACACTGTCAATCTAACTAGGTTTACGGGAAAGAAGTTAGTGTAGTCATGGCAAATTAAGTCTTGAACACATTTGAGACTGCCACACAAGTTACGGTATGTCAAAGTCCCAGAAATTGACAGAAGATGATTTCAAGATGGTGGATCTGGAAGCGATACTGTAAATCAGAACGCGGCCATTTCCGAAAGGGAACGTCCTCTAATCACCCCCAAAATAAAAAAAGATCAATAAGATGGGAAATTATGGTTTTTCATGAAATTGACGGAATCTGATTTCAAGATTGCGGCTCTGGCGACCCAAACATTTACACAAAAAATCAATAAGTTCGAACATACGGTTCTCATTGAAATTGACGGAATCTGATTCAAGACTGCTTATCAGGCAGCCATATTGTAAATTGGGACGCGGCTATTTTCGAAAGAAACCTTCCTATAGACACTCCCAAAACACACACACAACAAGAGCGTCGCAGAGCAGCGCGTGTACGCCCAAAGGGGTTTGTCAGTGAAATGAGTTGAAATGACTGATGGGCCATGAATGAAGAGTAGTTATTCTCTTTGATATGTGAAAAATATTAAAGGGCAATAACTAAAAACAAGAGGGCCATTGGCCCTGGAGTGCTCACCTGAGACTATAGCTTTATTTCACTTATGTATATGTAAACTGGCTACTTAACCTAACCTTGCTTTTAACAGGAGGTGGGGGTTCATCTATTCTTTTGCTTCTGATAACTGTCACTTTTAAAATGTGAATTGATATTCCCTCTATCCTTTCTTTAATCCTTATTATGGGAAAATATACCAGAATACAATATATACAAAGAAGAACATTTTTAAAGCTTTCCTTCTTTTGCTATGTTCGAACCTGTGACCCTGGGGCAGGACAGTTTTGACCCCAAGGGCATCATATAAATAAACTTGGTAGAGTTCCACTAGAAGATGTTACATACTAAATATGAAAGCTCTACGCCATCAAGTTTCAGAGAAGAAAATTGTTAAAGTTTTCTTTCTTTGATCCTTTGTTCGAACTTATGATCCCCGGGGCGGTGCAAGTTTTGGCCCCGAGGGTATCAAATGAACAAACTTGGTAGAGGTCCACTAGGAGAAGTAACATCACAAATATCAAAGCTCTATGCATTTTAATTTTTGAGAAGAATGATATTAAAGTTTTCATTCTTTGTTCCTATCTTTAAACTTGTAACCCCCGGAGCATCATGTGAACAAACTTGGTAGAAGTCCACTAGGAAATGCTACATCACAAATATCAAAGCTCTATGCCTTTTAGTTTTTGAGAAGAAGAATATTAAAATTGTCATTCTTTGTTCCTATGTTTGACCTTGTACCACCCGGGGCGGGGCCAGTTTTGACCCCAGTGGCATCATGTGAACAAACTTGGTAGAGGTCCACCAGGAGATGCTACATACAAAATATCAAAGCTCTATGCCTTCAAGTTTCAGAGGAGAAGATTTTTAAAGTTTTCCTTCTTTGTTTTTATGCTCAAACTTGTGTCCCTCGCGGTGGAGCCAGTTTTGACCCCAGGGGCATCATTTAAACAACTTGGTAGAGGTCCACTAGGAGATGTCACATAACAAACATCAAAGCTCTGCGCCATCTAATTTTAGAGAAGAAGATTTTTGAAGCTTTCCTTTTTTATTCCTATGCTCAAAATTGTGACCCCCGGGGCGGAATCAGTTTTGACTCCAGGGGCATCATTTGAACAATCTAGGTATAGGTCCACTAGGATATGCCACATACCAAATATCAAAGCTCTACGCTTTCTAGATTCAGAAGAGAAGATTTTTTAAAGTTTTCTTTCTTTGTTCCTATGCTGAGACTTGTGACCCCCGAGCTGGGGCCAGTTTTGACCACATTGAACAAACTTGGTAGAGGTTCACCAGGAGATGCTACATACCAAATATCAAAGCTCTACGCCTTCAAGTTTTAGAGGAGAAGATTTTTAAAGTGTTCATTCTTTGTTCTTATGCTCAAACTTGTGACCCCCGGGGTAGGGCCATTTTGACCCCGGGGGTATAATTTGAACAAACTTGGTAGAGGTCTACTAGGAGATGCCACATACCAAATATCAAAGCACTACCCCTTCTAGTTTCGGAGAAGAAGATTTTCAAAGATTTTTTTTCTTTTTGTTGCAGGTGCAAGCAGAGTTATGGCTAGAATTTAATTTTTTGAACAATTTTGGTAGAGCTTCACCCTATGAATATCCCTACCAAGTTTGATGAAAATTGGCCAGGTTGTTTAGGAGAAGAAGACGATTAAAGAAATTTTTGACGGACGACGGACGCCGGACGCCTGACATAGGGCGATCACAATAGTTTACCGTTAGAACATTGTGCTAAGGTTAGCTATAAATAAGGGTGGCACGGTTACAAATTTTGTGAATTGCTCTTCTCCACAAGGTGTTTTATCAGTCAGAAGGTTCAAGATCATAACTTTTATATTTTAGAAATTATGGCCCAGACAAAAATTCAAAGTGAAATCTAACAAAGGGCAATAATTCAAAAAGAAGAATCGCAAGGTTATGGTCCTTGTGCAATGCACTTCTTCGTAATTTGTTCTATTAAATCTTTGAAGTTTCAAGGTGGTGGATTTTGAAGTTTGGAAGTTATGGTCTTTACAAAAATTCAAACTAAAAATTAACAAATGGCAATAACTCAAACAAAGAAGGTGGCAGAGTTATGGTTCATGTGCACTGCACTTTTCCATACTATGTTTTATCAGTGTATGAAGTTCCAAGTTAATAGCTTTTATAGTTTTGAAGTTATGGCCTGGACAAAAATTCAAACTGAAAATTAACAAAGGGCAATAACTCAAAAAATAAAGGTGGCTGAGCTCATGTGCAATTCACTTCTCCATAATGTGTTATTATCAGTGTATGTAGTTTCAAGTTGATACCTTTTATGGTTTGGGAGTTATGGCTGAACAAAAATTCAAAGTGAAAAGTTGGTTATTTCAGAAATCAAGGGCAGATATTTTTAGAACACAAACAGCGATCCAAACTCCAAGATTCAGGTGCACAACTAGACATCATGGAGATTTGAAATAAGTCCGATGGAAACTGTAAGAGGAGTTGCGCACTCAAGAAATTGGTAACGGACGGACGGACGGATAGACGGACGGACGGACGACCGGGGGGTATAACATAATACGACCCTTCGGGCGTATAAAAAAATCAAATTGATTGGACCAGCTGCTTCCTTTTAAATGATCGGAAATGGAAAGTTTATGGCGCGACGCCGACGACGGACGGATGAACGGGTGTCGTCATAATGTCCCGCTTCCTTTGAAGCGGGGGCATGGAATCAGTTATTTCGGCCAATAGAGCTCATTTACAACTGTTTAGCATGTCTATTATCCTTTGTACCAATACGATGTGCAGTTTAGATCATTTGGTAGGCCTACTACATGATTAGCAGATGCCATCTTTCAACAAATCGAGGAACGGGAACTCAATTTTCTGTTCCCGAGGAACTCCTACTCGACGTGCGTACTTCAAATCTGATCACATGAAAAATCTAGTAATCTAATCTAATCTAGTTCCAGTTGAACTCGGCCTTGGAAGTGAACCAAGGATCTGATGCTGAAAGCCGACAATAACCTCGTCTAAAGGCCTCTGGTACAAATTATTCGGTCTAGGAGTAAACGGTAAAATGTTAAGGATCATACGAGATATGTATTCAAATGTAAAAGCATTTGTAAAAGTTAATAATATTACCTCCCCTACATTTGATAGTCATATAGGTCTTAAACAAGGGGAGATAATGTCACCCTTATTGTTTTCCCTCTCTATTGATGACATAGAACTTTATTTGCAATCGGACACTCCAAGTGGATTGAACCTTGGTGATGTACAAATTTTATTTCTTCTCTTCGCAGATGACATGGTAATCTTAAGTGAAAATCCAAATGACCTACAAAACAGTTTAAATAAGTTATTAGATTATTGTAATAAATGGGTCCTAGAGGTCAATACTGAAAAAACAAAAATGGTAGTTTTTAGAAAAAAAATGTGCGCTTAGATGTAACGAAACTTGTTATTTATAACGGTAAGAAATTGGAAGTTGTTAACGATTTTCACTATCTGGGAACTACCTTTAGTCATACAGGGTCGTTCAGTAATAATACCAGAACTTTATCAAACAAAGCGCTAAAGGCCCTTAATATCCTTAACAGTAAAACGCGATGTTTTGACTTTGAAACTTCAACATTATTTCAGTCATTTGATGCTTTTGTTGGATCGATTTTATTTTATTCATGTGAAATTAATCGTTTTTGTAAATCACAAAGCCTTTAAAGAATACATCTTAAACAATGTAAAAAGTTGCTAAACGTTAAAAGTTCTACCTCAAATGCTGCAGTGTATCACGAGTTAGGTAGATACCCATTGTATATTAAGAGATATTGCAGAATCATTACATTTTGGGGTAAATTAGTTTTGTCCGATAATTTAGTTATAAGATCTACATATTAAGCTTTACTTGCCTGTAATGGAAGAGGTGATAATTGGTTTAGTAATGTAAAAAAAAATGTTAACAAGACACGGTTTTGGGTATGTAGGGAATGATCCATTTTGTATTAATCACAAAAGCTTTTACAATGTTTTTCAGCAACGATTAATTAATGAATTTAGACAGGGTTTGTACAATGAAATTAATAGAAGACCGGTTTTATGCATATATAAATTCATAAAGGAATATAGTGAATTGGCATTCTATTTAAATACCCTACCATGACAATGGAGATCATATATTTCAAAATTTAGATTATCGTCACATTCCCTCAGAATAGAAACAGGCAGACATGGTCAGAACAGGATTGCAAGAAACCAGCGTTTGTGTTTGGCATGTAATATGAATGAAGTAGAAGACGAGTATCACTTTTTGCTTGTGTGTCCATTTTCTGCTGATGTTAGAAAATGTTTTTCAAAAAATATTTTTATACTCGTCCTAGTATGTTGAAATTTAAAAAAATTGATGAATACAAATAACAAAGGCGTTCTACTAAATTTAGCTAAATTTATAAAGGAAGGCTTTTCATGAAGAACTACTATAGAATTTAATACATAGAAATTGATTGTTGATCAGTGCAATACTATTATAGTTGCCTATACATGATGGGCAAGTTTGATAGTGTCGTACTTCTCGAACAAAATATAATTAAGGGTTAAGATAATGCGCATTTTGATTCAGCTTCTCTTCCAAGTTGTACACAGTATCTGTAGACTGATCGTTCGTTTATATGTCATTTATATGCCATTGTTTGTGCTACTAGAGTACATTTATTGTATCTGTTTAGACAAGAAACTGTAAAGTTTACGTATAATAAAGTATCTATCTATCTATCCTATCTAAAGCAAACGCAGAAGAAATTTCGAGTAATAGGGGTGAGGGCAATTGTCCGTGGGGAATTGGCAGGGGGCAGTTGTCTAGGGAGGCAGTTGTCGGGGAGGGGAGGGGGGGTAATTGTCCAGGGGGTAATTGTCTCGGGGGACTACTGTCCCGGGGGCAATTGTTCCGGGGGTGGAATTTGCAGGGGGTAGTTGTCCAGGGGGCAGTTGTCTCGGGGGAAATTGTTCTGATATGAGGCCAATGCTTGATACCAAGTAAAACAAACCTTAATTCTAAAGTGAAAAGATTCTTCAGTTTCCGTTTGGCCCAAAATTAAATGATTTTCAATATTTTTGCTGTATTCTTGATATGTTCTGTCTTCTTATAAAACATTATGTAACCATGTCAACTTTGCAAGACGGTGACGAAACGAGGTGTATACTGTGCTGGTCGAAAAATCGAATCCGAAATCGACGATAAATGATAGTTATTGTGACAATATACATAAGTCTATCAGCCACAAAAATTGCTTCGGCTATATTAACCCTTTTCCTGCTAAATAACTATAAAGAAATTTTCAATTAGATAGTTAAACCCTGAAACATAATTATATCATGTTTAACATCGTTTTCAACATTATTTCAGTATTATATCGTGTTTAACACCGTTTTCAACATCATTTCAGTAATCTATCGTGTTTAACACCGTTTTCGACATCATTTCAGTTATATATCATGTTTAACACCGTTTTCGACATTATTTCAGTTATGTATCAGACGACAAGAGCACCTATCCTTCCTTATTTGGAATTTCTTTTAACAAACGTATAAACAATTACCAAAGGTCACGGAGGAATAATATTGCCGCAGTGACGATCATCAGTACTCAGAAGGATTCGAATTGGAGTCCCTCTATTTTCACGTCCTGTACACTAGCGACCTATACAGGGCTCTGCAGATTTGTCTATGAGGCAGAGGGGGACGATATGGGAATAGTAGAAAATGGTGGTTAGGAGTATTTCTCACTTTCCCACCAAGTTTTGATTTTTTTTCTTCAGGGTCGTAAAAGCTTGTGAATGTGTAGTGAAATGTCAATTGTGTGAGGACAGTCAGTACCTTCTGCAGAGTTTTGCTCTGTGAAAGGGGAGTTTAATGCATCTGCAAAAAGTATCGACCAATGACAGGCTGACATACTAGTAAGTAGAACTATTTGCTTGTTGTAAATTTTCTGCATGTCAAAACACAATTCTACCTTCAGATTCAGTCAGTTGTCAGACTAAATGCATTTTGTGGATGCAGAATTATGTTATGACTTGCTAGGTACAATGTATCACTGCATTCCCATATAGGGTTACTCGGAATTATGCCTGTACATACTGGGGTCCTGGGTATCTCAGTATTAAAGTATACGACTCGTAACATTGAGTGGGCCAAGGTTGAAGTCTCACGGAAAGTGCTGTGTTTTTCACGAGGGTATATATGGACAAAGACACGTAGCTTGTTACAAGCTGTAGCTACGAGGTTTTCGAAGTAAACCGACGATATACGAATAAACGAGCTTTCTCCGTGATATACAATAGATAATGTTGAAAGCAGCGATAATGACCATTCAAACAATCAATCGACACATACATATATGTACTTCTCACAAATAAAGAATCCTATGGAACAAGAAGGGTCCTTGCACTTGGGATACTCGAAATCCTCTATAGAAGTAACTAAGGTACTGTTAAACTGTACATAGATGGTGAGAGTAAATTTAGAGGAAAATAGAAGGAATTCTTATTTCTCAGGCACACGATTGTAAACGCGTTATGTGAACATGTCGAATTGTTCAAAGATTTGACCTGTTTACAATGATATATCACCGGAATCACGTGACACAACAACAAATTATCCAGGGTAAAAAATTTGTTTGCTCGTCAATAACATTTTTATCAGGTATTGTTTTAAAAAATCTAACAGATCAAGCAAATCCCTGGAGTCCTTCCGCCTTCTCTGCTTCAAACCAAATTCCAATCGGTCATGTATTAACCTAACAGATCAAGCAAATCCCTGGAGTCCTTCCGCCTTCTCTGCTTCAAACCAAATTCCAATCGGTCATGTATTAACGGAATTATTGAAGATTTTCTTACATGATGTCGGGGAATTTTTTCAAATATCGGTCATTGTTGTTGTTGTTGTGTCACGTGATTCCCCGCCGTGGGATAGGTTACGTCCTTCGGCATACCTCGGGTGATGGGGGCAATCATATCCCTCGGCTATAACTGGTGGATTAATATGAGTCAAATCGATACAGTCATCGCCCGGAAATACGCCGGATTACATTTCTGAAAATTGTAAGGTTCCCTTTACAAACGAAAACTTGATTTTCAATTTTCTGTCAAAATCTTTCTAACTATATTTCAGTTGACAAACAGTTCGTACATCCTTTTTTGGTTTATCGATTCCGATCGAAGTTTTCACCGACAAATAAACATAATTATGTGAATAACTTCATCGAAGTTGTTAATGTCGTTGCTAAACAACTGTCTGTAGAGCGCTATATCTAGAATCACGTGATTCTCATTTCAAAATGGAAATCTCCTTGATACGGATGAGGTTAGATGTAGGTATGGAAAAGGCCGAGTTGTGAAGAATGAGGTTACGTTACATACTAGTCGATCATAGCTGAATATATCGCAGCAGGTAGCGTTTTATTTATTAAACTTTTATTTCATTTTCAAAATTCAAAGTAACAGTTGTTGTTTTGAAAAGTACTCCCGTTCTTTACTCAGAATGCCCAAGTTACATGTAGATGGATGTATATTGGTCGATGCCATCTAGTGGAAGATAATGATTGTGATGGAGGTAGAAATGACCCAGATATCGCCATGACTCAACAGCGATAAACTTCAGCCTGGCTGTCGGGCAAGTTTATGATAAAGGGACATTTGCTACTTAATACTAGATAATACTAACACAAATCAGAAAAGAAAAGTTCACTGTATAACCTTTATATGAGGAAACATGAAATATCGCTGTATGTGGAAGCCACTTGCTGAAAATTGTTCATGGTAGACTTCATTGGTGACACTTCTTTTCCCTCACTGTTTTCAAAAGCCTTTTCAAGAACTGGGTTTTGTGTGAGGAAAGATTACAACATGTTTTAGTTTGTTTAAAATTGATTGTTTGTACACTTTACCTAACCGACGTTTAAAAATCTTTCTTGTAGATCTATTCATAAAGTGTACAAGCTTACAGCACTTGGCTTCCAGATAAAGAGAAGAAGTAGAGGGTAGAACGGTCTCAAGTGGAATTTGTTGCAAACACTGACGACTTTCAATTTCATGTTTCAAATCAAAGCACAGTTAAATAATGTTTGATAACTATAAAATTCGTGCAGAAAGTGTTTAAGTGTTAGCTGACATTGTAACATCTGCCTTATCAATATTAAAGATAGTACAACCTGGAGACACCTCAAACGTTCTTTCACTTTGTTCTCAGTCTACGCACAAATATTGGGAGAAGGGGTGGGATGGGGGTTTGGGGGTTAAATTAGTCTTTAAGATAAATATCACCTAACTCTGTACCAAGCACTTTTTTACAGACCCAAATATGGACAACAAATGAAATTAGGCTCATGGGATATAAAAAGGTAGAAGACAGTATGGATTAACCAGCATTTTCTTCCTTTCCATGATGTTTTTTAAGTCCACCCTCATAAGATTCGTGAAAGCATTGGATTGTATGATAAAGGGTTAATAAGATTACACCGTTTAACTTGTTTCAGTATACTAGTATTTCAGATACATTTTCCAGAGAAAAACTCGGGGAAAGAACCTTGAGATAGACAGATGTAACTCGTTATCAAACAACACAATTTCGACCCTATCTAAATTAAAAGCTTTGCGTTGTATGACAACTGTTGTTTAAAACATAAACTTGGTTTTTCAATAGGTAGAAAACATTTTAACAAGAATTTCGTCCTGTTTCCACAATGTATTCAAAAGCTCTCTCAAAATATCTATGTGTCATAATCAACATTGTTTATTCGGCAGATAAGAGGTTTACAAAAAACTCCTATTTTGCAAAAAATGAACACTAGTACATTTTCAACACGTGAATCTGTCAATGGACTTAAATTAGTTCTTCACAGGGTAAAGTAGGCAGCTACGGTTTTGAAGGTTACTAACAAAAGTATCAACAAATGGTTTCAAGATAGACATCAAAGTAATTCCTGGACGGTTAAAAATGTGCAAAAATACTATATCTGTATGAATAATGTCTTTATCAACTATCAAGAAATTTCATGCCATACTGGACTAGAAGTATTACGGGTCCACTACCTTAAACGCTAAGAAGTTCAAAATTATACGATTTAACGCAGTAGACCCCTAATCTTATTCTTCAGAATTTTGTCAATGTGAAAGTAACAGAACTTCTGATTGGCTAAACCATTTGGTTTAGCCAATCAGAAGTTCTGTTACTTTCACAGTTAGAAAACGAGTCCCACCAGAGGAAAACGTGATGTATTACCATTTCCTCCGAATTTTTAATGACTTTGAGGGGAGAAGACGTGAACAATTGACGGAAAAACGATACAAAGCTGGAAATCACCATTTACCTTCTTTACTCAGGATGGTTTAGAACTATCCTTCAAGAAACTCACACCTAGTACTGGTGTTATCCATGAATTGAATAAATGAATATGTGGGCTGTCACAATGATATAACTAATACAATGTTGAAAGCGGTGTGGTACACCATTCAGCCAATCAATCGATTGTTAACAATAACACAAAATAATTAACTCTGAGAATAAAATAGATGAAATTCAACTATATTGTGGCTATAACTTTTTGGACGTGATTTTTCTTTAATTAAAGCTCCATTTTCCGGTCAAACGCAATAATGGCCAAAACTACTATTGTTGCTTTGCGATACCAAACTATCGTTTGCAATAATTTGAGATCAGACTGCAGTGAAACATGCAATACATAATAACTACTAGGGTTGGCACACTGGATTTTCGTTCTATAAAAAATTCAGTCCGTCAGATTAGCATAAGGATTACTCTAGAATTGAGGAATTAGGCGAAGGGATCTTTAGTCTGCCTTAGAGATGTGTGATAAGATTAAGGTTCAAGGTGATATAACTTATTTTTGTCGTCGCAAATAACGTTCATGAGACCTGTCACGTAATATAAGCGCTTTTCAGGAATTCACCAAATGATAACTATTTTGATTGATCCAAACTGAATGCATGTAAACTTTAGACTTTTGCTATCATTTGTTTTTTTTTTTTTTTCTTGTCACACACTTTGTTATACAGTAACAAGTTTTGACAGCCCCATAAAGGAAGGCTTTCAAAAACATACTGGAAAGAGGAGAACATATTGGTAAACGGCATTTTATCTTTTTCCCAAAATGATTTCAATACTTCAAAAAGTTCTAATTAGAACCCTATTAAATTGTCGTCCGCAAATGCTCATTATCTACTGCTAGATGGCATTTCACAAATACATGTACATGCCTATCTAATTTGGACATCTTTAGTACAGAATCGAACTATTTTTCAACACGACAACCGTTACTTTAAATTTCAAAATAAAGATGAATGTTTTCTCAATAATCACCACCAGATGCGATTCATTCAGCTTTGAGCAACCAAGAATGTAACCGATACACTGGCAATTCATTAACTCATTACCACACAATCCCTACTTTTAACGACCCTAACAAAAGAAGTCTTCTGAAAACATTGAAGGAAAAGGAGAAAATGCAGATATAGAGCATTTTCTCCTTTCCCTACAATGTTTAACACACTTCTTAAGTCAAAAATTCAATATTTGATTCACATTTATTTTGTCGTCAGCAAATGCTTTCAATTTGAACTTGTCCAAAAGTTTGTCGTTTGGTAATGAGTTAACACAGTCTTCTACAGGCTTTGGTAATAAGCCCTACAGTTTCATATACATATAAATATGGGATTGTCATAACGGACAGATCGAATCTTAAAAGAATATGACATGCTCCGTCAACGACAAATGCTTTCAATTTGGACTAGATCTAGTTTAAAACTTTGTCCTTTAGTTTAGAGTTAAACAGAGACTGTAGTGTTGATAATAAGAGATTAAACATCCAGTAGAAGGATGGGACTGACAGATACGTCTGCTCCTCCAGATAAATTATTGACCTTATGAACATGTCTAGTTTTGTAATCAATTATATTCTTAGTTACCACATGGCAGTTTGTGTTTTATTTGCCCGCATTTTAAGAAGAAAAATTTATGTGACTCAGATTTAAATGTGCTAGTGGTAGGCTGGAACATTGTGGAACTAGTAGCTACGGTGGGATACCAGCATTGTCTACCTTTTCTAAATGTTACTACAAGCCTCTCTCTTTGGGGATCATTGAAACTAATGAATGTATGGACGTTCATCTCACATTGCCTTTTATTAGGCGTACATTGTCCTTTTTATAAGTCGCACGTCTGTCAGAACGTTTGACTTTTAGCGATGAGCTCCAGGAGCTCAGGGTGAGTTGGAGGTGTCTATAGTGGGTTGAAGAATCATGCTAAAAATTGGATCAAAAACATCGTATATACTTCATAAACGAGGTGTACTTACTCTGCTTTATATCCCAATTGCTGTAGAACTACTTTTTCTTTAGTATGTCTGGAATTTGTTCTTTATCTTGGGACTGGGCCCAATAAATCATATACCTACGCTAGAAAAAGGAGAAAGTGACTCAAATTTGAAATTTAAAAAAGTGCGGTTATTTTGTATATCGTGAAAATGTAACACCCATCTTTGTTTGGATGGGTAGGTAAAAAACAATTCAGCTAAGGTATTTCCCCCCCCCCCCAATCAGTGCTTAACGTGAGTTTAAAAAAGGGATTGCTGATTAATATGGTTTTATAATTAGCTTATTTGATTGGTCAATCATATCAATCGGGAGCACTTGTATTGTAAATATTGTGATCTTATAATGAATATTCATTAACTTGGGCTGATTTCATGACGGTCTGGGTTTCATGTATCGAGACGGTAGAACTCGCGTATTTATAACTGTAAGTGTGGAATATCGACTCCAGTGACGTCATTTGAAATCAACTCTTCTAAATCATGCAAACAATGCTCTAAATTTGAAAATTTGTCTCGTTCGGCAGCTTTAACCCCTTGCCCTTGTTTGTAAAGTACGTCTTGGATGAAACACCCCAAAACCACTCGAAAACTATCCCAAAACATCCCCTAAGCACTAAAAAAACTATGCCATTACACACCAAAGAGCTTTTCTAACATCTAAAACTGCATGCGAAACGCTTACCTACACGATTTTATGGAAATCAGCCATACTTTTGCTATCAATTCTAGTATTTTAGATCTTTGATCAGCTCAAGTTTGAACTACATGTATGTACTTTGATTAAGAAAATGGCGCACGTGACTCGAAAAGAAACCAAAAGTAGGTAGCGATTATCATCATTAAAGTTAAAATGTTGATTACTGTTCGGACCATAAAACAGTGGCGACAAGGATATTTCATCCCCTCCGTATACAGTAAATATAACCTGAAATATGAAGCGCAAGGTGAAATACTGCAATTACGACCGTACATTGACAGTTGCACTGTTGGGGATTACAGTCAAAACGTACCCAAGTCAAAACGTACCCAAGTGGAGTCAAAACTTACCCAAGTGAAGTCAAAACGTACCCAAGTGGAGTCAAAACGTACCCAATGTGTAGTCAAAATGTACCCAATTTGTGTACAAATTAATAGAAATTTCCTATTAATCATCTTGATGATTTTTAACTCTACTTTATTTTCAATTTGCCTTACATGATAAAAGCCAATGATGAAACATATTTATACATAGTGAAGTCAATAAAATGCTAGTGATAAAATCACGTCTTCCTTTCTTTTTTTTAGGAAGATAAAGTTGCTATTAACGAAAAAAAGCATATTGGATACCTTAAATTATTTATCCATCATTTTAAAAATATATCTATATATACAAAAACCATACGCATCAACACATTTAAAATAACAGTTAGAGAAATGTGATACGTTAATTACATCGTTTGGATAGCAAAGATGCAATTTCAACGCTCAAAAGAGTGTAACAAATTAAATGTGGTGATTAAACTATAAATTATTCACAATGGTCTCTGTTGTAGATTGCATGGTAATTAGATTACTTTGCAAATATTCTTATAGAGATTCTTTTTTGAAAGCTAGATCTGACTTTAATCAAGTAAAACGTAAATCTAAAAAGGCCTATTATGAAAAAGAAATAGTAAATATTTCTAATTTGGCTAAGCTAAGGTCAACCCTAGAAAAGTTTGGGAAAGGATTCGTCTCTCTAATACCTCTGTACAGAAAAATTCGAAATCATCGGCAGATGATTTTGCTCAATATTTTTCAAATATTTGTAATAATCAGGAAAGGCAAAATCTCTGGCAGACATTTGATTTTGACTCAAACAGTGAAGAAATTATAGAAGCATTAAATAGAGATATCACCGCTGATGAAATTTAAAAAGTTATTAGTTCCATGAATAGAAACAAAAGTAGTGATGTTGAAGGCAATATTGCCGATTTTTTTATTGATGGTAAAGATTTTATATCTCCATATCTCACTTCTATTTTTAATTTCATTTACAATTCAGGTAATTATTATTTCTTTTTACAACTAGTCAAGAGAACCTTCAATCACAAGTCGATAGTTTATATCAATACTTATGTAAATGGGGTCTTGAAATAAATGTTGAGAAAACCAATGTCTGTGTATTTGAAAAAAGAAAATCTTTTAAACAGCAAAATATTTTTATTAATGGAAAGCAGTTGATTTTGTTGCCAATTTTACGTACTTGGGTCTCGTTTTTAATTATACATGTTCCTTCAATTTGTAACATTTTCATCAGTTGGAAATTCTTTAAATTTGGAAAAGTGAAAAATTTGGTTGTCTAAGAGCAGTGACTCAATTATACCTACATATCATTACCAGTATCATTTATACCATTTTTTTCACTGGAATAAAATGTTAATATTTTTCAGAGGGGGGAGATATTTTATGATATATTCTGCACTGAGAATATTTTGAACTCATCTCTTTACCAAACAATACAGTAATATCTTTGACTCTTTCATTTTGAAAATATTTGCCAATAACATACTAGATAAGGCTTTGAAATATAAGAAAAACATCGTGAGACATGTAGATAATTGTTACCAGCATTGTCTCATTTTCCCACAGTGTTTTGAAAAGTGTCTTTTAGAAGGATTGTTGATACCATAGATAGTGTAATTGAAGGTAACCTGTGCTTTTTAAAGAAATATAGTGTAATTAGTGGGAAAAAACAGGTTCAATTAATTGTATCGAGCATTTTTATTTCAAAATTGAATTGACCAGATCTAACTTTATTTTTGTTAACCTTAAAAAAGGGAGGGTGTTAAATATACATAATACTGTGTAACATTATGTCCTTTGTCCAACTATCTTTTAAGAAAATAACACTGTTAAATCATCACATTTCATTGTAAGATGCGAAGTGAAAATAAAACTGTAACCTAGAAGTTGATAGAATCAGAATCAGTGTTGCTGAGCGAATCATATGGGTTTGGGAAATGTTGAAAGTTTTTTCTTTTTCTTGTCAGAGTGTTACGGAACATTAAATATTATTGAGAGAATGTCATTGTTAGAAGAAGAATTGACTTTGAAACAGACAGTTGATGTGGATGTAAGTATGGAATTAGTAGAGACTGAAGCATCAAAAACAAAGGGCCCATGATATAGTATTCACACAGTGGTTTAGGGATGGTAAAGCTAATCCTGACAGTCAGAATTGTTATTACAAGAATGCCAAGTGTCATAGTTGTGAAGGTCAGGTCATGTAAGTAAGATGTCTCCATAAAGGCCATGAAAATACCAACAGAAAATCACATGCTGTGGAATGACAGGAGAATTCGCCTTCTGAAAGAACATCAAACTTTGGAGTTAGGAGTCTGAAAATTAAAATGAGAGAGAATGGCCAATTTTCACAAGTATATTGAAGTCAGAATTTTGGAAACCAAGACCTGTATGGGTTTGGCATTAGAGAAGAAAATCAAATCGGAATTACAATGACTAACAAGTAATTTCGTTGAAATGATATCCTCCGCCGAAAAAGACCTTTTTTGATACAAACGTATTTTAAGAGGTATTGTGTTTTGCATGTACATGTGGCCTTTTTGTTACTGGTCCATGATGAAATTATACATTAAGTTCCCTTGTTCCATGGAACAGGATTTCATTACATAAAAAAATATAAAAGAGGTCCATAACAGGATTATATATTAAGTACCTATTTCAGGATTTCATATATGTGGGGAAAAATGTATCTACGGACTATCCAATGGAAAACATGTATGAAGTTTCATCAATTTTTGTCAAGGACTTTAGAAAATGTCCCTCTCACAACATAAGCCGCCACACTGCTGCCATTTCAAGCAGGTAGCTAGAGACTAAAGTGTCGAAATTTGTAGCACCTGCCTGGGTAGCTGAATGGATATATGGTATTACTTGAGATCTAAAAGGTTTACGAACAGACAGATGCATGGAGAGACGAATCCACAACTGACTCACTGGTCACTGGCTTTGATCAAGCAATACAAATATGAAGTTCTATGAAAATATGTGCAAAAGTTGGAGATACACTGATAAAAAATTAACTTTGACATGAAGTTCCCTTTTTCCATGATACAGTGCTAAATTTCAAAACCCTGACAATATGTACTAGGTCGCATGATCTGTGAAAATCTCATCCAAATCTATTTAGATATGTCCGGTAATTGTTGAAGAGATTCTGGTGAAAAATGAAATTATAACATGAAGCCCCCTTATTCCATGATGCAGCTACAAATCCCAAAACCTTGACAATATGCCGTAGGTCACATGATCATGTGAAAATTCCATCCAAATCTGCCAAGATATGTGAGAGGCGTGTATTAGGTCACATGATAATGTGAAAATTCCATTGAAATCTGTCAAGAAATATGGGACGAGTTGCATTCACAAGAAATAGAATTAAATAAAACATGAAGTTCCCTTTTTCATGACGCAGCTACAAATCGCAAAATGTTGGCAATATGCAATAGTTCACATGACAAGAAATATTCTGTCAAAATTCTATTCTATTCAATTCCGTCAAGAAATGTAGAAGGAGCTGCCATCACAAGAAATGGAATGAAACCCCATTTTACACATGACTGAACAAATGGAATGAAATATAACATGAAACCCCCTTTTTCCATGACACCTTATTACAAAAATAAGGGCAATACACTAGCACTTGTCCCAGAACAGGATAAATTCATCAAAGGTTAATCAGTCAAAAAAATATACGCCAGATAGAAATCCAAAGTAAAAATTAACAAAGGGCAATAACTCAAAAATTACTGAATACATAGTTTTGTTTTTTGTTAAGTGCACTTCTCCTCAATGAATTCTATAATTGTATACAGTTTGAAGTTCCTAGCCTTTGTACTTTTGGAGATATGCTCCGGACAAAATTCCAAAGTGAAAATTTACAAAGAGCAATAACTCAACAATTACTGAAGATAAAGTTATGATTCTTTAGCACTGCACTTTTCCCTTATTAGTTCTATATGCGTGTGATGTTTCAAGTTCCTAGCTTTTATACTTTTGGAGATATGCTCCGGACAAAAATCCAAAGTTAAAATTTACAAAGGGCAATAACTCCAAAATTACTGAAGACAGAGTTATGGTTGTTGTGCACTGCACTTCTCCTCAATGAGTTCTATATATGTTTGAGGTTTCAAGTTCCTAGCTTTTATACTTTCATACTTTTGGAGATATGCTCCGGACAAAAGTTCAAAGTAAAAATGTACAAAGTGCAATAACTCAAAAACTATTGAAGACAAAGTAATGGATCTTTTGCACTGCACGCCTCCTCAATGAGTTCTATATGTGTGTGAAGTTTCAAGCTCCTAGCTTTCATACTTTTGGAGATATGCTCCGGACAAAAATTCCAGAAAGAAAATGTACAAAGGGCAATAAATCCAAAAATACTGAAGATAGAGTAATGGTTCTTGTACACTGCACGCCTCCTTAATTAGATCTATGCACTTGTGAAGTTTGAAGTTGATACCTCAAATACTTTTGGAGATATGCTCCGGACAAAAATGTGGGACGGAAGGACGGACGCAGACTATTACCATATCCCCCGCAGCCTTTCGACGGGGGATAATATATAGTGGAAAAGGTGGTCCAGACTTTTAATGGGCAACTCCAAAATTGTCATGCACAGGCTTATCTTCATTGTCTCTAGCTAATTGGTTGAAGGGCTCCTTGCGTAACCTAACTAGTAAACTGAAATTTGTCAAAATTGATAGAGGCCCTAATATCACTGTATCGACCAGTCCTGTGAAAGGTTGCAAATTCTCTAAAAAACTGAACTAGAATGTTTGATAGGTACATTTATATTAAGAGTTTGGAAAAGTGTTCTTGTAAGTTGCGTCATAACAAGTCTTACCTCTCTTCCAAACTACAAAATTTTAGACTTCTTCAATTTGATAGTATTTTCAGACAACTTAGAACATATGATTATTCTTAAAAGAGCAATGTGCAAAAATAAAGAGAAATAACTCTAAACTCATTTTTGTAAGAATTGTGCCTCTTTTTCGATTTAGCCTTTCTATCCACTATCAAGCACCTAAACAGTCGTGTGTTGGCACCTGCATGCAGTGCTCTTGTTCAACTTTGAACTTTTTTTTTTGATGAACTTTTTTCTTGATTCCCATGAGATAGCTGTGAAAAAACATGAGAAATAAGACAATGCATTTTCTTTACAAACAATATTTTCATCCCTTTTATGACTGAAATTTTAAGCTATCTAAAATATTGTGATCTGGTAACTGCTTAAACAGTTGAGTGCTAGCATCGGCATGCAGTGGCACAGTTTCAGTAAGTTCCAAGTAACAGAGGTGACCAGTGACATACATTTAATATTGTTTTGGGTAAATTATGTCAGGACATATGCCAACACCGAAATATTAAAGAAAACGAAAAATGAAAAGATCTAACTTGGTGGGAAGCTGTCTGTTACAAGTAACTGCATTTGCTCAATTAAATTGCAGACTGGTCAAAATCAAAGAATTGCTGAAAACTAATTAAATGTGACTTAAACCATTACATTTGAGTCCAATTGGAAGAAAATCTTGAGTAAAAAAGTGAGTTTTTCTTTCTTTCAGCTCTATTTTCTAAAGCTGTCTCAATTACATAAAAGCAAGATTGTCATGTGAAGGGGTGATGACCATCTATCAGTCGCAAAATATCAAGGTCTCACCATCAGTGCGACTTTCAGGACTGTCAGTCCTTTGATTTTCCATTGCAATATTTGTAGAATGCCTAGCCGGGTAGCTCAGTGGTTACAGCTTATCGAATTCATCTCTTTTTGGTCGCAATTTCGATATCTGGTTGAGTCAAACATTATTTCGGGAATTGTTCGCCCCTAGCCTCTGATACATGTAAGAAAAGGAGTTTGTGATTTGGAAATAAAGTTGAGTCATTTTTGGTATGAATGCCAGAAAAATATATGCGTACGTGCTCTGACCGCCATGAAACGATCTAAACCGTTAAAACAATACTAAATTACAATACAAACAAATTAATATCTGGATTAAGCATTTTTATTTTAATCCATTATTTATCAAATCACGGTGAGGAAACTACATAGACGGAGCCATTGGCTCTGTTAAGGAAATCTTGTGTGGGTTTTTCCGGTCACGTGCGGCGCCGTCAATATCGGCTGTTTCGGTGGACACGAAAACGTAAGTCTCCCATTTATTGTCAAAATTTGATTTTATACTGAACACTAGCGAGAAAAGTGGAATTGTATGAGGGACCTATGACTTTCAACTTACTTCCTTGTCCGTTGCGAGTTCCAAGTCGGCGCGGTTTTGTCTGAAACACTTTTGCCGTGAGCCACGGTGAGGTAAACAAAGGTCATTTTCTATAATGATCACAGGCTTTCTATTGCTCTTTCTGCATAAAAATTACTTATCTAAATGTTTACACCGTCCGAATGTATGAATTGATTATCTAATCCTTCCCCACTCACGAAAAACGAAATTTAAATCAAAATAAAAAAAATTGAGAAAAAATAAACAATGGCTCTGTCAATATCGGCCGGCTCTGTCTATATCGGCTGGCTCCGCTGTATGAGGGCGAGTTTTAGAAGCGATAGGTTTTTTTCGCTATTGGGTTTACCAGTCAAAAGTTAGATTTTTTGAAAGTTATTTTTGGAATGGTGATGCTTTTTCTCGAACTATCTATCATTTCAAAAAGGGCGGTCACGTGGTTGAGTGGTTAAAGTGGTTGACTTCAGTGCTCTTGATCATTCGACCATATCACCCTGTGGGTACAGGGCACTCTCGGACAACGTGGACAAGCCAAGTTCTGCTTGCGGGTGTGTCGGGTGTTTTTCCCGGGATACTCCCGGGGTACTCCCGTTTCCTCCCACTTACCGATCCTTTCGTCTCAATACCAGTTTAACAGCTTGGGGGACGCAAAACTGAATAAAACCAATATTTGAGAATAACCTTTGTAAAAGTTTTGCAGGTATGTCTGAAGTTGACACTCCAGACTTGAGTACTTACTTTTAGCTTGACTGCACGAAGTGTGAAGAGCTATTGTAGTCACCTCGGTCGTCCGCGTTCCCGTGCGCGTCCGCGCTCCCGTCACACTGATGTATAGTTTTTTATAAGTCCACATCATGGCAACAACTTACCATAGAGGGTCCAAACTTGGACCATAGTTACTCAGTAGGGTTGGCTTTCATTCCATGACATGGGCCCCTGGGTCCTTGTCCGGGGGATGGGGCTAGGGGTTAAAATCTAGAACACCTTAGAAAATTGACTGTGGTATAGTTTTCTATAAGTCCTGATCTTGGCTACTACTTATCATAGATTCATTCCATGACATGGGCCCCTGCATCCTTGCCCTGGGGGTGGGGGTGGGGCTTAGGGCTAAAATCTAGAATATCTTCATTATTTTTTATTTGTGCCTTATACCATCAAGGCCATGAGATATATGAGTGTGTGTATGAGTTTTGTTTCAATTGTGCATATACGTCGCTTCTAAAACTCACCCTCATACAGCGGAGCCAGCCGATATAGACAGAGCCGGCCGATATGGACAGAGCCATTGTTTATTTTTTCTCAATTTTTTTCATTTTGATTCAAATTTTGTTTTTCGTGAGTGGGGAAGGATTAGATAATCACTTCATACATTCGGACGGTGTAAACATTTAGATAAGTAATATTTATGCAGAAAGAGCAATAGAAAGCCTGTGGTCATTATAGAAAATGACCTTTGTTTACCTCGCCGTGGCTCACGGCAAAAGTGTTTCAGACAAAACCGCGCCGACTTGGAACTCCCTACGGACAAGGAAGTAAGTTGAAAGTCATGGGCCCCTCATACAATTCCCCTTTTCTCGCTAGTGTTCAGTATAAAATCAAATTTTGACAATAAATGGAAAACTTACGTTTTCGTGTCCACCGAAACAGCCGATATTGACGGCGCCGCACGTGACCGGAAAAACCCACACAAGATTTCCTTAACAGAGCCAATGGCTCCGTCTATGTAGTTTCCTCACCGTGAAATAGTTTAGGTAAAAATCTGGGACAGTAATTCTCCAATATACAAATCATTTGATTTGTCAATCTGTCCAACGTTTCTGTCTTGTCAAAACACGATAAAGTAGATCTAATTTCGCATTTTTTCCCTTAACATGAGCTGAGATAAATCATCCTTAAAAACAGCTGGAAAGTTTTAAGATGGACATCGCTTAGGGTCGTTTTAGAGGACTATTACATTTATACAACATGATATAGAGCAATTATATATGCTGACGAGATAAAGAAACGCCTCAACGAAATTTGGCTTTAACTTTGTTCCAAAGTTTAAAATGAAGTTGAAATGTCCGAAATGTACATGTACTGTGGCCAATAAATTCAAACATGATTTTATCGCGCGAGGTTTTTTAGCACATTTTGAAACCTGGCTGCATGGTCACGATTTGCTCGGAAAGCTTGCACGTGACAACCACGTGGTATAGTCAGGTGAATTTCACTTTGTAACGTGTGTCAGTCGATACACAAGCATATTTTCACAAAGTTTTTAACAAATATTCGATTCTTGGTAATGCCAAGGCTAACTCCTGAAGAAAGAGCTCGGGCGTTGGCCATGTTCGAGTGCGGTCAAACAGAAGAGCAGGTCGCTAGACGTTTTCACGTCTCACGTTCGACCGTAACTCGACTTATCAGGCGTGTTAGAGTCACCGGAACGTTTGCCGATACCAAAAGGTTAGAAAATTCTATTAAAGGAATTTTTCAAAATGTTGAATTAATTGAAGACTAAACGTTGATGTTGCTTATATTTTGGCGAGTCAAGAAATAGGAAAAAATATTTTTTCAAAAAGAAAATGAATTCAGATTATTATTTCATACAGAATCAAGAAATAATATATTAAACTTTCTATCACTATGTGGTGGGTTTTTTTTTTTGAAGATATAGATCTACTTATTTTGGTGTTTTGATACAAACGGTTACCATAGAAACAGCCATTATGCAGAAAATCTAACTCGGCAAAATACCTTTTTTTTATGTTTGACTTTGCAATTGAATTTTACCCAACATATGAAAGAATTAGAAAATTCTATGAAAGGATTAAATTTTCACAAAACTGTAGAAAACATCTTTACACTACATTCACCGATTCATTTTTTTTTTTTTTTTTTTATTTGTTCCTTCTTTGAATTATCATAATTTATGGATATAAAACCGCTACATTCTCAATTCAAAAAGAGATAATAATTACCTCCCTTTTCAGAAAACTAACAAAAGTATCAAAAAATAATTTTAAGATAGATATAAACGGAATTTCTGATCTATTAGAAATGTGCAAAAATATCATTTCTGCACAAATCCTTATTTATCCTAATTAATCAACCAATTAGAACTTTTGCCATTAGAACACTTCCCATGTTTACCGGAAGTGCATTACACAGGTCTAACCTTGATATGGAATTAAAAATTATACAGCAGGATAAGAGTTAATCTTGTGACAAAACAATTTACGTCATCAAATTTCTCTTTCCCGCTTGATGCAATGTACCGCGTGTCCCATTAACCCTGCGTCCCCAAAACCAATATTGACACTTGTAAACTGTGCCGATTCAGACGTGGCAGCACGATGAGTTGGTTCACTTTAATTCTGCATTGTTTGTCGCTGATATATACAACTGATACTTAAACCCTATGAAATGGCCCAGTAATCAAAATGGAACTGTAAATGTTTCAAATGCGGCCATGAAAGGGTTGAATAGACACTTGTACAATGTAGTACAGCACATGTCAGCCTGACAGGGCAGTGGGGCCGAGTTTCCACAATTCATTGGTGCATGCTCTCTTCGCCTTAAACACTTTATGATTAAGTGGCGAACTCTTAATAATTAATTGTTCAGAGAGCCAGGTTTAATAAATAAGACGGACGTTTTTTTTTTTTTCAAAGTATGGGGCCATTTTGATTGGCCAGCAAATGATGTTAAGGTTCATGTAAAGTGTTTATTTTGCTTAATTTCATACGTCAATAATTCTGTAATTATTAAAATTTGTCCGGGAAAACCATATATCAAATTAAAGCTCTGGATGAGTACAAGCTGTTTTACATAATTATACCTACTGGCCTTGCATAATAAAACTAAAACATTGCAGAAAAAGATGACATCGTTTAAAACCTACAAAATAATAATGACATAACAAAATTGCTTAAGTTTTGGAGAAAACATAGGCTATGGTACATACCAGGTACTGCTACTACCAAAAATCCTATAGTTTCTTTAAAAAGGCACATATTTAAGTCAGAAAGTTTGACATTTTTCCCTTATTGAATTGTCAACCATGTTTGACCTACTTTGTTTTAGTAACAGGTATGGTGTCTCCACAGGATCAAAATGTACAAGTGGTTGTGTGTAATAAACTTTCATTAGTATTACCTGAACAAATTGACATGAAATAAATGACCTCAATTACCATATATTACACGCTTGATTTATTGTTCTAACTTGGCTCCGGCTAATGTCGTCTGCATGTGGAACTATGTGCATGTTTCTAAACTCTTTATGCTGCTAATAGATTTATAGTGTTTTCAAAGAATACTTGAAATACCTGAAATAACCATTATATTGTTGGTTTAAATTGGTAATACATGGTGGGTGACTTAGATCTATGATGCACTTTCTATGCAGCCTGATCTTAATCTATGCCATCCGCAAAACCGTTTTATTTTGACTAAGGCGCAGTAAGGGTCAAACCCGACATTTACCGATAACAGTTTCCGTACAGTCCGATTATACCAGATGGTTTAAATATTCACGTTTTAATTACTCTTTGCATAAAGGTCAATTTCAGGTCAATTTATTCCAGTAATAATTTTAGAATAAAAATGACCTGTACAAGTGAAATTTCCATGTCCACTTACAAACCCTTTCTCAAAAACAGCACCCCACTACCCCATCACACACACAAAAAGAACATTGAAAAAGATGCTTATGTCAAAAATTGATTCTAAATCCTATCTACCAGACTGGTGACACCTTAATCCTATCTACCAGACTGGTGACACGTTTTGTAACTGCTGTTTTTGAGAAAGGGTTTGGACGTAGACATGGACATTTCACTTGTACAGGTCATTTTTATTTGTTTTATTATCTAAAATTACTAATGAAAGTTTATCATGCACAACCACTTGTACATTTTGATCCTGTGGAGACACCATACCTGTTACTAAAACAAAGTAGGTCAAACATGGTTGACAATTCAATAAGGGAAAAATGTCAAACTTTCTGACTTAAATATGTGCCTTTTTAAAGAAACTATAGGATTTTTGGTAGTAGCAGTACCTGGTATGTACCATAGCCTATGTTTTCTCCAAAACTTAAGCAATTTTGTTATGTCATTATTATTTTGTAGGTTTTAAACGATGTCATCTTTTTCTGCAATGTTTTAGTTTTATTATGTAAGGCCAGTAGGTATAATTATGTAAAACAGCTTGTACTCATCCAGAGCTTTAATTTGATATATGGTTTTCCCGGACAAATTTTAATAATTACAGAATTATTGACGTATGAAATTAAGCAAAATAAACACTTTACATGAACCTTAAACACTAAATATATCTATAGATAAACGTGGTCGTGGAGAATTCGGATATTAGTCAAAGTGTACAAAGTTTGGATGTTTTTATTGTTTGAATTGATATTTGTGCAGCTGTTTATTTGTTTTGTCATAAAAATATTTTAAACTGTTACTTAGACTGAAGATCAAAAATCAGATTTAGCAGAACTTGTCGTCTGATCTTAGTATATCAAGATCTACAACACTTTTTTTTTATAATTTTGCAAGCTTTCTTGTATTAAAAATTCTTAAACAGATAAAGATCTACTGACTGTAATCCATCAATAATTGTGAGATAGATTTTTATGCCGCTTTCAACAGTAATAAGGTTTTACCACGGTGACAGCTTACTGTTAGGTTACATTCAAACATTGTGATGGTCTTGTTTATCCAAATTGGTTCATCTAGATAGATCTAAATTATGTCTTAAATCAGTAGATCTAGATCTTGATCTACACTTTGTAAAAATCTTTTCAACTTGGTTCATTTTCACTAATTTCGATGTTTATTTATATTTCAGATATCAAGGAAGGACAGAAAGCCACCAGTTTAGATTGTACAGTTGCTAGAGCTATAAGTATTTCAGGTAAATAACAGTTAATCTACTAAAACGTGGTTGTACTGAGATTTATGGACTACAACATAATCGCTTGTTGCTTCAGTTTTTTTTTTTCATTGTCATTACTTAAATCAAGGTTAGAAATTATTGTCTTTGAGACCACTTTTTTTGATTAGCTGAGCTAAACTATTACTATATCTAGTCTAACTCTTTTAACATTGAACTTTGAAACATCGGTAAGAAGGGATAATTTAATTGTATTTTTGACGGTGTAGGCCGGTCTTTGACTGTAGTGATGGCCACTGCACCTATTCGGTATACTTTGGTGGAGCTTTCGTTACCAAGACACTGGCTGCTTTTCCCAGCTATCCATTTTCGAAAAAGCGACCTGCAATGAGCGAAAGTTATTCGTAAAATTACTTGTTTATTCTTTTAAGCATTGAATTCTTTAGACTAAATTAACCAGATATATAGCAGGCTTATTCGATCTTAAGATGGCCGAGAAAAAGTAGCACTTCTTTTTTTAGAAATTTCAGATTTGTAGATCTACAAATGAAAAGCATTAATATAAGTTAGTACATGTACACTCTAGATCTAATTGTTAATTAAGTAATGATGTCTTTCTTTGAAATAATAGAAACATTGTGGGAAAAGGAGAAAATGCTGTAATTCAGCAGTTTCTCCTTTTCCCAAATTGTTTGCTTTTGTTTTTCTAGGCCATTAAAGCTCAGGTCAGGGAATGTATGTTTAAGAGGTAAACTTAATTAAATAGATAATGTAAATCTATTACAGACTTGAAGATGGCTGAAGGACAAGGTTCAAGCATGTTTCAAGCCGATGTAAAACGGTACATACCAGCAGAGATCATAGAAGAGGAGATAAGTGAGAAAAAGAAGTCGCCGCTTTGTGAAAATTGTGTGAAAGAAGGTCCGTCTGAGGGAGAACGTCGGTTAGAGCGAGAAAGTTGGTTTGAGCAAGAAAGTTGGGTTATAGAACGTGTGGCTGTATTTCTCTGTTCTGACTGCGGGATGTATGTATGTGTAAACTGTTTGCCTGGACATCAATCGCATGAGGGTATGAGAGTGGGGAGAAAGGAGCAAGAGAGACAGAAGGAGAGAGAGATGAGTGAGAGTGTGAGAATGGAAGAGCACAGTTCGAGTGAGAGAATGAAAAACAAGGGAAAAGGTTTGGGGAAGAAAACAAAGAGAATGCGTCTGGAAGAAGGGAATGAGAAGGAAGAAGAGAAAAGAAAAAGTGATAACATTGAAGAGGAGAGTGAGAGAAAGTTATGCTTGCTGTTGGATGGTCTTATTAGAGAGAGTGAAACAGAGAGAATAGAGAAGTTTGAGAGGAGCCATGTTAGTCTTTATGATCGAGTTTACGTACAACATGAATTGGATCTGAAGGATTGTTGGATATCTGGACTATGTGGACTGGAGAACCAAAGGTGGGTAGCCTGTGATTGTTATAATTCTTGTATTAAAATATTTACATTGGGAAGTAACATTTTACAACGTTATATACGGTTTGAAGGGTCTGGACCTTATAACGTTACAGAAATACTTGTTAACCAGAATTCCACAGAATCGAAATTAGCGTCCGGCAGCAGTTCTGGTGTTTCTGTAACAAACAGGGCTGAACAGGATAAACAATGTTTGATAGCAGTAACGTTACCTTGGAAACGTCAAATATTGTTTATAGAGTTAAGTGAGAAACCAGCATTTATACACAAAGTATTCCATACAGAAGGACTATGTTGGTCTATACAGTTTTATGATAACAAGATTTTTACCGCCTGTTGGGAAGGTCTTGACTCTCCCTGGTCTGTTTATATGTACTCTACAGACGGAGACACGCTAAACAAGTTTGACATTGCTACCTATGGTTACCTTATTCCTTATCTCGCCGTTGGTTCTGGACGAGTCTATTTAACTGATTGGGACAAAAACAAAGTGCAATGTAGAAATGTTGAGGGTCAAGTTCTGTCAGAAATTACAACTGAAGGGTCGGGGCCTAAAGGAACCAGTATAGACCCAGATAACAACGTGTATGTATGTGCACTGCGTCACGACAAAGTTTATAAACTGGATGCTGATCTGACTCGACACGAGTCGGTGTTAGATCAGACTGCGGGTTATTTAGAGGGACCTGGGGTTCTGTGTTATTACAGAGACAAATTACTTATCAGTCATCTCGGGCCGCCATCATTACGTAATTTTGTTACTGTGGTCCGACTGTTGTAACGGCACATCGACCCGGACATTGTATATCATTACTGCAGTCATAAAACATTCACAATGCACCACAATCTAGTCTATCATTACCATGGTTACCGTCTCTCTTCCATTACAACCCCTATCTTATCGCACATATCTATGAAAGTATTTTCCGAAGAAAGTAGACAAAGATCAGCCTGCACTTACGCGCAGGCAGATCTTGGTCTACAATCTCCGCTTCCCTAGTTATTCTTATCATCCAACAATACTTGTTTACTTACAATAAGCTTTGCCAGTTCTTTGTTTTGTGATAGATCTCGTTTACAACGGACATTCTCCAGCATTATGGGATAGTTACTTGATTCTCAACATTTCTCTCTACTTTGTATCGTAAGTAAGCTGTCATTGGAAATCTTGTCATCGTTTAATCATTATTTATTTATTTACTTATTTATTTATCAGTTTGACGCCAAAATTATATATCATTAGTCAAAATATATTTTTGTACCCAGATTAAATCAAACTTACCCCTCCCACTGACAACGATTTGTTTTCAACAATATTTCTGTAAAACCTCCACCCTCTTGTACTAACTCGGAGTTTTCGGCATTCTATAAACATTATTTGAGTTCTCACACTATCAAACATTGTTTATCCAGTAAACAGTGTGGCAGCAGTCATTATTTGCACGCACCATTATCGCCGTTCTACATGAGATTTTTCCCAATTAAAACTGCTGTCAAATCACAGGCTACCCATCTTCTTATCTACTTTCCATAGTTCAAATGTAAATAGATTTTGTGATTTTACTGTACATGTATATTAAATATTTGGGTTTGCTCATTCTCCTATCCAATTCGTATTTTATAAGAGAGAGAGAGAGAGAAAGAAATTTGATTTTTTAGTAACATATAATGTGTCACTTTTTTTCTAATATTTCATGTACTTGTGTTTTAAGAAAAACTAATTCCATGAGTTAGATCTATTTGTTTTTACTTTATAGATTTTGATACAAGTTAAAACTTATTTCTTTTAAATCCGTGACTGTTTGATTGCCTCTTGTTGGATGTAGATCTATTTATAATTTTTCACGTTTCGAAAGGTAAATAAACTTTGAATATTTATATAAACTCTTTGTTTAGTTATTGTTTCTACACAACAGTGAACATCATGAAAGCTTCCTACCTTATATCAATCCGAGCTCAGGTCAGAACATCTACATGTATGTTGATTTGTGAACTAGAATCCCGACCACGGCTGCCTCTTTCTTTAACCCATTACCACACAATCCCTACTTTTGACACCCCTGAGAAAGAAGCCTTTTGAAAACACTGTAGGAAAAGGAGAAAATGCTGGTGACCAGCATTTTCTCCTTTTCCCACAGTGTTTTCTACCTTTAACAGAACAAATTTTAACTTTTCAGTCACCTTTATTTTGTCGTCTGCAAATGCTTTCAATTTGAACCAGTCTTAAGATTTTGTTGTGTGGTAATGGGTTAACTCATTACCAAACGACAATATTTTAGGCTTGTCCAAATCGAAAGCATTTGCAGACGACAAAATAAAAGTGACTGAAAATTTAAAATTTGTTTTGTGAAGAGTAGAAAACATTGTTGGAAAAGGAGAAAATGCTGGTTACCAGCATTTTCTCCTTTTCCAACAATGTTTTCTAAAGGCTTCTTTCTCACGGTCGTCAAAAGTAGGGATGAGTTAAGGTTTGATTTGTTATGTTTGATTGGTCATTGGTGTTTACAACATTTTCTCAGTTTTGTACCGGTGTCCAGTGCACCTATCCTTGTCTTCCCAAAGTTTCTTTTACCGATTACGTAAAACAACGCTATCCAGTACTTCGCACAACACCTTTTCAAAACCAGTAGCTGCTTTCCCACATAAATATGGTACAGGTCTAGGATCTTGCCCGTATAGCTATCATCAATCCCAGAAAATAGTTTGCAAAGCTAAGACTCAAACTCGTGGCCGCTGGACAGCAAACCCTGTACGTTACTAAGCTAACGTTACTAAACTACTGCTTTTTGCACACAAGGTCTGTTAAGCTGAAGTCACAACTTCAATCTGCTGTGCTAGATGTATCGTCGGCCGTATTTACTCTCATTCTGGATGCCATCACATAATATTCTGCCCAAGTCACTGGCTGCTTTCCCATGTATAATCATGTCCGAAACAACTAGAGCTGTCCCTGAATGTGGCCTATTACCCATGCAGGCGCTTTGACTGAAACAGGCAATTCTTTGTACACAGACGGACACACGGACGGACCGGCTGATTCCAATATACCCCGAAAACATTCGTTTTGCGACGGTATAATGATCAGAGGTGAAAGAGGAATGAATCTTGTCTAAATATCTGCCAGCAGGTCTCGGAAAGAAATTGAAAGAGGTGGATAGGGTGGGCTCGAACCAGCTGTCCTGTTTTCAAGTCACCTAGAGGTTAATACACTGTTCTCTCAAAACTCCGCAGAAATAAACTAGGAATATTAAGGATGGTTGCAAGTCCGGGTCCAGGGCCACGTTTCACCAAGGTAAGAACGAACAAAATTTCGTGAATTTTACGTAACTATAGAACAATGGCATTAATCTGCAAAGAGACACATGGAAATCATCATGATAGTTTTTATGTGTCTCGTGGTATATTAAAGCCACTATACAATGGTTGCGTAAAACTTGTTCGTAACTACCTTAGTGAAACGGGGCCAGCTGTCTTCGATAAATAAACACATGGATGATGAATCCAAACCACTGAACACGTCACAGCAAATCTGCAAAACAGAAATGTACACTGACAGCGAGTTCAAACACGGATGACGCGTTCAAACCACTGAACACGTCACAGCAAATCTGCAAAACAGAAATGTACACTGACAGCGAGTTCAAACACGGATGACGAGTTCAAACCACTGAACACGTCACAGCAGGTCTGCAAAACAGAAATGCACATAGACAGTGAGTTCAAACACGGATGACGAGTTCAAACCACTGAACAAGTCACAGCAAATCTGCAAAACAGAAATGCACACTGACAGCGAGTTCGAACACGGATGACGAGTTCAAACCACTGAACACGTCACAGCAGGTCTGCAAAACAGAAATGCACACTGACAGCGAGTTCGAACACGGATGACGAGTTCAAACCACTGAACACGGCACAGCAGATCTGCAAAACAGAACTGCACATTGACAGTGAATTCAAACACGGATGACGAGTTCAAACCACTGAACACGGCACAGCAGATCTGCAAAACAGAAATGCACATTGACAGTGAGTTCAAACACGGTTGACGGGTTCAAACCACTGAACACGGCACAGCAGATCTGCAAAACAGAACTGCACATTGACAGTGAATTCACACACGGATGACGAATTCAAACATCTAGATTAAACATAGCAGACCTGTAACACAGAACGTGTCAGTCACAATTACAAAGTCAAACCGTCACATTTCTGTTAGGTCAATGATAATTATAGAACCAGCAGGTTATGGGTACTTTTCCAATATTTCACAGTAATTTATGTGTGAATGAATGGGCGGACATATAAACTAACGATTGATTGAATGGTGCTTAACGCTACTTTCAACATTAGTTCACTCATATCACAGGCACAGCTCATTATGGCCTACAACACCCAAAAAGAGACATTCGGACATTTGCGTAAAGTATCGTCTTGGATAAGTCTGCGCACTCCGTGCACGCTAATCCGAATTGACACTTTCTATTTTTTATATAATTTTTTTGTCTATTGTACACATAGCACAAAATCTTCATTTAGTCTTTTAGCGCTGTCTCGGGGTTGATCCGGGACGATACTTTACGCAAATGTCCAAATACCCTTTTTTTCGCGTGTTGCAAGCCGTTTTCAAGATTTCCTTTTTTAAGCAGCACTAGGCTAGGGCTCTGATGTGTCTTGCCCAACGACATTTCAACTACAAACCCAGTCACCGGGTTCTAGTGTGCGGCTTGAACCAGGGACCTCACTGAGCCACACGGGACCCGTCACGGATGAAGTCGCCCAGAAAGTAATCATCAGTCCAAATTACACAAGTACTTCTTCAAACTTCAGTCTTCTGTATCAAAAGTGATACAGTGTGATGTGGAATAAGACTTGATGGAGGATGGAGACCAGAATCATAGAGCAGTCTGATCCTGGTCTTCGATGTCCACTTATATCGCAAAAGATTATGTCAAATGTGATAAAACAGAAACGTATCTTGAAATGCTTGTAAATTGAAATCCAATCTGCTGAATGGGTTGAAAAGTTTGCCTCAACTGATTATCGAACTTACAACCACCACGTCGTAAGTCCGATACGATAACCACTGAGCTAACCGGCCGGGCCTGCGGATAGAGATCGAACTTGGTCGAGTTTCTCTATATCCAAGAGAACTGAATCGTGCAGTATGCTGTAAATGATCATTGGAAGGCAATCACGAATATTTTAGATCGAGATCAGACCTCGTAGAACATGCAATCTGATCTAAAGTGGCCCCCATGTAGAAACAAATCTTACAAACAAAGTCCGTATCAAAGAAACAAATAAATGCATAGCTCAAATACACACCGCATCTACGGAATTCGAAGCCTTGAAGGGACAAAATTTAATATCCTCGGTTTTCGAGGATTAAAAGACCAATACCATAACCACTGAGCCAAAGAGATATTTCTCTGACGCAGTTGTCAGGTATTGTATTTAACCCCAATACCACAAAATCCCTACTTTTGACGACCCCCGAGACAGAAGCCTTTTGAAAACATTGTGGGAAAAGGAGAAAATGCTGGTAACCAGCATTTTCTCCTTTACCCACAATGTTTTCTACCCTTCACAAAACAAATTTCGAATTTTCAGTCACTTTTATTTTGTCGTCCACAAATGCTTTCGATTTGGAAAAGCCTAAAATATGTCGTTTGGTAATAAGTTAAATCGGGACAAAGCTCTGCATGAAGGAGTGGTCTCCCGTAACACAAATAAAAGGTCTAATTAACGTTGTGTTTACCAGATGTCAAAGAGTTAGACTGACCAATATAAAAGCCTTCAAGATAACAGTTGAATTGTGACTTAAATTATGCTATTTATATAAAAAAAAAAAGTGTTAGAAACTTTGTGAGAAATGGAGACAAGAGGGCCAAGATGGCCCTGGATCGCTCACCTGAATTTTTGAGAAGACCATAGCCATTTTTTTTTTTAAAGGCATTGAAACACTGGAAACAAAATCGTGATTTTGCCAAGCAATTTTCAAAAGGTCATCTGTAAAAGTCCTTTCAAAATCTGACCAGCAGTTTCAGAAAAGAAAAAAAAAATAGGAGTTTCTTAATTTACGTACAGTGCAAGTAGCCCCCATTCACGAGAGCCATGTTTCTTGACCTATCAAAATTTCGCTTACACTTTTTGAAAAGGGTCATTCAAGGAACATTTCTGTGAAATTATTTCAAATCTGATCAGCCGTTTCAGAGAAGAAGAATTTTCAAGAATTTCTTCATTTCCATATAGTGCAAGTAGCCCCCATTCACCAGAGCAATGTTTTTTGACGAATCAAAATTTTACAAACACTTTTTGAAAAGTGTCACCCAAGAAATATCTCTCTGAAATTATTTCAAAATCTGACCAGCCGTTCAAGAGAAGAAGAATTTTTAAGAATTTCTTCATTTCCCTATAGTGCAAGTAGCCCCCATTCACCAGAGCCATGTTTCTTGACCTTTCAAAATTTCACGAACAAGTTTTGAAAAGGGTCACCCAAGAAATATCTCTGAGAAATTATTTCAAAATCTGACCAGTCGTTCCAGAGAAGAATAATTTTTCAGAATTTCTTCATTTCTCTGATGTGCAAGTAGCCCTCATTTACCAGAGCCATGTTTCTTGACGAATCAAAATTTCACGGATAATCTTTGAAAAGGGTCATCCAAGGAACATCTCTGTGGAATTATTTCAAAATCTGACCAGCGGTTTCAGAGAAGAAGAATTTTTTAAGAATTTCTTCATTTCTGTATAGTGCAAGTAGCCCCCATTCAACAGAGTCATGTTTCTTGACGGATCAAAATTTCGCAAACATACTTTGAAAAGGGTCACCCAAGGAACATCTCTGTGAAATTATTTTAAAATCTGGCCAGCGGTTTTAGAGAAGAAAATTTTTAAGGAATTTCCTAAAAAAATCCATTTGGTTGCCATGGCAACCAGAGTTTTTGACAGAATCAAATTCTGTGAACAATTTTTAAAGAGGACCTGCCATGGAATATTCAAGACAAGTTTAGTCCAAATTGGCCTAGCGGTTTTGGAAGAGTTGATGTTTAAAGAATTGTTGACGACGCATGACGGACACCGGATGATCCTAAAAGCTCCCCTTGAGCACGTTGTGCTCAGGCGAGCTGAAAATGCTAGTAAGAAACATTTACCTGTTTAATCTAAAATCCTTCCAACCTCTTTTCGGGTAATTGTTGATAAAAAATGATTGACTGACCGACCGACCGACCAACCGACTGATTGATTGATTGATTGACTTACTGACTGAATGATTAATTGATTACATCGTATTTATCGTCGTTGTCAGCAAGGTTTCAAGTATATCATCTTAGCCAGTGCTTCTATCCATGGTTTCCTGGAGTTTTTCTTCACTGGTCAGTACTTCGCACAATTTTCTTTCCGAACCACTGGCTGCTTTCCAACTTCACAATGGTGAAAGCAATATTCACGTGTGTCAGACAGAGGAATGAATTCTATCGTGATAAAGGGTAAATTTGTGTGAATGACGTCAGAAACATTTTGAGGTAGTGGAAACGTAATAGAAAACAGCCATTTCTACTTTGATATTATCATACAAAATTTGCTATCATTATAAATGACTGTTATTGTACTTGTTTAACCGAGCCACTTTTTCTTTTTCTTTCTTAGAATTATCATTTATAAATCTAAAACCACTATATTCTAATTACCTCCCTTTTCTGAAAACTAGTAAAAGTATCAACAGATAATTTGAATAATAGACATCAAAGAAATTTTTGGTAATTTAAAAATGTGCAAATGTATTATATCTGTATAAATCCGTTTTTATCAACTATTATCAAAAAAAAAATTCCATGCTGCCCCATCATCTCGAAAATATTCCGACCTAGTATCATGAGTATTGGACTTAAAATACTGCCTCTTGAGCATAAAGAAGGTAAAAGTTAACGATGCATTACGCATCACAAATGACCGAGGATGCACAATAGAAGATGGATGATGGACACAGAACAAACATGTACGCTGTATTATAATACAGAAAGGTAAGGGATTGGCAAGGGCTTACAGAAAGTTTCAAGAGTATTATAATACAGAAAAAAACATTTTCTTGGTTCATATAATGATTACTATATACATTTATTAATATTTATTACACAACCAGTAATCAATGTCGTGTTGATTTAATCTATATGATATAATAATCTTTCTCTTCAGATATTTTATATAGAAAGGAGCAAGTATAACTGTAGAGGAAAACAAGAGCAGCTCATGTTGGTGCCAATGCTCGACTGCAAAAAAAGCTTAAATTTCAGTGAAAATAAAGAAAAAATCGTGAAAGAGCTTGTACTGTGTCAAAAATATTTTGATGGTTACCAGCCCTCGTCATATTGGATTCCCATTTGGTAGGGAACTTTTTTTTAATATTGAAGTAAATATCTTCAGTAATAATAAAGGTACATGTATATATCAAAATGTCAAAGTTTTTTGAAAAACGCCGACGCCGACAAAGCTTGGGCTACGATAATACTTCAACATTCTCTTCATCAGACGAAAAAATGTTTAATTTGCTCGAAAAACGCGGACGCCGACAAAGCCTGGGCTACGATTATACCTCAACATTTTCTTCCAAAACAACCAAACCAAAAATTACTTAACTCTTCATCAGATCATAAAATGTTTAATTTGCTCAAAAAGCGTACTTACATGAAAAGTTGAACCTTTAAGCTGCTTAGCTCGAAACAATGTATTTTGCAAACAGTTTAAATCAAGATCAGATTGTACACAACGTGCCCAAAACTGAGAGTGTCTTTTTTAGCAATTAACACTTACTATTAGCAGGAAATTTTCATTTTCTTTTTACTTGCAGCATTATAGATAAAAACGTCTGAAAACAGTGTCTCTCATCTATGTGTTTAAATTGGCTCTAACTGCGATTCCTGAAATTTTAAGGATCGTGTGATAAAAAATTCATATGCTTATGTATACATACATAATTATTGTTTTGTTGGTTAAACCTTAATTAGTCAGCTGTAAAATTCCAAATCACTTAGCAGTATTCTTGTCCCTGTTTATGTAAGATCTCTGATTCCATACATTTTTCATATACATATACATATTATGAGCTACATGTATGTTCTGTGAAAGGGGGCTTTATGTAGCTACAAAAAGTAACAACCAAGGACAGGCCGAAAGGTTCACATAGGCAGAAACAGGTCGAAACTTTCTGTAAAAACAGCTCGATACTTTCTGCTATCAGTCAACTTTCTGCATGTCAAAAGATCAATCTGTTTCATCAATCAGCCCGTTTTTAAAACAAACTCGATTTTATGTATCAATACTGATATGAGGAGTTGTTTGGTATAATGAATTAGGGAAATGCATCCTAAACCCCCATTTTACAGAGTATGAGTTATCTTTGTAGAATATCAGTCACAATTCCAAGTATCATTTCAAACTGACAAATCAACACATTTATCAGTACATGTATTTCGAATAGACCAATCAAAATACACTGAGTTATATAAACATAGGCAACTCAAGTAGACAACAAAATTTTAAACTTGAGCCCCACTTTAAAGCAATTACAGATGACATATGAAATTCTGCTCAACTGACTTACCTTTTAAAGGTTTGAAAAAAGAAAACATTGCTGGCAACCAGCATCATCCTGGAACAATTTTAAAGCCGTGTTTATCAGTGTCATAATAAATGGGATCATGGGTCTGATGAATCACAGGAAAACCTTAATACCACTGAAAAACCAAAATATCCTGTATTGTATTTAGGAGGATGAAGTTGTGGCGTTTGACACAGCTTGTTTATATTAACCCTTTACTAAACAGTCCCTGGTTTTTACGGCCCTTACATTGAAGTCTTTTGAAAACATTTTGGGAAAAGGAGACAATGCTGGCAACCAGCATTGTCAGCATTTTGTCTCCTTTCCCCACAATGTTTCCTACCATGCAGGAAACAAATTTCAATTTTTGAGTTACGTTTATTTTGTTGTCTGCAATTGCTTTCAATTTGGATCTTTCTAAGATTTGGTGTTTGAGAAAGGGTTAAGTGAGGTCAGGCAGATTTTGAAATTCATTACCATAAGTACAATAATTATGCAGTTATAGCTTGCCATGAAAAAGATGTGAATAAGTATTTTACAGAACTCTTAATGTTCTCACAAATACCCCCACTTGTAGAAAATGTTGGCGATTCAGCAAAACATGAGTACCTCTGAATTCTCACAACGGCAGCTTGTGCACAAGACTGATGTTTGTGATTTAGATCCTTTTCTATGCTTAAAAAATCTTTAGTCCTTTTCAATAATGGAAATATACTGCATTAAATCACACTCTACAAAATCAGAACACTGATGGCCGTTTAGTGTATGTGAATAAACGTCATTACAAGACATCAATTGTGATTCTGTTCACAACATATTAACACTTTACCCCATAGGGCATTTCTATGGTATCTCTAATTGACCCTTAATAACGACAAGGATGAAGCCGTTTTTTATGGGTATATGACACCTTTTGATAGCATAGAAAACACTGTGACAAAAGGTGAAATTGCTCGTGATGAGCAATTTCACCTTTTGCCACAATGTTTTCCAAAGGCTCCTACAAGCAATGCATAGAAATGAATATCTATGGAGTAAAGGGTTAGATATTGATCAAGATGATATCAATCTGATTGGAGGTGACATCACAAAATCGAAAGCACAGTGGGAAAAGAGAATATTTAAAATCAGTATCTCCATGAGCAAGCTTAGACACTCGGGTACATGACAGTGATTGTTCCCCATATAAAGCCATCACCTATGTAGATATATAAACAAATATAAACAATATCATTCTTCTCTCTGGTAACTAATATGTTAATTAGCCACATATTCTGATGAGAAATATTTAAACGTTATAAAAATGATAATGTCTGTAATCTTAACTTACTAGCATAAAAAACAAAGATAATTTTATTGTTTTATGGTACAAACATGTATTTCAATTTTCTGTGATTCTTCAGACAGATTTTAGGTTACTAGTTATTTAGTTACAATAAAGCTTAAAAGTAAACAAAAAAGGGCTGTTTGAATGCATTTAAATTGATAACATAATATTTAACCCATTACCAAACGACAATATTTTAGGCTTGTCTAAATCAAAAGCATTTGCAGATGACAAAATAAAAGTGACTGAAAATATAACATTTGTTTTTTGAAGAGTAGAAAACATTGTGGGAAAAGGAGAAAATGCTGGTTACCAGCATTTTCTCCTTTTTCCACATTGTTTTCTAAAGGGTTCTTTCTCAGGGTCATCAAAAGTAGGGATTGTGTGGTAATGGGTTTTTAAAGTATGGAAACTAAAGTGAAAATGACAATCTTTCATTGTATGCACGGTCCATGTGTTAGTCGCTGACAGAGAAATCAATATCATCAAGACTAAGATAAATCCTGACAGGTAGCTTACTTCTTCAGCACTAGATTTTAAAATTCTCTTTTTTTTCCTACCAATTATTAACACATAGCCCAACCACTTGATAACAGACTGTCATCTCCACAAAATTATTCATACCTAAATGGTATGGTTTAAATTTAAATGTACTATGACAATTGCTTTGATATTTTGGCCTAAAATGGGCCTCTAACATATGAATCATTACAGACTAGATATCAAAAAGTAGTACTTATACATGATAGTAATTCTGAAGGTAAGTTTTTCCAATTAAAACGGAGTATTTCATCTAAAATTTCAGTGAATGGTTCTGTACTTAACTCGTTACCACACAATCCCTACTTTTGACGCCCCTGAAAAAGAAGCCTTTTGAAAGCACTATGGGAAAAGGAGAAAATGCTGGTAACCAGCATTTTTTCCTTTTCCCACAGTGTTTTCTACCCTTTCCAGAACAAATTTCAACTTTTCGGTTAACCCATTACCACACAATCCCTACTTTTGACGACCCAGAGAAAGAAGCCTTTAGAAAACATTGTGGGAAAAGGAGAAAATACTGGAAACCAGCATTTTCTCCTTTTCCCACAATGTTTTCTACCCTGCTAGAAACAAATTATAATTTTTAAGTTACCCATATTTAGTCGTCTGCAAATGCTTTCAATTTGGACCAGTCTAAAATTTTGTCGTGTGGTAATGAGTTAAACAACACTGGAAAAGATAAACTTGGAAAACATTCACCAACACATAAAGAAGCTTGTAATTAGTAAGTTTTCTTTTTTTTTTTTAAATGGACCAATTACAATGTTCTAAAACACTCAAAATGACCAGTCATACACCAGCTTTCATTTGACAATGAGCCAATCACAACACACCTATGCTTACTCATATTGCCCAATCAAAACCATCATATAAACACCAACAAGAAGTGCTAATATTTCTTTAACAGATTGCCACATTTTTGTATCCTCTAACAACTCTGGTATAACAGAAACCGTTGCTATATAGATAAAACCCCCTGCAGTAAAAGGCAAGATCCAGGTAGTTGCTGCTTCTCCGATTCCCTCTGCAAATAAACTACACACAGTTCCAAGCATTGCACCAATGGCTGTACTAAATTGTAACATCATTGCCTGAAGAAGAAAAAGAAGTGTGTGTTTCAACTCTCATCCTATAATTCTAAAATAACTCTTCATCAAAGTACTAAATTTTAGACTTATTCAAACAACTAATTTAAAGAGTCATTTAAACTCAAGATTGTGTTGTTAAGGGTAAACAAAATAGCCATTGGATTGGAAACATCCAGATTGGTCCTGATCTTTGTGCTCTTTTGGTAATAGGCAACTGGCCGAAATTTTACATAAATGCATTATAAATGACAGAGACATCTGATAAATGTCAACATGTTCTTATGACAACAACTCAAAGAACAGCAGGACTGCCAGTACCTCAGCGAAAACAGTTAAGTTGAAGAAAAAAAATTGCAATTTCACCCAAAGAATTTCAATTTCTTCACAACCTGTTAGTGAAGGCATATTAACCCATTACCACACAATCCCTACTTTTGACGCCCCTGAGAAAGAAGCCTTTTGGAAACAATCTAAGAAAAGAAGAAAATGCTGGTAACCAGCATTTTCTCCTTTTCCCACAGTATTTTCTACCCTTCCCAGAACAAATTTCAGTATATTTCAGTCAACTTTATTTTGTCGTCTGCAAATGCTTTCAATTTCCACCAGTCTAAAATTTTCTCCTCTGGTAATGAGTTAAAACTTAAACGAAGGGATAATGTTGGACACAAAATTTCTCCTCTCACAACAACACTTTTTATGTCATGCTTTCAGATGGGTTATCCAGATATATCTGAAATATTTTTCGATATATCATGGTTATGACCAGTGAAAATACCCATTTCATATTCTAGTTACCTAGAACCAGATGGAAATATGTCATAAACCTTACATTTCTCGCACTTGACGTAAGATTGTAATGCATTGCTATGCTGAGGGGGGTTACGCCACAGGGAATACCGGTAACAGTGAAAAGAAGTGTACTGGATTTTGATCAAGTTCCTCCAAGAAAGGTTATAAGCATGAAATAAAGAATATTTGGGGGGGGGGGGGGGGTTTGTTAAAGATTGAAATTTAGCTCATCTCGTGAGCACCATCGGTAATATTTTCACTTTAGGCTGCTTCATCTCATGAACACCATGGCTCCCCCACTCATGGAAATATTACCGATTATGTTCACTCAACGAAATGAATCTCTATCTTAATTAATCAACAACAAAAAAATATCCTCTATCTATCCTAACCAAGATAAAATTGCATCACTGAAGCATCATGTATTTTGTTTACAAAATTTATGCTTTCAATGCAAATGAATTTAAAAACTTCAAGTCAGCCAAAAGTTTTTGTTCAAATTTCCAGTACACCTTAAGTTGCTTTTGCAGACAGTGTAGACCAAGATGAGGCTGCAAAGAACATACAGTCAGGGTATGTATTCACCAAACAATCTTAGATCAGGCTGCAAAGAACATACAGTCAGGGTATGTATTCACCAAACAATCTTAGATCAGGCTGCAATGAACATACAGTCAGGATCAATCATAAACCAGCCAATCTAAACGGCTTACCCAAAGGAAAACAAAATTAGAGTTGTCCTAGTTAAAGAAGTTTGCAATGGACAAAATGAATGTGTCTCAAATGATTGTACCTTTCTTTTGAATGATGGAAAACATTGTCACAAAAGGAGAATATGTCTCTTTCACCCTCAATTGCTTCAAAAGGAGTCTTCCTTAGGATCATTAACTGGTAAGATTGTTTGAAAAGGGGTCAAGAAAACTTGGCTAACTTTTATAGTTTCCAAATTAAAAGCCTTTACAGATCAAAAGTGTTTACAAATTAAAAGCCTTTACAAATTAAAAGCATTTGCCGACAAATTAATAAAATGTGGATCAAATATTGGGATTTGTTCTGAAAAGGTTAGAAATATTGTGGGAAGAGGAAAAATGCAGGTAACCATCCTTCTCTCTTTTCCAATGTTGTTTTCGAAAGTCTTATTCTATCCATGTTGTTAATAGTCAGGATTATTGAATAAGGGATTACAATTACAGAAAGTGACAGATTGCAGTTGCAGATTATCTGCTTAAACCTACAACAAATCAATATTAACCCCAGTAGTGATTACAAAATGCTGACAAAATCTGTATTAACCCTTTCCTAAACGACAAACTTTTGGACTAGACCAAATTGAAAGCATCTGCAGACGACAATTCAACTCTGGCTGAAAAGAGGATTTCTGCTTATGATTGGGTAGAAAACATTGTGGGAAAAGGAGAAAATGCTGGTTACCAGCATTTTCTCCTTTTCCCACAATGTTTTCAAAAGGCTACTATTCTAGACCCGTAAAAACCAGGGATTGTTTGGGAAAGGGTTAAAGGGTTTCCTGTTTGATTGGTCAAGCCTTTACAAGACAATCCTGTGTTCAAGTAAATATAAAGAGTTTTTGAACCAAAATCTTCTTCTTGTCCCACAATGTGTTTTATCATTTCAAGGAAAAATCCTTTCAGCTGATCCTTATCTCGATTGTGGTCTGTAACAGCAATTTGCTCTAGCTGTTCGCAATTCTAAATTTTAGTTGTCAAAAGTAAGTCAAAATATGCAAGGTCAAATTCATGCCATGATATTAAATTTGATCTCATAAAAATGGACGGAGTTACTGAACATTGCAACTAATACAACTAACCTCTTATTCGAAGACCATATCTGCAAACTTTTAATTTACATGTATGTAATAAGTCAGTTTCTTTACATCTACGAAGAAAAGTAAATATGTGGTAGAGATGAAACATAGATTTGCTGCGAAAAAAAAAAGAGAAAGTCTAAAAAGGCTCTTTTAACCCATTACCACACAATCCCTACTTCTGACGCCCCTGAGAAAGAAGTCTTTTGAAAACACTGTGGGAAAAGGAGAAAATGCTGGTAACCAGCATTTTCTCCTTTTCCCACAGTGTTTTCTATCCTTCCCAGAACAAATTTCAATTTTCAGTTACCTTTATTTTGTTGTCTGCAAATGCATTTAATTTGGACCAGTCTAACATTTTTTCGTTTGGTAATGGGTTAATATTTCAGGATACACATAGTGACTTACCTTTTTTTTACTACAACCAGACTGTACCAAAATGGCAAAGTCACCAATCTCATGTGGAATTTCATGTAAAAATATTGTTATAGTCGTGATGATTCCGAGATTCTGACCCATTAAAAAGGAAGCCCCGATTGCTAGACCATCTGTAAAGTTGTGAGCAAAATCTGCCGCTAAATTCAGATATCCTGCAACTTTAATGTCTTCTACTGGAGCCTCTGAAACGATATCAAAAGACAAGTAGAACTTGATTTTCTAAAACAAGAGGGCCATTGGCCCTGGAACACTGACCTTAGAGTATAGCTTACGAGTGAAATTCAATTCTTTGAACAACTTTGGTAAAGCTTCACCGAAGGAACACCCCTGCCAAGTTTCGTCAAGATTGGCCCAGTGGGTTAGGAGATGTTTAAAGAAATTGTTGACGGACGACAGACACCTGACATAGGGCAATCAAATATCAAAGCTCTACACTTTCCAGTTTCAAAGAAGAATTTTAAATTTTCCTTTTTTGTCATATGTTCGAACTTGTGGTCCCCGGGGGCTGGGCCAGTTTTGACCAAAGCAGCATCCTTGGAACAAACTTGGTAGATGTCCACTCAAAGATGATACATACCAAAGCTCTACACCTTCCTATTTAAGAGAAAAAGAAATTTAAAAGTTTCCTTCTTTGTTCCTATGTTCCAAACTGTGACCTGCGGGGCAGGGCCAGTTGTGATGCCAGGGACATCATATGACCAAACGGGGTAGAGGTCCACTAGAAGATTCTGCACATCAAATATCAAAGCTCTGCACCTTCAAGTTTCAGAGGAGAGTTTTCTAAAGTTTTCCTTCTTTGTTGCTATGTTCGAACCTGTGACCCCTCGGGCAGGGCAAGTTTTGACCCAAGGGCATAATATGAACATACTTAGAGGTCCACTAGGAATTGCTACATGCTAAATATCATAGCTCTATGCCTTCCAGATTTAGAGAAGAAGAATTTTAAAAGTTTCTTTCTTTGTTCCTATGTTTGAACTTGTGACCCGAGCGCGGGGCCAGTTTTGACCCCAGCGGCATGATTTGAATACGCTTGGTAGAAGTCCACTAGGAGATGCCACATACCAAATATCAAAGCTCTACGCCATCTACTTTCAGAGGAGAAGAATTTTAAAGTTTTCCTTCTTTGTTCCTATGGTCAAACTTGTGACCCCCGGGTTGGGGCCAGTTTTGACCCCAGGGGCATCATTTGAACAAACTAGGTAGAGGTCCACTAGGAGATGATACAGACCAAATATCAAAGCTCTACGCTTTCTAGTTCTGAGAAGAAGAATTTTAAAGATTTCCTTCTTTGTTCCTATGCTCAAACTTGAGACACCCGAGGTGGGGCCAGTTTTGACCCCAAGGGCAAACTTTTAACGAACTTGGTAGAGGTTCACTAGGAGATGCCACATACCAAAAATCAAAGCTCTAAGCCTTCAAGTTTCAGAGGAAGAGATAGATTTGTTGTTTTCCTTCTTTGTTCCTATGCTCAAACTTGTGACAAACCCCCCCCCCCCCCCAGATTTTGACCCTAGAGTCATAATTTGAACAAACTTGGTAGAGGTCCACTGGGAGATGCCACATACCAAATATCAAAGCTCTACGCCATCAAGTTTCAGAAGAGAAGATTTTAAAGTTTTTTTAAAGCTATCAGAGCCGAGTTTCTTGATGGATCAAAATTTCTCAAGCAATTTTTGTTCAGAGAAAAAGAAATTTAACTTCCAAATAGTGCATGTAGCCCCTCATTCACCAGATCCATGTTTCTACACAAATCGGCATTTTGCGAACAATTTTTGAAAAGGGTTACCAAGTTACCAAGGAACATTTCTGTGAGATAATTTCAAAATCTAAACAGCTGTTTCAGAGAAGAATTTTAAAGAATTTCTTCATGGCCATTTAGTGCAAGAAGCCCCATTCACCAGAGCCATGTTTCTTGATGGATCAAAATTTCGCAAACCATTTTTGAAAAGAGTCATCCAAGGAACAATTCTGTGAAATTATTTCGAAATCTGACAAACCATTTCGGAGAAGAAGAATTTTTAAGAATTTCATTTCCCTATAGTGCACGTAGCCCCCATTCACCAGAGCAGTGTTACTTGATGGATCAAAATTTCATGAACAATTTTTGGAAGGGGTCATCAAAGGAACATTTCTATGAAATTATTTCAAAATTCGACCAGTGGTTTCAGAGGAGAAAATTTTTAAAGAATTTGCTAAAAAATTCCATTTGTTGCAATGGCCACCAGAGTTTTTGATGGAATCAAATTCTGTGAACAATTTTTAAAGACAAGGCAGAGTTAAGGTTCTTGTTCTTTCTCATGGTGCTCTTAAAATGTGTTGAGTTTCATCTTAAGTCCTTAACAGATTTTCCAGTCATACAGCCAACAGGATTTGTGAAGGAAAATAAACAAAGGGGAATAACTGGAAGAATAGACAAGCCAGAGTTAAAGTTTTAGTGTACGACATTTCACACAATTTGTGAAGGAAAATAGTGACAGGTGAATTACTCATAAAATAGATAAGCCAGAGTTAAGGTTCTTGTGCATGACACTTTTGTCTCATAGTGCTCTACAAAATCTTGAAGTTTCATTAAAATATCTTTGAAAGATTTTTCGAGTTATAGAGCCGACAGGATTCATGAATAAGAATAATCAAAGGGGAATAACTGGAAAATCAGATAAGCCAGAATTACTGTTCTTGTGCATGACTATCCATCTCATGGTGTTCTACAAATGGTTGAAGAATCATCAAATTATCTTAAAAGGCTTTTGAGTTAAAGAGCAAAAACGCTTGAGACAAAAAAAGCAATCAAAGAGGAGTAACTCGAAGAATAGACAAACCAGACTTATCATTCTTGTGCATGACTATCCATCACATGGTGCTCTACAAATGTGTTAAGTTTTATCAAAATATCTGAAAGGTTTTCGAGCTATATAGCTAGCATAATTTGTGACAGAAAATAATCAAAGGAGAATAACTGGAAGCCAGAGTTACAGTTCTTGTGCATGACACTGTGTCTTACAGTGCTCTACGAATGTGTGAAGTTAACAAATTTCTTTAAAGGTTTTCAAGTTATATAGCCAACATGATTTGTGATGGATAATAATCAAGGGGGAATAAGCCAGAATTACAGTTCTTGTGCAAGACTCTCTGTCTCATGGTGCTCTACGAAGTTCGAAGTTTTATCAAATTTTTGTATTTAAAGTGGTAAACAATAAAATCTAGCCACCAATTGTGCTTTTGACGACAGCTAGTGCCAACCTAGGCTTTGCTGAAATACTGAAGACTAAAGCCATAAGAAGTAAATAATCTGTATCTCTCTTCGCAACTTTCAAACTATCAAACGACAAAATCTTGGATAGTGTGAAGTCTGCATTAGTGAGGTAAAGCGTCAGCCTCATAACCATATGGTCCTGAGTTCGATATCCGGAAGCTGGTGTAAACTCTGCGATTTTAAATTGGCCCATACAGGCCTCTGCCAACCCTCAGAAAATGGGGAGAAGTGACTTCTCCCTAGTCTGAGAATAAGGAGAAGTTTTTCAAAATGGGGAGAAGTGGTCAGACTTTGGAGAGAAGTGGTCAGACTTTGGAGAGAAGTTCAGACGGACATCAAAAAATAGATGTGGGCTGAAATATAGCGGGAATTCACTACACCTTAACAATATAAATTAATAAAATTGAAAATCATGTGAATCTAAATGGAATAAAATTATTTTATACTTTTTATCTTTTTTACGATCAGTATACTTATTCCTTTTGGAAAATACTCAAAACATATTTATTCATAGTTTGCTAAATTCACTTACATGTACCTTTAGGATTAAAATATTATGGAAAGAAATGAAAATGGAAAGAGAAAGCAGTGCTAGTTTGAGTATTAAAAAGTTTCTCCTGGCACATTTTTCTTTTCAAAATCTTCCAAACACTAGACTATTTGTTTCCAAAGTCCTGAATATAGTTTTTTGCTAAAAATCGTTCTCATTACCAAATTTAATATACATTAATTTATAATATAAATGTAACATATATACCTATCAAATTAACAGCATTTGCAGCCGGCAAATACTGGTAGATAACCGCTTAAAGGCTGTAACTAATGTTTAAAGATATAAAAAAAAGTAGTCTGTCAAATGTAGAAAAGCTTACTTCCAGCATTTTCTCATATTGCCACGATGTTTTCACCTTTCTATTGGTAAGTTAGACGCAGTTTCAGAGTGCGAGAGACATCGAAAATATTGCTGTCTGATTACCGTTTGTCTTTGATCAATATCGGATAAATCGTAAATAAAACCATCGTTCAACAACTAACACCTAATTTACTATCAAAGCCTTGTAGATCGGCGATTCGCGGCCCGATCAAAGAAATACTATAAATCAACGGAATACTTAAATCTATCTAGAACCAAAGACAGTAACATTTTTTTTTTTTAATTTTATCTTTTAGTTAGCGTCATAGAATATATCCGATTTTATCCAAACGCAGTTGCGGTGACGAGCTACCATTTTGAAGTTGAATCATGTGACTTCGCTAAAATACTATATTGGCGCCAAATTATAGTCACATGATTTGAAAATATAGTGCTACATGATCTAGGAGATGATCTAAGTACGTCATCATATCTGTTCGTTTGGAAAACTGCGAGTAATAACAAATTTTAAAGGATGGGGGTACATGGTGATAAGCAAATAGGTACCTATTCCATCGTTTTCAAAACTGGAGTATTTCAATCCATTTAAAACTTTGGAAATAAAAGTTGACAACAAAAGACCGATATCCGTGGTAGGACTTTCACTGCCATATAGTTACTAAATTTAGTAAACCGTGTTTCAAAAATAGAGGTCCGACAAACACCGATAGGCGGCGCTGATATTTGTCAATAATAGGGGATTATCCCATGGTGTCGTAAAGTTAATTAAAAATGATTTGTCAATCAGACTCTCGCTATGTTGTAAACTAATTAAACTCGCTGATTGGGCAGTAACTGTAAATCGGGTACGGCACACGCTGATTTGGTAGATTAAACACAGGACGCTTTGTCAATATACGTGAGGCGACTTCCCGATTTTTTCAGGCGACTTGGACTTCGCTTTACTTTGCGAAATGAGCTAAGTTTTTTTAAATCAGGCGACTTCTTCACCCAAGTCGCCCACTCGGCCGAGGCCTGCCATATGTTCAGCGCAAGAACTGGTGTAGTTCCCAGGAAGCAGAATCGAGAGAGATTAGAACAAGTTCTAAGAACTTGAGTCTCAATCAATGTAAGATATAGTTCAACTAAAATCTTGGACTGGACCAAATTCAAAGCATTTGCAGAAGACAAATCAAATATTGCCAAAATGGTGATTTCTCTGTCTGGAAGGCTTGAAAACACTGTGGGAAAAGAGGAAAATTTTGTTTTCCAGCATTTTCTCCTTTCCCTACCTTGTTTCCAATGCCTTTCTTCTTCAGGGTTGTTAAAAGTCCGGATTGTGTGGTGAAGGGTTAAATTATTTTACCTTTCTTCACTTCATCTGTTTTCTTATCTGTCTGAGATTTTTCTCCCTTGCTCTCTTTTTTCTTCTCATCACTTCCCGATGTCTTCGTGTCATTCTTGTTCGATTTGGTTACAGGTGCAGAATGGCTATGACTGTGACCATGCCCTCCTTTAACAATTCTCACAAATTTTTCCACCATTAGAAAAGCTATTAAACCTGCCAGAACCCACAGTCCAACAGACATATCATGTGAATGCCCGCCTTCACCATGTGAGTGACCATGATCGTGAGAATGTCCATGGTCGTCACCTCCGTGGGAGTGTGGCGATACAGCATGTGGAATAAGATGGAGAAAGGCATCTCCCAGTAAACCCCCAGAGGCAAAACTGAGTAAAACTTTCAGAAGCGGCTGGTGCTTTTCAGTGTTGTCTAATGGAATAAATAGAAGGATGAATACCGGAGATACACTTATAATGGCAGTTGCAGTGATTGCTTGTAACCATAACGTAGTTCCTGTGTTTTTCACAGTTTTTGGTCCTGATGTTTGTTTACTTGCTTGTTCACCATGCGAATGGCTGTGTCCATGTTTATCCGGCTGCCTACCTTCGTGACTATGACCATGATTGTGCACATGTTCATGTTCATGTTCGTGCGTGTGTCCATGTGCATGGCCGTGTGCATGTCCATGATCGTGTGCGTGGTCGTGCGCATGTCCATGATCGTGTGCGTGTCCATGATCTGTTGGAGGCTGGTTAGCTTGTTGCGAATATTTGAACGAAGCTGGCTCTCCGTGACTATGGCCGTGGTGGTCGTGACCATGTCCGTGGCTGTCTACAGTATGCAATATGCATGATAAAATCAAAACAATGACAAAATTTGGCCTTTTCATCGCTAGCTATCCGTATTTACAACAGCTGCTCAGGTAGACGTGTAAAATTCTGAAAGACGCTTGTCCGGTAAATGCTTCTGCGCGATCTTGAGCGGTGCATGATTTACTTCCTTTCATGAGAAATACACACAGCCAAAAAATTGGGATGCGGTCAAAACGTACCCAAACCAAAACGTACCCAAAAAATAAGTCAAAACGTACCCAAAAGTTAAGTCAAAACGTACCCAAAATTTAAGTCAAAACGTATCCAAAGTAAAATTTTAATTGAAATAATTTCAGTGTTAGTTATATGTTGAAAACTTCATGTATCTTACCTTTTAAAGATGTTTTAACTCCAGACTCACTTTATATCCTTTTAATTCTTAAAAAACAATAATTCATGGTTTCAATCCTTCGTTACAATACAAATACAAATACAAAACACTTTATTTTCTTCCAGGTATGCAAGTGATACAACATGGAATATACAAAGCAACAAACAACATATTGTCAAAAACGAGCGGATTACAAATAAATAATGAAAAGAAATACAATAAAGAAACTATAGCACAAAATACACGCAAACAGGCATATACACAGACATATAGACATAAAACACACGCACACGTTTGCATATTTCCAGAACGTAGAAAGGAGAAGAAGAAAAAGAAGAAAAAATGTTATGGTTTCAACTATGAGTGATGTGTTTATGTCAGGACTAATCAGGTGTAACAAACTAGTTGTCATTAACAGCTTTATTTTCATAAAAGATTATTTACAAACATTTGTACACAATGCTACACAGTATTAATTATATTCACCACCCAGCCCCTTTTCAAAGTTAACAAAACATAAGTTAGTTCTAGTCAATTTAATTTTAAAATGAAAATGTTCAATGATATTTAGTTGAACATGTCTTTTTTTTTATCACCAACAAAAAGCACAGGTTACCTTTAATTACACTATCTGTAGTATTTACAATCCATCTGCAAAATAGCATTTTACAACATTGTAACAACTTCCTCCTGTTTCTCACAATGTTTTTTTTACCCTTCGAAGCATTATACTATAACGGTTGTTTGCAAATGTTTTCAATCTGGAAGAGTCCAAGATTTTATTGATTGGTAAGGAGTTAAGTTTACAATATTTTCAATGCAAAATATATCTTATAATATTTGCCCTCTAAATGTTAATATTTTAATTAACTGAAAAATTGTGTAAATATTTATACTTGTAATGATAAGAAAGTGTAACCGAGTCACCACTCATAGGCAACAAAATCTTTTACTTATCCATGTTTAGGGAATTTCCTGATGATAAAAATGTTACAAAGGAGAACTTTCAAAGGAAAGAAAAGGAAAATATGAGAAAAATTTCGATCAGATCATATAATGAATTTAAGAAAAAAATCAACCCATCAGTTTTTCATCTAAAGCAAATCATCAATATTTACAAAGCATTCAAATATATAATTAGGTAATATACAGCAGCTTAAATACCACTGTGAATAATTAATTCATCCACACTTTAATTATAGTTTATTACACTCTTTTTGGGTGTGAAAATTGCACCTTTTGTTATCCAAACAATGTAATTATATAAAGTATCTCATTTTTTTTATAAAAGTGCTAATTCTTATGAAGATTTTTTTTCCGATTTTTTTATTGATAAAATATATATTAATAATTATTGATAACGATATCAAGCTATCTGATGCTTTTTCCCTAATGTTAATTGTATTTGCCTAAAAAAAGAGAGATACAAACACTGTAATTTTATCATGAAGCGTTTCATAGACTTAGCTATATGTTCTGTGATATGCTTCATTGTTTGTTTTAATCATGTAAGGCAACTTTGAAATAAAGCAGAATTAAAAATGACCATCATCAAGATGGCGAAAACAATATTTCTATCAATTTGTGGAAAGATGGAAGAAAAAAACACTATAAAAATCATGGGTACATTTTGACTTCACATTGGGTACGTTTTGACTCCACTTGGGTACGTTTTGACTTCAGTTGGGTACGTTTTGACTTGGGTACGTTTTGGTTTGGGTACGTTTTGACTGTAACCCAAAAAATTGGGGGTTCATGAATGTGAAATTTAAATACACTATGAAATATGTGACCAAAATCCCAACGAATCTTTTTATTGCATACAAAGATAATCACCACAATACCTGTCAGTAACCACACACGCAAATGAACTATGTTTCGTTTAGAAGCATTCTATAAATAACGTATCTCCCTACATACTTTTGCAAGTTGTTGACAAAGAAAAATGTTTTGTGCAGTCTGATCTTGATCTAGTCTGTCCGCAACTTTTAGTCAGTGATTCGCGCTTAGTAGCCTAGAGGATAAAACTCCCCTAGACTGGTATTGATCAGTCCGCTAAATAGACCTTTTTCAGTTCAAGCAAAATCACCAAATAAAACTGCAAAACAAATACTCTGTGTTCTCAATGTTCTGAATATCTGATATAACGTCTGTATTTCAGAAGAAGGGAAAATAACAATACATATTTCTGCGAGTTTTGTGTAGTTGTCTACTTTGTTTATAAGAATGACTAACGTAGTAGACCCCTAATAGAAAACAACTATTTCCAAAATAATATTATCCTACAAAATTTGCCATAATTAAAAAAGAGTGTTATTGTACTGCTTTAACCAAGCCACTTAAATTTTCCCTATTTGTGTTTTCTAGAATTATCATTTATAAACCTAAAACCACTATACTTACATTACAAAGAGAGATAGTAATTACCTCCCTTTTTTGGAAACTAACAAAAGTATAGACAAATAATTTCAAGATAGGCATAAAGAAATTTCTGGTCGGTTAAAAATGTGCAAAAGTAGTATACCTGTATAAATCCGTATTCATCGGGTATCAAGAAAACTTTATGCAATGCAGCACTAGGGGCATTAGGGGTCTACTACCTTGAATGCAAGACCTGAATTTCCAGGCTAAAACTTCTCTTTCCCCCCCCCCCCCCGCCCCTCTTACAAGAAGATTTGTCTAAGGCCTGCTGAGTCCCATACACTCGATCGTACAGGACTTGAAGTGTCTGGTTCGATCTCCATCCTCTTTCCGGGGATTGGTGATACTCAGGCGAACAGGACCAATTCCTCTTTCACCACTGACCAATGTTTCGACGATGCTTATTTGGGAAAGCAGCCAGTGACATGGGAAAATACTGCACAAAATACTGGTGACAGAAACTCCAGAAAAACATCGACAGGCGCACTGGCCTCCGCGATATAACCAAAATAATATTGAAAATGGTATCAAAGACCATTACATTAGTCATTGGGTACAAGAAGGGGTATTCAGTGATTCACCCAATTTAAACCCATGTCACATAATCCCCAGTTTTGAGAAGCCTAAAGACAAGGCCTTTTGAAAGCATTGTGGGAAAAGGAGAAAATGCTTGTAACCAGCATTTTCTCCTTTTACCACAATGCTTTCTACCCTGTCAAAAACAGAAATCATTATTAAAGGCACATTCAATTTTGTCGTCTGCAAATGCTTTCAGTTTGGTAGAGTACAAAAAATTGTCGTTTGGTGAAACACTAACCCTTTTCCAGCCAGAAGAATCTTAGACTTGCCTAATTTGAAAGAATCAATAGACGACATTTCAAATGTGTTTCAAATGAAAGATCTATAATTTATTCTTAAAAAAGATAGTAAACATTATAGGAAAAGAAGAAAATGCTAGTTATCAGCGTTTTCTCCCTTTCCTACAATGTTTTTTTTATATATCTTTATCAGGGTTGTTAAAAACCCAGGACTGAGTTGTAAAGTGTTGAGTACAACGTAAACGTAACAATCTTATCATAATAATTGAAAACTAAAGAAAAGGATTTTTGTATGGAGGCCTAGAAGGGATTCCTTATGATAGTGTATTCTTGAGGACTTATTTCTAAAACTTTACAGTGTTAATTGATTGATTGTATGCTGTTTATCGTCGCTTTTAATGTTATTTCAGTTATACCACGGCGAAAGCTTACATATTCATGGTTGTCCCTGGCTTTTCCAGTACTAGGCTAGGACTCTGAAGTATCTCGGCAAAGGAAACTCTCACGAAAAGCCCGGTGCTTCTAGTGAGGCTCGAACCTAGAGCTATGAGTCCAGCACTATACCACTGAGCCGCTGCAGAAGCCCTGACTAACTTCCCATTGGCTTTTTATTTGAAGGGTATACACTTACCCCCTGAGCTGTAAATCTGGAGGTAAGTTATCATATTAGAGGGTATGGCAATAATCATGTTTTCATACTAGAAGTAAAGTAATCAATAATGATGTTTTGCACCACAAAAATGTGCTTTATTTAGATAACTGCGGAGATTTACTGTTTAATATCATTAAATAGCTGAAAAGACGGTCTGAAGTGAATCTGACAGTGTCAAAAGGAACATAGTGTTGTGTCATGGGTTTCCGTGATTTTTTTTTTTGCATTGAGCATTTTTTCATGTTTGGTAATTTATGAATAGGTTTTTCCCCGTAATTTGACAATAGTTTATCATAAAAGGCAACAAGTAACTTCAAATACCGTCGTTTTACACAGGTTAAGTGGAGAATAGATTTTGTTTACTTTTTTTTTTCGGACGTGAATTTCAATTCCTTAGGCCTAAAGTGATTTTCGCAACAACTTGCGTGAGTGGTAACTCTGCAAATGTTACAGTTAGCCTTCTGTTTGTCTTGCAGAAGACTAAAGAACTGCCAAACTTGGATTTTTGACCAAGCTTGGCTATTTGAAGCCATGTTTAGTTGTCTTCATGTATTGATACATGTGCAAGTGCCAGGAGGCATAAAGATAGACAACCATTGATGTTTAACTTAATGGGAAGTAATTACATCGGGTACCCGAGTACCCGCGGGTAATATAGCCACGGGTACCAGGGTACAAAATTTCTACCCGTCCCAGCAGTGCTTCGCACGATATTCTGTTCGATCACAAACTGCTTTTCCTAAAAACCAACGAAACAGTGTTTGGAGGGGAAATATCCTGTTGCGATGACTACATGTATCTTCAATCCCCAGAAGGGAAAGTGGGCTAGCTTGTATATATGAAGTATCAATTACATTAACCCTTTGGCAGCAAAGCGTGACTCACTGAACTTTTGTGGATATTGTACATCAAGATCAGACAGCACAGTCTGATCTTGGATCTACACTGCTCGATAAGAAGATATATAATCTCCCAAAGAATAACTTTGAAAATGACCTATCCATCTCTCCATCTGGTTGAACGTTTTATTTCAGGTGTTTAGCTGGGAAAAGGTTAATACACAATAAGACCAGACTGCAGATAACACGCAGTTTCATCTCTAATATTTTCAGTTGATTAAGTGAAAGTTTCCGGGGATAAAGTGGAAAAGCAATTATTTTGCTTAGTGTTGGAAATCCACTTTTTCCCAAAATGTTTTATATCCGATCAAAAACAAAATCAATATTCAGACCACATTTTATACTTCGTATGTAATACTTTCAATTTGGTCCAGTCCAAAATTTTGTCTTCTAGTAAGAAGATAAGGGTTTTGAATAAATTTCAAGTGAATCCGCTCATTATTTTGAAGGCAAAGTTCCAAGTTCCATTTTCGAAAAGAGAAGCATTCGGGTTTTGGCCAGTGTTTTAAATAGTAACATTTTTTAAGAGACTTTCCATTGTTATGGTAATTAACAATTTCCCAAACAAGCCCTGGTTTTTACGTGTCTGCAGTAAAAGTCTTTGAAAACACTGTGGAAAAAGGAGAAATTGCTCGTAACGAGCAATTTCTCCTTTTCCCACAGTGTTTTCTACCCGTTTTGAGAACTTTCTGCAATTTTCTCCAAATCTGAAATTGTCGGCTGCAAACTGTTTTGGTTTGGTAGGGTCCAAAAATTGACGTTTGGGAAAGGGTTAAGAGCCCTGTAGTGGCCAAAAAAGCATTGCACGTGTTGAAATGCATTTAGACCTTAACTAAACCATTCAAAATAAAAAAGGAAAATATTGGCAAGATGATAATCTATTAAATTCAGTAGTCTCTCAAAGTTTTAGTTTCTGGCTGAAAAACTAGTTTTAGAACCAGGCAAAAAATAAATGAATGATATAGTTACCTGGCAGGTTTTTTACCTAGTTTTCAAATTAATTTCTCTGCCAGTAACTAACATTTGGACCGACCATTCAATAACAGATTGTAAGCTTCACAAATAATACATAATTGTGTAATTGAAATTCACATTTTGACACCCTGACATTCACAATCGACTAAACTTGGAATAGTTTATCGTGGTATTTTGTTTACTATTGTCAGCTGCTGTTACTTCATTGTTATTTTTATCTCTCTCGCCATTCATTGTAAGAAAAACAAACAAAAATCTGTGATATTTCACCGGTGTCTGTTAGTGTCGTTGTTTCTATTTTTAGACACAGGGTAGACCGCAGTGGTCCGTATAGATATCCGTACCTACACTATTTCAAATGTAAATGCGGATTCATTTTGAAAGCAAATTCGAAGGTATAGTTTAACGGCAATATATCGTCACCTCGTAAGATTTAAACTCGGCTGATTTAACCCATTACCATACAATCCCTGCTTTTGACGACCCCGAGAAAGAAGCCTTCAGAAGACATTGCGGAAAAAAAGAGAAAATGCTGGTAACCAGCATTTTCTCCTATTCCCACAACGTTTTCTATCCTTCGCAAACCAAATTTCAACTCTTGAGTTACATATATTTTTTTTTTCTTCTGCAAATGCTTCCAATTTGGACCAGTCTAAAGTTATGTCGTTTGGTATAGACCTGAGATACTGTAGATCAATGTAAAACAACATTAAATAAATTACCACACAATCCCCACTGCTTGAATTTAGACCAGTCTAAAATTTGGTAGTTTGGTAAAAAATGTTGCAGACGACGACATTTTTGTGACTCAAGAGTTGACATTTGGTTTGGGAAGGATAGAAAACGCTGTGGGAATAGGAGAAAGTGCTGGTTACTAGTAAGCTTGAAGTTATTGAGCCGTGTCATGTAGAAAGGGTGCTTAATGCATCCGCGAAAAAGTATCGACCCAGGCAAGCCTGTGCAGTCCGAGCAGGTTGGCCCTAATATATTGGTAAGGTAAATTTTCTGCATGACAAGATACCATTCTACCTCATGTTTAAGTCGGTTATAAGAGGAAATAGATTTAATGGATCAATAATTAGGTGACGACCTGCCTGGTATCACGGACCACAGAGATGCATTAAGTCCCCTTTTGCCAGAGCATGGCACATATGGCCTGCGAAAACAGGCATTCGGACATTTGCGTAAAGTGTCGTCTCGGATCAGCCTTAGCAGTCCGCGCAGACTGATCCGAGACGATACTTGCCGTTTTAATGATATTTTCTGTTTTGGGAAAGTCTACTGTAGAACAAAATCTAATGTAGTTAAAGTGCCGTCTCGGATTAGCCTGGGCGGACTGCGCAGGCTGATCCGAGACGACACTTTACGCAAATGTCCGAATGCACCTTTTCGCGTGTTGCAAATCATATTATATAGAAAAAATGTTCTTCCCCCTGATTTTTTTTTTTTTTTATATATAAACGTGATGCCGATCCGAGCCACGGTGGTACAGTCGATAGCGTATACTGCTTGAGAGCAAGGAAGTCGCTGGTCCGAGTCTCGATTTCGAGCAATTTCATTCAGATAATTGATGATAATCACTTCAACAGGATTAACCCCTCTCTTATCGCTGGTCATTGTGATGAACATGGTTATGTGGGAAAGAAGCCAGTGTTTTTTGGACGAATATTGTACGTTGCATTGGTAAAAAAAAATCCAGAAATACATGTACATGGATTATAGGATAGGTGCACTGGCTACTGTGATTTAAAGGAATTTGTGGTTGAAAATGGCTCTAAAGGCCCGGAGAAGGCCAAAATAACAAAGCAGGTGTCATAATATAGTAAAATTCAAATCAAACCATCTAGAAGTATGGAAAATATTTTTGAGGTGACAGTTTTTTATCGTGTAATCGGACCATATGTTACCGGAAGTCGCTGCCATGAAAATAGAATATTATAATCAGACAAAAAGTAAACAAAGGACACAGATACCTGGCAGGTTTTAACCTAGTTTTGAAATAAATTTCTCTGTCAACACTTGGACAGACCTTTAATTGACAGATTGTCATCTTCACAATAATTTCCATATTTGTAAAAGGTATGCTATAAATTCAAATGCACTTTAGCTCTCGCTTTGTATATTTCGGACTTTACTGTCACGCCAATTTCCTAAACCCAACCACTCCAATTTCAGCATCATTGTATACACCTGACGAAATATCGCGCTTGATGTATTTGACCAAAATCTACATGTTTATCAATAAAGGGATTTGCACAGGTAGATTGAAATGCAAGTGGGGTTTCTTTATTCGTCGGAAATGGTTATACACACGATGAAAAGGTAAATACCCCAATTTTTAGAGTGTGTATACTTGGTTGACACGTTTCACTGAAGTCTAAAAAGATCATTTTTCATGAGCGCAGAGCAGGTGACTGTCCCAATGGCCTCGCTGAACGACAAAAAGACGCCTAAACCGGTCGGCCAGGGTTCGAGTTCTGGTAGCGGAGGAGTTTTTCTGTCTTTAGGATTACTTGGTGTCTCGGTTGCAATGGCTGCTGTGGTTTATGTGCAAGTAGAAAAGTTGTCCGGCGATATCAGAAATGCCCTTGCCAAAGGTAAGTCGCTGATTCTATTAGTTTTACCCCTTTATCACACAATAACGAGTTGAAACGACCCTGACAGAAAAGGCTTTTGAAAACGTTGAGGAAAAAGGAGAAAATGCTGATTACCAGCATTTTCTCCTTTTTCCACAATGTTTTCTACCATTTAAAAGACAAAACCCACCATTTAAGTATTACTTAACATCTGCAAATGCTTTCAATTCGGATCAGTCAAAAATTTGATCACAGTGGTAGAGACAAATCTTTTAAATTGATTGATTGATTGGTTGGTTGGTTGATTGATAACGCTTTTCCAACATTATTTCAGACAAACCATGCAATAATTTCGAAATATATGCAGGGCCGTAGGAACGGGGGAGGGGGGGGCGGGGGGGGGGGGGGGGCAGGGGGCTGGGGGGGGCAGGGGGGGCGCCCCCCCTCCCACTAATTTGATCACCAATAAAACGACTCTCACTGTTTGGCCAAATATATTGCTAGACAATTGTGTATAAAGAGGATGAAATAATATGTCAGAGTAGCTTACTGACGATACGCTGATAGAAAATTTCAAACAAATTAAAATAGTTCTAAACAAACGGAGGCGAGCCACAGAAATTTTTCATCTACTTTTGTTATCCGATTGAACAATTTCCTACGTCACATTTCATTCAGTGTGATTTTCTGCTGTCTTTTTCCTCCATAATTCACCACATTGTTGAACAAAATTCCTTCTATTTCAGTCCCTTGTACTAGTAGGTGGGTTATTTCTCACTGCATAACGAAACACACTACATGTCAAATTCGGACAAACCGAAAATTTTGCCCCCACCCCCACCCCCCAATCTAAAATTGCTTTCTATGGCCCTGATACCCCGTGTTTCGTTTTGGATTAACATGTCTTTTCGTTTTATGTCGGCGGATTAACAATATTTTAGTCAAGGGGAACGACAAGATTCTCTCTTGCTGTGAATCAATCTTTATTTACAAAATACTGTATATAAAGTACAAAATACAATGCTCTTTGCTAACAAAAAAATATATTATTAATATTGTATTATTGTCTATATTGATAGTTTCAAGTTGCCTTCTGACTTATTCTGTGACTGATCTTTTTTTGAAGTTTGGTGATGTTCTATAATGACCTTAAAGTCTATATAGACTAAAATTAACCCATTACCAAACGACAAAATTTTAACCTGGTCCAAATTGAAAGCATTTGCAGGCGACAAAATGAAAGTGACTGCTAATTTGAAATTTGTTTTGTGAAGGGTGGGAAACATCGTGGGAAAAGGAGAAAATGCTGGTTACCAACATTTTCTCCTTTTCCCACAATCTTTTCTGAAGGCTTCTTTCTCAGGGGCGTCAAAAGTAGGGATTGTATGGTAATGGATTAAACACTGACGTGTAATATTGACCCTAAGTCTTGGCTGCTGAGAATGGCTCGAGAACGGTTCTAGAACAATTGCCCCCGGACTATTGTCCCTTGAGGAAAATCCCCCCCCCCCGGACCATTGCCTCCGAGGACAACCCCCCCCTCCCCCCAGGATTATTGTTTTCCCCGATAACAATCCCCCCCGGACCATTGCCCCCAAGGACAATCCCCCCGGACCATCCCCCCCCCAGGACAATACCCCCTCCCCCGGACTATTGTCCCCCGAGGATACATGTAATTGCCCTCGAAGCGGGACTTTTGCCCTTGGAAACGACAACCTCGGGGGGGGGGGGAGTGTCCTTGGTCCAGGGGGAATTGTCTTCAGGGAGCAACAGTCCGGGAGGCAATTGTCCTGATACGCTCGAGAACACAAAAGTTTCGATCAAGATCAGGCCACATAGAACTTAACTGCAGAGACGCACGGTCTGATCTCCGATTTACATTGTCCGATAAAGAGTTCTACTGATTGATTGTGTGGTGTTAACGTCGTTTTCAACATTATTTCAGTCATATCGCGGCGGCCTCTCCATGCTTTCATGGAATTTCTTTTACCAGTTCTCTGCACAATATTCTTGCCAAGCCATTGGCTGCTTTCCCACCTAACCATTGCCAAAGCGATTGCCAGCGGTGAGAGATTAACGAATCCTGTTGCAATGACAATCATCAAACTTCAGACAAAAAATGGCCGAACCGGAGATCGAAACAGCGTGCCCCTCTTCTAAAGCTTTGTACCGAATGAACCACCATAGCCCGGCTGTCCGATTAGATATTTCCCAAAAGAAATTTTTGATACAGCAATGTTTTGGCTTTAGGATTTGCACCCCTCATCGGTAAATATCGTGTAACATCAACATTTTCGTAAGGGCTTTTCGGCCATTCTCGGTAGCTTTCGTCTCTTGATGTGAGAGTAATGGCCGTAGACTCCCTGATTCATCGGTAAATATCGTGTAACATTGACATTTTCGTAAAGGACTTTCGGCTAATCTCGCCAGCTTCCGTCTTTTATTGTGAGATTTAGGGGCCGCAGACCTGAAGTCTACGTTTGAAAATTTAGTAATCTGTGGTTTAACTTTTTGCCTAACGACAAAACTTTAGACTTGTCCAAATTGAAAGTATTTGCGGTTGATAAATTTTCAGAGGTGAAAAAACGAGATTAGCTCTTGACAGAGCAGAAAACGTTGTGGAAAAAGGAGAAAATGCTGGTTACCAGCATTTTCTCCTTTTCCCACAATGTTTTCATAAGCTTTCTTACTCCAGTTTGTTTAAAATGCTGGATAAGCTTTATTTCTTATATTTACAGAGAAAATGTCCTCACCACGTGATTGTTATGATGTGAAAAATCAGGGAAACGTAAAAAGTGGAGTATATACAGTGTTTCCTAGCAACGTACAAAAAGGATTTTCTGTGTATTGTGACCTTGAAACTGATGACGGCGGTTGGCTTGTAAGTTCATCATCATCATCATAATCATCATCATCACCATAATCTGTCGTCAAGGTTTATGTGTTCCTCCTCCAAATCATCATCATCATCATCACCCGTCGTCAACGTGTATGACTACATCCTTCATATCGTAATCAGTATATTATCATTATCATCATCATTGTCTTCTCCTGTTCTTCTTCATCATCAACATCATCATCATCGTCATCATCATCATCATCATCATCATCATCATCATCCCAAACCACAACTGTTATCACATTCGCTATCTTCATCATTTTTAATATCATGTTTATTTCTAATACGAGTTTGACGGCGGGAAATATGTTACATGTATAACACAGAAAAATGAAGTTTACAAACAAACGTTGCTTATCAGACAGACAGACAGACAGACAGACAGACAGACCAACAGACCAATACCTAGGCATTTTTAAACTTTTACAACAAATTTCTCCTTTTTTTCCAACGTATTTACCAATATCATAGAATTCTACAACGATATATTTAACGAAATGATAGTCAAAGAAGACGCGGCATTTATTTCCAAGTCAAATCGTTACAAAATAAATTCTTTACAAAGGGCAGAAGTTCACATTTTCAAGTTTTTCTTAAGTGTTAACACTCGTTTTCTGTTTTCACTTTTAACTTTCACTTGGCTGTAAAATCTCGCGAGATTTTACAACCCTCTCGAGACAACGGGGACGGGTTTTACGTTCCGGTTTGAATGGCCCCTTTTGGATTCCGTAGAAGCCGAATAAATCGATGATAAGAAATCAGCCCAATGTTGACTCAAAAGTCACGGTATTCGATTCTATTCAATATCAAAATGTTATCTAAAACAGCAAACACTACCTGTATAACATATGAAGAGGGTTACCACACACTCCCAAATTTTATCGACCCTAAGAGAGTTCATTTGAAATCATTGAGGAAAAAGGAGAAAATGCTGGTAACCAGCATTTTCTCCTTTTCCCACATTGTTTTCTAACCTATCACAGACAAGTTCTACCATTTCATTGACATTTATTTTGCCGTCTTGACATATTTTCACTTCATAAATTTTGTAGTTTGGGAAAAGTGTTACACTTCACCTTAAAATCGTAGACTTGTCCATTGCAAATGACAAATAAAATGTAACTCGGGTGACGTAGGATTTGCTTTGGGTGAAAAAAAAAAACAGTGGCGGATACGAAGTTTCTGTTGATTACCAGAATTCCCCCCCCCCCCCAATGTTTTCTAAAGGTTTCCTTGTCAAGGTCGTTAAAACTTGGGACCATTTGGTACAGGGTTTAGCGTAGAATATTTTTCCTTTTTTCCCCGATCAAACGAACAACATACATGTATGACCATTATCTCCCGCTAGATGGCATTCTACAAATACTCATCTAATTTGGGCATCCTGGGTACAGAACCGAATCACTTTTCTACGAGTCTACGACAATTTCCCCCCCCCCCCCCCCCCCACTGTCCCCTGGACACCCCCCCCCCCTTGCAAATTCCCCCGGGGCAATAGCCCCCCCCCCCCCACCTACACAATAGCCTCCCGAGACAATTACACCCCCCCTGGACACCCACACACACTTACCCCCTGGTCAACTAAACCCCCCCATGATTGTCCCCTTGACAATTACCCCTCAAGGAAATTACCCCCAGGACAATTGCCCCCTCCCCGACAATTGCCCCCCTAGACAACCACCCCCTTGACAATTTCCCCAGAATTTTCATACCATCATAATTATGCATATAAAGAAATTTCAGAGTGAAACTCGTCAAAATTTGTGAGCACTTTTCCAAGGGTCTGTAAGTTCTTTTTTCCAAACGGTTCTTCCTCTTCACATTCTGAATCAGTGGATTATGCCAACTGAGGTAGGGGGGAATTGTCCGGGGGCAATGGCCCTGGGGAGGGGGGGAAATTGGCAGTGGGCAGTTGTCTGGGGGGAATTGTCCAGGGGGTAATAGTCCTTGGGGCTAGGGGGGGGGGGCAATTTGCCAGGGGTGGGTGGGGAGATATAATTGTCTAGGGGGAATCGTCTCGGGGGGCTATTGTGGGGAAGAGGGGCAGTGGGGGGGGGGGATTTGCAGGGGGGAATTATAGATTCTTTTATAAAATGACATATCAGTATATCATTTGTTTACCTTTGCCTTGTTTTCTGGGTGTGTTTTTCTGCCAGTGACTGACATATGCACCAATTGTAAAATCACAGACTGTCATCTTCATGATAATTCCATCTTTTAGACAGTATGAATTTAACTCTTTCCCAAACATTCCCTGGTTTTTTTACGAACCTGATACAGAAGCCTTTTAAAAACATTGTGGTAACCAGAATTTTCTCCTTTTCCCACAATGTTTTCTACCCCGCTGGAAACAAATTTCAATTTTTGAATAACATTTATTTTGTCGTCTGCAAGTGATTTCAATTCGGACCAGTCTGAAATGCTAATTGTTTTTCGGTAAAGAGTTAAATGGGGCCCATCTTCAAAGCCAAGGCTGACGATTCACTGCGCTACTCTACCCTTGGCGGATCGAGCTTGATTTTTACATTCACCCGATACGCTTTTTCATTGGATGCAGGCAGCTCTAACTGCAATGAATCAAATCGCTCGTAGCATTTCATCTTTGATGAAAAATAGAATAGAAGGTAAACATGGAAACCCACGTGGTGTCTGCTTATCACTTCATGTTGAATAATTGTATTCGTGAGCGGTTTGTAAACCGATTTTTCATTGGCTGGGGGGGGTAATAACCAGCATCCAATGGAGGGCGCATTGCAAGAGTCTCGAAATCGGGCTCAATCAGCCAAGGTAAGATCCACGTAGTGATCGTTACCTTGGCTTGCGAAGATGAAGGGGTTGGGGGTGTTTAAACATTCGTTATGCGTGATACAAAGCAAGGCTTCATATACATATGGATCGATAATTACCATTTTAACAACTAAATCATAAGGGAGTCTGGTCCTTGGACATACAGAGAATTGACCAATAGCTTGCCCAGACTACGTAGGCTGATCTTGGTCAATACGTTTCACCACTGCATTCTGCCCACTATTCACTGAGTATGACATTGTTTACTTTTGACTGCAATTGGGTCTTTAACTCATCACCAAAACAACAGTATTATAGGCTTGTCCAAATCGGAAGCATTTGCAGACGACACGATAAAACGGACTGAAAATTTGAAATTTGTTTTGTGAAGAGAGGAAAACATTGTGGATAAAGGAGAAAATGCTGGTTACCAGCATTTTCTCCTTTTCCCACAATGTTTTTTAAAGGTTTGCCAAAAGTGGATTGTGTGGTAATGGATTAATTCACCAATCATCCGACCGACCGACTGATTGACTGTGCTCATTATCTGATCATTTTGACATCAGCAACATCATCATCATCATCATCATCCATCATCACTACTACTACAATTATCACTTATTTTCCCATTCCTTCATTGCAGATCTTCCAACAACGACAAGACGGGTCAGTAAATTTTAACGTTGACTGGAATTCTTACCGGTTTGGATTTGGCGAATTAAACACAGAGTTTTGGTTAGGTAAATACAGATTTGTGAAAGTCAGGGGGGGCTTTTTACACCAACCACTATAAAGTGCATTCAAATGTTAACCCTGCTAAGCGCCACCCACTGACCTTTTGCGAACAGTGTAGATCAAGATCAGACTGCACAGAACGTGCAGTCTGATCTTGGATCTACACTGTCCGAGAAGGAGGTATTATTCCACGAAACATAACTTTGAAATAGCAATAATTTGATTTTCTTGTTTTTTGTTTTACGCCACCCTCTGACATTTTTCAGACAGTGTAGATCAAGATCAGACTGCACAGAACGTGCAGTCTGATCTTGGATCTACACTGTCCGAGAGGGAGGTATTATTCCACGAAACATAACTTTGAAATAGCAATAATTTGATTTTCTTGTTTTTTGTTTTACGCCACCCTCTGACATTTTGCAGACAGTGTAGATCAAGATCAGACTGCACAGAACGTGCAGTCTGATCTTGGATCTACACTGTCCGAGGAGGTATTATTCCAGGAAACATAACTTTGAAATAGCAATAATTTGATTTTTACCATCGAGTTGAAAATTCCATTTTAGTTATTTAGGAGGATAAACGTTAAATACTTAAAATCGGACTTTCTGCCAAATGAGGCTTGTTTGTATTTCAGTTATTCATTTGTTTCGAACTTTCATGTTCTCAAAGTAACACAACTTCTGCTTGGCTAAACCAGCTAGTTTAGCGCCAAATAGTGTTATCCGAGCATACTGATATATTCTGTGTTGAGTTGAAACTTTTAGCTATTTGTAAATTTTCTAGAATTCAAAGAAGCATTCCTCATAGATATAATTATCTCATGATTTATCTTGTATTAATTTTTCTTTAGTTTAACTCACTACCAAACAACAAAATTTTAGGTTTGTCATATCAAATCAAAAGCTTTTGCAGACAGCAAAATAAAAGTGACTGAAAATTTGAAATTTGTTTTGTGAAGAGTATGAAACATTGTGGGAAAAGGAGAAAATGCTGGTTACCAGCATTTTCTCCTTTTCCAACAATGTTTTCTAAAGGCATCTTTCTTAGGGTCGTCAAAAGTAGGGATTGTGTGATAATGGGTTAAATATATTTGATTGAGAAACAAGTTCTGACAACTTATACTGATCTCTCTTGATTCTACATGTACTCGCGCAGAATTTGTGGGCCAGTGAAAAATCCCAAAGTTGACTCCCGCTCCTGGGAATCAAACTCAGGACCTTTTGGTTATGAAGCCGACGCTCTACCTCACGACCACAGACACCACCATTTTTCTTTGAACAAAGATGATCCATTTTATGTGACTACTTAGCTACACTTCATTACAATGATGTTATATAGGCATACCCCTCTATTATAGAACACTAACCACAGATCTCTGTGTTGAATCTAAACCCTTCTGTCCTTTATCTACCTCAATCTCTCCCTTCCCCGCACTGTATATTTGCTTTATCAACAGAACTTATCCAGAATCATCTTTGCAGGAAACGAATATTTAAATCTTATAACCAAACAAGGCCTCTATGAGTTGCGGATAGATTTAGAGGATTTTGAGGGAGAACAGAGGTATGCCAAATATAGAGTGTTTAGAGTCGCTGGTTCCGAGCTTGGATATCAACTAACAGTTGGGGGATACAGCGGCAACACAGGTAATTAAAATTTATCGTACTATTTACTTTTCGCCATTTCAAATGAAAATATGGCAAAAAATCACAATCTCTGACACCTTGCTGCTCACAACTAATCCAGATCTCTTATTATTTGTTCTTATCAAATATGTGTAAAATGACCTCCACAAAAAAAAAAAACTAAAACGGAACTTCAACCCTTTATCACACAATGATTACTTTTAATACCCGAGGAAGAAGCCTTTGGAAAACATTGTGGGAAAAGGAGAAAATGCTGGTAACCAGCATTTTCTCCTTATCCCACAAAATTTTCTATCCTATCAAAGCAAAATTGCTCCATTTGAGCCACTTTGAAATTGCCGTCTGTATTTGCTTTCAATTTGGATAGATCTAAAATTATGCCCTGTGGTACCAGGTTGATTCTTTTAAAAACAGTTCTTTTTTAAGTTACCTCTAAAAGAAGGCTTCAGAGCTTTTTGCGGGAAAAATGAAAAATCCTGGTAACCTGCATTTTCTTCTTTTACAATTATGTTTTCTAACCTCTAATTCTATTTGCATCACTTATGCCACTTTTGTTATAATCATGCAAATGCTTTAACCCATTACCACACAATCCCTCCTTTTGACGCCCCTAAGAAAGAAGCCTTTAGGAAACATTGTGGGAAAAGGAGAAAATGCTGGTAACCAGCATTTTCTCCTTTTCCCACAATGTTTTCTACCCTTCACAAAACAAATTTCAAATTTTCAGTCACTTTTATTTGTTGTCTGCAAATGCTTTCGATTTGGACAAGCCTAAAATATTGTGGTTTGGTAATGAGTTAAAACCTTACCTTACTGAATAACAAAAATGAAATTTCCAATTCAGTATTATAAAATCCAAATATTGCTATATTTCAAAGTCATGTTTTGGGGAATGATAGCGCCTTCTCGGACAGTGTAGATCCAAGATCAGACTGCACGTTCTGTGCAGTCTGATCTTGATCTACACTGCCCGCAGCAGGTCAGTGAGTCGCGCTTAGCAGTCTAAGGGTTAATATGGACCATTCTATACATTGGTAGTTTTGCTTCTTTTTGTTATTAATCCCTCTGCTATATATTATGCAAAGTACAGATGAATGAATCTCCAGGAATTTGTGTGTATTTGGATTCAATGCAGTTTTTTTTTTAAAGCATAGATCATATGACAGCAGCCATTGCACCTATTCATGACTTTCCTAGCTTTATTTCACCAGTATTGACAGAGCTTTCTTTCAATGCAATCGTCTACTTTTTCTCACCTGTAGCAGAAGTGAGAGGCGAAAAATTGCCTTAAGGAAAGTTTGCCACAACCTGGTATTGAACCCACAACCACTAGGTCAGGAGTTGGATTCTGACGTAAAATATCCTTACTACTGAGCCATCCAGCTGGGTGCAATGAATATTATGTAAATTACTGCTGAAAGAAACCCAAGAAAAGTATCAATAGGTGCACTGGCTGGTGCAATGTAACTGACGTAATGTTGAACATGGCATTTGTCCTGTATGTTACTGACTGTGCTACCGTACTTGGCAGTTAGTTGATTACTAGAATAATCACTGAACTTTTACCACACCAGAAAATTTTACACCTGTCCAAATTGGAAGCATTTAAAATCAACAAATTAACCCTTTACCAAACGACAAATTTTAGAGTGATCCAAATTGAAAGCATTTGCAGACAACAAAATAAATATGACTGAAAAATCAAAATTTGACTTGGGAAAGGTAGAAAACATTCTCTCTTTTTCTGACAATGTTTTCAAAAGGCTTCTGTCTTAGGGTCATAAAACCCAGAGATTGTTTGGTAAAGGGTTAAAAGGGAGAAAACATTGTGGGGAAAGGAGAAAATGCTGAAAAACAGCATTTTCTCCTTTTTCCACAATGTTTTCAAGATCCTTCTTTCTCAGGGTCATTAAATCTTTAAATTGTATGATAAAGCATTCATCATTTTTCTTTTATACAGGGGACTCTTTCTCGGGACATGACAGTGTTAAATTTTCCACTATGGATCGGGACAATGACCTTGCGGAAGGTCAGTGTGCAGCAGTGTTTAAGGGTGGTTGGTGGTATGGCAATTGCTTGACAGCGTGCTTAAATGGGCTCTATCACCAGGGACAGCACGAAAGTAAGGCAGATGGAATAAACTGGCTGGATTGGAAAGGATTCAACTACTCGATGAAAAAATCTAGAATGATGTTACGGCCATTATGAAAACACAACTTTGTATAAGTTTTACTTGTGACCACAGAGTCTCTGTTGTTGAAGAACCTGCAGGAGAAAGTTTTTGAATTTTGAAAACATGATGCTGTTTTCAAAAGCTTTCCAACAACAATTGAAATTTGAAAATATTGTGGGAAAAGTGGAAAATGTTGGCTATCCTTTGGAAGTAAAATGTCTTGGGCCATTTCTAAATATTTACCAAATGACAAAACTTTTCACCACAGCATTGTGACAGCGTTTGCAAAGACAAAAAAATATGTGAACACATATTATCATGTATGTCTTTGATAGGGTAGAAAACATTGAGGGAAAAGGAGAAAATGCTGGTTTCCAGCATTTTCTCCTTATCCCACCATGATTTCAAAAGCTGTGTTTTTACAAGTTATTTAAACTCGGGGTTGCTTTTTTTAGGATTAACTCATTACCAAACGACAATATTTTAGGTTTGTCCAAATTGAAAACATGTGCAGATTACAAAATAAATGTGACTGAAAATTTGAAATTTGATTTGTAAAGGGTAGAAAACATTGTGGGAAAAGGAGAAAATGCTGGTTACCAGTATTTTCTCCTTTTCCCACAATTTCTAAAGGCTTCTTTTTCAGGGGCTTCAAAAGTAGGGATTGTGTGGTAATGGGTTAGTATGTGTTTTTCTAATACTTTCATTGTGGACCAGTTCAACCCATGTACCCGATTACAGCCCAAAAATGATTGACTGGTTCACTGTACAGTCTGTTAAACACAATTTTCAACATCATTTCATTTACATCAATTTTGTTAGTGCACCTATCTATCCTTGCGCTTCTTTTTACCAGTTCTCCTTGCAAAATCCTTTCCTTGCAACTGGCTGCTTTCCCACATAAGCATTGTCGAAACAATGGTGAGCAGTAAAAGAGGAATGAATCCTGTTGCAATGATTATCATCAATCCTTGGAAGAAATTGGTCAAGCTGGGCATTGAACCAGAGACCTCCTGTCCTCAAGTCATGTGACCTACAGAATGACAGGTTTCACAGGGCTCTGCAACCCGAAAATTTCATGACAGAGTAAGTTAACCCTTTACTCCATAGATACTCATTTCTACGCATTGCTTGTGGGAGTCTTTGGAAAACATTGTGGCAAAAGGTGAAATTGCTCGTGACGAGCAATTTCACCTTTTGCCACAATGTTTTCTACACTATCTAAAGGTGTCATATATACTTAAGAAACGGCTTCATCTTTCCTGTTATTTAGGGTCAATTAGAGATACCATAGAAATGGCTTATGGGGTAAAGGGTTAATAGAAGTAAACCTGTCTAAATAACCCAAGGTTTTACTTTACATACATTTGTCCACAGAAATATTTTTTATTTCATTTTTTTTACATCAAATAAAACCTCCATGGCGCATGTAATTTTTACTGTTTTCTCTAGTTAAGACAAATCAACTCCCCCTCCCACTCATCCCCCCCCCAGCCCCTCTCCCCCTCCCACTCATCCCCCCCCCCCCCAGCACGTTCATTCCCAGTTATCTATATTTAACTCTTACCAAAGGACAAATTTTTGGACTGGACTAAATTCAAAGCAACTGCCGATAATAAATTAAATCTTGTTAAAATGAGTAATTAAAAGTCGGGATTTGATACGATTTGGTATGATTTTAATGAGTCCTTACACCCGTACTGATACTTCTGGCCACATCTGGGCCTTTATAGTAAAACGCTTGTTGAATGTACAAAACCTTATTTCCCAACTTCTTTCCCAAACAATCCCTGGTTTTTAAGACCCTGAGATAGAAGACTTTTGAAAACATTGTGGGAAAAGCAGAAAATGCTGGTAACCAGCATTTTCTCCTTTTCCCACGATGTTTTCTACTCTGTTCTCACAAATTTTAAATTTTCAGTCACCTTTATTTTGTTGTCTGTAAATGCTTTGAATTTGGACCGGTCTAAAATTTTGTCGTTTGTTAACAAGTTAAAAGAAACTGGTTACTACTACACATGTGGACGAAGTTTTATTTTAAAAGAAACTGTTTACTTCACGTGTACCAAGCATGCTGTTTTGGTAGTTACATTAGCTGATCCGACTACTTCTGGCTTGTGTATCCCAACATTTCATTCTCAACTTTACTCTAGATTCGTAAAGTAATGCAACTTCTGATTGCTTAGAGTTAAACCAAATGGTTTTGCCAATCAAAAGTTAAAATATAGAGAATTCTGAACAACTGGAACAAAAATGCTCGTAACTCATTCCCAAACGACAATATTTTAGGCTTGTCGAAATAGAAAGCGTTTGCAGATGACAAAATAAAAGTGACAGAAAATTTTAAATTTGTTTTGTGAAGGGTAGAAAACATTGTGGGAAAAGGAGAAAATGCTTGGTACCAGCATTCTCTCCTTTTCCCACAATGTTTTCTAAAGGCTTCTTTCTCAGGGTTGTCTAAAGTAGGGATTGTGTGGTAAAGAGTTAAAATGAATAGATGAATATGAATCACTGCTAATTCTGCATACAGAACGGCAACTCGTCTTAGTAAAAAAATCTTTTATTTGCAATATTTTACTATTAAAAGAAACTATTCACTACTAAAAAACTGTACCAATCTTTACATTGCACCTGATTATAAACTGTTCACTGCTACATCTGTAACAAGCATGCTACTTTGGTGTCTACTTTAGCGAATCTGCCTATTTTGACATCTAAATTGGCTGTTTGGCTTTTCGAAGGACATATCTAAATTGGCTGTTTCAACACATTTGGTTTGGCTTTTTGAAGGACACATCTAAATTGGCTGTTTCAGCACATCTGGTTTGGCTTTTTGAAGGACACATCTAAATTGGCTATTTCAACACATTTGGTTTGGCTTTTTGAAGGACACATCTAAATTGGCTGTTTCAACACATCTGGTTTGGTTTTTTGATGGACACATCTGGGTTCACTATTTACAGTCCTGACACGTCTGCTTCGTCTATTTGGACATTTGAGTTGGTGGATTAAAGAAACCTCCGCCCTGTTTACTGGCTGCTCTGGATGGCGCTAAGCCCAATAACTTCTGTACATTCTAATAAAAAGAAAGGAAAAACATTCAACAATTAAATTGTTTGTTCCTTTGTTTTATATTGAATTAAATTCTATTCTTTACCAAAAAATCCAGGGAAAAAAGCTAACTGAAAACATTGCAGGAAAAGGAGAAAATGCTGGTAACCAGCATTTTCTCCTTTTCCTGCAATGTTTTCTACCTTTTCAAAGACAAGTTTCATCATGTGAGCCACACTTATATTTGGACAGATCAACATTTTTGTCATGTAATATAGAGTAAACGCCATTTTCTAAGTTACGAATTGGAAACCAGTGCACATACTCACATCTGACCTAGTAACATTGCCCTGTCTCGCATTTTCTTATCATTTATGCACAAAAAAGCTAAATAGTGATAGCTCTACTGGAGTCACAATAACAAATATTCCTTGGATTATTTTGTTTCTGGCCAACTTTCTACCACATAATCCTGACTTCTAACCACCCCAAAGAAGAAGCTATTTGAAAACAGTGTGAGAAAAAGAAAATGCTGGTTACCATCATTTTCTCCTTTTCCCACAATGTTTTCATTAGGCTTCTTTAATAGGGTCAAAAAAAGTCATAAAAGGGTTACAGGCAGTGAACACATCTCACCTTATAACATTTTGCTGTCTCGCAAAACTTGTTGATTTTCTTATCATTTATATGCAGAAGTGTGGTTCAAGAGAGATAACTCTATTTAACACTTCACCAAACAAGAAAAATGCAGAGTTGTCCAAATTTAAAGCAGTTAAATTTTACATTTTAGAAGCAACTCAAATGGGGAAAATTGTTTTCTATAGGGTTGAAAACATTGTGGGAAAAGGAGAAAATGCTGGTTACCAGCATTTTCTCCTTTTCCCACAATGTTTTCAAAAGGCCTCTACCTTGGAGTCGTTAAAAGTCGGGATTGTGTGGTACAGGGTTAAGTGGCAATAATAGATATTCATCTGTTCATTTGTTTTGGGCATACATATATATGTTTAACCTTTTACCAAACAATTTCGACTTTTAACAATCCTGAACAACACTGAAGACGTCTTTCGGAAACACTTTCAGAATCGGGAAAACAAGCTGACAACTAGTATTTCTTTTTTTCCCCACAATGTATTCTTCTCTTTTCAGAGAAAATTTCCATGACACAGTCAATAATTTTGATGACTGCAAATGCTTTTAACCTCGACAAGTTGCAATTTTTGCCGTCTGGTGAAGGGTTAACAAAAATGAAGACGATAAACCTACCTGTCGAATTGACATTGTACACAAAATGTATAAAAAGATAAAGGATCATTCTGTAAAGTCATCTCCTGCCAAATTTCTGTGGGAAATTCCATGCAGCCATGTGATCGGAGTGAATGGCAATTTAGCAACCACCCGTCCATCAAATCTAAAAGAGGAGAAGGAAGTTATATCTTCATTATAATTTGAGCTGTGCTCTGGCAAGAGGGGGCTTAATGCATCTCAGAGATGCATTATATCTGGTCAGTCATTACTTAACTCTGAGCCAGAATTTTAGCCCTGTCCAAATTGAAAGCATGTGCAGACTACAAAATAAACATGACTCAAAAATCGAAATATGATTTTAGAAGAGAAGAAAACATTGTGAGAAAACGAGAAAATGCCAGTTACCAGCATTTTCTCCTTTTCGCACAATGTTTTCAGAAGCCTTTCTTCCCAAGGGTCATTAAAACCAAGAATTGTTTGGTAAAAGGTTAACTCCGAGCCAGATGACAGAATTTTAGCCCTGTCCAAACTGAAAGCATGTGCATACAACAAAAGTAACATGACTCAAAAATCAAAACTTGATTTCTGAAGAGAAGAAAATATTTTTGCACAATGTTTTCAGAAGCCTTTAGACTCCAAGGATTGTTTGGTAAAGGGTTAACTCTGTAACAGATGAAGCATGTGCAGACGACAATTTCAATGGGGCTCAGGTGGTGTAACTTTTCTTTGCAAGTTGGAAAACATTGTGGGGAAAGTGGAAAATGCTGGTTACTAGCATTTTCTCCTTTTCCCACAATGTTTTCAGAAGGCTTCTTTCCCAGGGTCTTTTTAAGTCAGCATTGTGTGGTAAATAGTTAATCATGTATCCACAAAATTCATATTGTCTAAAAATCAACTGAATGGTGAGATAGACTGGGCATTTGACATGCTGCAAATTGACCAATAACAAAACAAGAGGGCCATGATGGCCCTGAAATCGCTCACCTGAGTTTATTGACCAAACATGCACCATCTAGTTTCCCAGTGACCTAGTTTTTTATCAGACATTACCCATCATCAAACACTTTTGAGATATCAATAAGACAAAAATTCTGGCCAAGTTTCATGAGTATTGGACTGAAAATGTGGCCTCTACAGTGTACAAAAGGTTTTTCTAAGATTTCATCAAGTGACCTAGTTTTGGACCCGACAAATACCCATTATCAAACTCTTTTGAGACATCACCAAAACAAACATTCTGACCAAGTCTGAATAGTATCAGGCAGAAAATGTAGCCTCAGGAGTGTACACAAGGTATTTCTAATATTTGACCCATTGACCTAGTTTTTGACTCCACATGACCCATTTTCAAACTCATTCAAGGTATCACCAGGACAAATATTATGAACAAGTTTTAGGAGTATCAGACTGAAAATGTGTCCTCCAGAGCATACAAAAGGTGTTTATAACATTTGACCTATTGACCCAGATTTTGACCCAACATGACCCATTTTCAAAATCATCCAAGATACCGTATAAGTACTTTTTTCTGCGGGGTCCAAATTCTGCGGATTTTCAAAAAAACAGGGGATTTAAAATTCTGCGTACCTTTTTTCTGCGCTAGTGTGTCTGATTAAAAAAATGGGATTTTATTATTGCGCTTTATTTTGATGATGTACTGGTAACAGCTTCCATTTTGGACAGGTATATTCTATTATTACCGGTAGTTTCCGTTGTTACCGTCTACAATTAAAAGGACGATATTCATGTAGTTTAAAAAAACACACACACACATTTTTTTTTAATATTAAGTAATACATGTAACTATTTTATTCATTGCAATGCCATATTTATTTCTGTATCAAATCCAGAGGAACATATTCTTCCAATGTTTCCAAGATCCCTGCCGATCTAAATCCGTTAGTTATTAACTCATTTTGATTCGTTCTCTTCAAGTGAAATGATATTAGGGGGAGAAGGGTTTAAATGGTTCGACGTGTGAAATTAACAATAGTATAAACTTTGTTTTCTATACCCTTAGGCGATGTCATAACGGCATGCAAATATCGTAAAGTGCGAATAACAGGTCGCACCTACCAAACTGTAAATTAATTGTACAGTAACTGTTAACATTAAAACTTAGAATTAAGATCGCTTAGACCCTTCTACCTCCATTGCCCATTCTGACACAGGTACCAAGTCCAAACCTGAATGGTCCCAGTTTATAACCATGCTTGCGTGTATTTCATGCTCAGACAACACTTCCTTTATTCTATTGAGAAATTCAGTAGATAACGGTAAAAAGACGATAATAATATGCCGAGTTTGATAATTACACATGTAATTTACACATGTCCCCCCAAAAACAACAATAGCGAGTAAAAGAACAGCAATGACGACGACGATAGAACAATTCTTTTTATTTGGACTAAATATTCGCGTCTTTTAAATCTGCGCTCCTGCATGTCCCTGCAGATAAAGCAGAAATAAAGTCACCGCAGAAAAAAGTGCTTTTACGGTATTATAAAGGCAAACATTCTGACTAATTTTCAAGAGTGTTGGACTGAAAATATGGCATCCAGAGCATATACAAGGTTTTTCTAAGATTTGACCTGGTGACCTAGTTTTTATTCCCCAATGACCCATTTTCAAACCTGTCTGAGATAACATCAAGACAAACATTCTGACCAACTTACAAGAGTTTCGGACTGAAAATGTGGCCTCTAGAGCCTACAAAAGGTTTTTCCAACATTTGACCTAGTGAGCTAGTTTTTGACCCCACATGACCCATTTTCGTACTTGTCCGAGATATCATCCAGGCAAACATCCTGACCAACTTTCATGAGTATCCAACTGAAAATGTGGCCTCTAGAGCGTACAAAAGGTTTTTCTGAGATTTGACCAAGTGACCTAGTTTTTGACCCCACGTGACCAATTTTCAAACTCATCCGAGATATCATCCAGACAAACATCCTGACCAACTTTCATGAGTATCCGACTGAAAATGTGGCCTCTAGAGTGTACAAAAGGTTTTTCTAAGATTTGACCTAGTGACCTGGTTTTTGACCCACACGTGACCCATTTTCAAACTCGTCCGAGATATCATCCAGACAAACATCCTGACCAACTTTAATGAGTATCCGACTGAAAATGTGGCCTCTAGAGCGTACAAAAGGTTTTTCTAAGATTTGACCTGGTGACCTAGTTTTTGACCCCACGTGACCCATTTTCACACTCGTCCGAGATATCATCCAGACAAACATCCTGACCAACTTTCATGAGTATCCGACTGAAAATGCGGCCTCTAGAGCGTACAAAAGGTTTTTCTAAGATTTGACCTGGTGACCTAGTGTTTGACCCCATGTGACCCAATTTCGAACTTGTCCGAGATATCATCCAGGCAAACATCCTGACCAACGTTAATGAGTATCCAACTGAAAATGCGGCCTCTAGAGCGTACACAAGGTTTTTCTAAGATTTGACCTGGTGACCTAGTTTTTGACCCCACGTGACCCATTTTCGAACTTGTTCGAGATATCATCGAGACAAACATCCTGACCAACTTTCATGAGTATCCGACTGAAAATGCGGCCTCTAGAGCGTACACAAGGTTTTTCTAAGATTTGACCTAGTTTTTGACCCCACATGACCCATTTTCGAACTCGTCCGAGATATCATCGAGACAAACATCCTGACCAACTTTCATGAGTATCCGACTGAAAATGCGGCCTCTAGAGCGTACACAAGGTTTTTCTAAGATTTGACCTAGTGACCTAGTTTTTGACCCCACATGACCCATTTTCGAACTCGTCCGAGATATCATCGAGACAAAAATCCTGACCAACTTTCATGAGTATCCGACTCAAAATGTGGCCTCTAGAGCGTACACAAGGTTTTTCTAAGATTTGACCTAGTGACCTAGTTTTTGACCCCACATGACCCATTTTCGAACTCGTCCGAGATTTCATCAAGACAAACATCCTGACCATCTTTCATGAGTATCCGACCAAAACTGTGGCCTCTAGAGCGTACACAAGGTAAAAAGTTGACGACGCACGACGGACGCCGGACACAGCACGATCACAATAGCTCACCATGAGCACTTCGTGCTCAGGTGAGCTAAAAACTGGCCAAGGTCTGCATGCATGGACTGTGCAGGCTGGCTTTGGTTAGTTTTTTTTTGCAGGTGAATAAGGTCCATTCTTTCATAAGCATGGCTTATTTATATACAGGTATATGGTTTTCCGAAAAGCACCTAGGCAGGATCATTTCTATGAAGTTTGGTGAAAACTGACAGGTAGTTTCAGAGAAATGACTGTTCCAAATAGATATTATTGCATGCATCAATGTATACAAAACAGAAACAGGACAATAACATAAGCCAAAACAATCTAACTCTTTACCATACGACAAAATTTTAGACTGGTTCAAATTGAAAGCATTTGCAGACGACAAAATAAATGTGACTGAAAAATTGAAATTTATTCAGGGAAGGGTAGAAAACTGTGGGAAAGGGAGAAAATGCTAATTACCAGCATTTTCTCCTTTTCCTACAGTGTTTTCAAAAGGCTTCTTTCTCAGGGGGTGTCAAAAGTGTAGGGATTGTGTGGTAATGGGTTAAGGTCTATGGTCCTTGACTCTCACACTAAGACGGAAACTGCAAAGAATGACCGAATAGCCCTTACAAAAATGTGGATATTTAACCTTATTTACAGATGACCTAGTGAGTCTATAGCCTCTAACTCTCATATTAACTCTTTACCAAACAACAAGATGTTAGACTGGTCCAAATTGAAAGCATGTGCAGACGACAAAATAAGCATAACAAAAAAAATTGAAATTTGTTTCCAGCAGGTAGAAAACATTTTGGGAAAAGTAGAAAATGCTGGTTACCAGCATTTTCTCCTTTTCCCACAATTTTTCAGAAGGTTTCTACCTCAGGGTTGTAGAAGGCAGGAATTGTTTGGTAAAGGGTTAAAAGATAGAAGTTGCCAGAAATGGCTGTACAGCCTTTGCAAAAATATATATGTTACATAATATATCAAAATGATTTAGGGGTCATACACCTTAAAAAAATTGATTGATTGATTTTATACTGTTTAGAACCATTTCCAATATCATTTCAGTTGGATAGCCAGTGCACATAGCCATGCTTTCCTAGAGTCTCTTTTACCAGTGCTCTGCACAATGTTCTTTTTTCAAGTCACTGGTTGCTTTCACACATAGTATCTGAAAACATGATCACCACATACAGATGCAAAAGCTTGGCTGCGAGTGACTGAATTTCAACATTTGGCTACACTTACTTGATTTTCTGTAAAATGATCTAAGTCAAAAAAGAGATATATGACTGTGTTGAAAATACTTCAATAGACACCTGCCCTTCTTGATTAGATTCCCCATTTGATAGCTAACAGGTTGTTCAAGTTGGAAGAAAATACCTTTAGCAATAGCAGATATTGCACAATGTCAAAGTTTAGGCACAATGACAACAACAATGACAGACAATGATGCCCCAGATATTACAATAACCTGTTGTTTTCTACTATCTAAAACCGACAAATTATAAATTTGAACTTACATGGAATTAAACATGCTGAGTAAACTTGTGAAAGCAAAACCAATTGCAAACATAGATTTCATCTTCACCTGAAATCAGATCAGTTCATTTACATCAATACATTGCCTGACAAAAATACTTCAGACTTGTCCAAATGGAAAACATTAAAATATGACAAAATAAATGTGACTGAAAAAGTGTAAATTGTTATCGGAAGGGCAGAAAACACTGTGGGAAAAGGAGAAAATGCTGCTTACCAGCATTTTCTCCTTTTCCCACAATGTTTTCAAAAGGCTTCTTTCTCAGGGGCGTCAAAAGTAGGGATTGTGTGGTAATGAAAACACATGCTAACTTACAAAGGGTCTGATCATTTCCATTCAATACAAAAATACAACAGACACCATAGAAACATTTCTGTAGTTGATGTTTGGTGTAGAACACTCTTTTCAATAATGTTTCATTATATCACAGCTAACAGTGTACCTATCTATGCTTTCCCACAGTTCTGTTGTGCCATAACCTGGCCCAATTTTCTTCAAAAGTTACTCATTTTCAAATATACCATTGTCAAAACAATGATCAGCATTAAGAGAGGAATGAATCTTGTTGTAAATTGAAATACCACCTGTCCTTGAAAAGAATGTTCTTAGTCCAAAGTTTTTCAGTATTTAAAAGTTACACAACTTCCAATTCGCTATACATTTTGGTTTAGCAAATCTGAAAGTGGTGTAATTTTCAAAATTAAAAAATCTAGAACAATATGACTAATCCTTAAAGTCAAAAGTGCCAAACAAACCTTTGAACAATTTCATTCTAGAAATACAACCCAAGTAATTACAGTTTGCCAAAACAATCTGGTCACTGTAGATCAAAGATCAGGCAGCACATTTTGTGCAGTCTGATCTTGATCTTCACTGGCTGCTAAGCTAATTATATTTGTGAAGGGACTTTTAATGGTTCAGAATAGGTAGTGAATGCAGACCAAGTACGCTACCACCAGTGATACCTGGGACTAGCAGCTCAAGTTTGAAGGGAACATCTTGTGTTTTGCCATCATGATGAACCAGAATACAAACACATGGCTTTGTGTGGAAGTGAAGTTTTCTCTGAAAGCAGCTTTTTTTTTTCAATAATAGTCCAATAAAAGTGAAAAAAGACAGAAAATTAACATTTAAAAAAAATAAAATAACAATCCTATTGTCCTTACCATGGATAAATCTCGACTGTTATTCTTTAACCTCTCCTCTTGTCTCTCTGTAATTATAAATGTGGGAAAAGGGTAAATAAAGTTTACTGAAACCAACAGACTTTAATCTAGACAAACATATTACCCCTTTACCAAAGGATCCAGAGTTTTAACAAGAGCACCACATGTGGGTATCAACACTTGGCTGGAGTTGCTTTTAGTGAAAATTTAAAGTTGAAAATTTGGTTGGTTGGTTGTATTGGGGTTTAACACCACTTTAACAGCTAAGGTCATATCATGGCAGTTGGCAACGCACATGTGTTTCCTGGCTTTCTCACACCGGTACTAACACAACTTTCTTTCCAAAGCCACAGACTACTTTTCTCACATGCTTTAGCAGAGGTGAGAGGCGAAAATACCCAGAAAGAAAGTTTGCCTCAACCGAGTATCGAACTCACAACCACCAGGTCATGAGTCTGACACGTTCACCACTGAGCCACCCCGGCTGGCGTAAAGTTGAGAAAAGGCCATAAATGTGTCTCGTATACTTTGATGGATGCCTGACTTTGTTGTAAGAATTCCCCTTTAGAACAACTAGTCCATGTTTGAAGTAAATACCTCCTGCGAAAAAAAACAGAGATAATACAAAATATCAAAGTTTGCACACTATTACAATAAATATGGATGATGCAAACAATGCGAGGGCTATACCTCTATTCCTTCTTCAACAAGGTTTTGAAAAAAAAAACAGAACTTTTTGGTGAATGTCTCTATCCTCACATGATGACCAAACTCTAGGATTTTCAAAAATAATATAGCCCTGTGAGCAAAACAAGTTTAAAAAAAAAAAAATTTTTTTTTTTACAGTAGCTAAAACTATCACTATTTGAGAAAAATAAATAACCTTTTTTTTTTAAATCTTTACAGCAGAGTGAGTCAATGATGCAGGGCTAAAGTTTTGACTTCTTACATTAGATATTCTATCAAACTGCATGCTGAATGTTGTTTTATTCTGCTTGTTAACCCTTTCCTAAATGACAAATTTTAGACTGTCCCAAACTCATACTTTTTACAGATGACAATTTTGAATTTGATGAGAATGACAGAAAGTTTATCGATAGGCTAGAAAACACTGTGGGAAAAGGAGAAATTGCTAGTTACAGTGTTTTCCAGACTGTACTGCAGACGCATAAAAACCAGGGCTTGTTTGGGAAAGAGTTAATACTATTCCAGTCTTTACTGCAAACTGCTCACATATTCATGAATGTCCTTGGTTTCACCAAAACTAGGATAGGGCTATGGAATGTTTTGCCCACAGACACTTCCACTAAAAAAAAAGAGTGCTTCCAGTGAAGCTCGTACCTAAGGCCTCCTGGTTACAAATCCTACACTTTACCAGTGAGCCTTCAGGACCCCTTAGATGTTTGAAGTTTGATTCTCATTATGAGCGCAGTGAAGTGTTGGAGTTACCCACACTTTGGCATGATTTTTTACCTGAATCAGTGGGAATGATCAACCTCAGTTGTAGCATTAGTTTGTTTATAATTAATGTCAGGAACGTTATTTTGTAACCATTTTACTAAACAACCCCATATCTTGACAACCATGAGAGACCAGACCTTTTAAAACAGGGTGGAAAAACGTGAAAACACTTGTAATCATTGATTCACAAATCTGTTTATTTATTTACCTATCTTTTTCTTTTGAACTCTATCTGATGCTTCTACTTCTTTCTGTTTCTCCACTGAAAATATATGAAAAGGAAAATAGTTTTTAACACCCCTGAGGAATGGGACTTTTGAAAACATTTTGAAAAAACAAAAATATGCTGGTTACCTGCATGTTCTCCTTTTTTCAAAATGTTTTCTTCTCTGTCACAGGCAAAATTTTAATCATTTAAAGCACATTAATTTTGTCGTTTACAAATGCTTTGTTATCGAAAGGGTTGGTAACCAGCATTTTCTCCTTTTCCCACAAAGTTTTCTACCATTTCAAAGACAGAATCACCATGTGAGCTACATTTATCTTGTCGATTGAAAATGCTTTGAATTTCTCCTTGTCTGGAACTTTGTTGATAGGTAAAGGCTTACCAGATGACAAAATTTTACTTTTTTTAGACTTGTTAACGAACCCCTGTTTACGTTCCTTAACCCTTTACCCCATAAGGCATTTCTATGCTATCTGTAATTGACCCTAAATAACAGCATGGATGAAGCTGTTTCTTATGTGTATATGACTCCTTTTGATAGCACAGAAAACATTGTGACAAAAGGTGAAATTGCTCGTCATGAGCAATTTCACCTTTTGCCACAGTGTTTTCAAAAGGCTCCTACAAGCCTATAAGCTATGCAAAATGAGTATCTATGGAGTAAAGGGTTAATTAAGCACTAATGTCTTCTGCATGAATTTTAATAGTTTTCAGACAAACCAAAACAATGAGAATGTTGTTGCCTTTATATTGTACTCTGTACAATACAGAAACACAAGTGATTTGTCTTCAATTGACAACCAAAAATTGTGGTTGTAATGTCTTCAGATAGCCTAAAAATTGTGGTTGTAATGTCTTCAGATAGCCTAAAAATTGTGGTTGTAATGTCTTCAGATAGCCTCCACAGGATAACATGCATTTCTCTATCAATGTTAATCTATGCAACCTTATAACCATCAGGAGCAACATTGGACATGAAGATACAAGAATGATATTAGTAATTTCATAAAATAATGATAAAATAGGTTAAAAAGTGGATGATAATAAGTAAAGATGTATTGTTAACCCTTTACCACACAGCAAAATTTTAGACCTATCCAAATTGAAAGCATCTGCAGCTGAGAATTTCATAGTGGCTCAAATGATGTAATTTTTCTTTGATAGTGCAGAAAACTTTGTGAGAAAAGGAGAAAATGCTGGTTAAAAGCATTTTTTCCTTTTCCTACAATGTTTTCAAAAGGTTTCTTTCTCGGGTTTGTTAAAAGTTGGGATTGTGTACTGTAGTAAAGAGTTAAATAGTTTTTTATCAAACAACAAAATGTTAGACTTTTCAGACACTGATTCAAATGCGTCTTTGATAGGGTAAAAGACATTGTGAGAAAATTAGAATATTCTGGTAATTCGCATTTTTTCATTTTTCACCATATTTTCAAAACAATTCTTCCTGAAGATAATTTAAACTCAGGTTTGTATGGTAGAAGAATGAAACAAACTTACATTTTTTACTTTGTTTCTCCACCTCTGCCTTCAACTTTTTGTACTTTTCTGTACGATACACCAGCAGCCATGTCAGACCTAGAAGAAAAACATATTTAAAATTCATCTTTAGATACAATACAATACAAATTACTTTAATCATTACCAAACGACAAAATTTTAGGTTTGTCCAAATGTTCCACTTGCAGACGAAAAAATAAAAGTGACTGGAAAATTGATATTTGCTTTGTGAAGGGTAGAAAGCGTTGTGGGAAAAAGGAGAAAATGCTGGTTACCAGCATTTTCTCCTTTTCAAACAATGTTTTCTAAAGGCTTCACTCTCAGGGTCATCTAAAGTAGGGATAGTGTGGTAATGGGTTAATGCAGATGATAATAATGTTCAGTATGGCACAACTGACCTCAGACAAATCATAGATGATTGACTGGTTGTTGAACAGTGTTATATGCCACTTTAAACATTATTTCAGTCAGATGACAGTGACAGCTCACATATTCATGTATTTATTACTTTACTCTACTATCCTTGGGCTCTGAAAAGTCTTTTCTGAAGACACTCCCACAATAGACCCAGTGGATCTAGCGAGGCAAAAACCTGGGGCCTCCAGGTCACTTCTCCTACAATTTACCACTGGGCTACACCGGACAAATCATAGTTTCTGCATACTCTGCATCTGTTTTAGTGGTGTAGTATAGCAATAAAACAGTAACTCAGTGTAGCGCAACTGAAACCATACAGCTTTTGCGTACTCTTCATCTTTTCATTAGTATCGTATAGCTGGAAATATGGAATCAATTAATCATTTTCTTTTTCCAACTGTTCTTTTATCATATATCCTAAACGCATCCTCGGATACCCCGGGGTCTCCCTATTTGCTACGCTACATCGACCCCTGGGATAACTGACTAATAAAACTTTGAATCAGCCGCTGAAAATCAATACGAAACGTCATAGCGTATAGTACACTCGCCCATCACAAAATGATGATGGAACCAATGAAAAGCCAGCATTTGGCCAGCGGTAAAGCGAGGGAAATTCAATTAATTGTCCCAGGGGTCGATGTAGCGTAGCAAATAGGGAGACCCCGGGGTATCCGAGGATGTCCTAAAAGAAGAGCACCAACACTCTGCATCCAGAGCTCCAGATAGAGGGAGTGATTTTGATTTCAAAGTTGAAAATATTAATAATTCTCCACTAAACCCTATGTTATGGGTACTCATTAGAATCGTCTCATTGAGACGATTCTAATGAGTACCCACAACATAGGGTTTGGAGGAGAAATAATGGACTTAAAATACTATCACTCCTTCTTATCTGGAGCTCTGTGCATGTTACCTTTAGAAATAGATTTTTTGTGAAAAATTCAAGTAGTAAAAGCGTAACTGTGTCAATAATATTTTGATGATACCTGCACTTCCTACTTTATAGTAACAACATGTGCAAGGTTGAAGTAAATATCTCTAGTGTTGAAATGTATATTATGAAATATCAAAGTTTTTCCACAATGCATACAATGACGCAGACAACAGCATGACTGTAACAATACAGCAGAGCTCCAGAAGAGGATGTGGTGGTATTCTAAATCTATTATTTCTCTCCAAAATACTATCTTGTAGGTACTTAGGGGTATAGCTAAACAGCGAAATGAACTTCCTTTCGCTTCCTTTCGCGAAAGGAACATAATGCCCACGAAAGGAAGATTGTTTTCTATGAAAAAAGCGTTTTTCTTGCGAAAGGAAGGTGTTTTTGGAAAACTAACGTCAATTTTTTCGTACGGTTGAAATAGAATTGTTGGGATTGAGCGTTTGAGGCCGAAAAATCGTGTTTTAGTAATCGCTGTAAATGGTGTTACTATAAATAGCATTTCCTTTCTAAAATTGAGTTTCTTTCACGAAAGGAAGATTTTTGCCCGCAAGTAATGTTTATTCCACGACATGATTTTATAATTAATGAAATATCTCTTTTGAAGTAGGTACCCCTTACAGATTAAATTTCAGCTTTTTTTTCAGTGATAGTGTGTAGTGAATTTGTTATTGATGATTTTGCAAAGTTTCTTTTAGAGGAAAACTCCATTCATGAAAACAGGGACCATATGTAATAGACTATGTACATTTTACAATCCCTGATGAAAGGAAAATTCACTCTGAGCTATGCAAGAATTCTATTCCAATCGAAAATAGGATTTCTTTCCTAAGTTTAGTACATTATCGCAACATAAATGAAATTTGAAGGTTTAATTTAACTTTTTACATCCCCCCTCAAAAAAGAAAGAAGTGTTTTAGTGGCGCTTTCTTTGTGTGAAAAAAAAGGGTTTCTTTTCTAAAACGCATGTTTTCTCGATATGATTTAAATTAACCCTTTACCCCATAAGGCATTTCTATGGTATCTCTAGTTGACACTAAATAACAGCAAGGATGAAGCCGTTTCTTATGTGTATATGACACCTTTTGATAGTGTAGAAAACATTGTGACAAAAGGTGAAATTGCTCGTCACGAGAAAGCAAACAGGGAAAATCCCGAAATTAGCATTATATCCCTTTCCAACAATATTTTTGTGTTTTCAATCTCATACTTTAATCATTAATCACGTCTAATCTTCCTTTCGCGCTAGGAAGCGAAATGATTATGGTACGAAATTATTGCATATACCATCATGATTCCTTTAGAAAAAGAAGAACAAAAAATCCTGGAAATAGCATTTTATCCCTTTCCAACAATATTTCACCCCAAAATATGCTATTCAAATGAGGACAAGAAAGAACAGGGCAATCATACGAGTTTAACAACCACTGATCAGCGTGTTTTACATTTGTGATTTCAATCTCATATTTTAAACTTAAATCACGTCTAAATTATCAGACATCTATAATTACATTTTATTTCTCTTCTTTCACGAAGTTTGCTACTCTAATGATTTCATCTTAAAGTCTTAGACTCTTCCAAGAAGAAGTTTCATATTATCTTGTTTCTATAGACGGATTTCTATTTCGCAATAGGAAATTCCTTACAGTAAAGAATCTGGTTACTAGCAAAAGTTTTATATGAAACTTATAAAGTGAAGTTCATCCATGTCGAAAAGATATTCTCAAATTTAGAAATATGCTTTCATGCAAAAAGACTTCGTTCGAGGCAAAAATCTTCCTTTCGTGAACGGACATACTTTCATGCAAGAACGGTTATTTATAGTAATACTTTCACCGCGATAGTAAAACACGATTTTTCTAGTCTAGAATTCCAGTCTAGAAACTCTCAAGTTCAAAATCTAACTTTAACAAATAACTAGAATATATAATCAATTCATCAACGGCGGTTTCCTTTCGTGAGGAAAACGCTGCCTTAATAGTAAACAATCTTCCTTTCGTGGACGTAATCTTCCTTTTTGCACAAGCAAGCGAAATGATTATGGTACGAAATGATTGTATATACCATAATGATTCCTTTAGAAAAAGAAGGAAAAAAAAAATCCTGGAAATAGCATTTTATCCCTTTCCAACAATATTTCACCCCAAAATATGTGTTGTAGTAGCATGGTGCTATTTGAATGAAAGGAAAATTCTCTCACGAAAGGAAGATTGTTCTTTTAAGCTATGAAATATGAGATTTTTTTTAAAGTAAAGATATTTTCGAAATGGACTCATTTTATTATTTGAATGAAAGGAAGATCTTCTCACGAAAGGAAGGTTTTTCTTTTATGCTACGAAATATGAGATTTTTTAAAACTAAAGATATTTTCGAAATGGACTCATTTTATTAATCAAATTAAGGCTCTTTTTTTTTTCAAGTACGGTAATGTTTGTTGTTAGTATTTGTTATGAATGGTGTTGCCAATCCGGTATTTTGTTTGGAAAAATCTTTTACGAAATTTCGATTATTTTTAACCGTGAAAGAAGTCGTTCATCCACGAAAGAAGGTTTCCTTTCAAACTTAATTCATTTTTCTCGATACGGATACATTCAGTTACACGTTAAATTTAAGCCTTATAACTGAAAATGTGCGTAAATTAATATTGTAAGCAATTGTGTTGAGCACTACGATCATTTTCACACTGTCGTGAAGGTAAATTCTCTCCACGAAATGAAGTTCTTTATTACTGAGGTAGATGATGTTGCTTTCTACAGCATTCCTTTAGCAAAAGAAAAGACTTCGTAACAAAACCTTCACAGTTTCCGGGAAAAGTAATTTAAAGAAAAAAAAAAAAGAATGAAAAAAAATATATATATATATTTGATGTTGAGTTTTGACATTTGATATTTCTTTTCTAATATGTTAACCTTGCAGGGCAGGTTATTTTCGTCCTTTTTTCCTGTATAGACGTTTCTGTCCCGACCAGCTTTATTCCTTCTATAGGTCTTGTTCATCCCTAACATTGTGTGGAAGAGAGTAAAGGTTTACTTTATCTCTCTAAGGTTGAATGAAAAGAACCTTTCCTAAATTTTCCCCCTCACACACAAGGTCATATCATCGAACTTTTTTTTGGCAAGGAAACATGAGGACGAGTTATACAGTATATTTTAAGAAAAAAACTTACATAGATCTCTCTCTCTATGAGTCTGTTTCTCTGGTTGTCCCTTCACCTGTCTGGGTCACTAGAATGTAACAGTATTTAATAACTTTCGGCAAAACAAGAAGATCTCTCTCCAACACTGTTATCCTTCGCTGGGAAGAATCTCTCTCTCTCTCTCTCTACAAGTCTCTTTCTTCAAGTCACAGACAACAACTCTCTCTCTCTCTCTCTCTCAGCATGGTTTCAAACATCCTGCATAACTTTTGATTCAAGACGTCTTGCATGCAAAAGGGTGAACATTGAAATGATCAAGTCTGATAATTAGTTCATCAGAAAAAATGGATTTGCGTCTTAAGGGTAACCTTGGCGTACTTTTTTTCTTTATTTGATTAAGTCTTCAAACGAATTTCACAGCCTATGGTCAACAAACTCTGGTCAAACAGTTGCCTGGGTTCAAGTCCATTCCTGTTTTCAAAAATTACGTGTCAAATTCAAACCAAAGTGCCACATTCTGTGTGCCACATCTGTGAATTTAATCAATTCTAGTTGAATTGACTTTTTTTAGTTGTATGAACCATATCCTTTTACTTTATCATTTTAAACCACCTATACAGAGGTTGAGACCAGCCATTGGCGTATAAACTGTATGAAATGTACAACGCTGGAAATGGCCAGAAACTAAAACAGCCGGTGACGTTATATATACCAAGGAAAAAGCATGATTTCGTATACAATAACGTTTACAAATGTATTGCAAGAATAGGATTTTATTTTATTTAGTACAATCAAAAGCTCAAATTTGATTCGATGTGATTCTTTGTGATCTTTTGAATCTATGAAGTACATGTAGCTATAGTCTCCAGTTTCATTTCTTCTCATTTCAGTTTAATTTTACTCTTCTTTCAACTTCAGAAGTGTTGGTAGTGGTTAATATACAATGTCACTGTTCTAGAAACCGCATCATTGTCGTCATCGGCTATATTGTATTTCTAGAAAAAATCGCCAAAAGACTGTATTTTAAGGGAAAAATTTAAAAATTGGGGCATGTTTATCCAATGTCTTTCCCAAACGACAAATTTTACACTCCTCCAAACTGAAAGAGCTTTCAGACGACGATTGTTAATATGATAGAATGGGGGAGAGTTCTCCAAAATGGTAGAAAACACTGTGGGAAAAGGAGAAACTGCTCAATACCAGTAATTTTTCCTTTTCCCACAGAGTTTTCAAAAGACTTGTACTGCAGACAGGTAAAAACAAGGACTTGTTTGGTAAAGGGTTAAGAAAATGTAGGCACAGAAAAAGGTGCGAGCAGATTGTTGATTTTGATTGGATTGTTCGTTATTTATCAGCTATCAATCCATTGTAGTAATAGGCGGAGCCAGCAACTAGTCAATCGTAACATTATGTAACAATCAGTCGCCCTGCTGAGAATTTGTAATAAACTGACCATCAATCTGGCACGTATCCAGTTTATTCACTATATGCAACTAGAGGCACCTTTTAAGGACACTATGTATTTAATATCGGACTGCACAGAGCATGCTGTCTGATCTTTGGTTTCAACTTTAAGACAATGTCACAGTTATCGGCAATTTACCATTTTCCTGCAAAGTGTTCAATCCGTTTCAATAATGAATACCATTTTAAGCCACATTTAGTTTGATTTTTCGTCTGCAAATGCTGTCATTGTACATGATGTATTTGGTTCTGGTCAAAACGACCACAGTAAGTGGATTTTGCCGTCTAGCAAATCCGCTTAAAAGTCTAAATTTTATCGTCTGGTAAAGAGTTCACTCTAAATAGGATGATTTTGTCAGAATTCAAAAACTGTATTATTTACGTGCATATGCGTTTTGGGAGTAACGTTTGAGGGAGAGAGGTTGATAAATTTGATTCGAAGCTCAACTTCTGTAATTTCAAATTTCTTGGCAAGTAAATTTTGCAGTATTGAAGTTGAAACCAAAGATCAGACAGCATGATTTCGATATTAATACAGTGTCCTTAAAAGGCACTCCGAGTTGCGTATAGTGAATAAACTGGATACATGCCAGATGGATGTTCAGTTTATTACAAATTCTCAGCCGGGCGATTGATTGTTACATAATGTTACAATTAACCAGTTGTTGGCTCCGCCTACTACAATGGATTGATAGCTGATAATTAACGTATTATCCAATCAAAATTAACAATCTGCTCGTACTTTTTTCTGTGCCTACATTTTCTCAACCCTTGTTTTTACCTGTCTGCAGTACAAGTCTTTTGAACACTCTGTGGGAAAAGGAGAAATTACTCCTAATGAGGGAAATTTCTCCTTTTCCCACAGTTTTTTCTACCATTTTTGAGAACCCCTCCTCCCCCATTCTATTTTATCATATTTACAATCGTCGTCTGAAAGCTCTTTCAGTTTGGAGGTGTGTAAAATATGTCGTTTGGGAAAGACATAGGATAAACATGCCTCAATTCTTTAATTTTTCCCTTTAAAATATAGTCTATTGGCGATTTTTTTCTAGAAATAACGTTACAATATAGCCAATGATGACAATGATGCGGTTTCTGTAACAGTGACGTATATTAACCACTACGAACACTTCTAAAGTTGAAAGAAGAGTAAAATTAAACTGAAATGAGAAGAAATGAAACTGGAGACTATAGCTACTTCATAGATCAACACATCACAAAGAATAAAGTCAAATCAAATTTGAGCTTTTGATTGTACTAAATAAAATAAAATCCTATTCTTGCAATACATTTGTAAACGTCATTGTATACGAAATCATGCTTTTTCCTTGGTATATATAACGTCACCGGCTGTTTTAGTTTCTGGCCATTTCCAGCGTTGTACATTTCATACAGTTTATACGCCAATGGCTGGTCTCAACCTCTGTATAGGTGGTTTAAAGTGATAAAGTAAAAGGATATGGTTCATACAACTAAAAAAAGTCAATTCAACTAGAATTGATTAAATTCACAGATGTGGCACACAGAATGTGGCACTTTGGTTTGAATTTGAACGTTATTTTTGAAAACAGGAATGGACTTGAACCCAGGCAACTGTTTGACCAGAGTCTGTTGACCATAGGCTGTGAAATTCGTTTGAAGACTTAACCAAATAAAAAAAGTACGCCAAGGTTACCCTTAAGAGGCAAATCCATTATTTCTTATCAACTAATTATCAGACTTGATCATTGCGATGTTCACCCTTTTGCATGCAAGACGTCTTGAATCAAAAGTTCTGCAGGATGTTTTTAAACCATGCTGAGAGAGAGAGAGAGAGAGAGTTGTTGTCTGTGACTTGAAGAAAGGGACTTGTAAAGAGAGAGAGAGAAAGGGAGAGAGATTATTCCCAGCGATGGATAACTGCTGGAGAGAGAATTTCTTCTTGTTTTGCTGAAATTTATTAAATACTGTTACATTCTAGTGACTCAGACAGGTGAAGGGACAACCAGAGAAACAGACTCATAGAGAGAGAGATCTATGTAAGTTTTTTTCCTAAAAGATATAACTCGTCCTCATGTTTCCCTTCCCAAAAAAAGTTCGATGATATGACCTTGTGCGTGACGGGAAAATTTTAGGAAATGTTCTTTTCATTCAACCTTAGAGAGATAAAGTAAACCTTTACTCTCTTCCACACAATGTTAGGGATGAACAAGACCTGTAGAAGGAATAAAGCTGGTCGGGACAGAAACGTCTATACAGGAAAAAAGGACGAAAATAACCCGCCCTGCAAGGTTAACATATTAGAAAAGAAATATCAAATATCAAAACTCAACATCAAATATTCATTTTTGTCATTTTTTTTCTTTAAATTACTTTTCCCGGAAACTGTGAAGCGTTTTGTTACGAAATCTTTTCTTTTGCTAAAGGAATGCTGTAGATAGCAACAGTAATAAAGAACTTCATTTCGTGGAGAGAATTTACCTTCACGACAGAGTGAAAATGATCGTAGTGCTCAACACAATTGCTTACAATATTAATTTACGCACATTTTCAGTTATAAGGCTTAAATTTAACGTGTAACTGAATGTATCCGTATCGAGAAAAATGAATTAAGTTAGAAAGGAAACCTTCTTTCGTGGATGAACGACTTCTTTCACGGTTAAAAATGATCGAAATTTCGTAAAAGATTTTTCCAAACAAAATACCGGATTGGCAACACCATTCATAACAAATACTAACAACAAACATTACCGTACTTGAAAAAAAAAGAGCCTTAATTTGATTAATAAAATGAGTCCATTTCGAAAATATCTTTAGTTTTAAAAAATCTCATATTTCGTAGCATAAAAGAAAAACCTTCCTTTCGTGAGAAGATCTTCCTTTCATTCAAATAATAAAATGAGTCCATTTCGAAAATATCATTGCTTTAAAAAAAATCTCATATTTCATAGCTTAAAAGAACAATCTTCCTTTCGTGAGAGAATCTTCCTTTCATTCAAATAGCACCATGCTACAACACAATTTTTCGGTCTAAACCACTTGAAATCAACATTAAAATTTTAATTATATCGGGAATATGTACTAAGTTTGGCAGTGAAACCTTCCTTTCGTTTAGAAAACACATCTGACACAGCAAACAATCATCCTTTCATGGATGGAACTGTCCTTTCACTGTCAAATTTTATTTTTCTTCTTTCACGAAGTTTGCTAGTCTAATGATTTCATCTTAAAGTCTTAGACTCTTCCAAGAAGAACAGTTTTATATCTTGGTTCTATAGACGGATTTGTATTCGCAAAAGGAATTTCCTTACCCTAAAGAATCTCGTTACTAGCAAAAGTTTTATATAAAACTTATAAATTTGACAAGTCAAGTTCATCCATGTTGGAAAGATATTCTCATATTTTGAAAAATCCTTTCATGCGAAAAGACTACGTTCGAGGAAAAAATCTTCCTTTCGTGTACATACATACTTTCATGCAAGAACGGTTATTTATAGTAACACTTTCACCACGATAGTAAAACACGATTTTTCGAGTGTAAAAATCTTAAATTCATAATCTAACTTTTACAAATACCTAGAATGTATAAGCAATAAATCAACGGCAGTTTCCTTTCGTGAGGAAAACGCTTCTTTTATAGTAAAGAATCTTCCTTTCGTGGACGTGATCTTCCTTTCGCGAAAGGAAGCGAAAGGAAGTTCCTATCGCTGTTTAGCTATACCGGGTACTTAGTTAATAGTAGAACTGTCTCATCAAAGGAATTCTAAGGAGTACGCACAATATAGGGTTTAGTGGAGATAATTAGTGTTTTCATTTTTTATATCAAAATCACCGCTTCTATCCGGTGCTCTGAATACATCAACAATTTTGAAAAAATAGAGCCTAGCTAAAATTGAAAATTTTTTATTGAGCACGAAAACCAATTATTATTTTCTATATAGCTGATATACAAGGAATTTTTACACAGTTTAACGTAGAAAAGAAAATTCAGTGACACCTTCGCCTAACAAGGCTGTACAGATTGATATAAACACGATCAGCAAACAGTCAGCTAGCATTTTTGTGAAGGATATCGATTCAGTTTAAGGATCCTGCGAAAACCGGAAAGTCGACGCCGATGTCTAGTGTAAAACCCGATTGGTGACGGTTACGGAACACACAACCCATACTGGAGATGACAACGGAAGAAATCATTTTCACAAAAAACTTGAAAGACGCTTTTCTTCCCACCCCTTCTTTCTCTCTCTCTCTCTCTCTCTCTCTCTCCCTCTCTGTACTTATGTTTCCTTTTTAGTGGACCGACCGCGTATATATAGGGCTGGGGAAACCCGGGCTCTTGAAAGAGTTCGAAACCTAGCTCTGCAAAAGTTATCATCATCATCAGAGACAGCAACGATGATGATCATAATCATCACCATCATCATCAGTAACATTAACAAATTAAGAAACGATGATAATAAATTAAATAAAAACGCAAGCCAAAGCGAGATTTATTTTTTTAAATACAACCATGAATAGAAAATTAAAAGAAAAAGGTCATTAAGAATTTCACCGAATCTTCGAATACCATTCCAATAAGACATTGTTTTACACATTGTTTACGAAAAAATGATTATAATTATACCTTTAGATTGCTAAGCGCGACTCCCTGACCTTTTGCGGACAATGTAGATCAAGATCAAGAAGGTACAGTCTGATCTTTGATCTACACTGTCCGATATGGAAATATTTTCCTCTCAAAAATACCCTTAACCCTTTACTACACAAGCCCGACCTTTAACACCCCTGGGAAAGAAGCCTTTTGAAAACACTGTTGGAAAAGGAGAAAATGCTGGTAACCAAAGTAGCAAAATTTGGGTTTCTGCTAGCAGCATTAAAGTGTCATTCAGTCACGGATTTAGTAGGATAGGGGTTGATTTAGATTAGTACTCAACGCAAGAAATCTGAAAATGTATACAGAGGTGGCTGGTTGGTTGGTCGGTTGTATTGGGGTTTAACCCTTTCCCAAACAACAAACTTTTGGACTAGGCCAAATTGAAAGCATTTGCAGATGACAATTCAACTCTCGCTGAAAAGATAATTTCTGTCTATGATAGGGTAGAAAATATTGTGGGAAAAGGAGAAAATGCTGGTTCAGCATTTTCTCCTTTTCCCACAATGTTTTTAAAAGGCTACTATTCCAGACCCGTAAAAAAAACAGGGATTGTTTGGGAAAGGATTAACATCACTTTAACAGCTAAGGTCATATCATGGCCGTCGGTGACGCACATGTGTTTCCTGGCTTTCTCACAGCAGTACTAACACAACTTTCTTTCCAAAGCCACCAACTACTTTTCTCACATGCTTCAGCAGAGGTGAAAAGGGAAAATACGCCGGAAAGAAAGTTCGCCTAAACTGGGTATCGAACTCACACCGGTGAAACTAGCAAATATTCGAGCCTTATAGCTTCTTACGAACAAAATTGATCCTTAACAAAGGAACAAATGAACACCGAAATGCACAGAAGAAAAACTGGGACCCTTCAGGACTCGAACTTAGAACTTAGAAAGGCTAACACCATAACCAATGAGCCAAAGAGAATTCTTCCTAACGCAGTCGTTAGGTGTTGTATTTAAATCCGGATGAAGCCATGAAGGAGTGGACTCCCGTAAGACAACTCGTGTTAAAGCTGGAATTTATTGATGACTCAAAGACTTGTTTGGCAGAAAGTCCGTTTTAAAGGTGGCCCTTCAGATTTTGGGACGAAAATTGTACAAAAGTGTAAAAAAAAAAATCATATCCTTATACTCCCAAAGCCTTTTAATTTTCAATCATGAAACGCCAGTAGTCTAACACCGTCCGACAACACGAGAAATTAGAGATTTACTACAGCCCAGGTCGACACGGACGGGAGACACATTCTATTTTTAAATGATCAATTCACTCATCTACATACAGGAATACACAGATTAAGTTTCAAACATAGGCTCCGAAGAAGACATTATGGAAAATAATTATTACATGTTTGTTATGTAATGGAATTTAAGTGTTATGAGTCACGTGCCAGTCACTTGGCATTCCAGATATGCTTTATTGATTTTTGGCGCGAAATCTAAAAATACCTTAAGAGGCTACGTAGCCTTTTAAGGGAACATCATTAAAAAAAAAAAATGTAATTTTATGAATCTTAAAAAGTGATGATTTGTATTATTTTTTCATATGAATTTCAGTGATATATATATTTCTTAATTTGGTGAGATAAAAATAATCTAAATACCCACCTTTAAGACAAGAAGTGGGATTAATGGTCCAATGTCGAATCCCGGACGAGCGTCTTACGAACAAAGTCCGTAACGAAGAAAGAAATCAACAAATGCATAGCAGAAATACAGGGACCGGGCAGGGTTCGAAGTTAGAATGCCAGAACGAAAGGCCAACACCACAAGTTCCACTGAGCTTAAGAGATTTCTCCCTAACGCAGTTCTTGGGTATTGTACTTCAACCGGAGTGAATTTCATTTATATGCATGTTGTTTCCGTACATGACCGGAAAGACACTGTCTTCTCTACATACTAGCCCGAAATTTATTTATTGTATGTTTTTTTTGTTAATATTTCTTGTTTTATCGAAGACCTTATTCAGCTGTGTAAGTTAAATAAAAGGGAATGGCCGAAGCTAAGTTATGAGAACTTGTGGCCAGACCCTTTTGCCTTATTTGGATGATTACTGTTTTTGTTATATAGAAAACTATGTATACAATTGGCAATAAAATATGTTTAACCCATTACCACACAATCCCTACTTTTGACGCCCCTGAGAAAGAAGACTTTTGAAAACACTGTAGGAAAAGGAGAAAATGCTGGTAACCAGCATTTTTTCCTATTCCCACAATGTTTTCTACCCTTCCTAGAACAAATTTCAATTTTTCAGTCACTTTTATTTTGTCGTACCAGCATTTTCTCCTTGTCGCACAACGTTTTCTACTCTGTCTAAGACAAATCATATATCATTTGACTTGCATTTACTTTGTCGCCTGCAAATGCTTTAAAATTAGACAAGTCTAATTGTGAAGAGTTTAAACCAAGGGATCGCTTGTCCGACACCCAGCTCGACCAGTCTTTTCGAGAATACTGATAGCTATTGACCCAGGATCAACCCCTCTCTCACAGCTTAAAACCAACCATTGGCTTTAAAGGTGACCCTTCAGATTTTGGGACGAAAATTCTTGACATTCCCACGATGCTTTATTGGTTTTTGGCGCGAAATCTAAAAATACCTTAAGAGGCTACGTAGCCCTGTAAGGAACACCATCAAAAACAAATTTTTTTTTTGTAATTTTATGAGTCTTAATTATTGATGATTTGTATTATTTTTTCATATAAATTTCAGTGATATATATTTATTTTTCAATTTGGTGAGATGTAAAAATTCTAAATACCCACCTTTAAAACTATTGCACGTATTAGTCAATGGTAACGGAATGTCCAGGAAATCACGAAGAGGTACCCTAACCACTGCGATCCGGGGAAATTATGTTGAAAACGGCGTTAAAGAGGCATTAAGGCCAGGTTTCGTTTTGCAAATTTTAGGATTTTCGGATAAACACTTCTCAAAACGTGTTCAAAGCGGTTTTTTCCCTTAACCCTTTCCCAAACGACAAATTTTGGACTCTTCCAAACCAAAAGAGTTTGTAGACGACAATTTTTCGATTTGGACAAAATGGCAGAAAGTTCTACAAAAGGGTAGAAAACATTGTGCAAAAAGGGGAAATTGCTCATTACGAACAATTTCTCCTTTTTCCACAGTGTTTTCAAAAGACTTTTACAGCAGACACGTAAATACACGTAAAAACCAGGGCTTATTTGGGAAAGGGTTAAATCAAAACAGGTATAAAAATACATTTGAAGATACATTTAAATTGCGTAATCACCGATTTTTTTTAATTTGTACTTCTATTGAAATTCTAACAAAGTTAGTAACGGTAAAGCTATTGCTTACCAAGGGATAAATACATTTTTTTGATGATGCATATCCAAAAACTCAGTGCCTCCATAGCTCAGTTGATAGTGGATTCAAGCCCCACAAGAGTTTTCCTTATAGCTACGTTGTTACACGTATATTTACAAAATATAAAATCTCACTAGGGTCGAAATCTAGATTATGCCCCATAGAACACTTTTAAAAAAAAATCTATATTTCTTGTAGATTTTTATCTCTCTGAAACTCATTAATATTAATAAGAAGAATGACAAGTTAAACGTTTGTCAGATAATCCCGTGCTATAGAGAATGACAACAATGAACAAATATCTTTTTTTTAAACATGGTTGGCAAAAGAGGAAATGTTGTTTTCCCACAACGTTTTCCTAACTGTTTGAAAACAAAAACACTTTTTCCTACCTGTTTGAAAACAAAAACACCACCTTTGAATCACGAATGGTAAATTCTTTTAACTTCTTTCATTTGTTTTGGACAAATTCTTCCTTAGATTGTTAAAACTCAGGGACCATTTAATGGGGGGCTCTATTCCCCCAACTCAAGTAAACGATCTTTGGCAATCACGCCGCTATGTCATGTTTGTGGTATTAATCCTTTCCCAAACAATCCCTGGTTTTTACGGGTCAGGAATAGAAGCCTTTTGAAAACATTGTGGGAAAAGGGGAAAATGCTGGTAACCAGCATTTTCTCCTTTTCCCACAATGTTTTCTACCCTATCATATAGAAAATCCATCTATTTAGCAACTGTTAATTTGTCATCTGCTTCCACTTTGGTCTAGTCCAAAATTTGCCGTTTGGGTTAAGTAATAATAGGTTCCTAAAGATCATATAAAATATACTAATATTTTATTACAATTTTCAGTATTACGTTACAAGAAGTGAATGCATGTGCAACGTTTTCAAAGAAAAATTATAAGAATCTGGGCCCGGTTTCACGAAACAACTTAAGTCCGTTATTTTGCTCAAATCTGCTAACGGACTCAGTTTCTGACTTAAATTGAGTTCGTTATTTAAGTTGCGTTTCAAGAACCTAACTGACTCAGTAACGATCTCAAAACCTTGAGTTGAGTCTGTTAATTTAAGTCTACTCTTTCCTGGCTTAAGCTGCTTGTTGTCGACTCAAAAATGGCGGACACGTCTACGCTAGAGCGATATAAACCGACACAATTTCTATTTAGAGACAGAATTTGTCTATTTCAAGCCACATGGAGGAATTTTTTCAAGGATCGTCTCTGTTCGACATACGTGACAGAGATCTATGTTCTGTGTAGGAGCTTCTAAGCTGCTGGAGAATTCGTCCCCTGGAGAAATCGAACCTAAACTCGGAAATCGTTCCTAAATACAGCTTTAAAGACAGTTACGATGTGTTTGTCTTTGAAATTCACGGGGAGTAAAAAGTTCGAATATTGGTAAGGGTTACGAGCAGAAATACCGCGTGACGTCATCAAATGTGCTTACGAGATGTACACAAACAGCACCGGCTCAAGGACAGTTACGGAATGAGTACACACGACGATATAAAGATCTGCGGAGTCCGATGATAATTCAGGTAATGGCAACAATCTTAAATTTTGAAACAGAAAAGCAAAATCTGTATGTATGTGCGCTGGTCTATATTTTTGTTTAAGGTCCAAGGTTTTGGTTAAACAATGGCAAATATTGAAGTGAAATTGTGTTTTGCATCTCTTGACTTGTTATCTTGACTAAAACTTGAATGAAAGTGTAATAGGATGAACATGTTAGGTGTTAAAAGTTATCACTATTTGCCTATTTATCAATTATCAACTGGCTTCAGTTATGCTTCAAAATAACTTGGGCTGGGAACTCGATGGCAAACCATCAGGCATAAAGGACGTAATAATCATTTTCAATTCAATTGATAGAGGATCAGATAACTGGTTGATTTCTGACTATCAGATGGTGATTGGAATTTTTAAACCTGTATGGTAGATATCGATAGGTAATTCCAATGAGCACCAACAACATAGGTTTCATCTTGTTTTCATTTTGTTTTTTAGTGTTTTTTATTTTAATACAAAACTTTTATTTTCTGTTACTCCCATCTTAGGTAAATAAACACATATTAGAGTGATGACAGTGAAGTGATTAGTAATGGGATCGTGTAGTTAGCTTGCACATCATTTCTGATGCAGGATCTAGAGATCAACATACAAGAAAACGACAGGTATGTCTTGTTAAAAAGTCTGGCAAATTAAATGTTTCTTTGAACCCTTTTGAAATAAATAATATCAACTTACTTCATAGCCTGAAAGTGAATAAGTAGTGTACTGTATGACAGTAAATTTTGGTAAAATATTAGCATCGGGTAGCAGACTACACTCTCTGATCATGATCTGTAGTGTCCAAAAGCTATTTCAGTCCCCACTAGCAGAGAGAGAGGTAAAAGAAATTGGGTATACTGGAAAAGTATCTGTCATCTATTGAGTAATGGAGTTGCTCATAGATCATCTTCAAATACATGTATATATGTTCTGCGCAATGTAAGAATCGGGACAAGATTCTCACTTTGTTCCGATTCCTACTTCGCGCAGCGAAAACAATATATTCTCACTTTGTCCCGATTCCTACTTTGCGCAGGGACAATTCCGGAATTGAACCGTGCCAGGTAGGAATTCTTACTTTGCCCGACAAAGTGAGAATTCCTACTTTGCGCAGGACAATTCCGGAATTGTCCCGATTCCTACTTTGCGCAGAACATATACATTGAAAGGCACCCTTTTGTCCCAGATTTAACATGTACAGATGACTTTTTCAAGTAACATTTGATTTATGATTAGGCTCTATCTTTCACATACATATTTTTGCACCAAATTCTATACATGATTGCAAGTGATGGAGAAACAGCTATTTTACAGACCTAAAGCAATTTTCCAACTATACTGCTACATTACTTATATAATTTCTCATTTACAAACATGAGCTTTTAGCCTATGAAAATAGTGCTGCATAAAAACATAATGTGATTCCTATTTGAATACCTTGTGGTGAACAGATCTACTGTTAGCAAAAAAAAAATAAAATACACTGTGGTAAACAGATCTACTGTTAGCAGAAAAAAAATTAAAATGTACTTCATTGTGGAGAGTTTTAACAGGTTTTAGTAGTGTCTTGTCCAAGATATACTGCTATAGTATTCTTTGTTGAAGTGAAAAGGTGAACATTGTGAGAAAGACATGGTTGTTGTTTGTTCATTTCCAGTAGGTATCAGACTTAGTAAACATCTCAAGTTACTGCATAATTAAGTTAAAAACAGAAATCTGTGGAAGTCATAATACACTTTAAAAGGATATTCCAATGCATTATCCATAACCTTGACTGCCATATCTATACAGTTTTCTGTATCATTTTCAATTTATAACTTTCAGTAGACTTTTTCTGTGATAAATTTCTCAAAGGAGTAAAAGTTTGAAACTAAAACTTGACAGATTAGAGAAGGATTGCATGAGCATACAGACTGATTTTTGTGTACAAAGGCAAAATTTCACACATGTTAGAAAGCATCTAGTTTACTCTTTAAAGTGGGCTGGATAGATCTCTGCAATTGCCATTTAGAGATAACATCCATCACTCAACTCTATACCAAATAAAAATCTTAGGACTGGTTCAGATTGAAAGGATTTTCAGACAGCACATTAAAGTGGGGCTCAAATGATAAAAACAATCTTAGAAGGAATTGAATATTGTGGGTCATGAAGAAAATGTTGGTTACCAGCAGTTTCCTCTTTTCTCACAATGTTTAGAAAGTCCCTCCTAGGATTGCTATGGCAGAGTTGTTTGGTAACAATGAATTTTCATCCTTTAAAGGTTTAATTTCTTGTTTTAAATAGGTAAAAACAATGGCAGTACAGTACAGTACAGTATGATGATATCTGGTCAGTACAAGACTAACTTTTCTTCAGACTGGTCCTTCAAATGGTGTCATGAGGAGTTCAAATGGACAGCCATTGCAGAATTTACATTCAATCAATTGAACTTTGTGTATTAGTCAGTTGCCAGTCATAAGTGGTAAAAGATCTTTGAACAATTATATCATTTGTGCCATAAATGCTCTTTTTTAAATCCAAGCTATATAAACCACTTAAATATAGGAAAACATACCACCATATTCTATCAAATAATCTGCAAGTGAAAAAGTAATTTAGGTGCAAATGTCCATTCAACTACACATTCCTTTTTTAAAGGACCATAAGCTCAAGTCAGACTCCCATTGACAATGTAGATCAAGATCAGATTGCAAAGAATATACTCTCTGATCTTTGGTCTATAGTGTTTGTTTGTCTTATGGCAGAGACCTTGGAAATGTTATTGCTATTGTCCTTTTTATTCCAGACTGGCAAAATCCATTTGATTTAACACTTTAGCAAAGGACAAAACTTTAGATGGGAACAGTGAAAAAATTTGCAGACAACCAATTAACTAGTGATAAAATGATGATTTTTCTTTTTCATGGGTTAAAAGATATTGTTGGAAAAGAAGAAAATGCCAGTCATGAATTTTTTCCTTTTCCAATACTGTTTTCTTTTCGTGAGAGTGTCCTTGGGCAAGACACTCCAAACCTCTAGCGCAGAACTGGTAAAACACAGGAACTGCACAAATATGTGACCTGTCTCTGTGATATGACTGAAGTAATATTGAAAGTGGCATTAAACCCCATTCAATCCTTATATCAATCAACAGTGTTTCCTAGATAGAAGTTTAAATTGTATCTAGGGGTACCATTAAAGATATTTGTAAATTTCAGTGCATGCAATTTTGACAATTTGGATATTTGCTCAGTTTATTACAAACATTTTGTGTGTACAATCATTAGTAATGACTTGTTACAGAAAAATAAACTTCATATTATTGTTTTTGACACTGACTCACATCAAATTTGTATTGTCAGTCCTCTTCAACTGCAATTTTTATGCCTGGTAGGCTGTTAGCTTCAAAAAGAGATTGTGCTTCTAAATGATTTTTTGGTGTTATCTTATTATTTTTTGATGCTGTTGAAAAATCATGTTTTGCTCTGCTATAAGTATATGCCATGTTTGAGTAAGTTACTTGCATTTGTCCAGTCACCTAGATCTCCAGTTTTATGGACAATTAACTGAGGATCAAACTACCTTTTACAGATAGTGTGGATCAAGTTCAGACTGCATAGAATATACAGACTGATCTTATATCTATACTGTTGTTTTGTGTAAATAATATTATTAGATCTAGATGCTTTTGAAATCATATTGATATTTTCCTTTTTCCCCCCGAGACTGAAAAAAAAAAAACACCAAACAAAAAAATCCTAGCCGGACCTTACTGAGAGCATAAAAAACTACAGATAACAAAATATATGTCGATAAAATGATAATTTCTCTTTTTAATTACGTAGAAAACATTCAGACAAAAGGAGAAAATACTGCTCGTCAGCATTTTTTCCTTTCCAACCGTGATTTCAATAGCTTTTTTCCAAGGGTCGTTTAAACTGTGGATTGAACGATGAAGGCTTAAACGTGTTCTCACATGCGTTAGAGGCGAACATTTGGCGGAAGAAAGTATGCTTCAACGTGATATCGAACTCACAACCATCAGGTCATGAGTTAGAAACGCTAACCACTGAGCTACCCGGGCAGCGAACCTCACTGGCACTTTGACATCCCGCCTATGTATTTAGTGCATTGTGGTCAGTTTAACAAGATACTATTAATTCTTGTGGAATAGTCCCCACTATTATAAAGTGAATCGGTGCGAATCCTGCATGTATAGCCTCGAGTGCTCGTTTTCCGAGATGATAAGGAAACAACATAATGCAATGAAGAATTTAGATAGGAACTTGAGCTAGAAATTAGATCTACTTGCCCTCATAAAAAAAAAAATTTTCTGATGACTTTCACACACACACAAAAAAACACTTGGATAGCAATTTCCCGGTTCAATGTGCATAATAACTAGACATGCCGTCGGCCTTCTTGAGTAAACCTGGCTTGACCTAATTCCGTTCATTCAGTAGTATTTAAAGCATAAAGTCGTAGATCTTGGCATTTTTTTGTGAAGGAAAATTATTTGGATTTACATTTATGAAAAATGATGCCAATTTCTTTTAAATCAACTAATTGATTGATTATTTTTAAAAAGTCAGTTTGTCTGAAATTAAAGAACTATAAAACATTCGATTATCGGTAAGGGTTACGAGCACAAATTTATACTGTGTGACGTCATCAAACTATGTGCTTTACGAAATGTAAACAAAAAAAAATCATCGGTTCAAGGACACTCCTGGAGTAAGAGCACTCAACGATATCCCTTTTTATTTCCTCGTTTTTTGGCCTCAAACGTGAAACAATTTCAATAAATTTTGACTAGAACCACAGCGATGCAGTTCTTTTACGACACTGAAGTGCATACCGATGCATGAATACACGGATTGAATTCCGTAAAATAGTTTTTTACAACTACATGTACGTTTTTCATGCGAAAATATTGGTTTAGTTTATTGCAGACGACTGCGATATTGACAGTTGTTCCCGAACTTTTACAGTTTATTACCTCGACTATTGGAGAGTAGCAAAAATACCGCTTAAGACGTTTAAAAAATCATCGAAATGAGCGACTCAGCTGAGAACGCGTTCGTGAAACGCACTTGAAACGTTTCAGACTCAACTCAGCAAATTAACGAACTTAAGCCTGTAAACTCAGTTGAGTTGAGTACGGACTTAAGTTTTTTCGTGAAACCGGGCCCTGATTCCACTTAAAATTGGCTAGTCAGGCGGTAAGTTAAGTCTCTCTCTCTCTCTCTCTCTCGCTCGCAAGATTATTGTTTTTAAAACCTATGTGATAAACACCGAAAACTTCAATCAAAAATCTGTAAGTACTACTGCTGCTATTTTTTGTTCAATTGTTAACACCGAAAATAGGTAGATTGCCCTTGCAGACTTTTGCTGTATTTTCATTCCTCGATCACTCCTAAGATTACAGATAAAATGTTATCGGTTGCGGATCGACCGAGGTGTAAATTATGCTGATGGGCCTCACATAAATCTAAAATCCATTTAGTTTTTAATCAGGTAGTTGTAGCATGAGCTTATTCTGAGCTTTTCAAGACAATTTTAAGTATATTTTCTTCAAAGAAAGATAGGTGGCATCAAGTCATTGCGGTGTATTTTGAAAACCTGTAAAACTATCGAGGGACATCAGCCGCCGGTTGCAGTGAAGCTAAAAGTAACGAAAGACGTGACCCAGCGTCCAGTCAAAGTAATTTCTGATCAGAAATCCTACTTCCACCTCCACATCGTGATCAGAAGTGGGAGGGTGGGGAGTGGGGGGAGTTGTTCACTGCTAGAAGTTTATGATGAAATTAAATCTGCCTGATGGAACAGATTTATATTATTAACTATCCGCAATATTAGAGCTCACAACTAATTACGAAAACCGCCCGCAGTGTTACCTAAAAAATCCGAATCATATAGCGATATCCACGATTGTTTTTCGCCTTCTGAATTAATATACATTGTGACCTATATTCTGACGCTCATTTATAAATGAAAGGCAGTAAAACAAAAACAAAAAAGAGGTAAATTACAAAATCTTTGGAAACTAACTTCATGCTAATTACAAATACCATTTACCACACAGTCAAGAGTTTTAGCAAACGCGAGGAAAAAGGATTTTGAAAAAAATAATGTAGTAAATGGAGAAAATACTAGTAACCAGCATTTTCTCCTTTTCCAACCATATCTTCTAGCTTTTCAAGGCCAAATCGCACCATTTCAATGTTATTTCATACGTCCGTCGCACAAGATTTGAATTTGGATATGTCAAATATTTTGTCGTTTGGTAAAGAGTTAACACGCTCTTCATTCAGGGTTTTGGCCAATTTAAGCAATATTTAACATAAACGAACAGGTTTGTATTATGTAAAAAAAGAAAGAATATTGAGTGACTGTTCCAGTAGTAGTATATGGGTTGCCTTGAATACTCCCATACAAAATGGCCGTTTGATTCTAAGTAGGTCATCGTAGATATCCCTCTATCAATTGGTGTAGTAATACCATTATGCTTATCAAACGGTTAAAAGGTTGCCATCAACAATGTCATCTTCTTCTGGAACGCGGGAGATTGGGTCGGGGTGTTCAGTGTTACGCCAGTGACTTTTCCAATAATTATTATTCTTTGCGAAGTGAAACTGACTTCCTCATTTGATTTTCTATCAAACTTATTGTTTCAGAGCCTTACATATGTGAAGCCCGGGCTGAAAGCTCCGAAGGTATCGCGCAGAGCCTATAACCGCGGGATCGGAGATAGCCTTTGTTACAAGAATCACTTCTCTTATTGTAAGTTATTGCTTAAGCTTTTCACGTTGGAAAGCAGTTATTGGTGTTGAAGGAGAAGGGCTGTTTGAAAAAGAAAAACCTGAAGGAAACAATGATGGGTGCATCGCCAGCGCAATATTGCTAAAATAATGTTAAAAACACCAAACAAAGTTTTACAACTACTTGATACTAAACTGCGGGTAACATGTTAATTTGACACTTAATTATTTCTACAGCCCATCATTCTGACACTTTTTGGCCGGTTCGAAACCCACTGTGATAATGTGTTCGACTCCATAGAGTTTTTTGCTAGGATAGTTAGCTTGACATTCGATGAAATTGTGTATGCCAGAAATAGGACAATGTTAATTGCCATGTAATAGTATGCTGTAATTCATTTAATTGTTTTTCCTAGGATGTTTTTAATTGTTTCCAAAATGTAGCTTTTGATATGTATATGCATATTTTTCTAATTCCATGTTTGTTCAGTCTATTTCAAATGTTTCTTTACTGGCGGTCTCTTTCCTATTGCTACGTTTACTAAGTGCAGGAGGCTAGTGATATTGAATTATTAAAATTATTTTTCTTCATTAAAGATTGCTGCTTGGTTGTTAATAAGTTCACCATGCTTAACTTAGAAACCAGGCTTTTGATTGTTTCTCGTTTATTGGTGTGATAGATTTTTGTTTGCGCTTGGTCCCAGAAACAGATTTTTAAAAAGGTGCATTTTTCTTCAAGAGCAGAGCCCCCGTGGCTCGGTCTGTAGGGTAAAGGACTTGAAAACAGAAGTTCGCCGGCTCCACCCCAGGCTCGGCAAATTTCTTTTTGAGGGCTGATGATAGTCACTTAATGGTGATTAATTCCTCTCTCACTGCTGACCATGGTTTCGACGATGGTTATGTGGGAAAGCAGCCAGTAGCTTGGAGAGAATATTGTGCAGAGTACTGGTGACAGAAATTCCAGGAAACCACGGACAGGTGCACTGGCCGCTGAGAAATAATGTTGAAAATGGCGTTTAACACCATACAATCAATCGATCAATCAATCAATTTTCTTGAAGAGCTGCACTAGCTTGTCTGATTTATCCAGTCATAGTTAGCTAGCATATGTATTATGTTACGTCTTTACCAGTCATTTATATACACAGCCTCTTTAGGCCTAGGAAGTAAACTCCGTGCAAGCCCAGCATTGTCAGTCTCATCTATATCTGTCACAGAACTACTACAAAAAACACACACCCTCGTTTTGCATGAGCGAAATCCTTAGATTTGAGTAACATCAGGAGCGTTGACAACAACAAGAAATAAATTTCTAACTATACTGTATTTACAGACCTCACTCGTACCGTTAAGGTAGGAGACCCCTAACGCTTATAGAGTAAAATATCTTGTTACTTGATAAATAATGATTTATACTGATACTAGTATAATACTTTTTGTACATTTTTAACCTACCAGGAATTCCTTTGATGTATATTGTTATGTACATACCCAGTTATTCCTAGCTTCGTTCATGTGTGTATCTATTTTTGAATGGTTTTCCCCTGTTGCTATTTTTAGAACTGGATTCTCTCTTGTGGAATATTGTGCTGGAAGTTTCCAGGCCTTTATACAATCTGATTACTAAGAATTATGCAACTGATTTTAACATGAATTTTCTGGAAGTTTCCCTGTTATTATAAAAGGAAAAGCTTTTTACATCTCAGGGTTCACTAGTTAATACATGATTGCCAGACTACAGTGGGGATTATTTTGTGTTTGTGTCTTATAATTAGCCCTTGATTACATTCAGTTGGATTAGGATCAGACTAGACTAAAGTGAGGATTATTTCATGTGCTTGGATTACATTCAGTTTGGATCAGGATCAGATTGGAATTAAGACTGGAATAGTTTGTCTTCTGAATTTAACGTCTAAGGTATTGTTTTGTACTATTGTAATATTGTCACTGTTTATTTGATATTTTTGTTAATAAATTCTGTTAATTGTTATCGTTTGTTGCTGGCTTCTTCTTTCTAGTTACGCCTGACTCGTAACAGAAATTGGGGGCTCGTCCGGGATTGGAAAATAGACTAACGTATTTGTTTTCCATTTTGGACTATCCATCAATTGGAAAATAAGACTAACGCATTCGTCTATTAATCAGTAATTATAATAATTTTGTACTTGAATCCAGCAACAAACAAACATGTCTTTTGACTTAGATAAATTTACGGCTGAACCATCTGTGGAGTTATTGAATTTGGGTAAAAAGACTGATTTGCTTAATCTTGCTAAGCACTATAAATTGTCTGAAATAAAATCTTCAATGCGTAAACATGAAATTAAGAACATTTTGGTACAATATTTTGTTGATGAGGAAATTTTTAATGAAAATGCTCTTTCCCTGATAGTTGACGTTCAGTCAGTTTCAAGTTCGAAAGAACTTGAATTAAAACTTCAGATCAGACAATTAGAAATTCAGGAAAGAGAGAAAGAAAGAGAATGGGAAGAGAGAGAGAAGGAAAGAGAAAGGGAAAGAGAAAGGGAGAGAGAAGAAAGAGAAAGGGAAAGAGAAAGGGAGAGAGAAGAAAGAGAAAAGGAAAGAGAAAGGGAGAGAGAAGAAAGAGAAAGGGAAGAGAGAGAGAAGGAAAGAGAAAGGGAAAGGGAAGAGAGAGAGAAGGAGAGAGAATTTCAATTAAGAATGAAGGAAATAGAAATGCAAGAAAGAGCAAATCAGCCGAAGCAAAAGATTGAATACAATTTTGATGTTACAAAACATATTAGGCTTGTTCCTCCATTTCAAGAAAAAGAAGTTGATAAATACTTCCTACACTTTGAAAAAGTTGCAGAAAATTTAAATTGGCCAAGAGAGCACTGGACTTTGCTTCTGCAAAGTGTTTTGATAGGCAAAGCTCGTGAAATTTATACACAACTAGGTGTTGAACAAAGTCATCATTATGAAACTGTTAAAGAACTTATTCTCAAAGGTTATGAGCTGGTCCCAGAAGCATATAGACAAAAATTTAGAAATTGTAAAAAAGATTCTAACCAGACTCATGTTGAATTTGCTAGAAACAAAGAACAGTTATTTGATAGATGGTGCTGTTCTAAGAAAATAGACCAAAATTTTGATAAACTCAGACAACTTATGTTAGTTGAAGAATTCAAACGTTGTATTCAATTTGATGTTAAAACATTCTTAGACGAAAAACAAGTTGAAACTTTAGAAGAAGCAGCTCGTCTGGCTGATAATTACTACCTTACACATAAAGTTTCTTTTATTGCTAAACCAAAACCTACTTCCTCACATCCCTAAAATAAATTTATGTCTGGTAATTCATCTTGCATGCCCAGTCAATCCAATACACCCAAATCCAATTCTACTAGTGAAACCAAAAGTCAATATCCCTTATCTCGACCCACTTGTAACTATTGTAAGAAACCTGGTCACATTGTTTCTGAATGTTTGAAATTAAAAAGGAAGTTAGAAAGTGATGAAGCCAAACCAACAGGGCTCACCACTCTTAGGCCAAGGCCACAGTCTTCTATTAAAACCAATAAAATTGACATAGTCACAAAACCCAAGTCTGATTCTACTATGGAGATTTTTGAACCATTTATGTTGAATGGTTTTGTATCACTTTCAGGTGATAATTGCCCACCTACCCCTATTAAAATTTTAAGAGACACAGGAGCTTCTCAATCTCTTATTTTAGCAGATATACTGCCTTTTTCTGAGAAGACTTCTTCCGGTACTAGTGTCCTTATTCAGGGTGTAGAGTGTGGAACTGTTAATATCCCTCTCCATTACGTTAATTTGTCATCAGATTTGGTTACCGGGCTTGTGGTTATTGGTATTAAACCTTCCTTACCATTTAAAGGTGTCCATTTACTGCTAGGCAATGACTTAGCTGGAGATAAGGTTGTGGTTAATCCACTTGTAACTGACACACCAAATATAGGTCAAACAGATGACCCTATCGAGCAGGAAATTCCTGACTTGTATCCTTCTTGTGCAGTTACCCGAGCTATGGCTAAAAAGGCCATTTTGAAAAACTCAAACTCTGACATTGACTTGACGGATACTTTTATCGGTCAATATTTTAATAATGAGATTAAAAAGTCTCTTGATCCCAGTTTGTCTGATACTCAGACAGACTCGTCAATGTCTTGCCATTCACCACCACGGTCTAATGACCAAGGTCACGACACGCTGTCAAAGTCACAGCTTATCCAGGAACAGCAAACTGATCCTGAGATTTCAAAATTAATTTTTAGGGCTTTACCTGAAGATGAAATTTCACAAGTCCCAATGTGTTACTATATAAAGAATGGGATTCTTATGAGAAAATGGCGACCATTTGATGTCCCAGCTGATGATGAATGGGCTGTTTACCACCAAATTGTGGTTCCAAAGTCATATCGTCATGAAATACTAAGTATAGCCCATGAAAGTCCTATGTCAGGTCATCTAGGTATAAACAAGACCTATCACAAAATTATTACTCATTTTTATTGGCCTGGTCTCAAATCAGATGTCTCTAAATATTGTAAAACTTGCCATACATGTCAAATGGTAGGTAAACCCAACCAAACCATTTCCAAAGCTCAATTACAACCTATTCCTGCTTTTGATGAACCTTTCAGTAGGATACTTATAGATTGTGTTGGTCCTTTACCTCGAACCAAGTCAGGAAATGAGTATCTCTTAACAATTATGTGTACTTCTACACGTTTTCCTGAAGCTATTCCTTTAAGGAACATCAAAACAAAGTCAATAGTCAAAGCTCTTATAAAGTTTTTCACATTTGTTGGTCTTCCAAAATCAGTTCAGTCTGATCAAGGGTCAAATTTTATGTCTGGTATATTCCAACAGGTTATGCATGAATTAGGGATCAAGCAATATAGGTCATCCGCTTATCACCCTGAAAGTCAAGGTGCTTTAGAAAGATTTCACCAGACATTAAAAAATATGATAAGGTCATATTGCTTTGACACTGAAAAAGATTGGGATGAGGGCATCCATTTGTTACTATTTGCAGCTAGAGAATCTGTACAAGAATCTCTTGGTTTCAGTCCTTTTGAATTAGTTTTTGGCCATTCTGTTCGTGGACCTTTAAAACTTTTGAAGGAGAAATTTCTCTCAAATGATGAAACACCTTTGAATTTACTGCAGTATGTTTCTGACTTCAGAAATAGACTGTCTAGGGCATGTGAGCTTGCTAGGTCTAATCTTAAAATGTCTCAGGGCAAAATGAAAGCAAGATATGACACCCATGTTATAGATAGAAAATTTAAACCAGGTGACAAAGTCCTTGCTCTTTTGCCAATACCTGGCAGACGTCTACAGGCAAGATATTTTGGACCCTACACTATTGACAAGAAAACAAGTGATTTAAACTATATAATTAATACTCCAGGAAGTCGTAAAAACAAACAAATGTGTCATATAAATATGTTAAAGGAATACTTTGACAGAGATAGCTCTATTTCAAAACCAATTACAGTTGTAAACACTGTCCCACAAGAATCAAATGTATCTGATCTTGAAGTAAATTTGGACTTTATTAATAAATCTGATCCTGGTCCATCTAAACTTGAGAATTCTGATATTTTGAGAAACTTCGACAACAAACTTTCTCACTTGGAACCATCGCAGCAGGAAGAGCTGAAACAGTTGATACATGAATATGAACATTTATTTCCCGATATCCCCACAAGAACAGATAAAATCTATCATGATGTCATTGTGGAAGATTCTAAACCAATAAAGCAACATCCATATAGGATGAATCCTTTGAAACAGAAATACCTCCAAGATGAAGTAAAATACTTACTGGAAAATGACTTTATTGAACCTAGCCAGAGTAATTACAGTTCACCATGTATATTAGTACCCAAATCAAATGGAACTTATAGAATGTGTACTGACTATCGTAAGGTGAACTCTGTGACAAAAACAGACTCTTTTCCAATACCAAGAATTGATGACTGTATTGACAAAGTTGGAAATTCTAAATATGTCACCAAATTCGACCTGCTAAAAGGATTCTGGCAAGTTCCACTGACTGATAGAGCAAAAGAAGTATCAGCCTTTGCTACTCCGAACGGTCTGAACCAATACAAAGTTATGCCGTTTGGGATGAAAAATTCTCCTGCAACGTTTCAGCGACTTATAAACAACGTTATATGTGGATTAGATGGCTGTGATGCATATATTGACGACGTCATCATCTACTCAGACAATTGGAGTGACCACCTTCAAAGAATCAGGAAGTTCTTCGACAGACTCAGTAAAGCGAAACTGACTGTGAATCTTGCAAAAACTGAATTTTGTCATGCTACTGTAACATTTCTAGGACATCTTGTGGGACAGGGTCAAGTTAAACCTTTAGAAGCTAAAGTCAATGCTATCTCTGAGTTTCCTGTGCCTAAATGTAAAAGACAGCTGATGCGATTTCTTGGTATGGCTGGCTACTATAGGAAATTCTGTAAAAATTTCTCAGGTATTGCTGAACCTTTAACAAATTTACTAAAGAAAAGCACAAAGTTCAAATGGAATGACAAATGTCAAGATGCATTTGATCGTCTGAAAGCCATACTAAAGAGTGCACCAGTTCTCTTGGCACCTGATTTTGACAAATGTTTCAAATTAGCTGTTGATGCAAGTGATGTTGGTATTGGTGCTGTTCTTTTACAAGAAGACAATAATGGTATTGATCACCCAGTTTGTTACTTTTCTAAGAAATTTAACAAACATCAGAAAATTACTCTACCATAGAAAAAGAGTGTCTTGCCTTAATTCTGGCAATCCAGCAGTTTGAAGTTTATTTAACCTCTTCAACTTCAACAATTGTTGTATTCAGTGATCATAACCCTTTAAGTTTTCTACACAAACTTAAGAATAAGAATCAAAGATTACTGAGGTGGAGTTTATTGCTTCAAGAGTTTAATCTTGACATAAGACACATAAAAGGGAAAGATAACATTATACCAGATGCTCTTTCAAGAGTTTGAAATTCGAATAGTCATTTTTCCCTAAATCAAGTTTAAACTGTTTTTTCTTTTAAATTGTAATTTCATTACCTTGATTATTTTCATTAGTCTGAAATAATTAATATTTGAGTTTGTCATTTCCTATGTAATACTTCAGTTAAAGTATCATATACATGTATATAAATAATATTGCAAAAAAGAAAGATTTATTTCATAAACCTTTCTTTTTCTTTTCAAGGGGGGAAGTGTTATGTACATACCCAGTTATTCCTAGCTTCGTTCATGTGTGTATCTATTTTTGAATGGTTTTCCCCTGTTGCTATTTTTAGAACTGGATTCTCTCTTGTGGAATATTGTGCTGGAAGTTTCCAGGCCTTTATACAATCTGATTACTAAGAATTATGCAACTGATTTTAACATGAATTTTCTGGAAGTTTCCCTGTTATTATAAAAGGAAAAGCTTTTTACATCTCAGGGTTCACTAGTTAATACATGATTGCCAGACTACAGTGGGGATTATTTTGTGTTTGTGTCTTATAATTAGCGCTTGGATTACATTCAGTTGGATTAGGATCAGACTAGACTAAAGTGAGGATTATTTCATGTGCTTGGATTACATTCAGTTTGGATCAGGATCAGATTGGAATTAAGACTGGAATAGTTTGTCTTCTGAATTTAACGTCTAAGGTATTGTTTTGTACTATTGTAATATTGTCACTGTTTATTTGATATTTTTGTTAATAAATTCTGTTAATTGTTATCGTTTGTTGCTGGCTTCTTCTTTCTAGTTACGCCTGACTCGTAACAATATCTTGAAATTATATTTAGATACTTTTGTTACCTTCCTGAAAAGGGAGGTAATTATTATCTCCCTTTCTAATGAGAATATGGTGGTTAGAGATTTATAAATGAAAGTTCTAAGAAGGAAAAAAAGGAAAAAGTGGCTCTGTTAAAGTCGTACAATAATACTCATCATGGCAAATTTTGAAGGATAACATTATAGTGGAAATAGCTAGTTTCCATTAGGATCTCCTTTAAACGCATACAGGATGTAAGTACGTGCTACATTTTCTTTTTCATTCCCGAACTGTACAATGGATACGTAATCCAATATGTAATCATCAAAGCATTATCTCAGGAAGCAAGTAAACACCATGTAACAAAGCACAGAGCACATAACCAATTGTATATTCACCATTGGAGTACTGGCCGTTCAGGAAAAATATCTCCTTCCATATTCTACTTCTTTTTGTCTTTTGTAACCACCCTTTTAGGAGGAGGAAACCTGCTTCCGCAGCATGCGTGGAACGTTACCGATGATCTGCATGCTTCTAAGACTACTCCTAGAATATATGTATTTAAGAAAACAAGAGCCATCAGAGACGGGTTATGCTCCCCAAACAAGTGCTTGTCATAAAATTTATGAAATTAACATAAATTCACATCTTTTATCCTAAAAGGACCTGTTCATGCCCCCAAAAATTGAAGTGAAAATGCAAGTACAATCTTAGAGATATTCCCAATATTAGAGAAAAATTCAAAATTAAAGCAAGAAATGCTCACACAAACAAGAAATCAAAATTTTCAATTTCAAAAAGCTACTTTTCCAATACAGTGTGTTGGATTTTTTTCAAAATCCATAGGGTTAAAGCTATTGATAAGATAAATAAACTGTGCAAGTTTCATGGAAATTTGACCACAAAAGCGGACTTTATCGTGTAAACAAGAAATGGAAATTTTCAACTTGAAATGGCTACTTTTCCCATACTGTTTGTTAGATTTTTTTTCAAAATCAATAGGGTTAAAGCTTAATTGATGAGGTAAACTGTGTTAGTTTCATGGAAATATGATCACAAATGCAGGCTTTATTGCGTAAACAAGAAAAAGACTAATAAGCAGGCAGACAGACAGACAGATTGACGGACAGACAACAGAAACCACACCATGACATAAGCTCTGCTGGCTTTCAGCCAGTAGAGCTAAAATTGATGAACTGGTTGTATGATCTGCTTCCTACACAAGGTAAGCAGATCAGCAAACTTTTCTTGAGATAAACATATTTCAGCGGCATTCGTTTTCATTCTGCATGTATTCTTTTTCCAAATAATAGAAGTTTATTGAAGACAGACTGAACCTTTTCAAACAATACCAGTACATTGTACAGGTTATAGACATATAAGGCAATACATACTTTTTTACATTAAAAATAATTTGCAACAGTTTTGTCTTTGTGCTAATGTTCAAGCAAAACTGTTGTAATTGAATTTACAGTACTTCTGCATTCTAAACCTTTCAGAAAGTAATTTGACATTTCATATAATACTGTTGTAATTTATGTCTGATAGAACAAGTATTAGACAAGAACAAATATTTGACTTGTCAAAATTCAAATGAATTGCATGCGACAAATTAAATGTGACTCGACATTTAAATCTGAATGTGGAAGGTTAGGAAGCATTGTGGAAAAGAGAAAAAATACTGATTATCTGTATCTTCTCCATTTTTCACAATATTTTCAAGTTACCTTCTTTAGGGTCATTTAACTAGGGACTGTGTGGTAATGGGTAAATCATAGTCAGCTGTATACCAATTTTATTCTTGAAGAATTCTTTTTAAATCCCTTAAGATTTGGACAAAATCCCTTAAGATGTTGAACAAATTCTTTCTTTGAGCATTTTAGTATTTGTGATTCATCATGCGAAAAGGGACTTTTTTCAGAACTTCAAAATGTACTTACCCTGGTCTGCCTACAAAGTCTGTTCAATTTGACCAGAGTCAAAACTTTATACTTTTGCAAAATTTTCTGTGTGAAAAATTGTCTTTCTACCTTACTGAATGCTAATTTTAACAAGAGCACTGCATGCCGGTACTAAGTTCAGCTGTTGGGTGCTAGATAGTGAGTGAAAATTCTAAGTCATAATCTATATAGACAATAAAAAGTCAAAAATTCAACCTTCTATGTTCAAATACTTATTCTTTGGTAAGATTGTACATGTAGATCTACATGTATATAATACTTGTAATGTACAAACATGAAATAGATGATCTATGTCTTCTACTTTTTTGTTTGTCTTTTTTTTCCATTTGTACCAAAAAGGTAGGAACCAAAGTATCATAATAATTTTCATTTACACCAAAATTACATGAATTATGATACATGATGGTAAAAAATATATTTTACATAACAAAACACTGGATTTTATGTGACTTACAACCGTTTTGCATGAACAGCATAATAGATCTCAACCACTTTTTCTTCTATGCAAAACTGTCATAACTCCAAAATAGAGTTACGACAGTTTTGCCAAACAAATACATCTTTAACAGAATTACGACATTTTTGCATTTTGCTATTTAAGTACTTTCTGTGATATATTTTCATTTTCTCTTTTTCTCATATACAAGTTACTGATCAAGGATGTCAAAAATGCAAAAAAGTGGATTTGTGAAAAAATTGGAGTTACGACAATTTTGCATTGAACCCTCGATATGCTCTCCCGAAATGTTTCTGGGAGCATAAAAAAGATGCACTGACTGTTTCTAAGCATTGCATTTTATCATGAAACCCCGTTGAACTGACTGTAAAATAATTATTTAGCTTCACAAATTATAACCTAGGAAAATATGTTGTGCAAAGAAACACAACTTACAAACAAACTGAATTGGAAAGTTAAAGACGACATTACTCGGTTGGAGTTCTCGCTATAAGTGACCAACTAGTGCCTATTTATAAAACTGACATAGCCAAAAAACCAGCATAACTGGTTTTGCTCAGATACATTTAAGAAAATTCTCCGCTATATAATTTAACCGGCGTGACCCATTCTAAATATCGCCCACGTACCTTCAAGACAAACATTTTGACCTATTTTCGACAGTATTGTACCGACAATGTGGCCTCTAAAGTGCACACAAGGACTTTTATAAGATTTAGTCTACCAACTTTTTGACCGACATGACTCCTCTTTATATTTTTCCAATATTTTATATAAAAAAAAAAAACCACACACACACACACTCTGACCAACTTTAATGTGTACTGTATTGAAAATGTCAAGTTTCGTAATTATTTGGACCGAAAATTTGACCTCCTGCTTGTACTTAAGCCTTTTCTAGAATTTCTCTAAGTGACATTCTTACTAGTTCAATATAGCTCATTTTAGTTCAGTTTAAACTATATTTTATTTCAAAACTTTTTCATACACAGTACCATTTAACATGAACAAATAAGATGGGATTGGAAAACAAGCTTGTGGCTTATATTAATTCCTTTCCCGATAATATTTACAAAAGAGAAATTTTTACCTTGTGTAAGGTGTCGTAGGTAGAGATATCATTTTGTTTTACCCATGAATAAACATTTAATTTTTTGTAAGATTGCACTCACTTTTGTGGTCCACCATTACAGTCGCAGTGCTGGCTATTCAATCCTCAGAAAAAAGGGGGAAGCTTTTCCTTAAGTAGAAAACCTTTTGGTTGCTAAGATGAAACGATGGACCTCAGCAAATATTTGTTTGTTTTCATCTATTGTTAAACGATCGTTCCCAAGGAGTAAATTATTTGTAGTTAATGGACAAGGGATGTTGAAAAAAATATTGATACGAATTTGTTGGTAACAACGACAGTGAATTAAGAAGTGATCAACTGTTTCCACCTGTCCACATTGGCAAAGAGAATTATCGACCAAATTTCTCCTGTGTAGGTTATAGTTTAAAGAACTGCATCCAAGTCGTAATCTGGTGGGCAGAATTTGGCATTTTCGTAGACCGAAATCAAATAAGGGACATGATCTAACGTGATTGTTGTTCAGAAGCATCTTAAATTGCTCGATTGTTGAAGAATTTCTCGTACTTTCGGGTAACAAGTTCCAGTCTCGAACTGTACGTGGAAGAAAAGTGGAATTGTAGAATTGCGTATGGGCTCGGATATTTCTTAAATGTCTTAAATTGTACTTTTCATCGTCATTTTGGGAACTTTGACTGAGGCTGGTTAAATATGGCTGGGAAATTCCATTTAACATCTTGTATAACATTATAAGACGGTGCTTCTTTCTTCTTTCAGTTAGAGTTTCCCATTTGAGTTCAAAAAGAAGTTTTTGAATGTTACAATATTTAGTCGCACCGGTCACGATTCTCGGAGCCTCGTTTTGGACAGATTCAAGGTCGTGTTTAAGAGCATCACTAATATTGTCCCAAACTACGTCTGCATACTCTAAAAGTGGTTGAATGAAAGAGAAATACATACGTTCAAGACTTTTACGGTTTAATAGAAATTTAAGGGTTCTCATCACACCTATTCTTTGACATGCTTTATCAATGATTATTGATATGTGAGATGTCCATTTCACGTAACTAGATAGAGTTAATCCAAGATGCTTGTGTGTAGACTCAGTTTCAATAAGTATTTGATTCATGTACAAAGAAGGATGGGCCACCTGGTTGCGTTTCTTGAAAAAGAGCATAGAGATTGTTTTTGAAGGGTTGAATGTGACCAACCAAGACTTAGATCAAGAATAGATAGCAACAAGATCAGCATTCAGGACTGCTGCAGCTTCATTCGGATTTTCGACTATGACGTAAAGACTTGTATCATTAGCAAAAAGGCGAATATTTGATTGAATGTTTGTAACAATATCATTAATTAATGTAAATTAGGAAAAGAAGAGGCCCCAAAATGGAGCCTTGAGGAACCCCGGCATTTATAGGAGACCAAGCTGAGGAGGGAGATGCATAGACGACACGTTGCTTACGAGATGACAAGTATGATTCAAACCAATGAAGTAAGTGACCAGTAATGCCAAGAGTAATAAGTTTTTGGATAAGACCGCGATGCCAAACTCTATCAAAAGCTTTAGAAATGCCACAAAATACGGCCCTAACCTCCTTTCCTTGATCTAACGCATGGCATATGTCGTCATATATATATAGGTTAGCTGATTAACAGTCGAATCATTTTTAATGAAACCTGATTGATACGGTGTTTTTAGATTATTTCTGATAAGGTAATTGTATGTGTACTTGTGCAGACATCGCTCAAATAGTTTGCCGATACAGCTTAAGAGAGAGATCGGACGATAGTTACTTGTTTGGGAAGGATCGCCCTTTTTAAAAACGGGTGTAACATTGGCAAGTTTCCAACAATGAGGAAAATAAGAATGTAAGAGAAGTTTGTTGAAAAAAATTGACAATGGTACATACAGTTCCTGTGTGCCTTCGCGAAGTAATTTGGGGCTGATAAGATCTGGACCACAGGCTTTTGTTGGATCAATGGAAGAGATGGCGTCTCTAACATCAGTAGGAGTCAAAACAATTGAGTCTAAGGTAGCGTCAGTTTGTTTGACAGCTGGTGGAAGATTATGGCCATGGTCATCAATATTTGATTTTTGAGAGAAATAATTATTAAGAAGGTTTGCTTCAGATACATCAGTTGTCGCCTCAAAGTTTGTGTCAAATAAGGTTGGGATGGATTGAGACGATTGTTTATTTGTAAGTTGTTTAGCTATTTTAAACCAAGTTTTCGCTGAGACATTCGATGAATTAACAGTTTGTATCAATTTATTTTGATAATATGTTTTGCTAAGTGTATCTGTTTTGTGACTTTGTTTCTCGCTGCTCTAAACTTAGCCCATGCTGCTGGAGTATCGGATTTCTTAGCATGTTTGTGTATTTTATTACGAGCTTTGACAATATTTCGAATTTCGTTGTTCATCCATGGGACATCGTTAGGACGTATTGTTACTAATTTTTTTGGAATTGTATCTTCAGCTGCTGATAATATAGTATTTGTTATGTTTTTAGTAGCAATGTCAAAGTCGTTGATGTCCGTAAGAGAGTTCCAGTTCGTAGCTCATTTTACATTCTTAGGTATTATCATAACAAAGATTCTGACCACAACCTGTCATAAGCACTGGGCAAAAATATGACCTCTATAGTGTGCAAAAAGTTTTTCCAAGGTCTGACATAGCAACCCAATTTTTATCCATTGTGTCTCATTTTCAATTTCATCATAGTAATCATGAAGAAAAGCACACTGGTAATTTCTTTATCCATCAAAACATTTATTCTGACCAAATTTCATGAGTATTGGACTAAAGATATGGCTTCTACAGCTTACACAAGGTTTTTCAAAGATTGATCCAAGTGACATGTTTTTTTTACCTGACATGAAAAGTTTTCAAATTCGTCAAAATATCTTAAAGACAAATATTCAGACCAACTTCCAAGAGTACTGTATTGAAAATATTGTATCTAGAGGGTACACAAGGTGTTTATAAAATTTAACAAAGTGACCTAGTTTTTGAAACTACATGACCCATTTTCGAATTCACTCCATATATTGTCAAGACAAACATTTTAACCATATTTCCAGAGTATTACAGAAAAAAAATGTCGTCTCTAGAGCATGCACAAGGTTTTTCTAAGATTTGACCTAGTGACCTAGTTATTACCAGACAAGACCCATTTTCAAACTCACTCAATCAAGATATCGCACAGACAAACACTCCAATCAAAGGATGTGGATAAACTTATGAAGAAAAAAGACCCCTCGAGAACACACATGAAATTCATATGAAAGAATGCTACACATGTCTACTTTATCCATCTGAAATATTCAAGAAATTAACAGAGTCCAAAGGGGCGTTTCAGAGCTCTGAAGTATGGAGGGCTGGATGGGTCATAATTGCATAAATGATTTTGCTCTATCAAATGGATCCGATTTCTTTGTAAATTCTACGAGAAAATGTTTGAGAATACCAGAAGCAATTACAATGAATCATTCTGAAGTGAAAAATATCAACATATTGCGACAAACATTGTTAAAATCTCCTCTGTTTGAGCTGTAAAAAGACTCAAATCTTTCGAACTTTCATTTATGATTTTGAGACAAAGAATTCCAACAAAATGAACAAACTAATATTTTCTTTTGAAAGTTAGGTCTGCTACATCATTTTGATACTATATAAAATGTTGAAAGGATGTATGGTGTATTGTTTAGAGAATAATTCCATTTTGGATTGACTGTGATTCATGATTATGAATATTTTCAAAAGGACTATCTTTATTCATTTTCATCGTCATTTTCAAGTTCAGAATCAGTCCAAGGGTCTATCTGCACAGCATCATCAATATGATTGAAAAATTCCTTTGATATTATGGGCTTTCGAGATTGATGTCGGTAATATATTAGGTACCATATCACAGATGCAATATGAGCACAACATCCGACGACTCTTGCCCCGGCTTTACATGTACAATACTAATGAAATATTGGCGTAATTCCAAAAATATACTCTCTCCACAAACTGTGAAGCTTTGATGATGTGTGCCTGGACTGGATCTAGTTCTTCTAGTTCTTGAGTCAACATTCTTTCAGCAACTACTTGATCAGTGTTTGAGGTAGAAGTCAATGGTGGGCGGAAAGCATTGCACAGGGCGCAGACAAAAATATCTAACACTGGGAATGAGTATATTTTGCAACCTGTTACTGAGAGCTTTCCACTGTTTTATTCTCCAATTTGCACTTTCAATCACCCACCTTACCTTCGTGACATACCTCGATTCATTCCCTTCTCGAGTAGTGTGTTGCTTCTGGCCTTTTGGCAGAAAGTGGGGCATTTCGGTTTTTATTCCAAGTTCTGCTAAAAACTCCAGACAATCGCGATAGCCCCTGTCAATTACCATGACATCATCATCTTGAAACCAATTCTTTATGTTTTCAACATTGTTTCCAAAAGCATGTTTTGTTATCCGAGCAGAAAATCCTTTGCAGCAAAGAGTACAGTCCGAAAAACTGGACAAAAGGAGAGTGAACTAGAAGATTTCCCAAAGCTTAATATTACTGAATTGTGAAATTTAACTTTTGGAGTATACCAAATAGAACAAGTTCAATCGTACAAGACAGAACACTTGGATGACGAGGGTGATTTTAAGATTCTAGTTCACAGGGAACACCAAGGATTGATTAAGGCCCAAATCCAGTCCAGGCACACATCATCAAAGCTTCACAGTTTGTGGAGAGAGTATATTTCTGGAATTACGCCAATATTTCATTAGTATTGTACATGTAAAGCCGGGGCAAAAGTTGTCGGATGTTGTGCTCATATTGCATCTGTGATATGGTACCTATCATATTACCGACATCAATCTCGAAAGCCCATAATATCAAAGGAATTTTTCAATCATGTTGATGACGCTGTGCAGATAGACCGTTGGACTGATTCTGAACTTGAAAATGACGATGAAAATGAATAAAGATAGTCCTTTTAAAAATATTCATAACCATGAATCACAGTCAATCAAAAATGGAATTATTCTCTAAACAATACACCATACATCCTATTAACATTTTATATGATATCAAAATGATACAGCAGACCTAACTTTCAAAAGAAAATATTAGTTTGTTTATTTTGTCGGAATTCTTTGTCTCAAAATCGTAAATGAAAGTTCGAAAGACTTGGGTCCTTTTACAGGCCAAACAGAGGAGATTTTAACAATGTTTGTCGCAATATGTTGATATTTTTTTACTTCAAAATGATTCATTGTAATTGCTTCTGGTATATTCAAACATTTTCTCGTAGAATTCACAAAGAAATCGGATCCAACTGATAGAGCAAAATCATTTATGCAATTATTACCCATCCAGCCCTCCATACTTCAAACCTCTGAAACGCCCCTTTGGACTCTGTTAATTTCTTAAATATTTCGGATGGATAAAGCAGACATGTGTAGCATTCTTTCATATAAATTTCATGTATGTTCTCGAGGGGTCTTTTTTCTTCATAAGTTTACCCACATCCTTTATAGAGTATTGGATTGGAAATGTGGCCTCTAGAGCGTACACAATGTTTTTTTTCTAAGATTTGACCTAATGGCCTAGTTTTACCTCGACTAGACCCAAATTCGTCCAAGATATCACCAAGACAAACATTCTGACCAACTTTCAAGATTGTTGGACTTAAGATGTGGCGATAGAACGTACACAGTTTTTTTTTTTTTTTTTTTTTTAACCTCGTGACCTAGTTTATAACAAACACAGCCCCCTTTTAACTCTTTTGAGATATCAAAAAGGCAGCTGTTATTGCCAGTTCTATGTCTACCGGACCACAAAATGTGGTACACAAGGTAAAAGTTGAGGATGGACGACGGACACTGCACTATCACAAAAAATCATCTTAAGCACTTCGTGCTCAGGTGAGCTAAAAACTTCTTCCACAAAAGGTGTGTTGAATCTTTACCATACAGCAAAAGATTTTACACAGTAATATTTTTTGACACAGTAATCCTCAACATTTCCACGTAAAATTTTCACTTAAAGCAACTGCAGTCGAGCATTGCCACCATCCACATTGCCCCTAGCCATCAGTGCTTTTCAGCGCTTTGATTTTATGAGTTGTTTCACTGATGGCAAAAACAACGCTGTCTGATCAAGCAAACATATAGCGCCTTCTGTTTGACCAAAATCGATGTTATTCGATGTCAATGATAAAAACATCAACGACAGAACCGCGAGAGATTGTAAGCCTTTGCTACATGCGTTCATTTGATCTTTACACAGTTGTTATTGGATTTCTCTTCACTTTAAAGATGGACTGTTCAAAGACAACTGCTAATCTAAAGCTAGTTTTTACGATTCATGGGAACTGTCAAATCCTTAAAAATACATGCAGATGCCTGTACGTGGCTGAACTATGTCATTTATTCACCCATGACAGTGATGATGCATCTCATCATTGTCGTGTCTGATGATTAAGCGGTCTCGTGGGGATTGGTCTCGTCAAAAAGTAGACTACGTAGTATTGTCATAGTCTGTGCGTATAGACTAGCAGTTCTATACATATTTAAATACTTTATCGTTCTTGTGACGAAGCCTTGAATGTCGCAATACATGCCTTTGCTTATCCAATGCATAAATCTATCGATCCATTATTGTAATCTATTTTCAAAAGTGTTGAAAATGTTCATTGGACTACATAGTTCAAAACACTGGCCACATTATTGGCAATTTATCCATGTGAACGATTTGCTTTGCTTGTATGTAAATGCATTTACATGATCTATTAATTTTCAGAGATTGCTCAGCATCTCATCATTTGATAATGAAGAACTTACGAACTTGTACACAGTGACATACTACTAAACGCAGACCAAATTTCACAGAAACATGGACTGGCAACGCTATGTGCCACTGGCTTAGCTATACATGCCGGTCTACCAAATGAAACAATACAAGGGAAGAATTTGAATATAATACCTCTGAGATTAAGCATATAATAATTATGCTAATTGCAGCCCATTTTAGGCAATTTATAAATACACTTACACGGCCAGTCGCTACCTCGTTGACCGAATCTTTGAAGTGATGGGGGTTTTCCATCCTCGGATACCCCGGGGTCTCCCTATTTGCTACGCTACATCGACCCCTGGGACAATTAATTGAATTTTCCTCGCTTTACCGCTGGCTTTTCATTGGTTCCATCATCATTTTGCGATGGGCGAGTCGATGTACGCTATGACGTTTCGTATCGATTTTCGGCGGCTGATTCAAAGTTTTATTAGTCAATTGTCCCAGAGGTCGATGTAGCGTAGCAAATAGGGAGACCCCGGGGTATCCGAGGATGGGGGTTTTCAATATATTGCAGAACTTGTCGGACTATTCTAAAGAAATTTCCATGCACATTTACATAGCCTTTCGCTCTTCCATCAATCGAGACGCTCACTTCCGGCAGCTTAACTCTAATGACAGATCGACCCTCTTTTGGACTGTTCTGTTAAAAAATCATAACATTCCATCCACGTACACTACCTTTCACAATCTCACCAATCGAGAGGCTCACTTCCTGGAACTTAAATTTTACGATAGACCATCTGTCGGACTTCCACTATAAATGGCCATTTTCCTCTTCCGGGAGCATATTAATTTTACAAAACAATGAAACATTTCTTCATTACTTCAGAATCATACGATATTCATCAGTTCGTCCAGTCATTCTCAAACGAATCTAAATCGTCTTACTCCACAGCTCAACATATGCAATCATAGGGGTGTAGATCGTATCAGAAAATATAAAAAAAATAGAGAAAACATATATTTCCTTTGTATCATACTTCGGTACCCTTTGAATACTTATGAAGCCAAGTCTAATACACGTACTAGATGACTCGTCCAAATCTGTTTACTTCATGGCATTGTCCAGTAAACATAAAGTCTTTTTTTGTGTGTGATTGCATCCTCGGATACCCCGGGATCTCCCTATTTGCTACGCTACATCGACCCCTGGGACAATTAGTTGTATTTCCCTCGCTTTGCCGCTGGCCGAATGCTGGCTTTTCATTGGTTCCATCATCATTTTGTGATGGGCGAGTGTACTGTACGCTATGACGTTTCGTATCGATTTTCGGCGACTGATTCAAAGTTTTATCAGTCAATTGTCCCAGGGTCGATGTAGCGTAGCAAATAGGGAGACCCCGCGGTATCCGAGGATGGTGTGATTGTGTTGATCTCCAGAAATGATCGACTTGCTCATGCAGCCTCTCAGTTGGTAGAGGTGTCCTGCTTTTTTATTATTCATCAATATAATAGTTTCGTGTTAGCACCTACCTAACCTTTCAACGGCAATTAATAGCTACATGAATAATTCTGCAATCTGAATTAGTCAGCTTACAGACTAAATGACCGCGTTTTCGACAACACAAGAATAAAGATTTGTTTTCTCTCTCTTTTTTCACCGCTACCGTGAATTTAAAAACAGCTTCAGATATTTCTATTTCTCTTCCCCCAAAAGTATTGAAAATCAATACACGCCAACAGCCTGATAATGAAATGATCTTACATATAAGTCACACGAAGACAACCTCTTGTAAACTTAACGCCTTTGATGCTTTACAAACTGTTTAATTGAGGAACTCTGCCCATAAATCTTTCGATTCCCATTTGGACAACAATTTGCACAGAGTCATATTGAAAAAAAAACGCTTAAGTTATTTTTAAAAAAGCTTAGGCTAGTTTTATTACCTAATTCCCCTCCTCCCCATCCCTTTCTTTTCAATTTATCTTTTTTATCTTACATGTACAGTCAAAGGAATTTACTTCAAATTTAATCCTTGCCTTTTTAAGCTTAATATAGCACATCACGGCATTGCAACGCAACTGCAATTCGTTGCTTATCTTCTTAAACTTATATTGCAAGTTTTGAAGAAAAAAAATCATAAAGTAGATATCTCTGGAACTTATCTTATCTTTTGATACACACTTCAAAATTTCTTCCACAAGTTATTGTCGTGGCCAATAAAACAATGGTTTTGCTGTCGGAAGCATCACCATCTTGAACCCAGCCTTGCATTCAACTTCGAAGTCACTCAGGACTATGTTAACACGATGTAACTCGTTAGGAGTTTTCGCCAGAAGTAATCAGAAAGTGCTTGAATACTGACACCGCTCCAAAACCAGCATAACCGGTTTTGTTCACGTACATTTGAGACATTATCTCTCAGCTATACGATGTAGTGCGAACAACACTTTTCTCTCTCGGTCTGTAAAAAGTTAAATCCCTTGTTTACCATATAGATAGTCGGGTGACAGGAGTCAAACTATACGGAACCCTATGGTACAGTAATAAATAACTCAAATTTCAACTTACTGCCATAGACAAAAGCTATTGGTTTCATCCAAATTGTTAATTTTCTATTTATAGACGTCGAGAAACGGATGGAGCTATCACGATATTTTTTTCTCGCATAGTTTCGTGCAACAATAAGAATTGTTATTATCTTGCGTTAATATCTTTTCTGATCAGTATGATGTCATATTTCCGCCAATAGATTGGCCTTAGAAGAGGTAGCTATAGGTGTCAGTCCGTTAAATAGAGCCTTTTCATTAAAACAAAATCATCAATTAAAACTGCAAAACGAAATCTCTGTGTTCTCAATGTTCTGATGTCTGTATTTCAGAAGAAGGGCAAGTAACAACACATATTTATGTGAGTTGATGTAGTTGTGTACCTTGTTTATCAGAATGACTTAAATGCAGGGCCTGAATGCCAGGCTAAGGTAGCTATTGTGATAATCTAAGAGAATTGTCGTGATAAAAAATTTCCTGGAAATATGATAAGAATATCGCGAAAATTCTGTTATCTCGACTTTCTTTTGTTTTCGTGTCCACAACTGACACGCACGGTATCTTCAATTTGAAGCTGTTTTGGAACATTTTCGTCTACAACCTAATAAATTCTCCTTTTCCCTGAATGGTTTTAAAGTTGTTCGTAGGAGGCATTTCGAGTTGTCTTCATGACTCTACAGATTTCTGTTCGAGCCTTATCAAAATGTAACATTTAAGCTACTATTGTCAATAAATCTAATTTTTATTTACTGTAATCTTATGAAGTAAAAAATGTCCGAGTTCATCCAAGAGGTGAATTTTTCTATTTATAGATATCGAGAAAAGGATAGAACTGCCACAATGATTTTATCTCAAATGGCAGCTTCGTGCATGATTAAAAAAAATGCATTAAAGACGTTTATGACAAATTCTTCCAACGGACAGATTTTTTTTAAACTTTGCACATACAAAGTTCATCATGTCTCTTGTAGTCTTGTAGATTACAACGGAAAAAAAGGGGGGGTCCCCGTGCTCGTTTCTGAGAAATTCGCTTTTGAAAAGGGTATATACAGTTCCAAAATTCAGCATATACTGGATTTAACACATTTTCCTTTTATAGTCAATTAAATAGGAAAATTACCAGAAGAATATACAAATATATATCACTTTAAAGAAAAATAATTCAGTTTTGCACAAAAAACAAGAAAAAGCCTGGTTCTGAGTATGGTAAATGTACCAATATGCATTTTATATATAGACCATTGAGTGAAAAAGGGAAATAATTTGACCGGGTTAAGGGTTAATCTTCAATAAAAACATACTTTCTGACGGACAGATTTTTTTTTAAAATTTCCACAATCATAGTACTTATAAATCTTGACAATAAGAAAAAATAAAATTGGCACCTACCCGTGCTTCTTTCCCCAGGAAACAGGGATGAAGGTCACATTGGGAGTTGATTTTTCCCTTGGAAAACTATATAATAGAAGCTCAGCAGACATAGAGGGAAAGAAGAAATTGCTCATGCTCATTAAAAGTGATTTCTCCTTTTCCCACATTAATTTTGGATCATATACTCCTTCAAAAAATGAACATAGCCTATATACCTCAAATTCATATCAAACCCTTCATTATCTACATGTAGTTCTTTTTTTTTTTAAATTTGCATAATGGCCATATGGCTCATAGAAATACAAAAAAGAAATGTCTGTGGAAAAAATGGAATAAAAGATCGGCGGACATGATGGAAAAAGGAAACATTATTCAGTAGAAGAAATGTCTCCTTTTCCCACAGTATTTTTCAAAGAGGAAATAGCTATACTTCAAGAAATAGGTATACTTCAACAGCTTCAATTTTCTGCCTGTTTCGTTGTTTGCTGTGTAACTGGACTTTTTTTCCAGCTAGTTCTTTACCAGACATATCATCCTTACAATGGCAGGCCAATTTTGATTTTATCACCTTATTCCTGAAAGGATAGCATGACAAGTGGCTTGTCAGGAAAACGTCTGAAGCTGTATCATTTTCCTCGTTGGATGGCTGACATTGCGTAAAAATTTCCTTTTTCCACGACAAATAAGCGTTCGTTTTGATGAAAACTTCCCCATTTTATTTCGACCATTGAATACTATTGCTGGTGCAACCCTACTGGTACCATCTGTAGAATGTTCTACTTGTAAAAGCGCACCGCCGTCTGCTGTTAATATTGCCATTTATGTGAAAAAATACACAATAGCGCTGATAGTTTTACAATCTGTGAGCAATATACATGCGCAGTAAAGATGCGCGTGAACACTTATACCAAACGTCGTTAAAATATTTATTGATCAATGAAAATTTTCTAAATTACACAGCTTGTCGTGATATTTTTCTTAGGAAACTTCTCACTATCTCACGAGTATGGTGGCACTCCTCTGCCACGAGATACGAAATTGCTATCATGACGAATTTAGAATGCTATCGCGATAAATTAAGTTTCCTGGAAATTTCAAAGAGATAGTAAAAGGTTTCTTAAAAACAATATCACGATAAACATAGTATTAAAACTCAAAATTCCTCGATCATGACAAAGCTGATCCGAAAACGTGTCTAGTTATATATCTATATAGTGAATCAGCACTGGTATGGGTGTCGGAAAAAAAGTCAGAATTATCGCGATATTTTTACCCTGATTTTTTTATTAAACATGGCACCATAATCTCGATAAAATTTTCAGAAAACTTTTTTTTATCGCGATAAGTTTCAAAAATTATAATGATAGTTGTAACTTGTGGCATATGCTACAACAGATCAGTGTAAAATTTCTAAATAACAAAGTTTATCGTGATACCTTTTATCAGAAAACTCTTCACTATCCACATACAATTAACAGGAAACTTTGATTTATCGCGATAGTTTTCCGAAATTATCATGATAGTTATCTCGTATCTCGTGGCAAAAATTTGCCGTCAAATTTACAAGATAGTCGCACATCATAGAAGACAAATCAATCTCTAAAAATATATAAATCTGTCACAAGCATAGATACCCAGCGGTCTAAATCATATCTGAAGATATGTATCTGAAAAAAAAATACCACTAAGCGGAAGATAGCCTAATGTACCAAATTTGCAGGAAAATTCTTTCAGGATAACCATAATTTCATTGGATTGGAAATAGGTTTTTCGGAAACTTAAGATTTTCAAAAATCAATGGACTGACAGCACCGATGAGCTGTTTGAAATTGTAAATTGAAAAGAGGTATATGCTAGTCTTTGGCAATCTGTGACAGAATCAGTTTTGGAATGGGCTTCATTCTCATGATTGTGTGTTTGTACTGTTTGTCACTAACTCTTAATCTTTACTACAATCTTTTCTAACCTTTCTGGGACAATCAGGTCAATTGCATATACATGTATATGTTATTCAGTTCCATATTAGACAGCATATTCAACCTCAAGCTGATATTGAAGGATTTTATTTTAACAAGAAAGATAGCTCTAGAGCAAATAGTCATACATAGCAGAAGAAATTTTAGAGCACAAAACTTAAAGAATTTTGAGTCAAGTGACAGCTAGAATGTATAGGGGAAAAATATTTGAAAAGTCAATTAACTCATTACCAAACGGCAATATTTTAGCTTTGTCCAAATCGAAAGCATTTGCAGACGACAAAATGAAAGTGACTGAAAATTTAAAATTTGTTTTGTGAAGAGTAGAAAACATGGTGTGAAAAGGAGAAAATGTTGGTTTTCCTTTTCCCACGTTTTCTAAAGGCTTCTTTCTTAGGGTCGTCTAAAGTAGGGATTTTGTGGTAATGGCTTAACTGACATCAAAATCCTCACATTAGTTCGACAAAATGATGATGATGATGATGATGATGGTGATAGAGACTGTGCATTTTTTTTGTGGTTTCCCTACTGGTAAAAGTGTAAACATAATTATCTGATTATGGGATATAAATAGCTCGTTTTTATATGATATCAATACATTTTATCTTCACAGGTTATTTGTATCATGTCTTGCTGTGGCTGCTTCTTGTGCAATGTTTCCATTGAAAGCTTTAACCTGTTGAAGAAGACAACTGAAGACTCATGCGTAGATGATTATCCTCTGCCTGCGGCCATTATAAGGTAGGATTACCTCCATTCTTTTTAATTGACAAGCTCGAATAGATCAAGTGATCAAGAACACACTGGGACTCTTAATTTAAAGGCCAAGTATTGGGCCATTTTATAGTGTGGGTTCTAGCCCCATGGTAGGCCATCTAAAATTAATGATATTAGTCATTTGGGTGAGACGTTATACCAAAGTCGCATTTGAAGGTGCTATTTACCGAACACGTTAAAAAAAACAAAGCGTAACATAGGTTTCATCCTGTATCTTCAACCAGCATTTTCTCCTTTTCCCACAATGTTTTCTAGTCATCTCTCATTACATAACGAACAATCTTTCAAGAGGAGACCCAGTCAGCAAAGTTTTTGGACCGATATGGGCCCCGTGTGGGATTTAATATGGGTCCTAAATGGGCTGCCCATGTGGGACTGAGCTGGTTTTTGCAACAGGAATCCATGCGGGACCCACATGGGCAAACATATATGGGTCATACATCGGAACTATATGGGTCTAATATGGGTAATTTGTAAATACCCACACTGGACCCATATGGTTCCCAGATCTCTATTATAAGTGCACTATATGGGAATCCTGTAGGTCCAATGTTACTACTCGAGTCCCATTTTAATCCTGCTTTGCATAAAAATGGCTGGATACGGGTATCAAGTCGGTCCAGTTTTGGTGTACTGTGTGAGGTTGACCTGGTTATCCGTATGGTTTGGCAGAAACATCCTTGAACTTCACAGATAGAATGTACACATAGCCAAGCAACCAGAGGTGCTTGCCTTTAGCAATTCAGTCATGGGTGAGGTAATATTCTAAAGTCCTTTGTCCACGAAGTAATTTGGTTGACTTATAAGCACTGAAGACTAGAATGCATATCAGCTTGGTATAAAATCATCTAATATTTAGGTCAAACTACCATAAACTACAGTAAATAAAGAAATAAATGTATTTTCAAGCCATCTCTTTGTTTTGTTTCAGTATATTGCTTTCATTCAAAATTACAATTGCAAAAGTGTAGAAAAAATATGGTAGTTAACATTCACAGATATATAAAAAAAAAAACAATTGTGTTACTGCTTGAAATAACATAAATTATAATTATGGTATGATATATCTTTAAACAGCAAGGAGTCTTCTCTAATAAATGCAAAAAAGAAAAATACAAAATGTTAGATTTGTCAAAGCATCTGCAGGTGACAACAATTTAGTTTAACTCAAAAGATGTGATTTTTTTTCAGAGAAAATTTTGGTTATCAGCATTGTATTTGTTTTCCAAGTGTATTCAGAAGCCAACTTCCTAAGGGTCATTAATCCTTAGACTGCTAAGCTGATCTCAAGTACCTTTTACAGACAGGGTAGATCAAAATCAGACTGCAGAAAATGTGCACTCTGATCTTGGATGCACATGTCCAAAAAACGATATTTCCCCTAAAAGATCACTGAAATTAACAACAAAATTTGGAACTTACTGTTGGCTTGAAAGTTTCATTTCACTTACATGATGTATTCAGCATGTTAAGGGTTAAAACGTGGGACTTTACAATGTAAGGGTAAATGTTTATATTCACCGTTGTTTACACAGATCAGGAATCAGCAGCTACATGTTAGTAAAAAAATGAGAGTTTTAATAAGTCTCGAACATCCTTTTCACGTATCGTAAATCAATCAAGGTCCTCATTTGCAGGATTTTTAGGCAACACTGTCCAAACATCTCTCTTTTCTGCCCTCGATATCTGTGTTGAGCACTACTTCACTTTTTATTGTAGGTTATAGCTTGCAGAGTGTCGTGTTTAAGGCGTCTTACACAGTCATCCTGTAAATTAATAAAATGCAGTTTTAATGATGCCATTAGCTGTTTTCAGCAATATTGGAGTGATATCACAACAAAACTTTGGACTTAGCCATACTGAAAGCATTTCTAGACAACAAAATAAACGGGACTGAAAAATTGGAATTTGTTTTCGGAAGGGTTGAACACATTGTGCAAAAGAAGAAAATACTGGTTAGCAGTGTTTTCTTCTTTTCCAACAATTTTTTTCAAAAGCTTTCTTTGTTGAGGTTGTAAACTCTTTACCAAACAACAAAATTTAAGAATGGTCCAAATTCAAAGCACTTGCAGACGACAAAATAAACCTAGCTCGAATTTTGAAATTTGTTTCCAGCAGGGAAGAAAAATTGGTGGAAAAAGGAGAAAATGCTGGTTACCAGCATTTTCTCCTTTTCCAACAATGTTTTCAAAAGGCTTCTATCTCAGGATCATAAAAACCAGGGATTGTTTGGTAAAGGGTTAAAACTTGGTAATGTGTGGTAAAGGGTTAAACTACAATTCAGTTGAAATCATCATGACCATAGGCCTGCCAAAGAAATAATAATTTCCTGTAAAACTGCTGTGAAAAATGAGATGGTTTTAAGGACAATTCTACAGATACATAATGCATGTACACATGATACACATACTGTTGAATTGGGTGCAAAAAAAGAAAAACAGTTAAACTCACCAAATATCATAACTGTATAAATCCAAGGTTTTCGAATTACAGCTTTCCCGTAGTTCCCATGAGTTTGCATTTTCTTGCATGTTCAGTTACAAGTACAAATTATCCTTCCTCAATGTTCAGCCAAGTGCTGCATCTCACCTATGAGTAAATAATACAATGTTATTAAAAATCACTTCATACCCTGAACTGATAAAAACTAAACTATTGAAAGTCGAAATATATCTCCAGCCACTTTAAGCTGACACACGTTTATACTCCGCCTAAAAAGTATCTAGTTCTTAATTTTCTGAACAAACATAAAGAGTTTTCATTCTCCAGATTGTAAGTATTAGATGTGTTAGTATTCTATTTATGACAGAAGTATGGGCTTGAACACTAGCAGAAATTCTTAGGTAAGAATTCCAATAGTACGTATGTGTATGATGTGCCATCCAAAACAAGAAATATCTTCAAAAAAAAAGATAGAAGGCGTAAATTTGCCCACAAATAGCCCTGGGCCCCTTAGAATAAATATGTGTACATTTTTTATCAATCATAAAATTCCATTTATTCAATTTATAAGTAGACCTAACAAATATGGGTCAAAAGCCAGCACATTCAGTAACTGTTATGCTGAAAAGAATGACATGCGTAAGCGTTTCTTTCATGACTTTTGAATGGAAGCTCATCAAAATCCAGAACCTTGATTTAATATGGGCAGACGGATAATGCCATACATACTGATAAAACTTCAACAAAACAGGCGCGACAATACGAAATTTTTCTCCAATTTGACGATTACCAGCTGACCGATTTACAAAAAGAGTGTAGTGAGTAAAGATTGAAATACATACCATATATACATATCTGCAACGAGGAGTAGATTTCATATGTAGAGCTTAACTCATTTTGAATATGATTCAAACCGCCTCATTCTTGCTCTCAACGGATATTTCTGTTTACATCACGTGATCGCGCGCAATTTGTTTTTGAGTATCAGTTCAATCCGTAAATGTGTTTTCTTCATATTTTTCATCAGATAATATATGTTTGAAGGTGAAAAATGTAAAATGGCACAATTAATCAGTAGAGAAATAGAATTAATGATAACTGTTGAAAAAGCTTTCATACCGAAGTTTATCGGTAATTTCCATCTCCACCTGTCACTGCTGATCGATAAATGGGACCCAAATAGGACCCGTGTGAATACCTTGTTACAGGTTTTGGAGTTCTACTATAACAGACAAAAATAGTGTACGATGAGAGAGTGAACTTGTTTGGATTTATCTTATGTTACATTGTAAAGGTTTATGAGTATAAAAATAACATGGGCTCTATGTGGGTTCCAGAAGGGCTGAAATTCCCGCAAAAGACCCACATGGGTCCCATATAGATATTTAGCCCACTTTATCATGTTTGCTGGAGACGTCGCCCATATGGGCAACTAGTGGCGACGATAAGTAAACGGAAATTCGATCATTAAATGTAATTAAAGTTTTCACCATACGGCAAAATTTACATGGATTTGTGGATCTCTGATATTTATTTTTACGGGTTGCTTGTTATCGACACGATTCACGGAAATGCATTTAAACCCCTTTTGCAATAGAGCCTGGCTTGTTTATTTTCTGACTAAATTGGAAGTAAAAAAGAACACCCATTGGCACGGGTTTCTTTCAGTATTTCTAAAAAAATAATGAAAAAAAAAAAATTCCTTACACGTATAATTCTTTTGAATCAGACTACATTTCACCCGGAAAAATCCTTTTCGACCGATGGGTGGGTCGGTGACCTAGTGGTCCCGAATCCGAAGGTCTGGGGTTCGAATCCCGGTCTAGTAGGATGTTTTTCAGAGATACCTCGTGTCTCCCACCCAACAAGAGGTGAACTGGTTAGAAACCCAGAGGTAGCCTCGCATGTATTGGTGCTATACACTGAGCATGTTAAAGAACCAAGGAAATCTATTCGAAAAGGAGCTACGGTCTGGTACCCGGATTTCTTTGTAGGGTCTTACTATTTACCCCGGGACACCCTTGGACACCCCGGGACACCCCGGGACACATTGTGTATTTTGTATAAAGTCGTTTATGCTGTTCTATATTATAGACTGTCATTAACTTAAGTTAACATAACATTTCCCCATTGTAGAAGATGCAAATTCTATAAATACAGAACCTACCACAGGAATTTGACATTCTATAACCAAAATAAATGATAAAACATAAAAAAAAAATCTCCCCTATATAATATAAACACAAGGAACACAACGTCTCGATTGCTGGCGCTAGCACCCGACAGCCTTTCCCAACCAAAATCACCCACGAAACAAACATTGATCATAATCTCATTTAGCCTAGCGATAGACAAGACAATAATGTACCTGCGTCATCCGGCGATACCTCAGTAGACACCTTTCAACCAGAGATATCCGTCATGTTTTACAGCTCTATCAGGACATTTTGATTTATCCGGGTAGCCATTCGCTGAAGTCACAAGAAGTGCAAGGAAGCGTATTTTCGTATTACTTATTACTATTATTTTTTTCGTTTTTAAGATATTTATGGACATCAAATGATACTAAAGATTCTAGAAAAATGAGCGAATGAAAAGAAATCTGTTTTACCAATACATAGATATAGACAAAGCAGACAGCTTTCCGTATCAAAAGATACTTCTTGTCTTTTAGAAGAAATGCTTGGTCGTCATCGAGGAACGTGGTGTCAATAAAATTCTTCTTCAGCATGACGGCAGCTGCATCTAGCACTGTATGTCGGGCCCAGTGGGCAGGTGTTGGACCTATCCCGACATTTCTATAAAATTGGCGGGAAACAGTCTTCGGGCCGTGTATACATACACAACGTATTTACAGACATAGTTATGTGCACCGCCAAGATACTAGAGTGTGAAAGTGTTAAGGGTATATGGGTGTGCGGTGTATGTGAGTGGGGGAAATTTCCTATTCATACAGGACTACACAGAACAATATTCAACAGACAAAGAAGACAGTTGAACAATTTACTCAGACAACACTTTGAAAGACACTTTGTAGATATACAAAAGAGCATTAAATATCCTAGACATTATGAATCGGACCTTGTGCATCCTAGGTTTGAAGTTGTTCACCGACAATGTCGCTCGATGTTTCAGGCCTTTTCATTAGAATGGTAATATTGTGAATGTATAGATTTTTGTTCATGATCTGTTAAACATAAGCAAACAATGAATATGTAATAAAGAATTGAAGTACAATCAATAGTTTTTTATTCAATATTGGTCCAGCAATTAAATACAGTACCCCGGGACATCCTTCGACACCCCGGGACGCCTTATGTATAGTTTTAAAGTCATTTATTTTGTTCAATATGAACACATAATTAGTCATTAAATTATAACTTAAGTAAATACAACATTTTCTCATATTATTTAGTCATAGTGCATGGCACAAATCCGAGTCACCAAAATTATGGATGCATTTGTTCCAAATTTCAAAATTTGTATCTTCTACTATGACTGAGAAAATGTAATATATGTACTGTAATTTAATGGCAATTTATCATATAGAACAAAATAAATGACTTTCTTACCATCTTCAGGTTCTACCATGAAAATACATTACCCCGGGACACCCTTGGGCACCCCGGGACGCCTTATATATAAAGTCATTTATTTTGTTATATATGATGAATTACAATTAACTTATAACTTTTCAAGTATATACAACATTATCTCATAATATTTAGTCATAGTGCATAGCACAAGTCCGTTTCACCAAAATTATGGATTAAATTGTCCCGGGGTGACGCTGACGCATACTATGCACTACATGTGCATGTCAAGCATGTATATGTGAATGCAGTATCCCGGGACACCCTTGGGCACCACGGGACGCCTTATATATAGTTATAAAGTCGTTTATTTTAATCTATATGATAAATTATCATTGAATTATACATTTTAAAGTATATACAACATTTTCCCTTAATATAGAGTCAATGTGCATGGTACGAGCCTGTGTCACCAAAATTATGGATAAAATTGTCCCTGGGTGACGTTGACTCGTTATGCACTATGCAAGTTCCATATAAATTCTAACATTTTCATCTTCTACTATGAGACGATGTTATATATGTATATACTTAAAAAGTATAATTTAATGATACTTTATCATATAAAACAAAATAATTGTCTTTCTAACCATTTTCAAATGTTCTAGCATGTAAATGCAGTACCCCGGGACACTATTTCTTACCATCTTCAAAGGTTCTAGCATGAAAATACATTACCCCGGGACACCCTTGGACACCCCGGGATGCTTTATAATTATGATTAAATCATAACTTTTCAAGTATATACAACATTATCTCATAATATTTGGTCATAGTCATAGTGCATAGCACAAGTCCGTTTCACCAAAATTATGGATTAAATTGTCTCGGGGTGACACTGACGCATACTATGCACTACATGTGCATGTCAAGCATGTATATATGGGAATGCAGTACCCCGGGACATCCTTGGGCACCACGGGACGCCTTATATATAGTTATAAAGTCGTTTATTTTGTTCTATATGATAAATTATCATTGAATTATATATTTATAATATACAATAGACATTATTTTCCCTTAATATATAGTCAATGTGCATATAGCATGAGTCTGTGTCTGATGACAATGGATAAAATTTTCCCAGGGTGACGTTAACTCGTTACGCACTATGCAAGTTCCATATAAATTCTAAAATTTTCATCTCCTAATATCAGACGATGTTATATATATACTTAACAAGAGCGGCAAATTGTCGCAAGATACGCCCGTCTTACCCCAAGTTGTAAAGCTGGGGCATGCACCGGACAAAATTCAAGTATGAAAAATGACAAAGGGCACTAACTCAAAAATTAAACAAGCAAGAGTTATGATTCCTTAGCACTGCACTCCCCCTTGATGAGATCTATCCACCCATGAAATTTCATAACCCTAGCTAGTATATTTGGGAGATATTCACCGGACAAAATTCAAGTATGAAAAACAACAAAGGGCAATAACTCAAAAATTAAGCGAGCAAGAGTTATGATTCCTTTGCACTGCACTCCCCCTCGATGAGATCTATCCACCCATGAAATTTCATAACCCTAGCTAGTATAGTTTGGGAGATATTCACCGGACAAAATTCAAGTATGAAAAACAACAAAGGGCAATAACTCAAAAATTAAGCGAGCAAGAGTTATGATTCCTGTGCACTGCACTCCCCCTCGATGAGGTCTATCCACCCATGAAATTTCATAACCCTAGCTACTATAGTTTGGGAGATACTCACCGGACAAAATTCAAGTATGAAAAACGACAAAGGGCAATAACTCAAAAATTAAGCAAGCAAGAGTTATGATTTCTGCGCACTGCACTCCCCCTCGATGAGATCTATCCACCCATGAAATTTCATAACCCTAGCTAGAATAGTTTTGGAGATATGCTCCGGACAAAGAAGTGGACGCCGCCTGCCCGACCGGACGCCCCCCCCGCCACAGGTGATCCCATAATGTGTCCCGTCTTCAACGGGCGTATAAAAAGTATAATTTAATGGTACTTTATCATATAAAACAAAATAATTGGCTTTCTAACCATTTTCAAATGTTCTAGCATGTACATGTAAATGCAGTACCCCCGGGACACCCTTGGACACCCCGGGACACCATATATATAGTTATAAAGTCATTTATTTCGTTCTATATGATAAATTGTCATTAATTATACCTTTTTAAATTATATACAAAATTTTCTCATAATACTTTGCCATAGCCATGGTGAAGAGCATGAGTCCGTGTCACCAAAATTATGTATAAAATTGTCCCGGGGTGACATTGACTCATACTATATGCAGCATGTAGGTTCCATTTAAATTATAAAATTTGTATCTTCTGCTTTGAGAGAATGTTACACATAGGCTACTTAAAGTTAATCAAAGTACTGAAAGTACTCATGGAAGTCGATTTTAGAATTAGATTGAGTAAATGAAGAAATCGTTCCCCCTGGTCTGAAGGTGCGTTCAATTTGGATGTGACCAAAAGTTTCTCATCATGTGCAGAGTGAAATAGTCAACAAAACTCAATACTATTTAAGGTGAAACAGTTAAACAAAAAGAAGAACAGAAACAAAGTTTCTTTTTTTTTTTCAATTTAATTTGAAAGAAGTATCATCTTCTAGTAACATGAATCGAGTACCACAACAAAATGAATATTATGTAAAGATAGTTGAAACAAGTAAGCAGTATATTTGTGAATAAACACCTCAATCTCAAGCAGGACATGTCAATACCCTTTCGCACACAATGACGACTTTTGACTACTCTTGGAGAGAAGCAGCTTGAAAATATTGTGGCAAAAGTAAAAAACAATTGAATACTAAGTGTTACATTCTTATCCCAGTGCTTTGTCTCAATTCAGACCTGTCAAAAAGGCTCGCAAAAAGACTAGGAAGTTTAACTTTGAACTGCATAAAAAAGAAAATGTGGCTTTTATTGCATAATATTTCAAGGGACCAAAACAAAAATCTCATATTTTTCTTATATTTTCGAAACATCAAAATAAGTAATAATAGCTTGTAAAGATCTTTCTGATATTTTTTGTAATTGTATGCCCTTGTAGTATGATGAACATTGAAAGTATATTTTAATACTTCAGCTAGAGTATATTCTCATACTGTTAAATTTGTTTAATGCATAGAATACTTCTAAGACAAATTTAGGGACCTTTAAGTCATCTGTGCCATCTTGAGATCTTAACTGTCTTGACCTAGACGTCTGTCCCTCTGACCTGCACAATCTTCACAATCTCTTCCTAAAACAGATACAAAGAAATATAACCAAATGATAGCCATACAAAAATCTGAACAGTATTTAACTTAACATTCTTCTTTTATCAAAGATGCATATTGTAGATTGATGCAACATCAAGTTATTGTCCAAAGAATTGAAGAGGGCCTTGATTGTCTAAAATTACCCACCTTACTGTTGAGCAATTTTTTCTTTAACAAAAATGTTTTTCAAAAATCTTTTCAAGGGTCAATTTTACCTCTTATGCTGCTGATTTCCCAGAATAGACTATTCCAGATTTGCTTCCAAATTTCAGTCACTGTAAAATTTGCCAACAGTGCAGACCAACATCAGACTGAATGGCTGCGCAGGTTGATCATTGGTCTACACTATTAGCAAATATGACCAATGTTGCAATAGGCAAGATAGGGGTTAAGGCTTCCCGTTAAGCTCAGCCCGCATTTCTTTAGCTTAACTGCTTTATCCCACTTGAAAGCATCATGCTAACACATACAAACCAGGTCTAACCCCTTTACCCATTGACAACATTCTAGCCTTGTCCAAATTGAAAGCAGTTGCAGACAACAATTTCAATCTCATTATCTGAATCAAATGCTGCAATTGTTCCTATGACATAGTAGAAAATATTGTGTGAAAAGGAGGCTTCTTTCAAAACTCATCACTGAGTGGTAAAAGGTTAAAGAATGCTTCACATCTTTTGTAGATGATAAAATATTGGTTTTAATGTTCAATCAAGGATCATAATCATTTGAGACAAATCTCCCTGACTGTGGCAATTGTTAAAAGCTAAAGTGGTCCGAACAGACATACATGTATCTAAAATGGTTTGCATTCTGCATCAAATCAACAGTGCCACTGGTTACCTTAAACTCTTAAGACTACCAAACAATCCTGACTTTTAACGATCCTGAGAAAGAAGCCTTTTGAAAATATTGTAGGAAAAGTAGAAAGTGTGGGTAACCATCATTATCTCCTTTTCTCACAATGTTTTCTATTCTTCCCTAAACAAATTTCAATTTTTGAGCCACATTTATTATGACGTCAGCATGGCTTTCAATTTGGACCATTCTTAAATTTTGTTGTTTGGGAAAGAGTTAACTCATTTCCAAATGACAAAATTTTAGACTTGTTCAAATCTAAAGCATTAAATTTTGCAGACGACAAAATAAAGGTGACTGAAAAATTGAAACTTGTTCTTGGAAGGGTAGAAAACCCTGTGGGAAAAGGAGGAAACGCTGGTTACCAGCATTTTCTCCTTTTCCTACAGTGTTTTCAAAAGGCTTCTTTCTCAGAGGCGTCAAAAGTAGGGACTGTGTGGTAATGGGTGAAGCACACATACTGTACAGCCTTTTTACCTATGCAAACACAATTTTCAAAAAACCTTTTATATCAGATTTGACTCTTTACCACACAACAAAATTCAGACCGATCAAAATTGAAAGAAATTCCAAGAGACATAGTAAATGTGGCACAAGTAATAACATTTGTCAGTAAAGGATAAGAACACATTATGGGAAAAGAAGAAAACATTGGTTACCAGCATTTTCTCCTTTTCCCACAATGTTTTCAAAAGCTTTCTTTTGTTCGGTTTTGCATGCACATTCATTTAGGTTTTTTTTTTTTCAATATTAATGTTTAACCCTTTTCTCTACAAAAGCAGGTATCAATTTTGCGAGATACTTGCCAGCTAAATTGAATGAATCTACTAAATATTATGTCAATTAACTTCAAAAACTTCAATACCATGACACTTTTTGTATACATTTTTTTATGGTATTCCCTTAAAAGGCTACGTAGCCTCTTAAGGTATTTTTGAATTTCGCGCCAAAAATCAAAAGAAGCATTGTGGGAATATAAAGTGACTGGCACATGACTAATGATGCTTAAATTCCGTAACATAACAAACATGTTATTTTCCATAAACTTCTTCAGTCGCTGTGTTTGAGGCATCATTTGTGTATTTCCAGTAAGTGAGTGAGCAAGTTCTAGGTTGGCGTTACCGATCGCCAAAATCGCCATTGGCGATTAAATCTTATTGCTGGCGACTAAAAACAAGGAACGTGCCGATATTGGCGATTGTAAAAAATGTGATCAGAGAAAATGGCCGACTGTCAAATTGTTATCAGGTTTGTATATTGAACACTTTCCAAACTGTGAAATCGGCCTACGCCAACTTGATTATCATATATACCGGCTATCCTAAGCTCTTAAACCCTTGTATCTCCCTTAACTATCCGATAGACCAAGACCGGATAAGAGTTGCGCTCTGCCAGTTACCGAGTGCGCTTGTTCTATAAATAGAATACATTCATGTACAATCGCAATTTTTTGGACAGTGTGGTGCTGAATGAATTATGCACATGAAAGTGAAGTTTTACTTTCGTTTATCGAGTAAATTTGACAGCATCAATGGCGATTTTTCTCAAATACTTAACCTTTTAAGGTTTGTGTGGCCTTATAAGATTCTTTTCTAATGAAGTCCCTTTTGTAATAATGAATGCTGGGTCTATATTTCGCCAAATGAGTTATAGATGTAACCTGTTATCTGATAATTTTCGGAGATCGGCATCTTCGAGAAAGGCAAAGTGTGAAAGGGTATTTCTTAGATCATTTGCAAGACGAAACAGATATTTCGCATTGCATTTAATCAAAATCATAAATAAATCATAAGTATAAATATCTCTAGCAATGCATGAATTAATGACTGGTATGCAGAAATTGAAAGAGCTGTTGAACTGCCTTTTCAAAGGTAGAAAACATTGTTGGAAAAAAAAATGCTGGTTTCCACCTTTTTCCTAGAATTAATAATAGCCTTCTTCCTCAGGATTGTTCAAACTGAGGATATGCGATTCCTGGTGTGGTGAAAGGTTAAGCCTGATTAAAATATGCATTTTATTTTCTTTTATGGAACTTTTTGATCATTCACCAGCCTATTATAAGCACAGGAATTTGTAGCTGACTTTCAATACTTGGCTCTCTCATGTATGTAATGAGACCATCAAAAATATCTTAAAAGAACAACGACTTAAATATTATATCAGTGATGCAAAGCTGTAGATCTAGATTTATATTTACCATACAGGACTCATTGCCATGAAATACTCAGAAATTGACACTAAGTAAAACTTTAAAAGTGATAAGGCTCGGAGACTGATCCCGGGTTTTGATGGACAAAACTTTTGGCTACTAAAAATTTTTGGCTGGCGCCAACCTAGAAGTTGCTCATCTAAAAGTAGACCATGGTTCCCGTCGGTGTTGACCTGGGCCGTATTAGATCTCTAATTTCTCTTGTTGTCGGATGGTTTTCGACTACTGGGGTTTTATGAATGAAAATTAAAAGGTACTGGGAGTATCAGGATGAATTTTAATATTTTTGTATAAATTTCGTCCAAAAATCTGAAGGGCCACCTTTAAGTGAAAGTACAAAAGCTGCAATACTTTTGACTGAGCCAATTTAAAGATTTAAATGCATATATATGTTAGATCCAGGTTGACAGCATTAAAGTCAAAATTAACTATATGAAAGGGGAAGAATAGATCACCATTTTATATTTTTCCAACATTTCAATATACTTTCACCTTAGGGCTGCAAAATCCTAGTGCTGAAAGGTAAGTTTAAAAGATTATAAAGGTGTAAGATTTATTACACAAATGCAAACCATGTAAACTCAAGTTAGGAGAAAGGGCCGAAATTGTAATGGGCCGAAATTGTAATGGGACGAAATTGTTATCGGTCGAAATTTCCAGTCACTGTGAGGACTGTTGACATTTGGGATTCGTTAAATATTCTTCTTCGACGAAGAGCAATACATTCAACTAGTTATGGCAGCAAATGGAATACAAATCATTCATATTTATATACTAATGTAGCCTTCTGTAACGCAGGCGTAAAGCTTTTACGAACTTACAATCAATCAAAATGGCGACTGTAATCTTCATAAACCACTAACCTACTTCGTTTCTAAACAATACTTTAGTAAGGACGTAATGTCCTTCACGTTTAAAACAAAAACACATTTCAAAAAAGAAAAAAATATATTGAACTTTACCTTTGCAGCCTTGGGTTTGTTCGGATCAAATTGTGACTTGCTTGCCTTGCGTTTCACTCGCCGCCGTTTAAGCTGTGGTGTGGATGGAAGTCACGTTGCGAGTATGAATAAATTAGGTTACTAGCTATTCAACACTTTAGACATTCAAGCAATTTTTTGTTGAAAATGTAAATGCCTTGTAAAATAAACAAGCCAATAATTTTAATGGTAAGAGTATTAATGATGCGTGTTTAATGAAAGCTATTTTTTATGTGAACATGGATCCGAGTGACATATCATTCATAAAATAGTGCCCGATTGGTAATCGTAACATCTCGGCCGATTTGATGGCTCTCAACATCTGAGTAATGCCGAATGGCTAGATTCGTCCGCATTCATATAGAAAAATATAGGATCTGTGTATTAACAGATATTAAGATTTGATAATTATTCATTGAAATGTCATAACAGTTCAAAGAAAATATCTGTTTAGTGCAATAGTTTGGCTTATTTCATTTTTTATCTGAAATTCAATCGTTTTATATGTTTAAATGCTTGAATTTCATAGAACTTCTTTTTCGCTGGTTGAATATTGGTGTTGTTGGGTGATTTCCCAAATGCCTGAGCGTTGCTATAGGAAGACCGATTACTGACGTAATCGACTTCCAAAAACCAATGGTAATTCATCATAAAGAACAAAATAAGTGACTTTCTAACCATATATAAGGCGTCCCGGGGTGTCCCGGGGTGTCCAAGGGTGTCCCGGGGTAAATAGTAAGACCGTTCCTTGTATCCGAGTAGCTCGTTCTCTCTACTCCCATTATCTCCCGCTAGATGGCATTCTATAAATACTCATCTATCTAATTTGGGCCATTATCTCCCGCTAGATGGCATTCTATAAATACTCATCGAATCTTCGAAGAATATGACATGCGCAGCAGGCCCGTCGGAAGGAAATTTCATTTGGTCCGGCCAGTATGGCGAACGACGAAGTTGCGAAGCCATGCTAGGGGGGGGTCTGGGGGCATGCTCCCCCGAAAAATTTTTGAAAAATAAGACGCTCTCTGGTGCATTCTGGTGCATTTTTTGAGGTTTATGGTACGCATTTAACCCATGCTAGGGGGGGTCCGGGGGCATGCTCCACCGGAAAAATTTTGAAAATAAGACGCTCTCTGGTGCATTCTGGCGCATTTTTTGAGGTTTATATTATGCATTTTTTTTTCGAAAATTGGTCAAGCCATTTCTCATTTCGGCCGAAAATTTGGTCCGGCCATGGCCGGACCGCTTCCGACGGCCTTGCGCAGACAACGAATTTGGGCATCCTGGGTACAGAACCGAACCACTTTCCTACGCGACAACCGTTAGTTTGAATTTCAAACTAAAATAAACGCGTTGTCTGCGGATGTCATATTCTTCGAAGATTCGATGAGTATTTTATAGATTGCCATCTAGCGGGAGATAATGTGCTAGTGTGCGTTGTCTGCGCATGTCATATTCTTCGAAGATTCGATGAGTATTTATAGAATGCCATCTAGCGGGAGATAGATCTAATGGCTAGTGTAGGAAAATACATGAAACAACAACAACAACGATGGGTTTTTTTAGCCATGTTTGAGCGGTAACAGGACGTTTCGCCCCCAAGACGTTTCCCCACTGGTCGTTTCCCCCCTGGTCGTTTCGCCTCTATTTTTCACCCCTAGTCGTTTCGCCCCCGGACCCTAGTCGTTTCGCCCCCAAACCATTTCCTCCCCTAGTCGTTTCGCCCCCAAAATAATTTAAAGAGAGAAGCAGAGAGACAATGAGTTGAAATTTTCAACTCAATAGTGAGAATAATGGTTCAAAGATTCTTGAATGATAGTGTATATTAAGAATTATTACATTAGATCTAATTAAAATCATAAAGTAATCGAGGCCACATGTACATTGTACATAAGCTAACTAGCTTCTACAGAATCATAATTTAATGAAAAGAAGAAGAAAGTAAATATATATACATACATGTTTACCGATGTAAGTGTCCTTGATAGTCTTTTGATACAATCAACTGAAGTATTAAGGTTTTTCATCGATACCGTTAATCACCTTGTTTATTTGGTTGAGTTATTAATCACGCAATGTTTTTCGCGCAATGAATGTGACTAATGCTGAGGTGTGAAAACGCATGTTTTATGCAAAATTAAACTTCTTTAATTATATCTGCTAGATTTTTTTTTACCCAAAAAGTAAAATGAAAAATCATGACAAGAAAAAACTATCTGAATATATATACTGATATAACTGCCGTTGTATAGTTATGTAATAGAATCATCATTTCCAAAGGAAACGTAAATGTCGGTCAATAGTTTATACATGTATATATAAAAAAGCCAATCCTAGATTAAGGTTAAAATTCAGAACAAAAAAAAAAGGAAAAGAATCATTTAGAACTGTATCTCCTTTTGTCACGATGCTGATCGTATAGCAGACAAAGATGATGCACCATATGACGCCGACCTGATCTCGGTCTTTACCTCTCTTTCACCTTCTAGGTTATCTTTTAAAAGATTAATGACACCCAAAATTGTTTTCTGCTTGAAAGACTCCAGCGTGTTGTTTGTCAAAAGGCTACCACGTGCCGTCATAATCCTATTAGGCCACTGATTATCAACTCGTTAATTACGTATTACGCAATCTTTGTCAGTTTGACTTTGCTACTGTGAAGTCGCTTAATTGATTACGTAATCCTTTGTCACATTGTACATTACTTTCAATATTGTCTGCACCAATTTTTATCAAAAGGTATAGATGCGTTTATATATCTTTATGCAGAAATACAAATGTGTAAAGAGATTTCACTGTCTTGATTTATCATTTATATTTCTGAGGTTCATCGTAAAAAGGGTTGATATCATACAGAAAAGTTGTGAACTTCAATCCAGATTGCGTCCTTCTGTCCGTCTCTCCGTTCGTCCAAAGCCATTTCTCCACAACCCCTGGACTAGATTAGATGAAACTTCATATATGAAGGATCTTGCACCGATGTATTTTTCTCGGTTTTCCAATTTGACGCTGTGTCATGGAAAAATGGGCTTTCTTGTAAAAAAAGAAAAAAATATCCAATTTCTGCTAACATTTCCGTCAGTTTTCGTCAAAATTCCATGAATCTTCGCATCCATATTGTTTATGAAAAGTTTCAACATGTGCCCCCCCCCTTTTTCTTAATCTATGTCAAACCATGTTACGGGAAAAGGGTGCTTAATGTCTGATAAGTTGTGTCCTTTATTGCCCTTAGTAAATTGAACATTGGCAAATGCTGTTTGGCAGACGGAACCAAACACAGGTAGCCTGTTTCACCCCCACCCTCCTCTCCTGTGACCAACTATTTACCGAAAGCCTTCACTTTCCTGTTCGGGGAGCACAATCCGTCTACGATGGCTTTGTTTTACTCTTTATTATTTCCATGTACAAATAACACAAAAAGGGGAGGTGTTTTGGTAAAATTCAATAACCGTTGATAGCCTGGTACTTGAAAGAAAGCAATTTAAAACAATGTGGAAAAAAGGTAAATGCTGGTTACCAGTATTTACTCCTCTTTTCATTTAATTAGACTATTCAGAGACTAACATCACAATTTGAGCAACTCTTGATACTTCCTTTTTTTTCTGTCAGTAACCGAAAAATTGGCCGTTGTAAAGCTAGGAAGATGATTCTTTCATTAATAGAAGCCTTTTGCTTTCTTTTTAATGTAACAATTTTCACCCTTTTACCACACGAATAAGAATTAAATTTTTGATAAGGGTCTCGTTGTCCAAATTATGCAAATGTCAAACAAAAAAAATCATATTGTGTTTCTTAACATTGTCCTGCTATTAAAATTCATTAAAGTTTTAAGGTGCAATTCAGCTTTTCTTGAACAGGGGGCGAAACGACTAGGGGGGAAACAACCAGGGGGGCGAAACGACCAGGGGGGGCGAAACGACCAGGGGGGAAACGACCTGGGGGGAAACGTCTTGGGCGCGAAACGACTAGGGGAGGAAATGGTTTTGGGGCGAAACGTCCCGGAACCGTTTGAGCTATATTAAGAAACGAAGGGAAACCAAGAAATCAATTATACCGTAGGCCTGTGCGACGAAAGGTATTGCTTTATATTCATTTACTTACTTGTTTATCATTGTAGTAAAATCTTAAAGTACTGTACTGTAAGTTTTTCTTGGTGCCTCGTAATTCAGGGGTCCTTAATTCGGTCAAGACGGTCAGTGAACAAAAGGCATATGGCCACAGTAGGTCAAGTCAGTAGGAATAATTAATCAGAATCCAAATTCACATTTGTTTTAGTTTGCAAGCCTATAAATTGCACTGCTTCTAATCAGGCAATCAGACAAAAAGCTAAACTGAAAGAGAGGAGTTTTACTGAAGATATTTCAACCAATATAAACTATTATTGTTCAAAGGTAAAGAAAACGGTTTCTTACAAGGCAGTGTCTCCAGCTATAATACAATACTGTACCTCTGTGACTATGTGCATAGATACAGTAGTCTTAGGATAGACAGGGGTGTGGCAGATGGTAGGGTTACACCTCACAGTCTCAAGGGATAGGGATTCAGGGATTTATGGATGTTTCGGTATCAGACAAGTTTGGTAACATAGACTTACAGAGTAAATCAGTTGGATGTTTCGGTAACAAAGCAATTATATAGTGTTTATGAATCGTGACGTTCTTTACACCCAACGCATGACTTTATTTTATTCAAACCTTCGTTTTTAAAACCTAAATTCATAATTTCCACTATGTTTTATAAATACTTTTACTGAAATTCCATAACATAACAAACATGTAATTATTTTCCATAAAGTCTTCTTCAAACGCTATGTTTGAAGATCTGTCTTTATATTTCAGGTGTGTAAATGAGCGAGGTGCTCACGTAAAAATGGACCGTTTTCCTGTAGGTGTCGACCTGGGCTGTAGTAAATCTCTAATTTCTCTTGTTGTCGGATGGTTTTCGACTACTGGGGTTTTTATGAATGAAAATTATAAGGCTTTTGGAGTATAAGGATGATTTTTTTGTATTCTAGTAAAATTTTCGTCCCAAAATCTGAAGGGCCACCTTTAAAAGGGGGCTTAATACATCTCAGTGACCAAGCATGCTATCACATACATATTGACCACTAATAGCCACTTTTTCTTAACAACCAACTTAATCCTGATGTAGACTGGTGTAACAGGTGGTGAAAAATATTGCAGCTTGACCGGGATTCAAACCTAGGGTCTCAGGAATACCGTTCCTGCACTCTAACCAACTCAGCTACCGAACCACATGTCAATACATTGCACGATATATCACCAAATACCTGTACCCAGCTAGGGTATATCATACCTTTACATCACATCTGATGTATCTGTGGTATAGATCAGTGTACTACACTGGTCCTTGAACATATAAACAGTTTGACCGATAGTGACAAGTTTCGGCCCAGGTAAAAATTATTTAATTGTGTGGTAATATGTGAAGCTTCATTTTATCTTTTACCACACAATCCTGACTTTTAACACCTCTGTTAAAGAGGCCTTTTGAAAACATTGTGGGAAAAGGAGAAAATGCTGGTAACCAGCATTTTGTCCTTTACCCACAGTGTTTTCTTCTCTTCCTTAAACAAATTTGAATTCTGTCGTCACATTTATTTTGCCGTTTGCAAATGCTTTCAATTAGACCTTTCTAAAATTTTGTCATTTGGTAAAGAGTTAAATAAAAAGATTTATAAACAAGGATAATCAAAAGGAAAAAAATGGGGAAAAGGAAAAAAAAAAAGTTATTCAACCCCAAAAAATGCCTTTGAAAATTATCTCTGTACTAAACAACAAAGTTTTAGACTACGCTAAATTCTAGGCATTTGCAGAGGTTTAGATATTTGATATGACTCAAAAGTTGAAATTCTTCTTCGGAATGGTAGGAAACATTGTGGGAAGAGGAGAAAAATGCTGTTTGCTGACCAGTACATGTACATGTATTTTTTCTTTTTCCCACAATGTTTTCAGAAGCCATTTTTCTCAGAGTTGATGAAACTTGGGATTGTGTGATAAAGAGGTAAGAGCAAAATGGCTTTTGATTGGTTGATTGAACTTTGTGATCTCAGCAGTTTCTCTCTTTTTTTTTTCAGAAATAAACAGAACGTTATTGATACAATTATGGCGGCGGAAGCATCTACAACCCAGCTAAAACCGGGGGGATACCCAAAAGAAATATTTAACCAACAAAAATTAGACCCAAAATATCTCTGTAACTATTGTGAGCTAGCTCTTAGGGATCCTGTTCAAATTTTTTGCGGTCATCGTTTTTGTAGATCATGCATTGAAGCCCATACTAAGTAAGTACATTGTACTTTTATAGTCAGTGTCAGTAAGTTTTTTTTTTTTTTTTCATACAATCCTGTTTATAAATGATCTTTAGAAAGCAGACTTTCAAAAACATTGTGCAAAAAGGAGAAAACTCTGGTTACAAGTATTTCCTCCTTTTCCCACAATGCTTTTTACCCCTATGATACATGACTTCCATAATTTTAGCCACAATTGACTTAGTGTCTGCAGTTGGTTTTGGATTTGACAAGTCTAAGATTTTTGTCATGCGGTAAAAGGTTAAACTCTTAACTAAACACCCACAAGATGATTTCTATCATTGACATGTAAGTAAACATTGTGGGAAAAGGAGAAAAAAGCTATGTATCTATCTACTTCCTACACCTACAGTTCAAATCTTTTAGCTCTTTACTCCATAGATAATCATTTCTATGCATTGCTTGTAGGAGCCTTTGGAAAAACATCGTGGCAAATGGTGAAATTGCTCGTGACGAGCAATTTCACCTTTTGCCACAATGTTTTCTACACTATCAAAAGGTGTCATATACATGTAAGAAACAGCTTCATCCTTGCTGTTATTTAGGATCAGTTAGAGATACCATAGAAATGCCTTATGGGGTAAAGGGTTAAGTATAGGTGATGAAATGAAAATATGCTTCACATATTTTTTTGATCAGGTCCGGCGAAAAATGTCGACAGTGTGAAAGAGAGGGGGTAACTGATGAATATAGTATTATACAAGGAGATCAGGTGGGTAGAAATGTTTATCTTTTGAAAAAAGTTTAACTCATTACCAAACAACAAAATTTAAGACTCATCCAAATTGAAAGCATTTGCAGGCTACAAAGTAATTGTGATTCAAATGTCGAAGATTGTTTTGGGAAGCGTAGAAAACATTGTGGGAAAAGGAGAAAATGCTGGTCACCAGCATTTTCTCCTTTTCCCACAGTGTTTTCCAAAGGCTTCTTTTTAAGGGTCGTTAAAAGTTAGGACTGTGTGGTAAAGGGTTAACACTCAATTTGTTATATAACTGAAATAAAACTTTCAAGTCAATGATAAGAACCTAAATGTTGCAATTCCAATGGCATTTGAATTTTTTTTTTGAAAAATGTCCCCTTTTTGGACAGTGTAGATCCAAGATCAGACTGCATGTTCTGTGCATCTGATCTTGATCCACATTGTCCTCAAAAGATCCTTAAATTGGCCTTAGCAGCCATAGTTCACCAACCATTCTTGAGACCATTCTTAGTCTTACTCTTCAGAATTTTGTCATTGTGAAAGTAACAGAACTTCTGGTTGGCTAAACCATCTGGTTTAGCCAATCAGAAGTTCTGTTACTTTCACAGTTAGAAGATCTTGAAGAACAAGGCAAAAAATGGTCCCAAGAATGGTTTTTGAATATGGACCCTGATCTCAGGGCTTTTCTTTCACAGTAGATCAAACAGGGCCCGTATTCACCATCCATTCTTGAGAATATTCTTAGTCTAATTCTCCAAGGTTTTCTACATTTGTAAGTAACACAACTTCTGATTGGCTAAACCATTCAGTTTAGCCAATCAGAAGTTGTGTTACTTACAAATTTAAGGTAGAAAATTCTGACAAATAAGACAAAGAACGTTCTTAAGAATGGTTGGTGAATACAGGCCCTGAAAACAGCTTTGAGTGATACCTTTAATCTATGGCTTCTAAGGGTGATCTGTAAAACTACATTTTAGAAATACAGTTCAACCTGTGTTAGAAACCACCTGTATTAAGAGACCATCTGCTTTAAGAGATCACTGTTCTGATACAACAACCTATCTTACACTAACCTAATATAACCTGTATTTATAGACTACCTGCTGTAAGAGACCAATTTCAATATTGCCCTTGGGTGGTCTCTGAATACAGGTTGTACTGTACATTTGAGCAAAGAAAGGCTTGTTGAAGTCTTCAAAGTTAAGGTACAGTCAAGATAAAAAAGTTCAAATACAACACAGTAGAAAAGTTTTAAAAGTTATAACATGATAATGAAGTTCAGTTTCAACCTGGTAAATACTTAAGTTACCATAGTTACAACTTGGTTAAAAATGAAGTCCAGTCAAAGGTCTGAAAATAAGGAAATGTTGACAACCAGCATTCTTACAACATGTATCTTTATCTACTCCGTCTCCTTAAGGGCTGTCTGATCTTGATCTACACTGTCCACAAATGTTACTTGTGCTTCGAGCCTCAAGCACACCACCATACTTTTAACAACCCTGATGAAAGAAAGCTTTTGAAAACATTGTGGGAAAATGAATAGATACTGGTAACCAGCAATTTCTTGATTTCTACCCAATCAAAGACAGAAATAATTTCGGCATCCATATTTTTGTGGCTTTGGTAAAAGTTTACTATTTTTTTTGTATGACTTCTATATCAACAGATGTTTCCAGATAATGCCGTTCGGCGAGAGATGTACAAATTTCAGGTGGTTTGTCTGAATAAAGGGTGTGACTGGAAGGGTCCATTTAAAGCATACGAGGTGAGTATCCCTTTAACTCATTACCAAACGACAATATTTTAGGCTTGTCAAAATCGAAAGCATTTGCAGACGACAAAATAAAAGTGACTGAAAATTTGAAATTTATTTTTTGAGGGGTAGAAAACATTGTGGGAAAAGGAGAAAATGCTGGTAACCAGCATTTTCTCCTTTTCCCACAATGTTTTCTAAAGGCCTCTTTCTTAGGGTTGTCAAAAGTAGGGATTGTGTGTGCTAATGGGTTAACAACAAAATTCTAGTTTTCCAGAATAAAAGCAATCTAATACAACAAACTCTGCATGTTCTATGCACTCTAATCTTAGGTCCTTCTCCTCAACTTTTACGAAAAAAACATACCACCCGGGCTCAGATTCAAATCTGTTGGGTAAAGATCCTCTTTTTTCGAGGAGTAAAAGACCAACACCTTAAATACTGATCTAAAGGAATTCTCCCTAACACATTTGTCATAGCTTCTATACTGGAAGAAGCCATGATAACATTGACAAAAGAACAAGGAATAAGGCAGATGGTCCTATAGCCCCTAGAGCCACCTAAGTTTTTTTTTTTTGAAAAATTTCTTCATTTGGGCCACATTTTATTTGTCGTCTGCAAATACCTTTTATTTTGACCATTTTTTGAATTTGCTCAAGTCTGTGATTATGTTGTCCGGTAAAGAACTAATGTGCTCTTCACAACTATAGCTACACTTAGAGCCCATGTAGATCAAGATTAGACTGCAAAAATTATGAAGTTTGAGATTTGATCTACACTGTCCACTAAGCTAAGGTTCAATAGAAAAGGCAAACATAAGGTGGCCATTATTTGGTTCTTACTAATAGACCAAAAATGTCCTTTGGGTTTATTCAGAGCTCTGAGGGTGAATAATTCTTTTTCTTTTTTTTAATTATCCACAGTTCAATAATTATATTCAGATAGTTTCAATATTTACCAGCCTAAAATTTCCTTGTATGATTAAATCCTTACCATACAATCCCAAGTTCAACAAACCAGAAGTTTAATGCTTTTGAAAATGTTCTGGAAATAAAAGAAAAATACTGGTTAGCAACTTAGCAGCATTTTCTTCATTTACTAAGTTTTCTGCCTGTGCAAAAATGAATGCCACAGGTTTAACCATATTTAATTTACTGTGTGGAATTTCTTTAACCCATTACAACACAATCCCTACTTTTGACGCCCCTGAGAAAGAAGCCTTTTGAAAACACTGTAGGAAAAGGAGAAAATGCTGGTAACCAGCATTTTCTCCTTTTCCCACAGTGGTTTCTACCCTTCCCATAACAAACTTCCATTTTTTAGTTACCTTTATTTTATTGTCTGCAAATGCTTTCAATTTGAACCTGTCTAAAATTTGTTCATGTGGTAAAGAGTTAACAATGTACACTTATTGAATATATTGTATAATCATCTAGTAAAGAGTAAAACCCTTTACTACACCATATGGAGTTTTAACTTACATGAGAAAGAAACCTTTTCATAATGTTGTGGGAAAAGGAGGAGATTTAGGAAACCAGGGAAAAGGACAAAATGCCTGAAACAAGCATTTTCTCATTTTCTCACAATGTTTCTACCTTATCAAAGACAAATTCCACCATTTTAGCCACCTGTTTTTTATTATCTGCAAATCTTTCAATTGGAAGAACTCCAGTTTTGTAAAGAACAAATTACTAGGCCAGTCAATAAATCAGTCATATGGAAGTACAAAAATTGTGCTTTTGTTATATATCTTACAGATTTTAGAAAACCTCATTTCTTCATGTAAAGTTTCAATACATGTATGTTTAAAGATAAAGATAGATACCATGCAATAAAATGTATTCCCCCAAAAGGTCGACTACATGAACATTAACTCTTTACCAAACGACAAAATTTTAGATAGGTCCAAATTGAAAGCATTTGCAGACGACAAAATAAAAGTGACTGAAAATCAGATTTTTGTTTTGGGAAGGGTAGATAACGTTGTGGGAGAAGGAGAAAATGCTGGTTACCAGCATTTTCTCCTTTTCCCACAATGTTTTCAAAAGGCTTCTTTTTCAGGGTCATTAAAAGTCAGGATTGTGTTGGAAAGGGTTAACTCTTGGCCATACTATCCCAACTTCAAACAACCATGAGAAAAATAGTTTTTGTGGCAACTGGCATTTTTCTCCTTTTTGCACAATGTTTTCTACTTTTCCCAAAGTCAGATGTCAATTTTTGAGTCAAATTTTATTTGTTTTCTTTGTATGTTAAAAGACTTACCTTTTAAGGCCTGTGAACACACATGTGCACCAGCCGTCTAACACTGTTTGTACAACTCTCTATCCTGAGAGGAATACCTCTCAGGATCTTTTTTAACCAATCAGAAATGCTTAATGTATTGGAATGAATCACACTACTAAATTTAGAGTGGTGGGGGGACAAGCCCCAGGTATTTAACTCTTTACATTACAATCCCAAGTTTTCATGACCTTGTGAAAGAAGGCTTTAGAAAACATTGTTGGAAAAGGAGAAGATACTGGTAACGAGTATTTTCTCCTTCTCTCATGTTTCCAACTCCATGACAGACTGAAATCATCGCTTGTAGTATGATTATTTTGTCATCTGCAAATGCTTTGAATTTGATCAAGGCTAAACTTTGTGAAGAGTTAAGTTCATTAAGTCATCCGGTTCAGGCATACTGCTGTACCATATTTCTCGTAATAAAAGTGCCCTCTCTGACAGTAGCTCCTCCCTCCCCCATGAAAACCCGTAACCCATTGCCACACAATCCCTACTTTTGAAAACCTTGAGAAAGAAGCCTTCCAAAAACATTGTGGAAAAAGGAGAAAATGCTGGTAACCAGCATTTTCTCCTTTTCCTACACTGTTTTCTACCCTTCACAAAAAGAATTTCAAATTTTCAGTCGCTTTTATTTTGTTGTCTGCAAATGCTTTCGATTTGGACAAGCCAAGAATTTCGTCGTTTGGTAAAGAGTTAACCCATGATGACCTAATGTACATTAGTTGATTAAAATAACAGTGGGCATAATCCTTTCACCTGTTCTGGCACAATGTTCTGTGTTCTGGAATGCTGTTCCGGAATGTGCGAAAGGAATATTTCAGAACACAAAACACTGTTCCGGAAGTATGTTTTGAATGAAGCACATTTGGAACATTATTCTGAACCATATTGAAATGAGAGTACATTGGCATGATTGCTGGTGCAAGAGCTACTGTCTTAGCTATGTTAATTGAGGATATGATTAGCTGCACAGAGAGAGTAGAGACGAGTAAACTATGCCCCTATTTATGGCATTCATATCGTAAAAAAGGACAATTGCCATTTTTGCCATGATGAATTTTCCGTCTTTCAGCCATCTTGTATCACCTTGCAACCGTTCAGCAGGTGAGCTACACCTCGATTGGATTAGAACAGTCAGAACATGTTCTGAGGAACACAGCACAGTGTTCTGAAATACTCCGTTGACTTAGAACATGTTCAGAGTGTTCGAGTACCGAAAGGAATATGCCCAGTATTTGAAGAATATGAATAGCTTTTATTAACAGAAATACGGTATTTATATATCAAAGAGGAAATTTGAGAAGGGTTTATTGTGTATTTAGATCTGTTATGAATGGGTAATTAGATATGGCTTATGTCATACTGTGTAATATTATCTTTCCCTTTCATATTGCAACCCCATGTTTAGACCAGCCTTGCAAAGAGGGCTTTTGAAAACATTATGGGAAAAGGAGAAAATGCTGGTGTCGGTAACTGTAATGCTTTCTTTCCCTTCACAGAAAGATCAATTATTTAACTCTGTACCATTCAATCCAGACTTATAATGACTCTGAGGAAGAAACCTTTTGAAAACATTGTGGGAAAAGGAGAAAATGCTGGTAACCTTTTGAAAACATTGTGGGAAAAGGAGAAAATGCTGGTAACCAGCATTTTCTCCTTTTCCCACAAAGTTTTCTCCCCATCAATGAAAAATTCCTTCATTTGAGTCGCATTTAATTTGGCATCTGCAGAATGCTTTCAGTGTGGACATGTCTACATCTTTGTCATGTGGTAAAGTGATACACCATGTCAGATAATTATGTCACCTACAAATGATATGACGATAGGTTTAAAATTTTGTCATTTGCTAAAAAATAAACCCTTTTACCAATGACAGAATTTAAGACCTGTCCAGATTTCGAGGTTTTCATGAAATCCAGTGATTGCAACTACTAGCAACCCCTTCCTATTCCACAATGTTTTTGAAATTAATGCAAACCTGTTTTCGTTTCCCTTGCAGCATTTTTACCTTTGTCTTTCCTTCATTTGTATTAGTCAAACAAATTGACATGAAATAAATGACCTTGATTACCATGTATAACAGGCTTGAATAATTGTCCGAACTTAGCTTCGGCTAATATTGTCTGCATTCGGAATGATGTGCATGTTCTTCAACTCTTTAGGCGGCTATTATGTTCATAATATCTTCAAAAAATATGTAAAATACCCGAAATAAACATTATTTTGTTTGTTTAAATTGGTAAAACATGGCGAGTGACTTATATCAAAGATGCCTTTTCTCTTCAGCCTGACCTTAATGTATGTAATGCGCAAAAGATTCTTGATTTTGGCTATGGAGCAATAGGAGTCAAACCCGACATTTACCTATAACAAAATTTCTGTACGGTCCAATTATACATGATGATATAAATATTCACTCTTTTTAACTCTTTACCAAATGACAAAATTTTGGACCGGACCAAATTCAAAGCAGTTGCAGACAACAAAATAAATGTGACTGAAAAATGGAAATTTGTTTTGGATAGTGTAGAAAACATTGTAGGAAAAGGAGAAAATGCTGGTTACCAGCATTTTCTCTTTTTCCCACAATGTTTTCTAAAAGCCTCTCTCCTAGGGTCGTTAAAAGACAGGTTTGTGTGGTAAAGAGTTAATTATTCTTTGCATGAAGGTCAATTTCAGGTCAATTTATTCGAATAATAACAGTTATGTTTACAGATATAGTGCCAAATGAGCCATACTCTGTGAAAAGGGAACTTAATGTATCTATATATAGTATCAACCCATATTAGCACTGGGCAGTCTACCCAGGCTGATATGGGTTGAAACCTTTTTCAACTGGTAAATTTTCTGTTTTGTCAAAGGACCAACCACTGCAGGGGATCTCAATGGTTAGCATATCTGACTTGTGCCTTGGTGGTTGTGGGTTCAATATCTGGTTGAGGCAAACTTTTCATTACTGCGATTGGTCACTTCTCCCTTTATGTGAGGAAAATTGTCAGTGGCTTTGAAAGAAGGTTGTGGTAGTAATAGTGTAAGCTAGAATACACATGCATAAATGCAGCGGCCCCTGTGATATGACCTAAGCTGTTAAAGCAGCGTTCTACTCCAACAGAAACAAATCAAAAGACCATTCTACTGTATAATTGTACAATAGATTGTTACACAGAAGTATGTAGTTGAATCCTTAAAGGTTCCCCTTCAGATTTTGGGACGAAAATTTTACAAATATGCAAAATAATCATCCTTATACTCCCAAAGTCTTTGAGTTTTCATACATAAAACCCCTATAGGCGAAAACCGTCTGACATCACGAGAAATTACAGATTTACTATGGCCCAGGTTGACACCAACGGGAGACACGTTCTATTTTTAGATGATCATTTCGCTCATTTATATACAGGAATACACAGAAGTTTCAAAAATAGCATCCGAAGAAGACATTATGGAAAATAATCATTACATGTTTGTTATGTAATGGAATTTAAGCGTTATAAGTCACATGCCAGTCACTTGACATTCCCAAAATGCTTTATTGATTTTTGGCGTGAAATCTAAAAATATCTTAAGAGGCTGCATAGCCTTTTAGGGAACACCATCAAATTTTTTTTTGTGTTATTTTATAAATCTTAATTGTTGATGATTTGTATTATATTTTTCATATGAATTTCAATGATATATATATATATTTTTTTTTTGGATTTGGTGAGATGTAAAAATTCTAAATACCCACCTTTAGTATGATTGCTTATTAAATCACGGAAATACAATAACCATTTACCAGACAATAAAGTTTTGGACTGGACAGAATTGAAAGCAGTTGCTGCCAAGTGCTAATATTGCAGACAACAAATCAAGAGTGGGTTTTTCACTGCTGTTTCCTGTTTTTCAGGTAAAGTGGGAAAGAAGGACTGCTAGTGCCTTGGGAAGAAAATTATGGGAAGTACTGGTATAAGAAACTCCAGGAAAGCAAGGGTAGGTGCACTGGGCGCAACAATATAGAGCACTGAATCTTATATATATTTAATGTTGAAAATGTCAAATGCCATAAAAATAAATAAGAAACAAGACATATAATTCCAAACTCTTGTTTTCTTTTGTCTCACTGTTTTGTAGAATTGGACAGTGTAGATCAAAGATCAGACTGCATGATTTGCGCAGTCTGATCTTGATCTACACTAGCCACTTAGGAAACTAAAGTTATTTTTGATATATATTAATCATTAATTTTAGCTATCAAGCTAGATCAGTAAAGGGTGTAATAGGTTTTACAAGAATTCTTTAAATACATGTTAGTAATTTCCAAGGGCTATTTTTAGAAATCCTATTATTAGAATTTTTAGGTTTTCCCAGTTCTAAAATAATCTGAGTTGGAAAGAAAAATAGAGCTTTCGGTTTTGATTCTATTTTCTTCCTCGCCCTTTCTTCTCTACCAACTGTAATATTTTTACCTAACTTCATAACAACATCTTTTTTTTTCTTTTCATTTTAAGAACCATTTACCACACAATTCAGACTTTTAAAAACCCTTAGAAAAGAACATTTGAAAGTTTGATGTGTGAAAGAGACCCTTTTCTTGCAATGTTTACAGGTTAACCTTTCAAAGACAAATCCAGTCATTTAAATGCTTTCCATTTGAACAAGTTAGGCAGTAAAAAGCAAAGACGGAGTTGTAAAAAATGTTTACCCTTGGCTTGTTTAATCCTTTACCAAACAACAAAATTTTAGACTGGTCAAAATTGAAAGCATTGTGTAGAAGACAAATTGAAGGTGACCCTAATGAAGAAATTTGTTCTTGATAGAGTAGAAAACAATGTGGGGGAAGGAAGAAAATTCTGGAATCCAGCATTTTCTTCTTTCCCCACATTATTTTCTAAAGGCTTATTGTTTTAGAATTAAACGTTAGGATTACGTGGTAAAGAGTTAACCAGTTTTCTACTCTTCTAAAGTCAAGTTTCAATTTTTCAGTTGTTTTTATTTTGTTGTCTGCAAAATTTATGTTTTCAATTTGGACATGTCTAAAACTTTTTCCTGTGGTCACTCTTTACCACACAGTCCCGAATTTGACGACCCTGACGAAGAAAGCCTTTGAAAACATTGTGGGAAAAGGAGAAAATGCTAGTAACTAGCATTTTCTCCTTTTCCCACAATTTTTCCACCCTTTCCAAATTCATTTTCAATTTTTGATTCACATTTATTTTGTCATCTGCAAATGCTTTCAATTTGGACAAGTCCAAAATTTTGTTGTTTGGTAAAGAAGTAAAGAGTCAAGAGACTATTATAATTTTTCTATCTTCATGCCAAATGTGGCCCCTTATGGCTGCAAGATTTCTTAGATTAAGATAGATAGAAATGACATTTCATGTTTTAGAGGCCTTTGAAGCAGTTGCTGTTTTCGTTTCAGTTTTGAATTGGATAAAGAGTTTTTCTATCCTTACTCCAAATTAGTTGGTATATATTGAGTCATTCTACAAACTTTCACATTTTCTTTTCCTCCCAAGGTGTACTTATTAATGTATCTTCAACCCATTACCACACAAACCCTACTTTTGACGACCCTGAGAAAGAAGCCTTTAGAAAACATTGTGGGAAAAGGAGAAAATGCTGGTAACCAGCATTTTCTCCTTTTTCCACAATGTTTTCTACCCTTCACAAAACAAATTTCAAATTTTCTGTCACTTTTATTCTGTTGTCTGCAAATGCTTTCAATTTGGACAAATCTAAAATTTTGTCGTTTGGTATTGGTAATGAGTTAACTGAGTAAAAATGAAAACATTCACAGTGAACAAAATAAAGTATGGATCTAATGGCAAGATTAGTTCTTGTAATGGTTAAAAAACATTGTGGGAAATGCATATTTTTTGCACAATGTTTGCAAAGCCTTCTTCTGATGAGTCATTATAATCTTGGAATTTTGTGGTAAAGGGTAACCAATTGCCAGATAATTCTGGGTTTTTCCCAGAGGGCTGCCTAAAACAATGTAGCTGATAACATGTATTTCTCTGTCACAATGTTTTCTATTCTTCTACCACACAGTTTTGACCTTAACTGGACTCTGAGAAAGAAAGTGTTTGAAAACATTGCAGGAATAGAAGAAAATGTAGGTAACATGCATTTTCTGCTTTCCCCACAATGTTTTCTCCCCCTCTTATATCAAATTTCAAATTTTGAATCACTTTTTTTGTCTGTAAATGCTTTCAATTTGTACAAGTCCAGAACCATGTCATGTGGTGATGAGGTAAACTGCAAAAGGCAAGTTAATAAACTGTCTGCAAAAGGTAAGGTAGACTAGGTCCAGCTGATAGCAATGAATTCAGTTATTTCCTGTGATTCTTCTCCAGTACTACATTGGTCCTGATAAGGGAATTACTTGGATTTTATCCTTGATTTTCTCGCACTTAACAGCTATCTGAGACAATGTTTCAAGTGAATCCAGTAAGATTGTTTTATAAATCAGTATATAATTATACAGAGTTCCTGGTGATTAAGAACAGAATCCGATTTGAATTACATGTGGACCTTAAACATATATCATAGATCATTGTTATAATTATCGCAACATCCCAAAGGGAACCAAGGATAAAAACAAAGGAATACAGGTGAAAGGACCACTGTGTTATCTGGTTACCTTCAGTCTTTATCTGGCAAGGGAGATAATTTAATTGACAGGAAAGGCCCCCATTATCTTGAAGAAGGAGAATATTTTTCTGTGCTAACCTTGGACACATTTGCTTCAGCTTTATCTGAGATTTTTTTAAATCATCTGAGAATAGTATTTGGAGGTGACAGTTTGACCTTTTGGCATAAAAGGAGCAAGACTCATTCCTCCTGAATCCCAAAAGGCAAAAGCATGAGTTTGTCAGTTGAAGTAGACAGCTAAACTCTTTACCAAACAATCCCTGGTTTTTACGAACCTGATATAGAAGCTTTTCGGAAACATTGTAGGAAAAGGAGAAAATGCTGATAACCAGCATTTTCTCCTTTTCCCACAATGTTTTCTGCCCTGCTGGAAACAAATTTCAGTTTTTGAGTCATGTTTATTTTTTCATGTGCAAATGCTTTCAGTTTGGACAAGTCTAAAATTTTGTTGTTTGGTAAAGAGTTAAAGCTTTTTTTAATGGGATTCTTGGAAAATTGCCATTCAGTGCCAAAACCATAAAGATTCCATTATTTCTTGGGTAATCCATATTTGAACCAGCGTGTATCCAATCAATTACAGATTAGCCGGGTCTTAGCCAAATCCATGTTTTTTCAGTGATGAAACCCAATATTACAAGAATCCCATACAGGTGCCCTGTCCTTAACTCGTTACCACACAATCCCTATTTTTGATGACCATGAGAAGAATAGCCTATAGAAAACATTGTGGGAAAAGGAGAAAATGCTGGTTTTCAAATTTCATATTTTCAGTCACTTTTATTTTGTCAACTGCAAACACTTCTGATTTGGACAAGCATAAAATATTGTCATTTGGTAATGAGTTAACTGAGCATTTGACTCCGGTTTAGTATGATGAACCCACACTTCATCTCCAGTGATTAACCTGTTCAAATATCTATCTCCTTCACAATCAGAACAACTCTGAATGATCTCATTCTAGTTGCTTTTTGACCTGCAGACAACTCTCTATGCACCCACCTAGAACTTACCATGCTCATGCCTAGAAATATGGAGGTAAAGGGAGGTAATCTGAACTTGGTAAAGGGAGGTAATCTAAACTTTGTATATCATTACAGAGCCACGAGGGAGAATGCCCATATGCCATTGTGAGGTGTGGAACATGTGGACGCGGAGTACAGAAGAATATGGTATGTAACCAATTAAGTAGTCTGCAAGTTCTTTTCTCTTTCACTTTTAACCCTTTACCAAACAATCCCTGGTTTTTACGACCCTGAGATAGAGGCCTTTTGGAAACACTGTGGGAAAAGGAGAAAATGCTGGTAACCAGCATTTTCTCCTTTTCCCACAATGTTTTCTACCCTGCTGCAAACAAATTTCAGTTTTTGAGTTTATTTTGTTGTCTGCAAGTGCTTTCAATTTGGACAAGTCTAAAATACACTCATTTAGTAAAGGGTTAAATACTCAGCATGCTTAGAGGGACATTCTGACTTTTTATGGGCAGTGTAGATCAAGATCAGACTGCACAGAAAATAAGTCTGATCTTACATCTATACTGTCTGACTAGGAGACATCTTTTGCCAGAAAATACCTACGAAATAGCAAGATTGTTCAGTTTTTACTATCAGCTGGAAAGTTCGCTTTACTTATTACCTTGGCTGTTTTTGAAGAAAATGTATGGGTCTTGTCACAGCTCCGATGTCTGTCATTTGCAACGTCTTGCAAAAACTCATTTTTTTCAACCCTTTCCCAAACAGCAAATTTTGCACTTGACCAAATTGAAAGCATTTTGCAGATGACAAATTAACAGTTGCTTAAAAGATGATTTTTCTATATGATAGGGTAGAAAAAATTGTGGGAAAAGGAGAAAATGCTGGTTACCAGCATTTTCTCCTTTTCTCACAATGTTTTCAAAAGGCTTCTATTCCTGACCCGTAAAAACTAGGGATTGTTTGGGAAAGGGTTAATCCAGGTGACATCTAAACATATTTATTTCATATGCGGACAAGTTGTGAACTAAAAAAACAAGGGAAATCTGTACAACAAGGGTAGATAACCATCAAAGTACTATGACACATTTGTGCCCCTTTTTGACTAAGCATTTTCACTGAAAATCAAGCAGTTGCACCCCAGTGTGGCATGCCATGCTCTTGTCTAGTATGACAAGAGTTAACAACCCAGACAGAAAAGGTTATGGTTTGGGAAGACTACAATTTTTTTATGAGCTTGCAAATTTGTTGTTGGTTAGACAATTCACTCGTTACAAAACAAAACATTTTTGGACTCTACAAAATTCAAAGTACATGTATCTGCAGACAACAAATAAAATCTTGTTAAACAAAAAATTCCTAGTTTTTACAACCAAAAGGAAGTAGCCTTCAGAAAACATTGTGGTAAAAGGAGAAAATGCTGGTAACCAGCAAGTGAGGAAACAAATATCTGATTGAGTGAAAAACATTGTGGGAAAAGGAGAAATTGCTCGTTATGAGCAATTTCTCCTTTTCCCACATTTTTTTCAAAACCTGTCTGTTGTTGATACGTCAAAATGAGTATCTATGGAGTAAAGGGTTAAGAATGGGAGGTTCCTGGCTGGATTCCTAGCTTGGCCAATTTCTGTCCAAGGATTGATGATAGTCAGTGGGACGGGATTCATTCCTTTCCCACTGCTGACGATTGTTTTGACAGTGGTCATGTTGGAAAGTAGCCAGTGGCTTGGAAAAAGAAAATTGTGTGGAGTACTTGTTAAAAAAAAAAAGTCCAGGAAAGCATGGGTAGGTGCACTGGTAGTCTCTGTTTAATTGAATTAATGTTGAAAACTGCATTATAATACACTTTACCAGACAACAAGATTTTAGCTTTGTCCAAATTGAAAGCATTTGCAGACTTCAATTTCAATGTTGCTTAACTCTTTACCACACGCGAAAATTTTAGACCAGTCCAAATTGAAAGCAATTGCAGATGACAAAATAAATGTGACTGAAAAATTGAAATTGGGTTTGGAAAGGGTAGAAGACATTGTGGGAAAAGGAGAAAATGCTGGTAACCAGCATTTTCTCCTTTTCCCACAATGTTTTCCAAAGAGTTCTTTTTAAGGGTCGTTAAAAGTCGGGATTGTGTGGTAAAGAGTTAAATGGTGCAAGTTTCCTTTGATAGAGCAGAAAACATTGTGGGAAGAGGAGAAAATGCTGGTTACTCCCCACAATGTTTTCAAATGGCATCCTTTACAGGGGTGTTAAAAGTTGGGATTGTGTGGTAAAGGGTTAAGTACCTACAGTAATTCAATTATCACATTCTATGTTTTTTCTTGGGCTTCATTTCCGTAAGTCTTTGTGAACCTCTGGTAGGAAATTTTAATACTAGCAATTTCACCTTTTGTCATAATGTTTTTTATGCTATCAAAAGGTGTCATATACACATAAGAAATAGCTTCATCCTTGCTATTATTTAGGGTCAGTTAGATATACCATAGAAATGCCTTATGGGGTAAAGGGTTAACTCTCTGCCAAACGACAAAATTTTGGACAAGTCCAAATTGAAAGCATTTGCAGACGACTAAATAAATTCGAATCAAAAATTAAAATTTGATTTTGAAAGGGTAGAAAACATTGTGGGAAACCAGCATTTTCTCCTTTTCCCACCATGTTTTCTACCCTATCAATAAATAATTGTACCATTTGAGCCTCATTGATATTGTCATCTGCAAATGCTTTCAGTTTTGACGGCTAAAATTTTGTCATCTGGTAAAGGGTTAACAATGACAGATTAGTTGTGTTGAGAAATACTTACAATACTTTGATTTTTGTATCTTTTAGATGGAACATCATCTGCAGAATGAATGTAAAAGTGTTAATTGTCCAGCTATGTGTGGAGCTTTGGTAAGTATGATTTCCTTCATCCTTATAATGCTACATGTAAATAAAGGATCCACATTCTGTGAAAAGAGGGCAAAAGTTTATACCAAACAACAAAATTTTAGACTTGTCCAAACTGAAAGCACTTGCAGACAACAAAATGAAGTTTACTCATATATTTAAATTTGATTTGGCTTGGGTAGGAAATATTGACGTAAAAAAGGAGAAAATGCTGGTTAACAGCATTTTCTCCTTTTCCCACAATGATTTCAAAAGCTTCTTTGCTTAGATCAAGTAGAAGTCTGGATTTTTGTTAAAAGTTTATTTCATCTGCATATATGGGAAGAAACCTTTTGCTATGGGCAAATATTCTACATCATGCAATTATCATTCTAAATCGTGTTCAGTTGATTATTGGTTTTGTGGATCTTTAACTAATTACCAAACGACAATATTTTAGGCTTGTCCAAATCAAAAGCATTTGCAGACGAAAAAATTAAAGTGACTGAAAATTTGAAATTTGTTTTGTAAAACGTATAAAAACATTGTGAGAAAAGGAGAAAATGCTGGTTACCAGCATTTTCTCCTTTTCCCACAATGTTTTCCAAAGGCTTCTTTTTCAAGGTTGTCAAAAGTAGGGATTGTGTGGTAATGGGTTAATTGATGCATCACACATGTATTGAACCCACTTTGCAACAGAACATTATATATGGGGAACAACAACATTGGTTTTGTTCTGATACTCTATGTGGAAAAATTATGGATATATTAGGAAAGTCTGTAACTTGTAACTTAGATGCCCAACACTTGAGTCTTACTGGAAGCGCTGGCTTTTCTTGGGAGTGTCTTTTTGCTAGACACTTCAGGATCCTAGCCTGCTACTGGTGAAACCCAGTACATGCAGTACATGAAAAATTGAAAAAGTAAGTTGTCAATGTGATTTTACTGAAATAATGTCCAAAGCTTTGTTTGGGAAATGGTTAAGCATTGAGTATAGAAATCAAAGTGTCGGATAATCATCACTGAAAACTGCATTACAAGATGTTAGGAAGGGGTATGACTGCAAGATGCAATGTTTTGTTGTTCGTCTCTTTTTTAAATGCAACAAAAAGTTGTTTGGCACTACCTATTTTGAGCATTGAAATGATTCTTACTCCAACATCGAAATACTTTGTAATAAATTTGTCAAGCCTCTATTGCTCCGTCAGTAGCATACAGGGCTTGATAACAGGTGTTTTGATTCGCTGCTCAGCCAATTTCTGTCCAAGGATTGCTGATATTGCTACAGCGTTCACTCCTCTCTCACAGCTGACCATTATATTGATGATGTTTATGTGGGAAAGCAGCCACTGGCATGGAAAGAATAATTATTGTGCCGAGTACTGGTGAAAGAAACTCCACGAAAGCACCAACAGGTGCGCTGGCCACTATGAGCTAATGTTGAAATAGATGTTAAACAGTATAAAATTAGTCAATCAATCTGAAAATTTGTTTAAGTAAAGTTAATCTTGAACTTCTTAAAAATCTGTCTTGTGCTGGGCATAAATCTACCCAAAACTCTATAACCCAATTTAGACATAATTTGTTGTAGCCCGACAAAGGAAAAACCAAATCTATTTAAAGAAACAATTGTTCTATTCTGACCCTAAAAAACCCAGAATTGTAATTTATAGACATTTAGTTTCCCAAGAATGTGGAAGCCATGTTAATTCAGAAGGAAAGTTAGTAAAAGACATTTTTCTGGCAGTTTAAGGTAAGTAAGAGATCAAAGAGCATTTAAGAATTGATACTTGTGGGAACTGCCAATTTTCAAGTTTGTAAGTCTCTGATTTCTTTGATTTTAGTTGATTTTCAACTTGTGTAAGAAGTGGGTGGGGTCACACAAAAGCCTAAGACTAATGTTACAAACAATCATAAACAAAGTAAAACTTCATAAAGTTCAGATATGACAAGTGGAACAATTTTCTGTTTGAAAAATTAATGTTAAAGTTCCCCATTCAGTAATTTAGCCATATGTAGAATGTGTATAAAATAAAAGATAAGCAATATATATGGCCCAAAGAATGAACAGAAAAATCAGTTTTGCTATTTGAAATGAATCTTGGTCAGGAGAAAATAATGTCAGGTCAAAATTGTAAACAGTGAAGGAGTCATTTGCATACCCTCGTCTGAAAAGAGGAAGGTAGTTACTTACTGTTATAACACAGGGAATGGCATGCTCGTCTATATATAGGATCAAGTCTTTTTGACAGGATTCAGTCCTCTCCCATTGCTGATCATTATTTCGACAGTGGTTATGTGGGAAAGCAGTCAGTGGTTTAGAAAGAATATTGTACAGAGTACAGGTAGTAGAAACTCCTGGAAAGCATAGATAGGTGCACTGGCTGCTGCAATATAACCATAATAATGTTTAAAACGGCATCAAACACCATTCAACAATCAACTTTTCTAACCTATGGTTACAAAATTATGAAATTCACTTCAAACTCAGACTAGTGGTTAACTATGACAATGGGATAACAAGGGCAGGTAACATCAAAATATTTATGCCCCCCTTTCAACGAAGTGGGGGTATATTACTTTGCTAATATTGGTCGGGTTGGTCAGTCTGTCTGTAGACCCTATCTTGTAAGGATAATAACTAGACACAGGATTGACTTAGGTTGGCACAGACATGCGTCACAGAGTGAGATGATCCCTATTGATTTGGAGGTCACCCAGTCAAATGTCAAGGTCACGGTGACCGTCAGTATGTTGATATATTGACTAAACCTTGTCTGGATGATAATGAGACGCAGAATTGACTAAGGTTCGTCAAATTTGGTAAAGACATATATCTCGGAGTGTAGATGATCCCTAATGATTTTGAGGTCACTTAGTCAAATTTCAAGGTCACAGTGACCGTCAACATGTTGATATATGGACTAAACCTTGCCTGGATGATAACTAGACACAAAATTGACTTAAGATTGTCAAATTTGGCACAAATATTTGTCTCTGAGTATAGATGATCCCTTTGAGGGCAATTGGTCAATGGCTGAACCTCAACATGTTAATAAATAGACCAAACCGTGTCTGGATGATAACTAGTCACAGAATTGACTTAAGTTTGTCAAATTTGGCACAGACATTTTTCTCGGAGTATACATGATCCCTATTGATTTTGAAATTAATCCATCTGAGGTCAAGGTCACAGTGGCTGTCAACTTAACAATTGGTCAAATGTCAAGGTCACAGTGACAGTCAACATGTTGATATATATATATATACCAAACCTTGTCAGGATAACTAGACACAGAATTGATCAAGGTTTACCAAATTTGGCACAAATTTGGCACAGACATTTCTCTTGGAGTGTAGATGATACCTATTGATTTTGAGATTAATCCATCAAAGGTCAAGGTCACAGTGACCATCAACTTTATTATCCCCCTCCGAAAGGTGGCGGGGGATATGGTAATAGTCTCCGTCCATCCTTCCGTCCAACATTTTTGTCCGGAGCATATCTCCAAAAGTATTTGAGAGATCGACTTCAAACTTCACAAGTGGATAGATCTCATTAAGGAGGCATGCAGTGTACAAGAACCATTACTCTATCTTCAGTATTTTTGGAGTTATTGCCCTTTGTACATCTTTTTTCTGGAATTTTAGTCCGCAACATATCTCCAAAGGTATGAAAGCTAGGAACTTGAAACTTTACATACATGTAGAACTCATGAGGAGGCATGCAGTGCGAAAGATCCATTACTCTGTCTTCAGTATTTTTGGAGTTATTGCCCTTTGTACATTTTTACTTTGAATTTTTGTCCGGAGCATATCTCCAAAAGTATAAAAGCCAGGAACTTGAAACTTCACACATACATAGAACTCACTGAGGAGAAGTGCAGTGCACAACAACCATAACTCTGTCTTCAGTATTTTTGGAGTTATTGCCCTTTGTACATTTTTACTTTGAATTTTTGTCCGGAGGATATCTCCAAAAGTATAAAAGCCAGGAACTTGAAACTTCACACATATAATAGAACTCACTGAGGAGAAGTGCAGTGCAAAAGATCCATTACTCTGTCTTCAGTATTTTTGGAGTTATTGCCCTTTGTACATTTTTACTTTGAATTTTTGTCCGGAGCATATCTTCAAAAGTTTAAAAGCTAGGAACTTGAAACTTTACACATATATAAAACTCATTGAGGAGAAGTGCAGTGCAGAACAACCATAACTCTGTCTTCAGTATTTTTGGAGTTATTGCCCTTTGTAAATTTTAACTTTGGATTTTTGTCCGGAGCATATCTCCAAAAGTATAAAAGCTAGGAACTTGAAACATCAATGCATATAGAAATAATTAAGGAGAAGTGCAGTGCTAAAGAATCATAACTCTATCTTCAGTAATTGTTGAGTTATTGCTCTTTGTAAATTTTCACTTTGGAATTTTGTCCGGAGCATATCTCCAAAAGTACAAAAGCTAGGAACTTCAAACTGTATACACTTATAGAATTCATTAAGGAGAAGTGCATTTCAAAAAAACCAAAACTCTGTCTTCAGTAATTTTTGAGTATTTGCCTTTTGTTAATTTTTACTTTGGATTTCTGTCTGGCGCATATCTCCAAAAGTATAAAAGCTAGGAACTTGAAACTTCACACACATATAATACTAATTGAGGAGAAGTGCAGTGCACAAGAACCATAACTCTATCTTCAGTATTTTTGGAGTTATTGCCCTTTTTAAATTTTTACTTTGGATTTTTGTTCGCAAATTTCCATTTAGATTCACAGGCTTTTTTTGACTGATTACCTTTGATGAATTTATCCTGTTCTGAGACAAGTGCTAGTTTTTTGCCCTTATTTTTGTAATAAGGTGTCATGGAAAAAGGGGGTTTCATGTTATATTTCATTCCATTTCTTGTGAAGGCAGCTCCTTCCACATTTCTCGACGGAATTGAATAGAATTTTGACAGAATTTTTCTTGTCATGTGACCTATTGCACATTGTCAACATTTTGCGATTTGTAGCTGCATCATGAAAAAAGGGGGCTTCATGTTTTATTTCCTTTTATTTCTTGTGAATGCAACTCGTCCCATATTTCTTGACAGATTTGAATGGAATTTTCACATTATCATGTGACCTAATACAATGCCTCCACATATCTTGACAGATTTGGATGGAATTTTCACATGATCATGTGACCTACGGCATATTGTCAAGGTTTTGGGATTTGTAGCTGCATCATAGAATAAGGGGGCTTCATGTTATAATTTCATTTTTCACCAGAATCTCTTCAATTACTGGACATATCTCAATGGATTTGGATGAGATTTTCACAGATCATGCGACCTGGTACATGTTGTCAGGGTTTTGCAATTTATCACTGTATCATGGAAAAAGGGGACTTCATGTCATATTTAATTTTTTATCAGTGTATCTCCAACTTTTGCACATACATGTATTTTCATAGAACTTCATATTTATATTGCTTGATCAAAGCCAGTGACCAATGAGTCAGTTGTGCATTCATCTCTCCATGCATCAGTCTGTTCGTAAACCTTTCAGATCACAAGTAATACCATATATCCATTCAGCTACCCAGGCAGGTGCTACAAATTTCAACACTTTAGTTTCTAGCTACCTGCTTGAAATGGCAGCAGTGTGGCGGCTTATATTGTGAGAGGGATATCTTCTAAAGTCCTTGACAAAAATTGATGAAACTTTATGCATGTTTTCCATTGGATAGTCCGTAGATACATTTTTTTTCCCCACATATATGAAATCCTGAAATGGGTACTTAATATACAATCCTGTTATGGATCTCTTTTATATTTTTTATGTATCCTGTACCATGGAACAAGGGAGCTTAATGTATAATTTCATCATGGACCAGTAACAAAAAGACCACAATCATATACATGCAAAACACAATACCTCTTATATGTTTGTATCAACAAAGGTCTTTTTCGGCGGGGGATATCATTTCAACGAAATTTCTTGTGATATATGGACCAAACCTTGTCCAGATGATAACTAGACACAGACACAGAATTGACATAGGGTCATCAAATTTTGTACAGATATTCATTTCAGAGTGTAAATGATCCCTATCATTTTTGAGATTAATCCATCAAAGGTCAAGGTCATAGTACCCTTCAACTTATCAATCGTTCAAATGTCAAGGTCACAGTGATGGTCAACATGTTGATATATAGACCAAACCATGTCAGGATGATAACTAGACACAGAATTGACCTAGGTTTGTCAAATTTGGCACAGACATTCATCTTGGAGTATAGGTGAACCCTATATTTGAGGTCAACCAGTCAAATGTCAAGGTCACAGTGACGGTCAACATGTTGATAAATAGACCAAACCTTGTCTGGATGATAACTATACACAGAATTTCATCAAATTTGGCACAGACATTTGTCTTGAAGTGTAGATGATCCCTATTAATTCTGTGGTCAGTTGGTCAAGTGTCAAGGTCACAATGACTCATCATGTTGATATATAGACCAAACCTTGTCCAGATGATAACTAGACACAAAATTGACCTAGGTTCGTCAAATTTGGAAAAGACATTTTGTCTTGGAATGTAGATGATTTCTATTTATTTTGAGATTAATCCCATTAAAGGTCAAAGTCACAGTGGACTTCAGTTTAATTATATATAGACTAAACATTGTCTAGATGATAACTAGACACAGAATTGACATAGGTTCTTCAAGTTCTGTACAGATATTTATCTAGGAATGTAAACGATCCCTCTCCATTTTGAGATTAATCCATCAAAGGTCAAGGTCACTGTGGCCTTCAACTTATCAATCGGTCAAATGTCAAGGTCAGAGTAATGGTTAACATGTCGATATAAGACCAAACCTTGTCAGAATAATAACTAAACACAGAATTGACCTAAGTTCATCAAATGTGGTACAGATATTCGTCTCCGAGGATGATCCCTATTGATTTTGAGGTCAATTAGTCAAATGTCAAGGTCACAGTGATAGTCAACATGTTGTAAATAGACATAACCTTGTTCGGATGATAACTAGACACAGAATCGACATAGGTTCATCAGATTTGGTACATACATTTGTCTTGGAGTGTAGACGATCCCTAAAGATTTTTAGGTCAATCAGTCAAATGTCAAGGTCACAGTGACTGTCAACATGTTGATAAATAGACCAAACCTTCTCTGGATGATAACAAGATACAGAATTTATATCAGTTTGTCGAATTTTGCTTAGATATTAGTCTCGGAGTGTAGATGATGCCTAATGATTTTAAGGTCAGCTGGTCAAATGTCAAGGTTACAGTGACGTCAACATGTCGATATGTAGACCAAACCTTGTCAGGATGACAACTAGACACAGAATTGACCTAAGTTCATCAAGTTTGGCAAAGACATTTGTCTCAAAGAGTAGATGATCTCTATTGATTTTAAGGTCAATCAGTCAAATGTCAAGGTCCTTCATTATGTTGATAAATAGACTTAACTTTGTCCGGATGATAACTAGACACAGAATTGACCTAGTTTTGTCAAATTTGGCACAGACATTTGTCTCGGAGTGTAGCTGATCCCTATCAATTTTGAGATTAATCCATCAAAGATCAAGGTCACAGTGACCTTCAACTTAATGATATACATGTATACTTGTAGACCAATCTTTGTCCAGATGATAACTAGACACAGAATTAACATAGTTTCTTCAACTTCTCTACAGATATTCTTATCGGAGTGTAAATGATCCCTGTTTTGAGATTTATCCATCAAAGGTTAGGGTCACAGTGGCCTTCAGCTTAATTATATATAAACCAAACCTTGTCCAGATTATAATTACACACAGAATTGACGTAGGTCCTTCAAATTCTGTACAGATATTTATCTTGGAGTGTAAATTATCCCTGTCGATTTTAAGGTTTATCCATGATTGGCCAAGGTCACAGTGACCACCAGATGATTCAGGGCCCATGCTGCAGACGCCACTTGAGCCGTTTGCTGAAAAAAAATTAAAGTGTCTCTAAAGTCATCATATGTGGCTCAATTTAGGGCTCCAACATTTTATTCATGTATTATCTGGGACGTAGTAAGCATCGAAATCAACTGGGAAAAAGCAGAAGTCGAACATGCGTTTTGATATCATTTTATGAACTGTGCCACTTCCTGTATCAATGTGGCAGTAGGGGGACATGATTGTTTTACAAACAGAAATCTTGTCTTTAGAGAGTTATACCCCTTTTTAGCTCATCTGAGCACAACATGCTCAAGGGGAGCTTTTAGGATCACCCGGTGTCCATTGTGCGTCATCCGCCGTGCATTGTCTGTCATGCGTCATCAACAATTCTTTAAACATCAACTTCACCTAAACTGCTGGGCAGTTTGGACCAAACTTGGCTGGAATGTTCTTTGGGAGGTCCTCTTTTAAAATTGTTCACAGAATTTGATACCATCATAAACTCTGGTTGCCATAGCAACCAAATGGAATTTTCTAAGAAATTGCTTAAAAATCTTTTTCTCTGAAACCGCTGGCCACATTTTAAAATAATTTCACAGTGATGTTCCTTGGGTGACCCTTTTCAAAAAGAATTCGCGAAATTTTGATTCGTCAAGAAACATAGCTCTGGTGAATGGGGGCTACTTGCACTATATAGAAATGAAGAAATTCTTAGAAATTCTTCTTCTCTGAAACCGCTGGTCAGATTTTAAATTAATTTCACAGAGATGTTCCTTGGGTGACCCTTTTCGAAAATTGTTCCTGAAATTTTGATTCGTCAAGAAACATTGGTCTAGTGAATGGGGGCTACTTGCACTGTATGGAAATTAAGAAACTCCTAAAAATTCTTCTTTTTAGAAAATGCTGGTCAGATTTTTGAAAGGACTTTTACAGGTGACCTTTTGAAAATTGTTTGGCAAAATAATGATTTTGTTTCCAGAGTTTCAATACCTCAGAAAAAAATGGCTCTGGTCCTCTCAAAAATTCAGGTGAGCGATCCAGGGCCATCTTGGCCCTCTTATGCCTAGGTCACAAATAAAACGGGCGCCGGACGATTTCTTCCAACTTCGCCGATTCAAAAATTTGGGACATCGTCCGGGCGCCGTACAATTTTCAGACATTTTGCCCAAGCAGTCACAAATCAAACGGGCATCGGACGGCAGTTTCTTTGGAAATGCCGTGCGTGCAGTTTTCAGTTCAGAAAGGCACCGGGCGGCAACCGGACGGTCATCGGGCGGCGATCGGACGGCGACCGGACGGTCATCGGACGGACATCTTTCGAACTTTGTGCCGCCATCTGGCTAGCTACAGAGGCATGTCATATTGTCCGAGGATGACACGCCTCTGTAGCTACGTTTTGACCCACACAGTCCTCACTCTGCGGCCTCGCCCAGCACGCTTCTGATCGTAAACAGATCGTAAACAGCAGCAGCTGCTATTACATTTATCTGCCATCAGCGAGTAGCTTGCAACAGATTTTGTGGCGGTATAAGTGCCATTTTCACTTCAGAACTGATAAATTATGATGAAGTAAGACATTCATATACACTTTTATGATATTCTCATGTCGCCAAAGTATATGTTTGCCGTCCGGTCGCTGTCCGGAAAGACTTAACAAAATCAATGCCGCACGGCGATCTGACGGTCACCGGACGGTGCCTGTACAAATATTCATAATCAGGCGGTACCCGTCCGGGCTCAGCCCGGCGCCTGGACGGAGACAGTCTGGTTGCCGCCCGATGACAGTTTGGTCGCTGGACGATTTAGAGATAAACTTTTTCATAAAAATCGGCCGGGCACCGTCCGATCTCTGAAGGCATCAACCGGTCATCGCACAGCGCCCGGACGGTGCCCGGACGATGAGTCAACGGGCTCTCCGATGGCCAAAAAATCGTCCGGTGGCCGTTCAATTATAACTTTGTTTTAAAACTCGAACGGGCGCCGGACGGCATCTCAAAATTGAACTGCCACCATTTAAATTGAGCTGCCACCGGACGGTCGCTGTGAGGTCCCCGGACGATTGCGTCAAAATCTCCTGAAAAACTCGCCGTCCGTCGTTATTTGTGACTGAGGCATTATTTAACTTTGAATTGAAAGTAAAATAAACAAATCTGATTTTGAAAGCTACTGCAGCCAAGTCATTTGTCATTTGGTAAGGAGTTAACCCTTTACCACACAGTCCCAACTTTTAACGACCTTGAGAAAGAAGCCTTTTGAAAACATTGTGAGAAAATGAGAAAATGCTGGTAACCAGCCTTTTCTCCTTTTCCCACAATGTTTTCTTCTCTATCAAGAAAAAAATCTTGTCATTTTTGCCACTCTGAATTTGTCGTCTGCAATTGGTTTCAGTTTGGACCAGTCCAAAATGTTGTTGTTTGGTAAGGAGGTAAAAACAAGACTATCTTTTAGAGAAGATAGGTCATGCAGTTTCAACTGAGAAAAAAATGCCTGTCAACAAGTTGAAACTAAAAATACCGAAGACCTCTTGTCATCATGCAAGTCTTGAAGCACTTTAGGAAATGATTCATTTGGCCCTGTTAACCCATTACCACACAATCCCTACTTTTGATGACCCTGAGAAAGAAGCCTTTTGAAAACACTGGGGGAAAAGGAGAAAATGCTGGTAACCAGCATTTTCTCCTTTTCCCACAGTGTTTTCTACCCTTACCAGAACAAATTTCTAATTTTTACTCACCTTTATTTTGTCGTCTGCAAACGCTTTCAATTTGGACCAGTCTAAAATTTTCTCGTGTGGTAAAGAGTTAACTCTAATACAAAAAATCTTATACATCAACCCCTCGGCTATTAACTCCTTACCAAATGAGGAATTAAAAGTAGGGATTGTTCGGTTGAGGCTGGTGGATAGTGCGGATAGTGGATAGATCAAGATCAGACTGCACAGAATGAACAGTCTGATCTTGGATCTACACTGCTGATAAGGAGGTATCTTTCTATTGAAGGTCATATTCATTACCATTGAAATAGCAAAATTTGGCTTGAAATTTCCATTTTCTATATTTATCTGTATAAGAGTATGGAATCCTGAAGGAATTACATGTAGCATCTAGAAAATATTATGGCATTAAAAGCAGTTGCTTCTTGTTCAAAGGTCCTGCATGACACAGTGTGAAAGTGTAGTTGTAACCTGCAGACCCTGTGTTAAAATTTAAACTAAATCACTCAGTTTTTTTGAGGGAGTGTCCTTTGGCAAGACACTGGAGAAGCCTGGCCTATGCCTTGTGAAAATCTTTTGCAAGGCACTTCAGAGCTGCAGCCTGGTACTTGTAAAATCCAGGACATACATTCCTTTGGGAGCAGTCACCAATATGATCAAAAGAATGTTAAATCGTCATACATCGTCAGAAATCTTCATTCAAACAATGAACCATCTCTTTCAAGGTTATGAACTCTTTACAACACAATCCCGACTTTGAACAGCCCTGAGAAAGAAAGCTTTTGAAAACATTGTAGGAAAAGGAGAAAATGCTGATTACCAGCATTTTCTCCTTTTCCCACAATGTTTTCAAAAGACTTCTTTCTCAGGGGTTGTCAAAAGTCGGCATTGTGTGGCATTGTGTGGAAGAGTATTAATGAACATTCAGAACGTAATGTTTTCTCACCTCTTCGATACAAATTTTAATTTTTCAGTCAATTTTTTGTTGTTGTCTTCAAATGCTTTAAAGTTGGACAGCTCCGAAACTTTGTCATTTGGAAAAAAGTCAACTTTGGTTGAACCGAAAATTTTATCATGTGAGGAAGAGTTAACCCTTAACTCCATAGACACTCATTTCTACACATTGCTTGTAGGAGCCTTCGGAAAACATTGTGGCAAGAGTTAACCCTTAACTCCATAGACACTCATTTCTACACATTGCTTGTAGGAGCCTTCGGAAAACATTGTGGCAAAAGGTGAAATTGCTCGTGACGAGCAATTTCACCATTTGTCACAATGTTTTCTATGCTATCAAAATGTGTCATATACACATCAGAAACGGCTTCATCCTTGCTGTTATTAAGGGTCAGTTAGAGGTACAATAGAAATGCCTTACGGGGTAAAGGGTTAATCACCCTTTGAACAAACAGCTTGTCTCTCTGCATTCAAAAGTTTTGTTTTGTATATATTCATTTCAGGTTGAGCAAGGTAAAATGGATGAACATTTCGATACAACTGCAGTCTCGAAACACTTTGAAGCCATTACCAAGCAACTGCAAGAATACGGGCAGGGAATACCACGGCTTCAGGAGATTACGGAAATGTTGACTCGTGAGATAAATCACCTTAAGAATAAAATTGAAGTTATCGAGCACCAACTGACGGGTGTTGTGAATGATTCAAGTGGAAATGGGAATGTTTCTCAAAACATTGACCAGAAAATAAGACAGGCCCTAGAGTCACACCAAGGTCAAAACAATGAAAAATTTCAACAACATGATGTCAAAATTGGCACCTTTGAAGGAATAGTTTCCGCCCTGCATCGGGAAATAGAGAAAACAATAACGGCACTGGAACGCGCCGAACAGAATCGTCGCATAATGAAAGAAACAATGGAACAGAACCAACAAAAGATAAAAGTCTTGGAAAGAACGTTAGCAGTGAAAGATGTCAGCATAGCAGAATTGGAGCTCAGAGTACAGTCATTTGAGTTTGCAAGTTATGACGGATCGTTTATTTGGAAGGTTTCGGACTTTCACAAGAAGCAGGAGGATGCAATCCAAGGCAGAAGTATAAGTCTGTACTCACCACCATTCTACACCAGTAGAAGGGGGTACAAAATGTGTGCCAGACTGTATCCAAATGGTGACGGCATGGGAAAAGGAAGTCATTTGTCCCTTTTCTTTGTTGTTATGAGGGGGAACTACGATCAGCTGCTGCCGTGGCCCTTTAAGCAGAGAGTCACGTTTTGCCTTGTTAATCAGAATGGTAAAGAACATGTCCTTGATTCGTTCAGACCTGATCCAACTAGCACATCATTCAGACGTCCAACATCGGATATGAACATTGCTAGTGGATGTCCCCTGTTTTTGAGACTAGAGACACTTCAGAACACTAATCATGGTTTTCTGAAGGAGGATACTCTATTTGTTAAGGTCATGGTTGACCTAAATGACCCCCCTCTGAATGAGCCCTTAAGGAGTGTCGATGACAGAATCTTAGTGCAGGAAATTGTAGCACAGTAGAGAAAGTTTGGTCTGACGAATTAGTGAAATACCAAAATACTACCGAAACACCAAAATACCCCATTTTTTACATTAATGTGTTCTGATTACTATTGAAGAACAACACATTATTTTGTCTTTCTTGTGACATTTGACCAATGTAATGTTTATAGAGATGAAGGGCTGTTGGTTTCAACCATATGAACAAAACAACAAAATATCATTGAGGTCAGCTGTAAACAATGCACTAAGGTAGACGTATTTAAGTCTACCAAAATACCTGCTCGACTTTGTAAATATTTGTTAATTTGGTGATTCAGCTTCCACAAGATTTGTCTCCTTTTCACAGAAAACACAAATTAATTAACCCTTTACCACACAATCCCGACTTTTAACAACCCTGAGAAAAAAGCCTTCTGAAAACATTGTGGGAAAAGAAGAAAATGCTGGTAACCAGCATTTTCTCCTTTTCCCACAAAGTTTTCTTCCCTTCCCAAAGGACAATTTAAATTTTTAGTCACTTTTATTTTGTCATCTGCAATTGCTTTCAATTTGGACCAGTCTAAAATTTTGTCGTTTGTTAGTATACATTGATCATTGATTCACACAGAGAACAATCACTGAAATACTCACGTGTCAAGCCACGATGCACCAAAATATCTGGTCTTTATCAGGATTTATCAGATGGAACTGTAATATAAACACAAATATACTCTACAGAGAATGCAAGTGCATTCCATTTGCACACAAAGTACATGTACCTAAATTAAGCATTGTGTGATGCATCCATTGTAATGCGAGTGTTGCCTTTAATTGACTTTTTCTGCTTTTTACACTATGTTTATTGACCTATAGAGTAAACTTGAGTTATATATTTATTGTATAGATCTATATCCATATTTGGTTTGTTGTCAGCAAATATGAAATTTAGACAAGTCTACAAATTAAGGCCCGGTAACATGTGTTTACCCATTTCAAAATGGTGGCCAGTTTTCTTTCTAGACACATTATTTTTTATTTCATTTTCCAAATATATGTATCATGAAAGAAAACCCATTCTTTTCTGAGCATATTTATGGATGTAGATCAGACACATCAACTTTGTAAAATAGTAATTTAGTAAGAATGTAAACTCCCTGAATCGACGTATTTTACTACGTTGTGCGGGTGTTTCGGTGGACAACGGGGATTCCGGCGAACATATTTATTACAGCAGACATCAATGGCATGTTGTTTTGTTTTAAACTAATCACCTTTCATCAATATAAACATAAGTTGGTTTGAAAACACACAAAAAAAAATCCTCTGTACTTAAAGTAGTACTTTGAACTAATTGTAGAAAAAAATGGGGTATTTCAGTGTTTCATTGGCATTTCGGTATTATGGTGATTCATCAGACCCGAGAAACTTGCTGGCATAGTAGACTAGATGTCATCCTAAAGAGGTATGTATCCCACAGGGCCAAAGAATGAGCCATGCTCTGTGAAATTGGGGATTGATGCATCTCCAAAAAATATTGGCTCGGGTCAGCCTGCACAGCCCAGGTCAGCCTGCGCAGTCCAGGTCAGCCTGCGCAGCCCAGGTCAGCCTGCCCAGCCCAGGTCAGCCTGCGCAGTCCAGGTCAGCCTGTTCACAAGTTTTAACAACTTAGGTTTGGCCATTCCCTGACAGAGAAACATGAAGTCTCAGTTGTGCCCCAACATGTTGCAATTATAAATTGGACGTAATTTGATGACTGAAAGTAGAATGAAAAGAAAATAGTAAAGTTTTTGTTATCTTGTAGGCTTCCTACACAAACATATAGTATAGATCTAGATCTAGTTCTGTGCTGTCAGCAAAAGCCTCGATCTTTGATACGGAAAGGGTTAACTTTTTTACATCACAACAAAATGTTGGACTTTTCCTTTTTAACCCTTTACCACACAATCCCGACTTTCAACGACCCTGAGAAAGAAGCTTTTGGAAAACATTGTAGGAAGAGGAGAAAATGCTGGTAACCAGCATTTTCTCCTTTTCCCACAATGTTTTCAACCCTGCCCAAATCACATTTCAATGTTTGATTCACATTTATTTTTTCGTCTGCAAACGCTTTTAATTTGGACCAGTCTAAAATTCTGTTGTTTGGTAAAGACTTAAAATGGTAATGATAAAAAAAAGTATATACAGGTTGGTTAGTGGTGCATGTATTTGTTTATGAAAGGATATGAAACAATGTGAGAGATGGAGACAATACCAATCACAGGCATTTTCTTCTCTTTGTACAACATCTTTTTGATAATTGCACCTCTTTCGTGACGGTCACTCACATTTAACATTTTTTGATGAAAGATTAAACATCAAGCCATGAATCATTGAATGTATATATTAACTAGTTTAAACATATTAATTTTACATCGATTGAAAAACAAGTGCTTACAACTTACGCAAATCTCTCTTGATTCTACTTCCTGGGAACTACACCAGTACTCACGCTGAATGTGTGGGCCAATGAAAAATCCCGAAGTTGACACCAGCTCCCGGGAATCGAACATATATATTAACCAGTGTAAATATGTGTACAAAGTGGATGCTCAAAGTTACTACAATATATAGGTAACTCTCTTTTTATTATTTACCCATACATTTCAATAACGGAATATTACAATAGAATAGTAAACTTTTTTTTTTTTAAATCAGTAAAATGATAAAAACAAATACTTGTAAAGGCTAGTAACGATACCTAGTAAAAACTTTTTTGATTTGGTGATGAGTATTGTGATGTAAACTCTTTGTGATTGACTGTTTACCAAACTACAATATTTCAGACACGTCCAATTATTATATTATTATTATATAGATTATTATTATCCAAACTGAAAGCATTTGGAGATGTCAAAAACAGCTTAAAAGGTGGGATTTGTCTGATAAGTTTGGTGGTTACCAGCATTTTCTCCTTTTTACAAAGGCAAATATGATAATTTGAGGTATTTTGTTGTCCACAAAGGCTTTTGGTTTTGACAAATGTATAGTTTTGTCAGGTGGTATAGGATTACACTCAGTTTTAACTCTTTACCAAACAACAAAATTTTAGACTAGTCCAAATTGAAAGCATTTTCAGACAACAAAATAAAGGCAACTCAAAAATGAAATTTGATTTTGGAGGGGTAAAAAGCACTGTGAGAAAAGGAGAAAATGCTGGTTACCAGCATTTTCTCCTTTTCCCACAGTGTTTTCAAAAGGATTGTTTCTCAGGGTCGTTAAAAGTCGGGATTTTGTGGTAATGAGTTGAATATTATGGTAGCAGTGATCCAGAAAAGACCTGTATCCATATAATGGTAAATTTTTCTTTAGTACTGGAATTTATGAGATAAATTTTGTTCCAGGTATTGAACTCTTTACCAAATGACAAATATTTCGACTGGACCAAATTCCAAGCAGCTTTCGACAACAAATTAAATCTTAGTAAAATGATGATTTCTGACTTTAATAGGGTAGAAAATATTGTGGGAAAAGGAGAAAATGCTGGTTACCAGCATTTTCTCCTTTTCCCACAGTGTTTTCTAAAGGCCTCTTTTTCAGGGTCGTTAAAAGTCGGGATTGTGTGGTAAAGAGTGAATCAATTAGTGTAAATTCTATGAATCATTAGAATGGATAAACTGGAAAATAAGGTAAGCCAATGATAAGAACCTAAATGTTTCAGTTCAAAGTTATCTTTCAGGAAAAATATTCCTCATAGATAGACAGTATATATCCAAGACTGCACATCTTGTGTAGTTTGGTATTGACCTACAAGGTCCTTATGTTGCATGTAACAGTCAACAGATAAATAAGCACCTGGAATTTGTTGTCCATATTGGATTTATATACTGGCTGTTTTGTCCAATATTTCAAATATTTTAAAAACCATAGGTGAATTGTTAGAAAAACCATGGTTGTACTCCAAGAACATACAAGAAGTCCTGATGAGAGGCTCAGAGGACCTAGTAAACATAAAAAATGTAGGACTTATGACCTGGAGGTCCCGTGTTCAAGCCTCAATAAATCCACTTAGGAATGTCCTTGGGCAAGATACTGCAGAGCACTAGCCTTGTGCTTGTAACAACCAGGAAATACATGACTATGTAAACTGTTGCTTTCATATGTCTAATGTTGAAAGAGGTTTAAAACACCAATCAGTAGATCAACCAAGTACACGTCCTACATTTTTAATCTGTTTTTTTATGAGACATTGTCAATATGATTTGACCTGCAACATGGGTAAAGAGGCCTTCTGACATTTGCGTAAAGTGCCGTCTCTGATTGACCTATGCACTCCGCGCAGGCTGATCGGAGATGACACTTTACGACTTTATGAGATTTTGTCCCATGGTAGACTTGCGGAAAATAGATAATTACATTGAAAAAAAAAGTGTTGTTTCAGATTAGTCTGTGCAGTCATGCACGGATATGAGACAACGCTTTACAGAAATGTCCATATGCTCCTTTTTGCTTGTTGCAGGCCAGTTCCCAACAAATTGTTGTAGCAGAGCTTAGTTAATAACCTAGAGGACTTTAACTTTTTACCACACAAGAAAATTTTAGTTTGGTGCAAATTGAAAGCATTTGCAGATGACAAAATAAATGTGAATCACAAATTGATTTTTGACTTAGGAAGGGTTGAAAATATTGTTGGAAAAGGAGAAATGCTGGTTACCAGTATTTTCTCCTTTTTAGCTCCACTGGCCAAAGGCCAGCGGGCTTATGTCATGGCCCGTTGTCCGTCGTGCGTCCGTCCGTCCGTCCGTCCGTCCGTCCGTGCGTCCGTCCGTCCGTCCGTGCGTTAACTTTTTCTTTAAACATCTTCTTCTCTGAAACTACCCATCCAATTTTGATGAAACTTCACAGAAATTATCCTGCCATGGTCCTCTTCAGAATTTCTTGAAAGAATTTAATTCCTTCAAAAACTCTGGTTGCCATGGCAACAAAACTGAAAAAAATTGAAAATCTTTGAAAATCTTCTTGTCTGAAACCGTAAGGCCTAGGGCTACCAAATTTGGCATGTAGCTTTATCTAGGGGACCTCTACCAAGTTTCTTCAAATTATAGCCCTGGGGTCAAAATTGGCCCCGCCCCGGGGGTAACAAGTTTTACATGGGCTTATATAGGGAGAACTTTAAAATTCTTCTTCCACCTAGCCATAGGGCCTAGGGCTACCAAATTTGGCATGTAGCTTTATCTAGTGGACCTCTACCAAGGGTGCCCAACTTATAGCCCAGGGGTCAAATTTGGCCCAGCCCCGGGGGGTAACAAATTTTACATGGGCTTATATAGGGAAAACTTTCAAAATCTTCTCGCACCTAGCTATAAGGGCTAGGGCTATCAAATTTTGCATGTAGCTTTATCTAGGGGGTCTCTACCAAGGGTGCCCAAATTATAGCCCTGGGGTCAAATTTAGCCCCGTCACAGGGGCTCACAAGTTTTACATGGGCTTATATAGGGAAACTTTAATAATCTACTTGTACATAGCCATAAGGCCTAGGGCTACCAAATTTTGCATGTAGCTTTATCTAATGGGCCTCTACCAAGAGGGCCCAAATTTTAACTTTGGGGGTCAAGTTTGACTCCACCCCAGGGGTCACAAGTTTTATATTGGCTTTATAAACCTGTCTCATGGGTCACATATTTTACAGGGCCTTTTATAAAGCAAGCTTGTTTTACAGGGCTTTTTATTGGGCAAGATTCAAAAATCTTCGTGTTTATAACCACACATTCTAGTTTCATATTGTACGTCTGAGGTCAAAATTGGCTCCATCCAGGGATCACAAGTTTAACATGAGCTTCAAAATATAGTCACTTCAATTTAAACATTAATCAAGGGAAATAACTCTTTGTATGAAAGATAAAGTTTGGTACTATTTACCTCCCTTGATTATTATCAAACTGCATTGATACATGATTGGTGCTAGACATTAAGTTTTTTTATAGAAAATATTCTGTTTTCAAGTGTGATTCATTTTGATGCTAATAGTTATGCTCACATGAGTTGAATAATAAATTCAGAGTAAGGTTTCTATCATTCAGCTTATTTTTCCAAGGATTTTACCTTTCATGCTTACGAGTTAACCTGCTTGTACTGCCTGACAGTGTTCATTGTTTTTGAAGGCCCTCTTTTTTAGGGTCATGAACGCTTGAATTTGCGTGGTAAAGGGTTAAAAAGCCAGTGGAGCGATACAGGGCCATCATGGCCCTCTTGTTCCACAATGTTTTCAAAAGCTTTCCTTAACAGGGTCGTTAAAAGTCGGGATTGTGTTAAATCATGGAGACATTGGTCAAGTCTCAAGTTCTATTAATTTCTATTCAAAGATTGATGATGGAATTTGTGATGGGATTCATTCCTTTCTCTCTCCATAGATCATTGTTTCGGCTATGGTCATGTAGGAAAGCAGCCATTGGCTGGGAATAATATCAATTAACCCTTTACCAAACAATCCCTGGTTTTTACGACCTGGAGATACAAGCCTTTTGAAAACATTGTGGAAAAAGGAGAAAATGCTGGTAACCAGCATTTTCTCCTTTTCCCACAATGTTTTCTACCAAGCTGAAAACAAATTCCAATTTTTGAATTATGTTTATTTTGTCATCTGCAAGTGCTTTCAATTTGGACAAGTCTGGAATTTTGTCATTTGGTAATGGGTAAAACACTTCACCGGGTTGGAGAGAAATTAATACAAGTGCAAGACCTTTTCACAATTCTAAGTGTGTCTTAGACCCTAGGACATAAGTTAGTCTAGAAGTAATTTGAATCTGATGGTTGCTTCTGTCAAGATCAGATAGCATGTTTTGTGCAGTCTGCCCTTTTTCTTTACTAGCTGGAAAAGCAACTTTACTCTTTACCAAACAAAAAATTTGAGACTGGTCCAAATTGAATTCATTTGCATATGACAAAATAAATGTGACTAAAGAATTGGAATTTATTTTAGGAAGGGAAGAAAACATTGTGGGAAAAGGAGAAAATGCTGGTTACCAGCATTTTCTACTTTTCCCATAATGTTTTCAAATGGCTTCTTTCACAGGGGCATAAACGGTCGGGATTGTGTGGTAAAGAGTTAAGTTGTGAAAGATACTTTGATAGTTAGTCTTTGTAAAAAGCTTGACTGTTTCAGGCTAAAATCTTGTGAATGTTGTATTGCTATTTCTCAGCTCACAAAGGTAGGCTTTGATGATTTTTATCTAAATATGTTGATCATTGGCACTTTATATTGTTTAATCTTTTTTTTTTTTTTTCAGTTTAATATTTGATACTTTATGTCTTCACAGTGCCCGCCCTGGTGGCTCATTGGTGAGCATGTTGGACTCATGACCTGGTGGTTGTGAGTTCGATACCCGGTTGAGGCGAACTTTCTTTCCGGCGTATTTTCGCCTCTCACCTCTGCTGAAGCATGTGAGAAAAGTAGTTGGTGGCTTTGGAAAGAAAGTAGTGTAAGTACCGGTGTGAGAAAGCCAGGAAACACAATGTGCGTCACCGACCACCATGATATGACCTTAGCTGTTAAAGTGGCGTTAAACCCCAATGCAACCAACCAACCAATGTCTTTACACTACTCAAGTATGTGTTATATAGCATTTATTTCATCAGCTTGTGGTTAATATGGGGAAATATTTGCCAAAAAAGGGAAAGGTATGCGAAAAAGGAATGCCCGCCGTAAGGCACAAGTTATTTTCGCAGACTTTTCCCTTTTGAGGCAAATATTTCCCCGTATTAACCACAAGCTGGTGAAATGAATTATATATTATATTTTCTCTGATTATTTTGTCAATAAATGCCACTTTTAAAACTTGTGATCTCCAGTCAATTAACCAGATTTTCGGCAAGATGAAAATATTCACTGTGTTTGGGAAATAATTCCCTCCAGCTTAAATTACGTCATTTCTGTACCCATAACGTTTCTAAAAATAGACACATGAAATATAATATTTAGGGGATATTTGTTTTTTTCAGTGAAAGATTGAAATTTATTTCATCAAGTGGACACTATCGGAAATATTTTCATGAGTGGCGCAGCCACAAGTGAAAATATTACTGATGGTGTTCACGAGATGAAATAAATTTCGATCTTTCACCAAAAAAAAAATAAATATTCTATTTATTTCATGCTTTTAACCCTTTCTGGGAGAAGCTTTATCAAAATCTAGTACAGTATGCGTTATATAGCGTTTATTTCATCAGCTTGTGGTTAATATGGGGAAATATTTGCCAAAAAAGGGAAAGGTATGCGAAAAAGGAATGCCCACCGTAAGGCACAAGTTATTTTCGCAGACGTTTCCCTTTTGAGGCAAATATTTCCCAGTATTAACCACAAGCTGGTGAAATGAATTATATATTATATTTTCTCTGATTATTTTGTCAATAAATGCCACTTTTAAAACTTGTGATCTCCAGTCAATTAACCAGATTTTCGGCAAGATGAAAATATTCACTGTGTTTGGGAAATAATTCCCTCCAGCTTAAATTACGTCATTTCTGTACCCATAACGTTTCTAAAAATAGACACATGAAATATAATATTTAGGGGATATTTGTTTTTTTCAGTGAAAGATTGAAATTTATTTCATCAAGTGGACACTATCGGAAATATTTTCATGAGTGGCGAAGCCACAAGTGAAAATATTACCGATGGTGTTCACAAGATGAAATAAATTTCGATCTTTCACCAAAAAAAAATAAATATTCCATTTATTTCATGCTTTTAACCCTTTCTGGGAGAAGCTTTATCAAAATCTAGTACAGTTCTTTTCCGTTATTCCCCGTGGCGTACCACTCCTGCATAGCAAAGCATTGAAATATTACATCAAACGGAGAACTGTAAGGTAAATGGTGTCATATTTCCATCTGAAACTAGTGGGGCTTAAAATATTTTTTCAGAATGATATTTGAAGTTTGATCTCTTTTTATTCATTCATCTGGTTGTGAGGCACGCGCAATTAACATAGGCAACAAAAACATGAAAATTGATATTTTCGCTGGGGGTACCGGTGTAAGATCGAAAAATATTTTCACTGCTATTTCTTGGTATCCTACTGGAAAGCATGAAATAAATATTTCTATTCACCTTTTACCAAAACAGTCATAAGTTTAAATAATTCTGTGAAAAATGGCTCCAGAAAATATTCTGAGAAAAAGAGAAAAGACTGGATATCAGCATTTACTCCGTTAATACACATTGTTTTGTACCCCTGAGTGGAGAAACTCAATCACTTGAGCTACATGTAATATGTTGCCTGCAAATGCTTTCAGTTCGGATAAGCCTAAAAATTTATGTGGTAATGAATTAATGTAGCTGTGATGGATTGAATTCTATACAAACAACAAAGTTTTAGACTGGTCAAAATTGAAAGCATTTGCATATGATAAATGTGGCTCAAATGATGGAACTTATCTCTGAGAGGACAGAAATCATTGTGGGAAAAGGAGAAAATGCTGGTTACCAGCATTTTCACCTTTTCCCAGAATGTTTCAAAGTCTTTTCTATCAAATCCCAGGATTGTGTGGTAAAGAACTAAAATGAAGGAGACAAGTTACTGTATAGCTCTTTTACTGTAAGCAAGGTCAGTGCCATAGGGCCATCACAACCCTCTTGGTTTCATTTTTTTTGTAAAGTATGTAAATAACTATCATATTGTAGGTACATGTAAGTAAAGACTGTATGTGTTTCAATGTTATGTAAAGTTCTTTAATAGCTGTATCATATTGCAAATAATGTAGATAAACTTATGTTGAAGGTAAACAGAACATAGACGGACTTCAAGCATTTTTTACAACACCTCATTTATTTGTGACTCAATCTGACAAAATGGTGTTTAACTCTTTACCAAACGACAAAATTTTAGATTGGTCCAAATCAAAAGCATTTGCAGACGACAAAATAAAAGTGACTGAAAATTTGAAATTTATTTTGTGAAAGGTAGAAAACATTGTGGGAAAAGGAGAAAATGCTGGTTACCAGCATTTTCTCCTTTTCTCCTTTTCCCAAAATGTTTTCAAATGGCTTCTTTCACAGGAGTGTAAAAGTCGGGATTATGTGGTAAAAGGGTTAAGCTGTGAAAGATGGTTTGAGTGTTTGTCTTTGTATAAAGCTTGACTGTTTAAGGCTATAATCTTGTGAATGTTGTTTTGCTATTTCTCAGCTCACAAAGGTAGGCTTTGATGATTTCTATCTAAATATGTTGATCATTGGCACTTTATATTGTTTAATCTTTTGTCTTTCTGTGTAATATTTGATACTTTATGTCTTTACACTATTCAAGTATGTGTTATATAGAGTTGATTTCATCAGCTTGTGGTTAATATGGGGAATATTTGCCAAAAAAGGGAAAGGTATGTGAAAAATGAATGCCTGCCGTAAGGCACAAGTTATTTTCGTGGACTTTTCCCTTTTGAGGCAAATATATAGAGGATATTTGTTTTTTTCGGTGAAAGATCAAAATTTATTTCATCGAGTGGACACCGTCAGTAATATTTTCACGAGTGGTGCAGCCACAAGTGAAAATATTTCTGATGGTATTCACGAAATGAAATAAATTTCGATCTTTCACCGAAAAAAAAAAAACATATTCTATTTATTTCGTGGTTTTAACCCTTTCTGGGAGGAGTTGTATCAAAATCCAGTGCAGTTCTTTTCTGTTATTCCCTGTTGCGTACCCCTCCCACATAGCAACGCATTGCAATATTATGTCATGTGCGAGAAATCTAAGGTAAATGACATCATATTTCCCATCTGGTTGTCAGGCAGGCGCAATTTACCTAGGCCACAAGTACGTGAAAATCAGTATTTTCACTGGTGGTACCAGTGTAAGATCGAAAAATATTTTCACTGCTATTTCTCGATATCCTACCGGAAAGCATGAGATAATTTCCCGTATTAACCACAAGCTGGTGAAATAAATTATATATATTATATTTCCTCTGATTATTTTGTCAATGAATGCCACTTTTAAAACTTGTGATCTCCAATGAATTAACCAGGTTTTTGGCAGGAGGAAAATATTCACTGTGATGGTGAAATAATTTCCTCCAGCTTAAATTACGTCATTTCTTTACCTATAACATTTCTAAAGATAGACACATGAAATATAATACATATTTCTATTTCACCTTTCTTTTACCAACACAGTCACAAGTTTAACTCTTTACCAGACTACAAAATTTTAGACCGGTACAAATTGAAAGCATTTGCAGATGACAAAATAAAGATGACTGAAAAATTGAAATTTGATCTGGGAAGGGTAGAAAACACTGTTGGAAAAGGAGAAAATGCTGGTTACCAGCATTTTCTCCTTTTCCTACAGTGTTTTCAAAAGGCTTCTTTTTCAGGGGCATCAAAAGTAGGGATTGTGTGGTAATGGGTTAAATGACTCTGTGAAAAATGGCTCCAGAAAACATGCTGGGAAAAGGAGAAAAGACTGGATATCAGGATTTACTCCATTACTACACATTGTTTTGTACCCCTGAGTAGAGAAACCCAATCACTTGAGCTACATGTAATATATTACCTGCAAATGCCTTCAGGTTGGATAATTCAAAAATTGTGTTATTGGTAATGAATTAATGTAGTAGACCCCTAACAGAAAACAGCTATTTCCACAATAACTTTATCCTACAAAATATGCTAGGATTAAAAAAGTGTTATTGTACTGCTTTAACCAAGCCACTTTTCCTTTTTTGTCTTTTCTAGAATTATAATTTATAAATATAAAACCACTATATTTTCATTACAAAGAGAGATAATAATTACCTGTCTTTTCTGGAAACTAACAAAAGTATCTACAAGTAATTTTAAGATAGGCATAAAGAAATTTGTGGTCTGTTAAGAATGTGCTAAAGTATTATACCTGTATAAATCCATATTTATCAACTATCAAGAAAACTTTATGCAATACAGCACCAGAAGCATTAGAGGTCTTCTACCCTAACATAGCTGTGATGGACTGAATTCTAAACAACATAACAAAGTTTTAGATTGGTCAAAATTGAAAGCATTTGCATATGATAAATGTGGCTCAAATGATGAAACTTACCTCTGAGAGGATAGAAATCATTGTGGGAAAAGGAGAAAATGCTGGTTATCAGCATTTTCACCTTTTCCCACAATGTTTCAAAGTATTTTCTGTCAGGGTCGTACAAATCCCATGATTGTGTGGTAAAGAACTAAAATGATGAAGGAGGCAAGTTACTGTACAGCTCCTTTATTGTAAGCGGGGTGAGTGCCATAGGGCCATCACGACCCTCTTGGTTTCAATATTTTTGTAAAGTATGTAAATAATTGTATCATATTGTTCCCCTTGGGGTCCCGTTTTTTTTTACTGTATAGAATAGGACCTCGGCCTTTCTCTATGGCATGTCGTAGAAGGCGACTAAAATTAGAGACAAACGGCTGTTTTCCTCGTAATTCGTAGGATTGCAGCAGGCTGGGTAGTTCTTATTCCCAATCCTATTTTTTTTTTCTCGATGTAAATAGGGTTTGGAATGAGAATCAATTGGCCTGTGGGACCCCGTGTGGTTTAATCGGGGGTATAAGAATAAACCACTGCAGTCCCGAGATCTTCACATCTGCCATTTCATCTGGCGGAACAAAAGTGACAGCATGCATGTCGTAAAAGGCGAAGAAAGGGGCATCATTTTGTGTTGCGTCCATTCTTCATTTATCATGTTTGTCTTATGTTGTTGCACATGTATGTTATTTTCACCTCGCATCGTTGTTAACTGAATAAGTGCGCTCAATATGACCTAAGTTGTCGACAGGCCTTAAAACGCTATACTATTCTATTCTATTCTATTTTATAGTATCATAGGTAAATCAAGACTATGTGTTTCAATATTATGTAAAGTTATGGAATAACTGTATCATATTGTAGATAATGTTGATAAATCTATGTTCGAGGTAAAAAGAACAAAGACGGACTTTAAGCATTTTTTACAACACCTCATTTAATAGTGCCATGCTCTGACAAAATAGGGTTCAACTCATTACCAAACGACAATATTTTAGGCTTGTCCAAATCGAAAGCATTTGCAGACGACAAAATGAAAGTGACTGAAAATTTTAAATTTATTTTGTGAATGGTAGAAAACATTGTGGGAAAAGGAGAAAATGCTAGTTACCAGCATTTTCTCCTTTTCCCACAATGTTTTCTTATGGCTTCTTTCTCAAGGGCGTCAAAAGTAGGGATTGTGTGGTAATGGGTTAATGTACTTCCTTGATGCATGTCATCAAACAAAGTCATGACTTAATTCTGAATCTCTTACATCCATTTCTTCAATGGATCAACTGTATCTTGAAAGGAAATGGTCCTTTGAAGTCCAAAATAATTACCATCAGTAAAAAGTCTTGACCCAGGGCAGCTTGGTCATAGCTTTTTGCAGATCTTTGAAGCCAAAAGTGTTGTTTATTTATCAATGCATTGTTACGGGAGACCACTCCTTCCTGCATGGCGTACTCCCGATTTAAATACAATACCTGGCTACTGCGTCAGGAAGATATCTCTTTGGCTCAGTGGTTAGGGTATTGGCTTTGCGTCCGGGAGTTCGGAGTTCGAATCCCGCTCCGATCCTTATTTCTGCCATGCATTTATTCATTTGTTTCTTTGTTACGGACTTCGTTCGTAAGATGGGGGCTCGTCCGGGATTGGCCATTGAGCCATTAATCCCATTTGTTGTCCAAAATCGGACTTCCTGCCTAATAAGGCTTCGAGTCATCAATAAATGATGACTTTAAGAGGGGATGTGTTACGGGAGACCACTCCTTCCTGCATGGCGTACTCCCGATTTAAATACAATACCTGGCTACTGCGTCAGGGAGATATCTCTTTGGCTCAGTGGTTAGGGTATTGGCTTTGCGTCCGGGAGTTCGGAGTTCGAATCCCGCTCCGATCCTTATTTCTGCCATGCATTTATTCATTTGTTTCTTTGTTACGGACTTCGTTCGTAACCCCCCGTTCACACAGAGCTGCGACTTTAGGACGATCATCCCGATTAAGCTACGATCTGAAAAAGTATTGGATCGGGGCCGATCGGCGTCTAAATCGAGCAATTTGGCAAATTATGGTCTTCATTACGACTGTACTACGATTCTCCCACGTCCAACGCGTTGCTGACACGCTTCTACTACGATGTTACGCAGACCGTTGCCGACCAGCGGCCGCGTTTACTACGTTTATACTACGCTGCCACTACGACATTCAAGATCATACTACGACGCTACGCAGACCTAGAAGACTGTGCGACGATATCGCTACGGTGGTGCCGATCATATCACGCTTGTAGTAAGCTTCTAGTACGATTTTGGCGATGATGTAGTTATATCTTGGGTTTCAAACATTATTTTTCACTTCTTTCCAAACAATAGCGGGATCATCAGGCTAAGGAGTTTCTGTGGAAGGAAGGGCACCAGCTTCAACGGTCGAAGGCTCGTCATGCTCTTTCCCGGCCTCAGGATTTTCTGATGCAGGATTTTCAAAGTCTTGGGTCACAGAGCTTGCAACCGCAGATTTTTCACGGCCTTTACCACGGGGTTTACTGGACAGTTTCAGTTTTTGCAACTGTAACAAGATGTGCGAAGTTCAAAGTCTCAATTGCCAATGATCGTGAAGTATAGTGCCGCCCTTTATATGTAGTTGACAGATGATGATTGGTCAAATATCAGCGCTATTTTAAAAAAAAATGCAGCCTGATAAGTCGTAGTATGATCGGCGTAAGGTCATGCTAGGTCTTCGTAGGATCGTCAGGAACGTAGAGAAATCGTAGTGGGAACTTAGTAAGAACGTAATGGGAGCGTTGTAGGAGCGTACTCGATATGTTCCCGACTGTACTACGCTTTTACTGCGCTTTCACTACGATCATGAAGATCTCTCTACGATGCTTCCACGCTGCTTGTACGATTACGGCGCTTCTACTACGCTCTTTTCACGACTTTACCCCGATCCTTGTTGGCCACGATCCCGCTACGCTTGTTTTGAGCATGTTCAAAATAAGCGTGGCGAGAGCGTAGAGCTTCCCGATCATGAAGACCCTACCGCGATCATACTGCGCTTATGAAGACTTCACTACGTTTCTCCTGCGATTTGTCACGATCGGCCACGTTTTCGGCCACGCTTTGATCGTAGTAGAAGCGGCGTCTATGTGTGAACGGGGGGTAAGAGCATTTCTTAGTAATACTACTTGGCTTGGCCTGTGTGGTATCGTGAGCAAGAAAGCCCCAAAGCAACCATGGATCCGGCTTCGATGGACACAATGTTTCAGATTCAAAACCTTTACCAGCGAGCAGTAAAGAACACTAACAAAAGTACTTGGTTACAACAATCGACTTGGTGGTTTCTCGATGAAGTATTAGAATGGACCATGTTTGCCAAAAAAACACTAGGGTGCCGTTTTACTAACATTTACGTAAGTTTTTGCGTATCTTTAAGGTTACGAAAAACTTACGTAATTCTTAAGTGCGTTTTACTAACCTTGCGTAAGTTTAGCGTGAGCGTTCGCGCCATATTTTTTCGTAACTCTTCAAAAAAGAAGGGTTTTTTTTTTGGAGGAATCGGACGTTTAGTCAGTGAAAGTAGCTGAATGTCAGCCGAAGTGGACACTCTCTATTATAAATATTCCGCTATTCCTGTGCCTACAGTAATTGTAAACCGGGCACTCCCCACACGTACAGTATATCATGAAAACCCATGAAAATCATAATTACGCTTCATAGTATCTAATTTCAGTAGGTATCCATGAAGAACAATAATGATCTACCGTAATAATTGCACTCATTGTGTAAAATCGTTTTTTGATCGGTCAGAATCGGGTCATGTGATGAAAAAAACTGCATGTTATTTTCGATGAACGCAATAGCACTACTTTCGGTTTTTCCAAATTGTTGTAGGTATCTAATTTTAGATTTCATGCAAACTGTTTATGGGCTATATTAAGAGTTCCATCGCTGAATCAGTCAAATGCAAAAAGATCAATTTCTTTTTCTTTAAAAAACTTGCAAAAAGGAAACTAACGAATAATCATTGATAAAATGATGCATATTTAACTTTATTTGCACCTAAAAATAAAATGCCAACAGTGAACAGAGTCTGAATGGTCGACGTCATCAGTTACATCAAGGACTCCAGGGATTTGCTTGATGTGTTAGATTTTTTAAACAACACCTGATAAAAATGCTATTGACGAGCAAACAAATTTTTTACCCTGGATAATTTGTTTGCTCGTCAATAACTTTTCTATCAGGTGTTGTTTAAAAAATCTAACACATCAAGCAAATCCCCGGAGTCCTTCCGCCTTCTCTGCTTCAAACCAAATTCCAATCGGTCACGTATTAACGGAATTATTGTAGATTTTCTTACCTGAAGTTGGGGAATTTTTTCAAATAACGGTCATTGTTGTTGTTGTTGTGTCAGGGTATGTGTATTCCCCGGCCCCAATCGAAAATTTAGGCTATAATTCCCGGCCCTAACGGCCCCCCTAGCTAAATATTTTATTTTTAGGTCAAATTTCATCAAATTAGCACCAAATTGTAGCATAGGTAATAACCTTTATAATGGTCTATAGAAACTTGGTTTTTGCGCATATATAGTTGTGTTATAAGCGTTTGAAATTAGCCATTTTTTTGCTAGAGCATGTAGTGTTTTTTTTAGAAATAAAAATCCGGCCCCTATAGCTAAATACTTTATTTATCGGTCAAATTTAATAAAATAAGCACCAAATTGTAGCTTATATAATAACCTTTCTCGTGGTATATAGAAACTTGATTCTTCATGAATGTGTAGTTGTGTCAGAAGTGTTTGAAATTCGTCTATTTTTTGCTGAAGCGTGTTGTAATTCTGTTAGAGATAAAAATCCGGCCCCTCTACCTAAAAATTTTAATTCTTGGTCAAATTAAATAAAATTAGCACCAAATTATAGCTGAGGTAATAACCTTTCTAATGGTATATAAAAAGTTGACTTTTCGTGCATGTTACGTTGTGATAAAAGCGTTTGAAATTCGTTATTTTTTTTTGGGGGGGGGGGGGTTAAAACGTGTCCTAATTTTTTCGATATAAAGAGACGGCCCCTATATAGATCTATTCAAAGCTCTTTTCTCCCTTGATTTAAATAAAAATGATATCGTTCTATAGTCCTTGAGTAAAGCTTCCGAATGATACGAAGAAAATGAAAATTGACGCATGTTGGGTTAACTCATTACCAAACGACAAAATATTAGGTTTGTCCAAATCGAAAGCATTTGCAGACGACAAAATAAAAGTGACTGACAATTTGAAATTTGTTTAGTAAAGGGTAGAAAACATTGTGGAAAAAGGAGAAAATGCTGGTTACCAGCATTTTCTCCTTTTTCTACAATGTTTTCTACAGGCTTCCTTCTCAGTGGCGTCAAAAGTATGGATTGTGTGCTAATGGGTCCATTACAGGGATGTATACGGTCCATGTTTAAAATAGAGACTCGAGGTTCACCAAATGCGCTTTCAATTGATTTAGAGAACCATGTGTTTCATTTTCATATGTTATGAGGAAAGTATAAATTCAATCATGGGCCGAGCCCCGGTAGCTTATTCGGTAGCGTGCAGGACTCGAGAAGAAAGGGTGGAGGGCTCGATCCCCGGCCCTGGTAGCTCAGTCGTTAGCGTGCACTTCTTTATAACAAATGGTCGTGGGTTCGATCCCCGGTGACAGGATTCATTCCTCTCTCACCGCTGATCATTGTTTCGACGATGGTTATGTGGGAAAGCAGCCATTGGCTTGTAAAGAAAATTGTGTAGGTTAAAGAAACTCAAGGAAAGCACGGATAGGTGCACTGGCTGCCGCAATATAACTGAAATAATGTTGAAACTGCATGCAAGCAATCAATCAACAACCAATCGAATTATGACATGTGATTGAAGAAGAAAGCAAACTGTATTGTATACATATTTATTGTCATTATTTCAATGCCACTATAAATATCTACCTATCTTTATAACAAAAAAAAAAAAATTAAAACAATACATAGTAATGCAAGAAATTTATATTGTATAAAAAAAACATCGTAAGAATTCTGTTTGTAATGAACACCATACATAACTAGGTGTAGATTAATGACCCGTTCTCTGGAGTTTTGTAACATATGTCGTTTGCTCCGACTACCAAAACCACATTCTGAAACATTAACATATATGTATACGGTATTATTTCGCCATATTGATCCAAAGTTGTACAAATGATGGGATTTGTCGTTCAAAAACGTTCTTTTTTTTTTTAAACAAGTGTTTTCAATTTGGACAAGTTTACAATTTTGTCGTTTGGGACAGAGCTTTAAAAGCTAATAGTTAGAGACTGTCTGTGATTAAATAGAGAACATTGTGGCAAAAAAAAAAAGTTGGCATAAAGCACGTTACCTTCTCCCACAGTGTTTCCTAAAGCCACCTTTTTTTTACACTCATCACCAAACGACAATATTTCGAAAGCATTTACAGACGACAAGATGAAAGATACTGATTTTTTTGTGTGTGAAGAGTAGAAAACATCATGGGAAAAGGAGAAAATGCCGGTTTCTCGTTTTCCCACAATGTTTCCTTCATGCTTCTTTCTCAGGGTCGTCAAAATTAGGGATTGTTTGGCAATGGGTTAAAAGTACTGGATTGTATGGTATGGCTCAAACACGTGCCGACGTAATCTTATTATGACCGATTATCAAGGTGTTAATTTCGTATGATGCAATCTATGTCGTTTCGAACTTGCTACTGTACTACGGTGAAGTAGCGTGCTTGATTACATCAACCCTTTGTCGAGTAATAATTAAGAGTTCTTTCTTCTGGTGTATTTTGAAAACATATTACATGTTCATTTCAGTTTTTGACAAAACCTTGATATAGTGCTTTTACCTGGTCTAAAAGAAAAAAATCAAGGAAAATTTAGATAAAACTGGATATTCATATATTTGGACAAGATATAACATAGATAATTTTAATTTTGTATTAAAAAAAAAATTCAAAGAAGACTTCGTGATAATTTCATACAAGAATGGCATAATTCGGCCCGCACTTCTATAAAATTGGAATATTAACAAACATAAGGGAGGAAACACTAAGAAAAACGCTGACACGCTTTAGACCATCAAAGTTTAACATAAAATTAAAACTGAGAAAGTCGGCAAAATACAGGAGGATGTAGATCTACCCTTTTAAGATTTCCAAAGGCGTGATAATCAGATCTATTTTGCCCGGGATTATTTTCCCGTAAAAATAGATGTTATTTTTCCCCCAATGATTCCTTACTTTTGAGAGGCAAGCTTATCACTCTTAACATTTCTCTTTTTTTATCAACCTCAGTTATATGTTGTTGGGTAAAAGGTTGAAACTTTGGTACGAATTTGGAGTAGCTTGTATTAGATTAGGAAAAAAAAAAGAAAATAGTGTATTACATATTGACTGAAAGCTAAAGGAGTAAATGTTAATTTAAGAATGCATTCGGTGCAGCTTTCGATGACATTTATTAAGGATTTAGCATAGGGGCCGGATTTTGTTAAGCCATGAAATAACTGGAAGAAATACGGAAATCTTAGTCCCATTTTACTGACAATATTTCAAAAAGTGTTGCAATGATCATAGTTTATATCATACCATGTAAAAGCATGATACCTAAGCTTCAATTTCATACTATTTTGAGCATCTTACAACGAAAAAAAAAAAAAGAAAGAAATAGCATAGGGGCCGGATTTTGTTAAGCCATGAAATAACTGGAAGAAATACGGAAATCTTACTCACATTTCACTGACAATATTTCAAAAAGTGTTGCAATGACCACAGTTTATTTCATACCATGACAAAGCGTGATACCTAAACTTCAATTTCATACCATTTTGAGCACAATACAACGAAAAATAAAAAAATTAGCATAGGGGCCGGATTTTGTTAAGCCATGAAATAACTGGAAGAAATACGGAAATCTTACTCACATTTCACTGACAATATTTCAAAAAGTATTCCAATGACCACAGTTTATTTCATACCATGTAAAAGCATGATACCTAAGCTTCAATTTCATACCATTTTGAGCACAATACAACGAAAAATAAAAAAATTAGCATAGGGGCCGGATTTTGTTAAGCCATGAAATAACTGGAAGAAATACGGAAATCTTACTCACATTTCACTGACAATATTTCAAAAAGTGTTGCAATGATCACAGTTTATTTCATACTATGTAAAAGCATGATACCTAAGCTTCAATTTCATACCATTTTGAGCACAATACAACGAAAAATAAAAAAATTAGCATAGGGGCCGGATTTTGTTAAGCCATGAAATAACTGGAAGAAATACGGAAATCTTACTCACATTTCACTGACAATATTTCAAAAAGTGTTGCAATGACCACAGTTTATTTCATACTATGTAAAAGCATGATACCTAAGCTTCAATTTCATACCATTTTGAGCACAATACAACGAAAAATGAAAAAAATTAGCATAGGGGCCGGATTTTGTTAAGCCATGAAATAACTGGAAGAAATACGGAAATCTTACTCACATTTCACTGACAATATTTCAAAAAGTGTTGCAATGACCACAGTTTATTTCATACCATGACAAAGTGTGATACCTAAGCTTCAATTTAATACTATTTTGAGCATCTTACAACGAAAAATAAAATAATTAGCATGGGGGGGCCGTAGGGGCCGGGAATTATTACTTATTTTGTTAGGTAGGGCCGGGGAATACACTTTGCCTTGTGTCACGTGATTCCCCGCCGTGCTCTCTCTCACTTAATTCGTCTAACCAGTTTGTATTTTCACGAAAAACTCTTTCGGCCTGCACTTTGCCTCTGTTGTCAGCCATTTTTACGCGAGAGTTACGGTAGGTTTTTTTTTACGTAAAGTTACGCAAAAACTTACGCTCGGATCACTTACGAACTTTTTTAGTAAAACGCACTTACGCACTTTTTTTAGACTTACGTAAAAACTTACGAAAATTTTGTTCGTAACTATCTTAGTAAAACGGGACCTAGGTCACTTGGACATATCACACTTGTACTATGGAAGCCAAATTTTCAGTCCAAATTTAATGTTCTTGCAACTTAATCAAAGTCTTACTCTTGGAACCATCTTGAAGAAGATAAACAAGGCCACAGGTTAACATGATAAGAAGGCCTTATGTACACGTTGCAGAGCCCAGGTATGACAGTCAGTTATAGTTATTATACCCCGGTCACACATCCACGGAAGACCGCCACGGAAGACCGCCACGGAAGACCGCCACGGAAGAGGTACGGATTCGTTCCGGCATCGTCCATAACTACTCATACCAGACAGTGGTTCTTCGTATTGTAACCATAGTCATTCGTAGTACTTCTTGTATATCTTTAGTGATCCTTAACAATTTTCTTATTCGTACATGTACTAACTACTTGAACCGTAGCAGATTGTAGTGTATCTGTAGAACAATTGTCATTATTCGTGTTGCTCCACATTAAACCATGTCAAACTGATACAATTTGTATCTCTCCTGGAGCTTTTACCTACATTTTGGCGGTAGATCCGTCGAACTCCGTGCTCACACCGTTATGTATCCGTTTTGGATAGTCATCTGTGAGCGGTTAGAGTGTAGCTCTTCTGTGGCGGTCTTCCATATGTGACCGGGGCTTTACAGGACTCAGGACGGATGAATCGATCGCTGATACAAATCCCCACTTTGGCAAATTTCTTTTAACTCATTACCCCACAATCCTGACTTTTAACAAGCCCTAGAAAGAAGCCATTTGAAAACATTGTGGGAAAAGGAGAAAATGCTGGTAACCAGCATTTTCTCCATATCCCACAATGTTTTCTACACTATTACAGACAAAATCCCTCTTTTGAGCTATATTTTAATTGTTGTTTGCAGATGCTTTCAATTTGGACAAGTCTGCTATTTGCTCGTAAGGTAAAGAGTAAAAGGATAGATGATAGTCATTGCAAAGGGTTCATATATCTCTCCTACAGTTGGTCGATATCTCAACCTTGGTCATGTGAGAAAGCAGCCATTGGCTCGTGAAGAATATTGTGGGAAGTACTGGTCAGACAAACTCCAAAAAAGTATGGATATGACTGCTTGCCACGATTAGATTACTGAAACGATGTTGAGAACAATGTAAAAAGAGTATTCGAACCAACCAACAGTTTTATTATACTGTAAAGAAATTTCTTGTGATCTGATTGGATAATATGCCCTGAACATATATCATGTACACTGGCAAAACCAACGTAAAAGCAGTTTCCCTTTCTGGAGCACCGTATACAAGACTACGCTATCAACACAACATCCAAAATGGCGGCGTCAATCAAGATTATGCGCCAAACTGCACATTTTAGCACGTATTACCACTGTTTGTGACGTAAGATCCCGGTGATATCAGTTTTCATTGAATTGGGCACTCGGAAGGGAAATTCTACTTCATCAGCATCCTCAAATTTTTAACAAAATAAAAAACGGGTAAAATTCGCTCAGCAAATGTTGGAGCAATAAAACTTTGCGGTATAATAAATTTGTTGTACGGTCAGGTGGCAGGGAACTTGGAAACTTGTTCACAGCTGTGGTGAATCATGTTGCTACCTTGCCTTCGGCTCAGGGCGACATGATTCAGGTGCCACAGCCGTGAACAAGTTTCCAAGTCCCCTGCCACTTGACCGTACAACTAATAATGTACACTGAGGAAAGCAGATTGATTGATTCTGTTGATTGAAGCTTAGGTCATATCACAGCGGTCAGTACACCTATGCATGTGTTTCCTGGCTTTCTCAGACCTGTACTGACACAATGTTCTTTCCACATCACTGACTCTTTTCTTACTTGATTAGAGGTGAGAAGAGAAAACTTGCCAGAAAAAAAGTTTGTCTTAACCAGGTATCAAACTCAAAACCACGAGGGTTACTAGCATTTTCTCCTTTCCTAACAATGTTTTCAAAAACCTTTTTTCCCAGGGTTATATAAAGTCAGAATTGTGTGGTAAAGGGTTAACCCTTTCCCAAACAAGCCCTGGTTTTTTACTTGTCTGTAGTACAAGCCTTTTGAAAACACTGTGGGAAAAGGAGAAATTGCTCGTAACGAGCAATTTCTCCTTTTCCCACAGTGTTTTCTACCCATTTGGAGAACTTTCTGCCATTTTTATCAAATTTGAAGTTGTCGTCTGCAAACTTTTTGAGTTTGGAAGAGTCTAAAATTTGTCGTTTGGGAAAGGGTTAAAGGAACCTGCGAAGCCCTAAAAGCTCAATTGGTTGTGTACAGGACTTGAAAACTGGTGGTCGTGAGTTCCATGCATGTCTTGGCAAATTTCTATCCAAGGATTCATTCCTCTTTGGATGGTGGTTATTTGGGAAAGCAGCCAGTGGCTTGGAAAGAATATTGTGCGGAGTACTCCAGGAATGCATGGCTAGTTGGGCTTGCCGCCACTATATAACAGAAATAATGTTGAAAACGAGATTACACACCATAGTATGGTTTGATCACTAAATGAAGCTGATAAAATAGCTTTTGAACTATGTACAACATTTGGGAGAAAGAGAGAAATGCAGGTAACTAGATTTTTCTGCTTTTCTCACAATGTTTTTATACATTCCAAGACAAATCTCATTGTTTTAGGGACATTTGAATTGTCATCGTGCAAATGCTTTCAATCTGGTCCAGTCTACAATGATGTTATTTGGTAGAGAATAAAATGTAGTCTGACACTTGCCTTGGTCCAGCTGGTCAAGGTATTTGACTCCTCCCCCCTGGACAACCCCCCTCCTGCAAATTCCCCTGGGACAATTGCCCCCAAGACAATAACCCCCAGGGACAATTACCCCCTGGACCATTACCCCCTGGACAACTGCCATCCCCCCCTCCCCAGGAAATTACCTCCAGGAAATTACCCCCAGGACAATTGCCCCAGGATGGTTGCCCTCAGGCAATCACCTCCTGGTCAATTGCCCCCACCAGGATGTTCATACCATATGCATATAAGGAAATTTCATAGTGGAACTCGTCAATTTTTTTAGCACTTTTCCGAGGGTCTATAATTTCTTTTTCGCAAACGGTTCTTCCTCCTCACATTCTAAATCAGAGGAATATACCAACTGAGGTATTTTTCCTCAAAATATCCGCAGAACATTACACATTTAAACCCTGGGTCTGACCCTCAAAGCCGACAATGACCATGTCCCAAAGCAAAAGCAGAAGAAATTTTGAGAAAAATGGGGGGGGGGGGGCAATTGCCCGGTGAGAATTGGCAGGGTTGACTGGGGAGGAATTGTCCAGGGGGTAATAGTCCGGGTGGGGAGGGCTATTGTCTGGGTGGCACTTTGCCTGGGGGGGGAGGTTATTGTCCAGGAGGTAATTGTCTCGGGGGCTATTGTCTGGGGTGGAATCTGTAGGGGGAGTTGTCGAGGGGGCAGTTTCTAAGGGGAATTGTCCTGAAACGATGGTATTTCAATCACTCCTTATCAAGGTCTCCTTTCATGTTCAACTTTTTATTTTTCTGGGTTAAGTGTGGAATAGGCAACTAATGTATTTTTAGATTTCGCGGCAAAAGTCAAAAAAGCATTGTGGGAATGTCAAGTGACTTGCACGTGACTAATAACGCTTTAATTCCATTACATAACAAACATGTTATGATTATTTTCCATAATGTCTTCTTCGGACGCTATGTTTGAAGCTTCGTCTGTGTATTTCCTGCATGTAAATGAGCGAGTTTCTTATGTAAAAATAGGCTATCTTTCCCGTCGGTGTCGATCTGGGCTGTAGTAAATCTCTAATTTCTCTTGTTGTCGGATGGTTTTTGACTACTGGGGTTTTATGGATGCAAATTAAAAGGCTGTGGAAGTATAAGGATGATTTATTTTGCATTTTTGTAATATGTTCGTACTGAAATCTGAAGGGCCACCTTTAACAAAGAAGAAACACGGTGCCCCCAGTGCGTCAGCGCTTTGATTTAAATCTAAAACATGCGCCAGTAGAAGTCACGTGATTTTGAAGAAACACTAGGGCGCACGTGTTCTGACGACATGGCACGCGCTAACAAAATGAAAGAATGGTGCATAGGAGAAGACCAGTTGCTTGAAGCCTGAGACGAACGTAATGGCAGTTCATACCTTGTTTGTTTATGTCTGTATTTTGTGTTTTGACACCTTCTCGGTATCAGGTAAAGTCTTACAAATTTCTTTCTTTTTCGCGCACGTGACGGGGGGGGGGGGGGGCATAAACGGTATATCGTCGGTTTACTTCCGAAACCTCGTAAATACAGCTCGAGTTACAAGCTGTAGTTACGAGGTTTTGGAAGTAAACCGACGATAAGCAATGTGTGGTTGAGTTTGGGAAAGCCGGACAGTCTGTCCAGGAGATCGTTTCGTAGGGCTTAGATCTACCCATTCAGTCGATATTCGCCACCTTCCAGGTCAGTGGACCGGTGTAATGCAGAGAAATGACCCCCATTACAAAATGACCCACGGGTCATTTCTCGACGTAGAGGAATTACCCATGGGTCATTCCTCTACGTCGAGAAATGACCGTGGGTCGTTTTGTAATGGGAGTCATTTCTCTGCATTACACCGGCCCCGCCTGCTGGCCGAAATCGGATTCTGTTGTAGCCATACGTAAGGAAAACTAGTGTTGTGTGATATATTTTTGGTCCTTATTGAATGCTAGATAATCGGATATACATTTTTCTCTTTAACTAACAGTACAAGTCCTTACAAGCAGATCAAGATCTAACACTTGGACTGGATTCAACAACAGTTATATGGCAAAGCAGCCCAATGGATTGGAATAGTATTAACTCTTTACCACACAATCCCAACTTTTAACGACCCTGAGAAAAAAAGTTTTTGAAAACGCTGTAGGAAATGGAGGTAATGCTGCTAACCAGCATTTTCTCTTTTTCCAACAATGTTTTCTACCCTACTAGAAACCAAGTTAAATATTTGAGTTACATTTATTTTGCCGTCTGCTAATGCTTTCACTTTGGACCAGCCCAAAATTTTGTCGTTTGGTAAAGAGTTAGACAACTACTGGCATTTTTAGACTAGAGGAAAGAAGCGCAATGGCCCCCACAATATACTGCATTTATAACAGTAAAATTATAAATGCATAAAAAAAAGGTGTAATACAAATGTATAATAAAAAGAAGTGGGACATTCATTAATAGAATATATTATGAACTGTTTACCAAGCAACAAAATTCTAGACTTACCCAAATTAATAGCGTTTGCAGGCAAGAATTAAATCATGACTTAAACGGTGGAGCTTGCCTTTGATGGATAGAAAACATTGTTGGAATTGAAATACCTGCTTTTTTCACAATCTTTTCTGCCCCTCCAAAAATGAATTTCAGTGTTTGAGTCATGTTTATTATGTTGTCCAATGTCCACAGATGCAATGAGTTTGGACAAGTTTAACTCTTTAACAAAATTTTGGACTAGTCCAAATGGAAAGCATTTGCAGATGAAAGATAAATGTAAATCAAAAATAGAAATTTTATTTGGAAAGGGTAGAAAACATTGTGGAAAAAGGAGAAAATGCTGGTTACTAGCATTTTATCTTTTTTCCACAGTGTTTTCAAAGGCTTTCTTTTTCTTGTTCCTGAAAAGCTTGGATTGTGTGGTAAAGTGTAAATGAAAGATAATGCTCCTTGTAATTTATACAACATGTAGAGACAAGTCGTTGCAGCCAAAACCAGAACTCGTCAAGGCCACCCTGTGATCAGCTGTGCACGGTACAGGCAGATAACTATATCTGTTCTTGTAAATATGGGTATACACTCAACAGGAAGGGAAATACATGTGAGATTGAAGGTAAAAATCACATATGATTTTTTATACACAGGTTATTAATCTCCTTCCTAATTTACCGTAAGGCCTAAAATAAAAATAACTGTGTTTAGGGTTTCCCTACCCTACCTAGAAAATGCTGCCGACCCTTTTCCCTACCCTACCTAGAAAATGCTGCCGACCCTTTTCCCTACACTACTTAGAAAATACTGCCGACCCTTTTCCCTGCCCTACCTAGAAAATGCTGCCGACCCTTTTCCCTACCCTACCTAGAAAATGCTGCTGACCCTATACTTTTTAACTCATTACCAAATGACAATATTTTAGGCGTTTGCAGACGACGAAATAAAAGTGACTGAAAATTTGAAATTTATTGTCTGAAATGTAGAAAACATTGTGGGAAAAGGGGGAAATGCTGGTTACCAGCATTTTCTCCTTTTCTCGCAATGTTTTCTAAAGGCGTCTTTCTCGGGGTCGTCAAAAGTAGGGATTGTGTGGTAATGGGTTAAGCTGAGAATGACCAAAACAAATATTGTGCGATTTCTGGCTATATTGCATGTAAAAATTCAAAAAAAAAAAAGCCCTACCTAACCCACCTGCAGCATATCAAACCTAAACACGGATATTTGTTTTGCTAGGCCTAAGCTCAGTTCTTTTGATTATTGGGGTCCTGCTTGGCTCACTGCTAAAGTGTGGGACTAGAGGTTCTGGGTTTGAGCTACACTGGATCCAGTCGGATTTACATGGAAGTGTCCTTGGGCAAAACACCTCAGAGTCCTAGCCTAATATGTTAAAACCCAGCAAAACATGATTATGTGAGCTGTCACCATTATATGATTGAAATGATGTTGAAAGCAGTGTATAACACCATTCAACCAACCACCTTTTAATTACTGTACTTTGTCCATCCATCATACAAGAGTGTTGGCAAAGTATTTACCTAAAAACAAATTTAGACTGGGCCCAGTCACAGCATATGCACATATACTAAATGGCTCAAGAGGTATAGAGGATATTTGGTTTTTTTATGGTGAAAGGTCAAATTTATTTCATCAAGTGAATGTCATCCATGTTATTTTCACAAGTGGCAAAGCCACAAGTGAAAATATTAATGATGATGTTCACGAGATGAAATAAGTTTTGATCTTTCACCATAAAAAAGTAATATTCTATTTATTTCATGCTTGAAATCCTGTCTTTGAGGAATTTAATAAAAATCCAGTACAGCTCTTTTCGGTTATTCCGGATGGTGTACCCCGTCGGCATAGTGACGCATTATGTACAATATTACTTCAAGCGCTAGAAATCTAAGGTAAATTATGTCATATTTCCATCTGGTTGTTAGGCACGCAGATTTTACCTATTTAACCCTTTACCTGATATGCAAATTTGAGGGTCTTCCATTTCAGCGGCAAATAAAGATATGATGTCAAAAATAAAGATATGATGTCAAAAATACGGACAAATGAGGATACAAATATCTGATTGAGTGGAAAACATTGTGGGAAAAGGAGAAATTGCTCGTTTTCAAAAGCTGCCCGTTACTGATACGTCAAAATGAGTATCTACGGAGTAAAGGGTTAACTAGTGCATGGAAACAACTGTTTCTACCTTCAGTTGAAGAGTTCGAGTTTAAAAAAAAAGTATTTTCATTGGTGTAACCCTGAAATATCGAAAAATATTTCATTGATATTTCATGATGACCTACCAGAAAGCATGAAATAAAGTTGTGTATTTGATTGAGTAGAAAACATTGTAGGAGAAGGGGAGACTCCTGGTTGCTTTCAATTAGGTTGATTGAATTGTGTTTTAAGCTGCTTTCAACGTTATTTCAGTCATATCACGGCAACAGTTCACATATTCATGTTTCCTGGGTTCTAGTACTAGGCTAGGCTCTGAAGTGTCTTGCCCAAGGGCACTCCTGTGAAAAAACCCAGTGGAGCTATTGAGGCTTAAACCTTGGACCTCCCAGATCACAATTCCTGCACTTCACCAGTGAGCCACACAGGACCTGTGTTCAATTAGGATATATATGGTACGGGAGACCACTCCTTCATGCATAGCTTCGTCCAGATTTAACCCTTTCCCAAACGACAAATATTAGACTCTTCCAAACTCAAAGATTTTGCAGACGACAATTTCAAATTTGATAAAAATGGCAGAAAGTTCTCCAAGTGGGTAGAAAACACTATGGGAAAAGGAGAAATTGCTCGTTATGAGCAATTTCTCCTTTTCCCACAGTGTTTTCAAAAGACCTGAACTCCAGACATGTAAAAACAATGGCTATATACAAAATGAAAAATTCTTTAAAATTCTTCATTTTCAAACTGATGGTCAGATTTCAAAATGACCTTTTGAAAATTGCTTGGCAAAATTATAATTTTGGTTCCAATGTTACAATACCTCAAAAAAAAAAAATAGGCTAGGGTCATCTCAATAATTCAGGTGAGCGATCAAGGGCCATCTTGGGCCTCTTCTTTGTTTCTTTGTTAGGTACTTTGTTTGTCAGATAAGTCTAAAATTTTGTCATGTGGTAAGGGTTTAAATGGTGAAATGATACTTTAGAATATTCCCGTATTTTTCAGGCGATGCCCCTGTCCTGTTTTATCAGAAGGATACGTCACTAGCTGTACTGTACCCGGAAACAGGTGACAGCGTACATGTTATGGATAACATCGTAAATGTCGACAAGATTGGTTAGTAAGCTCATGGAAACATGAAACTTTTTAAGGGCAAAACGAAATTAATTGTTAGCCCTTAAACCATGTATATGAGTCGTGTTCTGTGAAAAGGGGGCTTAATGCATCTGCAAAAAGTATTGTCCCAGTCAGCCTGTGCAGTCCGCACAGGCTGACTGGGACAATAGTTTTTGATGTTGGTAAATTTTTCGCAAGAGACAATTTGACCTTGCTGTTGAGTTGTCATGAGCTAGGGAAGATGGGTATGAAAGGCCCGTAACTCTGTGATGTTTGCACAGTATATTATATTATGCAGCTGTATGGAGTATATACTTGTATAACTAAAACGGAGATTGTCTGTCTGTAGGTCTGGCTGGATAGCTGTCCGTTCGTCTGTCTGTCGTCTGTCTGTCTGTTTTCTGCCTTTCTTCTTTTCTTACCGTATTTTTAAAAAGGTGTTCTTCCTCAGAGTCGCAGAGCCAGTAGCTCAATCGGTAGCGTGCAGGACCTTAGAACAATGGGGTTGTAGGTTTGATGCCTGGTTTAACCAATTTGTTGCCAAGGATTGATGCTAGTCACTGTGACAGGATTCATTCCTCACCCACTGGCCATTGTCTTAAATATGGTTAGGTTAGAAAGCAGCCAGTGGCTTGGAAAGAAAATTGTACAGAGTACTGGTAAAAGAGACTCCAGAAAAGCATGGATAGTTTCACTGCCTGTCACGATATAATTCAAATAATGTAGAAAACAGCAATCAACATCATATAGTCAATGAATCCTCACAGTCATTAACCCTTTACTCCCTAAATACTCATTTTGACCTATCAACAAAAGACAGCTTTTGAAAACATTGTGGGAAAAGGAGAAATTGCTCGTAACGAGCAATTTCTCCTTTTCCTATAATGTTTTCCACTCAATCAGATATTTGTATCCTCATTTGTCCATATTTTTGACATCAGATCTTTATTTGCTGCTTAAATGGAAGAGCCTCAAATTGGCATATCAAGTAAATGGTTAAAAGTCTGGATTTTTCGGAAAATGCTTAAAAAGAGTGCCACATTGTGGGTTTGTTTTTTCATTCCAGAATTCGGACCCAACAACACTCTATACTGGATAGATGGAAAAACAGCAGAGGTGAACTGTATCAATTTTGATGACGACTATCATGGGTTCAATGTTCGAGTGGTCATAGATTCAGGTAGGTAAAAGCAGCACTCAATCCTGTGGCACAATTGGTAATGTACATTGCTTAAAACCAAGCGGTTTCAGACTTAAGTTTGAATCCCCAACTCGGTAAATTTTTCTCTGTGGATTGATAAAAGTCATCAATGCGACATTGTTCGTTTCTCTCTTGTCTGAACAAGTCACTCAGTGGTGTATCTGACTTGTGATCTTGTGAATGCGAGTTTGATACTGGGTTGAGTCAAACTTTCTTACGTTGAACTTTTTAGCTCGCCTTAGCACAAAGTGCTAAAGGTGAGCTACTGTGATCACCCTATGTCTGGCGTCTGTCAGCAATTTCTTTAAACATCTTCTCCTAAACCACTAGGCCAATCCTCATGCAACTTGGTAGGAATGTTCCTTGGGTATAGCTCTACCAAAATTGTTCAAAGAATTTAATTCCACCAGTAACTCTGGTTGCCATGGCAACAACAACAAAAAAAAACGAAATCTTTGAAAATCTGCTTCTCTCAAACTAGAAGGCGTAGAGCTTTGATATTTGGTATGTAGCATCTCCTAATGGACCTCCACCAAATTTGTTCAAATAATGCCTATAGGGTCAAAACTGGGGAATAACGAGTTCGAGCATAGGAACAAAGAAGGAAAACTTTAAAAATCTTCTCTCGAAACTTGAATGCCTAAAGCTTTGATATTTAGTATGTGGCATCTCCTAGTGGACTTCTACCAAGTTTGTTCAAATTATGCCCCTGGGGTCAAAACTGGCCCCACCCCGGGGGTCACAAGTTTGAGCATAGGAACAAAGAAGGAAAACTAAAAATATTCTCCTCTGAAATTTGAAGGTGTAGAGCTTTGATATTTGGTATGTAGCATCTCCTAGTGGACCTCTACCAAGTTTGTTCAAATTATGTCCCTGGGGTCAAAACTGGCCCCACTCAGGGTTCACAAATTTGAGCATAGGAACAAAGAAGGAAAACTTTAAAATTCTTTTCCTCAGAAACAAGAAAGCATGGAGCATTGATATTTGGTCCGTTGCATCTCCTAGTGGACTTCTACCAAGTTTATTCAAATGATGTCCCTGGGGTAAAAACTGGCCCCATCCCGGGGGTCACTAGTTTGAGCATAGGAACAAAGAAGGAAAACTTTAAAATTCTTTTCCTCTAATACTAGATGGTGTAGAGCTTTGATATTTGGTCTGTTGCATCTCCTAGTGGACCTCTACCAAGTTTGTTTAAATCATGCCCGTGGGGTCAAAACTGGCCCCGCCCCGGGGGTCACAAGTTCGAACATAGGAACAAAGAAAGAAAATTTTGAAATTCTTCTTCTCTAAAACTAGAAGGCATAGAGCTATGACATTTGGCATGTAGCAATTCCTAGTGGACCTCTACCGAGTTTGTTCACATTATGCCCTGGTTCTCACTTGGGGTCAAAAGTGGCACTGCCCCAGGGTGTCACAGGATCAAACATAGCAACAAAGAAGAAAAACTTTAGAAATCTTCTCTGAAACTTGAAGGTGCAGAGCTTTGATATTTGGTATGCAGAATCTTCTAGTGGACCTCTACCTAGTTTGGTCATATGATGTCCCCGGAGGTCAAAGGTTGGAACAAAGGAACAAAAAAGGAAAATTTAAATTTCTTTTTCTCTTAAACGGGAAGGTGTAGAGCTTTTATATTTGGTATGTAGCATCTTTGAGTGGACCTCTACCAAGTTTGTTTCAAGGCTGCTGCTTTGGTTAAAACTGACCCAGCCCCGGGGACCACAAGTTCGAACATAGGATAAAGAAGGAAAATTTAAAATTCTTCTTTGAAACTGGAAGGTGTAGAGCTTTGATATTTGATTGCCCTGTGTCCGGCGTCTGTCGCCCATCAACAATTTCTTTAAACATCTTCTCCTAACCCACTGGGCCAATCTTGATGAAACTTGGCAGGGATGTTCCTTGGGTGAAGCTTTACCAAAGTTGTTCAAAGAATTGAATTTCACTCATAAGCTATAGTCTAAGGTGAGCGTTCCAGGGCCAATGGCCCTCTTATTTTGTCTTTTCACCTCTTATGTATGTGAGAAAAGTTGTCATTTACTTGGTTTGAAAATTGTCAGTTCTGGTGTGAGAATGCCAGGAACACATGCATAGTTGTACTGACTGCCATGATATGGCCTAAGCTGTTAAAATGGTTTTAAACTCCAATATATTTATTCAGTCAGTCAATACAATTAATCATTCCTCGCTTATTGCCTTACATCATTTTGAAGATGTCAATGTGGGATAGCACCCGGAGACTTTGTAATAATGTTGTGCAAAATACTGAGTGAAAAAGAAAAACTTCTAGGAAAGGAAAGGAAAAATGGGTGGACTGGCCGATAGATATAACTAAATGATAATGAAAACAGTTTTAACTCATTACCACACAATCCCTACTTTTGACGCCGCTGGGAAAGAAGACTTTTGAAAACACTGTAGGAAAAGGAGAAAATGCTGGTAACCGGCATTTTCTCCTTTTCCAACAGTGTTTTCTACCCTTCCCAGAACAAATTTCAATTTTTCAGTCCCCTTTATTTTGTCGTCTGCAAATGCTTTCAATTTGAACCACTCTAAAATTTTGATGTTTGGTAAAGAGTTAACTCTTTATCAAAAGACAAAATTTAAAACTTGACCAGAATTGAAAGCATTTGCAGACGACAAATGTCATGTGGTTTAAAAAATGAGATCTTTTTGTATATGAATGGGAAGAAAACACTGTGGGAAAAGGAAAAGATGCATATTACTTGCATTTTCTCCCTTTCCTGTAATGTTTTCTTCCCTTTCAAAGTTAAATCAGAACTTTTTAGACATACCAAATTTTCTGTCAGCAGATTGCTTTTTACGTGGATAAGTCCTAAATATTGATATCTGGCGAAATTTACAACAAAATATTAGACGCATGTTATATAAACATATTTCCGAACAACATATTACATGTCACTTGGTCCCTGAAATTTGTCTTGGGCAGGATAGAAATCATGGAAAAGGGTAAAAAAACATTATGGTAAAGGGAGAAAATACTGATTACATCATTTTCTCCTTTGCCTACAATGTTTTCAAAGGCTTTCTTTGCTAGAAACCCAAGATTGTATGGTAAAGGGTTAAAGAAACACAGTCAGGATTACAATGTTTTCTATTAGAGGACTTTCATTTCATGTCTTCCGGTAGAATAGCAAGAAATAGCAGTTAAAATATTTTTCGATATTCCATGGGTACGACCAGTGAAAATACGTATTTCTATATTCTAGTTACATAGGTAAAATGTGCGTGACTCATTTACCTTACATTTCTCACACTTGACGTAATATTCTAATGTGTTACTACGCAGAGAGGCTACGCCTTGGAGAATAACTAAAAGGAACTGTGCTGAACTTTGATAAAGCTTCTTCCAGAAAGGGTTAAAAGCATGAAACAAATGGAATATTTGTTTTTTTCGGTGAAAGATTGAAATTCATTTCATCGATTGAACATCATGGTGAAAATATCACCAATGATGTTCACTCTATGAAATAAATTTTGATCTTTCAACGCAAAAAACGAATATCCTCTATGCATTTTCTCTTCCTACCACATTGTTTTCAAAGGCTTTCTATATCAAGCCCATTAAAACTCATTACCATGAGGGAAAGAGTTAAACAAAAGCAGTCATGGTTACACTGTTTGTATTACAGGACTTGTATCTCCTGATGGTATTGCTGTAGACTGGATTACTTCTGTGCTGTACATTCTGGACAGCTCTAGGGGACAGATAATTGCTTGTTCAACCAAGGGAGAGAACTGTTCCATCATAATAACTGATGTGGCTCAACCACAAGATCTTGCTATCCATAGACAAAACAGGTAGGCATAAAATATCAAGGTGTTATTCCAAACCATTTGTGACCCATTCACACACAAGAGAGATGTTTTTGGAATTCTGTATATCAGTTAGATGAAAACAGATCAACTATAGTGCAGGCGAGTTTAATTTGATAATTCAAAAAGGATTGTATAACAAGGTACATTGACCACTTACCATAAAGACAATGTCATTAAAGTATCAAGTGTCAACCCTGGTCAGCCTGCGCACTTCGCCCAGTCTGACCAGGGTTGACACTTTTCGCAGTTCCCAGAAGGTCCTATGGGTCACATTTTCACACTTAATTCAACACAACTATAACTTGGTTTAATCCTTTACTAGATAAGACACCAAACTCAGTAGCTCAGTGAGTAAGGTACAATACTTTAACCCATTACCACACAATCCCTACTTTTGATGCCCATGAGAAAGAAACCTTTAGAAAACATTGTGGGAAAAGGAGAAAATGCTGGTAACCAGCATTTTCTCCTTTTCCCACAGTGTTTTCTACCCTTCACAAAACAAATTTCAAATTTTCAGTCACTTTATTTTTTCGTCTGCAAATGCTTTGAATTTGGACAAGCTTAAAGTATTGTCATTTGGTAATGAGTTAAACCAATGGGATTGCTGAATCGTCATCCCATGTATACCCATGCTTGCCCATCTTTAGTGTGATTGTTCAGGTATTTTCTTAACTCTGTTGTCGTGTAAATCATATTCATGCAAAGACCTTAATTCTATATGATTTCAGTGTCATTTCTTTATTGAATGTATGGTGTTTATTGCCATTTTCAACATTATTTTAGTTATATCACGGTTGCCAGTGCACATATCCGTGCATTCCTTGAGTTCTTTTTACCAGTACTTTGCATATTTTTCTTTCCAAGCCACCGACTGCTTCCCCACATGATCATCTCGAAACAATGGTCAGTGGTGGGAGAGGAATGAATCCTGTCATTGCTTTGGATATTTACATCAAAGTCGGACTAATTGTTAATTATCAAAAGGGAAACCCAGACCATCACTGCAGGTAAACATAAGAATACTTTAAACACAGTTATGTCCCTTTGATGCCATTGTGCAGTAAAGAGTTAAACTGCACTTTAGCACCTGCAGTGTATTTTTGGCCATTATTGTGCCTTTAACAACCCTAAAGAATAATGTGGTTAACCCTGACTTTTTAATGACCCTGTGAAAGAAGCCGTTTGAAAACACTGTGAGAAAAGGAGAAAATGCTGATAACCAGCATTTTCTCCTTTTCCCACAATGTTTTCTATCGTATCAAAGTAAAAACTTACGCCACTTGAACCACATTGAAAGTAGCGCAGAGCTCTAGATAGAGGGAGTGATTTTGACTTCAAAATTGAAAATATTTATCGTTCTCCACTAAACCCTATGTTATGGGTGCACATTAGAATCATCTCATTGAGACGATTCTAATAAGTACCCACAACATAGGGTTTGGAAGAGAAAAAATGGATTTAGAATACCATCACTCCCTCTTATCTAGAGCTCTGTGGCATCTGCAAATGCTTTTCAGTTTGGGCAAGGCTATAATTTTGTCGACTGACAAAGGGTTAAAGCTATGCAAAACCATCTTCCTTACAGAAAGCTAATGTGGATAAACAGTGGAAAACGGGGTAAAACAGGCACCATCAATATGTCGGACATGAATGGCCAGGGTCATGTGATACTTTTAGGGGGTCTGCAATCACCGCAAAGCTTAGTCGTTGACGAAACAATCAATGCCTTATTCTGGATATCCGATAACATGATTGAGATGATGTATTTGATAAATCGACGAATTTCTGTAAGTTAAATTTTGACTGCACTGAATATGCTAGTTTTTTACCTGTGTCTAAGTATAGATATACTGTAATGAATAAAATTCAAGGTATTTTGCAGTTGATTAACCCATTACCACACAATCCCTACTTTTGACGTCCTGGAGAAAGAAGCCTTTTGAAAACACTGTGGAAAAAGGAGAAAATGCTGGTAACCAGCATTTTCTCCTTTTCCCACAGTGTTTTCTACCCTTCCCAGAACAAATTTCAATTTTTCAGTCACCTTTATTTTTTTTTCTGCAACTGCTTTCAATTTGGACCAGTCTAAAATTTACCCGTGTGGTAAAGAGTTAAAAAAAAGAATTAAAAAAAAATGTCAAGCCAAGTCAGGTAGCACAATTTCTAGTAAACAGGATTTGGCTTCGGAATTGCTGGTTCGATACCCTAGCTTGGCAAATTTTTATCCAAGGATCAGTGATATTGATTGCAACAGGATTGGTTCCTCTCGCTGCTTATTCATGGATTGAATGGTGTTTTACACCACTTTCAACATTATTTCAGAAATATCATGGTGACAGCTCCCATATTCATGTATATTCTAGGTTTTACCAGTACTAGGCTAGGGCTCTGAAGTGTCTTGCCCAAGGACACTGCCACAAAAACTGCAATGGATGCAGTGAGACTTGAATCCAGGGTTTCCAAGTCATGTGTCCGACACTCTTTTACTCGGCCACGGCAAACCCCTCTCTCACTGCTAATCATTGTTTTGAAAATTGTAATGTGAGAAAACAGCCAGTGGATTTGGAGAAGAAATTGTGCCAAGTAATGGATGTGGAAACACCGGGAAAGCATGGATAGGTGCACTGGCTGCTGGTATATGACTGAAATAATACTGAAAATGGTGTTAGACTCCACGCATACCACATTGTTTTCTTCAACCTACTGTTTGAAGTTTGCTAAAATTTCGGAAAGAGATTGATTGATTGAATTTGCATTTATCGTCACCACAAATTGCCCATATGGGTGACACCCCCCTAGAGGCTCTTAGTACTATCAGGGGGATAGTGCAGATACAGGACTAAACCCATCTTAACCCTTTCCCAAACAAGCCCTGGTTTTTATGGGTCTGCGGTAAAAGTCTTCTGAAAACACTGTGGGAAAAGGAGAAATTGCTCGTAACGAGCAATTTCTCCTTTTCCCACAGTGTTTTCTACCCTTTTTGAGAACTTTTTGCCATTTTCTCTAAATCTAAAATTGTCGTCTGCAAACTCTTTCAGTTTGGAAGGGTCCAAAATTTATCGTTTGGGAAAGGGTTAAGTTATGACTGGTTCTTGTACCTGCTTGGTGCATAGCAACGCCACATGGAACCTTGGTTTAACGTCTCATCCGAAAGACTATTAGGAATTTTAGATGGACGGCCATGTTGATCAAACCCACACCCTCAAATGACTTGAAACTATTGAGCTATGCGGGCTGGTCTTTTGGGAATGTGTAGTAGAAGTAAACAAACACTTGGACATATATAAATATATAAATGCCTGTATATAATGCTCATGGGCGGATCCAGAGGGAGGGACCGGGGGTCCGGACCCCCCCTGGAATTTTGGCAAAACTGTGGTTATCGGATTCGTGAAATGGTACCAGTTTGAAATTGCACAGCATTTATGTAAAATACAGTCATAAATTTAAAAACGAAGGTTCTACATGTGGAGACCTCCTCTTGGATACAACTGGAAACGTTGACTTTCCTTGTAAATGGCTCACATCCACTGAAATCTGGAAACCAAAGCATCATATAATAAGACGAGTGTGTTTTCAGTGGGACCCCCCCCTGAGAAAGATATCTGGATCCGCGCTTGATGCTGTGTATTCAAATCTAATTTCAGTCAGTTGTGAGGATACAGGAGAGTGGAAAAAGTAGCCTGTCTGTCCTGGGTAACTACATCTATCTATCCAGTCCTGATGAAGTTCAGAAGATCGACAAGTTTAATGGGACCACAGTGAAGACATTTTATGTTGAACAGCTTGTCATTGCCAGGGTGTACCATCCAGTATTGTACCAGACCAAATCAACAAGTGAGGGATTTATTTAACTCTTTACCACGTAATTAGGTCTTTTAAAAACCCTGCAGAAAAGGGCTTTGACAAAAAGACATTGTAGGAAAAGAAGAAAATGCTGGTAACCAGCATTTTCTCCTTTTCCTACAATGTTTTCTACCCCACCAAAGGCAAAAGTCATCTGTTAATTCATACTTTGATTTTTTGTCTGCAAACACTTTCAATTTGGTACTAATGAGCTTATACTTTGTTGTTTGATTAACCCATTACAACACAATCCCTACTTTTGACGACTTGAGAAAGAAGCCTTTAGAAACCATTATGGGAAAAGGAGAAAATGCTGTTAACCAGCATTTTCTCCTTTTCCTACAATGTTTTCTACCCTTCACAAAACAAATTTTAAAATTTTACTCACTTTTATTTTGTTGTCTGCAAATGCTTTTGATTTGGATGAACCTAAAATTTTGTCGTTTTGTCGTCTGGTTTTCTGAGGTTTAAATGAAAAAGCAGTTATCATATCACATAAGTTCTTTGTCTTCTTTTAAGTTTAGAAGATAAAGCACCCTGTAGCTTATAGAGATTTGTTTTCTTGTGTAAATTTCATCAGGGAAAGCAGTCATCATCTCATCAACACTTTCCCAGATGACAAAATTTTAGCTCTGTCCAAATTGAAAGCATTTTCGGATGACAGTTTCAATGTGGCTTAAATGGTGCAATTGTTTATTGATAGGGTAGAAAACATTGCAGGAACAAGAGAAAATCCTGGTTACTAGCATTTCCACCTTTTCCCACAATGTTTTCCAGGGTTTTCTTTCTCAGGGTTGTTAAAAGTCAGGATTGTGTGGTAAAGAGTTAAGAATTTTGTCTGTGTGAGAGAGACTGGTAAAGCAGTAAACTGTATTTTTTTTCCTTTTAGAAAATCCATGCGAGCAGTCCAAATGCAGCCATCTATGTTTGCCAAGCTCAAACAACGCTCTTCTCTATACCTGCCACTGTCCGTTGTACATGAACCGTTTGTCTGACACACAATGTGATGGTAGGTATTGATTAACTCTTTATCACACAATCCCAACTTTTAACATTCCCAGGAAAGAAGCCTTTTGAAAACCTTGTGGGAAAAAGAGAAAATACTGGTAACCAGCTTTTTCTCCTTTTCACACAATGTTTTCTATCCTTTTCGAAACAAATTTCAATTTTTTTGCTATGTTTATTTTGTCGTCTGCAATTGCTTTCAATTTGGACCAGTCTAAAATTTTGTTGTTTGGTAAAGAGTCAACCATTTGCCAAAAAACAATTTTTTAGACTTGCAGACAACAAGATAATTATGTCTCAAAAATTGAAATTAATTGATCTTGGAAGGACAGAAAAATGTTGGGGGCAAAGGAGAAAATGCTGGTTACCAGATTACAAAAATATTATGCCATATTAATGTTGAAAGCATTTGCAGAAGTTAAATTACACGTGACTCAGTTGATTGAATTTGTCAGTTATAGGATTGAAAACATTGTGGGAAAATGTTCTCAAGTTCCTTTATAATGTATCAGGATTACTTAAACTTGGGAATATGTGTTAAAGAGCTAACTCTTTATCAAATGGCGAAATTGTTAATTTTTCCAATTGGAAGCCGATTTCAAATGAAAAAATAGATATATGACCAAAATGATGGCAATAATCTTTGAAGGAAAAAAAATCAGAATGGTGTGGGAAAAGGAGAACATTTCATTTCCAAGCATCATCTCCACTTCTCACAATGTTTTCAAAAGCCTTTTTTTCTCAGGGTTGTTAGAATTCCTGATTTTATGGTAAAGGGTAAATCCTTTCAACAACCTTGTGAAAGGAGCATTTGAAAAATTGTCAGAAAAGAAGATAATGCTAGCAACCAGCATTTTCTTCTTTTCCCACAATGTTTTCTACCCTATAAAACAGAAATAATCATTTTAGCTACATTCATATTGTCATCTTCAAATGCTTTTAATTTGGTAATAACATTAATTTTGTTGTTTGGTTAGAATGAAAGGCAACAAGTTACTTCATCCATATTTTTTTTTTTTCATTGTAGATCCAACAGGTCGATCTCGACTCCTTGTTTCTAGCATAGCAGGTGTTTTTGAATTACCAGTTGATTTCATTGGTCGAAGTGAGTTAGAGGTCAGAAAATTAACCGATCAGAGTGCAGAATGCTTGGTGTATGATTCTGTGGGTGAACAGGTTTTATTTTATGATTCACAACAGTATGCCATTTTGTCTGCCAGTATTTTTGACTTAAGGTAAGTTGTTGTTTGTATGTTTGTTTGTGTGTATGCTTTGAAGTAACATAACAGAACCACCAGGAATAGCATACATAGATACAATGTAGTTGCACGGGTCACTGTGATATATCTCAAATAATGTTAAAAAATGGAAATAATGTGAGGGGGGAACTCTAGAGAAGCATGGATAGGTACAGTGGCTTTTTATAGTATAACTACAATAACGCACAGATGTTAATGAGTAAAACACTGAGATAATGTTGAAGCCCCCATTGTGGTCCTGTTGGATGTGTCGTTGCCGTGGATGTCTTGCAAAAACTTTGATATTTTATATTTTTGTCATTACTGAAGATGTTTCATCAGTTTACTTCAAAAGCCTCATAACTACAGCTTTAAACAAGCTGTAGTTATGAGGGTTTTGAAGTAAGCTGACGATTTACTTTTACCCTTTGCCACAAACCAAATTTTTAGAAGCAATTTCCAGAGGACACCATGTGGTTCAAATAATGGAATTTGTCTGTAGAAGAAAAGAAAACATTATGGGGAAAGAAAAAAATTATGATTACCAGCATTTTCTTCTTTTCCCACAATGTTTTTACTAAAGCTGTCTTTCTCAGGGTCGTTAAGCTTAGGATTGTGTTGTAAAGGGTTAAAACTGGGACTAGTTGTTAAAATAAAAAAGAACCCATAAAACAGAGACAGGTAACTCCTCAAATTATTGTTGACAGAGTAATCTGCTATGGCTTTTTTTCGACTGAAATTCAATCTGTATGCAAAAGCGACTTCGGCCAAATGTTTGTGCCCACCATGAAGTGGTGTCCTTGTTTCGATTATTTCACAATTCTGCCATGTTGACAAACCATACAGACATACATTAACACTTTACCCCATAAGGCATTTATATTGTACCTCTAATTGACCCTAAATAACAACAAGGATGAAGCTGTTTCTTATGTGTATAGGACACCTTTTGATAGCATAGAAAACATTGCGACAAAATGTGAAATTGCTCGTTACGAGCAATTTCACCTTTTGCCACAATGTTTTCCAAAGGCTCCTACAAGTAATGCGTAGAAATGAGTATCTGTGGAGTAAAGGGTTATAGAGGCCCAAGCTAGCATATTATTTTCTTTTTTATATATTTTTGCAGTTCAACCATAAAAACACTGTTTGCAGATGTATATCATTTGGAGGCATTAGCTATCAATCAAATGGACAATATTCTATACTGGACCACTCTAGAAGTGAGTGAAACTTGTAACTAATTTTGTGCATGAAAAATTAAATGAAAGTCAATATATTGAATGTTTCCTTCATCGGGAATGGAAAAATTGTGAGAAAGAAGAAAATGCTGGTAACCAGCATTTTCTCCTTTTCCCACAATGTTTTCTAAACCATCTTTGTGGTCATTAAAAGTTGAAATTGTGTGGAAAAGAGAAGGTCTTTAGACCTATCTATTGAAAATTGTTTTCAATCAAAGCGCTGAAGGCACTGTTGTGGCGGTTGTCTGGTTGATCTTGAGTTTTTGATCAGACAGACAAGCTGACTCCTTTTATACCGCCCAATCATAATGTGGGGGATATAAGTTTTGAGCTTCAACAGGAAGTTATGGCCTGGACTGGACAAAAATTCCATCTGAATATCAACAAATGGCAATAACACAAAAAACATGAATGGCAGTTTTGGTTCTTATGCACTGCACTTCTCCATAATGTGTTCTGCCAATGTATGAAGTTTCAAGTTGATAGCTTTTATAGTTTGAAAGCCCGGGTGAAAAATTCGAGGTGAAACGATAGACAGACTGATGGACAAGGTGACCCCAGCATTACCCCCTAAAACTTTGTTTGCTGTGGGTATTACAAAACAGGTAAAACAGTTTTGCTTATCACCTGGTACATGTATTTATTTAAATGTAAACTATACAGTAAAAAATGTCAGAAATATTACCCCCATGACTATAATTTTTTTTCAAGTTCAACTTCACCGAGCACAAAACTTCAAATAATAATAATAATAATAATAAAATAAAAAAACAGAAAATTAGACATTATTCTTTCCAGTTAATCCATAACACATTCACTGGACCTAAGCTCAGTCAGTCTGTTTAACCAGATGTGTCAACACTAACAAAAAACAACTGCATATTCCAAGCAAAATTGCATTTTTGTCCTTATTTTCATTTAGGCCTAATAATCTTGGATATTTCTTCGAGGTAATCATGCATATTCCTACCAAAATTGCATTTTTGTCAATGTGTTCACCTGAATAATCCTGAACATATTTTTAAGGTAATCAGTAATGCATTTATTGAATCTAAACTTCATCATTCTGCTTAACTCTTTACTAAACGACAAAATTTTAAACCAGTCTGTGTTGAAATACTTTGCAGACAACAAAATAAATGTGACTTAAATATTCAACTTTTTTTTTGGAAAGGGTAGCATTTTACCAGCATTTTCTCCTTTTCCAGCAATGTTTTCAAAAGGCTTCTTTGTTAACATCTTTAAATGTCGGGCTTGTGTGGTAAAGAGTTAAAAATGTATCGGCACAAATAAAAAACAACTGTATATTACAAGCAAATTTGATTTTTTGTCAATGTTTCCATCTTAAACTTGAGACAGATGATTGTCAAATTCTTCACAAGAACATAGTTCTTCACGATATGCATATTAAGTCATCAGCAAAAATTTTACTGATGTACATCCAAGTAAACATTGTGTCGTTGAGTTTGGAAAACAAATTGTTTCATTAGCCTGACAACATGTATCATGAAATATACATGGAGGTGCTTACTGAACAATACTACTGTAAGCGTAAACAATCCCTGGTTTTTACAACCTTGAAATAGAAGTCTTTTGAAAGCATTTTTGAGAATGGAGAATAAGCCGGTAACCAGCATTTTCTCATTTCCCTACAATGTTTTCTACCCTGCTGGAAACGAATTTCAATTATTTAGCAACATTTACTTTGTTGTCTGCAAGTGCTTTGAATTTGGACCATCTAAACTTTTGTTGTTTGGTAAAGGATTAATTATTGGCCTACAATAGTCGTGCAATAACCTGTTGGCATGTAAAAGAGCTACTAAACAAAATATCCAGCTTTAAGACTTAACAACTTTAAAACAGTATGTCCCTTATCTATCGACCAAATGGCATTAACTAACTACTAAATGATCATCATGCTGTTAGTAAATTAAATAATCTGTATATACACATAAGGAATACAATAGTAAATACCCATTGATTTAAAGTACTCAAAACCAACTCTGAGCCTTGTAATTACACGAATCTGTCAAAACAAACTACAGGTCTCAGTAGGGTTTTTTTTTTTTGTTCTCCGATCTATGCTTTTTACTATCAGGTGACATATGTCAACGTGAACAACAAAAAGTAACAGCATATTCCATGCTAAACTGCATTTCTGTCCATGTTTTCACCTGAATAATTTTATCACCCACAATTTTACAAATTTTGGCAAGAACGCAGCTTTTTACTTATGCTTTCCAATTTGGTAAAGACATCAATGTAGACTAAAATCTCACACGATCAAATATGTACAGACTAATTTGCAATATCTGCAGAAGTTGCTGAATATGTGATCTGCTTGACCTAATCGAAGTATTTTAACAATAACATCAGCTCGCTGAAGCTTCCCTCTTTGATTAAAACTTATAACAAGACAAAAATTAGACACTATTGCTTTCTGGTAATCAATGACCCATTTACTGAATCTAAGCTCAGTCATTCTGTTTAAAAGATATGTCAACAGTAACAAAAAGCAACTGCATATTTCAAGCAAAATTGCATTTTTGTAAATGTTTCCACCTTGATAATCATGATATATTTTTCCATGTAATCAATAATGCATCTACTGAATCTAGGCCCAGTCTTTCTGTTTTAACAGATATGTCTGACACTAACAAAAAGCAACTGCATACTTTTAGCAAAATTGCATTTTTGTCAATGTTTCCAGTAAATAATCTTGAGAGATTTTTTTCGAGGTGGTCAATAATGCATGTACTGAGTCTATGCTCATTGAAACATTCTGTTTGAAAAAAATGTAAACACTAACAAAAAACACTGCATATTCCAAGTAATTTTTTTTTGTCATTGTCTTCACCTAGAAATCTTGAGACATATGATTTGGAAAATCTTCACAATAATATAGTTCTTCACGTTACCCTTGTTTAGTTATCAGCAAAAATTTAATCCTATGTACATTTAAGGAAACACTGTATTGTTGAGTTTGGAAAACCAGTTGCTTCATTAGCCTCAGCACAAAAATATATAAAAACTGTTACCTAAAATCAATCTTCAATTCTTAAGTTCAAAACACACCACTTAGTATCTCCGTAAACTATTTATTGATAAGTTAATCTTAATTAGTGCTTAGAGATTTATATTTACAATTTAAACCAGTCAAGTGAAACCACAGGATTTTGTCCATTTCACTGTGGTACACAAGCATTTCGGTCAAGAAAAGATGCATACTGAAATTACTCAGAAGAAACACAAAGTAAAATGTTTTTAAGAATGTTTAACTCATTACCACACGACAAAATTTTAGGCTTGTCCAAATTGAAACCATTTGCACACAACGAAATAAATGTGACTGAAAATTTGAAATTTGTTTTGTTACCAGCATTTTCTCCTTATCCCACAATGTTTTCAAAAAGATTTCTTTTCCAGGGTTGTCAAAAGTAGGGATTGTGTAGTAATGGGTTAACATACAAATCTTTGTGCACAATATCAGTAATGCTGCAGAAAGCTTTTAACAAAACAAGCATGCAAAGCTGATTTCCCAGCATACATGGTAGGCAAAAGTAAATACTGGCAGATAACTCTCAACTGAGACAAACTTTTTTGCATAACAATGACAGGCTGAAAGTTCCAAGTCATATACAGACACGGAGAAATCTAAAATTAACAAAGACCAGAAACTGGCCTTTAGATTAATAACAATATGTAAGATTAAATAATTATTTTTTTCATACACGGTCAAGGAGATCAAAATGTCAAGAGTCTCATCAAAGCTGTTGTTCAACCATTTGAGAATTTTCAAATGACTTTGCATAAATGTTCATTATGGAAAATATAGCAAGCAACCCTGGGGAATACTACTGTAGCTTAACCGATTACCATACAATAAGTATTTGTCAGCTGCAAATGCTCTAAATTTGGGAAAGTCATAGGTTTGTAATTGTTAAATGAGTCAAAGAATTCTTAATTATTGGGCACAAACATTCATGAACACTTTTTGCACAGCAAAGCCTCAAATGAATCACACTGGAGTATGACTCGAATACTCTGGTAACCATAGATTAACCCATTACCACACAATCCCTACTTTTAACGACCCTGAAGAAAGAAGCCTTAGAAAACATTGTGGGAAAAGGAGAAAATGCTGCTAACCAGCATTTTCTCCTTTTCCCACAATGTTTTCTACCCCTCTCAAAACAAATTTCATATTTTCAGTCACTTTTATTTTGTCGTCTGCAAATACTTTTGATTTTGACAAGTCTAAAATATTATCATTTGGTAACGAGTTAAATGACTGAAAACAGTTCATGTCCACTTGAAAATATTTAACCCATTACCACATAATCCTTACTTTTAACACCCCTGAAAGAAGCCTTTTGAAAACATTGTGGGAAAAGGAGGTAACCAGCATTTTCTCCTTTTCCCACAGTGTTTTCTGCCCTTCGCAAAACAGATTTGAAATTTTCAGTCACTTTCATTTTGCCATCTGCAAATGCTTTCGATTTGGACAAAGTTAAAATTTTGTCGTTTGGTAATGAGTTTATATGAAAGCATTGTGGAAAAAAAAAGCATTTGCTCAGACAACCAAATCATGTTTCCTTTCATGTTTCCGGCTTTAGTTACAAAAATATAAAAATACAACAAAAGTGGGACTTGCCAATATGAAAAATAACAATGCTTACTGCAGTCTAAGTATTGTTTCAAATGGATAACTTCTTATTCATAATATGACAACATTTGAAAAAATATTTAGAAGAAAGACAATATCATCTATAAATACTAATAAAACACTATTGTACAAAAAGCATTCTATACATCTTTTTAGTCTGATTTTGGTATGGTCTTTCTGGTCTGATCCTCTTTCTATACCATTTCACCTGTTTCCAAACAGCAGCTTGAATCTGTTTGGTATCCACAATGTCATGTTGATCATAGCCAATACCTGTGAATATGTACATATATTATTGAGGCATGCTCTATAAAAAAAAAAGGAGCTGCAACTGCAAAAAGAATAGACCCAGGTCAGCCTGTGTAGTCTGCCGAGGCTGACATGGGCCCACAATGTTTGCCGTTTGAATATCTTCTGTATTTCCATGGACCAGTCTACTTCATGATTCAGTTGAATGTTAGACAAAATGGAGTTTATAGATCCATAATTATTTGATGCCTTGCTTGGTATAATAGATCAAAGAAATGCATTAAGTCTCTTTTTCATAGAGCATGGCCCATATTTTGACAAATATTTATCTTTTTGTGTTTATGCCATGTGGTGAAACAGTGCCAGATTACTAAGTGAGTGTATGTGATACATGTATTAATGATTTTCACAATTTAAAATGAAATGCTCATTATTATCTACTTCATTTAACCTGACCCAGGTAACAATCATTTACATAAATCAATATTCTATTTTTATCCTCAGCATTGCTCGGCATAATTATTATGTCCAGAATGGTCAAGGAAATATTTCACACAGTTTACGCAAATCAAACCTTTACCTACTAGATATGTTGATCTAAAACTTTCAGTGCAGGACACTTTCTCATTTTTCACATCATATTTTAATACCATGAAAAGTAAAATCATCAGCCTATGAGTATGGCATTTCAAGTTATGTCCTGCATATATTTCCAGTTCAGAAGAACCTATAATTTCAAGTTGCTAATGAATGAATATTTTTCCTGTGCAGAAGGCAAAACCTATTTTCGACTTGTACAAACAAAAAGTTACAATAAGTCATGCTATTAGTCACTTTGTAAATAGGTGTTTATAACGAAGAGTAGTCACAATTTTAAGCAAAGTTTACCTGATATAAGACATCTGAATTGTCATCTGCAAATGCTTTCAATTTGAAAAAGACAATTTCGAATTGTGTGGTAAAGGGTTAAAAAATACAGCATGCATCTAATTTACATAATTCAAGGGTTTAGAAAAATTAGTCTAATAATTCCTTATAGCAAAAAAATCAAGACAGCTGATCATTTTGAATTTCATTTCATTTTGCCTCCCTATCTCAGAGCATTAATTATTATTTTCATGAAAAAAGGTTTAAAAATATAAAACCTTCAGTATTTTGCCATGTATGCCTGCTTAGCTGCTATCTGGGTTGATTTCCTTAGAAAGTAATTCAATTGCACCTCCCAAATTGCTCTTCCATATTCTTTATATTTGCATCACTAGTGGCTTCAAAAAGCAGCCAGGAAGTTGTCCAACCAGGTTATCTGTAAAAAAAATGTTTTACAGAAATACAGTTCATTGCATTACAATGTATTAGAATTATCTACCATACAGTGAAAAAATTCAAATTTCAGTCTTTGGTAGTCTTTGGTCATAAAGACAATGAAAATGACAAATTATATATGATCCACCAGTCTGCCCAGAAATTCTGTAATTGTTCTATGTTACTTGTAAACACTTGTGAAAATATTCCACCAAAATTGCAAATTTTCCATAGAATGGGTTTTGTTGCCATTTTCAAATGTAGCTTGCAGACCTTTGAATTGGTATGTTGTTTCACAGTCACAAACAAGAAGTAGATGGAATTCTGAGGAGAATTTGCAATTTACAAGGGCCCGATTTAGTTTTTAGAATTTAGGTTTTATTGAATTTATCCTATCAAACTGATCCTGCAACTTCAATAAAACAAATGCCACAGTACATATTTTCTATATTTTGATGTTTCCCCACCCAAAATGGTTTGTAACAAGACCCTCTTTAACCCATTACCACACAATCCCTACTTTTGACGCCCCTGAGAAAGAAGCCTTTTGAAAACACTGTAGGAAAAGGTGAAAATGCTGGTAACAAGCATTTTCTCCTTTTTCCACAGTGTTTTCATCCTTCCCAAAACAAATTTCAATTTTTCAGTCACCTTTATTTTGTCGTCTGCAAATGCTTTCAATTTGAACCAGTGTAAGATTTTGTCCTTTGGTAATGAGTTAACTATAACCAGAAGACAAAATTTTTATAACTGGTCATAATCGAAAGATGTTGCAGACAACATAATAAATCTTCAAATTAGTAAAACTTGTATCAAAAAGGGTAGAAATTATTGTGTAAAACAAAGAAAATGCAGAATACTATATTTTTCTTCTTTTCCCACAATGTTTTTCATAGCTTTTTTTCTTTAGTGACCTTAAATGTAGGAATGAATGGTAATTGTTAAAAACTTCTCTTCACCGTAACAGAAAAATCAGGCCTGAGTTAATTAGGTAAAATTTGGTAAAGAGTAGAGAAATATATTTTATTGCAGAAAAAGTGAGTCAGACACATGTACATGGATTGGTACTTTCTACCAAACCACAAAATGTAAGGTTTGTCCAAATCTAAAGTATTTGCACATGACAAAATAAATGTGACTGAAAATTTCAAATTAGTTTTGTGAAGGGCAGAAAACATTGTGAGAAAATGCTGGTAACCAGCATTTTCTCCTCTTTCCATAATGGTTTCTAAAGGCTTCTTTCTCAGTGGCGTCAAAAGTTGGGATTGTGTGGTAATGGGTTAAGCAAATAACTCAGGTATAACAAAATTTACAAAGATAAAAAGAAAATATGATAGATCTTAATTACCTGAACTCAGTTCCATCCCTCTTGACGTGGTGGGTCATATGGGTCACATTATTTATCATAACAAAATTCACATTTCACATACAAGTATCCACCGTGTCCTTTCTATATTTCTCTAAACAACGCTGTCGTAAGAGAAGGAAACAGGCCAGAGAAGGCAAAATTGACACGCCCTCATTGTTTTCGAAAGAACATCTAATTTAACCTACGTCGGCCAACCTTCAAACTATAACCTGTCGAGGCAACTTCAACATGATCACAAGCCTCAGGCAAACGATCCACAAGCATAGTTATGCCAGTCAAAACTGATCTCGGGGTAAGACTGGGCAGCCTTTCTTTCTGTTTTGCGTGAATTGGCCTTAATTGTAGAGTCGCGAAATTACATGACAATCTTCTGCACCGGAAGTCTCAATCTCCGAGCAGAGTTGTCGTTCGTTACTCTCACCGTGCGAGAGAGTGCGGAAGTCTTAGAAAAAAAAATCGTTCTTTTTTTTTTTATTTTAGATCTATCGGTTACATTAATCGACAAAACACCTATAACATATTTATATTCTTCATAAAGTATCATTGTATATTAAAACGAAATAATGCTAAAGATGATTTAATCATGCCGTGTCCGACGTGAATGCCCGACCATTCTCTGCAGCTTACCGAGGCAATTCGATTGTTACAAGTACGTAGTATACCGACATTAGCCGATGTTTCAGAATGCAATAACAGTTGGCCAACCTTACCTGTCTCTTAGAATGCATTTTTAAGCATGAAATCAATCACTATCAACACTTCTTTAATCAGTAAAATTAGTTTAAGCCGTCTTCTTTAGAAGCAGTAGCTTATATGGTGGACTACTTTTTATGGAGTTAACTGAAATTTTATGGCGGTTATTAGGTATGTTCTTAACCGAATCATAGGCAATGAGTTTGGTTTTTAGACTTATTTATTTTTCGAATTTTGTTTCGAATTTTGGACTTTTTTTTCGAATTTTGGAATTTTTGTTGACTCTGTGGCGACAACCGCCACAAAAATATAATAATTTAGGACACAGTTATAGAGACCTGGTTTGGAACGAGCAAATTCTGTATTTTTCACTATAGGCTTTCCATACTAACTTTGTCCATCTCTCCATCCATCTGTCTATACATCCCTCTTGCTCTTGCTTGCTCTCTCTTGCTCTCTCTCTGAACATTATTTAAGAATTTTGTGCAGAATACTAATAAAAGAAACTCCAGCTTCCGTATTCACCAACCGTTCTTAAAAACGTTCATAGTCTTATTCTCCAGAATTTCGTACATGTGAAAGTAACAGAACTTCTAATTGGCTAAACCAAATGGTTTAGCCAATCAGAAGTTCTGTTTCTTTCACAGTTACAAAATCTTGAAGATTAAGATGAAGAACGTTCCTAAGAATGGTTGGTGAATACAGACCCAGGAAGCATGCATAGATGCACAGGCCACTATGATATGACTACAGTGATTTAACAATTTTAACTCTTACATCATAATCTTAAATATTTTTACTGATCCTAACTGAAAAAGCTTTAAAATTGAAAAGGGAGAAAAATCCTCCTTTTCACAATGTTTTTTCCACAGGTTTCTTCATCAGAGTTATACAAACTCAGGTTTGTGTGGTAAAAGGTTAACAAATTATAGTCTCTTTGAGGTTGAAAACATCAGCAGATCACAAATTAGAAATTTGTGTAAGTTCACGGACGTTCTCTAAAAGGCTTGAAAAAAAATATAGTCTCTCCTTTTCCCTCAGTGTTTCAAAAGGCTTTTTACTTTCCTGTCATTGTGCAGTAAAAGGTCAAAATGTAATAGTCGAACAAATTGACATGAAATAAATGACCTTTATTACCATTTATTACATGCTTGTCCGAACTTAGCTTCAACTAATGTCGTCTGCATGTGGAACTATGTGCGCATTTTTGAACTCTTTAGGAGGCCAATAGATATTTATAGTGTCTTCAAAAATACTTAAAATATCTGAAATGAACATTATTCTATTGCTTTAAACTAGTAATAGGTGGCAAGTAACTCAGATCTAAGATGCACTCTATGTGCAGCCTGATCTTAATCTATGCCATCTACAAAAGCTTTTTGATTTTGGCTGTAGGGCAGTAAGAGTCCAACCCGACATTTACTGTTAACAGAATTTCCGTATGGTTTGATTATACCCGACAATTTAAATATTCAAGTTTTAATTATTCATTGCATAAAGGTCAATATCAGGTCAATTTATTTCGGTAATGCTGTTATTTCAGGGCAAGTTGTATTCTGTTTCAATCACAAAAGACTCAACTCCGACCATCTTATATGAAGGTTTTCACAATCCCAGAGGAATGGCGGTGGATGGAAGAAAAGGGTACGGGAATGGGTTTGTTTTGTATATAAAGATACAGCAGTAGTAGTAGTAGTAGTAGTAGTAGTAGTATCAACCTTAATTCTGGTAGCAGAGTTGATAGCATAGATGACCTGAGAATGGGGTCTCCGGTCAGATCCCTAGCTTGGCGAATTTCTTTGAGGATTGATGATAGTCATTGTGACAGGATTCATTTATTTCTCACTGATTATCATTGTTCAATTCTTTACCAAACGACAAATTTATAGAGTGGTCCAAATTGAAAGCATTTGCAGACGACAAAACAAAATGTGACTAAAAAATCGAAATTTAATTTGGGAAGGGCAGAAAACATTGTGGGAAAAGGAGAAAATGCTGGAAACACCAGCATTTTCTCCTTTTCCAGCAATGTTTTCAAAAGGCTTCTACCACAGGGTCAACAAAAGTCGTCATTGTATGGTAAAGGGTTAACCCTTTATCAAACAATCCCTTGTTTTCAGTTCCCAAGGAAGGAAAGCTTTTGAAAACATTGTGGGAAAAGGAGAAAATGCTGGTAACCAGCATTTTCTCCTTTTCCCACAATGTTTTCTACCCTTTCAATGACAGAAATCTTCATTTAAGCTACATTCACAGTTTTTACTTCAACTGCTTTCAGTTTTTGAAAGTTGCAGAATTTTGTTGTTTGGTATAGGGTTAAACTAGTGCAATATGGAAAAGCAGCCAGTGGGTTAGGAATAATGTTATGTGGGGTAATGTTAAAGGAAACTCAAGGAAAGCATAGATAGGTGCACTGGCAACTGCTATAAATTCCAAAAAATAAAAAAAAAAGCAAACAGTCTTCTTCGCCATATACAAAACAATATTATTGATCTTGAGAGGGTTTGAATGTGAAAACATTGTGGCAAAAGGACACAATACGAGGAACAACCTTGCAAATGAGTATGTAATGTTGAATGATACTTTTACCAAGACTTAACATAGTTCTGAACCTGGCTAGATGATTCAATGGTTAGCATGTCCGACTTGTAACCTAGTGGTGGCAAGTTTGATCCTTGGTTGAAGCAAAATGTCTTAAATGCCTCTAGTTTAAACATATTTTATTTCAACAAGAAGAAATGGGGGTGGACCACAAGTTCTTTCAACTTGGAATCGGTCCATCCCCTACAATTTATCCTATACAAATTCTGCAATGGCGTAAAAAAACCCACACACTCTTGCTCAGGCAAGGAGGGAGAGAGAGAGAGAAATGCCTCTTACCTCTGATGCTTGCAGGAAAAATAGTGGCTTGAAAAGAAAATTGTGTCAGTACTGGTGTGAGAAAGCTGCAAGACACATATGCAGGTGCACCGGGAAGACAGTTCCAAATGCAGAATTTGAGGTGCTAAATTACTTGATGGCAAATCTGATGACTGTTTCAGTCTGCTGAATTCAATAAAGGCTTGAAGTCTAATACATTTGATTTTTTGGCTGTAAACCATTTTTGCTGAAATGGTTATCAAATTATATGCTTTACTGTTTTGTCTTAACAGCTGGATATATTTATGTGACTGGGGGCAAAATCCACAAATTTTGCGCTGCGACATTGCTGGTACCTTATGTGAAATGATTCTAAAGGTTCCAGATGGACATCCAAATATGATTGTACTAGAACATGGGAACCAGCTATATTGGACAGATTCAAAAGCTGACAGGATTGGTTCCCTAAATCTTAACAACAATAAAACAGTAGAAATCAGGCTTTCTGGTGAAATGTAAGTAATTGCAATCTAATTTCAACCCATAAGCCAATATCAGACAATGTTGAACATTACGGTAAAAAGAGAAATTGCTGGTGACCATAATTTGTGTTACAGCTAATTTGTCATCAATTCAATTTAAACATATCTAAAATTTTGCGGTTTGGTTAAGAAATAATCTTCCTATCGTGGTTTATCATTCAATAAACCACACTTGTGAGTTATGAGGCACAATAAATAATCCACGAGGGCAATAGCCCGAGTGATTTATTTGTTGCGCCTTATAACTCACCACGTGGTGTATTGAACGATAAACCACGATAGAAAGAAGATTATTTCGATTCTAACATGGCCAATTTTTAATGAAAGGAAAACAAGTTCAAACTTGGAGTAAACAAGCGGATGAAGATTATATTCCATTGAATAACCCACTCATTGAATGACGTCACTCGATATAGAATTACGTCATTCTGCATGGATTGTCAGTTTTTACCACGTTTTCCTTGCACTGTGTTAATAGAGCCAAATTTGCATGTCATGTTAGAATAAAGAGTAAACTTGAGATTGATTTGAAAGGATCTTTTCCTTTTGCCCGCAATCTGGAATTAAATCTTTGCCAAATAACAGAATTTTAGATTCTACCAAACTGGAAGCATTGATTAAAAGATCAAAATTTTTTTTGAAAATGGTAGCATTTTATTCTTTTCCTACAATATTTTGTATCCCATAAGAGAGCTAAAGCTCATTTTGAACCAATCTTAAATTTGACATCCACGTTAGTTTTTGAATTTGATTCTAAAATTTGGCACCCAGGAAAAGTTTAAAAGGTGAAAAAAATTACAACTTATGAAATACCTCAGAGCAAGCATACAAACAAACCCGAAAACTTCATATCCATCATTTCAGAAATCATCACCCTGTTGATATTGTATCCATTGACAACAGAATTTATTACACGGACTGGAATAGCGGCGGGTTACATTACATAGACAAAACTTACCCTACAGTTATACATATGTTACAGCTGAACAAAGGAACATTGTTCGGACTTGCGTTAATTTCTACAGGTAAACAACAAGTCTTAACTCTTTACCACACAGTGATGGCTTTTAACGACCCTGTGGAAGACGCCTTTTGAAAACATTGGGAACAGTGGGAAAAGGAGAAAATGCTGGTAACCAGTTTTCCCACAAAGTTTTCTACCCTATCAAAGCAAAACTGCACTATTTAACTCCTTACCACACAACAAAATTATAGACTGAGCCAAATTGAAAGCATTTGCAGACGACAAAATAAAGGCAACTGAAAAATCAAAATTTGGTTTGGGAAGGGTAGAAAACATTGTGATTGGTTACCAGCATTTTCTCCTTTTCACACAATGTTTTCAAACGGCTTCTACCTCAGGGTCGTCAAAAGTTGTCATTGTGTGGTAAAGAGTTAAACCACTTTAAAATTTTGTCTGCAGATGCTTTCAGTTTGGATAGGGCTAAAATTTTTCTGTGTGGTAAAGGGTTAATTCTTCAAACCTTCACCAAAACAATGTCAGACTATCACATGTGAACGGGGCGGGGGGTGGGGGGGGCGTGGTTTACTGGTTTGATCCCAAGCTTGGCCCAGTTTCTTTCTGTCTGATGATGGATGACAGTCCAGAGCTTTAGATAAAGGGGAGTGATGGTATTCTAAATCCATCATTTTTCTTTTAAACCCTTTTTTGTGGGTACTCATTAGAATCGTCTCAATGAGACGATTCTAGCGAGTACCCACAACATAGAGTTTAGTAGAGATTAATTAATATTTTTAAGTTTGAAATCAAAATCCCTCCCTCTGATAGTGAGTGTGACTTGATTCATTCTTTGCTCACTGCTCACTATTGCATTGATATTGTTTTGTGGGAAAACAGCCTGTGGCTTGGGAAAAAAGTGCTGCATACCAGACAAAGTAACCAGATTTTTTACATTTCTCACAAAATTGTTCTGTGCTTTCATATACAAAATGCATCATTTGAACCACATCTTGGTTCATGTTTACAAATGTTTTTGAATTGATAAATCCTAAAATTTAGTTCTGATGTAAAATAAAGACTTAATCCTTTCCCACAGGACAAATTAAAAATAATTGCAGACATCGGTTTCTAAATTAGTACAAACATATTTAACTCTTTACCACACGACAAAATTTTAGACTGGTTCAAATTGAAAGCATTTGCAGACGACAAAATAAAGGTGACTGAAAAATTGAAATTTGTTCTGGGAAGGGCAGAAAACACTGTGGGAAAAGGAGAAAATGCTGGTTACCAGCATTTTCTCCTTTTCCTACAGTGTTTTCTTTTTTATATGGTAAAGGGTTGAATGGTAAGCTAATTGAACACCATGCCATCCTCAGGATTTTCAGTCCTTTGATTAATTTTCATATTTTTTTCCAGTTTCTTCAAATAGACTGCACGTGCAAGGAAGCTTGGTGTATTATGGGAAATCTAATAAAACACCGCCGGTTAAAGACAATATCATCAGAATGCATGTTAAAAAACCCACGATTCCTCCCATGATCGTCAAAGTTAGAAATTTTACTGTTGGTAATGAAACCAGCAGTAATACCAATCCGAATGTTGTCAAAGCCGAGACTGGAATGGATGTTGGACTTCTTCTGCTCATTTTGTTCCTGGTTGGGTGTGCAAGTCTGTTAGTGGTGATACTGACCTGGCTGTTCTATTGTAAACCGAACCGGTAAGCAAACTTTGTATGCTTTTTTATGAGCTCAGGCCTTCTGGTGTTCTACTTTATCTACTTTTATTTTTATACTATTTTTATACTATTGACCAGTATTTTGTTGTTGAGCATTTGTTGAATGAAGTTGATTCAGACATATGCCGAGCCCTTGTAACTCAGTCGGTTGTGGGCAGGGCTTTAGAAGAGGGAGTCATCGGTTCGATCCCTGGCTAGGCCAATTTCTTTCTGAGGATTGATGATAGTCATTACGACAAGATTCATTCCTCTCCCACTGCTGAACATTGTTTCAATGATGGCTATGTGGGAAAGCAGCCAGTGGCTTGGAAAGAATATTGTGTGGAGTGCTGGTAGGAAGACTAGCATGGCTAAGTGTACTGGCCACCGTGTTATAACATAATGTTGAAAATGATTTAACTCTATGTAATCAATTGATCAATGATTGAGAGATGTCCTTTGCATGCAGAACATATGGCTGTCATTCTTGGTTTAACCCTTTCCCAAACGACAAATTTTGGACTCTTCCAAACTGAAAGAGTTTGCAGACGACAATTTTAGATTTTGAAAAAATGGTAGAAAGTTCTCAAAAAGGGAAGAAAACACTGTGGAAAAAGGAGAAATTGCTCGTTACGAGCAATTTCTCCTTTTCCCACAGTATTTTTTAATAGACTTTTACTGTAGACACGTAAAAACCAGGACTTGTTTGGGAAAGGGTTAAATCTTCACCATACAGTCCCGACTTTAATGATCCTGAGGTAAAAGTCTTTTGAAAACATTGTGGGAAAAGGAGAAAATGCTGGAAACCAGCATTTTCTCCTTTTCTCACAATGTTTTCTACCCTTCCCAAAACAAATTTCAATTTTAGAGCACGTACATTTATTTTGTCGTCTGCAAGTGCTTTCAATTGGGACAAATCTACAATTTTGTTGTTTTGTAAAGACTTAGATACATGTGTACCTGTGAACTCTTGGGCACAATAGAACTTTAACAAAAAAAACAGCGGCATTGTCAAAAACCTTTGCTTGTGCCATCAACATTGGATGAAATCTTTGAATTGTGCTTGTATCTCTGTTACAAATCTGAAATGTTCATTTCACATTTGGACTAGTTGTTAACTATAGCTAATTTCTGTCTTGAGGATTACTGGTAGTCTTTGTGATAGAATTAATTCTTCTCCCACCTCTGATCATTGATCCAATGATAGCTGTGTGGGAAAGAAGCCAGTAGCTTCAAAAGATTATTGTGCAAAGTACTGATAAAAGAATTGTCAGTATCAGATGGATAGGTGCTCTGGCCCCATGAAGAAAACTGAAAAAAAAAAAAATTGAAAATTGCATTAAACATAACAAAAACAAATTATGCAAATTATAGTAATCTTTCTCAGTTCTGTTTCTTTGAAACTTCATCAGTACTTGCACAAAATATGCTGGGTAATGTACAGTCCCAAAGTTTACAACGTTTAACTGCTCCCGGGAATCAAACTCGAGACGTATGTCTCCTCACAACTATATATATACAGAAACCACATGGTGTAAAGTGCTCATGAAGCAATTAGTGTGAAACCTATACTATGTAGCAGAACTTAAGACTGGTCAAAATCTAATGCATTTGTAACTAATAAATGAACTCAAAAAACTAACTGTTAATTCTGAGAAAGGTAGGAAAAATTGTAGGGAAAGGAGTAAGCATTTCATCTTTTGCCCTAAATCTGAATTGCTTTCCTGGCTGAATGAGCAAGGTGGCAGGCCTCAAAAGTTGCCCTGCCGGATATCTCTAGCGGTTATGAGTTTTGATACCTAGTCTGGGCAAACTGTCTTTCTGGCAGTTTTGCCTCTTACTTTGATACATACTAGAATGAGAAAGGTATACAATGACTTGGATAGAAAGTTGTGTGAGAACTGGTTTGGGACAGCTAAGACACACATGAGTAGGTACACTGACCACCGTGAAATGACTTAATCTTTTCAAACGGTGTTAAACAGTCATTCAATCAATTTTCAATTTCCATTTTTATTCAGATCTAAGGATGGGATTATGGTAAAACTTGTGAAATTTGTAAAGTCTGGAAAGGGACAGGACGACGGTGAGGGTTTGCTTCAATCTGCCCATATCACATGTGACCCTTCCTTTAAACATTTCGACGATGTATGTTGTTACACGAGAGAAGTACTCTTTTGTTCTTGTTTTTGTTCTTTTTACGTAATGGTCAATAATCATGTGTACAGTCACATTTGTATCAACTCATAGGCTACTAAGTTGGACCTAAGGCCCTGTTTCACCACTTTAGATCAAGATTTGACTGGGGAGAATGGCAAGTCAGATCTTGCTTTTACATGCTCTGATGCAGTTGGATTTTATGAGGGAGAGCCAGAAAGTTTATAGAATGGCGTATGGGGTCAAGCTTAAAACATTTCTTTTCATATTTTGACAACACTCCATATCACCACTTTTTTTTAACATATCGGGCATATTCTTTTCACCTGTTCTGGCACAATGTTCTGTGTTCTGGAATGCTGTTCTGGAATGTTCAAAAGGAATATATCAGAATACAATACAATGAATGAATAGCGTTTTAAGGCCCGTCGAGAACTTGGGTCATATAAGGCGCAATTACTTAGTAAACAATAATGTGAGGTGAAAATAACATACATGTGCAACAACATAAGACGAACATGATAAACGAGGAATGGACGAAACACTAAGTGATGCCCCTTTTGTCACCTTTTACGACATGCATGCTGTCAGAATACAATACATGTGCACTAGCTGTTCCAGAAGTATGTTCTGAAATGAAAATACATTGGCATGATGACTGTTGCAAGAGCTTCTGTCTTAGTTGTGTTTGTTGAGGATATGATTAGCTGCAGTGAGAAAGGGCAGAGATGAGTCCACTATGTCTCTATTTATTGCATGTATATCATAAAAAAGGACAATGGCAAATTTTGGCATGAAGAATTGTCTGTTTTTCAGCCATCTTGCATCACCTAGCAACCGTTCAGCAGCTGCACTTCGTTTGAAATAGGACAGTCAGAACATGTTCTGAAGAACACATCACATTGTTCGGAAATGATTGATTTAGAACATGTTCGGAGTAGCAACAGGAATATGCCCACCAAGTTCACCTGTCACAACATATTTGTGTGATTCTTGGAGGTATTGCAAGTTACTGACCATCAAGCAATGATAGAAAATCAAAATGTTGAGTTTAGAACACAAGTCAAGGATTGCACAAGCTCCTATTTGCAAATGTAAGTTTGAACAGCTAAATCGCCCAACCTACAGCCCAGATATGGCCCCAAACAATTATTATTATGTATATAGAAATTTTGAATTCAAATTTTGAGGAACCAGATTTCTCAATGATGATGAACTTATGGCTGCCATGGAGGCATGGTTTGAGGACCAAACCAAAGACTTCTATTTTAAGGGTATAGATAGTCTGAAAGACGAGTGGGCGAAGTGCATCGATGTAAATAGGGACTATATTGAAAAACAATAATACAATATGGAGTGCAACACGCTAAAAGGTGCATTCGGACATTTGCGTAAAGTGTCGTCCCGGATCAGCCTGCGCAGTCCGCGCAGGCTAATCCGAGACGGCACTTTACGACTACATTAGATTTTGTGCTTCAGTAGACTTGCGTAACACAGAAAATCACATAAAATCGGAAAGTGTCGTTTCGGATTAGCCTGTGCGGACTGCACACGCTGATCAGAGACGACACTTTACGCAAATGTCCGAATGACCCTTTTCGCGTGTTGCACTCCATATAGAGTCTGCTGCTGAAGCATTTACCTTGTTCTACAAACTTTCTGATAGCCCCCTCCCCCCCCCCCCCCTTTACTAACCTTTTCTTTGTTTCCCACACAATGTATTTAAAAGTCTTTTTTCACATGGTCCCATAAAAAAAGGTTGTGTTTAACCCTTTTACCAAACAATGCCTGGTATTTACAACCCAGAGGAAGAAGCCTTCTGAAAACATTGCAGGGAAAGGAGAAAATGCTTGTTACCAGTATTTTCTCCTTTTAGCACAATGTTTTCTACTCTTCTAAAGTCAAATTCCAAATTTTTAGTCATGTTTATTTTGTCATCTGCAAATCGATGGGTGAGTGCAACACTATCCTAAGTGCCTATACTTTGTATAGGCACTTAGGATAGTGTTGCACTCACCCATCGAAATGCTTTCAATTTGGACCAGTCTGTAATTTTGTTGTTTGGTAAAGTGTTAAGTGACCTATAATTTAAGTTTTGACTGTACTGTGGCAGAGAAGCTTTGAATATTCTCTTTCCAAATAACTTTGCTTCTTTTATGTATTATTTCTTTAACCTTGTCCTTTTTAAAACATTAATTGTTTGGAATATGAGAAAATGCTGGTAACTAATATTTTCTCCTTTTCCCACAATGCTTTGCTCCATCTTGAAGATAAAGTCCACCATTTGACCCACATTCAACTTGTTACCAAACGACAAAATGTTTGGCTTGTCCAAATCGAAAGCATTTGTAGACAATAAAGTAAAAGTGACTGAAAATATGATGATTGTTTTGTATAGGGTAGAAAACATTCTGGGAAAAGGAGTAAATGCTGGTTACCAGCATTTTCTCCTTTTCCCACAATATTTTCAGAAGGCTTCTATATCAGGGTCGTCAAAAGTAGGGATTGCGTGTACCTAACGGGTTAATGTATTGGTTGTAAATACTCTCAATTTAGAAAGGTCTAAAATATTGTTATTTCATGAAGAGTTAACCCGTTACCACACAATCATGACTTTTGATGACCCCAAGGAAGAAGCCTTTTGAAAACAATGAGGGAAAAGAAGAAAATGCTGGTAACCAGCTTTTTCTCCTTTTCCCACAAACTTTCCTATCCTGTCAAAAAAAAAAATTGTGTCTTTTTAGGCACTATGAAATTGTTGTCTGGAAATGGCTTCAATTTGGATTTTGCCATGTGTTATTTTAAAAAGTTAAGATCTATTTCCCAAACACTTATATTAGAAGACTGAAGCTGCCGAGATTAGCTGAACAGCATTTACGAAGGCATGCATGTTACACAATATTTAGCAATGAGTTTGTGAATCTATAGCCCTAACACTCATATAAAAGGACAGAAGCTACTAAGATTGGCCGATTAGCTTTTACCAAAGCATTGACTGCTCACAAAATTTACTGATAGTTAGTGAGTCTATAGCCCTAACATTTTGGAAGGAAAGAAGCTGGCAAGATTGTCAGACTAGCCTGTACGAAAATGTCGATGTTACATGATACTTCCTGTTGAGTAGACCTTAGATTTACTGAATTTCACTGTATGTGTGATTTACATACTTTTATTTTGTCGTCTGCAAATGCTTTCGATTAGGACTAGCCTAAAATATTGTTGTTTGGTAACGAGCTAACATCTCTGGAAGTACATGTATACTAGCCATGCTCTGAAAAAAGGGGGTTTAAAGGTTGTATGTGGTAAATTGTACCACGCAAATCATCACATAGTAATGAATTCATAAAACCAATTTTGTCAAACAATGTATGAAGTCCTGAGGTAGATTGCTCCTTGGACATGGAAAAAAATTGACCAGTAGCAGGCTGACCTGGGTCTTATAATCTTCAAATGCACTAGAGCCCCTTTTTCACAGAGCATGGTCCATTATAGTTATATGATTTCAGTTTTGCTTAAGTTTAGAAGAGACAAGCCCAGGTAGTTAATTCTGTAGTGTACAGGACTAGTGAACAGGGGTTGTTGGTTCAATCCCTGCTCAGGCAATTTCTTTCCAAGGATTGATGATAGTCATTGCTACAGGGTTCATTCTTCTCTCACTGCTCACCATTGTTATGGGAAAGCAGCCAGTGGCTTGGAAAGAATATTGTGCAGAATACTGGTAAAAGAAAGTCCAGAAAAAGTATTGATATGGGGCACTGAGTGCCACTATGTAACTGAAATACGAATAATGTCGAAAATGGCGTTAAATACCATACCATTTCTTGATTTCATATAGATATCAAATCGTAAAAAGGTGAACACATAACTAGATACCTTTTAACAGTTTTAGGCCAAGCCTGAGAGTCCAGCTGGTATCATACAGGACTCAGACCAAACCATTGATGGTTTGATTTTCTTTCAGAGAATTGACAGTCATCATTGCAACAAGATTTATTTATCTCTTCACTCATATTAAAATGACAAATTTTTTGGCTTGTCCAAATTGAAAGCATTTGCAGATGAACAAAAAGTCACTGAAAATTTGGAATTTGTTTTGTGAAGGGTAGAAAACATTGTGGGAAAAGGAGAAAATGCTGGTTACCAGTATTTTCTTCTTTTCCCACAATGCTTTCTAGAGGCATTTTCTCAGGGTCGTCATAAGAAGGGATTATGTGGTAACAGGTTAACTCTGATTAGTGTTTCAATGATGGTTATGTAGAAAGCAGCCAGTTGCTTTAGAAGGATACTGTGCACAGTACAAGAACTCCGTTAAAGCATGGATACGTGTACTTGCTGCCTCGATACAACTGAAATAATTGAAAATAGTTTTAAACGCTATACAAAATCAAAGTGTTGAAAACACTGGTGTGGCATTTGTCGAGGAAGCCATTGTGTGGAATTAATGATTTGAAAAAGAGAAAAAATTACTCGAATATCAGCCCACCGAGGAGATTTGATACTTTTTTTTGGTTGACGGGAGAGTTCTCATGCCAAAGTTGGGAATTGTGTAATGGTGGTCTCCCTTCCATCACGAGGAGTCGGGAGTAACGCCCCTTGACGGTGGGATTAGGGGTGGACAGAGAGAGAAACCATCTCACTAATTTATAATAAGTTAATGTACCTGAAAACTATGATCTTTCAGTTATCTTTGCCCATCAAGATCTGATTCGCAATATGAAAATTATATTGATTTGTATATATTAGTGCACAATGAAATAGAGTAGCATGCAATTATGGGACAAAAAAGTCCAGGGACAAACTAGTTTTGAAACGAACAAGTCTTTGGCCAAGCGGTCTGTAGACAAATTCTGTGTATATCATTGCGGCAATAGGCGGCTTTATTCAATATTGCACTTATAGTGGTATTGTCTTTGACAAATGCCACAGAACTAATTGAACAACAATTTGTTGTCCCCAGACAGCTCAGAAGCCAAACAAACGTATTATATATTGGATAGAAAATGAGAACCATTTTATCCAGGATATACTAGTATGCTTTTCCAAAAATAGATTTGGTGTAGCCTAAAACCCCAAACAGCTCCGTAACAGAATTTGTCCTTTGATCTTTCAGATAGATTACCCAGACCCGTCCAAATATAGAGACAAGTTTGACATAAACATGAACAGGAGGAAACAGTATGTGTCCATAGTTTCGGCAGACTCAGCCTTCAACGAGATGTAAGAGGTTCCACCTGGACTGTGTCTAATGGATGAATATTCGAAATAACGAATAGATCTGTTGTCCCTTTTCTCAAACCTGTAAACCAAATACTTTATTCGATGGTTGGTTAAAAGATTATCCAAAATCACAAATCTTGTCGCTTGTTTTTTAGCATTACTGGTCCATTGGCCAGCAACTTGCAATGTATACCATGCCCCGGGAAAAAAACTGACTGAAATCGTGGAGCTTGTCTTTAGCTGGGTAAAACATTTAACCCTTTCCCAAACGACAAATTTTGGACTCTTCCAAACCAAAAGTTTGCAGACGACAATTTTAAGATTTGGAGAAAATGGCAGAAAGTTCTCAAAAAGGGTAGAAAACACTGTGGGAAAAGGAGGACTTGCTCGTTACAGTCAATTTCTCCTTTTTCCACAATGTTTTCAAAAGACTTTTACAGCAGACACGTAAAAACCAGGGCTTGTTTGGAAAAGGGTTAAAGAAGAAGAAAATGCTTGGTACCAGCACTTACTCTTTACTACTTTGTCTTCAAAAGCCTTCTTCCTAACAGTCATAAAAACGCGAGATTGTTTAGGAAAAGATTTTCCATTTAAACACCAATGAATGAACAAGATTGAAACTTGGAAACTTGGCCAAAGTGTCTCGGCAAAGCGCATCGTGTTACAAATGTTAAGATAAAACGTTAGCTATGGGACGATAATACAATCTTGAACGAAAACCGAAGGAGGTCCGGTGTAATGCAGTGAAGTGACCCTCATTACAAAATGACCCTCGGGTCATTTCTCGACGTACAGAAATGACCCATGGGTCGTTCCTCTACGTCGAGAAATGACCGTGGCTCATTTTGTAATGAGGGTCACTTCTCTGCATTACACTGGCATGATGGTCATAAATACGAAATAGGCGAAATATGTCCGTAATCACGATTATTTACGGATGATGCAAAGAGAGGTGTGTAATGACGATTATGCGCGAGTGTGGAGAAAGGTCCGTATTGACGACCTATCATTTGACTGTCGTATACGAACTAATTATGTCTAAGAGGTCGGACATCGATAAGGAACTCTGAATACAAGAAACCCACCCGCCTTGGTTCTTTTACATCATCAGTGTGTAGCACCGATACAGGCGAGGCATTGACAATATAGCTGTATTGCTCAATAGATAGAGTGTAGGACTTGTGAACGTGATGTTTTGGTTCACTTGGAAGTGTGGGTTCGATTCCCACGGCTAGTGCTGTACACCGAGCACGTCAAGGAACCAGGCGTAACTTTGGATGGATTTCGTCTTGTATCCCACGTCACAAAACAAGCAGCCTTCAGGGGGAGGGGGGCGGGGGGGGGGGGGTGTCCACCATGTGGAAAAAAGGTGGCGACGATACATAAACGCATATTCAATCACAGGCTAGGCAGCCTTTGCGTATCAATGATTCACGTCTATACGTCACGGGCCAAGCAAGGCAGCTAAGTCAGCAACGTTACTGGGTTGAATAAAGGGGTCGCGGTTCAGTTTTCAGCATTGCATTTGTTTTTTTTTCCGCAACTGATAGTCATTGCGACAGGATTCACCTGTCTTTGCCAATTACTCTTCACTCAGTGTTTAGGTGGAAAAGCAGCCAATGGCTTCCAAAGTAAGCACTGGTGAAATATACAGAAAGCATTGGTGGGTGCACTGGTCGTCGCGATAAACATGTACTTGGAAGCCGAAATAATGGTGTACAAATCAACCAAAATCGTGGCCTTGCTGCCGTATTGTGGTCACGTGACCAATATTCGGTGAGGACAGCCAGTTTAGTTCTCAATGGGATTGTCTGGGAATTGTAACATGTGCTGTAGATGTCAATGATCTGTTACATGCGGGCCGTGCTCTGACAGAAGGGGGCTTAATGTATCTGTGATGAATTATACCAGGCAAGTCATCACATAACTGAAGCCATAAAGTCCATTTTCTCGAAAAGCCCACTGAATCCTAGATTGGTCCTTTGACATGCAGAAAATGTTCTAATAGCAAACATTATCTCCCGCTAGATGGCATCCTATAAATACTCATCTAATTTGGACATCATGGGTACAGAACCGAACCACTTTCCTACGCGACAACCGTTACTTTGAATTTCAAACTAAAATAAACGTTTACTTAATAAAACGCTACCTCGTGCAATTCACTCGGCTATGATCAGCAGTTTAGAGAAATCTGGAGCTAAAGCAGGTCTCATTTCTCCTCAAACGTATTGATGAAAGCTATTTTCTACATTACTACTTTACAGAGCGTAATATTACAGTCAGCCCGCTTTCATATAAGACAGTCGAATCTTCGAAGAATATGACATGCACAGACAACGAAGAGCAAAAAGTTTCGACTCAGGTCGCAGTCCGCGCAGTCTGACCTGAGTCGATATTTTTTGCAAATGCCGTAGGCCCCCTTTTTCACATAGCACAGGTCAGTTGTAAAATCAGATCAAGTGTACCGTTCGCGGAGTGCGCTGGTCGACACTCTCAGTACTTTTATAGATACTTAGGTTTAGTTTAAACATATTTTATTTCAACAAGGAGAAATGGGACCACAAGTTCTTTCAACTTAGAATCGGTCCTTCCCCTACAATACATTCAATACAAATTCTGCAATGGCGTAAATAAAAAAGAAAAAAAACGCACATCCTCACGCATCACACACACACATATACACACACAGATAGAGATAGATAGAGAGAGAGAGAGAGAATTTTTAGGAAACAAGATGGTGATCTCTGTAGAATGTGATGCTCTAATAAGGAGTAAAAAGTAGAACTGCTACAAGTAAAAAACAATTACACAAAACGCTTGGTATCTCTAATATATAAGTGAACTGCCTCAAAAAGTAAACAATGTTGTTCGTAACTCAAGTTGGCATTTCCAAACAGTAATTTTTGAAAGCTCAAAGGATGAAAAGCTCTAGTTGCCCTGAAAAGCGAGGATCTGATATCTATATAGCGGGAACACTTAAAGAAATAATGTTCAGCATTTTCAATTTCGTTACCGCAATCACACATAGGGTCCAATTTCAAGTGATTTTGATAGAGGTCTTCATTTAGATTGCTGCAGTTATTTCTTAACCGTGCATGTAAAACCGAAATATTTCTATTACCAAAACAGTAGATTTTTGGAATTTTTGTAGGTTTCATCTTTTTACTTATTTTGGATTTAAAAGAACTAATCGAAGTACTATTTCTTATTTCTTGTTCGAGATTATTCCAAAGACCAATAGAAGAAGGGATACATGACTTTTGCAATAAACTTGTTCGGGCATATAAGTTATCAAAATTTTGGCTGTCTCTAAGCTCATATTGCGATCTATTACCAACCAAAGGAGGGATCAGTTCTTCTATGTAATGCGGGACAAGATTATTTGACACTTTGAACATAAAATGTAATTTAAAACATTTCCTTCTGGACTCTAATGTTTCCCAGCCACATTCTTTGTAAAGTTTTTCAAGAGAAACTGATCTCGTAAGGCCCGTTACAATGCGTGCAGCTTCATTTTGTAATTTTTGAATGGAATCTGAAGATCTTTTAGAACAACCATCCCAAACTATCGATGCATACTCCAGAATGGGTCTTACATAAGACAGATAAATTTGATTTAAAGCAGCACGAGTAAGGGTAAACTGAAGTCTACGCATGAGGTGTATTATTTAAGAAGCAGCCTCTAAATTATTGTTTATATGGTCATTCCATTGGGCTGAGCTACTTAATGTCAAACCAAGATGTTTATGTTGATCTACGATTTTGATCTTAGTGTTTTCAAAAAATAACTCCGGTTCCCCTAAATCTCTTTTCGTAGAAAAAATAACTGCTTCAGACTTATTAGGGTTAAAATCAACCAGCCACTTCTTTGCCCATTTAGAGACAATAGTTAAATCATGGTTAAGTATACCCTCTATATCATATAATGAGGTTGCAGAACAAAACAAAGAACTATCGTCTGCATATAGTCGTGTTAAACTTAATAAGGACTGGGTAATATCATTAACATAAATAATGAATAGAAGTGGCCCAAGAACAGAACCCTGGGGCACACCTGCTTTTAAGGGTAAAAGAGTAGATTCGGTTGCTTGGATAACCACTTTTTGTTTTCTATTGTTCAGATAACTTGTCAGCCAAGTAAGTAAATTATCACCAATTCCATGTTCCTTAAGCTTAAACAAAAGACCTTTGTGCCACACTCTATCGAAAGCTTTGGAAATATCGCAGAATACAATACATGAGAGTTGGCCGTGATCAATGGCTTGGCATATTTGGTGATAAATATCTATGAGTTGGTACGTTGTAGAGTATTAAGGTAAGAAGCCAGACTGGTATTTATAAATAAGATCGTTTGCGATGAAGAAATTGTATAAATGTTTGAAAATAATTCTCTCAAAGATTTTACCGCAACAACTTAAAAGCGAAACCGGTCTATAATTAGATGGTAGAGATTTGTCGCCTTTTTTATATAATGGTGTAACAACTGCCCTTTTCCATGTTTCTGGAAAGACTTCTTCCTTAAGCGAACGATTAAATAATATACAGAGTGGCTTACAGATAGTACTTATGCATCCTTTTAGCATCCTATGACTGATATTGTCTGGACCACTAGCCTTATTTATGTCTAAAGAACTAATAATGTCTTTAATTTCGGTTATAGTTATTTCATTAATATTTAGTTTGTTGAGGGTTTTGTATTGACATTGAGGAAGTACAGTGTTACATCAACAGCTGATATTTCTGCAAAATAACTATTCGAGCAATTCGCCTTTTCTTTAGGAGAAGTATGCCAAATTTTGTCCCCATTTGGAAGGGTCTCACTCAAAGGTGGAAAACAAGAAATAGAATTGTGTTTTTTGACAAAGTGTTTAATAATTTTCCAAAATCCCTTTTTATCATTGCAACTGAGTTCCGTTAAATTATTTTCTAAATTTCTAAAAAAGTTTTCTTTGGCGTATTTTTTCATATTGTTAACTGTATTTCTTATGTTTTTGTATTTTAACCAAAGAGCGGGTTTTCCTGAAGCTTTAGCTAAGCTTTTTGTTCGATCTCTTTTGCGGGAAAGTCTTCTAATTGCACTGTCATACCATGGCTGGTCGTCCGGTCGAACTCATACTTTTTTACAAGGAATACATTGTTTAACTATTTCAATAAAAGTATCTGTAAAAAATTCACATGATTCGTCAACAGAACCATTGACCAAAATATTCCAATCATAATTAAAAATCTTTTGATTTAACGTTTCAAAATTTGCTTTTTTATACAGCCAAATAGTTCTTTCATAACTTTGTTGAACTTCATAGGAAAAAGGTATTGACACATAAGTGGCGGAATGGTCACTTATTTCTTGTGGTAATATAATTATACCCGAGTCTGAAACTTCCATATCGTTTGGGACTAGAATGGGGTCAAGAATAGCATTTTGTCTAGTTGGGTTATTAATAACATTAATCATAGAATTCAGAATCAGAGTATCTCTTAGGTTATGGAAATTGACGTTCAGCAAGTCTTCGTTTAAATCACCTAGTATAATAACATTTTTGGAGATATTAAATGCTGCTTCAATATTAAGATTGAGATTTCTAAAAAAATCAACATCGGCCGTTCTGGGACTGTAAAAGGTACCAATTAAATATAACTCTTTTTTAATAATAACTTTCACCCAAACTGACTCATTGCAATACACCTCGAGATCAGCAACTCTTGAATGAACAAGATCCTTATTCAGGTAGACGAGAATCCCACCTCCATGGCTGGTTCTGTCTTTTCTATAGGGTTTGTCAAATGAATCTGACAAACATAAGAAGTCATCCGTAATTACACTATTAAGATGCGTTTCTGTAAAGCACAATATATTATAATCTAAAAACTCGTCTTTGATAAAATTTAACTTATTTCTTACACTCCTTATGTTACAATGCAATATTGATAATAAAAAGGATTTTCCAGAAGATACAGGACCGGGGTTTCGCTCAACATCACCAGCTTGTAAAATGTGAAGTAAAATGAGAAGAAAAAATTGGACTGAGCCTAAGTTCTCTTTCCAATTGTTTTTTCCCATGGATAAAAACGAACCAATACACAGTAACAATCTTTTTATCATAAATGAGAGACAACGGGTCATACCAAGTCGTATGTAAGGCTGAAATGCTTTGTAACAGTTGTAAAACTTACCATGTAACAAACCGATGGATACTCTCCATGCAGACAGGTCACTACCCATTAGGAGGCAGAATGAACTGTCCACCCAGAGCACCCATCAAGAATGCATCCTTCAAAGCATCATACCCAGAGACACCACCATTGTCAGAAAGAGAAAGGAAAGATAAGGAATACATAACATATATACAACGGTAACTTAATCTGTACAGCAACATCTAATTTGTAAAGGTGAGGATGCGAGAATGTGAGATAGCTAATCATGTATTTTAACTCTTTACAAAAATTTTGAACTAGTCCAAATTGAAAGCATTTGCAGACGACAAAATAAATGTGTGTCAAACTTTGAAATTGGAAAGGGTAGAAAGCATTGAAGGAAAAGGAGAAAACGCTGGTTACCAGCATTTTCTTCTTTTCCTACAATGCCCTCAAAGGCCTTCTTTCTCAGAGTCGTTAAAAGTCGGGACTGTGTGGTAAAGAGTTAAGTAATTTTTTGTTATTAAAGTAAGGAAACCGTATAAGAATTAGAGTTATCATGCTGGAGTCTGCTTACCAAATTTTCTTTACAAATGTAAGAAATAAACGGTAAAAACAGCTTGTAAAGGCTACATCTACCCTTACCACAAATGCTTTTACAGATAAACAGTGTATCTTATTACAAACAAATGTTCAGTAGCATGAAAATCCAAAATATATACATTGTTTTACAGCCGATTTCATTTTATAAAAACAACAACAACAACAACAACAATTATCGGAAAATGTGAAGACTTCATCCAACAAACAAGAAAACAACACACAATATAAAAGATAAGAATTAAAACAAGTAGACGATGGAACGTATCAAAAGATGTCGATAAATGAAAAAGGAACCATTTGAATAATTGGAATTACCAACTGAGAGTAATATACAAAACATCAACTGATGCATATACGACACTGAGTGAATGCGGCGGCATCAACTCTTTACCAAATGACAAAATTCTAAATATGTCCAAACTGGAAGGATTTGCAGACGACTAAATTGATATGACTCAAAAATTGAAATCTGTTTCGAAAAGGGTAGAAAACATTGTTGAAAAAGGAGAAAGCCCTGACTACAATGTGGAAAAAGGAGAAAACGCTGGTTACCAGCATTCTTTCCTCTTCCCACACTGCCCTCAAAAGTCTTTTTATTTTCCCATGGTCGTTAAAAGTAGGGATTGTGTGGTAAAGAGTTCGGTAATCAGCTAACGTGTATAATTTAACAGGACCAAGAGATACATGCGGAAAGCATAGCGTAAGGATACGACTCTGCTTTGTGCACCGTTTGATCCTGATCCACGCTTTAAAACCCGTATTATTAGAGCATGATTTAACTCTCTACCAAACGACACAATTTTAGACTTGTCCCAATTGGAAGCATTTGCAGGCGACAAAATGAACCCATTACCACACAATCCCTACTTTTGACGCCCCTGTGAAAGAAGCCTTTTGAAAACACTGTGGGAAAAGGAGAAAATGCTGGTGACCAGCATTTTCTCCTTTTTCCACAATGTTTTCTACCCTTCAAAAAACAAATTTCAAATTTTCAGTCACTTTTATTTTGTCGTCTGCAAATGCTTTCAATTTGGGCCAGTCTAAAATATTGTCGTTTGGGAAAGGGTTAATGTGACTCCAAAGCCGAAAATTCTTTTTGGGACCAGCATTTTCTCCTTTTCCCACAATGTTTTCTAAAGGCTTCTTTCTCAGGGTCGTCAAAAGTAGGATCTATGTGGTAATGGGTTAATCGTGTTTTTCTTATACTATTGAAAGCATTATCTATTCCTTGCTTTCAAGGGGGTATAATGTGAATATATATAACTTCAAAAGCGATTCATCACTGAATAAAGTAGGGCGATAGTTGGCATATCATCATTAAAGAAGAAACATTTAACCCTTTCCCAAACAAGCCCTTGTTTTTACGTGTCTGCAGTACAAGTCTTTTGAAAACACAGTGGGAAAAGGGGAAATTGCTCGTAACGAGCAATTTCTCCTTTTCCCACAATGTTTTCTACCCATTTGGAGAACTTTCTGCCATTTTTATCAAATTTGAAATTGTCGTCTGCAAACTCTTTCAGATTGGAAGAGTCTAAAATTGGTGGTTTGGGAAAGGGTATAGTAATGAAAAAAAATCAATGGTATTTCCCTAACGGGCTACGTAGCCCCTTAAGACAATTTTAGAGTTTGCGCTACAGTTGCCCAAAGACATGCATATTGTCATACGATCAGTGACAAGGTTTCGATTATTTCCGGCGAAGAAATGTATTACCCATAGAAATGCAGCTGATGGTTGATGATTGTTTGATTGTTTAACGCAGTTTTTAACATTATTTCAACTATATCGCGACGGCCAGTTTACCTATCTATATTTTCCTGGATATTCTTTTCCCAGTACTCCGCATAATATTTCTTTCCATGCCACTGGCTGCTTTTCTATATACAAAACCATCGTCGACACAATGTTCAGCATTTAGACAGGAACGAATCCTGTCGCAATGACCATCATAATAGTCCTCGGACAGAAATCTAGATTTGCTTCCAATGTATCCAGTGGGGGACCACTTACATGTGTTTTTATTGTAAATTGAGTGAACTATTTTGTGTCACCAGAAGAACAAAAAATTGGGGTAATGGGAGTTAACCGGTGTTTTGGGAGGGAAAATTCTCGGGTGCCCATTATTGTTGGGATTTAGCGAAATACGCAATTGATTGACCTGATTTTTTAATGCATAACAAATGGACTAATGACCTTCTTTAGTCAGCAAAAGAAGGAAAAGCAAAAGGTTTGCCATTAAGCGACCTGTGAAGCCTCAAAGATGGTCAATGTCAGTGTGTATACCTACGCACCATTGACAAAATCCTCCAGATACCAACCATTGTGCGCTACATGTATGTCCTAAATGTGCCAAGGTCATTAACTGTTACACGTAACACCAATTTAGATCTGGGTTATCTAATCAGAATTCGTCCTTTTTAATTACGAAGATACACCGCCAAAATTAGTTCTGAATATTTTTAAATACATGATTAATGTGCCCTGTGGAAAGGGAACTCGATTCATCTGCGAAAAATTTCGACACAGGTCAGCCTGCGCGGATTGCGCAGGCTGACCTGGGCCGAAACTTTTCGCTACCGGTCAAATTTCGGTATGCCAAAGGTTCACTCTACCTTATGATTCACTCAGTCTGTTGGTTGATTGATTGGAGTAAAAGGCTGTTTTAAAAGGTTAGGTCATGTCACGGCGACCTGTGCACCTTTTATTGTGTGTCCTGGTTTTCTCACACCAGTACCGACACAACTTTCTGTGAGTCACTGACTACTTTCTCACTTGCATCAGAGATGAGAGGAGAAAAATCGCCGAAAAGAGAGTTGGCCTAACTCGTGTTTCGAACCCACAACCCCTAGGTTACGTGTCCTATATGATAACCATTGAGCTACTCGGCTGGGCTAGTCACACTTGAGCTATGCTACCGTTATATTAACATTATCTCCCGCTAGATGGCATTCTACAAATACTCAACTATCTAATTTGGGCATCCTGGGTACAGAACCGGACTTCCTTTCTACGCGACAACCGCTACTTTGAATTTCAAACTAAAATAAATGTTTACTCAATAAAACACTACCTGGTGCGATTCATTTAGCTATATATGATCAGCAGTTTAGAGAAATCTGGAGCAAAAACAGGCCTGATTTTTCTTCAAACATTTTGATAAAAGCCTATTTCTCCGTTGCTACTTTATAGCGCGTATTCCTACAATCTCCCCCAATATCGGTGGGAGTGATCCGTCACATAAGACAGGTCGAATCTTCGAAGAATATGACATGCACAGACAACGATGAAATAACTCTTCAACGCAATATGTATGAGCCATTGTAGGTTTGCTTCAAAAACCTCGTAACTATAGCTTGTAACAAGCTGTAGTTACGAGGTTTTTGATGTAAACCGACACAATGCTCTCTAAAAAGGGGGTTTTAATGTATCTACTAAAAAGCATCGACATTGTTTGCTCAGGCTCAGTTTGATCGAAACCTTTCTGCTATCGGTGATTTTTTTGCATTTCAAAGGACCGTTCTACTTCCAGATCTAGTGGGTCATTATACAAAATGGAGCTTATGCATGATGACTTGCATTAAACCCCCTTTAACAAACCATGGCTTATATGAACTTGACCTTTTTCGACTGCAGAGGCCCGCCCTGGTGGCTCAGTAGTGAGCGTGTTGGACTCATGATCTGGTGGTTGTGAGTTCGATACCCGGTTGAGGCGAACTTTCTTTCCGGCGTATTTTCGCCCCTCACCTCTGCTGAAGCATGTGAGGAAAGTAGTCGGTGGCTTTGGAAAGAAAGTTGTGTTAGTACCGGTGTGAGAAAGCCAGGAAACACGTGCGTCACCGACCGCCATCATAATTATGACCTTAGCTGTTACAGTGGCGTTAAACTCCCAATATAACCAACCATGGACTGCAGAGAAGAGATCTAAAATTCACTGAAAACGGGTAGATAATTGTTTTTTCCTCACATGCTTTAGTTAACATACGGAAGGCATGGATCCAAGATCAGACTGCGCGTTCTGAGCACGTTCTGTGCAGTCTGATCTTGATCTATGCCGTCCGCAAAAGTCCCAATTTTTTCTCACATATTGGATGCCAAAAAGGTTTTACATATAAGTTTCTTTGCGCAGACAAAACGGCCATTGGGGGGCGGTTATCCGACGATTCGTGACTTATCAGGCGTTGACTATCACCAAAGTTTGGCACTATTTGTGCAAACTTGGCCATCATGAACAGATATATAGGGTATTTCTACGTCAACAGTATCGAAATGGCCTCACGATTTCCTAAATTGCATCACTAAATGTTTTGGGAGGGGAAGTGGACGCACCTGTAAACTTCCGGTGACGTACGTATTTTATAAAAACAATTTAATATGTACAGCATTTTTAGACACGGGTTTTCTTATCAAGTAGGAGTAAATTTTGAACCCTGCAAAAGTACGCTTTCAATGCCCCAAAAGTAATTGCTTATGAAAAGTATACGTACTTTCTACGACCGAAAAACATTTCTTTAGGCATATTGACTGTTGGATGCGCATGTCATATTCTTTGATGATTCGACCTGTCTTCTATGTCGCATCTATGTCGCATCACTCCCCCAATATGGGGGGGGGGAGTGTAGTAATACGCACTATAAAGAAGCAATGGACAAAATGGCTTCGTTTGAGGAGAAATCAGACCTGTTTAAGCTCCAGATTTCTCTAACCTACTGATCATAGTTGAATGAATTGCACTGGGTTGCGTTTTATTAAATGAACGTTTATTTTAGTTTGAAATTCAAAGTAAAGGTTGTCGCGAAGAAAAGTAGTCCGGTTCTATACCCATGATGCCAAAATAAGATACACCGTCTGTATTTGTAGAACGCTATCTAGCGGGAGATAATGGCACATCGACCATTTCACAGGGTGTTAGATACTCTATGTTCTCAATGTTCTGAGTGTCTGTATTTCACAAGAAGGGCAAATAAAAACACATGTTTCTGTGACTTTGCTGTTGTTGTGTACTTTGTTCATTAGAGTGACTTAAATGCAGGACCTGAATGCCAGGCTAGGTGGCTATTGCGCTAAGTACTTCTAAAACATACTAAAGAAAAGCATGGACAGGTCGACTGGCCTCTACAATATAACTGAAATAATGTTGAAAACAGCACTGAACACTCTGCATTCAATTCATCTCGAGATAATGTCCCCTCTAAGCTTCCTTAGGATCCGTAACATTTCTCAAGATTTTCGGAGTACCACAAACATTTAAGGATAAAGAATTAAGTACTGGTTGACCTTTTAGATATAAGGTCAACTACGTCATAGTACGGCAGTTTATAAAACCAGTTTTTGACACGAATCTCGCGGAGTTGTAGGAACTATTTCTTGTCGTCCAGGGTCACTTGTGAAAGCCATAACAAACGGTCAGTTGATAAAAGTAACTGATAAGGTCGCCAAACCAACAGTGATAAAATTTTATTTTCAATTTTTCGAATTTTCACCAGATGCAGTATTCTACTTGGATAACTTACGATTTATTCCATAAATCATTTGCCAGAATCGTGTATTAATGCGAGACTTTGAGACTTTTAAGAACTACTTTGTGGCGAATTACTCTATGTTCGAACACTGAATCTAGATCTTGGACAAACATCAACCAGTTAGAGAATAGAAAGGACTTTTCGACAGTGGTTCAGTTAGAAAGTCTACCTTGTGAAAATTTATTATTCTCGTTGTTTTAGAGAGTGCAGCTTGTTTGTAATGTCAGATGAAAGCAAGTTTTACCAGAAGAACAACAATATTAATTAAGGAAATAGTGAAATAACACTCACGGGACATTTTTCCCCACTGTGAAAATTCTATTTGAATACTATAAAATCCCACGATGATTTTTTCAACGACCATGGGTGGATTTGCACTTTTCTTTGTCGCAATTATAACAACAACACACTGTTTACAACCAGCTATGCCAGATGATCAAAACAGACAGACAGAAGAACAAACAGATGAAAATAAAAATGGCATGAGCACAACGGCATTGCGATCTTTTGGTACGTAGGTCACGTGTACAAAATGGCTTGCAATTCGTGAAAAGGGGCATTCGGACATTTGCGTAAAGTGTCGTCTCGGATGAGCCTGCGCAGTCCGCGCAGGCTAACCCGAAACGACACTTTCCGTTTTTATGTAATTTTCTGTTTTGCATAAGTCTACTATAGCATAAAATCTAATATCATTTTTAGTAAAGTGTCGTCTCGGATTAGCCTGCACGGACTGCGCAGTCTGATCTGAGACAACACTTTCCGCTTTTAAGTGATTTTCTGTTTTGCTAAAGGCTACTGTAGCACAAAATCTAATCTAGTCGTAAAGTGCCGTCTCGGATTAGTCTGCGCGGACTGCGCAGGCTAATCCGAGACGACACTTTACGCAAATGTCCGAATTCCCCTTTTCGTGTGTTGCAGGACATTTTAGACATTCTCTGGCAAACAGGAAGGGTTTTAATGCATTTCGACGATGCATGAAACCAAGCGAGTCGTCACAAGTGTGAATCAATGGAAAAATCCATTGGGTATAACACTCGATTGAGCCATGTGATAGACTGATCCTAAAACAAGCAGAAAAATGGCAAATAGCACAACGTTTAGGCCCGTGAAAGATCGAGTGAACCGATGGTGTTCACGAGATAAAATAAATTTCGATCTTTCACCGAAAAAAAAAACTAGATATTCTATTTATTTCATGCTTTTAACCCGTTCTGGGAAGAAATTTATCAAAATCCAGAACAGTTTGTTTCCGTTAAATTCCCCATGGCGTACCCCTCCCGCATAGCAACGCATTACAATATTACGTCAAGTGCGAGAAACGTAAGGTAAATGACGTCATATTTCCATCTGGTTGCGAGGCACGCGCAATTAACCTATGTAACAAAAACATGAAAATCGGTATTTTCACTGGTGGTACCATTTTAACATCGAGAAATATTTTCACTGCTGTTTCTCGATATCCTACCGGAAAGCATGAAATAAGCAATGAATCTTTTCATCTACCAGTTGGTATTGATATTCCTAAATGAATAAATAGTAATTTGCGATTAGTAACAAAATGTTCACATGTTTATACTGCGGTTTCCTGCAGGCCGATGGGCTGGCACATTTATGACACCATTATTCAGGTGTGAAAGAAGTATTTGCCAGTGGAGTTAGTATTCATACTGAAAACACAATAAGTCTATAATTGATTTCCCCGCACCTCTCTGAATTGAAAGCATTTGCAGACGACAACATAAATGTGACTGAAAAATTGGAATTTGTTTGTGGAAGAGTAGAAAACATTGTGGGAAAAGGAGAAAATGCTGGTTACCAGCACTTTGTCCCTTTTTCTCACAGTGTTTTCTAAAGCCTTCTAATTCCAGGTCCTTTAAACTCGGAATTGTGTGGTAAAGGGTTTAGAAGAAACTTCTGAAGACATTATACTGCAGTGGAGCTACCTGCGTGTATCTTGTACCCGTATTAAGAATTTTTTTAAGGGAAACAAAACGTTTTTCAAAAAACCGAAGACAATCATCTGAATCAACGTATAATAAAATTTGTTATTTTTTCAAACAATTTTGAAAACATGTTTTGGGAAAAGGAAACAATTATATTGCTTGTTACAAGCATTTGCTTCTTTCCCAAAATTTTTTCATGGCTATACACACCAGGAATGGGAGCTTAAAAATCATCCTCATCATCATTGCTATGAATTTTCAACTGTAGATATCTTGTATAGCTCTTCACCACACAATCCCTACTTTAAACAACCCTGAGAAAGAAGCCCTTTGAAAACATTGAGGGAAAAGAAGAAAATGCTGGTAACCAGCATTTTCTCCTTTTCCCACAATGTTTTCTTTCCTTCCTAAAGCCTATTTCAAGTTTTCAGTCGCGTTTATTTTGTCGTCTGCAGATGCTTTCAATTTGGACCAGTCTAAAATGTTGTTGTTTGGTAAAGAGTTAATTGATCTTCCTTTTCTGAATATTCTCAGATGCTGCCACACGTTTTATACGTTCATGGTTCGAAAGGATACGATCAAGAATGTTAACCAGACGGAGACGTCACGTGATTGAAGACCGGAAACGACGGGACGACACTGGTTCGTACGTCCAACTGGAAATAAATAATAATTCTACAGACGAAGCAGCATTTGAACAGTATGAGAAAGAATATTTGATTCAACAAACAATGAACGATCTTAAAACTTTGTACTATCATAATCAATATTTAAACTATCTGAAAAGCAAGAAAATAGACGATAAATCCCACCGGAAGCCATCACTGGATCACACAGGCACGGCAGCGCCCCCTTCAGCACAACCGAACCAGTCAGCGAATGGTCCCGATTTTAACCGAGTGGATCCGATCCTAGAGGAAAAGTTACACGAACTAAACAATTTGAGCGTTCGGGACTTGAACAGAATTTTCCGTGATGTTCGAAGAGCAGTCGAAGACGGTGGAACGGACAATAGTATTGCGAGTTTATGTTGTCAAATCACCGGATGAAATAATTTTACGAAAATCAAAAGAATTTTGTCATATTTTATGATAAGCCCATTATCCCATGTGAAATGTTAGCGCATGGTTAAATCATCTATATTGGCCTCGTTTCAACATTATTATTGTTATTATTGAAACCTTCGTCAGAGGAGAAAATTGCAAACTGGTCCAAATTGAAAGCATTTTCACACAAGTGGAAGGTGGTCCAAAATTCGATCTTCATTAGATAGAATTCATTGTGAACAAGGGAGAAAATGCTGGTTAGCGGCGTTCTCTCCTTTCCCCGCAATATTATCGGTAACCAGCATTTTCTCCTTTTTCCAGAATATTAACAAAAAGTCTTAATCCTCAGGTTCAATAAAAATCGGGAATTCATAGGACATGTAAACGGTTTGAACAATATGTGACTATCACGCAAAAAGGGAAATTGCGCAGGCTGACCAGGGTTGACAGTTTTCGCTTTAATGACATTTTCTGTATGAAAAGTGGTCGTTGTACCTTGTTATATAATCCTTTTTTTAATTATCAACTTAAATTGACCTGCACTATCGTTGATCTGTTTTCATCTTATTGATGTACAGAATTCCTATATGGTCCCTTTTTGCATGGTGGGTCATATGTTTTTTTTTACATTATTTTTATCATAATACGGCTACTAGTACACCTATCCAGGCTTCCTGGGATCTCTTTAACCCTTTACCACACTTTTAACGACCCTGGGAAAGAAGCCTTCTATCAATCATTCAGTCAATCGTTCTATCGATGGATCCAATAATCATCCAAATGATTGGATGGTATTGTTCTTAGCTGGCTACAAACTTCCAGTTTATATATCACAGGGAATCTTCAGTTTCTTTGTTCTACCAATACTGGACTGGGGTTCTACGGCAATTTGTCCAAGGACTGTCCAGTAAGACTTGCCTCAAAAGAGGAAATCGAAAAATAGGACAGAATACTATTAAAACAAGCCAACCACCCAACAATCAAAACAAACAAACAAATGAACAAACCAGTCGGAGGAAAAATCGATCTTTTTTTTCACTGGTACACCTACTGTCGCATATCGTCAGGGCGCCATATTAGATATTGTAGTCTAACAGCTGGTGTTGTCATTAGAATATGGCGCCGGGGCGTAAGAAGTATATCCCTGGCTCATATAAATTCATCAACCATTCAAGATTAACCCATTACCAAAGAACAATATTTTAGAATTGTCCAATTTGAAAACATTTACAGACGACAAAATAAACGTGACTGAAAATTTGGAATTTGTTCTGTGAAGGGTAGAAAACATTGTGGGAAAAGGAGAAAATGCTGGTTAACAGCATTTTCTCCTTTTCCCACAATGTTTTCTAAAGGCTTTTTTCCTAGGGTCGTCAAGAGTAGGGATTGTGTGGTAATGGGTTAAGGAGTGATTGATTGTAGAATGTTTAACTCCCATTTTCTACATTATTACAGTTATATCACGGTGGCCAGTGTACCTATTCTTATGCTTTCCTGGATTTCATTTACCATACAATATTCTTTCAAAGCAACTGGCTGCTTACCTGTGCGCTACCGACTGAGCTACCTGGGTCCATATTCACAAACCATTCTTCAAGATTTTCTGACTGTGAAAGTAACAGAACTTCTGATTGGCTAAACAAATTGGTTTAGCCTATCAGAATTTCTGTTACTTTCAGCCAACCAACCAACAATAAAAAACAAACAAACAAACAAACGAACAAACAAACTAGTCGCAGGAAAAATTGGTTTAGCCTATCAGAATTTCTGTTACTTTCATATTGACAAATTTCTGAAGAATAAGCTTAAAAATGTTTTGAAGAATGGTTGGTGAATACGGACCTCAGCTCATTCTTAAGGGTATTCTTTGTCTCATTCTAAATTTAGAATTTAACCCAAGTTTTGAATCAGAACTTGCATTACGTTCTAAATTTAGAAAATGCTTGAGTATAAGACTAATGAATGTTCTTAAGAATGGTTGGTAACTAAGTCCGATTGTCTTTTTGGTTTTGTGTTTAGTTTAAACATTTTTTTTTACATCGATTGAGAAACAAGTTCTTACAACTTATGCCAATCTCTCTCGATTCTGCTTCCTGGGAACTACACCAGTACTCGCGCCGGATGTGTGGGCCAATGAAAAATCCCGCTCCCGGGTATCGAACTCAGTACCTTCAGGTTATAAGGCCGACGCTCTACCTCACGACCACAGACACCACGTTGGTTTTGTTTGTGTGTAGACGTGATGAATAGTCATCCAATCGAGAACAATGTTAGAAAAGTTCATATTGTAAACGTACATAGATCAAGTGTGTACCAGATGATAACTGGCTTTATCTCTGAATGGACAGATTGAAACATAGTGGAAAAAAAGTGAAAAAAATGAGAAAATCCTGTTAAGCGGCGTTTTCCTTCTTTTCCCAAGATGTACTCAGAATTTTTTTTTTTTTATGGGTCATTAAAACAGGGACAGTTTGGTAGAGATTTGACGACACTTTAAACATTATTTCTATTTTTACATGACGCCATTGGACCCAGGCGCCCATTGTATCCGTGCGTTTGTGGAGTTCCTTTAACCGCTAATTCGTAAAACACTGTATTTACTGGACTGGCTGCTTTCTCACATAAATAAATGTCGAAACATCGTCACGTTAGGCGAAAAGCGAGACAGAAAGACAAAGGGAGAAACGACATTTGTTTGTTTGTTTGTATTGGAGTTAAGGTAGTAGCATTCTAATGGAAAACAGCTACTACCGCTATGAAATCATCCTAAAAATGTTGCCATGATTGAAAATGAGTATTATTGTACTACTTTGACCGAGCAACTTTTCAACTTTATTTCATTCAGACCAGTGCACCTCTTCTTGCTTTCCAGGAGTTTCTATTTCCAGAGCTTCACACGACAAGTACCCTTGACCAAGCCACTGGCTGTTTTACCACATAGACAATGACCAGCCATGAGGAACGAAACCTTTCCCCATCACAATCGTTAAATTAATCATCGGTCCAAAGAAATCGGCCGAGCTCGGGTTTTGAACCTGCGACAACCCTAGTCTTAAGTCCTGCATACTGCAGGGTAAGATCTTACCATAAATGTAAACAAATCATCATGGAAAATATTTTCATCCAGTTTTCATCATAAAATAATATCATTAAACTTTGTAATGAAGGTTTATAAGATTCCAATATTTCTTTTAATTAACCTGTGGGATTTTTCCGCCTCATTGTGGCGCCGCATGAGCGGCGGCACTATACTTTTATTCAGTTTTGAAAAGTACCCATGGTGGCAGCCATATTGATAACTCGGCTTCAAGTCATTTCGTAGCTAGGTCATTTCATACCTAGGCCATTTCGTACAATTTTGGTCATTTCGTTCCCATCTATTTATTTTTTATTTGGTCATTTCGCACCCACTTTGATCATTTCATACCCAGTTTTTAATATCAATTTGGTAACTTGGAACCTAGTTTAAATACTATTTTCTTGTGTTGTTTCCAGAATTACAACTGCTTTTGTACATAGTTCCAATTGAAATTATGTTAAATTTCGCCGAAGAATGGCTACATGGTGTCTAACCATTTTTTTTTTTTTTCAGGTTTTAAGTTGCATTCTAAGGATTGCTTAGGACTTCTCGGTTCATTTCTCACTGAGTTCTGCAAAAAATTTACTTTGGTTAATTTAAAATGATGCAATGTGCCTTATTTCAGAAACAACTTATATGCTACGTCATTGATGTTATGCATCAAAATTTTCTTGTGTCCCATATTTGTTATGTTCTGTCTTATGCAGCAGCGCAACAATTAGGCGGCAGACCCATAAAAGTTAACTGTTGACCGGATAACAAAAGTTTAGACTGGTCCAAATTCAAAGCATTGCCACAGAACATACCGACTGAATGGATGGCATTTGTCTTCTGAGTTGGTAGAAAAATACTTTGGGAATAAGATAAATGCCACCTACCTGCATTTAAAGGCCCAGTAGAGACCAAAAGTAAACAATTCGGGTGTTAAACCGCATTAACGCTTTACCACACAATCCAGAGTTTGAACGACCGTGGGAAAGAAGCCTTTTGAAAACATTGTGGGAAAAGGAGAAAATGCTGGTAACCAGCATTTTCTCCTTTTCCCGCAGTGTTTTCTACCCTCTCTGAACAAATTCAAATTTTTCAGTCACATTCATTTTGTCGTCTGCAAATGCTTTGAATTTGGACTAGTCTAATTTTTTTTCGTGTGGTAAAAGAGTTAAAGTAATAAAATAAAAAAAAAGTACATTGAATTTTACCTGCCATAATTAGTTTTCAGCATTTTCTCCTTTTCTACCCTATCCAAGACAAAAATCAAAATTTGAACTGTTTTCAAATTGTCGTCTGCAGCTACTTTCAATTTGGACCAGTGTGAAATTTTGTCGTCTGGTAAAGAGTTAACCCTAATCCTGCTAAATAAGTGAAACAAGGTTCTCAAGCCCATAGTAACACCTCGTATAATGTTATTTCAAACTTTTATTGTTTGGAGAAAAAAAAATCTCTTTTTAGGACAGAGTAGATCCAAGGTCGGACTTCACGTTCTGTGCAGTCTGATTTTGATCAACACTGTCTGCAAAAAAGGTCTGTAAGTCATGCTTAGTAGCCTAGGAGTTTTAATAGTATCATTTATATAGGCTAAGTTTAGTAGGGTCTAGGACATTTGCCCCCAGGACTTCTGCCCCCCAGACTTCGGCCCCCAGATTTTTGCCCCCTTAGGACACCTGCCACTTGGACGTTTGCCCTCCGGACATCTGCCAACCTAGGACATCTGCCCCCCGGACATCTGCCCCCTTAGGACATGTGCCCTCCCTAGGACATGTGCCCCCCCCCCAGACATGTGCCCCCGGACATCTGCCCCTGTAGGACATCTGCTCCCGTGGGACATCTGCCCCCTTTGTTTGTTTACAACTTGGACGTCTAGCTCCTTTAAGGGACAATCTCAAAAAAGCAACTTTGAGATATACACATATATTGTACATGGTAATTTTGACCGACACTGTGAAAATGACTACTCAGCTGTTGTATCGTTAAGTGCTATTTTGTTAAAAATCTTCGGCTGATTGATTGATTTCAGTTTTAATATTAAACTTCCAGTATGATAACTATAGAGTCAGTTACTTATCTGACACGCCTGCTGTAAACCCCGATAGAAAATTCTTTTCTTTGCATTTTAAGGAAAATAAAGCAAACTTCAGGATGCTATTAGTTCTTCAACATCATTTAGAAGAAGCTTATCGTTTCCCAGGAGGCAGTTGTCCTATGGGGGCAAATATCCAGGGGCAGATGTCCTACCAGGGCAAATGTCCGGGAGGGGATGTCCTAAGGGGGCGAATGTCCGAGGGGCAATTTTCCGGGGGGGGGGAAATGTTCTACGGGGGCAGATGTCCTACGGGGTCAAATGTCCGGGTGGCAGATGTCCAGGGGGCAGATGTCCAACTGGGGCAAATGCCCGGGGGAGCAGGTGTCCTACGGGGGCAAAAGTCCGGGGGGCAGATGTCCAACTGGGGCAAATGTCCGGGGGGGGGGGGGGGGGGCAGGTGTCCTCCGGGGGCAAAAGTCCGGGGGGCAGATGTCCAGGAGGCAAATGTCCTGATACCGTTTAGTAATTATTTGGAAGATGTTAATCTGAACATTATTGCAAGGTCGGTCCAAGTGTAAGTCATTGACACACATAAGGGTTTTAAAACCAGTTAAACAGTAAACAAGAGATACTGAAACTTGGCAACTTTTATACCAGATTTTCAATTTCATTTTTCTGCCAGCGGCCTGCACAGAGCCATCGTAACCTATTGAATCTATCAAAATTTGCAGGTGTTATACCTTTCAAAACGTTCTCAAGTGTTATCGACCACAATTTGAGATGCCTCGGCCCTTTGTTTTTATCGCTGTATATTGTAAGTGTAGTGGTTGGTAACATTCTAAAATATCGATATTTGCCGCTGTTAACGTTGTTCTATTTTATGTGGATAAATTAAATAGCGCAGGAAAAGTATTGATGAAAATTTGTTATGGCAGGTAAATTTCAATGTACTTTTATTTTATTACCTTAACTCTTTTACCACACGAAAAGAATTTAGACTAGTCCAAATTCAAAGCATTTTGCATGTGACAAAGTTAATGTGACTCAACTATTGAAATTTGTTCAGAAAGGGTAGAAAACATTGTGGGAATAGGAGAAAATGCTGGTTACCAGCATTTTCTCCTTTTCCCACGATGTTTTCAAAAAGCTTATTATTCAAGGTTGTGAAAACCAGGGATTGTTTGGGAAAGGGTTAACGCATTACCAGATGACAAAATTCTAGGTTTGTCCTAATTAAATGTCTTTGTAGACGATCACTCAAATATGCGTCAAATACTGTTCTTGTCTATGATGTAGAAAGTGTGGGAAAAGTGGAAATCGCTGGTTATACAGCATTTTCTACTTTTCCCACCATGATTGCAAAAGCCTTTCGTTTATCTTTGGGTCGTAAGAACTCCGGGTTGTGTTGTACATAAAGCGTTAAAACCCATAATATACGACTTTTCCGCCGCAACAGTTGTTAGATTTGGAAAAAAAAAAGTAACTGCTTGTAAAAAGAATTTCACACTTTTTTCCTCAATTTTCTCTCATTTTTTCATTAATTTATTTTTAATTATTTTCCTTCGTTTTTTTTCCATTTTTTTTATTGTAGTAAATTGTAATGAGTATAACTGGCCTTAGGTAGAGTGGTCTGTGTAGTCAGCTCAGTATACATTTGCAGAAAGTGTAAATCATGATCAGACTGACTTTAGTTTGACCTTTAAACCTCGCCGTCCGATTTGGAGATATTTTTCTGGTCACAGAACCTTTGAAATCAATACATGTACTCTGGGTTTTCAAGGAAAGGCTGAAAATGTGTTTTCATTCAGACTGCAGCTAAAGGGGTCCGATACCCGCAATTTGACCGTATTTCCCATTTTTTTTAAGGGGGTCTATTTTTTTAACCCTTTCCCAAACGGCGAACTTTGGACTCTTTCTGTTTCAGAAGCATCTCGCTGACAACAGATTAAAATTTCAAATGTACTTAAGCTCTCTGATAGGGTAGAAACATTGTGAGATTCGGAGAGAAAATGCTGGTTACTGCCAACTTTTTCTCTCATTCCCATATTGTTTTCAAGAAACCTTTTATCCCACGGTTGTTTGGTAAAGGGTTAATGATAACTAATGACTGAAGTTTTACTCTCGAAAAGAAAATACAAACATCGTATTTTTTGCGGCTTTAGATTAGGGGTTTACAAAACATGGCTAGAAAAAAAAAGAAAAACATACTGGTTACCAGAATTTAGTCCATTTTGCACAATGTATCCAAATTTTACTTCCTTAGACTCAATAAAACTCGGGGTCGTGTGGTAGAGGGTTTGGGGTTAAACACGTGGAATTTGATCAACGCCGCCCCATTTCCTTTTTGGTTTTTCAAATTTATACCGGTGAATGACATCATTAACAACAGAAAATAAACACTTTTTACTCCTTGTCAGATGAGAAAATTGTAGAATGGCGGAATTTTCGCAAAAACTGAAAGCATTAAAGGTAACAGATTCAGTTACGTTCAAATCATGAAATGGAAAATCGTCGGTTTACTTCGAAAACCTCGCAACTACAGCTTGTGACAAACGATATTACGAGCTTTTTTAAATAAACCGACGAAATGTTGTTCAAACATGAGAAAAAGCTGGTAAACCATAGTTTCTTCTTTACCTATACACACAAAAAAAAACATTTTTTTCTACGGTCGTTAAAATACATGATCCAAGGGGTTTTTTTTAAGGAGGAAACACGTTTTAACACTTTCCCAAACAATCCCTGGTTTTTACGGGTCTAAAATAGTAGCCTTTTGAAAACACTGTGGGAAAAGGAGAAAATGCTGGTAACCAGCATTTTCTCCTTTTCCCACAATGTTTTCTACCCTATCATAGACAGAAATCATCTTTTCAGCTCGAGTTGAGTTGTCATTTGCAAATGCTTTCAATTTGGTCTAGTCCAAAAGTTTTTTGTTTGGGAAAGGGTTAAAAACTATCGTCGAATCCTCTGACATCGCGATACACATGTACCAAACTTCCCCTCCTTTTAGTTCATTTTTTTTTAATTCTCGCAATACTGCATCGAAATCGAGGCTGACGATGTCATATCATTTGTTGATCTAATTATCGTCTGCAAATTTCGCAGAAACTAAAAAGGTACACTCAGTCAAATCAGCGAATTTTCAAAACTCATATTCAAAACGACGTGGTTTCACCCACACAAATCCCCGTCCCAGTAAAATCTATAAATATATGTTAAGCCAAAAACGCGTTTGACAAAAAAGTACTTTCACCAGGGTTATTCAGTGATGGCATTCACTTGACCGTGTCATCAAGGGAATTTACATGTCAGTCTATTTTTAAGCTGCTGGTTGAGTCTTGCTTCCACGATAAATCGCTTCTAGGGGTGGGATTTGTACTGCTCACTGAAATTATTTAAAATGATAATCGTATCTGCACAGAAAAGAAAAATGGTTGGGGGTCTAGATCTCTATGTCTTGTAGATCTATACTAGAAGATAGTTCGTTCTTTAACACATAAATACAGGAAAGAGGAGTTTCATTGACCATCAATCCTATGATATAAGTCAACAAAACGTCGGGGCATAATATCGTATATGCGAAGGTAATTGGTGATGGCATTTTTTATTGCAGGATTGATAAAACCCAAACAGTATGACTGGAAAGATTCGAACCTGGCTCTCTTTGGGAGTGATACAGAGAGGGATGTGAAAAGTAAGTGCACAACCTTGCCAAGAGAGACAGACAGACAAACAGAGCCAAAGGGGATGGAAGGGTAAAAGGCAGAGAGAGAGAGAGAGAGAGAGAGAGAGAGAGAGAGAGAGAGGGGTATAATGAAATACAGAAAGACTCGGAGAAAGCTTTGAAAAACGTTTTTGGGAAAAGAGAAGATAATGGTATACATCACTTTTTCCGCATATCTCATTATCATTACCTCTAACCACCTGAGCAACAACTTGCACACTTGAACCACATTCAATTTGCCATCTGCAGGTTGAAATATCGTTAAATTTTGTCCTGTGGTAAAAAAGGTTTGAAACCTTCCAAAAAATGCTCTTTCTTTTTTGTTTGTTTCAAAAGAATCTGCCGCCAAAACAGAGATTGCCTGGAAGAATGCTGGTCAAAGGCCGGGACTTCAAATCTGGAGAATTGTAGTAAGTAGAATCTTTACCCTTTACTGCACAATCCTGAGTTTTAGCGACCTTGATGAAAATGGCCTCTAATAACTGTGGGAAAAGAAGAAAATACTTTTTTACCTGTATTTCCTTCCTTTTCCATGATTTTTATCACTGTTTCAGCCGAAAATCCGTCATTTCACAACAAAGGCGAACACAGGGGCTTGTGGATGGCAAAATCAAGATGATTAACTGCTTCCTGCTTTTTTTTTTTATTATTATTATTCTCCCTCATTTTATCACTGTTGTGATTATAATATTTTAATTTTCATTTTCTTCTTGTTCTTATTCTTCCTGTTCGTTGTTCTTATTTGTTCCCCCTCTTGATGTTGTTCATGTTCTTGTTATTAGACTTGGTTTTTGATTGCGTTCTTCTCGTCGTTGTTCTAGATGTTGATCTTCTTGTTTTTGTTCTTATGGTCGTCGTTGTAGTTATGTTTTTGTTAGTGTTGTTTTTCTTGATGTTTTTGTTATAGTTTTTCTTGTTTTTGTTGCTGTTATATATTCTTGCTGTTACTGTTGTGCGCTTGTTGTTGTTTTTATGTCTTTTTGAAATCATGTACGTTTCTTGTCGTTGCTTTTGTCGTTTTTGTTGTTATTCTTGATGTCAAACTCCGTGTTGTTGGTGGTGGTGTTCTTGTATATGTCCTCGATTTTGGTTTTGTTGTTGTTCTTATTGTTACTGTTGCTTCTAGCTGTCTTTCTTGTTCTTGTTCTGTTTCATGTTGTTTTTGTTCTTGTTTTTGTTGATTAATTTCTGTTGTTTTTCTTGCAATTCTTGCAGTTATTTTTCTGATTGTTGTTCTCGGTTTTTTTCTTTTCTTCACGATCTTTTTATCTATTTATACCTCTTCTGGTCATTATCTCCCGCTAAATGGCATTCTTCAAATACACATCCATCTAATTTTTGCATTCTAAGTACAGAAGCAGAACAATATTTCAAAACAACAACAATTACCTTGAATTTCAAATAAAATAAATGTTTACTCAGTAAAACCCTACCTGGTGCTATTCATTCAGCTATGATCGGCTAGCATGTAACCTATGCACCAACCATTTATTTAAAAAAAAAACGAAAAGCTTAGGTAATAGGCTATATAATAGCTTCAATATAAGCCCTTCTTTTCCCAGGTAATCAGGAGATGGATGTTTTGTCATAGCAGACAGGTCGAGTCTTCGAAGAATATGATAAGCCCAATCAACGCTCTTCTTGTTAAGGATTTGGTTGTAATAGTTGTTTTGTTGTCCTTGTTCTTGTTGTTCTTGTAACAACTGTTTCTGTTCCTCTTGTTTTCATTGCTCTAATTGTCTTTGTTCTCCTTGTTCTCTGTCTTCTTCCTCTGCTTGTTCCTTTTGTCTTTGTTGGTCTTGTTGTGCATGTTTCTTTAGTCTTTTTTGTTGTTGTTCTTATAGTGCTTGTTCCTTTTGTCTTTTTTGTTTTTGTTGCTGATATTCTCGTTGTTCTTCTTCTACTTGCTTTCTTTTTGTTGCGGTTTTTGTTTTTGTTCTTTTTTCTTGTTGCTCTTGTAAGTGTTGTTCATATTTTTGTTGTTTTTGTTCTTGTTCTTTTTTCTTGTTGCTCTTGTAAGTGTTGTTCATATTTTTGTTGTTCTTGTTCTTTTTTTCTTGTTGTTTTGTAAATGTTGTTCATATTTTTGTTGTTTTTGTTCTTGTTGATGTTCTGGTTCGTGTTGTTGTTGTTGCTGATATTCTTGTTGTTCTTGTTCTACTAGCTTTTGTTGTTCTTGTTTTTCTTATTAATGATTTGCTTTTGTTTTCTTTTGTAATCGTTGTTCAGATTGTTGTTTTTGTTCTTGTTGATTTTCTGGTGCTTGTTGTTGTTGCTGTTGTTGTTGTTCTCGTTCCTGTTGTTGATTTCTGTTGTTGTTGTTTTTGTGTATTTGATCTTCTTCGTTCAATTGTTATTAACCCTGCTAAATAACTGAAATCAAATTTTCAAGCTGATCGTAAACGCCCGAATATTGCTCATTATCTCCTGCTAGATGGCATTCTATAAATACCCATCTATCTAATTTGGGCATCCTGGGTACAGAGCCGAACCACTTTCCTACGCGACAACCCATACTTTGAATTTCAAACTAAAATAAACGTTTACTCAATACAACTCTACCTCGTACAATTCACTCAGCTATGATTAGCAGTTTAGAGAAATCTGGAGCTAAAGCAGGTCTCATTTCTCCTCAAGCGTATTGATAAAAGCTATTTTCTACATTGCTATTTTATAGAGCGTAATATTAGTCAGCCCGCTTTTGGGGCTAGTGATGCGTCATATAAGACAGTCGAATCTTCGAAGAATATGACATGCGCAGACAACGGAATATTGCTATTCCAATTTTATGTTTTGGGGAATACCATCTTCTTATCGGACAGTATAGATCAAAGATCAGACTGCACGTTCTGTGCAGTCTGATCTTGATCTACACTGTCCGCAAAAGGTCTGCGAGTCACGCTTAGCAGCCTAGGGGTTAATATCATCATCATCATCATCATCATCATCATTGGCTTTGTTATGCAAATGATACACACTAATATTCTTGTTGTCTAGAATTTCAAGGTAACACCCTGGCCTATTGAGGACTATGGCAAGTTCTATGATGGAGATTCCTACATTGTACTCAAGGTATGTGCTGCTGAACTCTTTACCACAGAACAAAAATTATAGACCTGTCCAAATTGAAAGCATTTGCAGTAGACAAAATAAATATGGTTAAAGAAATTGAAAATTGTTTTGGAAAGGGTAGAAAACGTTATGGGAAAAGGAGAAAATGCAGGTTACCAGCATTTTCTCCTTGGCCCACAATGTTTTCAAAAGGTTTCTCCTTAGAGTTGTTAAAAGTCGGGATTATATAGTAAAGGGTTAACTCTTTACCACAAGACAAAAAATAGACTTCATCCATGGATTCAAGATCTTTTTCTCTAGAGGAGGAGTGGGTGGTACAGGAAATCAAAATAGACTGTTAGATCTACATATTCAAGTTTGCTACTACAAAAAATGTTTGTATTTCCCATCAGTGTGTATATATGATGGGTAAAATGGTTTATCTCTGAACAATATTAATAAAACAACTATGAAAAGACATGATCTAGAATATACTGCTACTTTCTGATTCATAATTGGTCAAAATTTCAGGCAAACAGTGGTAACTTTGAAAATTAACCCTTTCCCAAACGACAAACTTTTGGGCTAGACCAAATTGAAAGCATTTGCAGATGATAATTCAACTCTTACTGTAAAGATGATTTCTGTCTATGATAGGGTAGAAAACATTGTGGGAAAAGGGGAAAATGCTGGTGACCAGCATTTTCTCCTTTTTCCACAATGTTTTCAAAAAGGTACTATTCCAGACCTGTAAAAACTGGGGATTGTTTGGGAAAGGGTTAGAGGGGGAATCCAGATCTCCCCTGAGGCCCCCCACCTCCAGGATCTGCAGATGAACTTGTCCTATATGAAAGCATATATACATATAGATCTAGCAAAGAAAATGACGTTAAAATATTAAAACTTGTCTTCTATAGGGTAGAAAACTTTGTTGGAAAAGGAGAAAATGGTTCCAAGCTCCCAAGGCTGATCATTGTCTCAAAGATATTTATGTTGGGAAAGCAGTCAGTTTCTTGGACCGAAAACTGTGCAGAATACTGGTAAAAGAGTTCCAAGAAAAGCATAGATAGATGCACTGGCCACTGCTATATAACTGAAATAATATTGAAAAAGGCATTAAACTCCATACAATCAATATCAATTTTCTTAGAAACAAGGGGGCTATTAACCCTTTCCTAAACAATCCCTGGTTTTTACGGGTCTGGAATAGTAGCCTTTTGAAAACATTGTGGGAAAAGGAGAAAATGCTGGTAACCAGCATTTTCTCCTTTTCCCACAATGTTTTCTACCCAATCATAGACAGAAATCATCTTTTCAGCAAGAGCTGAATTGTCGTCTGCAAATGCTTTCAATTTGGTCTAATCCAAAAGTTTGTCATTTGGGAAAGAGTTAAAGAAATAAAAAAGAGAATATCCTCATTTTTAACCATTTACCACACAATGACAACTTTCGACAACCCTGAGGTAGAAGCCTTTTGAAAAGATTGTTGGAAAAGGAGAAAATGCTGGAAACCAGCATTTTCTCCTTTTCCCACAATGTTTTTTACCCTTTCCATAGCAAATCTTAACTTTTCTATAACATTTATTTTGTCGCCTGCAAATGCTTTCAATTTGGATCTATAAATTCTAAAGTCTATCAATTTGTCATTTGGTCAAGGATTAAGAAAAATTGATTTTCTCTTTCTGCCACAATGTTTTTTGTAGAGTTTTGCTGCAAAGTGTAAACCTTGTTTAATCATCAGCAATCGGCAAAGAGATAAAACAATGATATATAGCAGATGTTACAGTTTGTTATTTAAAGCAATATGGCGCATAGTTTTACATTTTGTTGTTTTGACCTGTCACCAAATGACAAAATCTTAGAAAGGTCCATGATGAAGCATTTGCAGATGACAAACAAAACGTGACTCAAAAATGAAAAACCTTGACTTAGATGAGTAGAAAACTCATTGGTTACCAGCATTTTCTCCTTTTCCCACACTGTTTTCTGAAGGCTTCTTCCTTGGAGGTTGATAAAAGCAGGGAGTATTTGGTAAAGGGTTAAACCTTTACTGAACAATACAATATTTTAGCAATCCCTTGGGCAGAGGGCTTTTGAAAACATTACTGGTAACCAGCATTTTCTCCTTTTCCCACAATGTTTTCTAACCCTCAGAAACAATTCCAGTGTAAATTCAATGAGCCTCTGGTAATTCATCATTGTGACTGCAAATGCTTTAACTGCAAATGCTTTAACTTTGGACCAGTACTAAAATTCGTCATTCGGTTTAGGGTTAAAGGCCCAATCACTGCCAAAAGTAAACAGTGTGGGTGTTGAAATGCATTTAAGTTTAGGTCATACGATTTAAAAGTATGGAATTCACTGAAAAAACAGAAGTCTGTCATACATGTACTATATGGTTGGTCCAAATGCTATTGGATGGCAAAAAAATTAATTTAACCCTTTACCACATGGCAAAATTTTGGAAGCATTTCAATTAAGAGCATTTTCATACACCAATTTCATATTGACTCAAATGATGCAATTTTTCTTTGATAGGATTGAAAACTTTGTGAGAGAAGGAGTACATGCAGGTGACCAGCATTTTCTCCTTTTCCCACAATGTTTTGAAAAGGCTTCTTCAACAGGGTTGTAAAAAGTCCTCATTGTGTGGTAAAGGGTTAAAAAGTCGGTAAAGACTAATTGATGAAAGATAGACTGATTTAGCATTTTTATCTATAGTTATGAAAATCATTAAAATTAAGATCAACATTTCAAAATATTTATGGGTAAATATGCAGAAACTTTTAGGTATTTACCAAGCGACAAAATTTTTAAGCTGCATGGTCCAAATTGATAGCTCTAAAAAACATAACTCAAAAATTGAAATTTGATCTCAGCAGTGTAGAAAACATTGCAGGAATAGGAGAAAATGCTGGTTACCAGAATTTTCTCCTTTTCCCACAATGTTTTCAAGATGCTTCTATCTCAGGGTCATAAAAAAAGGGATTGTTTGGGAAAAGGTTAATATCTATTCTTTGATACTGTAATTGATTAGCGGTATGAAAACGCATGACACTATATACTGCTTTCGAAGTGTACATGTATATTATAAGAACTTTAGAAAAAAAATTACATTAATTAGGATATCACATTAAGCCCCGGTTTATGAATTCATTAATTTTGTTATAGCACCATGTATAGCAGGTGTTACACTTGTTAGTCAACATGATTATGTTGTATTGTTCACACCTTTGTCGTAATTTCAACCCACAGAATCCGAATTAAATAATTGTACCAAATGATACAGTTTTAGACTTGTCCAAATCAGTAGCATTTTGTAAAGAGAATTTTAACTCTTAACCAGACGACAAAATTTTAGAATTGTTCATATTGAAAGCTTTTGCAGACGACGGCAATTTCTCCTTTTCACACATTGTTTTCAAAAGGCTTCTTCCTCAGGGTCGTCAAAAGTCAACATTGTGTGGTAAAGGGTTAAAAGAAAACTTTTCAAAACACATGTCATATGATAGTTACTTGATTTTTTAATTGTCTTTCATATGCAGCTTGAATAATGACAATATAATACTTTGTGTTTTTTGTTTAAATGACAGACATGCAAAGATTCCGAGTCTGACATTCTGCTGTATGATGTCCACTTCTGGATTGGAAAATACAGTACAGCTGTAAGTTTGTTTGAAATATATAGATTTGTTGGTTTTTAGAAAGAGAGAGAGAGAGAGAAAGATAGGGAAGGAAAGTAGAAAGATCAGCCACGCAGATAGACAGACAGACTTACTGACTTACTCACTGACTGACAGATGGGCAGATCGAGAAAAGCAAGATGTCATATCAGTTATATTGTTGGTTTGTGTATACACTTATGAACAAAGACGGTAACAAAGAAACAAACAAATGCATAACTCAAATACAAACCACAATTGGCAGGATTCAAACCCTTGAAGGGACAGATAACCTGGTTTTTCGAGGATTAAAAGACCAATACCATAACCACTGAGCCAAAGAGATATCTCTCTGACGCAGTTGTCAGGTATTGTATTTAAATTGGGACGAAACTGTGCATGAAAAGGAGTGGTCTTACGTAAAAATACCTATCAATGATTTCCTGAATTTTATGTCCCTAGTACTGCACACAACATTCTTGGACTGTCACTTCGAATGACTGCCCTTCCGACTTAGTTTGGGCCCTCTTTGTATAAGTTTTATCTTTTTTCTGTATGTAGGATGAATATGGCACTGCCGCGTACAAAACTGTGGAACTGGACACATATTTAGATGACCGCCCTGTTCAGCACAGAGAAGTTCAAGGTCATGAGTCGAAACTCTTCAAATCTTACTTCGATTCTATAACGTAAGCATTGGCATTTGTTTTTTTTTTTAACAAACTTCACTCTTGTCAACCTAATTCATTAGGAACCTTCAGATGCTCTGACTGAAATACTGATGTTGTTTAACTCTTTTCCATACGACAAAATTTTAGACAGGTCAAAATTGAAAGCACTTGCAGACAACAAAAGAAATGTAACTTAAAAATTGAAACTTGTTTCCAGCAGGGTAGAAAACATTGTGGAAAAAGAAGAAAATGCTGGTTACCAGCATTTTCTCCTTTTTCCAAAAGGAGTTAAAAAGCTTTCCTTCCCAGGGTCATGAAAACCAGGGCTTCTTTGGTAAAGAGTTAACCCATTACCACATAATCCCTACTTTTGACTACCTGGAGAAAGAAGCCTTTAGAAAACATTGTGGGAAAAGGAGGAAATGCTGGTAACCAGCATTTTCTCCTTTTCCCACAAAGTTTTCTACCCTATTACAACAAAATTGCACCATTTCAGCCACTTTGAAAATGATGTCTGCAAATGCTTTCAAGTTGGTTAGGTCTAAAATTTTGCCGTTCTGTAGCGGGTTAAACAACCTTAAATTTACACATAGCACGGCTAACACACTTGCACATAAAAGCACAATCCATGCATATCTGCGTGTGTGTAATACTTAGACTAAGAATTCTCTCAGACTTTTCAAAGATTGTCTAACCATTTGAGCCAGATTTAAATTGTAGTCTGTAAATGCTTTCTATAGTGTACTAGCTCTAGTATACTAGTGTAAATTCTTTTGTTCGGTAAAAAGTCAACTCATTACCAAACTACAAATTTTTGGACAGGACCAAACTCAAAGCATCTGCAGACAACAAATTAAATCTTGATAATCTGATGATTTCTGACTTTGATAGGGTTGAAAATATTGTGGGAAAAGGAGAAAATGCTGGTTAACAGCATTTTCTCCTTTTTCCACAATATTTTCTATAGGCTTGTTTCTCAGGGTTTTTTTTGAGTTGGATTTGGTCGGTAAAGAGTTAACAAAGTCTATTATTTTAGAATTCTAAGAGGAGGTGCGGAAAGCGGCTTTAAAAAAGTGGAACCAACCAAGTACATCCCCAGACTGCTTCATTTCCATGGCAACAGAAAATATGTGGAAGTGACAGAGGTATGAAATGCAGTTTTACCTCATTAATTGGAATTCATGGAAGGGGGTAGGGGCTAAACAGGATTAGTTCACTTCAAAGTATGCTAAGTGGATACAAAATAAAGGAAAGTCTTTTTTGTTGTATGCTCGTCTCATAGATGAAGAGGAAAGGAGAAGTTACTCTTTACAATTTTTTTTTAAAACCAAGAGAAGTGCATCAAAAAGAACTTCTTTTACCAGTGTTTTGCACAATATCCTTCCCAAGCAACTGGCTGCTTTCCCAGATACTCACTGTTAAGACAATGATCATCTACAGGCCTATTAACTGTTAATCACATGTCAGAATTTTATACCTGTTCAAATTGAAAACATTTGCAAATGATAATTTCATAGTGCCTCAAATGACTGATTTATTTTTGATTGAGTAGAAAACTTTGTGGGAAAAGGAGAAAATGCTGGTTACCAGCATTTTCTCCTTTTCCCACAATGTTTTCAAAAGGCCTCTTGCTCAGGGTCGGTAAAAGTCGTCATTGTGTGGTAAAGGGTTAAACTTGTAAATCAGGGATTGCTTCCCACTGAACGCTGAACAAACTTTTCAAAAGATTTTAATGAGAAAGCAGCAAACATCTTGAAAATGGTGCTGCATGCACTTCTGTTTCACTATATTAATGAAAGAAATGAAAGGAATGCATAAATAGGAGCACTGTTCTCAGAGATACAACTGAAATACTGGTGGAAACAGTGGAAAATGTGAAAAAATCAACAAAAAACAAAATTTCACTGCTTGCAGATACCACGATGCCAAGAACTCCTCGACTCATCCGACGTTTACATACTGGATCTGGGTTTGAAACTTTATCAGTGGAATGGTACACACAGCAATAAAGATGAACGGTTTGGTGTAAGTAAAGTAAAATGTGGCGCTTGAGCTATATATCTAGCTGTTTTATAGTTGCATGCTAGAACGTAGGTTTACGTTTATGAATCAGAATGTTGTGTGCCCTGCATTGTCTGTGCATGTCATATTCTACGGATCTTCGACCTGTCTGCTATGACGCATCATGATCCCATCTGACTAGAGAAAAGTAGGCCTTACACCTCAGCTACTACCCAAGATTGTAGGGGCTGGTTTGATAAATGGCCTGTGCATAGGTTACATACTAGCTGATCATAGCTAAAGGGATCACACAAGGTAGCATTTTATTTAATAGATATGTTTTTAGGTTGAAATTCAAAGTAATTATAATAGCTGTCATGTAGAAAAGTAATCTGGTTCTGTGCCCAGAATGCCCAAATTAGATAGATGTGTATTTGTAGAATGCCATCTAGCAGGAGATAATGGTGTGCCCTGCCTGAGCAAGGTTATCATTGGCCCATTTTATTTGCCATTGAACTTTGGACTGTGCAGGGCTGCATTCTTCATACACATTGAAAGACTGTTTCATGATGATTGTTGTCTCTTAGAAATTCAAGGACAAATTCATCGTAATCTTATTCATGTGTAAAATTTAGATGTGGGCATCGCCTAACTTTTTTTTGAAGAATGAATCAGAATATATTTTGAGAGTTATCCAGGTTGTCCAAGGAAATTTAATTCTTTACCACATAACAGAACAGCAGACCTGTTTGAATTGAAAACATTCGCAGAAGGCAAATTTAACCCTTTACCAAACTATCCCGACTTTTAAAGAACCTGTGGAAGAAGTCTATTGAAAACATTGTGGGAAAAGGAGAAAATGCTGGTTACCAAGTCACTCTAATTTTGTCATCTGCCGAGGCTTTCATTTTGGACAAGTCCAAAAGTTTGTCATCTGATAAAGAGTTAACAGAATAAGGGTTGAATTAAGTACCTGAGTATTGACAGAGAGATAATATCAACTTTTATCGATTAACTATTAGATATATAGAAGTTATACATGGAAACCGGTCCACGCGATACTAGTCACATTTCTTCCTTTGTATAGTATACAGATCGTGACCCCGGCTTAATACAACTTGACCTCCGATCAATACAGTACTGTTGACCTCGTATCAATTTTGATGACCCGCGACCAGTACAGAAATCCTCGAATGTGATTGGTCAAAGGTTCAGTCACATGAGCGTCTGCGCTTAGTTTTGACCAATCAGGTTCAAGAATTTCTGTATTGTTCACAGGTCATCAATATTGATACAAAGTCAACTGTATTGATCGCAAGTCAAGTCGTATTATTACTTTATATTAAATGAAGTAAGAAAATGTGACTAGTAAACCCTATTTTCACTCTCTTAGGTTGTTATATTGATTCTAGGCCAACAGTTAATTAATAAAAATGTCATTAATCAAGTATTTTCCTATAGGCCCAGTTACAAGTCTGAGGTCAGCCGTATTGGCCCTCAGCCTTCGGCCTCGGGCCAATACAGCTGACCTCTGACATGTAACTGGGCCAATTCAAAATCACTTGATTAATAACATTATTTTACGAACCACATAAACAATAAAGATACAGACGGGGCTGTTATAAAACATCTTCTTCGAAGCCAACAATGTTCTTGCTATACTTAGAGTACTTTGGTTGATTTTTTCTTTTCACACAACAGGCAGCTGGCTATCTAAACAAACTAAAACAGGAACGTGGAAAATGTACGTCAGAAACTCTGGATGAAAGTTCCTTGAAATGTGTACGTACAATATTGCTTCTTGTTTTCTTTTTGTGTTTGCTTGAGTGGTCTTTTGAAAATGCAATAAGGAATAAAAAAAGTTGTATCCATAACATCATTTTTTTCCATTTGCCTCTACTTTTTTCTTTGGTAACAAGGCTACGTATTTCCTTGCTTTAAAGTAAGTGCTTAAGTTCAAAACTTATCATTGGCTAGTTGGTTCTTAGGATTAAAAAGGGACTTAACTCATTATTAGTTAGTTGATACTTCATTTTCAAGGTGCATAACTCATTACTGATTAGTTGATTCTGAAATTCATCACATTATAACTCATTAATATCCTTACCAAAAAGCAAACTTTTAGACTGGTCCAAATTTGCAGATGACAAAAATGACTGAATCCTTGCATTTGTCTTCAAAATGATAGAGATTATCGTGGGAAAAGGAGAAAATGCTGGTTACTAGTATTTTCTCCTTTTTCCAACAATGTTTTCAGAGCAAATATTTTCACAGGCTCGTTAGAACTCAGACTTGTTATGTAAATGCTTAAGTTCAAATAGGGTATATCATATTACCATCAAATGGATGTACACGATGAAGACTCTCACTTCCTGTAAACCCATACAAGGACCAAGATCAGACTGCACCGATACGTAGGCTGATCTGCGTCTTAGCTGGGTGTCCATGTCACATTGTCGTTAATGCCATGCGATGGCTCATTTATTATGTACATGTATCTTTGCATAAGTATGTATTATTTAGTATATTGATATGTGTTATGTATGCCCTTAAAGGGCCCACTATGGAAATAATAAAACTATTCTATTCTATTCTATTACCAGGAAATCTCAACTTTTGCCCCACCCCCCTCCTCCATCTTTGAAATAAGGCTGTATTTGATGATTGTATACCTAAAGCTTGCACAACTTTTGGCTTTATCTTAAACTGGTTACCAAAGCTTAAACAACCCCATGAAAGGAAGGCATTATGAATATACAATTTTTTACACAGCATGAATGTACACAGTTCAAAAAACAAAATTATTAACAAATACTTGTAGGGTGTTTTTTACAACAAACTCGATGAAGTGGCAGATCAAAATGAGAAAAACAGCAAACCAGAAATTCAGTCAGAACAGAAGGGCCCCCAAGCTTTGTTCAGGTATGTATGATGGTTTGCAACGCTTTCAACAATATAATGATGACTCACCTGTCAGTTTAATTTCACCCACCAAACCTGACTAACTCAAGTCAGTATTATTCCATTATTCAGAGCTTGAAACTCAGGGTTGTTGGTTCTGTTCTGAAGTTTAACTTAAAACTTATTCTGAAGACTGATAGTCTTTTGTTTTCTCTTTCTTATTGCTGAATATAATTTTGATGATGTTAACCCTTTACCACACAATCCTGTGTGAAAGAAGCTTTTTAAAAACATTGTGGGAACCAGCATTTCCTCTTTTCCCACAATGTTTTCTTCCCGTCCAAAAACAATCAATTTTTGAGTCACATTTATTTTGTCGTCTGCAAATGCTCTCAATTTGGGCCAGTCTAAAATCCTGTCGAGCTCTGGCAAAATGGGGTGTAGTGCATCTCTCTGATCCATGATGATTATATTAACCCTTTCCCAAACAAGCCCTGACTTTTACGTGTCTGCAGTTAAAGCCTTTAGAAAACACTGTGGGAAAAGGAGAATTTGCTCGTAATGAGCAATTTCTCCTTTTCTCACAGTGTTTTCTACCCTTTGTGAGAACTTTCTGCCATTTTCTCCAAATCTAAAATTGTCGTCTGCAAACTCTTTTGGTTTGGAAGAGTCCAAAATTTGATGTTTGGGAAAGGGTTAAGCCATCACATCATTTTGTATCCATAATAGCGGCTTTTTTTATCAACGGACGTAAACTTGAAGCGGACTGGTCCTTGGACCATACAGAAAATTGACCGATAGCGAAAAGTTGTGGCCCGTGACTGCGCAGACTGATCTGGATCAATACATTTTGCAGATGCATTGAGCTTCCCTTTCACAGAGCATGGGTCATATGTATATGGTAAAAAGCAGCCAGTGGCTTGGAAAGAATGCTGTCTTAACCCTTTCCCAAATGACAAATTTTAGACTATCCCAGACTCAAAGTATTTGCAGATGACAATTTTGAATTTGATGAGAATGGTAGAAAGTTTTCCAATAGGCTAGAACACACTATGGGAAAAGGAGAAATTGGCCTTTACGAGCAATTTCTCCTTTTCCCACAGTGTTTTTAAAGACTTGTACTGCAGACATGTAAAAACCCGGGCTTGTTCAGGAAAGAGTTAAGCACCAAACTTGGTTTCCACCATTGCTGGGCTTAAACACTGCGCTGCCTTGCCAAGGACCATTCCCAGATTATGTGCACTGCCAGCAGGGAATTGAACCATAATTGCTTGATTTGAAATTTAATACTTAAAACTTTTAAATACATTCTGGGAAAAAGAGAAAATGATGGTGATGATGATGTTGCTTTCATTGTTGATGATGATGCTGATAATGATGCTGATGATGATGATGGTGATGGAATACACGAAGTGCAAAAGGACGTTACAATCAACTTGCACCCGCTAAAATTTTTCTTGTTATTTTGTAGGCTTTCTGACTCAACAGGCGAAATGAAATTTAGTTTGGAGAAGAAAGGGCAAGTCAATCAAACAGATTTGGATCCAAGTGTAAGTTCAAAACGTACATATTGTTATGGGGCTGCCTCACTTGCAGACTGTCAGGCTGAGTGATCTGTTTGCTGGTCTATATTTAGGCTTACTCACTTACTGGCTGGTAAACCAAACAGCCAAGTACATGTAACTACCGGTAACTAACTGGCTAGCAGACCTTCCAGCTATCTTGCGTGGTAATTGACCAAAAGGCTGGCTGACTGAGGAAGAGCTGGACTGACTGAATGATAGATAACCGACAGGTTGACAAACCAACTGAATGACTAAGTGACTAGATGACTTACCAAACGACGAAATTTTAGACTGGTACAAATTGAAAGCACTTGGAGAGGACAAAATTAACGTAACTCAAAAACTGAAGTTTTTACCATTCCAACATTTGTTGGGCAAATTTTACCTGTTTTTGAGTTAAGAAAAATAAGTATGCTGACAAAGTAGAATTTCCCTACTGAGAGCCCCAGTTTCATGAAAATTTACATCACTGAACTGATGTCACTGTAACCTGGGTAATATGTGCTAAAACTTTTGAATCTTTAATCAAACCTTTGCTGCTTAGCCTGAGTCCTGGCAATGGTATTTTCTCAATTCTTTACCAAACAATCTTTCAGCTGTCCAGGCCAGCCTCAGTAGCTCAAGTGGTAGCAGACAGGACTTGAGTGCACAAGGTCGCTGGCTCAATCCCTGGCTTGGCCAATCTTCTTTCTAGTACTCATGATAGTCATTGACAGAATTTATTCCTCTCTCAAGGCTGACCATTATTTCAACGACTGTCATGTGGGAAAGCAGCCAGTGGCTTGGAAAGAAAAATATGCAGAGTACTGGTTAAAGAAATTTCAGGATGGATAGGCGCACTGGCTGACACAATATATCTGAAACAATGTTGAAAATGGCATTAAACACCATACAATCAATCAGTTCTATAATTTCACAGAAAAGGCATTTGAAAACGTTTTGAGAAAACATTTTGTTCCCCTCAATGTTTTCCAAAAGCTTTCGTTCTTAGGATCTTTCTGAAAAGTCTGGAATGGTGTCAGTAGTAGTGAGGTAGAGCATAATTATGCCTCATAACCATAAGGTCCCCAGTTTGATACCTGGAAGCTGGTGTCACCTTTCAAACTGTTTCCTGGTCTACACATTCAGACCAAATACTGGTGTTCTTCCCATGAACCTTTACCAAACAACAAAATTTTAGACTGGTCCAAATTGAAAACAGTTACAGAGGACAAAATAAATGTAACCCAAAAATTGAAATTTGTTTCCAGCAGGGTAGTAAACACTGTAGGAAAAGAAGAAAATGTTGGTTACCAGCATTTTCTTCTTTTCCTGGAGTGTTTCCAAAATACTTTTTTCTTGGGGTTGTTAAAAGTCAGGAGTGTATGATAGAGTTAAACAGAATTAAGTGTGATAAGAGTAAGTTGTAAGAATTTGTTTCTTGATGGATTTAAAATCTACAGCCCCTAGCTCTCATATTAAAAGACCAAAGCTGCCGAGATCGGCCAAAAATCCTGTACAAAAACGTTGATGTGACACGATATTTACCAGAGAATTAGTGAGTCTGTACAGCTCCTAACTATGTTACAAGAGACCACTCCTTCATGCATGGCTTTGTCTCGATTTAAACACAATACCTAACAGTTGCATTAGGGAAATATCTCTGTAGCTCCATAGTTATGGTATTGGCCTTTCGACCTGGCGTTCTAGGGTTCAAATCCTGCCTGTTCCCTTATTTCTGCAGTGCACTTGTTCGTTTGTTTTTAAAAGATGGCAGCTGTATAAATTCACCCTATAGCCTTTGCAAAAATGTCAGTGTTTACTGATAATTTAAGGGCTATATACCTTAACCCTTTACTCCATAGATACTCATTTCTACGCATTGCTTGTAGGAGCCTTTGGAAGACATTGTGGCGAGCAATTTCACCTTTTGTCACAATGTTTTCTACACTATCAAAAGATGTCATATACACATTAGAAACAGGTTCATATTGCTGTTATCAAGGGTCAATTAGAGATACCATAGAAATGCCTTATGGGGTAAAGGGTTAAAATAAATAAATTTTGTTGTGTGATAAAGAGTTAAAGAATGACTTTAAAAGTGCAGTCTAAAATTTTGAGTATCTCTGTAAAGGACAAATCTTTTTTGTTATCATAACTTATTCTTCAGGATGTATTCATATTGGACACATTTCAAGAGCTTTATGTGTGGATCGGAGACAAGACCACATCAAATGAGAAAAAGAATGCAATGGCATATGCTCACGTAAGTTAATGCCACCGTTGGAGTGCTGAATTTATGAAATTGGCCTTTCTAGTTTTTGAAAAACTTCAAAAGTATTAGTTTCAAAACCATTTGTTCTCAATGCTAGTATTGAAAAAGAAGTTGACAGTATACCGGTAAATCCAAGACCAGACCACAAAAAGTAATGTTCTGTGGTGTCTGATCTTGCTACACACTGTACATAAATGTAACCAAAGGCCAGTGCTGTCCTTTACTGGTTAAGCCATTACCAAACAACCCCTGGTTATTACAACCAAGAGGAAGAAACCGTCTGAAAACATTGTGGGAAAAGGAGAAAATGCTGGTAACCAGCATTTTCTCCTTTTTCCGCAATGTTTTCTACTCTTCTAAAACCTAGTTTCAAAATTTTAATTCACATTAATTTTGTTGTCTGCAAAATGCTCTTTTTTTTTGGACAAGTTTAAAATTTTGTTGTTTGGTAAAAGGTTAATTCTTTTAGAGCAAAATACATAAAACTTGACAGCTATCAACACCTTCAGCTATCAACACCTTAACCCATTACCACACAATCCCTACTTTTGATGCCCTTGAGAAAGACTCCTTTAGAAAACATTGTGGGAAAAGGAGAAAATGCCGGTAACCAGCATTTTCTACTTTTACCACAATGTTTTCTACCCTTCACAAATCAAATTTCAAATATTCAGCCACTTTTATTTTGTCGTCTGCAAATGCTTTCTATTTTGACAAACCTAAAATTTTGTCGTTTGGTAATGAGTTAAAATACAAACCACTGAAACGGAGTAAAATTTGAGTCGTAGTCTGGCAAAAGGGGCCTAAGTGCATCTCCATTACACACGATACTGGCACAAGTCATCCCGTTATTACGGATCCATACAAGCCCTTTTTTCAATAACCAACTTAACCATGATAATTATAATTATTACATTGGTCCTTTACAAACAGAAAATTGATCAATAGCGAAAAGTTTCCGCCCAGGTTAGCCTGTGCAGACTGCGCAAGCTGCCCTGGGTCAATACTTTTCCCAGATGTATTAAACCTTTCCCAAACAACAAATTTTGGACCCTTCCAAACTGAAAGGAAAGTTTGCAGTTGACAATTTTAGATTTGGAGAAATTGGCAGAAAGTTCTCAAAAAGGGTAGAAAACACTGTGGGAAAAGGAGAAATTGCTCATTACAAGCAATTTCTCCTTTTCTCACAATGTTTCAAAAGACTTTTACTGCATACATGTAAAAACCAGGGCTTGTTTGGGAAAGGGTTAAGCCCCCTTTTCACAGAGCTTGGCGCATTTTTATTATACAGGTACTGGTCAACAATGTAGATTCAAGATCAGACTGCAACCACATATTTAGTGATGGGTTAACTCATTACCAAATGACAAAAGTTTAGGTTTGTCCAAATTGAAAGCATTTGCAGACAACAAAATATAAGCGACTGAAAATTTAAAATTTGTTTTGTGAAAGGTAGAAAATATTGTTGGAAAAGGAGAAAATGCTGGCTACCAGCATTTTCTCCTTTTCCCACAATGTTTTCGAAAGACTTCTTTCTCAAGGTCATTAAAAGTAGGGATTGCGTGGTAATGGGTTAAGTACCAAAACTTAGAAAAGCCATTTTCCATGGAATTCAATCAAAATTCCATTTTTTTTCCCCAAATAGTATATCAGAACAAACACCAAGTTATTGTCCCCCCTTGTTTATCTCCATTACAGAACTATCTGATGAGAACAGATCATCCACTGTTACCTGTCACATGTATCAAGGAAGGACGGGAACCAGGATCATTTCTGGTCGCTCTTACGGCTTAACCAAGCACATGTTGGGGACTTCCCTCTTTTTGTTTCTTTCAAAAGACTTTTTTTTGAAGACATAGTGGGAAAAGGAAATTCTAATTTCTCTTTTTGTCACAATGAATTCCGAAGAATTACCTCCCTAACAGTTACAAAATTTCAGACTTTTCTGTATTGGATTGGTTGGTTGGTTGTGTTGGAGTTTAACGCCACTTTAACAGCTCAGGTCATATCATGGCTGTCGGTGACGCACATGTGTTTTCCTGACTTTCTCATACCAGTACTAACACTACTGTACTTTCTTTCCAAAGCCACCGACTACTTTTCTCACATGCTTCAGCAGAGGTGAGAGGCAAAAATATGCGGAAAGAAAGTTTGCCTCAACCGGGTATCAAACTCACAACCACCAGGTCATGAGTCCAATGCGCTCACCACTGAGCCACCCGGGCGGGCTTTGTATTGGAAGCATTTGCAAATGACACATCATTTTTTTCAGTCTAGAGGGTAGAAAACATTATGGAGAAAGAAAGAAAATGCTTTGATATTTCTTCCTCTTTCCAACTAATTACAAATACACATTTGTGCCTTACATGCAACGGAAATTTCATTTTCCTTTACACCATACCAGCATAATAGGGTCCCACAAATCTGCTCTTCATGACTTTCAGTCCTTTGATTATAAACTAACAGCGCATAATAAACACAAACAAATGTATTGCAATTTATTACTTTATTGTACAACTACACAATGTTAAGCATTAATTTTATATTTGACAACATAATTTTAACCCTTTACCACACAATTCCATACTCTAACAAACTTGAGGAAGAAGGCTTTTGAAAACATTATTGGAAAAGAAGAAAATGCTGGTAACCAGCATTTTCTCCTTTTCCAACAATGTTTTCTACTTAATTATAGGTGAGTTTCATCATTTGAGGCATCCTTGATTTAAATTTGGACAAGGATAAAATTATCTGGGTGGAAAAAGGTTCCGCAAATGAATTTGTTTGACTGCACATTTTTCATCCTTAACCTAACAACAAAATTTTAGATTAGTCCAAATTGATAGCATTTCCAGATGACAAGGTAAACATGACTCAAAAATTGAAACTTGACTTCGGCAGAGTAGAAAAGATGGGGGAAAAGAGGAAACTGTTGGTAAAAACCAGCATCTTCTCCTTTTCCCACATTGTTTTGAGAAGGCTTCTTCTTCAGGGTTGTTAAAACTATGGATTGTTTGATAAAGGGTTAACTCTTTACCAAAGGACAAAATTTTGGGCGAGTCCAAATTGAAAGCATTTGCGGATAACAAAATAAATGTGAATCAAAAGTTGAAATTTGATTTGGAAAGGGTAGAAAACATTGTGGGAAAAGGAGAAAATGCTGGTTACCAGCATTTTCTCCTTTTCGCACAATGTCTTCAAGGGCTTCCTTTCTCAGGGTCGTTAAAACTCGGGATTGTTTGGTAAAGGGTTAAACATGTTTATTTGTTTGGAAACACATTATTAAGCATGATTATTTGTTTGAGTACACATTATTAAAAAATACATCTTTACTCCTTTTAACCCATTACCACACAATCCCTACTTTTGATGACCCTGAGAAAGAAGCCTTTAGAAAACATTGTGGGAAAGGAGAAAATGCTGGTCACCAGCATTTTCTCCTGTTCCTGCAATGTTTTCTACCCTACACAAAACAAATTTCAAATTTTCAGTCCATTTTATTTTGTTGTCTGCAAATGCTTTCGATTTGGACAAACCTAAAATATTGTTGTTTGGTAATGAGTTAAGACATCTACATTTAACCAATTTCACCTGTATTTAATAATCATTCTTGTATCTTAATGCCAAAATTTGCTCCTGGCATTTGCAAGGTGGGACACAATTCATGACAAATGAAAAAAATGCATTTTATTCTCGTGGGGCCATCCAAGGAAGCACTCTTGTCTTGTTCAGTTTTAAATCAAAAACAAATCCCTCAAGTATCCTCATCTCGTTCACCGTATTTATCGATTATTTATCTTTGTTTACACAGTTGAACAATGTCTGAACCATTCTACACACTACAAAGTTTTAAAATTATTTTCTGCCTGCCTAAATAGATGTATCTTTAGGAAATGTTCACTAATTGCAGATTATTAACCCTTTACAAGATGACAAAATTTAAGCCTTGTCCAAAGTGAAAGCATTTGAAGATGACAATTTCAATGTGGCTCAAATGGTGCAATCATTTTTAGATGGAGTAGAAAACACTTTGGGAAAAGGAGAAAATGCTGGTTACCAGCATTTTCTCCTTTTCCCAAAATGTTTCCAAAAGGCCTCTTTCCCAGGGTCATTAAAAGTCATCATTGTGTGGGATGTCTTTTTTCTTTTTAAATTGTTTGTATTTTCATTTATTTTACTTTAAGTTATAAGCCCTTTACCAAACAATCCTAGTGCTTTAACAACTGTAAGCAACAAGGTATTTGAAAACATTGGGGGAAGGAGAAAATGTGGTGATCACAACTATTTCAACCCATCAAGAATGAGCCCTGGCATTTTAGACACATCTTAACCCATTACCACACAATCCTGACTTTTAACGACCCTGAGAAAGAAGCCTTCTGAAAACATTATGGGAATTGGAGAAATTGCTAGTTACCAGCATTTTCTCCTTTTCCCAAAATGTTTTCAAAAAGGCTTCTTTCCCAGGGTCGTTAAAAGTCATCATTTTGTGGCTTTTTTTTTTCTTGTTTGTATTTTCGTTTATTTCACTTCAAGTTATTAACCCTTTACCAACCAGTCCTAGTGCTTTAACAACTGTAAGCAACAAGGCATTTGAAGACACATTGGGGAAAGGAGAAAACGCTGTTTAGTGTTTACCACAATTTTTACTACCGATTAAAGATAAGTCTGGCATCTTAACCTTTACCGAACAACCCCGACTTTTAAAAACCCTGTGAAAAATACCCTCAGAAAACGTGGTTACCAGCATTTTCTCCTTTTCCCGCAATGTTTTCTTCCCTCCCAAGAAGAAATTTAAAATCTTCAGTCACACTTAATTTGTTGTCTGCAAACGCTTTCAATCTAGACAAGTCTAAAATTTTGTCGTTTGGTAAAAGGTTATGGATCTTTATTAAGCATAATGTCAACAAGCCATGCTCTTGCAAAAGGGGGTTTAATGCATGCCACATGCATTATATCAAGCAATCACCACTTAATTATAGACTCTTTATAATCTATTTTACTGTACTGGCCTTTGGTTACAATGTTTTTTTTTTTTTAAAAAACTCTTCTTCCCAAGGGTCGTTAAAATTCAGGATTGTGTGGTAAAGAGTTAACAACATAATGAAACAATAGGTAGAGTATTTTTAACAAGCAGAAAATTTAAAGATAGGGACTGAAAAAAAAATTATCTGTGTTTATGGTTTCATAATCCTATCTAGAAAATGCTGCAACCCTAAACATTTTGCTCTGTGATTAAAAAAAAAATGTCTGGTGCGATTTTGGTACTTGGTCCATATAAAAAGTTTCTCGAAAAAAAAATAAATCTCTCTCTCTTCTACCAACAGCATCTGGGACTGAAACACATAATTTTTGGTTGGGGATCGTAAAGGGTTTCAGTCCATGTCAGCCTGCAGGAATTGTCATTCTTTTTTGCAAATGCATTAAGCCCCCTTTTCACACAGCATGGCTAAAATGATTTTATCACTGTATGTTTTTCTTTTCTTTTGCGGTAAATGTTTCTTTGAAATAAACAGTTTCTACTGTTGACTGACAGTTTCTTCCTTCAAACTACCCTTACAAAAACTAATTAATTTAATGCTTTGCGGCCAGGGTAGATCAAGATCAGGTTGCACTAAATCTGCAGCCTGATCTTTGATCTTCACTGTCCGTTTTGCTGAAGTATTTTAGACAATATCAACCTTGAAACTATGGTTTTTGGATCTTATTTCTACTAAACTGAAAATATCTTTTTGGTTTATTCAACACATTAAGGGTTAAGCCAAATGTCTGCAAATGTTTTCCATACTAGTATGGATAAATCTGTAGTTTTCTCATCAGGTTTAATCCATTACAACACAATCCCTACTTTTGACGCCCCCGAGAAAGAAACCTTTAGAAAACATTGTGGGAAAAGGAGAAAATGCTGGTAACCAGCATTTTCTCCTTTTCCCGCAATGTTTTCTATCCTTTACAAAACAAATTTCAAATTTTCAATCACTTTTATTTTGTCGTCTGCAAATGCTTTCGATTTGGACAAGCCTAAAATTTTGTCGTTTGGTAATGAGTTAAGCCCAAGGCACAACAACCAGTCTTCCAACATGATCTCACAAAGCTAGGACATGTTTATTTAAATACAAACATGGTCTGTTTTCACCAACCATTCTTAAGAACATTCTTGGTCTATAGATTTTGAAAGTAACACAACTTCTGATTTGCTTAAGAAATAATCTTCTTTCTATCGTGGTATATCGTTCAATAAACCACAGTTGTGAGTTATGAGGCACAATAAATAATCCACGAGGGCGATAGCCCGAGTGGGTTATTTCTTGCGCCTCATAACTCACAACATGGTTTATTGAACGATATACCATGATAGAAAGAAGATTATTTCGGTTCTAACATGGCAAATTCTTAATGAAAGGAAAACAAGTTCAAACTTGGAGTAAACACGCAGATGAAGATTATGTTACATTGAATAACTCACTCATTGAATGACGTCACTCGATTTAGGATGACGTCACTCTACATGGATTGTCGCAGATTTTACCACGTTTCCCTTGCACTGTGTTTATAGAGCCAAAGTCGCGTGTCATGTTAGAATAAACTATTTGGTTCAGCCAATAAGATGTGTTACTTTCAAATTTACAAAATTCTACACAAAAAGAGTCTAAGACCAATAAGAATGTTTGTAAGAATAGTTTATGAGTATGTGCACAGGTATTTTCCTACTCACAATTTTGGGCTGAATGCTCCCCCCCCCCCCAAAAAAAAATCCCCAAACCTCAGGCTCTTTGAGAAAAGCAGGTAAATTTCTGCAGAATATGAAATCATATACAAAAGGTATACAATAAGGTTAAAAAGGAACAGTCATATCCCAAGTTTTACCAGCCTGGCAATGAAAATAATATATAAGCACATGTTTAAAATTTCCTTTTGTTATATTCACATGGAAATGTCTTTATTCTACCTAGTTCTTTTGATAATATGAACACCAGAATCCGTCCAGACAGGTCCACTCAACTCTCCAACCTTCAAGGCGAAGCCCACATCTTCAAATGGTTTCTGCATTTGGCCCCGCCCAAATGGCCCCAAGTCTCCTCCCCGTTTTGCTGAACTGCAATCGCTGTACTGTGATGCAAGTTCTTCAAAAGTTGCCTCCCCACTGACAATCTGCTTTCTATACCCTGAGAGAAAAAACATGATACATTTACTTATTATAGCCAGTATGTTAGAGTTACCTCCCTTAGCTCTGAGCACACCTGTACATGATCAGAGGAAAATGAGCAAGTCTCTCTATACAGCCTAATATTACCAGGACATCACATGATGCCCACTCATATAAACAACACTAACGAGAATAACAACTAAGAAATGAAACCTATAATAAGATTATGTATAACTATTAGACACTTTGCCGCAATGTAATGTGCCTAAATGATTACAGATAGTAGCATTTGATTACAAGTACTATACAGTGCGCTCATTTTTGCATATGATGGATAGTAAGTCTAAATACACCTTAAAGTTGATGAGCTATTCTGATAAAAATAATTAGTCACCTGTACTATGTCACATGCTGTATGTTCTTACAGACGACGATTTAAGTGTGGCTTAAATGGAGGAATCTGTATTTGATACAATAGAAAACATTGTAGGAAAAGAAGAAAATGATGGAAACCCCACAATGTTTTCAAAAGCTCTCTTTCTATGGATTGTTAAAGTTAGGATCCTGTGGTAATGGGTTAAGGCAGTGGAATGATTTTAAAGACAGTAGAAATGTAAATTTTGACTATACATTTCAGTAAGTAGCATTTTAACCCTAAAAGCGATGGAACCAACTTAACTTGTTTTTGTGGACAGTGTAGATCAAGATTGGAGTGCACAGAACGTGCAGTCTGATCTTGGATCTACACTGTCCACCATTTTGTTTCATATTCTGGCGAAAAAAACCTTGCTACAGCAATATTTCAGATGTTTTTCCTTTTTAAAAATGTCTCTTGTATTAATTCAGCATTTTAAGGGTTAAGACTGCTAAGAGAAGTGGAAATAGATGAGTGAGCCATTTCCCGTGTTGAAACAACAAGTAGTCTATCTTAAGATGGGGGAAGGTGGTGTACAATAACCTAAGACTGTGATACACTCCCAAATGCTTTACAATTTTGACCTGAAAGGATTTTCTCCTGACCAAGATTTATTTCAAATAACAAATCTGAAACTTCTTTCCATTCTTTGGGGCCTCAGATATTGCTAACTTATTGATTTGAACACATTTCTACATTTGGCTAAGATTAAGTGGATGGGGAGCTTTAATGTGTCACCCGCAAACATTTTCAATATGGACAAGGCTAAAATTTTGTCATCTGGTAAAGAGTTAAAAACAAAGTTTGCATCCATGCAAATGAGTCATTCTAGACTTCACATTGTGAGAAAATAAGCAAATCATGCATGTATACATTGCTGCCAACAGATGATTTATCATTTTGCTTTTATCTACTTTTGACAATGACAATGAGAAAAGCAGAAATGCTAAAATCTAGCAATTCCTGTTTGCCACACTGCTTTCTACCCTAAAGTTAAAAAAAATTCCCATCATCGGAGCCAAAGTTCACCCTTTACCAAAGTTTACCAAACAATGAAATTTTAAACTGGACCCATTTGAAAATATATTTGCATTATAGAAAAAGGAGAAAATGCTATTTACTGGCATTTTCTCCTTTTTCTATAATGTTTTCAGTTGCCTCTTCTTCCAATGCTGTTAAAACTCAGAATTATGTGGTAAAGCGATACAGTGGATTCCACTTAATCGCAACCCTGTTTATCGGGATTTTCGGTTATTGGCAAGATTTGGTCCAGCACCGATCCATTTCCTATTTAGACAACGTAAATTTCAACGCTTAATCGGGATCCTATAAATAGAACATTTCGGTTTTTTGCAACAAAAAATTAGCAAGTTATTCGAAATTCTAGTGTTTATTAGCAATTCCTTGGGATAAGACAGCGGAAAAATTCCAATCTGTCCGGGAAAAAAAAGGTTACTCAAAACGATGAAAGTCGAATTTCAGTGCATACGGAGAATCACAGATAAAAACTGATGCAACTGCATACAAACGACGAGTCCGACATGATCCGTTTTCATAATTTAGTCATTAAAGATAAAAATTCTTGGCATGTTTCATGTCATTCTTTTCATTTAAGAAAGTGCACTAACGTTTACAAAACATCTGCAAATGGCCGACATCCTGCATATGGACCTCGTTAACTCAGTGGCTGTTTTGCAGCATTGGTGCATTAGTTTACTTCACTGGTTGCCGATTATCAAGTTCAACAATTGGACGGTTACGCGAGATTTTGGGTACCAGGCTGTACACCACCACCAAGAGCATTGATAAATCACCCCTCACAACCTACGTCAGTGTGACGTCACAGGTAGTGATATCGGACCCTTGTTATAAAGTCAATGTGCGTTTTTGGTAAGACTTTTTTTTTTGTAATCGTTCCTTCAAATGATCTGAAAAAAAAGTCTTTAGACCTCCAAAGTGTACATTGCCTAGGGACTTTGTTTTTTGTCAAAGCTTTTGTTAACTACTTATAATAACGGAATAGACTTCGACCAACTATTAAAACCCAATCACTTTTTGATATTTGGTCAAAGTGTTTGTGCATATAGACATCTGCTTCCTGTCTAAAACATCAGAATATTAAATGTATTCATCTAATGTCTTTGATGAATACATGAGAGTCTTTGTAGTCAGTTTGTATCCACCCAAGCTAGCCTCATTCTATCTTCATATCGTACTTACTTTTCAATATAAGTTACGAAAATGCGCAGGTCCGATATCACTTCCTGTGACGTAGGTTGTTACCCTTGTAAATAAAATAGTAATTCTAGTGCAGGAAAATTGGCGAAAAGATTACTACTTGTACTTAAATCTTGTCTTGGTATAACTCGGCAAAAAATAAAAACTTACATGGACTTTCCATGATCAGACTTCACACTCTGTGCAGTCTGATCTCGATCTACGCTCCCCGAAGACGAATTCGGCACTTTACCTGTTTCAAGAAAGACCGATCGAATTAACCTATCAACGATCAGATAATTACACACTGGGTAGAAAAAAACTTAACTGTTTGTAAGTGTCTCGTTGATAATCCAATTTGTGACAAACAATTTGACGACAGGCGTGATAGTAAGGTGTACCGAATGTAAACTGTGAAAAACACAGAAAACCGTTTCTTACTTAGGTCTGCTCTGAATGGTATGGCCTAAATTAAGGCGTTAAAATAGAATCGTCTGTGCGGCAATCAGTCTATGACGTCACACAAACTTTTACCCACCCATTCAACCAAACAGGTGGCGAGTCGAGGTTTATACAGGTGCACAGTACACGATCATGTTGTGTAAGAATGTGCATGTACACAAGGAGTAATTGTTAGATAACCAGAAACTGGAGGTATGCGTCGAAACCTGTGTTTACAAAAAGTTTGTGTTGAATTTTATGTCAACCAAAGCATCACCATGGCCAACAGCCTGGATCGTTTCTGGTACTTTGTGCACTTGATAGGTAAATAAAGTAAGCAATAGGGGTGAAACAATACGGTAAAAAGCGTAATGCAATATATCGCAATACGGGTCAGCCGTATTGCGATACGTATTGCAATACGCTCTATATGCTGACATTTAGCATATCTGTCCACTTGTAGTCACTGTTAGGGTTGCATATGCTAAAAAAATGACTAGTAGTGTTTAACACAGACTAGACTGAAATGACAAAGAAATTAAGAATTATCCATAGAAACAAGTAAATGACTCAGTGACATTTAAAGTCATGTTCTTTTTCAAAAATATTAGCATGTCAACCTTCTCAGCACCCAGAGAAGCCCTCTGTGCTGACAAAAAGTCACCAGCAGTACTGAACCCTCGCTCAGAGGGCGCGCTTGTTTATGTAGAAACCAGTCAGGGCTACTATACCGAACTTTGGGAGCTCACTGTGACAGAGAAGACAGCGCAATCATGAATGCACTAACTTACTCTGTTAAACACAAATACTTTCTCGCTTATCTACCGGGAGAAAAAACGCGAAATAAGTGTGGGCAAAGTTATAGGAAATGAATAACAAACTCTGTTGGTCCAAAATCAGTTATACGGTCGACGGTTATTTGGAGTTCGTATCCGCGGCGAATTTGAGGCGGTCATAATTTTACCTTAACACCGGTGACACCGCCTGAAGAAAAAATAAACAACTTTCGCTTTCGTAAATCTTTCCGATTGTTGAAAAACGATCGATTTCTGACAGAATTTTGGGGAAAACTGGACTTTCTAATGCAATTACGAGAAGTTGACATATTGAAGAAATACCGATACGGTAAAATTCGTACCGGTTTCGGTTTTTTTCTTTGAACAGACCGCGGTTAATCGGTATATCGGTAAACCGTTTCACCACTAGTAAGCAAACAAATAATTTTTTTTAAACTTGTTTAGTTTGAAATACATACATTTAAAAAAATATGAACATAATCATTAATCAAATGATCGGGATGCAAGATCTGAACGTCTGTCATTAGAACGAAATGATCGTCTGCATCTCTGGTTAGACTTCTGGTCTGAAAAGAGCCATCGGATTATCGGGCCGACCGCTTATTCGGGATATTTTCTCTGACAAATAGGACTTGCAAATAAGCGGAATCTACTGTACTTTGTTGTCCATAATTGCTTTCAGGTTTGATAAGATTACAATTTTGTTATCGGGTAGAGAATACAATGCTGACCAGTTCAAGAGAACTCACCTTCTAATATCTCCAAAGCTTTTTCTTTACTGCGAGTAATATTCTCCTCCCTCCACGATGAAGGTCGTCTGGACTCTCGATGTTTTACGAGGAGGTGAGAACATTGTACCTTGTCCATCGATGGTTTTGCTGGCTCTGATGGGAAGTCCCACTGACTTTCTTTAGTGTATGTGTTAAGGTAATATGTTTGACCTAGAATAACAAATAATTAACAGAAGCGATGCATCTGGTGCCAACAGTTGGTTGCAGGTGCTTGATTTTCAGTGAAAATTTGAAGTTAACTCGTTACCAAACAACAAATTTTTGGACTGGACCAAATTCAAAGCATCTGCACTGCAGACAAGTGAGACAACAAATTAAATCTTGGAAATATGATGATTTCTGACTTTAATAGGGTAGAAAATATTGTGGGAAAAGGAGAAAATGCTGCTTAATTTTCCTACAATGTTTCCTATAGGCTTCTTTCTCAGGGTGGTTAAAAGTTTAGCTTGTGTGCTAAAGAGTTAGGCAAGAGCAACACATGAGAGTGTAAATGCTGGAATGCAAGCTCATGATTTTCAGTGAAAATCGTAAGTTGAAAAGGGGCATAACTTTGTTAAAAATACTTTGATGGTTACCTGCCCATGTTGTACTGGTTTTCCTTTTGATAGTGAAAAGATTTTCTAGTTCAGAAGAAATATCTTCAGTAATAGCAAAAATTGTTTGAAAATGTCATATTTTTTGGATGATAAAGCAGACACAGACCACAGCAGGGTTATTACAATACTTTCAAGTTTTCTTTGAAAACAAATGAGCTTACCTCAAAAGAATAACTGAGTTAACTGTTGCAAAGATTTCTGTTTTCTTAACTCTTATAACAAAATTTTCTTAAAGACTTGTCCAAAATGAAAGAATTCGCAGATGACAAATTCAATGAGAATGAAAATCATAGGCAAAGAACATTTAATGACCATGAGGAAGAGCCCTTTTCAAAATATTGTGGTAGATGAATAGAATGCTGCTCACCGAATTTTCCTCGTTTTCAAAGCATGTTTTGCACCCCATCAGACACTTGTAAGATCTATCATTTGAGGCAATTTGAAATTTTCTCAGCAAATGTATCAATTCCGACAATTCTACTATTTTGTGCCCTGCTGGAGGGGGGGGGGGGGGGGGGCACTCCTGAAATTGGCCATATTACCTGAACGCGAAAACACATGACATTTAAAACTAAGCTACCTTTTCTCTCTATTCCTGGCTAGATTTTCCTACTTTCTGGTTTATGCCACAATGTCTTGCATTTATGTAGCTTTTTGTAATTGAAAGAGCACGTTTATTTGTTTATTTCGTGCTAAGTTGTGCCACACGAGACCGATCGCTAACCTCGTGCGCCCATTTAAAAATCCTTTCTCGCCACAAAAGTATACTGGTAGATCTACTTTTAAATTTGAACAAATACAGAAATACCACGAATTTATGACATATCAACCTACCAGAGGAGCGACTGACATGTTGTTCCCAACCGGCCGGCAAACTGTCGCCCATTTCGTTTTTTTTTAATTTTTCCAATTTGAGACAGTTGTTGTTGTAGGATTTGTTGTTGTTGTAATGTTGTGTTCGCCTTTACCCATCTTCGACCCCGTACTCTAAACCATTTACAGAATGATCCAATTATTTACAGCCCCTGAGTAAAAGGCGTTGGAAAATATTGTGGATAATGTTGTTCAGTTCTTTAAGGGTGGCCCTTCAGATTTTTGGACGAAAATTTTACAAAAATACAAAAAAAAAAAATCATCCTTATAGATCTACGAGCGTACTCCCAAAACATTGTAATTTTCATTCATAAAACCCCAGTAGTCGAAACTCATCCGACAACAAGAGAAATTAGGGATTTACAACAGCCCAGCAGGTCGACACCACCAGCCTATTTTTACATGAGCAACTCGCTCATTTACATACCAGAAAAAAAAAATAAAGACAAAGCTTCAAACATTCCTTCCGAAGAAGACATTATGGAAAATAATTACATGTTGGTTGCTTATTTCCGTTTATTTGTCGTCGCTACTGATTGCCCATCCGAGCGACGATCCCAGAAGACGGTTATTTGTTAGGTATAGCACCGTCACACGGGATCTCAGTTTAATGTCTAGTCCGAAAGACTTTTAGTAATTTTAGTTGGCCGGCCGGGGATTCAAACCCGCAAGCTGTAGTGACCCCAAACATTGTATTCCTACGCTCCACCTACTGAGCTACATCGGCTGGTATAATTAAATGTTTGTTATATTATGGAATTTAAGTGTTATGTTAAGGAATTTAAGTGTCATTAGTCACGTGCCAGTCACTTAACATTCCCACAATGCTTTTTGATTTTTGGCGGGAATCTAAAAATAGCTTAAGAGGCTACATGTATAGCCTTTTAAGGGAATACCATCATTTTTTTTTTGGTAATTTTATGATTCTTTATTATTGATGATTTGAATTTTTTTTTTTTTCATATAAATTTCAGTGATATATATTTTTTTTAATTTGGTGTAGTGTGAAAAATCTAAATACCCACGTTTAAGAGCAGTTTCATATCTTTAAACCTTTACTATACAACCCTGTGTTTTAATAACCCAGAAGAAAATGGCTTTTGAAAACATTCGGGAAGAAGAGTAATTACTGGTAAATATGCACCTCGTATTTTTTGTCTCTTTCCCATAATGTTTCCTACCAATTGAAAGACACATCTCGTGAGTTGAGTCACATATATTAAATTGTTTGTTTGTTGGCAGATTCTTTCAAATTGGCGAATTTTGTCTGCTAGAGATAATAAATGCTGCCGAAGTGCTGATATTTTGCAAAATACCTACTGTACAGAACAACATTTTTGAAATTGTAACATTCGATTAATAATTAGATTCATTATTCAAAAACCAAGAAAAGGATCTAATGCTGTGTATAATACCATAGACGTAGCCAGAGTAAGAATACGTAGGTGCACTGAGGCACAATTAAAGTCCTAGCTGATGGAGTAGGGAACTGGAGTGTAGCTTTTTTTTTAGCATAGAAGAACTTTGCATTTATTTAATCCAGGAGCTCAGATCTAGATAAAATTTAATTGATGTATATGGCACTGTGATTTTCGGCTTTGGCCTCAGATTTTTTATACCTGCGTAATGAGCACTATATATCCTGGCATGTGCACTTGCAATCACTGCCTGTACACAAAAACGCAGTTTAAAAACCGGAAGGAAGGTCACCAGAGGCCACCAATTAGCTTCTAAAATTCAATTATTTTCTGAGGATAAGATCCTTCACACCCTACTCGAAAATTCTCCACCCCTCTCTCGACCCTTCGTACCCCTTTTAACCACACTACAGAATTTTATAGAGTGGTTGAAAGTGAAAGTATTTGCAGACAACATACCAAAATGTTATAGAAATTAGAATTTTTTTCTTCGACATGATTAAAATAAACATTGCGGGAAAAGAATTACTCGTACAATGATTACCTTTTTATTATTATGACTAATTTTCCATTAGAATTGCCAGTTTCATGTAAAAAAGCAAATTAGGATTAGATATAGCTCAATTCCTAAAACACCCTTCACAACTTTAGTTGCCTTTGGAGCAAATACAGATCAAGATCAGACTTTTAAAAACATACAGTTTGATCTCTGATCAACACTGGCTGCTTATCTGAGACATTCTAGACAAGAGCAATTTTGAAATTGTAATTATTTTGGTCTGTTTTCTCAGGGAGTGTATATTATCTTCTCACAAACATGTAAGTTCGCAATAAATGCATGGCTGCATTTACAAACCCCATCTTGTGGGGTTCGAACCAATGCGGACAAATATCCCCGGTTTTTTTTTGAGTTTGAAAAAGGCTAACACCATGACCACTAAGCTAAAGAGATATCTCTGTAACGCAGTTGTTGGGTATTGTATTTAACCCATTACCAAACGACGATATTTTAGACTGGTCCAAATTGAAAGCATTTGCAGACGACAAAATAAAACTGATTGATAATTGAAATTTGTTTATGTGAAGGGTAAAAAACATTGTGGGAAAAGGAGAAAATGCTGGTTACTGGTTTCTAAATGCTTCCTTCTCAGGGGCGTCAAAAGTAGGGATTGTGTGGTAATGGGTTAAATCGGGTGGAAGCCATGGATGAAAGAGTAGTCTCATGTAGCACTCTATAAATAATATTCCTGGTTTTCTGAACTGAAAGTTTCTGTTGGATTTATAATGTTGTTAGTATCCAATGACATGTGACTACACTGTTTTTGACAACAAGATATATTTTGCGGTGAAAGATTGGAATTTATTTCATCGAATGAACATCATCTGTTATATCTTCATAAGAGGCGCAGCCACTGAAAATATTGTTGATGATGTTCAAATAAATTTCTATCTTTCTCCGAAAAAAAAAGTCTATTTATTTCATGCTTTTTAGCCTTTCTAGGGACAACTTAATCAAAATTCAGTACAGTTCTTTTTACTTATTCCCCGTAGCATACCCCCCTCTGCATAGCAACGCATAACAATATAACATCAAGTGTGAGAAATGTAAGGTATATTAGGTCATATTTCGAACTTGATGAGAGGCATACGCTTTTTACATGGGTATCTAGTGCACGGGAATTACTGTTTCTGCCTTCAATTGAAAAGGCATCTTTTTTTCACTGGTCGTATATAATGAAATATTGAAAAATAATTCAAAGTTATTTCTCGATAAACTAACAGAAAAAGCATAACATAAATGTCCATAACCATGCTCAATAATCATAAATTGTATTTGGAAAATGGACATTTAATAAACATTTTCAATACAATTCGGACTTTTATCAACCTTAAGAAAACCTCTGAAAATATTGTTCAAAAAGCCTGTAAGCGGCATTTTCTTATTTTTCCTTCACGTTTTGTACTTTATTATTGGCAGGTCCATCATTTTGGCCAAATTTGATTTGTCACCAACAAATGTTTTAAGGTTGAACAAGTCTAAACTTGTATTGTGTTGTGTCGTAAGGCGTTCAGGACTCTTATAAGAATTCAGTCTTTTTCGGTTTTGTTACTGCACCGGTTGGTACCGGTAATCTTAACCCGGTGTATACTGGTCACACACGATTTAAGAGTTATCTCCCTTATCAGAGAACGAGGATGACGAGCGCTTACGAATGTATCAGTTCTGTAAAGGCAGACGGTAATATACCGGTAAACAAATATAGAAGTAAGAGAACAGGACTGAATGTCTTTATAGCCGAAGTCGAAGGCCCGCTTGTTAATGGATTTTTCTGTCTTGGTAACATTCTTTATTTAATTTGTCATGTGTTTTCGTGCACCTGTCTCGCGCTAGAAGAGAACTAATTTTTTTTCATTTCATGGCAGCAGACAAAATCAGAAATTTTTCGACATAGAGCGTTTGCAGGCGATATTTTGAGTTGGTGTAAATTTGCAACATGGGTCCGAAAATATTTTAGGATACAGAGGAAATAGTGTTTTATTTTCTTTTCAACAATTGAAATTTGTCTTGGGAAGGGTTATGAAAAAAACATTGTGGAAAAAAGAGAAAATGCTGCTTACCAGCATTTTCTCCTATTCCTACAACATTTTCAAAAGGCTTCTTTCTCAGGGTCTTTAAAAGTGGGGATTGTGTGGTAAAGGGTTAATCACATGTTGTTGGTTTCACCAGATGAAAAGTATGAATTGACTTCCCCAAACAATTTTATGAAGCATCCACATGGCCAGGGTGAAAGTAGACTGAGGAACACTCAGATTACAAATCGTACATCTTTACTGCTGGTTTCTGGAAGAAGGTGAATGACTCTGTACTAGTGGTGGGCCGATGATCGACTATAGTCGAAAGTCAGTTGGTTTTGGCTTCCGATTCCGATAATCGATTGAGAAATCCTGCAATCGATTGTAGTCGGTTGCTATGCTGGCTTGGTGCCAAAACTTGAATTCTAGTCTTTAGCGCTTGGTTTTTTGACTTTAATTAATCACAGTCTTGGCTTAGACATAGTGGATAACAAACATGAAAATATGCTGAAAAATGAGAAACAAAGCTTTGTCCATGCATGTCTTGACAAAAGTTGACAACTCGGCAAGTTTCCCTGAGCCCAGGTTTTGACATTTGGAAATTTGAAATTACCTGTCTTTGGCAATGAAAGATATCTGCCTAAATGTCAGTCTGAGGCATGAAATTATCGTCTAGAACTTCAAATAACATAGCTTGCGTGCATCGGGCAGAAATATGGGTTAAACACCATCAGTATAAAATGCGAAGGACACCCGGATGATAATGAAGCTGGCGAGTCATTTATGACAGAGTAACGAAGGTGTTATTCCTCTTATCTAGTGTAAAGTGACAGCTTTTTAAGTTACTTGCTATTTAAACTGATTAAATAATGTCAAATCATGTAGTAATACTTCTCCAGAAACTAATTGTCAAGAAAAAATAGATCGCCAAAAAAGCGCGAAAACCCATGACACTACAATGAGCAGCGTGGCATCGTCCGATCAGAGGACTTCAAACTATCTTCTTATCTTCAATAATGAATTTTAAAAGTAAATTTACACAAATTTCTGAATAAAGCAGTAAGTGGAAGCTAAAATTCTGCTCATGAGTGGAAAAAATGTTAATTTAGTAAATGAAAATAAAGTGTGTGTGTGTGGGGGGGGGGGGGGGGGGAGGGGGGGAAAGAGGGGTCGTCTGCAAATGTTTGAACTATTAGGTATATGTCTGATTCTTTTTTAACTCATTACCAAACGACAAAATTTTAGACTGGTCCAAATTGAAAGCATTTGCAGACGACAAAATAAATGTGACTGAAAATTTGAAATTTGTTTTGTGAAGGGTAGAAAACATTGTGGGAAAAGGAGAAAATGCTGGTTACCAGCATTTTCTTCTTTTCCCACAATGTTTTCTAAAGGCTTCTTTCTCAGGGGCGTCAAAAGTAGGGATTGAGTGGTAATGGGTTAACTCGTTTGGAAATTATAAAGAACAAAATGAATGATATTGATTGAAGCAGAAAACTTAATTGTAATGTATTTCAATTGATAAAAGTGCAGAATACAACATATTTATAAACTTAATACATGAAGACTATCATGTTTACAATTTTGTCACAGTATTTTAAGCAAAAAAACATTCTTATTTAAATGGAGTCTTAACCGATTGTACTATCGATAGCTAGTTGGTTTGCTCTTCCGATTACAAACCGATAATCGATTGAGATTTTAAACCGATTGCCCAACACTACTCTGTACCAGCCCAAAGTGTACAAGGAGGTTATAAAAATTCATTTTAATTGTATTCATACGATTGAGAAATATGGAAATCATCGTAAAGAGGACATTCTGTTGTTATTCTGTCTGTCAGAAAATTTGTAGGTGGCAGAAAAAATGAATTATAACCATTTACCAAACAATCCCTGGTTTTTACGACCTGGAGATTGAAGCATTATGAAAACATTGTTGGAAAAGGAGAAAATGCTGGTAACCATCATTTTCTCCTTTTCCCACAATGTCTTCTACCCTGCCAGAAACAAATTTCAACTTTTTGAGTTCCGTTCATGTTGTCGTTTGCAATTGCTTTCGTTTTGGACCAGTCTAAAATTTTGTTGTTTTGTGAAGAGTTAACCCATTACCACACAATCCCTACTTTTGACGCCCCTGACAAAGAAGCCTTTAGAAAACATTATGGGAAAAGGAGAAAATGCTGGTAACCAGCATTTTCTCCTTTTCCCACAATGTTTTCTACCATTCACAAAACAAATTTCAAATTTTCAGTCACTTTTAATTTGTCGTCTTCAGTTGCTTTCGTTTTGGACCAGTCTAAAATTTTGTTGTTTTGTAAAGAGTTAAAGCCAGGGTATAGCTAAACAACACTTTACAACAGATAGACTGACTTGGCATGGCAGAGTAGCTCATTGTTTCATGGGAATGGTCTGTATTCAAAATATACCAATCTTTTCCTTACAGCAACAGAAGCACATGATGATGATGGGTTACCTCATACTTTAGAACATTTAATATTTCTAGGCAGTGAGGATTACCCATACAAGGTAAACTAGTAGTGAAGTTTTTAAGTACAGTGGAACCCCGTTACAACGAAGTGCGCTATAGCGCTGATTCCGTTATAACGCGGGTGTCCTTTGGCTCCCAAAATTTCGGGGGTTGACCATTTTCGAGTCTGATCCGAATCCACCGTTGCTCTTACAAGAATCTTCGATGTAAAAAAAAAAGACCTCTCGGTAAAAAAAAAATCGATACCGTACACATAACGTGACAATTTTTCACACCTTTTACCTTGTTGATTACATTTATCACCTATGGCTTTGCACAATTACTTTGACAAATACACGCACAGTAGGTAACAAAAGGCCCTCGTCCCATAATTGTCTTTGCAAACAATCTTGCATTATACAAACTTCACGTCAATATGTCTGTTTGCATGTAGATCGTAACGGCGATATCAGAAAATAGCCGAATGACTCTCTTTCTACCGACTACACAACGTGCACGTGACACGACTGGGGTACTCTTGCAACTATCATTACGATACGCAGTGGGGTTGTATCAGAAAATATAAAGCAACAGAGATACTGGCTTATTGCGTGATTGCATAGTTTTGAATGGAGGTCAGCCCATAGCCAGGTGTAAATTTTTCAGGCGAAACGGTTTAAGTGTGTACGACAGACACTTGCACTTACAACCCTTTCTCTTTGCATTATTGGTGTGTTACGTCATACATGTACCACTAATGCAAACTTTACTGCAAAAATTGTGTGGATAAACGACTGATGTGATTTCTTTACGGATAGTAGGTTAAATTCCCCTGTGACTTTCAACATGTACGGGGGTCTTATCTCGTTTGATTATAAAAGAGATTTCGTTCGTCATTTCCGATTAGGGTTCGTTATGCAATCGTCAGCATGATTAAAAAAACATGGCGGCGGCACCGTCTGCAATCCAAAACGATACCGTTTAATTTAATTTTGGAATGAATCTTGCTGTAATTTAGCAAAACAGCGGCTGAATAATTCTAAAAGAAATGGTCCTAAAGGTAAAATAAGCTCTTTTACATAGTTGTAACGTTATTTGATGACAGAAACTAACTGGGAATAGTTCAGGCGTTACGTAGAAAAGAATCTAAAATGTTCAATGTCCTATAAATAATGTAAAAAGGCATGTCTTAGTTTTAGTATTTGGAACATTGCTATTTCATTTTTGTCAGAATAAATTTGCGATAACTGTAATTAATAAGCCATAGTACTGTAGTCTGGCAATGATTGGCGGATGGGCTGCGGGTAGTGTGTGTGTGTGTGTGGGGGGGGGGATCAGCGTTATAAGCGTAACCCCGGATATAACGCTGTTGACAACCATGGCTCCCACCGACAGCGTTATAACGGAGCTCCACTGTATTTATTTTATGCACCTGTAATCTCTTCTAGATACTGAAAATAAGGGGGAGGTCCCCCCTCTCCCCAATGGGCCATTATGAACAGATTTTTTTTTTAATATGGACCATTTTGAACCACTCCCTGTCAAGGGAGATCACTTTAACCCTTTACTCCATAGATACTCATTTCTACGCATTGCTTGGATGAGCCTTTGGAAAACATTGTAGCAAAAGGTGAAATTGCTCATGATGGGCAATTTCACTTTTTGCCACCATGTTTTCTATGCTATCAAAAGGTGTCATATTTACATAAGAAACTGCTTCATCCTTGTTGTTGTTTAGGGTCAATTAGAGATACCATAGAAATGCCTTATAGGATAAAGGGTTAATAGACATAGTATACAAAAATAGCAGCAGCAAGAGTTAACTCATTACCAAACAACAAAATCTTTGGCTTGTCCAAATTGAAAGCATTTGCAGATGACACAATAAAAGTGACTAAACATTTGAAATTTGTTTTGTGAAGGGTAGAAAACAATGTGGGAAAAGGAGAAAATGCGGTTATCAGCATTTTCTCCTTTTCCCACAATGTTTTCTAAAGGCTTCTGGGTCATCAAAGTAGGGATTGTGTGGTAATGAGTTAATTCTTCGATATGAGACTTTTTCATTGTTTGAAACTTGCAGGCATTGGGTCTGAATTGATGCAGTTTCTGAAAATAATTGGAGTGAATCCCGCTATTGCGCATCCTAAAGTAAAGACAGTATCCTGAGTATACAGCCTTGCTATAGGGCAAGCTTTGCTGGAACCAGCCATTGTATAGCATTCGGCTTAGCACTGGGAGAACCTGGGTTCAATCCTTTCCTGGAGAGGTTATCCCATTACCACACAATCCCTACTTTTGACAAGCCTGAGAAAAAAGCCTTTAGAAAACATTGTGGGAAATGGAGAAAATGCTGGTAACCAGCATTTCTCCTTTTCCCACAATGTTTTCTACTCTTCACAAAACAACTTTCAAATTTTCAGTCACTTTTATTTTGTCGATTGCAAATCCTTTCGATTCCAACAAGCCTAAAATATTGTTGTTTGGTAAATGACTTATTAATCAGAGCTGTTACATATATTATATCTATCTGTTGGATACATAAATTATTTTATTTAGCGGATCAAAAGTTGTTTACTTTCAAATTTAGAAATTTTTTGGGAATAAGACAAAGAATGTTCTTTAGAATAGTTGGTGACTACATACTTTGAGTTCTGTATGTTTTTGTTTTATTTCTCGATCAGGGTGTCCTTGACCTTTTAGCAAACAGATGTCTGGCGTCGGGAACCAATGCTTGGACGGATACAGATCACACATGTTATACAATGACCAATGCAGGGAGTCAGGGGTTTCTAAACCTTCTGCCTATATATCTGGACCATATCCTATACCCAACACTGACTGTAAGTGATTTATTTGTATCAAGACGATTCTAATGAGTACCTACAATATAGGGTTTCAAAGAGCAGAAATTGACTTCAGTTTACCATCACTCCCTCTTATCTGGAGGTCTGCTTGGTGTTAGCCCTGTACTACACAGCTTGTACTACACAACCTGTACTACACAACCTGTACTACATAACCTGTACTACATAACCCCATGTTTTTAATGATTCAGAACCCTGAAGAAAAGAGCTTTTGAAAACGAGAAAGTAGAAAATGCTGGTGTCAAGCATTTTCTCCTGTTTTCACAATGTTTTCTACCCTACTTTAGACAAAATCTCTCCTAACCCATTACCATACAATCCTGAGTTTTAATGAATGTTAGACAGAGGCCTTTTGAAAACATTGTGGGAAAAGGAGAAAATTTCCCCCTTTCCCACATCGTTTTCTCAGATTTCAAATCAAATTCATTAATGTAGTGGCATTATATCATTTGTCCTCCGCATATGCTTTCAACTTGGACCAATCTAAAATTTTGTCGTTTTGTAAAGAGTTACGACAAATTTAAATGTCTCCAAATTATTCCAGTTTAGGCAAGTCCACAATTTTCTCATTTAGTAAAGAGTTACTAGACAAAGAATTAATTTTGTCTTCTCTGGGTTAGAGCTAACTTCATAGTTCATACTAAACAATCTTTTTTTTTTATTTTTTGAAGGTCTTTGAAAACAGTAGAGGACAGGCAAAAATGCTAGTAACTAGCATTTTCTCCTTCTCTCACAATCTTCCTTTTCCTTTCAAAGTCCTCCAGTTTATTTGTACCACATAGGAATTTGTCATTTATAAGTCCTTTTAACCCATTACCAAACAACAATATTTTAGACTGGTTCAAATTGAAAGCATTTGCAGACGACAAAATACATGTAAAAGTGACTGAAAATTTGAAATTTGTTTTGTGAAGGTAAGAAAACATTAGTGGAAAAGGAGAAAATGCTGGTTACCAGCATTTTCTCCTTTTCCCACAATGTTTTCTAAAGGCTTCTTTCTCAGGGGCGTCAAAAGAAGGGATTGTGTGGTAATGGCTTAATATGTTAGCACTGCAGTGCAATAACTTTGCATTTTTTGTTTTGTTTTGAAAATACAGGAATCTGGTTATATAACAGAAGTGCATCACATAAATGGGGACGGAGAAGATGCAGGGGTCGTGTATTGTGAGATGCACGCCAGGGAGAATACAGGGGAGAGCAGGACACATCTTGAAATGAATCGTGCCCTGTATCCTGGGCGATGTGGGTACAAGTCCGAAACTGGAGGCATCATGAAAAACCTGCGAGAGAGTACGTCTCATGCCAAAGTAAGCAAATATCTAACATGAAAATGAGGCTTTTGGGTTTGTTAGAGGTAATTTTCATTACTTAACCCTTTACCCTGTAAGATTTCTATGTTATCTCGAATTGACCCTAAATAACAGCAAGGATGAAGCCGTTTCTTATGTGTATATGACACCTTTTGATAGCAAAGAAAACTTTGTGGCAAAAGGTGAAATTGCTCGTGACGAGCAATTTCACCTTTTGCCACAATGTTTTCCAGAGACTCCTACAAGCAATGCGTAGAAATGAGTATCTATGGAGTAAAGGGTTATTACAGCTAGTCAGATAAAGTGATTTCTTTTCAAACATTCTTGTGCATAATGGTAAGAAAAGGATAAAGTCTCGAGAGACAGTGACACAGACATGTCAAGATTGAAAGCATTTGCAGCAGACATCTCAAGATTGAAAACATTTGCAGACAAGAAATTAAATGTAATAACCCCAACATTGATATTTGTCTTGGAAATGGCAGAAAACATTGTGCAAAAGGTAAAAAATGCTGGTTAGCCAAGCATTGGCATTCATATATCATGCTGTTATGTTTACTTTTTCTTCAGGTATACTCTTACCACAGGGAGTTTTACCGACCAGAAAACTTGAGTCTCATCATCACAGGTCAGATAAAAGTAGATGATGTCTTCTGTGTCTTGGAACCTTTAGAGGAGAAAATCTTATCAAAGGTAAAATAGGATTTTAAGAAGTAGCCATGCTCTTTGAAAAAGGGATTTGATGTATCTACAAAAAGTATTGACCCAGGTCAGCCTGCACAGATTGTGCAGGCTGACCTGGGTCAAGCCTTTTGCTATTACAGTATTTGTAAATTTCTTACATGTCCAGGAATCATTCTACCTTGTGATACTGTTGGTTGATAAAAAACGTCTAGTTTAACCCTTTAACAAACAACATTTTGGACTGGACCAAATTGAAAACACTTGCAGACAACAAATTAAACTTAACTCAAAAGTTTTCTTCTTTTCCCACTGTGTTTTCAAAAGGCTTCTATCTCAGGACCTTAAAAACCAGGTATTGTTTGGTAAAGGGTTAATCATGTGATGATTTGCTCTGTATCAAACATCACAGGTACATGACCCTCCTTTGCCGATGCTAGTATCACTGTCGTGTAATGACCCAAAGAGAGCCCAAAAAACACCCAACAGACACAAGACCCAAATAAATCAATTGATCTACGCTGTCTGCTTTGCAAAATGCCAAGTTATTCTAGACAAAATTTACCTTGGTATTGCATTTTAACGCTTTACCAAACAATCCTTGGTTTTTACATCCCTCAGACAGAAGCCTTTTGAAAACATTGTTGGAAAAGGAGAAAATGCTGGTGACCAGCATTTTCTCCTTTTCCCACAATGTTTTCTACCCTGATGGAAACAATTTCCAAATTTTTAATTATATTTACTTTGTCCCCTGCAAGTGTCTTCAGTTTGGACCAGTCTAAAATTTTGTCGTTTGGGAAAGGAGTTAAATGCAATATCAAGGTAGATTTGTCTAGAACGACTTGGCAATTGCAAGACAGACAGTGTAGATCACTTACAGTGTTAATCACTTAATAATGTCCTTTGTAGATGTATATAACATTTACCTTCCATTTGATATCCATCCTACAATCATTTGATAATTTGCACCTGCTCAGACCTGTACAGAATTTATTTCTCTTTCTCAAGATGTCGTTCTACTCCTTGCCATGCATGCTACATGACCCTGGTTGTCATTGCAAATTGAATTTTATTTGGCACCCACAAAATAGAACTTTAGTACTCAACAAGATAGTACCTTAGGATTTAAGAGCATAGAAGCAGTTTTAATTACATGTGAGACATCAGCAAAATTCAAGGGGCCCTGGGTGGCTCAGTGCTATAGAGCAGGAGTGGTAACCTAAAGGCCATAGGTTTGAACCTCACTCAAAACATTTAGTTTTTTCTTTTTGTACATTGGCAAGACAACCCTAGCCTAGTACTGGTGAAATTCAGAACATACATGAATATTTGAGCCTTGATATAGCTGAAATAATGTTGAAAGCAACAAAGATCTTGTGTCAATCAGCTAAAATTCTAGGATTAATCAAATGGAGAGTGATCAGTAAGGTTATTCAACCCTGTACCATACAATTGGATGTGTTAATGACCCTGGGAAGGAAGCCTTTGTTAGCGCATAGTGTGGAACTATGAAATACTGTTCACCACTTTTCTCGCAATGTTTTTTACCGTTTCATGGACAGAAATGATATTTTGAGCTATATTTAATTTGTCCTCTGCAAGTGCTTTCAGTTTGAACAAGTCTGTGATTTTGTCATTGTTGGTAAAGGTTTAACCCATTACCACACAATCCCTACTTTTGACGCCCTTGAGAAAGACGCCTTTAGAAAATATTGTGGGAAAAGGAGAAAATGATGGTAACCAGCATTTTCTCCTTTTCCCATGATGTTTCTACCCTTCACAAAACAAATTTCAAATTTGCAGTCACTTTTTTTTGTTGTTGTTTGCAAATGCTTTCAATTTGGACAAACCTAAAATTTTGTCGTTTGGTGATGAGTTAAAGCTTCCAAAAATTAAGAAATGTTCACATCATAGTTAAAAGAAAAGATTTTTATTTTACTTTTTTCTTATTGTTTGCAGGCTAAATTACCACAGTTTGTCAGACCATGGCAGAGCTCTGTCCCACCACTTGAAGAATCAGTTGAGAAGACTGTTCGATATGCAGCGGATGATGAAACTCATGGAATCGTTAACATAGCCTGGAGAGGTCCACCCGCAAAGGTACTTATTTAACCCTTTACCACACAGTTCCAAGTTTTTACGACCCTTTGGGAAAAGACTTTTGGAAACATCCTAGGAAAAGGAGAAAATGCTGGTTACCAACCTTCTACATCTAGGCTATTAAAACTTTTGGATTTTTTTGTGAAGGATTAAACTACCCTCTGAAAAAAATATTACAACAGAAAAGAACTCTAGAGTTTATAGAAAAAAAGGAAAGTAGAATTGAATTTAGCTTCAAAATACTCTGGCAAAATGAAGATACTGCTCTGTATTTAGCATGAATTTTTATTATTACTTTTTAAACGCTCCATTCTCTGTCCCCTTGTTCTTTAGTAGGACAACATTTAGTGTGCATTAATTCTGCGAAATTACTAAAATGAAATTTTCAATTTTATAGAAAAAAAAATATTGCTATTCTAAAGTTACTTTTTGGGGAATAATTTCCCCTTATTGGACAGTGTCGATCTGTGCAGTCTGATCTTGATCTACACTGCCCGCTAAAGGTCAGTTAGTTGCATTTGGCAGCCAAAATGTTAGATAGTATTGAATTTTTACTGTATGATACAAAGATTCTGTTATAACTTCCATGCACTGATATTATTACAGGACCAGTATACATTCAACAGTGTTAACTTGCTGCTAGATTATCTAACAGACTCAGCTATATCTCCACTGCAAAGAGATTTTGTTGAGGTGGATGAGCCTTACTGTAGCAATGTAAGTATGTAGCTTGGTACAGTGACATCAGCTTGTTTGAGCACTGAATGTAGATGGTGACAGATATCTTTTGAAGTCCTTGACAAATATTTACGAAATTTCATGCATGTCTTCCTTAGCATAGTCCGTTCATACAATTTTCTTTTCTATATAATGACATGTCATGGAAAAAGGGGGGCTTGATTTATATTTTCATCATTTGTTCTAATGAAATGCCATGTTATGGTAAAAGAGACTTAATGTATAATCTCATTATGGACCACTTATATATTTTTCATTAATGAAATGCTGTGCCATGGAAAAAGTGTGCTTAATGTGTAATTTCATCATGGACCATTTACAAAAAGGCCACATGTTCATGCAACACACAATACCTCTAAAATGTTTGTATCAAAGAGGTCTTTTTTATAATTTCAGTGAAATTGCTTGTTTAACTCATTACCAAACAACAATAATTTAGGCTTCTCCAAATTGAAAGCAAGATGACAAAAGTGACTGAAAATCTGGAACTTGTTTTGTGAAGAGTAGAAAACATTGTGGGAAAAGGAGAAAATGCTGGTTACCAGCATTTTCTCCTTTTCCTACAAGGTATTCTAAAGGCTTCTTTCTCACGGTTGTCAAAAGTAGGGATTGTGTGGTAGAGAGGGTAGATCAAAGATCAGACTGCACAGAATGTGCAGTTTGATCTTATCTACATTGTCTCTATAGTCAATTAAATCATGGTTTAGATCACTTAGGGTTAAATCGTTTAGGGATAAAATTTTTAACAGGTCGAGGGAAATGTGATCGAGAATTCAGAATGTGGGATTTACTTCAAATTTGAGAATGTATTGACTGAGAAAGTGGCTGAAATATATCCAAGGTAAGGTTCTATTTTTGAAGTTTAATACTAAACTTTATGGTTTTATGGATCTCACATTATAATTTGCAAAACTATCCTTTTTTTGTGGCAGTTTGCTTTTAAAATGGTGCAGCAAAAGGAGCATAAACCCAAATTTTGAAAAAACTGTGGCAAAAAAGAAAAAAATGTGCATGATGATAAAATTGTATTTTTTGTTTTGTTTTGGTATTTAACCCTTGACCGCAAAATTCCAACAACAACAAACCTGAAGAAGAAAGCTTTTGAAAATATTGTAGGAAAATCAGCTAGTATCAAGCAAGTTTTCCTTTTCCAGAACACTATGTTTGTTACTCTCTTTATGACAATTTTTTTGCCAAGCCCCGGTAGCTCAGTCTGTAGCTTGCAGGACTTGAAAACACGGGGTCATAGGTTTGATCCCTGGCTCTGTCAATTTCTTTCAGAGGACTGATGATGCTCATTGCAACAGGAATATTAACTCTTTGCCATACGATACAATTTTTAGCTGTGTCCAAATTGAAAGCATTAGCAGACAACAGAATAAATGAGATTGAAAAATTGAAAGTTGTTTTGGAAGGGTAGGAAACATTGTGGTTACAGCATTTTCTCCTTGACCCACAATATTTTCAAAAGGCTTCTTTTCTCAAAGTTGAGATTGTAAGTTGAGGGTAGTTTTTTGATTTATGGAAAATTCATAATAGCTGTGCTACATTTAAATGATTATTTCTTTGTGATAAAAGATTCTTCTTTTATGTATATCATGTAGAAAAACTGTAGTTACATGAATTATACTAAGATAATTCATAATGGTCACATGACATTTAAAACATCTGCAGCTTTGTGATTAAAGAAAATTCATAAAGACTGCATAACATAATTATAGAAAAAATGTACAGATAGGTGAATCCCAATCCGGAACTGTTAATGACCCTGAGATAAAAATCTTTTTAAAACATTGTGGGAAAAGGAGAAAATGCTGGTAACAGCATTCTCTCCTTTTCTCCCAATGTTTTCTACCCTGCTTGAAAAAAAAATTCAATTTTTGAGTTACGTTTAATTTGTCGTCTGCAAGTCCTTATAATTTAGACCAGCCCAAAATTTTGTCATTTGGTAAAGAGTTAAGATAATATGAGATAGCAGAATATGTGGGTTGTTCTTTAAGATTGGAAGAAATACTGAAGAAGATTGGCTCAGGGGAAGAAAAAATTGACATGAAAAGAATGTTCAACTTGATACACAGGAAAGTTTTAGATGCTCTATCATCTGTAAGTAGTTTTGTTTAATTTTTTCCTCTGTAATATTGATGTTTTTTGTGACACTGAGGCAGACAGTTTTTGGAAACACTGTTGGAAAAGGAGAAGAAAATAGTCGACCAAACTTTTCTTTGACTTTGAGATATATTTAACTGCTCTTTTCCAATATGACAGCTCATATATGTTATCACAAACATTCATATTTTACCTTAAAAACATACGTAAAAACACTAGAGCTAAAGGAGAGAATCTGTAGAATGAGCAGTGTTTCAATTTCAAAAATTGTCTAATGACAGGAGCAAAAGCGGCCTGGCATGATCCAGATCTGCAGATAAGAGGAAGTGATGATATTCTAAAGTTGTTATTTTTCTTTGAAACACTATGTTGTGGGTACTCATTAGAATCGTCTCGATGAGACGATTCTAATGAATACCCATAAATAGGGTTTAGTGGAGAATGATTAATATTTTCAATTATGAAACAAAAAAGACTCCCTCAATCTTCAGCTCTGATGATCAAATGGTTTATGTAGACATTTGATTTTTAAATTGTGACTTTGTGCTTTATATAGATGGAAGACAATCCCCACAACAGAATGGCGATGTACTTAATTGGTGACTTTCTCTTCGGAGATGATCAGAGAGACGTAAGTCATTTGACCCTTTGTTATATTGGCTCTTTTAAACCAAACCAAACTAACTCTGCAAATACTGTTTACATGTACAGAATCAGAATAATTCATTTGACTTTTAACTACTCAAAATAAAACTGACTGAAAATTTGAAATTTGTTCTGTGAAGAGGAGAAAACATTGTGGGAAAAGGAGAAAAAGCATTTTCTCCTTTTTCCACAATGCTTTCTAAAGGCTTCTTTCTCAGGGTCGTCAAAAGTAGGGATTGTGTGGTAATGGGTTAATTTTATATTAGGCAACAACAAATTATGGTTTTTGAAATTGAAATTGTATGCAGACAACAAATGTCATAGGGCTGAAATAATGCTTTTTTTCTGTGAAACAGAAGAAAATATTGATAAACCAGTGGTCACTTGCATTTTCTTCTTTTCGCTCAATGTTTAGTTTAGTTTAAACATATTCATTTTACATCGATTGAGAAACAAGTTCTTACAACTTATACTAATCTTTCTGGATTCTGCTTCCAGTACACTCGCCGAGTGTGGGGGCCAATGAAATCCCAAAGTAGACACCCACTCCCGGGTATAGAACTCAAGCCCTCTAGGTTACGAGGCCGACGCTGTACCTCACGACTACGTACTATGTTTTCAAAAGCCCCTTTTTATCATTAGGGTTGTAAGTATTCAGGATTGTTTGTTTAAGTGTTAATTCTTTACCTAAAAACAAAACTTGAGACAGGTCCAAATTGAAAGTATTTGCAGACGACAAAATGAAAGTGACTAAAGATTTTAAATTTGTGTTTGGAAGAGAAGAAAACATAGTGGGAAAAGGGGAAAATGTAACCAGCATTTTCTCCTTTACCGGCAATGTTTTCAAAAGGCTTCTCTCTCAGGGTCGTTTAAAGTCAGGATTGTGGTGTGAATGGTTAACTGGTCTATATTCATTTATAGTTGGAGGTTCGAGTACAAACGGTTCCCATGTTCAACAAAATGAAGAGTGAACCAGAGAGTTATTGGTCTGGACTGGTACAGAAATATTTTATAGATAAAAACTATGTACTGGTGAGTGAGTAGATCCTCTTACATTGTACAATTCTTGCCCAACATCTGTTCTTGGACATAAGAGAGACAGGCCCTAGCTGTACAGTTGGCCATGTTTAAAGCTTAACCCTTTACCAGACAACAAAATTTTAGCTCCGTCCAAATTGAAAGCATTTGCAGACGACAATTTCAATGAGGCTCAAATTGTGGAATTATTTATGGATAGGGTAGGAAACATTGTGGGAAAAGGAGAAAATGCTGGTTACCAGCATTTTCTCCTTTTCCCATAATGTTTTCAAAAGGCTTCTTTCCAATGGCCGTCAAAACTTGCGATTGTGTGGTAAAGGGTTAAGAATTTGGAGATGATGGTTCAAATCCTTTAATCAGCTGTTTCTTTCTCAGAGGATTGATTATAGTTCTTGCAACAGGATTCATTCCTCTCTCTTTGCTGATTGTTGTCATGGTTACCCTGGAAAGTCACCAGTGGCTTGGGAAGAATATTGTGCTAAATTAGATTTTTCACATCTCACCAAATTAAAAAATATCTGTATCACTGAAATTTATATGAAAAAGCAATGCAAATCATCAATAATTAAAAGTCATAAAATAGCAAAAAAATATATTTTTGATGGTGTCCCCTTAAAATTTTAGGCGATGTTGCCTCTTATATATATCAAGTGACTGGCACGTGACTAGTGATGCTTCAATTCCATAACATTACAAACATGTAATTATTTCCCATGATATCTTCGTACATGTTGTTTGAAGCTTCCTGTGTGTATTTCCAGTGTGTAAATGAGTGAGTTGCTCATGTAAAAATTGATTGAGTTTCCCGTCGGTGTCGGCCTAGGCCATTGTTAATCTCTAATTTCTCTTGTTGTGGGATGGTTTTCGACTACTGTGGTTTTATGAATGAAAATTAAAAGGCTTTTGGAGTATAAGGAGGATTTTTTTGCATTTTTGTAAAATTTTTGTCCCAAAATCTGAAGGTCCAGCTTTAAAATTTTTTCCTAAGGATTGTTAAAAGTCTGAATTGTTTGGTATAGTGTTTATTCATACTTGCACAGATATTGGGCCAGCCCAGTACAGCACTCAGGGAGGAATATGCAGAAGAAGAGTCGGAAAGAACAGAAAAACAACAAGAAGAGCTTGGTAAAGATGGACTGCAGGAAAAAGCAGATATACTTGATAAAGCTATTGAGCAAAATGAGGTAAGCCATGTTTACATGTCTATATACTGTACCTTCCAGGTACACCACTTGGGGAAAAAAATGCAGATGGAAGTCTAAAAGAACATATTAGATAAGTTGATGAGCTATAGAGGAAAGAGAAGTGAGGGAATGAAGCTGTTTGGCAGAGCTCCAGATAAGAAGGAGTGATAGTATTCTTAATCCATTATTTCTGGTTGCCAGCATTTTCTCCTTTTCCCACAATGTTTTCAAAAGGTTTCTTTCTTGGGGTCGTTAAAAATCGGAGTTATGTGGTAAAGAGTTAAAAGGAAGAGGTGGCTAAAGATTTCATTTTAATTTTTTGTCCATGATATTTGACAACATTTTGAAAATTGGCTATTTCAAATTTGTAGGTGGTTGCTAGAGCTGATGTATGAAAAATTAAAGTCCTTGGTAAATGGTTGATTTGATTAATTAGCAGGTTCACCTTCTGCCAAAATATTCTCCAAAATGAAGTCCTGCAAAATGCAAAGAAGTTGTATGCAATTGATTTAATCTTTTACAGAAACCACCCCCAGATTCTATGCTCACAAGTGTGAATGTACCAAATGTGGCATCCATTAATTTCCATCCCATAACTCCAAGCTGCAACAGAGGAAGTACTGACAGCTCTGCAGTGAAGGAAAACCAAGCCTTTCGATTGGATAAAATTCCATTTAGGTTTCAGCTTGATGACATCCACACAAATTTCGTCCAGGTTTGAGTTTTGTTAATTTTTATTTATTTAGACTTTTTAGCCCTTTACAAATGAACCTTTTGTTTCTAGACCCATAAGGAAGAGAAGCTTATAAAAACAAGGTGGGAAAAGGAGAAAAAGTTGATCCACAACATTTTCTCCATTTCCCTCTTTGTTTTTATAAAGCATCTCTTGTTTTGGTGATCACCATTGTCTTCTTTTCCAACTGTGTTTTTACTTCTTTAAGTACCAAGTCCTCTTTTGAGTCTGGGTTTGTATATGGCTCAGTTGTGCAGAGTGGAACTTGTGGCCTAGAGTACACAGGTCAAAGTCTTACTGGATCCATGAAGTTTTTCATGGGATCAGTCTTGGGCAAGATGCTTCAATGCAAGCCTACTTCTGTTTAACCCTTTACCCCATAAGACATTTCTATGGTATCTATGATTGACCCTAAATAACAGCAAGGATGAAGCCATTTTTTATGTGTATATGACACCTTTTGATAGTGTAAAAAACATTGTGGCAAAAGGTGAAATTGCTCGTCACGAGCAATGTCACCTTTTGCCACAATGTTTTCCAAAGGTTCCCACATGCAATGTGTAGAAATGAGTATCTATGGAGTAAAGGGTTAAACTTGGGTAACACATGAATATTTGAGCTGTAGCTGTGATATATTTGAGCTGTAGCTGAAATGGTGTTCAAAAGCAGCATTCAGCACCATTCAATCAATCAAACTTTTTTTGAGTCACATTGATCTAATCTTCATATCCTCTCACAGAGATCCAGATAGAAAGAGAGATTTTGATTTCAAAACTGAAAATATTAATTGATCTTTACTAAACCCTATGTTGTGGGTACCCATTAGAATCGTCTCTTGGAGATGATACTAATGAGTACCCACAACATAGGGTTTCAAAGAGAAATAAAGGATTTAGAAAACCATCACTCCATCTTACATGGAGCTGTACTCTCAGCATGGAAAAGTGAAGAATTTTGTAATGAAATAGAGAGCAAATTTCTTTAAACTATTAGTAGTAATTGGAATTTCTGCTGCTTTCACAATTATTTTTTATATCTATATTGACCGTCTTGCTGAGTCATTGTACTGAAAACAATTTTGAAATTGCAGTGTTTTAGATATTTTTTATTGAAAAAAAGTCTGTTTTGGTATAAATTTGGCATTTAGGAAAGGGTTAAAAACTGATTGTGTGTTGTTTTTTTTTTAAATTAAAGTTTTCCTTGATTTTCTTTCACAAGTATTTTGGATACGCAATTTATTATCATTAATCTTTGGAAAGAAATTAGTCCTGGATTCGAAACATAAAGGCTAAAGGTTGCTCAGATATTGAGAAAGGTTTTTCAAAGGATACAAAAAATTGTGGGCGAATGGCTTTTCCCACATGGTTTTTGAAAGAATTATTTCTGAAGGTTGTTTTAACTCCGGATGTGTGATAAAGTTTTAGCTTTTTACCATACAGCAAATTTATAGAGTGGTCCAAATTGAAAACATGTGCAGATGGCAAAATAAATGTGACTGAAAAACCGAAATTCGATGTGGGAGGTGTAGAAAACATTGTGGGAAAAGGAGAAAATGCTGGTTACCAGCATTTTCTCCTTTTCCCACAATGTTTTCAAAAGGCTTCTACCTCGGGGTTGTCAAAAGTTGTCACTGTGTGGTAAAGGGTTAAAATTAGAAATTAATTTTGTTGTCTTTTCAGTTTGATGTGTTACTAGATTCATCATGTGTGCCACAGAACTTGAAGTATTACCTCCCTTTATTTTGTGAAGTGATTTTTGAGACATCTATTGAAAGAGATGGAGGTAAGACAATTGATTTATATCTTGTTTCTTAACCATTTACCATGTAACTCTGTTTTACTGACTCCAAAAAGAGGTAAGCCTATGAAAACATTGTGAGAAAAGAAGAAAATGCTGATAACTTGCAATTTCTTCTTTTACCACCATGTTTTCTCCCTTTCACAGACTAATTAAGAAATAGTGGCCACATTTAATTCGTCTTTGCCAGATGCTTTCAATTTGACAATTTCAAAATTTTTCTACCTCCACAAATCCAATGTTTTACTGCAATCAGCCTGTCCTTCCGTGTGTCCGTCCATCTGTGTGTCCGTCTGTAAACAAAATACTGTCAAAGTGCTGTCAGGGGTATAAAGTCACATTTAGTGACAACTCAGTTTTTTCTGGTAGAGTTAAAGGCCCAGTAACACCCAAAGGAAACAATGCAGGTTTTCAAATGCATTGCAGTTTAACCATGCTGTTTAAAAGTACAGAAATTATTTCTGAGGATGAAAATCTTTTATTGTAAGGTTCTTTCAAGTGTTTGTTACTAGCAAAAAAGGGTCAAGTCACTCAAACTTTGGGTTACTTTTTACTTGATATTAAAATTTGCTTTTTCTAAGACCTCCACTGAAATTAATACTGGAAATTTAGCTTGCATTCTCAAATTCTAAATTGCATTGTGAGAGGAAATGTGACCTGTCACAGGAAACGGGGCAGTCTGGGAATTCTGTACATCAGTTAGATATAAACAGATCAAAGATAGTGCAGGTCAATTTAAGTTGATAGTTCAAAAATGATTGTACAATAAGGTGGAATGACCACTTTTTACACAGAAAATATTATAAAAGCGCAAAGTGTCAACCCTAGTCAGCCTGCGCAGATGGGCAGGCTGACCAGGGTCGACACCTCACACAGTACCCAGTAGGTCCCTTTTTGCGAGAAGGGTCACAAATATATGGAAATTTTGAACCCTGTATCTCTGATCAAAGGTTGCTGCTTTGAATCTCCAACTGGACCAATTCCTTTCTTTGATGTAATTTCAGCAGGGTTCATTCCTTTCTCACAAATGGTCATCATTTGAAAGATAGTTCAGTGTGGAAACATTCAGTGTTTTTCGAAGAATTTTGCACAAATAGGTGGTTAACCCTTCCCCAGACGACAAAATTTAAGCCTTGTCCAAATTGAAAGCATTTACAGATGACAATTTCAGCATTGCTTAAATGGTGCAATTATTCTTTGATAGGGTAGAAAAACATTGTGGGAAAAGAAGAAAATCCTGGTTACCCGAATTTTCTCCTTTTCCCACAATGTTTTCAAAAGGCTTCTTTCCCAGGGTCATTAAAAGTCAGGATTGTGTTGTAAAGAGTTAAAATATATCCAGGACAGCATGGATAGGTCACTTTCATATATACTACTCAACATTTGCTAGGGATCATTTTGATACTTCAATACAGGAATATGTTACATAAATACAGTTTTGCTTAAGAAATATTCATTTCCTGAGATAGTTTATATCATCAGTGTGGCAATGTTATGTACTGAAAAAGCAGACCATATGCACATCACACATACATATTGGCTCAATATAAGATGGTGATCCCTAGCAAATGTAGAGTAGTATATATAAATGAAATAATGTTGAAAATGGCATATAACACTGAACATGCAAATTCATCCAGACCTACATATTTCTACAATTAAATTTTCTCTTCATTTCAGTAATAATTCCTCATGAAGAAGTTATCTCCCTTCTTGAAGCTGACACATTATCAACAGAGGCTTTTCTGGGAGAGAAAGGCAGAAAGTTCAGCTGTGGAAGTTTTCCACAAATTGTCATGTTGCAGATGCAGGTACTATGCCGAGGAATATTGTGTTGCACTATCAAAAATATTTTTCTTGATTAAATTTTATGATTAATACACATGTACTCTAAAACAGGAAATGTTTATTTCATGTAAATTTTTGCAAATTTTACATATTGATAGCAATTGTTTGCCCACATTTTTCTACAGGTGCAATGATGTTTGCAAAATAATAATAATAATAATAATGTACATTTATATAGCACTATATCCCGGACAAACCAGGCTCACAGCTCTGTACAATTTCATACAAATACTAACACACAAACTTACATAAATTCACACTAACTACATCAATTAGGTTCACTTATCATGTTTTGGAGAGACAATTTATTCCAACTTCTTTAGGGAACTAAATCAAGGATTGCATGTTAAGCATTAAAAAGGTTTAAAACATTGTGGCAAATCGAGAAAATACTGGTAACCAGCATTTTCTGCTTTTACCTCATTGTATTCAAAAGCAGTCGTCTACCTCAGAGTGGTAAGAATGCAGAATCATTAGAAAATTAGCCATTTATCATAATTTTCCTTTCTTTTTTAACCAGGTTGAAAAAGAGAAATATGAAAAGGGAGTAAATTTGTTACGAGAGATTATATACCAAAGCAAATTTGAAGCTGACAGATTGAAGGTGGTTGCAAAGCGTATGAACAACAATATCAACAAATATAAACAGAAGGGGAACTCTGTTATGACAGTGTTGCTGAGAAGTATCCTTTTTACTCCAGGTAAAAGTTATACTTTGTGTTTTGAGACATGCTGCATCATTCTGCGTTAGCTCTTTACCACATGACAAAATTTTAGACTTGTCCAAATTGGAAGCATTCGTAGACGACAAAATTAATGTGACTCAAAAATTGAAATTTGTTTTGGGAAGGGTAGAAAAAATAGTGGGAAAAGAAGAAAATGCTGGTTACCAGCATTCTTTTGTTTTCCTACGATGTTTTCAGAAGGCCTCTTTCTCAGGGTTATTAAAAGGCGGGCGGGGATTGTGTGGTATAGAGTTAAAGATATATCAAAATGTTTGTCTTTTGGAATATTTCATTCTGGTGCTTCCCATGTTGGACTGTCAACATTTAAGGACCACAATGGAAATATGGGATCCTCTCCCTTTTTAGCTTTACCGGTTAAAAAAGCCAGCAGAGCTTATGTCTTAGTGTGGTTTCCGTTGTCTGTTGGTCTGTCTGTCTGTCCGTTTGTCTTTTTCTTGTTTATGCGATAAAGTCTGCATTTTTGGTCAGATTTTCGTGAAACTTGCAAAGTTTGTTCATCTCATGAATAGCTTTAATCCTATCGATTTTGAAAAAAATCTGACAAATAATATGGGAAAAGTAGCCATTTCAGGTTTAAAATTTCCATTTCTTGTTTATGCAATAAAGTCTGTCTTTGTGGTCAGATTTCCATGAAACTTGCAGAGTTTGTTTATCTTATCAATAGCTTCAACCCTATTGATTTTGAAAAAATCCAACAAACAGTATGGGAAAAGTTATAAAGCAGTGGTCAGTGCAACTATTCATGCTTTCCTAGAATATCTTTTTACAAGTTATCTTCACAGTGTTCATCAGTATCCACAGTTTGCTTTTCTACGTAACCTTACTCAAACAATGATAGGCCATTAGAAAGGAATGAATCCTGTCATAGTGACAATTCATCCAGTCCTTTAACTCTTTACCAAACAACAAAATTTTAGACTGGTCCAAATTGAAAGCAATTGCAGACGACAAAATAAACGAAACTCGAAAAGTGAAATTTGTTTCCAGCAGGGTAGAAAACATTGTGGGAAAAGGAGAAAATGCTGGTTACCAGCATTTTCTCCTTTTCACACAATGTTTTCAAAAGACTTCTTTCTCAGGGGCGTCAAAAGTAGGAATTGTGTGGTTATGGGTTAAAAGATATTTGCAAAGCTTTGGGATTCGAACCTGTGGGTTTTTTGTTTGATTGTCCTTGAGTTGCTTCAGAGCCCTAGCCAAAAATAAATTAATTCCATGACATATGTGAATATGTGAGCTTTTGGCTGTAATACTAGTGAAATAATGTTGAAAACAGTCATAAACAAAACTTTATATTTTGTGTAGGGAAATCTTCATGCCTTTAGCCTTTTACCAAACAACAAAGTTTTGGACTTTTACAAATTTAAAGCACTTGCAAAGGATAAATTAAATGTAGCTCACTTTGGGAATTTATTATGTATGGATAGAAAATGTGGTGAGAAAAGGAGAAAATGCTAGTTAACAGCATTTTCTCCTTTTCCCACCACATTTTCAAAAACCCTCATTCTCAGGGTCTTCGTTGTAAAGGGTTAAGGTTTGAATAATCTAAATGACAATGCCTGTTATATTTCAGACTGTAACCATCAAGTCAACAGTATGTTGAGGCAAGGAAAGTTTTTAGAGGGCTTGTTAAAAAGACTGGAATCAGAACCAAAAGCTGTTAGTATTGCTTTATACTTTTTTGGGGGGAGGTGGGAGGCAAGGGATGGGGATGGGGGGGAAGAGATTGATGATAGTTTCTTAGCTTGGCTGTTTGTAAGAAAACATCAAGGTATTATTGTAGCCCTAGAGGCGTTGATGTCCGCATGATGCTAAAATTTTGACATTTTATAAAATTTTTGTCATCAATAAGGATGTTTACTTCAGATTTGGTCTTGCTTTTTAGTATCAAAAGGGGAGAGTTGCCTTGTCAGTCAATAATGTCTTTCATGTATTTTTCAAGATTACACATAACCTTTCTTAATTTAACACTTTTTACTTTTATTAGTATATTCAGGCTTTTTAAGCACAAAAATTGCCCTTTAGTATCTTTCAGTTCATCATTGCAAGCTAAATTACCAGAGAGCTGTTAATGTCCCATAAAACAATTTACATTCATTTAAGTCTTTACAACACAATTCCGACCTTTGACAACCCTGGGAAAGAATCCTATAGAAAACATTGTGGGAAAAGGAGAAAATGCTGGTAACCAGCATTTTCTCCTTTTCTCACAATATTTTCTACCCTATCAAAGTAAAAAATCACCATATTAAAAAGATTTAATTTGTTGTTTGCATATGCTTTGAATTTGGTCCAATCTAAAAATATGTCGTTTGGTAAAGAGTTAAGGTATTACGATCCTATCTCTTCTAGTGCAACATGGGATGAAATTTCTTATTAGTTGATAAATAAGGATTTATACTGATGTAATATTTTTGCACATTTTTGACCGACCAGAAATTCCTTTGATGTCCATCTTGAAATTGGTTGTTGATATTTTGTAATTTTTCAGAAAAGGGAGGTAATTATTATCTCCCTTTGTAATGATAATAGATTGGTCCTAGATTCATAAGTGATAATTCTAAGATGGAAAAAAGTGGCATCAAAGTAGTACAATGATACTTATTTTCAATCATTGCAACTTTTTTAGGATAATATTTTAGTGCAAATAGCTGTTTTCCATTAGAATGGTACCACCTTAAAAGGGGAAGCCTTACAACAGAAATGGATAACCATCAGAATAAATTTGACAAAGTTATGCCCCCTTTTTGACTTGTAATTTTCATTGAAAGTAACTGCAGCCAAAGCTAAATCTTGGCACCTGCATGCGTTGCTTGACTTGGAATAGAACTCTTTTCTCTCTGACTGCGGATCATTGTTTAGACAATTATTATGTGGGAAAGTAGGCAGAGATAGAAATGTTTTGGAGAACATGCAGAGAAACAAGCCTTTGACTCATGATTTGAAAGTGGTCCAGCCTCTTATCACTTAACCTTTTACCAAACAATCCCTGGTTTTTACAACCCTGAGATAGAAGTCTTTTGAAAACATTGTGGAAAAAGGAGAAAATGCTGGTAACCAGCATTTTCTCCTTTTCCCACAATGTTTTCTACCCTGCCGGAAACAAATTTCAATTTTTGGATTGCATTTAATTTGTCATTTGCAAGTGCTTTCAGTCTGGACCAGTCTGAAATTTTATCCTTTCGTAAAGAGTTAAAGGAATAGTTTGATTCTATTGCGTATTTCTGAAAATTTCAGAGGCTTTGGAATATATTGTGAAACAAGGAGAATACGGTAAACAATTTCTTCTCCTTTTTCCACATTTTAAAAGTCTTTTTTTCTTAGGGGTCATTGCAAGTCGAGATTGTGAGGTAAAAGGTTAATTCAGGTCTGTCTCTTGTTTTCAGGTTGTTGAAGAAATGGAAGAGTTACGGACCTTGCTCACAAGTCCAGATAACCTTACAGTACACATGGCTGCCGACGTTGCCCAGCTGACATTAAATGGGAACCAGCCACATGAAGTTTGGCTGAAGCTGGTACCTGACAGTGTCAAATCTTTAAATAAAAGGTAGGATACTTTTTTGTTCTGCCATTTACCACACTAGCCTATGTTTTTAACTCTCCACTAAATGAGAACAATTTTGGACTGCACCAAATACTTAAAGCACTTAGAGACAACAAATTAACTGTAGCTCAAACAATGATATTTGTCATTAATAGGGCAGAAAACAATGTGGGAAAAGGAGAAAATGCAGGTGACCAGCATTTTCTCCTTTTCTCACAATTTTTTCAAAAGCCATTTCCCAATGGGTTGTTAACTCTTTTACATACAATCCCGACTTTTAATGACTCTGGGAGAAAAGCCTTTTGAAAACATTGAAAACAGAAGGGAAAGCTGGTAAGCAGCATTTTCTCCATTTCCTACAATATTTTCTACCCTTCCCAAACCGAATTTCATTTTTTTTCCATCACATTTCATTTGTCGTCTACAAATGCTTTGAATTTGGATCAGTCTATAAATTTGTCTTTTGGTTAGAGTGAAACATAGGCTTGTTTAAAGTCACAGTAGCTGCCAAAATTAAACAATGAGGCTGTTAAAATGTATCTAAAATACTTCATATCATTTAAAAGTAGGGAAATTACTGTGAAGATGACAAACTGTTACTCAACTGTCAGTCTAAGTGCTAATGGCAGGCAGAAAAATGAATTTCAGGATCACTTAAAAGCAAATATAGAGCAACCTTGCCAGTTTTGAAGTAGTTTTAAGATTCTTTTCTTATTAACAGTGTGACAATGAAGAAGACATACGACTACATTGTTCCTTTGTCACAATGCAAGAACAAGTCTGTGATAGTGGGTGTCGGCTCAGTTGAGTCTTCTTATCTGATACAGGTAAAACTTTCTATGTTTTGAATAATAAACCTGCCGTGCTCTGACAAAAGGGGGTGTAACGCATAGAGTTTATTTCGTCAGCTAGTGGTTAATATGGGGAAATTTTTGCCGAAAAAGGGAAAGGTATGCAAAAATAACGAGCGTCGTAAGGCACAAAATATTTTTGCGGACATATCCCTTTTGAGGCAAATATTTCCCCATATTAACCACAAGCTGATGAAATAAATTATATTTCCTCTGATTATTTTGTCAACGAATGCTACTTTTAAAACCAGTGACTCAAGTTAATTAACTGGATAACCAATATTTTCAAAAAAAGTGGTCCCAGATTTTGGGCAACTGGAAAATATTCACTTTGATGGGGAAATAATTCCCCCCAGCTTAATTACGACATTTCTTTGCCCGTAACAATTCTGGAAATAGACATATGAAATAATATATCCTCATAATGCATCATACTAAGCAGGTCGTCACATAATTATGGGTCCATAAACGACAGAATTTTAGACTGGCCCAAATTGAAAGCCCTTGCAGGCAAGAAAAGAAAAGTAACTCAAAACTTGAAACTTGTTTCCAGCAGGGTAGAAAACATTGTGGTAAAAGGAGAAAATGCTGGTTACCAGCATTTTCTCCTTTTCCCACAATGTTTTCAAAAGGCTTCTATCTCAGGATTGTAAAAACCATGGATTGTTTGGTAAAGGGTTAGACAAACAGGAAATTTACCAATTACAAAGAAGTTTTGACACTGATCAGCTTCTGTGGACTGCAGGCTGATCTGGGTCAGTACTGTCTGCAGATGCATTAAACTCCCTTTCCTGAGAACATTGTTATAACTAAAGAATTAAGCAAATTAAAAGTACATGCAGACAACAGATTCAGTCTAGCTCAGAGGTTGACTTAAATCTTTTAACACTTTACCAGATGACAATACTTTAGACTGGTTCAAATTGAAAGCATTTGCAGACGACAAAATAAAAGTGACTGAAAATTTGAAATTTGTTTGGAAAAGGATAGAAAACATTGTGGGAAAAGGAGAAAATGCTGGTTATCAGCATTTTCTCATTTTCCCATGATGTTTTCTAAAGGCTTCTGTCTCAGGGGCATCAAAAGTAGGGATTGTGTAGTAATGGGTTAACACTTTACCAGATGCCATAATTTTAGCCCTGTCCAAATTGAAAGCATCTGCAGAACACAATTTCTTTGTGGTTCAAATGTTGCAATTGTATATTGATTATACAGTGTTTCAGCAAGGATACGCCCTTGCGGGATTCCCGCAAATGAATAACGATTCCCGCACATTTCCAAACATGGCACGCCAGATCTGGCGCTAAAAAATCATATTAGGCCCCCAAAAATCGATTTACCTGTACACGACCGCGCCAAGGTGCGAAAGTGAATGGGACGAAACTGCATTGCGTACGAAAATTAATGGAACGAAATCGTGACTGGCTTAGTGTTTTTAGCTCACCTGAGCACAACGTGCTCAAGGGGAGCTTTTAGGGTCACTGGGTGTCCGTCGTCCGTCGTCTGTCGTTCGTCGTCCGTCGTCCGTCGTCAACAATTCTTTAAACATCAACTCCTCCTAAACCGCTGGGCCAATTTGGACCAAACTTGGCAGGAATGTTCCTTGGCAGGTCCTCTTTAAAAATTGTTCACAGAATTTGATTCCGTCAAAAACTCTGGTTGCCATGGCAACCAAATGGAATTTTTTAGCAAATTCTTTAAAAATCTTCTCCTCTGAAACCGCTGGTCGGATTTTGAAATAATTTCACAGATATGTTCCTTGTGTGACCCTTTTCAAAAATTGTTCGTGAAATTTTGATCCGTCAAAAATTGTGGCTCTGGTGAATGGGGGCTACTTGCTCTATATAGAAGTGAAGGAATTCTTAAAAAATCTTCTTCTCTGAAACCGCTGGTCAGATTTTGAAATAATTTCACAGATATGTTCCTTGGGTGACCCTTTTCAAAAGTTGTTCGTGAAATTTTGATCCGTCAAAAAATGTGGCTCTGGTGAATGGGGGCTACTTGCACTATACAGCAATGAAGGAATTCTTAAAGAATCTTCTTCTCTGAAACCGCTGGTCAGATTTTGAAATAATTTCACAGAATTGTTCCTTGGGTGACCCTTTTCAAAATATTTTCGCAAAATTTTGATCCGTCAAGAAACATGTCTTACGAACGAAGTCCGTAACAAAGAAACAAATGAATAAATGCATGGCAGAAATAAGGATCGGAGTGGGATTCGAACTCCGAACTCCCAGACGCAAAGCCAATACCCTAACCACTGAGCCAAAGAGATATCTCCCCGACGCAGTAGCCAGGTATTGTATTTAAATCGGGAGTATGCCATGCAGGAAGGAGTGGTCTCCCGTAACACACCCCCTCTTAAAGTCATCATTTATTGATGACTCAAAGCCTTATTAGGCAGGAAGTCCAATTTTGGACAACAAATGGGATTAATGGCTCAATGGCCAATCCTGGACGAGCCCACATCTTACGAACGAAGTCCGTAACAAAGAAACAAATGAATAAATGCATGGCAGAAATAAGGATCGGAGCGGGATTCGAACTCCGAACTCCCGGACGCAAAGCCAATACCCTAACCACTGAGCCAAAGAGATATCTCCCCGACGCAGTAGCCAGGTATTGTATTTAAATCTGGAGTATGCCATGTAGGAAGGAGTGGTCTCCCGTAACACATGGCTCTGGTGAATGGGGGCTACTTGCACTATAGGGAAATGAGGAAATTCTTAAAAATTTTTCTTCTCTGAAACTGCTGGTCAGATTTTGAAATAATTTCTCAGGGATGTTCCTTGGGTGACCCTTTTCAAAAATTGTTCACAAAATTTTGATCCGTCAAGAAACATGGCTCTGGTGAATGGGGGCTACTTGCACTAAAGGGAAATGAAGGAATTCTTAAAAATTCTTCTTCTCTGAAAGGGCTGGACAGATTTTGATATGATTTCACAGAGATGATCATTGGGTGACCTTTTTCAAAAACTGTTCACAAAATTTTGATCAGTCAAGAAACAGGGCTCTGGTGAATGGGGGCTACTTGCACTATATGGAAATGAAGAAATTCTTGAAAATTCTTTTTCTCTGAAACCCCTTGTCAGATTTTAAAATAATTTGACACAGGTGTTCCTTGGGTGATCCTTGCTCTTGTGAATAGTAGCTACTTGCACTATATGGACATGATGAAATTCTTGAAAATTCTCTTTCTCTGAAACCCCTGGTCAGATTTTAAAAGAAATTTTCCGAAATGTTCCTTGGAAGACCCTTTTCAAAACTTATTCATAAATTTTGATCCATTCAGAAACATGGCTCTCATGGATGGGGGATACTTGCTCTTATACAGAAATGAAGAATTCTTAAAAATTCTTCTTTTTGAAACTGATGGTCAGATTTCGAAATGAATTTTACAGGTGATCTTTTGAAAATTGCTTAGCAAAATTATAAATTTGGTTCCAATGTTTCAATACCAAAAAAAAAAATAGGCTATGGTCATCTCAAAAATTCAGGTGAGCGATCCAGGGCCATCTTGGCCTTCTTGTTAACCATGCAGTACCACATAAACTATCGAATGCATAAAACCAGTCATAATTTTTTTGTACTGGTTCCTCGCCTTTTACATCAATCATGCTACAAAGGCACAAAGAGCGGGTAATCTGTTTATAGTAACATTTACATGAGGAACTACGAAACAACGGGCGGAAAATGAAAAGAATTAACCGACTTTTTCACAGGCCCAAATGAAAGTGAAGAGGTAGGGCCATCAAATATTGGAAAAATAGCAAAAGTAATAGGATCACAAACTTCAGGTGACCGAAAGCCTGATTAATCTGAAAGGTCCCAACGACAAAAAAACCCCAATGATTTTAAGTTGTTTGACTTCGGCAAAGCTCCACAGAAAGGGACAAACTTGAAAGGAAAGAGGATCTTTAATTCCTAAGATATTTTAAAAAGAATGTTATATGTATTCAGTATAATATTGAAAGAATACACTTCTGCCGCCCCCCCCCCCCACTCCCCCTTGCTCAAGACGATTGGCCCCTGTTTAGAATTTCGGGGGGCCAACTGGCCCCCTTTTTATCAAAGCTGGCTGAAACACTGCATTGATAGGGTAGAAAATAATTATGGGAAAAGGAGAAAATGCAAATGTTTGCACAATGTTTGCAAATGCCTTCTTTCTCAGGGTCGTCAAAAGTAGTTATTGTGTGGTAAAGGATTAATAGGTAAAAAACAAGATGGAGAATTGAGAAAATGCTGGTCACAGGCATCTTTGGGAGCCTAGGTTACGATCACCACGTGGATCTGACCTTGGCGGATAGAGCCGGATTTCGAGATTCCCGCTGTACCCCCCCTATTGGATGCTGGTTATTATCCCCCTTTACATCATAGTTGTTATAACCAATGAAATATTGTTTTACAAACAGCTTACAATTACAATAATTCAGCATGAAGTAATAACCACGAACATACTTCGACATTCCATGGTCAGGTGCTGGAAAATAACCTAAAGCTCGATCTGCCAAGGGTAGAGTAGCATAGTGGATCGCCACCCTTGGCTTGCGAAGATGGGTCACAGGTTACTCTCTGAGGATTGGTGATAGTCAGTCTCTCAGAGCTGTACATTTGTAACATACGCTCTTAACCCTATACCACATAATCCCTACTTTTAACACCCCTGCTAAAGAAGCCTTTTGAAAACATTGTGAGAAAAGGAGAAAATGCTGGTAACCTACCTTCCTAAAACAAATTTCAGTTATTTAGCCACAGTGGCTTGGAAAGAATTTTGTGAGGAGTAAATGGCGTGAATGTCAAGAGAAATTTCAACTAATTAAAAACCAGTGACACAAATCATCGCTAAGAGAATCAAGGTGGATTTCATCTATTAAGAAACAATAACATTATATTTTTTCAGACATGTCCTTGTGTTACATCTTACTTACACAAAGATCTCGCAGCTATTCAGGTCTACATCCAGTATCTCACCCAGTTGGAGGGACCCATGTGGCGTCAAATTAGGGGCCTGGGACTCTCTTACCATTATAGGTTTGTGATGAAAGTCATTCATTCTTTACAAAGTGGGATCTTGAGTGTCTAGGTGATAGATCTGTCACAAAACAAGCTGCGATGTTAACTTTTTACCAGATGATGGAAATGTAGACCTGTCTTTTTTGACGTCATTTGCAGATTACAGTTTAAGTCTCGAACTATATTATTAACTAGTTTAAGGTTCAGATTTTGAAAATACTGAACTGTCTTTGAAGGTATGGAAAATATTGTGGGAAAAGGGGAAAATGCTGGTAGCCAGCATTTTCCCACAATGTTTTCCGAAGTCATCCTACTGGGATTCATTAAAACTTGGGATTGTATGGTAAAGGGTTAATAAACCTAAGAAGGTAGACCTATGAAAATATTGTGGGAGAGGAATAACCAGATTTTTTTTCCTTTCCAATGATACTTACCTACCCTTGCAGAGACAAATCAAATTCTTTGCAACAGATTTATTTTGTGATCTGCCAACTTATTGATTTGAACAGATCTTGAATTTTGTCATGTGTTGAACCATTTGAATTTGCCACATAGTATACCCACTATACACACTTTATTCTCTTCTCTGAAACAGTCGTTTCAACAATGGTTTTGTGGAAAAACAGCCAATGGCTTGGAAAGAGAATACTTTGCAAAGCACTTGTAAAAAGAAAACTATGGCAAAGCACAAACAGGTGCTCTAGCTTCCACGCCATTTATAAATAATTTTGATAAGGACGTAAAATACCATACAAAAATTGACTGTCAGTTGAACTGTTTTGTTTGTAGTATGCAAGTCAGACCTGAAACAGGGATGTTGTACTTTATACTGGCAAGATCTACACATGTAGCAAGTGCTTTCAGGGAGGCCAAAAACATTGTGGTAAGTGGAAATATTCAAAATTATAATATTTACAAAGTACACAAATAATACAAAAAGGAAACAATTGAACCTGTGAATGCTTACTTTAAAGATTGTATTCAATATATGTAAGTTGTTTAACTACTTGTAACTTACCACACAATCCCCAGCTTTAACAACCCTGGGAAGGAAAGATTCTGTAAACATTGTGGGAAAAGGAGAAAATGCTGGTACCCAGCATTTTCTTCTTTTCCCACAGTGTTTTCTACTCTTCCAAAATCAAAATTTAAATTTTGATTCACATTTATTTTGTTGTCTGCAAGTGCTTTCAATTTGGACTTGTCCAAAATTTTGTTGTTTGGTAAAGAGTTAAACCTTACAAAAAGCCAAAATTATACCTGTATTCAAAAATAATACATTTGCAGGCAACATACTGAATGTTGTACATATGATATGATTGGTCATTTGAAAGGCAGAAAGCATAATATACATCTGTGTTTCTATCAAAAAAGGTCTTTTTTGGTGGCAGATGTCATTTCAACAAAATAACATGTTTTCACCAATGCCTAAAGCATTGATGAAGACAGAGAAGCAGTTCTATTACTCTAATGAGGTTTAACTTTTTACCAAACAACAAAATTTTAGACTAGTCCAAATTAAAAGCGCTTGCAGACAACAAATCAATTGTAACTCAAAAATTAAATTTGTTTCCAGCTGGGTAGAAAACATTGTGAGAAAAGGAAAAAATGCTGGTTACCAGCATTTTCTCCTTTTCCCACGATGTTGTCAAAGCTCATCTATCTCAGGGTCGTCAAAAATCGGGATTGTGTGGTAAAGGGTTAAATAGATCGACTGTACAATTTTGCTGCATTATTTAGATGGGATTTGTGAACGGGGAATCGGAACTGAAGGAGATCGAATTAGAAGCGGCTAAAAGTAGTCTTACTTTTGAAACCATCGAGAAGGAAAAAACAGTTCCAGATGTCAGCAGGCAGTCACTGTTGTCATACTACAAAGAAGTTCCACATACATATAACAAGTAAGTTGTCTTGCTGGAGTATTTCATTGCAAAACTAGCATGTATGCTTGTGATGTACTTGAATAACGATACTTTCTTATCCAACATCAGATGCAGTGGTTGGGTGTCAGAGTGTACTGAAATAAAAGTTTGTCTGTCAGTCCATCTTTCTGGTAATGCAGCCTATAAGTCAGCTTTCTAGAGTATTGCTGTGTAACCCTTTACCTCATTAGGCAGTTCTATGGCATCTCTAATTGACCCTAAATAACAGCAAGGATTAAGCCGTTTCTTACATGTAAATGACATCTTTTGATAGCATAGAAAACATTCTGACAAAAGGTGAAATTGCTCGTCACGAGCAATTTCACCTTTTACCACAATGTTTTCCAAAGGCTCCTACAAGCAATGTGTAGAAATGGGTATCTATGGAGAAAAAGGTTAACTACTAAAAGTTTTGCTTACATCTTGTGAAAGGTGAATAATGATTAAATCTTTACCACACAATCCCGACTTCTGACAACCCTAAGAAAAAAAAGCCTTTTGAAAAACATTGTGAGAAAAGGAGAAAATGCTGGAAACCAGCATTTTCTTCTCTTCCCACAATGTTTTCTACCCTTCCCAAAACAAACACAAGCTTTCGGCGGTACAACCGCCTTCTTCAAGTGTGATCCTGTGATAAAATGCCTGCACAAGCTTTCGGCGGTACATTCGCCTTCTTCAAGCGTGATCCTGTGATAAAATGCAGGCATTTTATCACAGGATCACACTTGAAGAAGGCGGTTGTACCACCGAAAGCTTGTGTTTATTTTATAATTAAACGTTACATATCTCAAGAAGAGGATATATCATGGCTTCCCAAAACAAATGTTAATTTTTTGTCACATTTATTGTGTCGTGTGCAAATTCTTTCAATTTTGACGGACCTATAATTTTGTGATTTAGTAAAGAGTTAACACCCCCCCCCCCTTTTTTTTTTGCAAATGGATGTACTCTTTGCTAATTGACTGAATTTCATATTTTCACATGTTGAAAGGATTTGCTGACAACATATTACTTCTGCTTCAAATGATTTGATTTATATGTAGAAAGAGTAGGATACATTCATATTGAGAAATGGAGATATACTTGTTTCCAGCATTATCTCTTTTTACCAGGATGTTTTCTTTAAAGTTAAAGGTTAAAGTACAGGATTTTTTAATGGTCAAAACATCATAGTTTTTTCACACAATGGTTTCTGTTCTTCCCAAAAACAAATTTCAATTCTTGATTCTTTATTTCATGATCTGCAGATGCTTTCATATAGATAATTTTGTCATTTGTTATTTAAACCAGTAGAATAATTACACTCTGACAGGATTAACAACACTTTGTGAAATTTCTTACCTGATGTTTTAACAGAGATATGCTCAAGAAAATTGCTGCAGTAAGAATGGATGATTTAAAACGTGTAGGACGGAAGTACATGTTTGCGCTGTTTGATGAAAGTGTGGTGAGACGAGCAATCTGCTGTAGTCCATCAAGAGTCAAGGAAATTGTTGACGCTTTGAAAGAGTAAGAACATGGACTCTGTATAGCAACAAACTTGGTTTTATACTTTACCAGATTAAATGAACACAGATATGAGAATAGAATTGTGACTTAACTCATTACCAAACAACAATATTTTAGGTTTGTCCAAATCGAAAGCATTTGTAGACGACAAAATAAAAGTGACTGAATATTTGAAATTTGCTTTGTGAAGAGTAGAAGACATTGTGGGAAAAGAAAAAAATGCTGATTACCAGCATTTTCTTCTTTTCCCACAATGTTTTCTAAAGGCTTCTTGCTCAGGGTTGTCAAAAGAAGGGATTGTGTGGTAATGGCTTAAATGATGAACTGATAAATAAATTTCAATTCACATTTTCATGCTGGGTTATGTTTGAGTCAAAGTTATGTGATAGAAAGAATCTGACTTTTGTTGGCTTTAGAAGTGAAATTTTGTTAAACCTGTCTATAGATATAAGGTTTTTAGGCTCACTAAACCCATTATCACACAATCCCTACTTTTGACGACCCTGAGAAAGAAGCCTATAGAAAACATTGTGGGAATTGGATCAAAATGCTGGTAAGCAGCTTTTTCTCCTTTTCCACAATGTTTTCTACCCTTCACTAAAGAAATTTCAAATTTTCAGTCACTTTTATTTTGTTGTCTGCAAATGCTTTCAATTTGGACAAGCCTAAAACATTGTTGTTTGGTAATGAGATGAGGCTTGATTATTGGCACAACTTCTAAAAACTTTTATCTCAATTTCTTCTAAAACTTTTATCTCGGTTTCTTATAAAACTTTATCTCAAATGCCAACTCATATCACATCCTGTATATAATTTTTTTTTCCCATTTCAGACTTGGTGTGCAGTTGGAGGTTATTCCTACATTAGAAGAAGATTTTTTGTGTTCGTTATAACTAAACAGGACTAAAATATACCTCAACATGTTTCTCTTTTTTTTTAATCACTTGTTCCTTTAACTCTTTAACAGATGACAAAATTTTGGACTGGTCCATATCAGAAATTTGGGTCTTGGCTTAGTGGTAAAGTGTATGCTCCATGATTGTTGACTCACAACCTGGGTCCATATTCACCAACCATTCTTACGTAAACTTTTTGTCTAATTCACAAGAATTTTCTAGATTTTAAAGTAACACAGCTTCTGATTGGCTAAACCATTTGGTTTAGCCAATCAGAAGTTGGTTACTTTAAAATTTAGAAAATTCTTCAGCATAAGACTCACAATATTCTTATGAATGGTTGGTGAACACAGACCTAGCTAGAGGCCTGAGAGTTCGAGCCTTACTGGACACAGTGGGTTTTTTATGGGAGTGTCCATAGGCAAATCATTTCAGAGCCCTAGCCTATTACAGGTGAAATAAAGGGCATACATCAACTCTTTACCAAATGACAATATTTTAGACAGCTGATATAGCTCGGTAGGTAGAGCGTAGGACTCGTGAACACAATGTTTTGGGTCACTACAGGTTGTGGGTTTGAATCCCCGTCTGCCCAACTAAAATTACTAATAGTCTTTCGGATGAGACATTAAACCGTGTCATGTGTGATGGTGCTATATGCCGAGCATGTTAAAGGTGGCCCTTCAGATTTTGGGACGAAAATTTTACAAAAATGCAAAAAAATCATCCTTATACTCCCAAAGCCTTTTATTTTCATTCATAAAACCCAGTAGTCCAAAACCGTCCGACAACAAGAGAAATTAGAGATTTACTACAGCCAAGGTTGACACCAACGGGAGACACGTTCTATTTTTAGATGATCAATTTGCTCATTTACATACAGGAATGCATAGACAAATTTTCAAACATAGCGTCTGAAGAAGACATTATGGAAAATAATTATTACATGTTGGTTATGTAGTTGAATTTAAGTGTTATGAGTCACGTGCCAGTCACTTGACGTTCCCAAAATGCCTTTATGGTTTTTGGCACGAAATCTAAAAATACCTTAATCCTTTTTCCCACACAATCCCGACTTTTAACAACCCTGAGATAGAAGCCCTTTGAAAATATTGTGAGAAAAGGAGAAAATGCTGGTAACCAGCAATTTCTCCTTTTCCCGAAATGTTTTCTATCCTTTCCAAATCAAATTTCAATTTTTGATTCACATTTATTTTGTCGTCTGCAAATACTTTCAATTTGGACCAGTCTAAAATTTTGTTGTTTGGTAAAGAGTTAAGAGGCTACGTAGACTTTTAAGGGAACACCATCAAAAAAAAAATTTTTTTTTTGTAATTTTATGAATCACAATTATTGATGATTTGTATTATTTTTTCATATGAATTTCAGTGATATATATATTTTTTAATTTGGTTAGATGTAAAAATTCTAAATACCCACCTTTAAAGAATCAGGCAAAGCTCTCAGTAGTTTCGACCTGATCCTTGCTCTATTCCCCTTAACAACTAACTGTCTTCTGGGGGCGTTGCTCAGATGGGCAACCGTTAGCGGCGAAAAATAATCGGAAATAACCAAAGCAACTAACAATATTTTAGGCTTGCCCAAATCGAAAGCATTTGCAGACCAAATAAAAGTGACTGAAAATTTGAAATTTGTTTTGCGACATCCAAGGAAAAGCAGAAAATTCTCCTTTTCCCACAGTGTTTGTAAATGCTCCTTTCTCAGGGTTGTCAAAAGTAGGGATTGTGTGGTAATGGGTTAATGTAAAAGCTGTCTCTGAGACATGAGCAAAATAATGTTGAAACAGATGTAAAACACCATTTAATTCAGCAGTATATTGAAAGTATTTTTATGTCACAAATACAAATTGTATGATGAGATGGACTGTCTGAAGAGTTTTTAGAGAAATTATTGGGTTTTTCTTTTACCAACAAAAACCTGCCAGAGGCAAAGGGGAAAATACTGTCCTCCTGGCAAAATTTGAAGTATTTACGGATACCCCATTGAACAAGAACCAAATTGTAATAAAAGTTTGTCTTTGATAGAATAGAAAAAAAATTGGGGGAAAAGGAGAAAAGGATTGCCCGCATTTCCTCCTTTTCCGACAATGTTTTTAAAAGACATCCTCAGAGTGATTCAAATGTTCAAACCTCAGAATTGTGTAGTCAAGACTTGACCAAAATTTTCTCTTGTTAGTGTTTAATTTTTAAATTACATTTATTTTGTCCTCCCCAAATGTTTTCAATTTGGGCCAGGCTAAAAGTTTTTGTTTGGGAAAGGGTGGATAGTAATCAACTGGCCAAAGTTTGAATTAGATGTCGTAACCCTTTACCCCATATAGCATTCCTATGGTATCTCTAATTGACCCTTAATAACAGCAAGGATGAAACCGTTTCTTATGTGTATGTGGCACCTTTTTATAGCATAGAAAACATTGTGACAAAAGGTGAAATTGGTGGTCACGAGCAATTTCACCTTTTGCCACAATGTTTTCCAAAGGCTTTTACTAGCAATACATAGACATGAGTATCTATGGAATGAAGGGTTAAGTAGTGACAGATATTTAAGAAAATGTCAAAAGTTCATCAAACAAGAACAAATCAGATGTTGACAGTGCTGTTACAACACTTAAAGAATTGCACCTTAAACACAACCAGAGAATATTGAAGGAATCAAGTCAGGTTTTTGGGCTACTTTTCTTAATCTACTTTTAGTCTGGAAATTCTAGAAAAACTTATGCAATGTCATAAATAAATTTTCATAATGTGTTGTATTATTCTTGTTTTTTTTACCCAAAATAGCTCTATACCGCACAATCTGGACTTTAAACAACCCTGAGGATGAGGCCTTTTGAAGTGGTTCCAGCATCATCTCCTTTTTTCTACCATGTGTTCAAAAGGTTTTTTTTTCTGGGTCTATTGTGGGAGTGTCTTTGGGCAAGGCATTTCAGAGACCTAGCCTATTATTGGTGAACCCAAGGAAGTTCATAAATATATGAGCTGATACAATTGAAATAATGTTGAACGTGGCATAAAACACCATTCAATCAATCAACTTCTTACGTCTTTAAAATATGGAATTGTTTAGCAAAGAATTAAATCATGAGATGTAATGTGGTCAAAGGGAATTTACTCATGTTTTACTGACAAAATTATTATCTCTCCTGTAACTCAAGTACTGACAAATTTTTACACATGTGCAAAGTAGAAGCATTTGCTGGTAACAAATTCAGTCTTACTTAAAACATGAAATATGCGTTTCAAATGGTAGAAAACAATGTGGGAAAAGGAGAAAATGCTTTTCACAGCATTTGCTCCTTTTCCCAACAATGTTTTCATTTAAAATATTTGATCTTGCCATTTAGTCTGACATAATTTAAATTTTTAAGAGTCATAAATTTTGTATCTTAGTAATGATATGAAATTTGACATTCAGCCATACAGAAACTGCCATAATTTACTACTATCAGTCAGGAACATTAAGTCATTCAGGATCACCTAATCATGAAGAACAAATCGGGCAGAAAGATCTCTTCAGTCACACAAGACCACTCAGCCATGCCTGACCATTCAACTTTCAGGCTCATTCAGTGACAGAGGACCAATCAGTCATGCAGTACCTTACAGCCATGCAGCACCTACCAGCCATGCAGGACCTCCCAGCCATGCAGTATCCCACGGCTATGCGATACCTCCCAGCAATACAGGACCTCCCAGCCTCACAGATGCTCCAAGTCATGCAGGAACTCGAGCCATACAGTACCTCCCAGTCATGCAGTATTTACAGCCATGCAGAACCTCCCAACATTAGAGTAGTACCTCCCAGCCATACAGGACACCCCCAAGCCACGCATAACCTGCCAGCCATGCAATACCCATATCCCATGCAGGAACTTTATGTATTGCAGTACCTCCCAGCCATAAAAGTTCTCAGAGCCATACAGTACCTCCCAGCCATTCAGAATCTAGCCATGCATGACCTGCCAACCATGCAGTACCTGCCGGCCCGGTTGGCTCAATGGTGAGCGTGTCGGACACGTGACCTGGTGGTTGTGAGTTTGATACCCGGTTTAGGCGAACTTTCTTTCCAGCATTTTTTCGCCTCTCTCCTCTGCTAAGGCATGTGAGAAAAGTAGTCAGTGGCTTTGGAAAGAAAGTTGTGTTAGTACTGGTATGAGAAGCCAGGAAACACATGTGCATCGCCATGATATAACCTTAGCTGTTAAAGTGGCATTAAACCCCAATACAACCAACCATGCAGTACCACCCAGCCATGCAGTACCACCCAGCCATTCAGCACCTCCCAGCCATGCAATACCACCCAGCCATGTAGTATCCTGAAGCATTACAGTGCCTCTGAGCCATACAGGACCTACCAGCCTTGCTTTACCTCCCAGTCATTCAGTTCCTCCCAAGTATGCAGTACACATAAGCCATGCAGGACCTTTATTTGCAGTACCTCCCAGCCATTCAGGATCTCCAAGCCATGTATTACCTCCCAGCCATTCAGGATTATCCCTGCCTTGCAGGACCTCCCAGCCATGCAATACCACCCAGCCATGTAGTATCCTGAAGCATTACAGTGCTTCTGAGCCATACAGGACCTTCCAGCCTTGCATAACCTGCCAGCCATTCATTACCTTAACTTAGTCAATAAGGACCCCTCAGCATCAAAGAATCCTTCTGCCATACAAGACCATTCATTCATAAAGTTACACAGACCACTCATTTATGCAAATCAATCAGTCAGGTAGGACAACTCAGTCATTTAGGTCTATTGAACAACACAGGACCTCTATGCAATACTGCACCACACAGGATCACTATAGACTACTCTGTTATGCAGTACAGTTCAACTGCGCAGGACAATTTAATCCTACTGGACCACTCAATCATGCAGGACCACTCATCCACACTGGACCATTCAGTCATGAAGGAGCATTCAATCACATTGGAACACTCAGTCATGCAGGACCACTAAACCACACTGGAAGAATCAGTCATACAGGACCACACAGGACTAACATGGCTAGCAGATCTACCCAACCACATAGGGCCATGCAGACCCACTCAACTACACTGGACTACTTAGTCATGCAGGACCACTCAACCACATGGGACCACTCTTTCATGCAGGACCACACTGGATTATCCCATTCTCAGCATCACCAAACACACAGGGCCACTCTGGCATTGGGGATTACTTAACCATGGAGAATTAATTTGCCATACAGGATCACACAGCCATGTTGGACTGATGTTAAATTCAGGACCACTAAACCACTCAGGACCTGTCTGCCATGCAGGACCTCTCTACTACAATGGACCTTTTAAGTTTTCAGGACCAATTGACAACACAGTATCACTTAATCATTTAGGGTCAGTCAGCCACACAGAACCGCTATGCCATGCAGGACCACCTAGTCATGTAGGGCCACTCAGCAACACCAAACCACTCAGTCATGTCTACAGAACTGCTTAGCTATTGGAACACTCTGCCATCAAGGACCAGTCAACCATTCAGGACCACACTCAGCCAAAGAAAAGTACCTATTCATGCACGTCCTGTCAACCACACCAGACCACTCACCGATACAGAACCATTCAGCTACACAGGACCTTACAACCACACAGAACCATTCAGCCACGCAGGACCTTACAGCCACGCAGAACCATTCAGCCACGCAGGACCTTACAGCCACGCAGAACCATCGAGCCACGCAGGACCTTACAGCCACGCAGAACCATTCAGTCACGCAGGACCTTACAGCCACGCAGGACCATTCAGCCAGGCAGGACCTTACAGCCACACAGAACCATTTAGCCACACTGAACCATTCAGCCACACAGGACCTTACAGTTACACAGAACCATTTGGCCACACAGGACCTTACAGCCATGCAGAACCATCTAGCCACGCAGAATCATTCAGCCACGCAGGATCTTACAGCCACTCAGAACCATTCAGCCACGCAGGACCTTACAGCCACGTAGAACCATTCAGCCAAGCAGGACCTTACAGCCACGCAGAACCATTCAGCTAAACAGAACTACTTAGTCATACAGGTCCTGTCAGCCACACAGGACCTTCAACTACATAGAACCATTCAGCCAATCAGGACCACTGAGCCATGCAGGACCACAATGTGCAGTCATCAGGGTCCATATTCACCAACCATTCTTCATCTTCGCAAGCCAAGGATACTAAGGTAGTACGAAATGAACAAAGTGGAGTTAGTATCCTTGGTTTGCAAAGATGACCATTCTTAAGAACATTTTTAGTCTTATTCTTCAGAATTTTGTGGGTCCTGTGAGGCTCAGTGGTAAAGTGCGGGACTCTTGATCTGGAGGTCCTGGGTTCGAGCCTCACTAGCTCGACTGAGTTTTTTCACAAGAGTGTCCTTGGGCAAGACACTTCAGAGCCTAGCCTAGTACTCGTGAAACCCAGGAAACATGAATATGTGAACTGTCGCCGTGATATGACTGAAATAACATTGAAAGCGGTGTAAAACACCATTCAACTAACCATCTTCAGAATTTGGTAAGGGGTTAAAGGGTCGATTCTGTGCGCTTACAATCGTCTGACGGGACTGTTAGGGAAAGATTGAATGAATGATTTTAGATCTACGCCGCTTTCAACTTTTTTTTCAGTTATGCTATGGTTTCAGGTTGCACATTAATGTATTTCATAGGTTTCACCAGTACTAGTCCAGCGCTGTGAAGTGTATTGCCCAAGGAAACACCCGCGAAACAACCATTGAATCCAGGGAAGGTCGAACTTGGGACATCCAGGTCACGAGTCCGTTACTTTACCACTGACACACGCAGGACCCCTATTTTGTAAACAGGTCAAAGTACTGCAATCTCCTTTTCTTCCGATGTTTTTTACTCTCTCACAGACCAATCCATAGGCTTATTTCATTTGTCGTCTGCACAATCTCTTTCATTTCGGACAGACCTAAAGTTTTCGTCCAAGTTAAGAGTCGAATGAAAGAAAAATGAAAATCAATTCCCTTATTTATGTATCACCCCAAATATTGACCCGCTGCTCTTTTTAAGCGAATTTTCAAAAGCAGTACACGAAATGGATTTTTACCTAGCAACCAATGTAAACAAACATGGTGGACGGGTAGAGTATAATACCCATGCGGAATGACCTATATACATGTCGGATTCTTTTACCCTTAGGGCTACGAACGCGACTCAAGAGCCTTTTTCGGACAGTGTGGATTAAGATCAGACTGCACAAAAAGTGCAGTCTGATCTTTGATCCACACTGTCCGATACGGAAATATTTTTTCCCAAAAAATATACGTTTTAAATTACAACATTTTAGATTTTGACAGTATCTTCTCTGTATACTATCAGATTAGAGTTAACTCGATTTGATCTAGATCTACCCAATATTGGCATAATTATGTACAAGCGTGAAACTCTGCACGTAGCATTACAGTTGTTGAATAGAATGCAAGAAATAAATCCATACTTTTATATTTATACACCATTTCAATGCTATTGTTTATTAACCCTTTGCCACACTGTCCAGAATTTAATCGACTCTTATAGAGAAGGGCCGAAGAAAACACCGTGGGAAAAAGGAGAAAATGCTGGTAACCAGCATTTTCTCCTTTTTGCCACGATGTTTTCTACCTGTTCTGATAGTTAAGATAGATAAGTTCCATCGTCCATTCCATATTTGAAATGTCGTCTGCAAATACTTTTAATTTGGACCAGTCTACAATTTTGTCGTCTGGTAAAGAGTTAAAAAAGAAAGACGCCGAACGTTCATAGCTTAATTCTTTACCAAACGATTACATTCTTGAATGGACAAAATTCAAAGTTTTTGCAGACGACATATTAAATGTTGATCGAATGACGATTTCTGCAAATGATAATAATTATGGCAAAAACATGTGAAAAGGACAAAATGCTGGGAAAACAATATTTTCCTCTTTTCCTACAATGTTTTCAAAAGCATTCTTTCTTTTTCAGGGTTGTTAAAACTCAAGATTGTGTGGTAAAGTGTTCAAAGAGGTTCCAGATATGTCCATATAAAGCAACGCGTCTTTTTTTTTACCCCAATAATAGCTTTATATAGCTTAACTCTTTACCAAACCACAAAATTTTAGACTGGTCCAAATTGAAAGCTCTAGCAGACGACAAATTACACGTGACTCAAAAATTGAAATTTGTTTCCAGCAGGGTAGAAAACATTGTGGGAAAAGGAGAAAATGCTGGTTACCAGCATTTTCTCCTTTTCCCACAATGTTTTCAAAGGGCTTCTAACCAAGGGTCGTAATAACCAGGGATTGTTTGGGAAAGGGTTAACTATTGACAATCAGCAAAAATCTTTACTGTGAATGAAAAAACCCGATAGAGTTAAATTATAAACTTGTTTAAACGCGAGAGAATTTAGACCGTTATTTTATTTACTTGTGGTATTTTAGGGTAAAACGACCTGCTATTTCACAATTTTTGGGATTGTCGCGTTCAGTAAAAAGAAAGTAAAAAAAATACGTCCGTTATTTAACGTGCATCACATTGTGGCAAATTTATATTGGAGTAGAGTGGCGTGTGAACGGAAGTTAAAAGAGTTCGGAAATTGTATTTTGAGTGAATGACGATATTGTGAGGTTGGTCTACTTACAGATTTTATTTCTATACGGGATATTTTGTTTTAACTCTTTACCAAACGACAAAATTTTAGACCTGTTCAAATTCAACATTTGCAGACGACAAAATAAAGGTAACTCAAAAATTGAAATTTGTTTCCTGCAGGGTAGAAAACATTATGGGAAAAGGAGAAGATGATGGTTATCAGCATTTTCTCCTTTTCCCGCCATGTTTTCATAGGGCTTCGATGTCAGGGTCGTATTGTTTGGTAAAGGGTTAAATACTTTTAGTTGAGCTGTACTCTGGCACAAAGGGGGGGTTTAATACATAATTTGTCCATCAACCAACTTAAACGTGGGGCAGAATGGTTCTTGTAGATGCAGAATATTGACCCATACCAAAATGATTCGACCTAGGTCAGCCTGTCCGGACTGCACAGGCTGACCTAGGTGGAACGCGGCCTTTTTTTTTTTTGCAGTGTTGTTGTTGTTTCATTTTGAACTCATTCCCTCATGAATTAAATTTGAGACAGAGACTTTATCGTTACAAAATGGCTTTTTGTACTGATTTAACCCTTTACCAAAAGACAAAATTCTAGACTGGTCTAAATTGAAAGCACTTGCAGGTGTACGACAAAATAAACGTAACTTAAGAATTGAAATTTGTTTACAGCAGGGTAGAAAATATTGTGGGGAAAGGAGAAAATGCTGGGTTACCAGCATTTTCTCCTTTTTCCCACAATGTTTTCAAAAGGCTTCTATCTCAGGGTGGTAAAAATCAGGGATTGTTTGGTAAAGGGTTAAATCTAAATACAAGAAGAGAAAATGAAAACAATGTGGAAACATATAATCCTTTTGCCATAGTGTTTTCAAGATAGTGAAACCCTTTACCACACAATCTAGGGTTTTATCGACTTATGCGAACTAGGAGTCTTGAAAACATTGCGTGAAAAGGACAAAAGGCATATCAAAATCCTTTTCTTCCTTTTTTCCACAATGTGTACCCATGAAAGACGATTCCTGTCTTTTAAATCCTAATTTAAATCTATACCAAATTGAAAAAAAAAAATCTAACTTGAAATTTATAACTTTTTACAGAAAACAATTTTTAAGATAGCATTGAAAATGATTGTATTTTTTGTTTAGATTAGAAAACATTGTGGGGAAAGAAGAAAATCCTGGTTACCAACATTTTGTTCCCTTTTAAAAAAAAAATACCACGTGAGTGTCTCGAACAACCAGTAATTGTTGCATGAAATGTAAAACAATTGTTGGATGAAAATGTAAAACAATATGACACGGGAAGTTACTCATATTAAGTTTCATTCGTTTCATCCTTTCCTCTTGCAACCCTTCGACAAATATCGAAAATATTGTGACAAAAGGAAAGAAAACTGATTTTCTATCTTTTAAAAGACAATACGAAATATTTGAACCTTATTTGACATTTTTGTGTACAGATGCTTTAAATTTGGATTAATATAATAATTTATTATCGACTTGTAAAGGGAAAAAAAAACGTTGTAAAATAATTTACAAAGAGACGGGAAAAAATTTCGGATTTCTGTTTCACTGTGGTCGTAAATCGTCTGCATTGTAAAACCTTTTAGGAAACGAAACGAGTTTTAATGAAGAAGGGTTTTGAAAACATTGTGGGAAAAGGAGAAAATGCTGATTACCAGCATTTTCTCCTTTTCCCACGATGTTTTCGATTCATTCTGAAACAAATTCCATCGTTTGTGTAACAATAAATGTGTCGTCTGCAAGCGCTTTCAATTTGGATAAGTCAGAAATTTTGTCATAAGGATAAAGAGGAAATGATATCGGTTTATTTTATAGTGTAACTATATTTTAGCCATGTTTTGAGAAAAGTAGGTTTAACGTACCTACGAAAAAGTATCGATACAGGTAAGTCTACGCAGTACACGCAGGCTGATCTGTATCAAAACTTTTTAATTTTGATCAATATTGTGGCGTGTCAGATGACCAATCTACCACATGATGCTTGTTAGACAAAGTGGAGTTTTGTGAAACAAAAATTACATTGAGATTTGCATGGTTTGATGCCCCAATGTTATACATTAAACCATGTATTGTTAGCGTGTCGTTCTCTTCATTTTTTTCTTTAATGCGTGATTTTAAAACGCAAACTGTTGTGAATTTACGTACTTGCATATTTGTGTGCATACTTTCTGTCTGTGTGTGTGTCTGTCTGTGTGTCTGTCTTTGTGTCTGTCTGTCTGTCTCTCTCTGTCTGTCTCTCCTTAGTTATACATCCATCCATCCATCCATCATTTATTTATTTATGTCTTTCACTCTCTATCCCTCTTCATCTCTCTGGAGAGAGAGAGAGAGGGAAGGACAGAGAGAGGGATAGAGAGAGAGACAGAGAGAGACAGAGAGAGAGAGACAGAGAGTCACCGAGAAAGAGAGAGAGAGACGGAGAAAGAGAAAGAGGAGGAAGAAAGAGAGAGAAATACAGACAGACAAAGAAGGAGAGAGAGAGAGAGGAAGAGAGACACAGAGAAAGGGAGACAGTCGGACAGACACAGAGACATAGACAAACAACAATGTATATCCACCATTTGTCATCTTGTTTCGGTAATCATCTATCGCACATAAAATTTTATTTCGATTTGTCATGATGTTTCCCAAACACTCACCATGTCCCGATGACGCAAGAAAAGTTTTACGAGTAGTTGTACTGTGACAAATGGAATGTGGAAAAAAAAAAACAAGGCATGCTCTGACAAAATGTGGATTAGTACTTCACCGTGCCGCATCAAACCAAAACCAAGTAATTGTATAATCATAAATTAAATAATCCATTTTGCCTAACCAACGACTGTATCATTAGGTACACTGGTCCTGTGACATGTAGAAAAAATTGACCGATGACAAAAAGTTTTGTCACAGGTCAGCCTGCGCGGATTGCGCAGGCTGACCTGGGACGAAACGTTTTGCAAATGTATTAAGCCCCCTTTTTACAGAGCATCGTTCAAAAGCATATTTTCACAGTTGCTCATTCATTCTTTCATGGTTAATCTCCTATTTTTTTGTTTAACATCAAACACGCAGGTGTTTTAACCACCTTTGAGAAAGTATGAATGAAAGAATGAGTGTGTGGTGTTTTATGGCGCATTAACATCTCTTTTGGAAGTAAGACCGTTTGAAGATTTTGTAGGAAACGTAGATTCACTCACTGAATATTTTCTCCTTTTTCCCGCGACATTTCTTTCTCTTTCATAGAAAACAAATCATTATTTCCACCATATTTAGTTCTTCGTCTGCAAGCATTTACTTGCAATCTTGACAAGTTTAAAATTTAGTCGTCTGGTAAAGGGTTAACTCTTTACCAAACGATAAAATTTTAGACTGTACCAAATTGAAAGCATTTGCAGACGACAAAATAAATATGACTAAAAATGTCAAAGGTTGTTTTGAAAGGGTAGACAACATTGTGGGAAAAGGAGAAAATGCTGGTTACCAGCATTCTCTCCTTTTCCCACAATGTTTTCAAAAGGCTTCTTTCTCAGGGTCGTTAAAAGTCGGGATTGTGTTGTTAAGGGTTAGCCCTTTACAGAACAATCCTCAGATTTATTGACCAATCAACGGGGACTATTTTGGACCAGCATTTTCTGCCTTTTTCTACCAACATTGTTTTCGATTATTCCGAAAACAAATTTCATTATTTTTTGTCGTAACTTAATTTGTCGTCTGCAAACGCTCTCAATTTGGACGAGAATAACATTTTGTCGTTTGGTAAAAAGTTAAGTACAAAATAACAGGTGATTTAATCCGTTTCTGCACCTGCTAAAATTTATGCTTTTAACCGTTTACCATACGACAAAAATTTCACCCTATCCAAATGATTGAAAGCATTTGCAGACGACACTTTCAATGTGGCTCAGATAGTGAAACTGTTTATTGATAGGATAGAAAACATTATGGGAAAGGAAGAAAATGCTGGTTACCAGCATTTTCTCCTTTTCCCACAATGTTTTCAACAGGCTTCTTTACAAGGATCGTCAAAAGTCGTCAATGTGTGGGAAAGGGTGAACAGACAACATTTATTTGTACTTGTCCAAATTTAAAGGTGGCCCTTCAGATTTTGGGACGAAAATTGTACAAAAGTGCAAAAAAATCATCCTTATACTCCCAAAGCCTTTTATTTTCATTCATAAAACGCCAGTAGTCGAACACCGTCCAACAACACGAGAAACAAGAGATTTACTACAGCCCAGGTCGACACCGACGGGGGACACGTTCTATTTTTAGATGATCAATTCGCTCATTTACATACAGGAATACACAAATTAAGTTTCAAAAATAGGGTCTGAAGAAGACATTATAGAAAATAATTATTACATGTTTGTTACGTAATGAAATTTAAGCGTTATGAGTCACGTGCCAGTCACTTGGAATTCCCAAAATGCTTTATTGATTTTTGGCGCGAAATCTAAAAATACCTGAAGAGGCTATGTAGCCTTTCAAGGGAACACCATCAAAAAAATTTTTTTTGTAATTTTATGAATCTTGATTATTGATGATTTGTATTATTTTTTCATATGAATTTCAGTGACATATATATTTTTTAATTTGGTGTGATGTAAAAATTCTATATACTAACCTTTAAAGCATTTGCAGACGACAATGTAATTATGGCTAAAACGATTTGATTTGCATTTACAGGGATTGAAAACGTTGTTAAAGAAGGAGAAAATGCAGGGTACTAACAATTTCTCCTTTTCCTACAATGTTTTCAAGAATCTTCTTCCTCAGCGTTGTTAACTATTTACCAAATAACACATTTTTGGACTGGACCAAATTCAAAGCATCTGCAGATGACAAATTAAATTTTGGTGAAATGATGATTTTTTACTTTGATAGGGTAGAAAACATTGTGGAAAAAGGAGAAAATGCTGGTTACCAGCATTTTCTTCTTTTCCCACAGTGTTTTCTATAGACTTCTTTCTCAGGGTCGTCAAAAGTAGGGATTGTGTGGTAATGAGAAATTAGCCCAAGAGATATATCGTAAAAATACATGTATATGGGAGGAGGGAAAAAAAATGACCATGGATGACGAAAGAAAATTTCTTGGCAAAAAGGGAAAAAAAACCTGTATATTATGTTCATTTACCGCAATTTTTTCAATGATGTTTGTGGTGGGACCCGCTTGTGGCTAAGAAAACATGAAATGGACGTAGATCTGTTTATTTCACTTTATCTTTCTAAATAATAGAAATGAAACTTTCAAACCCATAGTAAAACCCAGAATTTTTGATATTGTTGATTTATCTCGTTATTTCCCAGTATAGATCAGAGGTCAGATTGCACGTTCTGTGCAATCTGATCTTGATCTACACTGTCCGCTAAGGGTCAGTACTTAAGTCGTGCTTAGCGGCCTAAGGGTTTAAAACGACAGTTGTATTTTTCATGAAATGTGTGGTTTTAACGCTTACCCTAGCCAGAGGAACAAAGTATACAGCGAATATTAGAAACGGACTACATGGACAATAGAATCCAATCTTTGATTTACTGAGTCAGCAACATTATCTTCCGGTAGATGGCATTCTATAAATACTCATCTATCTAATTTGGGCATCCTGGGTACAGAGCCGAACCACTTTCCTCTTGCAATTCTCTCTGCTATGATCAGCAGTTTAAAGAAATCTGGAGCCAAAGCAGGTCTCATTTCTCCTCAAACGTATTGATAAAAGCTATTTTCTACATTGCTGCTTTATAGAGCGTAATATTACAGACAGCCCGCTTTCGGGGCTAGTGATGCGTCATATAAGACAGTCGAATCTTCGAAGAATATGACATGCGCAGACAACGGAGTCAGCGATTTTTAAGTTAGTGATACACAAATATGCATTCTTTGAGCATTTTTAACTGCACTTTTTGATTGCTCTTTTAACTGTTCTTCTTTGACAGTCCTTTTTTGACTGCTGTCTATTGTTTCCTTTATTTCGTTGTCTGTGCACCGCATATTCTTCGAAGATTCGACCTGTCTTATATGACTCATTACTTTCTCCGATATTGGGGAGATTGCAGTAATACGCGCTATAAAGTAGTAATGGAGAAAATCGGGCTTTTATCAACAACCTTGAGGAAAAATCAGGCCTGTTTTAGCTCCAGATTTCTCCTAACTGCTGTTCATAGCTGAATAAATTGCACCAGGTAGCGTTTTATTGAGTAAACGTTTATTTTAGTTTGAAATTCAAAGTAACGGTTGTTGCGTAGAAATATGGTCCGGTCCTGTGTACCCAGGATGCCCAAATTAGATGGATGAGTATTTGTAGAATGCCATCTAGCGGGAGGTAATGGTCATGTGATTACTTGTTTTGTATCAATGATTGCTTAGCGTAGATGCACTAAGCCCCCTTTTCGCCAGAGCGTGTTTCAAATGTGTATGAGACATGCTCTGACAGAAGGAGGCTTCATGTCTCACCGTGATGAGTTATACCAGGCAGGTCATCTCATAATTAGGTATCCATAAAATCAACTTAGTCTTAGCTTTAATCTGGGAGAAGAATGGTCCTTAGATATACAGAAAATATTGACCAATAGCGAAAAGCTTCGGCCCAGGTCAGCCTGCGCGGACTGCGCAGGCTGACCTGGGTCGATACTTTTCGTAAATTCATTAAGTTCCCTTTTCTTAGGGCTTGGTTTATATATTTACGGTTGCCCGTTTCATTCTCGCGTGGTTGATATTTTATTTTCTTTGTTTATGTAACTCTTTATTAATGTACAAAATTTTTGACCTGTCAAAATTGGAAGCATTTGCAGATAACATGTCTAATGTACTAGCTTCACTGATGATATTTGCATGTAAAGGGGAAAGGAAACATTGTAGGAAAAGGAGAAAGTGCTGGTAACCAGCATTTTCACCTTTTCGGACAATGTTTTCAAAAGTTTCTTTTTTCCCGGGTCGTTCAAACTCGGAACTGTGTGGTCCAGGGTTAATCCTTAACGACTGAACCACAAATTTTAAACTGAATTTCAACACATCTACTGGCGACACACTTCAAAATTGGTACAAAATAAGCTTAAGTTCACTTAATAGAGTGGAAAAACATTGCGGGAAAAAGAGAAAATGCAGCTTTCCTTTTTCTGATTATGTTTTAAAAAATAGTTTTCGTTAAAAGTCAGAATTTTCACTGAGAATGTCACCTGCAAATACATCAAGAGACAACGTTATGGAGGAAATGGTTTAATGGGTAGTAAGAGAGAGCGAACATTCTTTGATCATTGAATGCATATGAAATTTAACACTTCTCTCTTTCTCCCTTTACTCTGGAGTCTTTTTAAGTTTGTCAAGGGATGTTTGGTTACACGTATAAGGTCTACGGACAATGGCGGTTAAAGATCAGACTGCTTACATACTCCTATACATGCAGTCTGATCTTGGATCTATCACTCGCATAATATGTGAAGTTTGTTGTTTTTGTTTTATACTAGAGAGGCTGCGACTGAAGTCACATATTGTATAAAAATTACTGTTATTCATGAAATTATGTTTTATGCTCTACGAATTGAGTGAAATTTTCTATTCGTGTTGCGTGAAAAGGGGGTTTGTTGCTTCTGCAAAAAGTTTTAACTCAGATCAGCATGCACAGTTAGCGCAGGCTGACCTGTATCGAAACTTTTTGCTATTTCTAAATTTTCCGGTATGCTAGAGGACCGTGCTACACCGTTTTTCAGCCGCTTCTCAGTCAAAATAATTTTTTATGGATCCATGAAATTATGTGATGACCTGCTGATATCATATATCACAGAGATGTATTAACTCTTTACCAAACGACAAAATTTTAGACTGTTCCAAATTGAAAGCACTTGCAGACGACAAAATAAATGTAACTCAAAAAATTGAAATTTGTTTCCAGCTGGATAGAAAACATTGTGGGAAAAAGGAGAAAATGCTGGTTACCACCATTTTCTCCTTTTCTCCACAATGTTTTCAAAAGGCTTCTCTCACAGGGCCGTAAAAACCAGGGATTGTTTGGTAAAGGGTTAACTCTTTACCAAACGACAAAATTTTAGACTGGTCCAAATTGAAAGCACTTGCAGACGACAAAATAAATGTAACTCAAAAGTTGAAATTTGTTTCGAGCTCGGTTGAAAACATTGTGGGAAAAAGGAGAAAATGCTGGTTACCAGCATTTTCTCCTTTTCCCCACAATGTTTTCAAAGGGCTTCTTTCCCAGGGTCGTTAAAACTCGGGATTATGTGGTAAAGAGTCAAACAGCTCATTTATAAGATATTTAAAATTTATGAGATTGTGAAAGACACTTGTTGATAAGATTGAAGGCCCAGTGACGTCCAAATATAAACAATGCGTTTTTCTAAAGGCATTTAAATTTCAATCATAAAAGTACATGTATATAGAATATAATTGTTTATATGACTACATGTATCTGTTATTGTATGGTCCAATTGTATGTTAGTCGCTGGCAATAAAATGATTTTTAAAACTAAGTTAAACGTTGCCAAGTCGTTTAATTTTTTTATTTACTTTTTACCGTATTAGAAATATACACGAAATATATTAAAATCATATTAATAAGCTTGCATGTGAATCTAAATTATTGGCGGAAAAGGGGGTGGCTATTGCTTAATTTTATGTTGTGTGATAAATGTGCCCGCAAACAGACGAGCAGGATCCGCCGAGTAAACGTACTCACATTTTTAACCAATCATAAATTACAATTTATTCATCCGTGTCTATCAGTGCAAAGAAGTAGGTCAAAGTTATAGTATTCAGCTACACTGAAATAACAGAAGTTATAAGGACCGATTCAGAAGTCAACACATTGGCTTCTAAGCTCGACGCACTGACCTTTTGCGGACAGTGTAGATCCAAGATCAGACTGCACAGAACGTGCAGTCTGATCTTGGATCTACATTGTCCGATAAATAGATATCGTTCTCCAAAAGATAATTTTGAAATCGCCACATTTGAGATTTTACAATCGACTTGAAAGTTTCAAGTTAGTTACCGGTATTTAGCTGGACAAAGGTTAAGGTCACCTACTGTTCCGAGTAAACAAAACAGACAATTGTTGTCAGTGTGTGAAATACTGACCGAGATATTGCGGTTTTGACTCTATATCAAACATCTAAATTTTAGACTGTCTTACATTGAGATTGGTCTTTAAAAAGGTAGAATACTATTGTAGAAAAAGGAGAACATGCTGCTAAACGGATTTTTTCTCTCTTCGCTAATGATGTTTCCCTATTGAGTAGTAAAAACATTTTTTAAGGTCTTTTATTCAGAATGGTTTATTAGCTGAACTGACCATCATGATATAGCCTAAGCTATTAAAATGGCGTCGAACTTCAATATAAACAAATAAACCAGAATACTTTATTTTCTATGATTTTATGACCTTGCGGAATAGAGGATATTTTCAAACAGCGCAGAAAAAAAGGAAAAAGCTGGTAAACAGCATTTTCTTCGCAGTTTTTTGTTTGGGAGAGGGGTGTTCCCGTGTGACTCTTTGGTATCGTGTTTGGCTCGTGACCAGAACACCCGGATTCGAGCCTTTCTGGATTCACCGAGTTTCATTGTGTAAGACACTTACGAACCCAGCTTAATACTGGTCAAACCCAGGAAATATATGAATATGTGAGCTATCGTCTTAGTATGATTGAAATACGGTTGATAGCGGCGTAAAACTCTAATCAATTTCTCATCTGTTTCCGCTTTGTCGTCTGCAATTGCTTTCACCTACCTAGGTAGCTCAGCTTGAAGGTTTCAGGTACGATACCCGGTTGAGGAAAACTTTCTTTCCGGTGTAATGCAGAGAAATGACCCTCCCCTACAAAATGACCAATGGGTACAGGAATGACCCAGGTCATTATTCTACGTAGAAGATTTGAACCAAAACTGTAGAGAAAGGATTCCCTCTAGCTGCAGTAAAATGACAGTAGAAGTAGTAGTAGTCGAAGTAGTAGTGATAGCAGCAGTAGTAGAAGTAGTTGTAGCAGCAGCTGTTTAACCCTTTACCTGATATGCCAATTTGAGGCTCTTCCATTTCAGCAGCAAAATAAGATATGAGGTCAAAAATATGGACAAATGAGGTTACAAATACCTGATTAAGTGGAAAACATTGTGGGAAAAGGAGAAATTGCTCGTTACGAGCAATTTCTCCTTTTCCCACAATGTTTTCAAAAGCTGTATATTGTTGATATGTCAAAATGAGTATCTATGGAGTAAAGGGTTAAGTAGCAGCATCAGCAGGAACAACAATTTTAAGGCAAAAAGGGGGAAGGTAAAAGTACGAGTAGTAGTAGTAGTAGTATCAGCATCAGCGGCAACAACAATGTTACAGGGGAAAAAAGGGGGGCCATTTGTCTACGGGGGTTCTTTCTCTTCATGAGGAGGTCATTCTACTACAGCTAGAGGGCATCCTTTCTGTATGGTCTGGGGTCATTTCTCTACGTAGAATAATGAGCCGGGTCATTCTTCTACGTAGTGAAATGACCCATGGGTTATTTTGCAGGGGAGGGTCATTTCTCGTTATGTCAGTACTGGTGTGGGAAAGACAGTAAACACATAGATAGGTACATCGACCAGTGTGATATGACCTAAGCTGTTAAAACAGCGTTATAAAAAAAAATCTGCGATACAAACTGCAAATTCTTTCAGTTTTGAAGGATCTTAAATGTTGTCGTTTGTTAAAAAAGACACAAAAATCAATTTCCTGCCATATCGAATTTCACTGGTTTAAACCTTTACCACACGTCAGAATTTTAGACCTATTCAAATATTGAAAGCATTTGCAGATGATAATTTCATAGTGGCTTAAATGATGCATTTATTTTGTGATAGAGTAGAAAACGTTGTGGGAAAAGGAGAAAATGCTGGTAACCAGCATTTTCTCCTTTTCCCACAACGTTTTCTAAAGGCTTCTTCCTCTGTGGACATTAAAAGTCGTCATTGTATGGTAAAGGGTTAACTCACTGACAAAAGACGGTATTTTTACAAGACGTAAATTACATGACACTCATAATCTGACGAAATGGGGCTTAATACATCTTCGTTACCCATGATACCAAGCAAGTCATCACGTGACCACAGATCTATAACATTCGTTTCTTCTAACAAGTGACTGAATCATGTGTCACACTGGTCCTTCGACACGCAAAAAATTGACTTATTTCGGCCCAGGTCAGCCTGCGCCGTCCGCGCAGGCTGACCTGGGGTCGATACTTTTTGCAATCGCATTTAGCCGCCTTTTTATAGAGCATGGCACGTTTTCGTGTGTCTCTTTATTCTTTAACAATGCAAATTACACAGTAAATACTTCAAAGTTATTGAGTATAAAAACATAAATAACCTGAACGAATTTAATTATTGAAAAGAAAAGCGACTCCTCTCGACTCGACTCTTAACCCATTACCACACAGTCCCTACTTTTGACGCCCCTGGGAAATAAGCCTTTAGAAAACATTGTGGGAAAAGGAGGAAATGCTGGTAACCAGCATATTTTGTCATTTTCCCACAATGTTTTCTCCCCTTAACAAAACAAATTTCAAATTTTCAGTCTCTTTTATTTTGTCGTCTGCAAATGCTTTCGATTCGGAAGAACCTAAAATTTTGTCGTTTGGTAATGAGTTATGTACTCGATAAAAAATCAGACTTGTCGCTATGTTTTTTTTTGTTTTTGTTTATTTGGTGTCTAAATTTGAAAGTAAGGTAACTTCTGATTGGCTAAATCATGTTTTTCTTAACCAATCAGTAGTTGTTTTACTTTCAGATTTAGAAAATCTTTAAGAACAGAACTGATGTTTTGCAGAATATTGTTCCCAAGCACTGGCTGCTTTCCCACATAACCATTATCGAAAAAATGATCAGCGATGATAAAGGAATGGACCCTGTTTCAGTTACTATTATCAATTTTCATCTGAAAGAAAATGGCCAGCTTGCGATTCGAACAACGGACTCCCTGCTGTAAAGTAGAGCCCAACCATTCTTTAGAACCTTATTTGTCTTATTCTCAAGGATTTCTGTATTTTGAAAGTAACAAAACTTCTGATTGGCTAAACCATTAGGTTTAGCCAATCAGAAGTTTTGTTACTTACAAATTTAGAAAATCTTTGAGATGAAGACTATAAGGATATTCTCAAGAATGGTTGTTGAATACAGGCCCTGAACGCCACAGACTTCCCGCCCGGGGTTCGGAATTTGACTCGATATTGACAACATTAGCGCACGAGATTTTCTCCTTTGGGAAAAGCACGCAGACAAGAAAAAAATTACTCAACGTCTGTAAACATTTTTAACCGTACCGGAAATGCTTGAATCGACCGAATTGACAGCATTTGACAGACAATGGCTCAGATCTGACGAAAATGGCGGAATGTACTTTTTGACGGGTAGAAAAAAACCCTAGATACAGAGATAATACTGGTTATCAACATTTTTTCCTTTTCCCAAAGTGCTTTCATTCGTACTTTTTTCAAGGTCGTTTTAATTCTGGTCCGAGTAGGTAAAGAGTCAAAGAGCATGCATGCGCATCTCGATGCGTGTTGTATATCTATAGCAGTTCATCTAAAATGTATTGGCCACGCTTTACTGACTCTTTGATTCATCTAAAAATATACATCAAATGGTCTACAACACGCCAAAAGGGGCATTCGGGCTTTAGTCAATAACATGGCTAATTGTGACCCGTCACGTCAAAAAGGGACCTTCTGGGAACTGCGAAAGATGTCAACCCTGGTCAGACTGCGCGAATTGCGCAGTCTGACCAGGGTTGACACCTTTCGCTTTAATGACATTTTCTGTATGAAAAGTGGTCACTGTACCTTGTTATACAGTCATTTTTGAATTATCAACTTACTATTCATATAACTGTACTATTGTTGATCTGTTTTCATCTAATTGCTGTACAGAATTCCCAGATGGTCTCTTTTTGCGTGATGGGTCACATATTGTGAAACCGATGAGCTGGGCTCAGTGGCTCAGTAACGTGTAGGGTTTGGAACCCAGATGCCGCTGATTCGATCCCCGGCTCGGCCAAATTCTTCATGAGGATTGATGATAGTCATTGCCACAAGATTCGCTCCTTTCTCACTGCTGACCATTGTTTCGATAATGATTATGTGGAAAAGGGAAAAATTAATAATCTTGAAGAATAGTGAGTGAAGTACTGTTGAAAGACAACTCAGAGTGCGTATTCACCCATCTTCGTGAGCCAAAAGTACGATCACTACGTGGATCTTACCTTGGCTGATTATCCATCTTCGTGAGCTAAGGTTACGATCACTACGTGGATCTTACCTTGCCAGATTGAGCCCGATTTCGAGATTTCTGCGATGCGCCCTCTATTGGATGCTGGTTATTACCCCCTTTATATCATATTTCTAAAAGCCAATGAAACATCGTTTTACAAACCGCTTACGAATACACATTAAGTGATAAGCAGACATCCACGTGGGTTTCCATGTTCACCTTTTATTCGAAAGGTCATGATCTATTTTTATCAAAGATGTAATGCTACGAGCGATTTCATTCGTTGCAGTTAGAGCTGGCTGCATCCAATGAAAAATCGTATCGGGGGAATGTAAAAATCAAGCTCGGTCTGCCAAGGGTAGAGTAGCGTAGTGAATCGTCAGCCTTGGCTTGCGAAGATGGTATTAACCAGTCATACTTAAAACTATTCTTGGTCCGGTTGCCGAGCCTCAGTAGCGCGCTGGACTTGAGATCAGGGGGTCGTGGTTCGATTCTCGCGGCTCCACCAATTTCTTTCCGAGGATTAATGATATCGTTGCGACAGGATTCATTCCCCTTCACCGCTGATCCTTGTTTCGACGTGTTATGTGGGAAAGCAGCCAGTGGCTTGGAAAGAAAATTGTGCGAAGAACTGGTGAAGAAGAGTCCAGGAAAGCATGGATAGGTAGACTGGTCGCCGCAATATAACTGAAATAATGTTGAAAAAGGCGTTAAACACCATATTATTAACCTATTACCACACAGTCCATACTTTTGACGACCCTGAGGAAGAAGCCTGTAGAAGACATGTGTTGTACCCTTCACAAAACAATTGTCAAATTTTCAGTCACTTTTATATTGTGGCCTGCAAATGCTTTCAATTTGGACAAGCATAAAATATGGTCGTTCGGTAATGAGTTAATCAATCAATTTTGGTCTAAAGTTATAAACTTATATGATCAAAATAATTTGTTCAAGTTATAGCGCATGCGCATTATCACGTAGTTTACGCTTGGCTTGTTTTGGTACACATCACATTAAAAATGCATCAGGAAAATCTATACCCGTATCAGATAATATTGCGAAATCGACCTAAATAATTGAAATATTATCCTAAGCTTGTAATACCCTTTACAACTCAATCCCGTATCTTAACGACCATTAGAAAAAAAAATCTTTTGAAAACATTGTGGGAAAAAGGAGAAAATGCTGGTTACCAGCATTTTCTCCTTTTCCCACATTGTTTTCCAGCTATACAAAATCAAATTATAGAACCGTAGATTAATCATATCCAACAATCTGACTAAATGTGACTCAGTCACATGGTAGACTGTTCCTTTGACACCAAGAAAATGGCCAATTGCATAAAGTTTCGACCCAGGTTAGCATGCGCGAACTGCGCAGGCTGATCTGGGTTGATGATGTTGGCAGCTGCATTAAACAACCTTTTCACAGAGTAGAACTCATGTCTATATTATTCAGATAACAAAATTGGGTTTTCTTATTTTGCACGACTTTCCAAATTTCAAAATATATCGCGTGTGTCAGCGTTTTTACGTCATTTAACCCTTTACCAAACTATCCCTGGTTTTTACGACTCTGAGATAGAAGCCTTTTAAAAACATTGTAGGAAAAGGAGAAAATGCTGGTAACCAGCATTTTCTCCTTTTCCAACAATGTTTTCTACCTTTGCTGGAAAAAAAATCAATTTTTAAGTTCTGTTTATTTTGTCGTCTGCAAATGCTTTCAATTTGGACTGGTCTAAACTTTTGTCGTTTGATAGAGTTAATCTGGAGATGTCGATCTGTAGTACGGTACATTTAATTCATTACCAAACAATATTTTAGACTCGTCCAAATTGAAAGCACTTGCAGACGACAAAATAAAAGTGACTGAAATTTTGAAATTTGATTAGTGAAGGGTAGAAAACATTGTGGGAAAAGGAGAAAATGCTGGTTACCAGCATTTTCTCCTTTTCCCACAATGTTTTCTAAAGGCGTCTTTCTCAAGGGCGTGAAAAGTAGGGATTGTTTGGTAATGGGATAACACGGTACTTATCAACAATCGGCTGATATCGCTCCTGTTACGGCACGTATAGACGCTGGGTACATGTTCCATCTATGTACATTATTATAAAAGGAAATTTTTGCGATGTTGAAATTTTCGCGCAGTGGAAAACTTTTGCGATTTCGCGAATTTGAAAAATTCGCAAACTTTTCTGTTCACGTGCTTTAAAACAATTATACCAACATAAAAAGGAGTGTCTTGACTTCACAAACATTTCTGTGCGCAAGAATGTCCGTAATCAGCCGTTGTCTGCGCATGTCATATTCTTCGAAGATTCGACTGTCTTATATGACGCATCACTAGCCCCAAAAGCGGGCTGATTGTAATATTACGCTCTATAAACTAGTAATGTAGAAAATTGCTTTTATCAATACGTTTGAGGAGAAATGAGACCTGCTTTAGCTCCAGATTTCTCTAGACTGCTAATCATAGCTGAGTGAATTACACGAAATAGCGTTTTATTCAGTAAACGTTTATTTTAGTTCGAAATTCAAAGTAACAGTTGTCGCGCAGAAAAGTAGTCCGATTCTCTACCCAGAATGCTCAAATTAGATATATGTGTATTTATAGAATGCCATCTAGCGGGAGATAATGTTATGGACAAAGTTCAGAGGACCAATCGGATAAAAAATCTGCGAAAACACCTGAGTGCATGGTATTAAAAGAAGCTACGAGCTCTGTAAATGTACCCTCACTGTCTTGCCACAGTTAAAGTGTTCTAATGTTCTCAACACTACATCTGAGATTGGCTCCTGGGAAATAAGCCATTTATAAGGAGTTTCGCTTTGAGCATGTTTGGAACTTAAAAGAAATTAATGCATTGTATATCTTCTATCATTTATAATTCACTTGAAAGTAATTTTTAGAATTTCAGTCAATATAACAAATTGTTTTCTTATTTTATCTATATAAGATGTCTGTTTGTTTAATTCATTTTCGGATATTTTACCTTTTCGGATTTAACGATACCGAGAAAGAATGCTTTTGAAAACATTGTGGGAAAAGGAGAAAATGCTGGTAACCAGCATTTTCTCCTTTTCCCACAATGTTTTTAACCCTTTCAAAAATAGAAGACATAGTTTTGGACACATTTAAGGTAGAAGAACCGTAATACTTCTAGTGCAACATGGAATCATTTTTTTGATAGCTGATAAATACGAATTTATACAGATATAATACTTTTGCACATTTTTAACCGACCAGAAATTTGTTTCATGTCGATCTTGGAATTATTTGTTAATATTTTTGTAAGTTTCCAGAAAAGAGAGGTAATTATTATTTTCCTTTGTGATGAGAATATAGTTGTTTTAGATTTATAAATGATAATTCTTAGAAAGAAAGAAAGGAAAAAGTGGCTCGGTTAGAGAAGTAATAATACTCATTTTTAATCATATTAAATTTTTAGGAAGATATTTTAGTGGAAATAGCTGCTTTTTATTCTGTCCTTTGCAAATGTAGTGGCAGCGGCAGCAGTGGTAATAGTAGTGGCAGTATATGTATAAGTGACTTAGTCAATATTTTGTATCGCGTAGACCCATTAAACATTTTACCAAACAATACCGGTATGCAACGAGTCTGAGGCAGAGGCCTTGTGAAAACATGGCAGGAAAACTAGAAATTGCTGGTAACGAACATTTTCTGCTTTTCCTGCCATTTTTTCAACCTTGTAAAAGAATTTCCGTCAATTTATACCGCTTTCGAAATTGTTTTCTGTACATACTTTCAATTTGTAAAAATTGTCCTTTGGTAAAGAAATACAACCCCTTTTGTCACAGCACAATTTATAATTTTTTACGTGTTAAAGGACCCTTCTACCTGAAGATTCGATCCATTGTTTGACTTAACTCTTTACCACACGAGAAAACTTAAGACTGGTCCAAATTGAAAGAATTTGCAGACGACAAAATAAAGGTGACTGAAAAATTGAAATTTGTTCTGGGAAAGGTAGAAAACACTGTGGGAAAAAGAGAAAATGCTGGTTACCAGCATTTTCTCCTTTTCCCACAATGTTTTCTAAAGGCTTCTTTTTCAGGGTCGTCAAAAGTATGGATTGTGTGGTAATGGGTTAAACTCCCTTTTACTAGAACATAGTTCAAATATATTTTATTATATTTTTTCCAGGACTGACGAACCAATAGAAGAACAAAGATGTCAATACTCGCCCGGGCCATTCTGCTCTGTTTTTGTACCATCGCCGTTGCGGCGTCAATGACTGAAAAACTTCTCAAAATTCCCTTGCTAGAAGTCGGCGAAATCTGGCTTAACTCGGTGTTTAAACTTTATCTTAGAACCTCGGAATTCTTTCTAGCAATCTTTGATATATACTCTTACACGTTTTATATCGCTGTTCCAGTCATACTGTTTCTAGGGTACCATTTATATCATTTACTATTCACCCCATTGAACAGAATACGCATATTAGGAGATTTGGGGTACCTACCCGACGGTAAATTTTCCAAGAAAGAGATTGCAAACAGTGTGAAACAAAGACGTGTTGTTGGAGATATACCCCCGGTGTATCCAAATGGGTGGTATGGGCTTATAGAGAGCTGGAGATTAAAGAAAGGGGAATCAGTGAACTTAGCAATGCTGGGTAAGTAGTTTTGTCTTGCAGTTCTTACCTTTGGTAATTATCGTCCGCTAGGTGGCATTTTTCAAATATATTTTACTCAATAAAACACTACCTGATTCATCCAGTTATCTGGCATATAACCGAGATGCTAGTCTGGACCTACATAAGCTTGAAAAACAACCCGGTATAACCACAGCATGTTGGGGACGTTATTTTTGTTGTCAAAGTCTGTTCAAAACTGATGCCGGTTTTCCCCTAGTCTATATTTAGAAACAATATTTGCACTTGACGATGGTAGTTTTAATTACTTTTATCCTGAAAAGTCATCATATTTCTTGGAAATTTACAGGGATAAATAGGCTTGGTATTTTTCCCCTTAGTTATAATTAATAGCCATTTTCTGCATGCTACTTTTTCAGAGGCGGGCTTTTTTTTTGTTTATGCGCTGCGTATTAATGTTGATTTCAAACTTATTTTCTGTGGAAAAAAGTCTTACTGTATCGGACAGTGTAGATTCAAGATCAGACTGCACGTTTTGTGCAGTCTGATCTTGATCTACACTGTCCGCAAAAGGTCATTGAGTTACACACAACCGTTTACGGATCTAAATCGGGTATTTAGACAGACTAGAGGTGAAAGTGTTCTTGGCCCCCGTGTCAATGTCCCGACATGCTCCCTGACATTAATAACTATAGGTCAAAACCTTCTGCCATTTTCAAACAGTTACACTCTTGGCTAGGTGTTACACATTCCTTTCTTAGCGGATTTGTTTATCGCAAATTTGCTTTTAGCGATCGTATTGTCCACAACAAAATACTGTTGTATACCAATGGGCTCTATATATATATATGTTACAGCCAATCTGTGAAATCAGCCATTTCATGAAATGACTGAAAATTTTAGCCATTACATGAAATGTCTAATTCATTAAGGCATTTCATGAAATGACTAAAATATTTCAGCCATTTCATGAAATGGCTGGAAATTTGCTCTAGCCATTTCATGAAATGGCTGAAACTCAAAATTATACACGTATTACTTATTTTGAACATATTACGTGCGTACATTGATTTTGTTAAGTGTCTAATTTCTGTGGATGGTTTTTACAAAAAAAAAGCACATATTCTTCACAACAGATCTTTTGTTGGTATTGCTTGGCTTCAGATAAGACAAATTTGAAAGTGGCTTAAGTATTCAACCCTTTACCAGAAGACAAAATTGTATATTTGCCAAACGTGAAGAAACTTGTCAATTGGGTGGGCATTAATCCATTACCAGACAACAAAATTTTAGACTGATCCAAATTTAAGGAGATTACAGAAAACAATTGATACTGTATTTAAAATGAAAAACAAGAGCTATGAAAATAGAAAACATTGTGAGGAAAGGAGAAATCACTTATAACAAGCAATTTCTCCTTTTCCTGTACATTTTCCTTTTTATTGGCAAACGGTCAAATGTGGAGTTGTGTTTAACCCATTATCAAACGGCAATATTTTAGGCTTGTCCAAATTGAAAGCATTTGCAGACGACAAAATAAAAGTGACTGAAAATTTCAAATTTGTTTTGTGAAGGGTAGAAAACATTGTGGGAAAAGGAGAAAATGCTGGTTACCAGCATTTTCTCCTTTTCCCACAGTGTTTTCTAAAGGCTTCTTTCTCAGGGTTGTCAAAAGTAGGGATTGTGTGGTAATGGGTTAAGGAATAAAATTGTTGAACTCTGGCAAGTCAGCTTTTTTTTCATGTTTTTTATCCAGCATTTATGTAGGTAATTAACAACACAAAGATAGTTTCCATAACATCACCAGTGATCAAAGTAACCAATAAATGGATAAGTAACTACATGTAATTACATTAGGATGTTTTCATACAGTTATAGTTCATACTACAGATAATTTTTTGATCTGTTGCATTAAAGTTATCCTTCAATTAGTGAATTCTTGATAAGAAAATCAATCAATCAAACAAACTCACATTTAAAAAATAAACAAGCAAACAGCTTCTCAATGTATGTTTCCTCAACAAACCATTAAATAGAATATTCAATCAATCAATCGAAAATGTAATGATATTTTTCTAAATAAAGAAAGAAAGAAATCAATTACAAAAACCATAACATCATCAGTTTTCTAATCAAATAATGAATCAATTCATTAATATACCAATTTAAATAAACTCTAGATTTTTTTACACAGATTGGCTGAAAATCCATCAGACAATCTGTGTAATATTGACATCAGAATTCCAGCCATTTCATGAAATGGCTAAAAATTTCAGCCATTTCATGAAATGGCTGATTTCACAGATTGGCTGTAACACACATATATATATATATATATATATATATATATATATATATATATATATATATATATATATATATATATATATATATATATATATATATGCCCACAACTTTCAGATTTAGTCAATATACCGAAGCCATGCTCTGTGAAAAGGGGGCTTAATAAATCTGCAAAAAGTATCAACCCAGGTCTGCCTGCGCAGTCCGCGCAGGCAGACCTGGATTGAAACTTTTTGTTGAAGGTCGATATTCTTGCATGCCAAAGGAACAGTCTTCCTCATGAACCAGGATTCAGTCGGTTAACTCCCCTTTTGGCAGAGCATCGCTCATATGTATCTCGACGTTGCTATGGTCTTTACTGTTTATAAATATCCCATACGTGTATGAATACCTCCTCGTGAAAGCAATTCTGGAGACTTTGAGTTCTTTGATTTGTTTCCAGATAAATGTAGCTTTAAAAAAAATATTTTATGTAAAAGATAATACGGACCGTTATAAAGAGATACGGCGTCAAACTTTGGGAAAAGAAACTCGACAAGACATGTCTTTGAAAAAGATGGAGTCCGTAAATTTGTCAGCAGATAGGCAAGAGCCCTGAAAATAAACATGTCTACAATTTTAACCAATCAGAAATTTACATTTATTTACTTGCTATCAATACCAAATATAATGTCAAAAGCCAGCGCTTACAGCTACTCCGAAAAATATCATAGCGTATTGGAAAGATTAGAGATGAGGATCTTTTTGGCTCTATGTCAATAATTTGACATGGTTGTTGACATGATTCAATAAAGCTTGCAACACGCGAAAAGGGGCATTCGGACATTTGCGTAAAGTGTCGTCTCGGATCAGCCTGTGTGGCCCGCACGGGCTAAACCGAGACGACAATTTCCGTTTTTATGTAATTTTCTGTTATGCACAAGTCTACTGTAGCACAAAATCTAATGTAGTCGTAAAGTGCCGTCTCGGATTAGCCTGCGCGGACTGCGCAGGCTGATCCGAGACGACTCTTTACGCAAATGTCCGAATGCCCCTTTTAGAGTGTTGCAAACCAATTATAGGTGAGAACCCTCTGTCGTTCAGTGTGTGTCACATCTGATTGGTTGATTGTTTGGTGTTTAAGGCCGTTTTCAACATTTTATTAAGTTATACGACAGTATCCAATGCACCTATCAACGCTTTCCTAGAGTTTGTGTTTCCATTGCTTCGTATAATATTCTTGTCAACCAGCTGGCTCTTTTTTCAAAGTAACTATCGATGAAACCATTATAAACGGTGAGAGAAGAATGAATCCTGTCGCAATGACTGTCATTAATCCTTGGAGAGAAAAAAAAAAATGGCCGAGCTGCCGGGGAAGGGGGGGGGGGGAAGGGGAGGGGAATGGGTGTTCCAAACCAGCCACTCCCCCCCCCCCCCCGCTCGCCCCTGTTGTGTTAGACTAGAATTTACCTGTAAAGCATCAAATAAACATTGCATGCGTTTCCAAGCACGACCAGTTAACCCTTTACCTAACCGGAAATAATTTTAGACTTGTCCAAATTGAACACATTTGCAGATGACAAAATTAAATATTGAAATTTGTTTTTGGAAGGGTAGAAAACATTGTGGGAAAAGGAGAAAATGCTGGTTACCAGCATTATCTCCTTTACCCACAATGTTTTCAGAAGGCCTCTTCGTCGGAGCGTGAAAACCCTAGGACTGTTTGGTAAAGGGTTAAAATACAATTTTAAAGGTTGTCAGTTCATCGTCTCCACAAAGCATACAGTGTAGATCAGAGACCTTAAAGTAACAATGAAGGCCAAACTTAAACAAAGCCTATATTTAAATGCATTTGAAATTTTATATCATACCATCTAAAAATATGGAAATTATTGTGAAGTTGACAATCTGTCGTTGTATATACGGTCGGTCCAAGTGTTACTTGCTGACAGAGAAATTAATTTCAAAACTAGGTTAAAACCTGTCAGGTAGCTTTACCTTTTGCCAGATGTTAATTTTTTTTTCGCCAGCGAATAACTGATCGCCCTACCACACAATAACAGACTGTTATCTCCACAATACTTTCCTTACTTTTAAATGATATGATTTAATATAAATGTATTATGACACTTGCTTTGAATTTTTGGCCTTTATTGGGCCTTTAAGCTACATCTGTTGCTATGGTAACTACAGTTAAAAATGCGCTTTTAAGAGTTTAATTCAGTAGCGAACGATAATATTTTAGAATTGTCCAAATTAAAAGCATTTGCTTGCAGACGACAAAAAAATGTGATTTGAAAGTTGATTTTTTTTTCTGATGGAAGGGTAGAAAACATTCTGGGTTTATACTTTTTACAAATGCATTGATCCATTTTTAAAGAAAAGTATGGCTTCTTTCTTTTAAAAAAATGGACCGAATATAAAATTTTGAATACATTAAACTCTATCATGAAACAGATTACAACAAGTTTTTTGAGTACTTTAAGAACAAACACACTCACACACACACCCACACACACACACACACACACACACACAAAAATAAAACGGTTACAATGTGCCTAAATCAATGCGACATTTCGTCTAAGGCTATATTAATATTTTCCTATTATTTTTAATCTTTTGACTTATGGAGATTTATGTCCGTTGACATGAAAGATTAAGCCTTAAGGTTGGAAATTTGGCACTTTTTTTTTCGGACAGTGTTCATTAGAATCAGACTTCGGAAAAACGTGTATGTTATGGATCAAGATCAAACAGCCGCAGGAAATGTGCTCGTACGCATACTAAACTGGTCTCTGTTGTATATATATGAGCCATGCTGTATCTACGATCAAAGTCCGTAACAAAGACACAAATGAACAAAGGCATAGCTGAAATACAAACCGTATTTGGCGGGATTTGAACACACATGTCGGGCCATAATCTCCCGCTAGATGGCATTCTATAAATACTCATCTATCTAATATGGGCATCCTGGGTACAGAACCGAACCACTTTCTTACGCGACAACCGTTACTTTGAATTTAAAACTAGAATAAACGTTTACTCAATAAAACGCTACCTCGTGCAATTCACTCAGCTATGATCAGCAGTTTAGAGAAATCTGGAGCTAAAGCAGGTCTCATTTCTCCTCAAAAGTATTGATAAAAGCTATTTTTTACATTACTACTTTGTAGAGCGTAATATTATAGTCTGCCCGCTTTCGGGGCTAGTGATGCGTCATATAAGACAGTCGAATCTTCGAAGAATATGACATGCGCAGACAACGCATTTCGGGCAAATATCTTCGTTTTTTTCGAGGTTTAAAAGACCAATACCATAACCACTGAGCCAAAGAGATATCTCTCCGACGCCATAGTCAGGTATTGTATTTAAATCGTGACGGAGCCATGCATGAAGGGGTGGTCTCCCGTAACATCCATGAAAAGGGGACTTAATGCATTTGCAGAAAGTATCAACCCATGTCAGCCTGCGCAGTCCGCGCAGGCTGATATGGGCCGATAGCTGTTGCTTTTTTTGTACAAAAAAAAAAAAAAACGTGCGTTCCGAAGGACTAGTGTACCTTATGCTTTGACAGTCGGTTGTTTCACGAAACCCATTGTATAGATGTTTATTACACTGATGATTTTCTTGGTATTATGCACTAAACCCCCTTTCGCCAGAGCATGGCACATATATGGCTTGCAAAAAAGGGGACATACGGACATTTGCGTAAAGTGTCGTTACGAATCAGACTGCACACTCTGCGCAGGCTAATCCGAAACGACACTTTCCGTTTTTATGTAATTTTTTGTTTCGCATAAGTCTACTATAGCACAAAATAATTATAATGTAGTCGGAAAATGCCGTCTCAGATTACCCTGTGCGGACGGCGTAGTCTGATCCGAGACGACACTTTCCGTTTTTATGTCATTTTCTGTTTTGCTCAAGTCTACTGACAAATAAAATGTAATGTAGTCGTAAAGTGCCGTCCCGGATTAGCCTGCGCGGACTGCGCAGGCTGATCCGAGACGACACTTTACGCACTGAAATGTCCGAACGCCCCTTTTCGCATGTTGCAAGTCATATATAGAAATATTATGGTAGGTGACCAATTGTGAACGCGTACAGTTGTTTGATCTTGATCTACTCTAGGCCTACTCGTTTTAAAGATCCGATTCTTGAACTCAACAATTTCAGAAATAGAAAAAAGAAATTGGACGATAGGATTCAGTAAAGAATTTCTATTTTGATATTTCATCTACGAATAGTCGTTTTTGCCATCAGAAGCGTCATCTACTTTCATGAGACCGGAAATGACGTCATCGGGATCGCACAGTATTATAGAAGACCGGAGGCCTATATATATTATAAAGAAATATTGAATCGACCCAGATCTGTAGTGATTAAAACTGACCAACTGTTGAGTGGCTTTATACATTAAATATTGCGACGCGTGAATAAAGATTGTGTATTGAATCGTGACATCGGCACAATTGCAGCTTTATTTATTCTATAATTATAAAATCGATTTCCAGTCAATATTGGGTTTAACTCTTTACCGAACGGCAAAATTTTAGACCAGACCAAATTGAAAGCATTTTGCAGGTGACAAATTAACAGTTGCTAAAAAGACGATTTTTCTATAATGACAGGTAGAAAACATTGTGGGAAAAGGAAAAAATGCTTGTTACCAGCATTTTCTCCTTTTCCCACCATGTTTTCAAAAGGCTTTTATTCCTGACCCGTAAAAACCAGGGATTGTTTGGGAAAGGGTTAACTTGTTACCAAACGACAAAATTTTGGACTAGGCCAACTTGAAAGCATTTGCAGACGACATTTGCAGACGACAACATAAACATAAATGAAAAATTCAAATTCGTTTTTTGGCAAGGGTAGAAAACATTGTGGGAAAAGGAGAAAATGCTGGTGACCAGCATTTTCTCCTTTTCCCACAATGTTTTCAAAAGACTTTCTTTCTCATGGTAGATAAAAGTCGGGATGGTGTTGTAAAGAGTTAACTCTTTACCGCATGACAATATTTTCTTTTTAGACTTGCCCAAACTGTAAGAATTTGCAGGAAAAAATAACTAATTGTTGGGCAAGTAATACTATCTTTTCTTCAAATGGGATTTAAAACATTGCGGGAGAAGGAGAAAATGCTGTGCAACCAATATCTTCTCCTTTCCCCATAATGTTTTCAAAAGCCGTCTTCCGCAGGATCGTTAAAACCGTTGATTGTATGGTAAACTGTTTACCCGCTACCACACAGTCATTGGTTTTGACGACCCATATGTAAAAAGATATTGAAAACATTGTGGAAAACAGAGAAAATACGGATAACAAACGTTTTCTCCTTTCCCTATAATGCTTTCTTCATTATCAAAGCAAACTCGAATCGTTTGAACAATATTCCGTTTGCAAGCGCTTTCAATTCTGATGCGTATTGAATTTTGGCGTTTTTTAATTATTCATTACTAACCCCCCGGTCTCACAGACCCCGATTTCCAAAATAATCGTAGTGCTTCGGGAGAGCGCATTTTCTCCGATTTACCACGAATTCAAGCCTTTTTTCTGCGATCATCCTTGGACGAGGGGTATTTTTAGACATACATCGGTGTGTTCCCGATGGGCTGCGAAAAACTACGATGCGATACGATTTACTACGCTTTTGGCCCGATTTTGTTCCGAAGTACGCCGAGTTTAGGAGCCGAGTTACTACGAAACAGTACGATCTAGACCGATTGTCCCGATTCCTTACTACGATGGACTACGATGCACAAAAATTTACTGCGACATACAACGACAGATCCGAATCGACTACGAGTTTCAAATCCTATTTCAGGATTATGCCCCGATTTCGTCCAATGGGTATAAATTCCGTGATTAACAGCAAAAAAAAAAATCAGTTATCATATGGATATTAGACGTCATCCTCAAACTCATTTTGCAGACCAACTGGCTGATCCGGCATAAAATCGGGGTCAGGTTAGTTCTATGTGCTTAATGGTTGAGCTTGGGTGCTCGATGGATGAGGCATATCTGTTGTAGCTGACTGCTTTTTCTTCGAACGCCCCCTTTTTGGTCCCATTGTATCGAAGTATAGGGAAGCGTCTCGTTTAAAAGTTTGGAAAAAAATCTGCAAATGAATTGTTTTCAAAGTTGATTCGCCTTTTTATACCAATCGGAATTCGGGGTACTTCGTAGTACTACGGGATGATATCTTAGCAGTTCGTAGTTATTCGGTGTAGGTCGGTGTAGCGCGTGATGCTAGTAGCATACCTCGTCGTAGTTCATCGGTGAGAATCGGGAGTTACACGTAGTACATCGGCGTTATTCGGGGTTCATCGCCGAGGTAGGTACGCCGAAATAGGACCGAATAACGCCGAATAACGCCGATTTGCTTACTACGAACAACGAAGACTTAGTACGAGGTACACCGAGGTGCGCCGATTTCGGCACGATTTTCCAAATCGGGAGAAAAATTTGCGCATGTTGAAATTTTTGTCCCGATTTATTTTTTATCCCGAATTGATGCCGATTTGAGTCAGGAGGCACTACGACTCTCCCGAAGCTAGCCGATTTCGCGCCGATTTTGAAATTTTCGAAATCGGGATTAAATCGGGGTCTGTGAGACCGGGGGGTGAAGCCTGAATTTTAACGACCAATGTAAAAAAAATGAAAACATTATAGAATACAGAAAATATGCTGGTAACCTGCATTTTCTCCTTTTCCTAAAATGTTTTTTTTTATCCTTTTGTAACAAAAGGAAAAAAATCCTTTCCAAAATATTTTACCTTTGCCAGGCTTTGAACTAAACCGTTTTTGATATGTTAAGAACAGGTCAAAGATTTTTTAACTAAGTTTTTAACAAAAGAATATTAATTATCCCTTTACCGACTTTTAAAGACCCTGAGAAAAAAGCCTTTTGAAAACATTGTGGAAAAATGAGAAAATGCTTGTGGTAACCAGCATTTTTCTCCTTTTCCCACAATGTTTTCTACCCTTCCAAAATCAAATTTAAATTTTTGAGACATATTTATTTTGTCGTCTGCGATTGGTTTGAATTCGGACTAGTCCAAAATTTTGTCGTTTTGGTAAAGAGTTAAGAATAGGTCAAAGATTTTTAACCCTTTACCCCATAAGGCATTTCTATGGTATCTCTAATTGACCCTGAATAACAGCAAAGATGAAGCCGTTTCTTATGTGTATATGACACCTTTTGATAGTGTAGAAAACATTGTGGCAAAAGGTGAAATTGCTCGTTACGAGCAATTTCATCTTTTGCCACAATGTTTTCCAAAGGCTCCTGTAAGCAATGCGTTAAAATGAGTACCTATGGAGTAAGGGGTTAAAGTAAGCATTTTACAAAAGAATATCAATCCATATAAGTTAATGAATGCCTTACTTATTCTATGACGTAGACAACTTTTGTGTACTTTTGTTCTGTGTCAAAGAGACCTATTGACTGAATTTATTTTTTGCTTGAATCAAATTTTGGTAGAGAGGTCGATTTTAATCCTTGAAGTTCGTGGGATCATCGTGGGATCATGTCCCTTTGGAGGTTTTATCTGAGTATTTTTTCGACGTATGATTGGGTTTTTCTTTCCATGTACCCATAATCGGTTTCCCATATGGGCGACGCCCCAGAAGGTTGTTAGTTTTGTTACGGGGGATAGTGCAGATACAAGATAAATCCCGTTCTAAATTACACCTGGTTCTTTCACGTGCTCGGTGTATGATACCGTCGGTTCTAGGACAATTGCTCCCGGACAATTGCCCCCGGACTATTGCCCCCTGAGGACAATTCCCAACCGGACAATTATCCACGAGGACAACACCCCCCTGGACCATTGCCTCCCGAGGACAATCCCCCCGGACTATTGCCCCCTGAGGACAATTCCCAACCGGACAATTATCCCGAGGACAATCCCCCCGGACCATTGCCTCCCGAGGACAATCCCCCGGACTATTGCCCCCCGAGGATACATGTAATTGCCCCCGAAGCGGGACTTTTGCCCCTGGAAGCAACAACCTCGGGGGGGGGGAATTGTCCAGGGGGGGGGGGGGCAATAGTCCGGGGGAGAATTGTCCTCGGGGGGAATAGTCCGGGGGAATTGTCCTGGGGGGCAATAGTCCGGGGGGGGGGGGTAATTTACCTCGGGGGGCACATGTCCGGGGGCAATTGTCCGGGGGGGGGCATTGTCCTGATATGGGTACCGTCACACTGGACCTCGGTCTAACGTCTCATTGAGAGATTTTTTAGATGGTCAGCCGTGAGGATCCAACCCGCACCCTCAAGTGACTCAAATTTTCATCTTCACAAGTCCTTCGCTCTACCACCTGAGCTTTGTGGGCTGGTAAAATATTAAGGTGTTGCAGAGTAAAGTGACTGGCGGCTTAACCACTTCTTGACGTTGAGATATCCGAATAACCCTTTACCAAACAATTCCTGGTTTTTACGACCCTGAAATAGAAGCCTTTTGAAAGCATTGTGGGAAAAGGAGAAAATGCTGGTAACCAGCATTTTCTCCTTTTCCCGCAATGTTTTCTACGCTGCTGGAAACAAATTTCAATTTTTGAGTTACATTTATTTTGTCGTCTGCAAGTATTTTCAATTTGGACAAGTCTAAGATTTTGTCGTTTGGTAAAGGGATAAATAAATAGTACTAAACGATTGGTTAAACATGTGGACCGTCCATTCTGCGGATCCCTGCGGGCCTGTTTGCGGGTACATTCATCACACATTGTCTGCAATTATTGCTACCGCTATTCGGTAACTCTGGACCACCCTGCATAGCTCAGTTGGTTAGCGTAAAGCCTGTAAGCCCTCTTTTCACAGAGTATTGCTAATATATTATATTTTTCAATATTTCTCTTCCTATTCAACCATAAAATAGTTTAAATATTCATTCTCCAATACCGCTTACACCATCTATGTTGTTTGAAAGCATTTTTCTTGATTTCTTTGTTGTGTCCTCAAGCTGAGGATAAACAGTTATGTCTCCTCATGATCTATCCTTGTTAGATATCAATTCGCCCCGGTCCCCTCCCCGCCCCCCCCCCCCCCCTCCCTTAACCCCTACAAAAGCGGAGCCCTTCTCTGGCAAAAGGGGGTTTCATGTATTTCTATGATGCTTCATAACGAGAAGCAATAGTCACATAGTTACTAATCGATAAGACTCCATTTGGTCTACCAATTGACTTGATGTAGAGGTAGAGAAGTCCTGTAACATGCATGAAATTTATAAATACCAAAGTGTTTCGACTCATGTTAGCCTACACGGACTGTGCGGGCTGACACGTGTCGATACTTTCGAAGTTTTAATATCGTCGGTTTACTTTCAATACCTCGTAACTACAGCTTGAAACAAGCTGTAGTTACGAGGTTTTGGAAGTAAACCGACGATATATTTATTTCACATCGATTAAGAAACAAGTTCTTACAACTTATACTTGTCTCTCTCGTTTCTGCTTCCTGGGAATTACACCGAGCCCCGGTAGCTCAGTAGGTGGCGTGCAGGACCTGAGAACACGAGGTCCAGAGTTCAATCCCTAGCTACGACCCCTGGCTCAGCCAGTCTCTTTCCAAGGATTGATGATAGTCACTGCGACAGGATTCATTCCTCTCCCACTGCTGACCATTGTTTCGACGATGATCATGTGGGAAAGCAGCCAGTGGCTTGGAAAGAAATTGTTCGAAGTACTGATATAAGAAACTCCAGGAACGCATGGATAGGTGCACTGGCCCCTGCGATATAACTGATATAATGTTGAAAACGGCGTTAAACACCATACAATTAAATAAGCAATCAGTTCTGGGAACTACACCAGTGCTCGCGCCGAACGTGTGGGTCAAAGATAAATCCCCAAAGTTGACACCCGCTCTCGGATATCGAACTCGGGACCGTATGCTTATGAGGCCCGGTGCTCTACCTCAAGACCACAGACACCAGACTGTTTTTCAGATGCAGATGCAGTAAACTCCCTTTTCACAGAGCATTGGTCAATTATCAAAATCATGATTAATGTGGCTTTTAAAAGTGTAAACAGTGAGACCAAACCTGTTGAATATCTAATTCTTAACCCTTTACTCCATAGATACTCATTTCTACACATTGCTTGTAGGAGCCTTTGGAAAACATTGTGGCAAAAGGTGAAATTGCTCGTGACGAGCAATTTCACCGTTTGTCACAATGTTTTCTATGCTATCAAAAGGTGTCATTTACACATAAGAAATGGCTTCATCCTCACTGTTATTTCTGGTCAGTTCTAGATGCCATAGGAATGCCTTATGGGGTAAAGGGTTAACTCATTACCAAATGACAAAATTTTTGGCTTGTCCAAATCGAAAGCATTTGCAGACGACAGAATAAAAGTGACTGAAAATGTAAAATTTGTTTTATGAAGAGTAGAAAAGATTGCGGGTAAAAGAGAAAATGCTGGTTACCAGCATTTTCTCCTTTTCCCACAATGTTTTTTCTAAAGGCTTCTTTCTCAGAGTTGTCAAAAGTTGGGATTGTGTGGTAATGGTTTAACAGTTTTCCACACAATCCCCAAATTTGACGACCCTTGGAAATAGGAACGTTGAAAACATTGTAGGAAAAGGAGAAAATGTTGGTTCAGTAACCAGCATTTTCTCCTTTTCCCACCATGTTTTCTAACCTTTCAGGGAATATTAAATATTCAATCAGTTTTAACCACAATTTACTTGTCGTCTTCAAAAGCTTCGAATTTGGACAAGTCTAAAATTTTGTCGTGTGGTAATGAGTTAACCCTGTCCCAAACAATCTCTGTTTTTTACGGGTCAGGAATAGAAGCCTTTTGAAAACATTGTGGGAAAAAGAGAAAATGTTGGTAACCAGCATTTTCTCCTTTTCCCACAATGTTTTCTACCCTATCGCACAGAAAAATCATCTTTTTAGCAACTGTTAATTTGTCATCTGCAAAATGCTTTCAATTTGGTCTGGTCCAAAATTTGCCGTTTGGGAAAGGGTTGAACATGTGGTCAGGGCACGACAACTTTCCGAGCCTGACATGTTTCTTGTTTAATCACTCTTCGGGGAGAATATTAAGCGGATTATGGATTAACTTAATCTTACCTATAAGGTCAAATAGTGCAATATAGTTTTTAAACCCCGACTTGCCTTCTTGGTCGAGGCCATAATTATGATCCTTACTCTATGAAAAGGGGGCTTAAAGCATCTGCAAAAAGTATCGACCATGTCAGCCTGCGCAGTCCGCGCAGGCTGACATGGGTCGAAACTTTTTGCTATTTGAAAATTTTCTGCGTGTCGAAGGACCATTTTACATCCAGATTGTTGGAACAGAATGGATCCTATAGATTCATCATTGTGTAATAGCTCTGACAAGTAGCCTCCAAGGCGGTATTGGAACCCAGGACCTCCGGGTCCCAAGGCGACTACCCTACTGATAAAAATCCCATCAGCTGACCAACAGTTACGAAACTTTCTTTTTTACATGTCAAGGAATCCACTTTTTTCTTCCGGAAAAAAAAATGAAATTATGAGACAAACAAAGGTCATTAAGTCATGAAGACGTTGCACTGCAAATTCAGAAACAATGTGGAGGAAAAAAAATAGACAAAAAAGTTGAATACATTTGTGTGAAGGACAAAGGTTAAAGATATGGGACTTTTATTCCGGGTGTTAAACCAGGACTTGCTTTGTACTTGTCATGAAATAAATCGATACCCTTCTACTTAAAATGACCCTTGTCTAGGGGGGCCGAATTTTGACGATGACGTGCTTGAAAATACTCTGGTAGATGATTGATTGATAGAAAGAAAGACAGAAAGACAGACAGAAAGAAAGATAGATAGATAGATAGATAGATAGATAGATAGATAGATAGATAGATAGATTAATTGATTATTTTGTTGGTTGTTTGTTTGGTTGCTTGGTTGGTTGGTTGGTTGATTGGTCGGTCGGTCGGTTGCTTGGTTAGTTGGTTGGTGGATGAAGGATAGATGGATGGATGGATGGATGGATGGATGGATGGATGGATGGATCAAGGGATGGATCAGTGGTAGGCTAGATGGATCGATCATCTGATTGGTAATGCTTTATGAAGCTTTTAAAATGGTTTGATTCATGTAAGTGAACATTACGGCCTACTTTTTGAGGTGTTAATTGTATTTCACAGGCACTCGGCCGGAAATCTGTCTTGTCTAAGGAATTTTCTACTAAGAACTACAGAATATAAAAACACACACGCACTCATGAGGTGAAAATACTTTCGAAATGGAAAAAAAGTTATGGGTCCTCATAGTATGCAGTTTCTCCTTTATCGCAACATTATATCTGTTGATAGTACTTTCCCCTTTACCCCCCCTCCCCCCCCCCCCTTTCTCCTTCCCGGCTCCGAAGTCATCATCAAATAACAATATTATGTTCTAAAGACTCTAAGAATAGAACAAATCTTTTAAAAAAACATTTAGAGAAAAAGAGAAAATTTTGTTTATCAATTTTTACCAATCAGTCAATCAATCGATTAATTAATCAATCAGTCACGTTTAATCCAACTATCTATTCCAGTTTTAACGACACCGGTGATGAGGCCTTTTGAAATCAAGTTGGCAATGTTTTCTGTCCTATCAAAGACACTTCCCTTCATTTAGCCACACGTCATTTGTTGTCTGCAAACGCTTTGAATTTGGAACTGTCAATTTATTTTTTTCGTTTGGTTATGGTAGCTTGCCAATTTATGGCCTGCAAATATTTTTGGACGGATTTCAAATTTTTGTTGTACAGAAAAGAGTTAAAAATAATTTTCGATACAATATGAAATTTTCAACAGTTATAACGCTGGGCATTGTTTACCCGAAAAACTACCAAATATGGTCCTATAAAGCAATAAACTGGACAGTCACCGTGAATAAATCGCAGGAGTATGGCACATATTTGTCTGACCTCTCTGCATGGAGCTAGAGCCGATCCTCGGTAGCCTAGTCGGTAACGTGCAGGACTTGAGAACAGGGGATCGTGGGTTTGATACCTGGCTCGGTCAATTTTTTTCCCAGGATTGATGATAGTCATTGCGACGGGGTTCATTCCTCTCTCACCGCTGGCCATTATCTCGTTGATGGTTATATGGGAAAGCAGCCAGATGCTTGGAAAGAAAATTGTGCGGAGTGCTGGTAAGAGAAACTCCAGGAAAGCATGTATAGATGCACTGGCCGACGTGATATAACTGAAGTAATGTTGAAAAGGGCGTTAAACACCAAACAATCAATCAATCATAACATTGAGGTAGAGGGGAAATCTGTGCTCTGTGAAAATTGAATTCAACTTTTTACCTAACGACAAAATTTTTGACTGGTGCAAATTGAAAGCAATTTCAAACGACAAATTAAAGTGGCTCAAAATATGAAACTAGTAGATTTCAATGACCAGAAAACATTATGGAAAAAAGAGAAAATGCTGGTTACCAGCATTTTCTCCTTTTCCCATAATGTTTTCAAAAGGTTTTCTTTCTCAATGTCGCAACTCGATATTGTGTGGTAAAAGGTTGAAATAGTGTCTCACCAAGTTCAGTGCTCCAGGTACAGAGAGTGATTTTGATTTTAGATTGAAAATGTAAACAATTCCCCACTTAACCCTATGTTGTGGGTGCTCATTAGAATCCTCTCAACGAGACGATTCCAATGAGTACCCACAACATAGGGTTTCGAAGAGAAGTAATGATTTTAGAATACTATCACTTCCTTTTATCTGGAACTCAGCTAGGTTATACTTGATCTGGTCTCAGATACTACCGTGACCTGCCCAAGGACACTAGCAAATAGTAAGCGACCCCAACAGGTATGGCGATGGAGATGGAGGTGGGGGTTTGGGCGGTGGGACGGACCGGAATTTCCTGTTTACAAATTCCGTTCCGTATCCAATGAACTACACGAAGACCCCGGGACAGATTTCTTAACGGAAATATTTGATAAACTCGAGGCTTTGCTGACAAGAGCTATTTGTACAGTTTGAAGTGTTTGACGTAATTCATATCTAAAACCCATCCCCACCCCCTTTCAATCCTTTACCACACGACAAAAATTTAGACTTGTCCTAATTGAAAACATTTGCAAGACGAGAATTTAAATGTGACTCTGTGTAGTAAATTTGTTTTGGAAAGAGTAGAAAACATTGCGGGAAAAGGAGAAAATGCTGGTTACCAGCATTTTCTCCCTTTTCCACGATGTTTTCAAAAGGCTTCTTGGTCGTTAAAAGTCGTGATTATGTGGTGACGGGGATTAATCTTTTACGAAACAGTCCCTTGTTTTGAAGACTCTGATTACTATCTTAACGCATTACCAAATGACAAAATTTTTGGCTTGTCCAAATCGCAAGCATTTGCAGACGACACAATGTAAGTGACTGAAAATTTGAAAATTGTTTTGTAAAGGATAGAAAACATTGTGAGAAATGGAGAAAATGCTGGTTACCAGTATTTTCTCCTTTTCCAACAATGTTTTGTAAAGGCTTCTTTCTCAGGTCGTCAAAAGTAGGGATTGTGGGTTAAACAATATTTTTCCTAACGCCAATCGAGCACCGATTGCCCATTCGGTAGCCTATATAACTTGAAAACAGGGGGGTCGTGGGTTCGATCGCTGGATCGGTCAACTTCTTTCTTAGGACTGATGACAGTCATTGCGACAGGGTTATTTCCCCTCTTACTGCTGTATCGTTGTCTCATCGATGATTGTGTGGGAAAGCAGCCATTTAATTTGCAAGAGTATCGTGCGGAGTGCTGTCAAAGCACATCCCAGTAAAAGCAAGGATGTGATCACTGGTGGCTGCAATATAACTGAAAAAAATATTGAAAAACATTGTGAAACACCCATACATGTACTCAATCAATTACTGTCAACTTTTCCAAGAACGGTTTGTGTACTTTCAAATACAACTTACATAATGTTAACTCTTTACTAAACAATCCCGTTTTGTTTTGTTTTCCGACCTTGAGGTAGAACCATTTTGAAAACATTGTGGGAAAAGGAGAAATACTGGTTAGTCTTTACCGAAAAATCCCTGGTTATTACGACCTTGTGATAGAAGCCTTTTGAAACATTGTGGGAAAAGGAGAAAATGCTGGTGACTCGTTACCGAAAAATCCCTGGTTATTACGACCTTGTGATAGAAGCCTTTTGAAACATTGTGGGAAAAGGAGAAAATGCTGGTGACTCGGTACCGAAAAATCCCTGGTTATTACGACCTTGTGATGGAAGCCTTTTGAAACATTGTGGGAAAAGGAGAAAGTGCTGGTGACTCTTTACCGAACAATTCCTGGTTATTACGGCATTGAGATAGAAGCCTTTTGAAACATTGTGGAAAATGGAGGAAATGCCGGTTACCACGCCCCACCACACAAGATCCGCCCTTCCGTTGTGATAAACCCATTATCAATATTTTTCCATCGGACACGATGTTTTTCTTCCTGTACAGTTTATCCATTAATCGTTTCCTGGTTCATTTCCCGCGGTTTTTTAACTAGGCCATAATCTGGAAAAAGAAGGTTAGATATATCTGTGTAATGTACTGTTCCTAGCGAGTCATCGGCTTGTTATGGAATCAAAGAATTGATATCGTCTAACAGGGTTAGCTTGTGCGGTTGTTTGGGTGTATTGAATAAAGAGCAATTCGACCTCACAAGGTCTGTCTCTTAAGACCGTCCGTCCGTCGAGGCTGACATTGTGAGGTTAGGGTAAGTGTACATTTAGTCTCTATGGGGTTGCATTCCGTCCATCTGGTAGATATGGGGTTATGATTAGGGCTTAGTGGGGTTAAAAAATGAACGTGTGCGGTTGCATTAAATAAAAAGCAATTCGACCGCACAAGTTCCTCTCCTAAGAACGTCCGTCCGTCCATCCATCCATACATCCATCCATCCGTCCATCTACATGCCAGTGTAAATGGTTTCTATAGAATTTATCGCCATTTTCAACATCATCCAAACCATGTCACGGCAGCTTGTGCACCCATCCAGGCTTTCCCGAGCTTATTAAACAGTTTTTAGACCTTGACAGTTAAATTCTTGCCAAACTACAGGCTGCTTTCCCACATGACAATAGCCTCACTCCCTCTACCCAGTGCTTTGACGATTCTTTGGAAGAAGTTATTTGGAAACATTGTAACAAAAGAAGAATATACTGGAAACCGGCAATTTCTTCTTTTCACACAATGCTTTCTACTGTCTCCGAATCAAATCTCATTAATGTAACCACGTATAAACCACATCAAATTTTTCGTCGGCAGTTTCTAACAATAATGGATGCGTGTAAAATTTTATTGTTTTTCAAAGGGTTATATGAAACGAAATACGATTATGTTGAAAGGTGAACAAAACGGGGGTTGGGGGCCACAGTTGATTTCGGTCGTCTGCAAACTCTTTATAAATGGAAAAGTGTAAAAATTGTATTGTTTGATAAAGATTTTTGCGCGCGGTTTGACGCAAAATACTGGTGACAAATGTCACGTAGCTCTCGAAATTCCGTTGTCAAGGTTTGGATGAGAGCGTGTTATCTTTGTACAGATATCAGTTGACAATATGACATAATTGATATGATCCGTGTTCTAAGAAAAGGGTGTTAAATACATTTGCAAAAAGTTTCGACTCAGGTCAGCCTGCGCTGTCCGCGCAGGCTGACCTGAGTCGAAACATTTTGCTTGTGGTATTGCATGTATAAGGCAAATTCCGACACAGGATTTGGCCGATTTTTACACAAAATGAATGTTTTGGTTCCATACTTATGTGATGAGTTGCTTTGGTAAAATGTTTCAAAGAGATGCGTTTAGCCTTCTTTTGTAAGAGTGAGGCTTATAGGGTCTTTTCATACGCAATGTCTTATTGACTGGTTTAGTATTGTTACAGGAGAGAGGTAAGAGAGAAACAGAGAAGAGACTGGAATAAAGAAAGAAAGAAAGAAAGAAAGGAATAAACAAACAAACAAACAAACAATGGGAGGGACAGACCGACACACAGACAGACACACACACAGACAGACAGAGAAATGTGAGAGTGGAGAAATAAATAGAAACGAAAAAGGCTAGAAATAGAGAGTCCGTAAGACATGGACGGTCGGACGGACTGGTGGACAGAGAAGAGGAAAGGACACAGAGGTTGACAGCTGGACGGAGGGACAAATAGACAGACAGAAAGACTGACAGACAGACAAACAGACCCTCCACGCCTAAAGATTAAAACGTGTTTTGTAATCACACCCAATTATTTCAAAATGACATTAATCTTATACAGGGTACCCCCAACCCTCAAAAATTACAGAGAGACTTGAAAACCTCTTAACAATGTGCACATGCACACAAAAGAAATAGTTCTGACTAATGCAATTTGATCTGCATAAAAATATCAAACCATTTACAACACAATTTCGAATCTTAACAGCCTTGGGGGACAACAATACAATACAATACAATACAATACAATACAATACAATACAATTATCCAGCATTTTCTCCTTTTCTCAAAATGTTATCTCTCTGATCAAAGGCAACCTTCATAATGAGCAACAATTAATTCATTGTCAATGAATGCCTTCGGGTTTGTGCGGGACTAAAATGTTATTGTATGGGAAAAGCGTTTATATTCTTTTTCATATTTCGTAACCTTTTTTATTTTGTGCACGTCAAAAAAGGATTTTCTTTTTCATTTTGATAACATTGCGAAAGCAGAGTAAATTGCTCACGGTGTCGCTATGCTTTTGTGGCAATATTTTTCGGTGTGGCTGAATGTGCTGATTTATGATCTACTTTTCGATACTGATAATAAATGTGACCCATCACGCAAAAAGGGACCTTCTGGGAACTGCGAAAGATGTCAACCCTGGTCAGACTGTGCGAATTGCGCAGGCTGACCAGGGTTGACACTTTTCGCTTTAATGACATTTTCTGTATGAAAAGTGGTCATTGTATCTTGTTATACAATCATTTTTGAATTATCGACTTAAATTGACGTGCACTATCGTTGATCTGTTTTCATATAATTGATGTACAGAACTCCATCGAATGACAATCCAACCGTTTAAGGTACAACATATTTGCAGTTTTCAAATCTCTTCAATTTTGACAAGTTTGAAATTTGTCGTTTGATAAAGAGTTTAGAGAGTGCAGGCTAGGATCATAAGGTACAAACATAAAACGGGTTTATCTTGCTCGCCCAATAGAGGCCATCTGAGGTCAAGGTCGAGGTCCAGTTACCATGGTGAAGGTCTTATCCTTTTACAAAGCAATCCTGTGTTTTAACCCTTTACCACACAATGACGACGTTTGACGACTCTGAGGTAGAAGCCTTTTTGAAAACACTGTGGGAAAAGGAGAAAATGCTGGTAACCAGCATTTCCGCCTTTTCCCACAATGTTTTCTACCCTTCCAAAATCAAATTTCGATTCTTCAGTCGCATTTATTTTGTCGTCTGCAAATTCTTTCAATTTGGACCAGTCTATAGATTTGTCATTTGGTAATGGGTTAACACTGTTCATAGTAAATAAAAGAAATGATCTTTTCGAGCCGACATTAAAACCCCAACTATTGCATTTTGATAGGTACTAGTATATTGTGAGGAAAATATCTCCATATCAAACAGTGCAAATCCAAGATCAGACTGCACCTTTTCAGTGCAGTCTAATCTTGATCTACACTGTCCGCCGAAAGGCCAGTGAGTCGCGCTTAGCAGAATATGGGGTGACAACCCCTCAAAAAGGGATGGCTTTTGTTAACGTTGTGGTGAAAGGACACCATTGTCTTCTTCCCGAAACCATATTTTTCTATCCTTTTAAAGACGAATTTTAATTTTTAAGTCACAATTATTTTCTAGTCTTTAAAAGCTTTCAATTTGGGACAAGTCGAAAATTTTCTCGTTTAGTAATGTACTAAACCAAACAATGCCGTATTTTATCGATTCTAAGAAAGGCTTCTGGAAACATTATGGAAAAAGGAGAAAATGCTGGTTACCAGCATTTTCTCCTTTTCTCACAGTGTTCTATACCCTTTTAAATCCTTACCAAACAAACCCGAGTTCAAACGATACTACGACAAAGAGGTTTTGAAAACGGTGTTACAGAAAATGTGAAAATACTGGTTACTAGCATTTTCTCCTTTTTACACAATGTTGTAACACCCTCTAAAGACAGATACCATCGTATTTACGTCACCGATAACATCAATTTTGTCTTAGGCAAAATACTTTCAATTTGGACAGGTTCAAAATTTTGTCGTTTTGGGAAAGGGTTAAAATATTTCCTGGTTGCCAGGGGTAGAGAGAGATATAAACTAATGATACTTACAATAATTGATCATAATGGCAAAGTATATGGCTAAATGATCACGTGACAAAGTATAATTGATCACATGACACAGTCCCCTGTCACGTGACATGTAAATATTTTCGTTGGAAACTATGGCAGGCTTTTAAATATTTAATTTGCATAATAATCTTTTTATTCTTTATCCTTCTCAAAATTTCCTTTACCCTTTACCAAACAACCCCAAATTTAAACGACCAAGAGAAAGAAGGCCTTTGAAAACATTGTGGGAAAAAGGAGAAAATGCTGGTTACCAGCATTTTCTCCTTTTTCTCACAAAGTTTTCTACCCTATCAAAGACGAATTTCATCATTTAAGCCCTATCAAAGTTGTCATCTGCGAATGGTTTAAATTTTGGCAAGTCTTTATTTGTGTTGTGTGGTAAGAATTAAGGTACCTGGGGAAAAAAGCCTTTGAAACATCGTTGGAAAAGGAGCAAATGCTGGTAACCAGAAAAGGAGTAAATGCTAGTGTTTTTAATTCTTTCGAACACAAAATCAGTTATTTAACTTTTTATTTCATAGCATAATTTCAAAGCGTCGCCATACAGAATTCAGTAATAGATCATTTGTTGTTGTTTTTTGAAACTTTAATGATGAAAATATCAATAGCTCCCTCTAAAGGCCCAATAGCCGCCAAAACTTAACAAAATGTTTAAGTCGTTGAGAGAGCTATTATTTTAAAACCATGTGAAAAGTAAACAATAGAAAAGTCCACCTGGCAACTTTTGACCCAGTCTTAAAATTTATTTTTCTGCCAGCGACCAACACTTTTTTTTTATTGTTTTGTGTAAAAAAATGTCGTCTTAACAATAACTTTCATACTTTTAGATAGTATGACTCAATATTCGATTACATTTTCATACCCACATTGTTTATTTTTAGCCGCCACTGGGTCTTTAATTATAGTTTAAAATTTAATTTTTCTGTAACGGGAACTTTGACAGATTGTTTTTTAACACATTTTTTACACCAATGATAATATTATCCAGTCTGCAAATTTCCCAGCATCAAGTCAATAATATTGTTTTCTTTCTGGCAATATTTGGCCTTTAAAGTACACTTTCTGATGACTCGGTACATTCATGTTTGAGTCTGTCCATAAACCCGTAACGTCATCATGCATTTTTGATAGACTGGCCGTTTTACAGCCAAACGTTAACTCGTTACTCCTTGAAAGAAATTTGAGCATTTGAAAGTGAAGTCATTTTTGTAAAATGGCTTGCGTCACGCGAAAAGAAATATTCAGACATTTGCGTAAAGTGTCGTCTCGGATCAGCCTGCGCAGTCCGCGCAGGCTAATCCGAGACGGCACTTTACGTCTACATACCATTTTGTTCGTCAGTAGACTTGTGCAAAACAGAAAATGACATAAAAACGGAAAGTGGCGTTTTGGATCAGTCTGCGCGGATCGCGCAGGCTGATCCGAGACGGCACTTTACGCAAATGTCCGTATACCCCTTTTTGCGTATTGCAGGCCAAGTATGGATTATATAACAGAAATAAATATTTAAAACATGGATACTTGTGAAAAACATTGTAGCAAACGGTGATATTGCTGATATCGAGCGAATTTTCATTTTTCCACAATAAATTTTATAAGGGTTATTGTTTACACTTTACCACACAACTCCGTATTTTTACGACCCTGAGAAAGAAGCCTTTTTTAGAACATCATGGGAAAAGAAGAAATGCTGCTATCCAGCATTTTCTCCTATTCTCACGATGTTTTTAAAACCTGTCAGAGAAATAAAGCATTTTTTAGAATTTATTACCATGGTAACCAGCGTTGTCTCAATATTTCCTACCTTTCGAAGCCAAATACCATCAAGTTTTAGTCACGTTTAATTCTGTAGTCTGCAAAGGCAATCAATGTTTTAACTAAGTTTTTCCAGCATGTTCTCCATTTCCCACAATTCTTCCTACCCTTCCAAGCCAAATTCGATCAAGTTTATAGGCGCATTTAATTTTGTCGTCTGCAAATGCTTTCAATTTCGGAAAAACAGATTTTGAAAACATTGTTGGAAATGGATAAAAAGGTGATAGTCACCATCTTTTCTATTCCAAGAATTTTTTCCATCTTTTCCAAAAACAATTTTCACTATTACAAACACACCTAATTTGTCGTCTGCAAATGCTTTCAATTTGGACGAGGCTAAAATTTTGTCATCAAGTAGAAAGATAAACGAAGGATCGTCTCTGCAGTAAACGAGAAGTTTTTGTCTACGATTCTTGTTAAATTTCTATGGATTCCATGCACGAAGAATGACGAAATTTAACACCTTTTCAATCATCGAGTAACATTGAATATTCCTTTCACTCGTCTATAAAAGTCTTCGATTAGTCAAAATAGACCGAAAATTATATTTGTTTCAAAATTGATGATGACACGTGTTTATGTATTCATTTTTGAAGAGGAGAAAACATTGCGGCAAAAAGGAGAAAAAGCTGGTTTACCAGCATTTTCTCCTTTTACCGCAATGTTTTCTAAAAAGTCGACCACCCATGGGTATTGTTTGAAAAACTATCCATAGGATCGTAAAGCGAAAATAAAACAAAGGATAGTTTTGTAAACGGAAATAGGAACTGTCGTGTGCGCGCGATTTTTTCCCAATCTTGCTATTATCAAATAACTTCGTCGCTGTCGAGCTGTGAAGTAATATTCCCACACGCGTTTTGTTGGTACAATCCTTGAAAAGAAAAATAAAATCTTTTTTCATACCTCTTTGTTAGCCTATTTCCGATCGAGATTTTCTTTTTTAAAACTTTAAAAATGCAAGGTCAGAATATAATAATATAATTAAGGCTATATTTACAGGACTTTTACGTAATATACCTCATCAGACGATTGAGTTATGCTCTGTGAAAAGGGGGCTTAATGCATCTACAAAAAAGTATCGACCCATGTCAGCCTGCGCAATCCGCACAGGCTGACATGAGTCGAAACTTTTTGCTGTTGGTAAATTTTCGTCCTGTCCAAGAACTACTCTACCTAACGATTAACTAGGTTATTAAATAGACAGGAATTTATGGATCAATAACTAACCCAATACCACACAATCCCTGCTTTTGACGATCCTGGGAAATAAGCCTTCAGAAAACATTATGGGAAAAGGAGAAAATGCTGGTAACCAGCATTTTCTCCTTTTTCCACAATGTTTTCTACCCTATCAATAAACAATTTGCACCATTTGAATCACTTTGAAATTGTGGTCTGCAAATGTTTTTAATTTAGACATGGCTAAAATTTTGTCAGATGGTAATGAGTTTAAATGATAATTTGTTAGGTTTAACACATCACAGAAATGTGTCAAACCCCCTTTTGCCAGAGCTGCATAACGCTGAACAATGTGGTACATGGAGGTTGTAATGATAAATATGTCAGGGAAAAAGAAATATAGGGAAGAAGCAGGTTCAATGTTAAAAGAAGAATTTCTAATGCTTTATAGGGTGAACAATGAAAAAGCTATGTTTAAGAAATAATCTTTTTTCTATCGTGGTTTATCGTTCAATAAACCACAGTTGTGAGTTATGAAGCACACAAGATTATTCATGATAATCAGGCGATAGCCCGAGAGGTTTATTCATTGCCACCCCCCATAACTCACAACGAGGTTTATTTGACGATAAAACAAGATAGGAAGAAGATTATTTCGATTCTAACATGACAAACTCTAAATCAAAGGAAAACAAGTTCATACATGGAGTAAAACCGCGGATGCAGATTATATATTCTATTGAATAACTTCTCACTTACAGTCACTCGGAATGAAGTCATTCAATATATAGAATGGCATCAATCTACACAGAATAACGTAGATTTTACTTCGTTGCTCTATGTTTATACTTTATCTAGAGCCGAGTTCACATGTCATGTTAGAATTATGAAATAATCTTCTTTCTATCGTGGTTTATTGTTCAATAAACCACATTTGTGAGTTATGAGGCACAATAAATAATCCACGAGGGCGATAGCCATGGTTTATTGAACGATAAACCACGATAGAAAGAAGATTATTTCGATTCTAACATGACCAATTCTTTATGAAAGAAATGCAAGTTCATCCTTAGAGTAAAACGCGGATGAAGACTATGTTCCATTGAATAACTCACTAACTTACTTTATACAGAATGGAATGGATGGAATGCTGCAGATTTTACCACGCTTTCCTTGCACTGTGTTTATACAGCCGAATTCGCGTGTCATGTTAGAATTCCATTCTTTCAGCAATCTCAAGTGTGACATAGATTGAAGTTTTTCTTTGTGATATATCTGTCTTTGAATGTTAACAGTACAAAGAAAATTTTAGGTTTTACTTACCAAACTTTTCTAAATTTGAAAATAACACAACCTCTCAAACCAAAATGGTTGTGCCTATCAGATGTTGCGTTATTTAAGAAATAACTGTCTTTCTATCGTGGTTTATCGTTCAATAAACCTCAGTTGTGAGTTATGAGGCACAATACCATCACAGCAATTTCAGTGCTTTGATATTTTATTGTTACAGGGGAGCAGCTAGCTGTGTTTAGAGATGAGAAAGGGGAGTCACATATTCTTGACGCTTACTGTCCGCACATGGGCGCAAACATTGCGGTAGGTGGCCGTGTCATAGGAGACTGTTTGGAGTGTCCGTTTCATGGATGGAGATTTAGAGGCGAAGACGGCAAAGTAACTCATATACCGTATTCTGAAAAAGGTAAACAAAATGTTTAAGAATCCCACCCTGGCAAAAAGGGAGTTTAATATATATCTGTAATGTGTTAATACCAAGACAGTCGTCATATAGTTAAAGATTCGTGACATCCATTTTCTTTAGATATTTACTGAATATGGATGTAGAGTGGTCCTGGTACATCCAAAAAATATATATATAGCAAAAAGTGTCGATTCATGTCAGCCTGACATGAATCGATACTTTTTGCAAATACATTAAGCCCCTTTTTCACAGAGTGTGGCTCCTATTTGTAATTTGGTTTTAATGAAGATTTTAGCGCCCTTCATTAAGAGTGCATTTTTGTTATTTCTTTGGGAACTACTTTGTCCCATGTGACAAAAGAAAGGAACTATGTCTACAACTAGGATTGGGGTTTTCAGAGTATCATTATGATGTAAAATGGTGGAAAATACCCCCGATTGGGATATGATGCTTACAATTTTTTGTCACTGAAGATATATTTAAAACGAAGAACAACACGCACACTGTTGGTTATGCAATAAATTTATAGCCGTGCGTCAGCGATAATGACCCATTTCAATTATAACAAAAAATTAATGGTGTGACTCCTAGAATGGGAGTGAAAACTTTCCGTCACGTTAAGGGTAACCCCACTCCTCCTCTACGCTTATGATCAGAAATAGCTCGGCTCAGATGTTATTTGTTGTGACTGCATATGGTGACAAGGACATTCCGAGGATTAAACACTTGTGCGCATATCTAATCCTTTGGCAAACAACCCCGGGGGTTAACGTCAAACAATCCCTTGTTTTGTCCCCCCTAAAGAAACATTCTTTTGAAAACCTTGTGGGAAAAGGAGAAAATGCTGGTAACCAGCATTTTCTCCTTTTCCCACAAGATTTTCTACAACATCCACTGTCGACTAACATCATTTCATCTAAATCTAATGGGTGTGTCGTCTGCAAATGCTCTGGATTTGGACTTGTCTAACATTTTTCTTTTTGGTAAAGAATAAAATGCATTGAATTCTTTGACCTGAAATGCCTTAATTTGAATAAGCCTTAATTTACCGTTGTTATCTGGTAAAGATTTTTGATATTTCTCGCCACTTGTAAATCTTTTTCAAACTGCTAAATTTTATATCTTTCCAAATATAACAAATTTAGTCCACAAAAGAAGTATGGTTGAAACCACTGGGTTTGACCTTGAAAGGGTAGAAAACGATGTTACAAGAGACGAAAATGTCTATGTAATGTAGAGAAATGGCCCTCCTTTACAAAATGACCCATGGGTCATTTCTTTACGTCGAATAATGACCCTGGGGTTATTTCTCTGCGTAGAATAATGGCCCGGGTCATTCCTCTGCCTAGAGAATTGACCCATGGGTCATTTTGTAGGGGAGGGTCTGCATTCTCTGCATAGCACCGGCAACTTTCATTCTCCTTTTTTTGCAATCTTTTCAAAAGTCCGCAAGGCTTTTATACCCACCCCCAAAACGACATGGAGGGGGTTATACTGGAATCAACGTCAGTACGTCCGTCTGTCTGTCCTTACGACATTGTGAGGTTAGGGGTAAGTGTACATTTAGTCTATGGGGTTCATTCCATCCATCTGGTAGGTATGGGGTTAGGGTTAGAGCTAGTGGGGTTAAAAAATGCTCTAGTGGGGTGAAATTGGGTTGCATTGAATAAAGAGCAATTCGACCTCACAAGGTCCGTCTCGTAAGATTGTCCGTCCGTATGTCCGTAGACACAAATTTGTCTGGAGCAATACTCCAACACTTTTTCACATTTTGAACTCGAATTTACACAAAGTGTTCCTATATATATGAAATTGCGCACTTGAACTTGCGCATGTGCAGTCTTCAGATCTTACCGCGATTTGATCCGGAATTATCTCCCCTTGAACCTTTTTGAACTCTTACTTTTGTACTAAACAATTCTGCATTCTATGACAAAGACCTGTGTTTATGACAAGGAGCTGGTGGGGGTATAATCACGTTTAGTGATAGCTCTAATAAAACATGGAGTTGGTTGTTGAAGGATTCCCTCTTTCGTTTTAACGATAATTGGGAAGAACACTCGTGAAAACATTGTTAAGTTAAGTTTCATTAATGGGGCGAAATTTAATTTGTTGTATGCAACAGCTTTGAATCTGGAAGAGAGTTAAATATTGTCGTAAAGAGTTAAAGAGATTAAACATGTGTGAGCTGTCACCCGAAAAAGGACAATCTGGGAATTCGGGACATCAATTAGATGAAAACAGATCGACAATAGTGCAGTTCGATTTAAGTTGATAGTTCAAAAATGATTGTAAAGTAAGGTAGAATGACCACTTTTCATACAGAAAATGTCATAAAAGCGAAAAGTGCTGACCCTGGTCAGCCTGCGCAATCTGAGCAGTCTGACCAGGGTCGACAGTTTCCGCAGTTCCCAGATGGTTCCATTTTGCATGACAGATCACGTATGTGTTCATTTTTAATACTTTTCACAAATAAAGGACAGATCACGAACATGTACAAAATAAATACCCGCCAACCCTGACAGGGTCACATATGAATTAGCAACTTGTTTAGCAAAAATAGTCTGGTTTACGGAATATTCGTTCGGCAAACCTCGGGTGATTCCCCGATCAAGTCCCTCAGCTGTGTTACACGCGGAACATTTCTTCGCCGGTGTAATGCAGAGAAATGACCCCCATTACAAAATGACCCATGGGTCATTTCTCTACGTCGAGAAATGACCCCCGGGTCATTTCTCGACGTAGAATAATGACCCGGGTCATTTTTCTACGTCGAAAAATGACCCATGGGTCATTCCTCTACGTCGAGAAATGACCCGGGGGTCATTTTGTAATGGGGGTCATTTTTCTGCGTTACACCGGATATAAACCGCGTTAAAATTTAGACGTTTCCATATTTGGATATTTTTCAGACGACAAACTAAACGTGGTTGTTGTGCTTGGTTTTGTACTTAAAGATTGGAAAACCTTTTGAGAAAAGGAAACATTTCTCATTTTCTCAAAAAGTTTTCAAAAGTCTTCTACCTCACCGTCGTTAGATGTGGCCCTTCAGATTTTGGGACGAAAATTTTACAAAAATACAAAAAAAAAAAATCATCCTTATACTCCCAAAGCCTTTTAATTTTCATTTATAAAACCCCAGTAGTCGAAAACCATCCGACAACAAGAGAAATTAGAGATTTACTACGGCCCAGGTCGACACCGACAGGAAACACGTTCTATTTTTACATGTGCAACTCGCTCATTTTACATACTGGAAATACACATGCGAAGCTTCAAACAGCGTCTGAAAAAGACACTTTGGAAAATAATTACATGTTTGTTATGTTATAGATTTTAAGGGTCATTAGTCACGTGCCAGTCACTTGACATTCCCACAATGCTTATTTTTATTTCTGGCCCGAAATCTAAAAATACCTTGAGATGCTACGTAGCCTTTTAAGGGAGCACTGTCAAAACTTTTTTATTAACTTTATGATTCTTAATTATTGATGATTTGTATCGGTTTTTTTTTTTTCATCTAAAATTCAGTGATATATATATTTTTTTTTAATTTGGTGAGACGTGATAAATCTAAACACACTGTACATGTACCCACCTTTATAACTTGGGATTGTGCAGTATAGAGTAAAAGAATCCTTTTTGTCCCCTGCCTGGGTTTTGGCTGGTCTGTACAGTAATGGGCAAAATAACACTTCTTATTTCATTTCTCCTAACAACTTTAAGTTTCTAAAAATTGAAGACAGGGATTTTTTTTTTTTTCTTATCTTTCTTCATTTTAATGCTATTATATCCAGAATCCGTGACAAGGAATCAAGTTTCAAACTTTTGACAAATCTTATTATTACAGAACAGAACAGAACGATATTATAAAAGACACAAGTGATTCTTGTAACATATGCCCAAATTTCAGACGCACCCATTACTGAATTTGCCTATGAAAGGATAGAAAACATTGCGGGAAATGAAGCAAATGCTGGTAACCAGCATTTTCTTCTTTTCCCACCATGTTTTCATAGGCTTCCTTCTTCATGGTCTTTAAAAGTCGTAATAGTGTTGTAAAGTGTTAAATGATTTCTACCAGGCCCTGGTGGGGTAGTCGGTAGGGCACAAGACTAAGGATCTTGTGGTAGCTGATAGGATTCCCGGCTCAGCCCATTTCTTTCCCCAAATTGATGGTAGTCATTGAAACAGAATTTATTCTTCTTCACAACTGATCATTTGACGACGATGGTTATGTGAGAAAGCAGCCATTTGTTTAGGAAGAAAAGTGTTGAAGGAGAAGAAAGGGAAAATATTGCGGGAAGGCAGGGATAGATCACTGACTGCCGCTATTTAACTGAAGTAGTGTTGAAAATGGCGTTAACCATGATTTAATAAGTCAGCTATTGTACAACCTCAGGAAATAAACAGTTTGAAAACGTTATTTGTAAAGCAAGACGTTGTCGTAAAATATCAATCTCTCCTCATCTCATTAAAGTGAATGAATGAATGAATGAAGTGAAGTTTCACCCTTTAATGTGCTGTCAGAGTCAAGTTGCACCCTTTAATATGTAAACAAAGTCAAGTTACACCCTCTAATGAGTAACCAAAGTCAAGTTACACCCTTTAAAGTGAAACAAAATTCAAGTTACGCCTGTCATTGTCAAGTTACACCCTTCAATGTGTAGTCAAATTTAAGTCACACCCTTTAATGTGTAACTAAAGTCAAGTTACATCGTTTAACGTGTAACAAAAGTCAAGTTACATCCTTTAATGAGTAACCAAAGTCAAGTTACACCGTTTGAGGTGTAAAGGTAGGCAAGTTACATCGTTTAATTTGTAACCAAAGTCAAGTTACGCCGTTTAATGTGTAACCGAAGTCAAGTTACACCCTAGAATGTGTAAACGAAGTCAAGTTAGACTGTTTTATATGTAAACGAAGTCAAGTTACACCCTTTAATGTAAAACCAGTCAAGTTACACCCTTTATGTGTAACCAAAGTCAAGTCAGACCCTTAATGTGTAACCAAAGTCAAGTTTACATCCTTTATATGTAACCAAAGTCAAGTTAGACCCTTAATGTGTAACTAAAGTCAAGTTACACCCTTTTATGTGTATTCAAAGACAAGTTACACCCTTTTATGTGTAACCAAAGTCAAGTTACACCATTTAATTCTTTACCAAACGACAAAATTTTACACTGGTCTAAATTGAAAGCATTTGAAGATGACAAAATGAACGTGACTCAAAAATCAAAATTTGTTTCCAGCAGGATAGAAAACATTGTGGAGAAAGGAGAAAATGTTGGTTACCAGCATTTTTTTCTTTTTTCCCACAATGTTTTTAAAAGGCTTTTTTTCAGGGACTTGAAAACAAGGGATAATATGTGAAAGGGTTAATGTGTAACCCAATTCAAGCGATCGAAGAACTGCTATGTAACTCAATCTCTAGTAATTGACCGTTCAGTTCTTTATTTTGAAAGAATTTCTGCAAGGTGCATTATTTATGAAGTCAGTCCAGAGCCGCACCCACAGGTATTTATAAGTCACTAAGCCGGATTATTGGTTACTAGAGTACAAATCTAACTATCTAATTAACTCTTAGTTTAGTTAATTAAATTATTACATTTATCTCAGGTGATTTTTGTGTACTGCAGCAGACAGCCTCTGAAAACATTGCGACAAAAGGAGAAATTGCTCGTTTCGAGCAATTTCTCCTTTTGTTGCAATGTTTTCGTATGTATCCAGATCTTTCACCCATTCATATTATGTTGATAGTTCCTGTACTTCAAGAATATTTTAACCCTTTACCACACAATTCCGACTTTTAACACCTCTATGAAAGAAGCCTTTTGAAAACATTGTGGGAAAAGGAGCATTGTGGGAAAAGGTACCCAGCATTTTCTCCTGTTACCACAATGTTTACTTCCCGTCCTAATACAAATTTCAAGTCTTTAGTCACATTTATTTTGTTGTCTGTAAATGCTGTCTATTTGGACCAGTCTACTGCTGCATTTTTCTACGTGGAGGGGGGGGGGGGATTTAAGATTTTACGTACTTACAGACTGATTTGTAATGCATGCGTTTTTTATCAAGCATTAAAAAAATGCACTGTAGCTACACCCAATGATTAATCTGAACTTTCTTTGTAACTTGTACTCCATGCAAATTCATCGTGTATAATAAACTGTACCTACGTAATGAATCAGTCAAAATGATCAGCCCGCATAGCTCAGTTGGTAGAGCGTTGGATTCGTGAACATGATGTATCGAGTCACTTGAAGGTGTGGGTTTGAACCCCACGGATGGCCATCTAAAATTACTAATACACTTTCGGATGCCACGTTAAACCGAGGTCCCATGTTACCGTGCTATAAATCGAGCACGTTAAAGGATCAGGCGAAACATAGGATGGATTTCGTCATGTATCTGCACTATCTCCCTTAAATCGCCCTTTATTGTACATGTACATATCTCTGTGTAAATTAGTCCAATCATCTATAAATTTCTGACCGAGAATTTATCATCGGCAGAAACATTACGATAGAAATATTTTTCTTTCGTAATTTTTGAGAGAAACACTCATCACAGCAAGATTTAACCCTTTCCCAAACAATCCCTGGTTTTTACGTGTCAAGAATAGTAGCCTTTTGAAAACATTGTGGGAAAAGGAGAAAATGCTGGTAACCAGCATTTTCTCCTTTTCCCACAATGTTTTCCACCCTATCATATAAGAAAATAATATTTTTAGCAAATGTTAATTTGTCATCTGCAAAATGCTCTCAATTTGGTCTAATCCAGAATTTGCCATTTGTGAAAGGGTAAAGTAGACTATCTATTATACTGTAGATGTATTTACTGTGGTTGTTTGGGAGCCCTTAGCAACAGTAACCAAGGAAGTCGGTTTATCTTATCACCATGGATCCATGTATACTGACAGCCTTCAAGGGGCGTCGCCCATATGGGCAACCGGTGACGACGGTCAATAATGCAAATTCAAACGATAAAAATCAGTCAGTGTTAACTCCGTATGTTTCAGTACCCGAGGGTGCAAAGATTCGATCCTGGCCATCGACAGAGATCAACGGCTGGATCTATCTATGGTACCATGCAGAAGGCGTGGACCCAACCTGGACAATCCCGGAGCTCGAAGATATCACCAACGGTCAGTGGACATATAAAGGCCGTAGCGAGCATTATATAAATGCTCACATTGAGGTGGGTTTGCTTGTTTACGCCATTTTCAACCAGATTCATTTATTTTACGGCAAACTGTGACCTATAAATGCTATCCGTGTGTTTCTATTTTCCGGTGCTACACCTAATGCTCTCTCTTTGCATTTTACTGCTTTCTCACATTGCCAAAGTTACTGGAAAAGTGGATCGGAACACTTATACTGCTTAGCGCGACTCACTGACCTTTTGCGGACAGTGTAGATCAAGATCAGACTGCACAAAACGTGCAGTCTGATCTTGGATCTACACTGTCCGAAAAGGAGATATTATTCCCCCCCTCCCCCCCCCACCACAAAAAAAGTACCTTTGAAATAGCAAACTTTGGGTTTTTACAGTCGAATTAAACAAGTCACTTTTGTTATTTTGCAGGATTAGGGTTTAATGACAGAATTTAACTCTATACCAAACAACAAAATTTCAGACTGGTCCGGATTGAAAGCACCTGCAGACGACAAAACAAACATAATTCAACAATTGAATTCTGTTTCCAGTAGAATAAAAAACATTGTGGTAAAAGGAGAAAATGCTGGTTACCAGCATTTTCTCCCTTTCCCACAATGTTTTCAAAAGGCTTCTATCTCAGTGTCGTAAAAACCAGGATAACTTTCTGCTGAGGCTGCTTTTCCTCTTCTTTTTTTCTCCGCATTCTCTTCCGTCCTCATCTTCCATTTTCTCCCTCATTCCTTTTCGTATTTTCCTTTTTCCTTTTTCCCCCATTCCTCCTTGTCCCTTCTTTCCATTTTTCTTCCTTCTCGAAATCCACAGTTTTTACTATGATCTTTTATCTCCATGTGGTCTCCGTGGTCGTGAGGTAGAGCGTCGGCCTCACAACCTAAAGGTCCTGAGCTCGATACCCTGGAGCGGGTGTCAATTTTGGGATTTTTCATTGGCCCACACATTCGGCGCGAGTACTGGTGTAGTTCCCAGGAAGCAGAATCGAGAGAGATTAGTATACGTTGTAAGAACTTGTTTCTCAATCGATGTAAAATAAATATGTATAAACTAAAAATAAAAAAAATAATCTCTTTGTAGGAAATTCCAGAGAACGGAGCCGATGTTGCCCATCTCAAGCAGGTTCATACCCCCGTTATCGCGGCAGGGGTTAACCTAACCAATATGTGGAATAAATATTTGAGCTTCGCCTGGCACAGCTGGACGGCCCAATGGACCCAGAACCCGGCACCGGAAGAGCACATTGGCTCACTGAGACTGACTCATGATCTGACGATGTTTGGCTTTAGTACACGAATTATGTTTATGTCTGTAACAGCTAGACAGGTAGGAAAAACTTCTTGTGATTACCTCTTGTTTGTTTTTTTCTTTCTTTTTTTATCTTCTTTTTCCTTTTCTTTTTCTTCTTCTTCTTCTATTCTTCTTCTTCTTCATTATCATCATCTTCTTCTTCTTCTTCTTGTTCTTCATCATCATCATCATCTTCTTCTTCTTCTTCTTCTTCTTCTTCTAGTATGTCTTCTTCTTGTTGTTGTTGTAATTGTTGTTGTTGTTCTTGTTCTAGTTGTTGTACTTCTTCTTCTTCTGCTTCTTCTTCTTCGTCGTCGATGTCTTCGTCCTATTATTCTTCATTTCTTCTTGTTTGCTTTCATTTTCTTCTTTACTGTTCTTTGTTATTGTTCTACTACCTCTGCTTGTAAAAGGCTTTTATGCATTTTCTCCTATTCCCTCAAAATTTCTTCTCTTTCACAAGCAAGTCAGATCATTAAACCCTTAGGTGATAAGCGGGACTCACAGACCTTTTGCGGACAGTGCAGATCAAGATCAGACTGCACAGAACGTGCAGTCTGATCTTGGATCTACACTGTCCGATAAGGAGATAATATTCCCCAAAAACATAACTTTGAAACAGTAATGTTTGGTTATTACTGTCGTATTGAAAATTTAATTCTAGTTATTTATTAGAATAAGTGTTAACGCTACATTTTATTTGTCCAAGGCTATTGCTTTCAATCATACAAAAAACCATATATTTTTTAATGATAAAGAAATTAACTAAACAATGATTCATCAACCATCAGGCCAACCAACCAACGTTCCAACATCCCAACCATCCCATCAACCAGCCAACCAATCAACCAACCCATAAGCCAATCAACCCCTATTCAAAAACACACCCACAAACCAACCCAATCACTAATGACCCAACCCATAAAACAACCATCTCAAAATCCAACCAACCAACAAATCAACAACTTACCCTCTGTCCAAACAAGCTACCCACCAAACAACCCACCAATCAAGTAACATACCACAACTAACCTTGTGTCCAAACAACATTTCAACCAACAAACAAATCAGCCAACGAACCAACCAATCAACCAACCAACTGACCAATCGAAAAACTCACCTACCAACCCACCAAACATTTTCTACATTGTCCTTTCTCTTTCCAGATAGGACCAGGTATCGTGTATTTGACCTTCACAATACAATACAATACAATACAATACAATACAATACAATTTCTATTTGTATTGTATATTTTTCTTTCTCTTTCCAGATAGGACCAGGTATCGTGTATTTGACCTTTGACTGCTGTTTTGGTAAAGGTGTTTACATCCAATCGCTGGTCCCTGTTGAGCCAATGGTTCAGAAACTTGTACACAATCTTTATATGAGTTGGACCGTGCCAACAGTGGTGGCAAAAATCTTCCTCCTAGGTGAAGCGATTCAGGTATTTTCATTATTCTTTATTTCGTGAATAACTTTAAGATAAACATCGTGAGAAAAGGATTGTATGGTGTTACACGCCGTTTTCAACATTATTTCAGGTACATATATAATTGGTTTGCTACATGCGAAAAAGGACTTTCAGACATTTACGTAAAGTGTCGTCTCGGATCAGCCTGCGCGGATGCGCAGGCTAATCCGAGACGGCACTTTACGACTACATTATATTTTGTGCTTCAGTAGACTTACGCGAAACAGAAAATTACATGAAAACGGAAAGTGTCGTTTGGGATTAGCCTGCGCGTGCTGCGCAGGCTGATCCGAGACGATATTTTACGCAGATTTCTGAATGGCTCTTTTCACCTGTTGTAAACCATATCATGGCGGCAAGAGTACCTATTCATGCATTCCTGGAGCTCCTTTTACTAGTTCTCCACACAATATTCTATCTAAGCAACTGGCTGCTTTCTCACATAATCTGTGACCCGCATTTCTATAGTCCTTCAAGTAACTGGGCCTTAGCAACCACTTAATTTCAAGTAAAAAGTAAAATTTTGTCGTTTGGTAAAGAGTTTTAACCCTTTTCCAAACGACAAATTTTAGATTCTTCCAAAAAACTGAGAGCATCCATAGACGACGAATTTAGAATTGCTACACATGACCTTTAGGACACTAAAGGGGAGAGAAAACATTGTGGGAAATGGAGAAAATGCTGGTTACCAGCATTTTCTCCTCATCCCTCAGTGTTTTCAAAAGCCTTCTTTCCAAGAGTCGTGAATACCAGGGATTGTTTGGTAAAGGATTAAGTAAGTACTCTACCTTACAAAAAGCACAATTTCCCAATACAGAAATTGACTTCAAGTTCTGAACTCATTACCAAATGACAAAATTTTAGACTTGTTCAAATTGAAAGCATATGCAGACAACAAGGTAAGAATGACTGAAAATTTGAAATTTGTTTTGTGGAGTGTAGAAAACATTGTGGGAAAGGGAGAAAATGTTGGTTACCAGCATTTTCTCCTTTTCCCACAATGTTTTTAAAGAGGCTTCTTCCTCAGGGTCGTCAAAAGAAGGGATTGTGTAGTAATGGGTTAAGCGGTTGCTTTATATAGGGGAGGTAACTCTCAACTCATGAGAAGCCATTTGGTTTCTTTTATTGCCCTTTGACCTATGGTCTAGTCGCTGTCGCTTCTTGTCTTGACCAATCAAATCGGGGACCGAGCTGAAAATAGTCCGCACGCAGCATACGTCATCAGATCATACGTCATTATCTCCTGCTAGATGGCATTCTACAAATTTAATACACATCTATCTAATTTCGGCATGATGGGTACGCAAGCGGACTAGTTTTTCAAAACAACAATCGTTACTTTGAGTTTAAAAATGAAATAAACGTTTACTCAATAAACCGCCAATAAACCGCTACTTGGTGCGATTCATTCAGCTATGATCGGCTAGCATGTCACGTATGCATCGGCCATGTATCAAAACAGCTCCCACAGGCTTGTGTTATGGGCTGATAGCTTCGGTGTAAGCCGTGCTTTTCCCAGGTACTTAGAGGAATGGGAGATGCGTCATAGCAGACAGGTCGAATCTTCGAAGAATATGACGTGCGCAGACACCGCTTTTTGATTTTGTGAGATACAGACATTTTTTTTTTTGATGTGTCTAATTTATCACAAGTCTCGTATTTAGACCAGAATATATGCAGCTTTATTGCAAACAAATTTAAAGTCTAGTTTCCAGTAACGACAATACTTTGATTATATATTTTCAGGTTGAACGTGACATCATGATATGGAACAATAAAAAGTACGAGGCGAAGCCTTACTTCGTAAAATCAAAGGAAGATACATTGATTGCTCGACATCGGCGATGGTTTTCCCAGTTTTATTCGGAGAACAGTCCCAAACTGACGTTCCGCAAGGAAAGCCTAGACTGGTGAACCGTACAGTTCCCTACCCACAATCCCATCCAAATTTACTGTGATATATACATATTTATAATAGGAACAGTTCTGTTCTGTTTATAATAGGCCTGCAACACTTGAAAAGGGGGCATTCGGACATTTCCGTAAAGTGTCGTCTCGGATCAGCCTGCTATGTCCGCACAGGCTTATATAAAACGACACTTTCCGTTTCTATGTAAATTTACTGTTTTTAACAAGTTTACTGTAGCACAAAATCTATTGTAATCGTAAGGTGCCGTCTCGTAGGAAGGGTATTCGGACATTTGCGTAAAGTGTCGTCTCGGATCAGCCTGCCCAGTTCGCGCAGGTTAATCCAAGGCGACACTTTCTGTTTCTGTTTTTTTTTTTTTTTTTATTTTAACAAATTTACTATAGTACGAAATTTAATGTAGTCGTAAAGTGCCGTCTCGGATCAGCCTGCGCAGACTGCGCAGGCTGATCCGAGACGACACTTTACGCAAATGTCCGAAAGCCCCTTTTCCCGTGTTGCAAGCCTTATCTGGGCCTTGCTCTTGCAAAAGGGGGGCTTAATTCATTTCCGCGATCCATTTTATCAAGCAAGTGGTCACAGCCCTCTTTTTTTAAGATAGAGTGGTCTTTAGGCACGCACAAACTCTTCAAATAGCAAGCAAAAAGTTTCTACTCATGTCAGCCTGTGCGGATCGCGTGGCCAGACATGGTTAGATCCTTTTTGAGGATGTATTAAGCCCCCTTTGCCCCCTTTTTCAAAGATCGTGACAAATAAAAACCCTTACCGCGCTAACACATTAACAACTCTGACAAAAAAACAAAAAGGATTTCGAAAACATAGTGAGAAAAGGAGAGAATGCTTATGTCCAGCATCTTTTTTTTTCCATTTTCCACAATGTTTTTTTTTTTTAACCCTGTTAAACACAGATACCAAAATTTGTTATTCTTTTTTACCTTTCAAATAATTTCAAATTGGACCAGTCTATTCCTCGTTTGTCAAAGAAAATGGATCTTCTATCAGAATTATGCATATCAGAATGTTGCGATTTCTCGAGGCATTATTTTGACTGGTGCCTCACAATACAGAAGTCAATGTAGATCCAAGATCAGACTGTACTTTAGGCGCAGTCTGATTTTGATCGTTGTCAGCAAAAAAAAAATGGTCTGATCTTCATCTACGCTGTGTACCAAAGCAATCTAGATCGTGATCAGCGCTGTAAGGGTTTTAAGATCGGATGCCTGTCTGCTCAAATAAACAAAACACATGTACCTATATTTCTTCATAGATGTTATTTTCTTCATAAATATTTTTCTTCATAAAGTCTGATTTCTTTAAAAAAATATTTTCTCATAATTTCATAATTTTGATTTTCCATAAACACTGTACACACTTTTTTTTTTTTTCAGTTTCTTTACAAATCGTCTGTCATAAGTTAATTTCTTACCTTTATTTCTTCATGAATTCAAATTTCTCACCACTATTTCATCATGAATTCAATTTTCTTTGCGCTATTTATTTATTGAGTTTCATACCAACATTTCTTCATAAATTAGATTTTTTAAACCAGTATTTTTTTCCATAAATTCTAATTTCCATTCCTTTATATCGCCCCCAACACGCGAAAAGTGGCATTCGATGATTTCCGTAAAGTGTCGGTTCGGATTAGCCTGCACGGTCCGCGCAGGCTAATCCGAAACGACACTTTTCGTTTCTATGTAATTTTATATTTTGTGTAAGTGTACTATAGCACAGATTCTAATGTAGCTGTAAATTGCCGTCTCGGATTAGCTTGCGCAGACTGTGCTGGCTGATCCGAGACGACACTTTAACTCATTACCAAACAACAAAATTTTAGGTTTGTCCAAATTCAAAGCATTTGCAGACGACAAAATAAAGGTGACTAAAAATTTGAAATTTGTTTTGTGAAGGTTAGAAAACATTGTGGGAAAATGCTGGTTACCAGCATTTTCTCCTTTTCCCACAATGTTTTCTAAAGGCTTCTTTCTCAGGGGCTTCAAAGGTAGGGATTGAGTGGTAATGAGTTAAGCAAATGTTCGAATGTCCCTTTTCGCGTGTTGCAAGCCAGTAATAATCTTCACAATTGTTTATTAAAATCATTATTCCAATTTTGTATAATCTTCAATAGACTGCGGTAAAAAAAAAAATTAAAAGTCGATGCATAAGGAAAAGTGAGCAACCCTCCATCTTCTTCAATATTTTTCTTGACTTCCTCTTCATAAATCTAAAAAAAGAAAGAAAGATGTAAATTTTCACATTTTGACCTGTCTACTTTTGAATGTTCTTTTTTACATAATTATCATTGCAGTAAATGAATGTTGCTCATTTCAAATAACAACTCGGTTTGTTAAAGTACTCTTAAAGGATCTCATTGTGCTTTGTCCATCAAGCTGGAGTTTCACATTTTGTGCAGTCGCTCTCAAAATTTGCTGGCGGTAGAAGCAATTTAAGGTCTATGGTTGCCTAACTTATCGGTAAACATCGACTTTTTCGTAAAGGCTATTCGGCCAATCTCGGCAGCTTCCGAAATTTTATATGAGAATATGGGGCCGTAGACTCACTACTTCATCGGTAAATATCGTGTAACATCGACGTTTTCGTAAAGGCTATCACGGTAGCTTCCGTCTTTTAATATAAGAGTACGGGGCCGTAGAACTTAAGTTTTAACTTGTCGTCTTTAACCGGTGAATAATTTCTGTCTTAAAAACAGTGAGGACAAATACACGTTAACTCTTTACCACACGACAAAATTTTAGACTGGTCCAAATTGAAAGCATTTGCAGACGACAAAATAATGGTGACTGAAAAATTGAAATTTGTTCTGGGAAGGGTAGAAAACACTGTGGGAAAAGGAGAAAATACTGGTTTCCAGCATTTTCTCCTTTTCCCACTGTGTTTTTAAAAGGCTTCTTTCTCAAAAATAGGGATTGTGTGGTAATGGGTTAATTTCTACTCCTTTTTTTTTTTTGCATAATAAAATAGAATTCTCTATTTTTTAATTTTTCAATTCTTGAGTTTTATTATTTTTTTTCTTTCATCCATTCTATCTTTTATTATTTGTAATTAGTATTATTATTTTTATCATCATCATCAACATCGTCATCATCATCTACATAGTCGTCATCATTTTTACATCATCATCTGGATTATCATTTTTGTTGGAAATGTGGTGAGGAAAAGAGATTTGTTTGTTACAGCGTAACAGGCAATCTCTTCTTTTTCCCGTTCAGTTTTTTTTTTTCAAAAGCCATATACTGCAGTAAAACGTGTTTTTATGTATGTTAACTGGGTAATAAAGCTGGGTATTTAAGTTGTACGTGAAACAGTAGGGACTTGTGTATTTGAAATATATTAAACTTTGAAAGGTTTCATAGCTTATATTTTTATTTTTTTCATCTTTTGTTATGTGGCCCGTAACACAAGAAAAGGGGCATTCGGACATTTGCGTAAAGTGTCGTCTCGGATCAGCCTGCGCGGACTGCGCAGGCTGATCCGAGACGAAACTTTACTACTTCATTACATTTCTTTCCTTCTGTAGACTTGCGTGAAACAGAAATTCACACACGATCGGAAAGTGCCGTCTTGGATCAGAATGCACGGCTATTCCGGGTCGATATTTTACCCAGATGTCCAAATGTTCCTTTTAAGAGGCCATTCATTTAGGACATTTATTTATTACATGTATAATTTTTTATTGCAAAATTTTAACTTAAGTCTGTTTCGCATGTTTAACACCATTTTCAACATTATTTCAGTTATATCTCGGCGGCCAGTGCACCTATCCATGCATACCTGGCGTTTCTTTTAACAATACTTCGCACAAATTTCTTTCCAAGCCACTGGCTGCTTTCCCACATGATCATCGTAGAAACAATGGTGAGCGGTGGGAGAAGAATAAATCCTGTCTCAATGACTATCATCAATCTTCGGAATAAAATTGGCCAAGCCGGGTATTGAACCACGACCCGCTATTCTAAAGTCCTGCACGCTACCGACTGAGCTACCGGGGCTAGGCCTTATAAGTAGGAGTCCCCTACTTTATTCTATTGCTTCGGATAATTGCATAATGCTCTGATAGATTTTAGTTTGTATTTTGTTAACTGTTCTACACTGAGAAATGTGTTTAACCCATTACCACCACACAATCCCTACTTTTGATGCCCCTGAGGAAGAAGCCTTTTGAAAACACTGTAGGAAAAGGAGAAAATGCTGGTAACCAGCATTTTCTCCTTTTCCCACAGTGTTTTCTACCCTTCCCAGAACAAATTTTAATTTTTCAGTAACCTTTATTTTGTCGTCTGCAAATGCTTTCAATTTGAACCATTCTAAAATTTTGTCGTCTGCAAATGCTTTCAATTTGAACCAGTCTAAAATTTTGTCGACTGCAAATGCTTTCAATTTGAACCAGTCTAAAATTTTGTCGTCTGCAAATGCTTTCAATTTGAACCAGTCTAAAATTTTGTCGTGTGGTAAAGAGTTAATCTTTATCTTGCTAAATAAGTAAATTAAAATTTTCAATTAGACAGTAAAAACCCAAAAATTTTTTTTGGTCGTGAGGTAGAGCGTCGGCCTCATAACCTAAAGGTCCTGAGTTCGATACCTGGGAGCGGGTGTCAACTTTAGGATTTTTCATTGGCCCACACATTCGGCGCGAGTACTGGTGTAGTTCCCAGGAAGCAGAATTGAGAGAGATTAGTATAAGTTGTAAGAACTTGTTTCTCAATCGATGTAAAATAAATATGTTTAAACTAAACTAAACTAAACTAAACTAAACTAAACCCAAAAATAGCTATTTCAACGTTACGTTTTGGGGAATGATATCTCCTCATCGGACAGTGTAGATCCAAGATCAGACTGCACGTTCTGTGCAGTCTGATCTTGATCTACACTGTCCGGAAAAGGTCAGTGAGTAGCGAATAACAGCCTAGGGGTTTATTCACATGAATTTTCTGAAATGCAAGGCAACGCAAATTCTGATTGGCTGAACCATACAAGTTCTGATTGGCTGATCCATATGGTTTAGCCAATCAGAGTTTGTATTCCTTTGCATTTTAGAAAATCTTTTGAATGAAAATTAGGTAAAGAAAGTTTTTTTTTTTTTTAATTTAGAATAGTGAATACGACCTGAGAATTTTTGTTGTATCATTATGGTCATTATTAATGTGTTGCAGTTTATCATTTCTTTTTAAATTATGTCAACAAAAATGGCGAAATATCACTGTTGCAATACACACTCTATCACACTCTAAGGTTTTATTGTATTTGTATTTATGTTCGAAAATTCAAATAAAGACATAATCAGTTATTTAGTTTTTAGATTGGTCTCATCAACATTGTTGAAATTTTGATTAATTTATTATAAAAGCCTGTGTAATTAGTAATTTGGAGCACGTTTTTTGCCTCTCCAATCAGATCTACACAGTTTTCTAAATAGTGAAAGGACAAATGTATCTATAATATTGTTACGATTGTATAAGAATGCATTTCATACACACAAAAATACATTTTAATTACCAGTTGACGTTAAAATAAAAAAATGAGAATATTTATTAATTATATGTGCGAATGCAAACTTCCACAGCTCTCTTTTGATTGATTGATTGATTGATTGATTGATTGATTGATTGATCGATGGATGGATGGATGGATGGATGGATGGATGGATGGATGTATGGATGGATGGATGGACGGATGGACTGGTTGATTGATTGATTGATTGATTGATTGATCATCGATCGATCGATTGATTTATTGACGTGTTGGTTGGTTGGTTGGTTAATCGGTCGGTCGGTCGTTCAGTCGGCCCGTCGGTCCTCGACATACGGAAAATTTATCAAAAAACAAATAGTTTCGACTCATGTCAGCCTACGCAGACAACGCAGGCTAACATAGGTCCAATCTTTTTGCAGGCGGTTTCAACCGTCTTTTCACAGATCATGTATTTATTGTTTTCCAACCATTTTTAAATTCTTTTCTGTATTTAGGTGTTAACGTGATTATATAAAATCTATGTACAAATGACCTGACATTAAGTTTTTGAATTTGATTTCTGAATAAAACTTATACAATATTTTGTTTGTTTGTTCGTTTGTTTGCTCGTTCGATCGTTCGTTTTCCTTTGTTTATTTATTCTTTATTTCTTTGCTTGTTTGTTATTTTGTTCATTCGTTGGTTTGTTTTGTATTTGTCCCTGACGAGCAATTTCTCCTTTTGTCACATTGTCTGAAAATAGGTCCATACGACATTAAAGCCCGCTGTGGTGAGGATTGATTGTTTATTTTTATGGTGATTAACGACGTTTTCAACTTTATGCCAGTTATATAGCGGCAACCACTGCACCTATCTATGCTCTCTTAGAGTTCCTTTCACCAGTACATTGAAGTTCTCATGATATTCTTACCAAGCCACTGGGTGCATATGGCCAGCGGAAAAAGAGGAATGGATACAGTCGAAATGACTATCATTAATCCTTTACAAAAACAATCCCTTGTTTTTACGACCCCGAGATAGAAACTTTTTGAAAACATTGTGGGAAAAGGAGAAAATGCTGGTAACCAGTATTTTCTCCTTTTCCCACAACGTTTTCTACCCTGCAAGATACCAATTTTAATTTTTAAATTATATTCATTTTGTCGTGTGCAAGTGCTTTCAATTTGGATCAGTTTAAAATTGTGTCGTTTGATAAAGAATTAAATCTGGAGCTGCGGACACGAACCAACGACTCCCTGTTGTCTAGTTCAGCACGTTGCCCACTGTGCTAGCTGGACTGGGCTTGTAGAAAGGATTACATTTATAAAATGGCTAACAATAAGCAAGATCACCATCATATATGATATTTTTTGCTTTAATTAACATTTACAAAAGTCATACATAGATCTATTCACATAAACAATTTACAGTAAAAAAATTTACAGTAAAACAAAGTAATGTAAAACATTACAAATATTGGAAGACTAGAGATTTGTTGCTAAATACGTCGTAACCTTCGTGCATAAAAGTACATTATATCACATAACATAACCTCCCATGATTACAGTGTAATATATACTACTCAAAATTTGCTAGGGATCACCGTAAAAGATTCACTCTAAATATATATATAGCATGTATCATGTATGGTTTTACAATAAGTTACATTACCACACTGAGCAATAAGATGACCGGTGGAAATGGATCTTTAAGCCTTTACCTTACAGTGCCTATTGTTAAAGACACTGAGATAGAAGCCTTTGGAAAACATTGTTGGAAAAGGAGAAAATGCTGGATACCGGCATCTTTTCCTTTTTCAGCAATGTTCTCTACCCTATTACAGACAGCATAGTGCACGTTGCATTTAGTCTTTGGTCAGCAAATGCTTCAACTTGGAGAAATCTAGAGTTTTACAGTATGGTAAAGAGTTTATGCAAAACTGTTGTAACTTAACATTACTTAATGTTGTAATGTAAACCCATACAGAAATATGTAAGTAATCCCTATCAAAGTTTGAGTAGTATATTAGTAACCATTACGAATTGTCTAATCTAGCACTCGTTTTAGATAGGGTTTTATGACGTCATAAGAGCACTATGTGTCGTCATCCATTAAACCAGAGTGTACATTCCTTATTATAAATACATTTCAACACTTTCTAAAAACACGTCAAAGACAAATTTCGATTAAATAGTCAAAATTCATGATTGTGGTAAGACTAGAATTTGTAATATTTTTATATTTTAATTCAAGTATTCTGTTTGCCTGCTTCTCTTTAACTAATTTTTAATCCTAAAGTAAAACGTTACACTTCTCTCGTTCTCGCACATGAATATGTAATTTTCTTAGAAGGATCTCCTTACATGTATATCCAAATAATTGTTATAGAAGGAAATACTTAGATAATATTATATTTAAATGATAAATAAGATCACATTTGTTGATTTGTGAGATAGAAGATAAAATGGCATTAAATCCTTCTAATGGAAACGTGAAGAGGCTCGCCAAAGGCTCGCGTAATAATATTTCTATAGACTCGTTTGATTAAACTCTATACCTGAAATACGACTCGATGACATTTTGTGGACAATGTAGATCAAGATCAGACTGCACAGAACGTGCAGTCTGATCTTGGATCTACACTGTCCGATAAGGAGGTATACTTCCCAGAATAAATAACTTTGTAATAGCAGAATTATGGGTTTTGGTATCGGCTAGAAAGTTTCATGTCACCTACAAAACAAGATGCGGATTAACCCTTTACCAAACGACAAAATTTTAGGGTGATCCAAATTGAAAGCACTTGCAGACGACAAAATAAACGAAATTCAAAAGTTGACATTTGTATCCTGCAGGGAAGAAAACATTGCAGGAAAAGGAGAAAATGCTGGTTACCAGCATTTTCTCCTTTTCCCACAGTGTTTTCAAAAGGCTTCTATCTCAGGGTTGTAAAAACCATGGATTGTTTGGTAAAGGGTTAATGGATATTACATCTGAATCAGGAGTTAGTGAGTGAATACAAAGGTACACAACGCATTTGTACGGAGGTGTTGGTTTTTTATGTTTATGACAAAATATTTACAAAAAGAAATATACAATCACAACTATTAGTTAACGTAGTAGACCCCTAATGGAAAACAGCTATTTTCACTGAAATTATATCCTACAAAATTTGCTATGATTGAAAATGAGTATTTTTGTACTACTTTAACCAAGCATTCTTTTAGAATTATCATTTATAAATCTAAAATCATTGTATTCTCATTACAAAGGGAGATAATAATTACCTCCCTTTTCAGGAAAATAACAAACGTGTCAACAAATAATTTCAAGATAGACATCAAAGTAATTTCTCGTCGGTTTGAAATATACAAAAGCATTTTATAGGTATAAATCCTTATCTATCAACCAACAAGCTTTAGGGGGGTCTTATACCTTATGTTTATATACACGTTATGTACAGTTATATACAATATATGGCCACTTTTAAAGCAATTCCTAGTTGTAATGACCTTGAATTTTAAAGTGACATTGTAACCTAGGCAAAATCTCCCTTTTTCCACAAAGTTTTCCACATGATTTTCTACCCTTTGACACACGCATCCCGTCATTCAGTGTACATACACATCGCTTGTGGTCTGCAAATGATCTCAAAAATCGTGTGTTTGGTAAAATGTTAAAGACTTTTTTTATTGAAAAATACAATCTGATTGGTTGAACAATAAATCTTTAAGTCATGAGATATTGTTGAAAATGAGATTTCGGTGATCAAATATCCCCATGGCAAAAAAAATGAATTGCAAGCAGTAAAAATTCCTTGGCCTCTTGCAATGGCCTTCTTAAGCACTTATAAATCAATATTGCACTTTTAAATAAAAACACCACCTTTGGGTACGGGTCAACGCTCGGCTGCAGTTGCCTAAATTCTTTACTACACAAGAAAATTTAAAACTAATCCAAATTGAAAGCTTTTGCAGATGACAAAATAAATGTGACTGAAAATTTGAAATTTGGTTTTGGAAGGGTAGAAAACATTGTGAGAAAAGGAGAAAATGCTGGTAACCAGCATTTTCTCCTTTTCCCATATTGTTTCCTACATGTTTCTTTCTCAGGGTCGTCAAAAGTATGGATTATGTGGTAATGAGTTAAGTGGAAGTTCTAATTTGGAAAAGGGGCATAACTGTAAAATTATTTTGATATTACCTACCACTGTTGTATTGGTTCCCCGTTTGATGGTTAACAACAAGTTCAAGTTAAAAGTAAATATCTTCAGTAATAACAGAGATAATATAAAATGTCAACGGTTTTGCATTAGGACCGCAATGACGTCAGGGCTACGACTAAACCTCGACGTTTTCTTCAAAAACATTCGAGCTAAAAATCTATGTAAACGATGATCAACGGATCAACGTTTCCACTTTTTCGAATGCCGACGTCGAACTACCTATTTGGTAAGACGGTAGCGATACGGGTGTTTCCGGTGTAGAAGGTGTTAACGTCAACGGTGATTGACGTTTGTTGTGACTGTCACGTGAGTCTGATATCCCGGATGTTGATGATGTTAGTATTGGAAATCTGAACAACATGGATCGAGACGATTGGAGAAAGTCAAGCCTCTGTTGACGACGCCATTTTGCTCTTCTGTTTGAAAACCAAACCTGTAAAGATACCAGTAGTTTATTTAACACCTAGACTGTTTAGTGATTGAATAAATAACAGTACAAAATCAGATTTCGGGCCACTTGAGGGTGTGAATTCGAACCACAAGGCCAACTAAAAATATTGAAAAGTGTTTTGGATTACACGTTAAACCGAGGTCACGTGTGACAGCGCTATACACTGAGCACGTTAGAGAGCCAGGCGTAACTTAGGATTGGCTTACGTCTTCCAAACATTTCCCCCGTAGGAAAACCTATAGTCTTAACTCATTACCAAACGACAAATTTTTTGGCTTGTCCAAAGCAAAAGCATTTGCAGGCGACAAAATAAAAGTGACTAAAAAAATTGAAATTCGTTTTGTGAAGGGTAGAAAACATTGTGGGAAAATGAGAAAATGCTGGTTACCAGAGAGTATCCAGAAAGGGCATCCACTGCTGACAATACTGATTGATTGGTTGATTGTTGTTATCGTCGCGACCTGTATGCCCTTATGAATAGACGCCCCCTTAACCCATTACCACACAGTCCCTACTTTTGACGACCCTGAGAAAGAAGCCTTTTGAAAACATCATGGGAAAAGGAGAAAATGCTGGTAACTACAGGGCTTCTTTGACACTGTATATACTCTTTCACCATGTGTTTTGTATGATTTACATGTTGTTTTGCTTATGTACTTACGTGTACATATATGGCAAATAAAGTATTGTATTGTACTAAAATTGCTTAGCCAACCAGACCTTTTTTTATTAAGGCCGTGCTCCAGTACATGTAGCCCAGTCGGTATCGCAAAGGACTTGTGAACAACAACAAGTTGACAAAACATGTCTACCTGTACTCTAGCCTCAGACAGGTTAGTTTTTGTCGCCAAATCCTCTCTCGTGTTCACTCCTGGGTAATGGCTTCTTTCAAACTCTCGCTCTAAAATATCCAACTGGTCTTGGGTAAACGTTGTTCGGTTTCGACGTAACTTTGGTGACGCCATGTCCTCCCGTTTTACGACATCCTCGTCTTCGTCAACTAAAGAATGAAGAAAATCAAGCTACAATGAAATTTTCGTTAATGCAAAACAAAATGTCACAAAGTAGTATTATTTGTACTTTTAGTGAATACAAGTAGGACATGCTAGAAAAAAGTGCTTGGGTGAACGTGTAGATATATCGGGTAAGTGTCTGTCGGTATTTACGGGTTTTTGTTTGTCTTGGTTGTGGAACTGTTTGTTTTAATCACAAAGTATATCTCAACCCTTGTCCTGCTAAATAACCAAAATGAAATTTTCAATTCGATATCAAAAACCCAGATATTGATATCTAAAAGTTATCTTTAAGTAAACAATATCTCCTTTTTCGGACAGTGTAGATCCAAGATCAGACTGCACGTTCTGTGCAGTCTGATCTTGATCTACACTGTGCGCAAAAGGTCAGTGAGTCGCACTTAGCAGCATAGGTGTTAAAAATAAAATAAGACAGAAAAAAAGGTTTATAAAAAAAAAACTCGTGTAAGGGGGTAATCCTAGTAACCCAAGTAATGTTTTCCTTTGTTTTCTTTCATTTTGAGAACTCATTTCCGTTCTTTGGGTTACAGTTTTATGCCAGTGTCCAAATGTTTAAACTAGATATATCTTGAGGTAGTAGAACCCTAATGCTTCTAGTACAACATGGAGTAAAATTTCTGATTTGTTGATGAATAAGGATTTATACTGATATAATACTTTTGCACATTTTAATTGCGCAAAAATTCCAGTGATGTCTGTCTTGAAATTACTTTTTGATAATTTTGTTCGTTTTTTGAAAAGGGAGGTAATTATTACCTCCCTTTGCAAATGAGAATGTAAGTGGTTTTAGATTTATAAATGATAATTCTACCAAGGAAATAAAAAAAAAGGGGGGAGGGGGAAGGTGGCTCGGTTAAAGCAGTACAATTATACTCATCTTTAATCATAGCAAAGTGTGAAGGATAATATTATAGCGGAAGTAGCTCTCTCCATTAGGGGCCTATTACCTTACTTGTTGACGTCTATTAATGATAAATTATTGATGTGGTATATAGTTCACAAATCTTTGCGTGTCAGGAAGCATTATCTACCTCTAGATGGTATTCTACAAAGTTTTCTTTATACATTCTACAAATACACATCTGTCTAATTTGGGCATTCTATGTACAGAACCGGACTACTTTTCTGCGCGACAACCGTTACTTTGAATTTCAAACTAAAATAAACGTTTACTCGATAAAACGCTATCTGGTGCGATTCATTCACCTATGATCTGCAATTTAGAGAAATCTGGGGCTAAAGCAGGCCTGATTTCTCCTCAAACGTATTGATCAAAGTAATTTTCTCCATTGTTACTTCATAAGCGGGTACTACTACAATCCCCCTGTATTGAGCGGGGGGGGGGGGGGGAAGAGAGTGATGCGTCATATAAGACGGATCGAATCTTCTAAGAATATAACATGTGCAGACAACGGTGGGGAAGAGCAAACAATTACATACCTGATATATGAGATTCTTCCACTGGGGATGTTCGACCCGAGTCCTCGACTGATTGTACTTCAGTTATAGCCGAAGTGGTACTATAGTCACGTGGTGCATCTTGTATCGGCGGAAGTTGCCAGAATTGTGGGTAATATTGTAGAAATGACCTTGACGCTATTTTCGTATACTCAACGGCTGCTCTTTCTGCGGCTCTATTTCGGAGTATTCTATTTATAGAACTGACACTTGGTACGTTGTTGTTTGTACAAATACCTGCAATAGATGATTTTTTTTTTAATTTTTCCTAAATCGTTTTATAACGTTACTAGATCTATCTTTTTTCAGCGTTACGCAACCATTGCGAATTTTCTCACCAGGCTTACACATATTTGAATTCAATATAAAATTCCGCCATATATAAAGTTATTCTACATACATGTAAGTCATTTATCGAGCCTGCTCTGTGAAAAAGGGGCTTAGTGCATTTGCAAAAAGTATCGACCCAGGCCAGCCTGCGTAGTTCGCACAGGCTGACCTGGGCCAACACTTTTTGCTAACGGTCAATCAATTTTCCACATTTCGAAGGACCAAACAACCTTATGATTTACTTGTTTGTTAGACAAAATGAACTACCCTATAAATATACATATACACTGTATAATTATATATACATGTATATGGATTCATTATCATGCGATGACCTGCTTAGTATCATGCACCATGAAGATGCCTGAGACTCCAGCCCCCCTTTTTTTTTGCTACAGAAGGGTTCTTATACAATTTTTAACTACTGTAAAATCCACGTTATGATGTGCATAATTCCCTTACCGTCAGTTAACAGTTTGTCTCGTATTTCCCAGGCAAATATTGTTGGGTTCTCTCTCTTGTATTGTTCTATTTTCTCCACGACGCCAGGTGTCGCCACTTTCGGTTTACTTCCCCCAATTGCGCTGCGACGTAACTGCATCACGGGATCATACAACCGGCCTGGAAAAAAAATATCAAAGTACTGACAGCACTGAAGATTGTTTATAAAAAAGAAATCTATGAATAAGTAAGTATACGATGGTTAGATAAATAATGACCGAGGAGAAACAAAATCAAAATAACAAGATAGAAAAGATATGCTTTATTATTGGTTTACACGATAGATAAGGAAACTGAGTACTTAAACCAATGTTTTATTTGAAAAAAAAAATGGCGATATAAATAAGTAATTAAATGAAAAAAAAAATAATAAAACAATAGATTGGGATATATTAAGTAAATTATGTAATCAATATATCGATTAATGACTCAATACATCACCCAATCAATGATTGAATCAAGCCACCTATCAATCAACTATTCAGTCATCGATTAAAAAAAAAGGGGGGGGGGGGGGTTATAAGGTGAATATATTGATTTAAAAATGGCAAAATGAATAAACAAATAGGTGGATGAATGAAAAAATAGATCAACTTACCCATTACTCGATCCATGAAACTTCCCGTTGGTGAGGTTGTCGTAAATTGTGTGAACGGATGTTGCAAATAAGCTGTAGAAGGAAATGACGTCAGTGGTGACGTAGGCAACGCCAAACGTGGAATGTCACAGCACATTGGGACCGAAGGAAGTTGTCCTATACTTGATATTGGCTCCATTTTGCTGAAAATGATATTAACCCTGAATCACAGGATAGCAAAGATAGACCCGTCCACATTGAAAGAATCCGTAGACGACAAAAAAGACATATATTATAAAAGAAGGTATAAATGTAATTAGTAACTACAAAATGCATCGTATCTCTTAAAAATGCCAATCTTTTTCTCTTTTTTATTTTCAATTTTTACTTTTTCGCAAGATATTAGAAGGTGTGGAAAATGAGAAATAAATCTCAGCTGTGGTTTTGTTTTAACCTCAGAAAAATTTTCACAATTTAATCTTTGTTGGCAATTAAGAACATTTCTAATTGCTTATGTGATCTTTTAAGCAATCTTTAGATTAGTCCTTTCCATTATTGACAAACACAATCTGAGAAAATCAATTGCTGGAGCATTTTTTTTTATTTATTTATTTATTCAGTTTTTAAAACTTTCAGTTTAGAGTTTGAAAATGAAGCTTCTTTTCTGTAATTTTGAAAAGAGTCCGGCAACTCCTTGGAAAAACTGTATCTTCGTATTTTGCTTCTTAACATGTGATTTTCTTTTCATTTTTTTTCTCTTTTTTTACCAGGCAAAAATTATTTTTTCAACTGAGCGAAAATGGAAAAAAAAAATAATAATAATAACAGTGTGTATGTAGGGAAAAAAAATGGGACATGTATTTATCAACAAAATTTGTAAACCGCCATTCAAGTTATAAAATTCAATTTCTCGGTGCCTTCTCAACAATGCTTATCAAACACTTAATTCTAAAACTGATAGATATATTTTATCGAACTAAAATCGAGCACCAAATTTCACAAGAATATGTTGATTTTGCTCATTAATATTACTAAAGCTCTTCAAGAAAGGTGATGACGGTTTATAGGATGTGCTCAGTACATTTCCATGTACGTTTTTCCTAACAAACCATGTAAAGTCACTTTACAGGACCCTATATAGAGAAAATATATCAATAAACCAGCTCCTGTCTATCTCAATAAATTTCTTAAGACGAGTTTAGAATAGAACTGTCTAATAAACTGTGCGAATGTTGAATTCTTGTCGACATTTCCTGATGGTGTTTGGCGAATTTTATACGTCAGAATATCTAAAAGCATATATGTACTTGCAATTGTGCTAATTTCTGAAAATAAAACTCGATTTGCTTCTCTTACAGAAACAAATACAAAATGACGTAACGAGTAATGTCACAAAATGTTTACTTCAAATATGTGTAGGACAAAAAAAAGTTCGTATCATTTATAGTGTACCGAAAAGAAAACCGGCTATGTGATAAAATGATATTCTTTTCAAAGATTTCCTTCTCTGGAAAAAGAATAAATAAACAAAATAAACAAATGATATATAATGTAATTATATAACAAACATTTTTGTTTTAATTTTCTCTTCTTTCACAATGCTTTTCTGTCATTCCAAAAAAATTCCATAATTATACTGCCATATTCAATACGTCGTCTGCAAGATGCTTACCCTTTCAGGCAAGTCTTTTTATTTATTTATTATTTATTTATTTATTTATCTATTTATCTAGCTTATTTATTTATTAATTTATTATTATTATAATTATTATTTCTTGTTATGGTGAAGGATTGATTTGTCAGTACTAAGTGGGCAGTCATTTTTTCATGATGGAAAATTAAGGCCCCAATAACAGCCAAAAGTAAACAATGGGTGCGTGTAACAATATAGTTAAATTCGATTTATACCATTTAAAAGTATGGCAATTATTGTAAGATGGCAATATGGTGTTGTACGATCGGTCAAAGTGTCAGTCACAGGCAAAAAAAAAAAAAAGAAATTTAAAGGTATGTCAAAAGTTGCGGAATGGCTGTATCTTTTATTCAGTTTTTACCTAATGTTGAAATTCATTTTTCTGCAAAGGAATTACATTTGGACAGACCGTACAATTATATGTCATCTTCATGATAATTTGCATACCTTTGAATAATATGATTTTAAACTTAAATAATTGCACTCATGGTGTAAAATCGTTATTTGATTGGTCAGAATCGGGTCATGTGATGAAAAAACCTGCATGTTATTTTTCGATGAACGCAATAGCACTACTTTTGGTTTTTCCAAATTGTTGTTGGTATCTAATTTTAGATTTCAATCAAACTGTTTATGGGCTATATTTAGAGTTCCATCGCTGAATCAGTCAAATGCAAAATGATCGATTTCTTTTTCTTTAAAAAACTTGTAAAAAGGAAATTAACGAATAAACCTTGACAAAATGATGCATGTTTAACTTTATTTGCACCCTAAAAATAAAAAAAAAATACACTATGCCAACAGTGAATAGAGAGTCTGCATGGTCGACGTCATCAGTTACATCATTCAATACGTCAGCGATCGATTTCTGTGAAGCCAAGGTCACTGAGTTTAATTTAGTAAACTGCGTAAACGGGAAAATCACTCTTGCATAAATGAACTTGATTTCTTGTTTCATGACAGAATTAATTTTTATTATTGCGGGGATTAGGTTAAAAAATTGCTATTGACCAGAAAAAAGTTATTGTTGATTTGATGGAATGTATATAGTGAAAGAACTGTTGGAGAAAGGATCGAAAGAAGTGAATACACTGTGTTAAGAATTTTTGAAATGTTGGCGTAATATGAACGATATTAGAAACAAGCCTAGAACTGGGAAACCAAAAATACATATTGAAAAATTAACAGCTTCGACACCGTTTTTTATGTTCTAATAAGTGGGTCACAAAACGTTGGCGTCATTCGATTCATATCTTACAAGAAACATAGGATAGACCAAGTCTTATATCGGCAACAGATAGATACTCATCGAGAACAGATCTGCCGACGGTACGCACGCATATTCTTTACAAATTATCTATGAAAAGGTCACTAGAAAGAACACATCGTCCGCTTAGCCTCAAGTTTCGATAGTTGATTGTATTGTTCATATAGATCTAGATCTACATAATTATTTTATTCTTAAGTTTTATTCGATGAATCATCGAAAGTATGATTTCAAGGCCAGCAAAATGGCCGCCTTCGACTAAAAAGAAATGTTGAAAAGCTAAAAATAGATTGTGTATTTATGCCCGTTCTACCAAGTATCCGCGAAGAAAATTAACTCGTATAAAATTTACAGCCGTATTTGCCCGTGATTCTTTTCTCTCTATCATTTTAGAAAAGTGATTTAGGTGAACAGCGAGTGCATTTATAAGGGTTGAGTGCAGATTTTTTGCGATTTCATCGAGATATAAAATGCAATTGCCTTATTCAACATTTTATTGCATTAAACAAGTACATGTTCGGGCGTAAATTTGCCATGTAAAAAGGGAATTGCATTTTATATCTCGATGCGAACACAAAAATCTGCACTCAACCCTATAATGCTTTTAAACCACTGCATTGTTTACTTTTTGAGGTTAAAGCAGCAAAAGATCAAAAGAACGAAGATTAACAGGCGTTAAAAGAAAAACGGAGCCCATTTCCAACAGTTCCACCGTTGCATTGTTGGAAAAGTTGAAAATGCTGGTTAACAAGCTATGTTCTCTATACTTTCAAAGGCAAGCACCACCATCTATGTCATATTTAATTTGCAGATTTAATTTGTCATATGAAAATAGTTTCCAGCTGAAATTCTAAGTCTCAAGTTCTGTCAATTTCTGAGAGAATCAAGATTTATGTATTTAACAGGCACTTTAGCAGCCATTTATCTTCCGCACGTGGCCGTTCAAATAAAACTGCCATAGGTTTCCCGCGATCACGTGATACGTCTCCTCAAGCACGTGCGGATGACGCAGAATTAGTTACAAATTGAAAGTAAATGACAATTCCGCTCGTTATTTTCTCATAAAGGATGAGCAAAGATAACGCGATAAGGTCAAAGGTCGTTAACTGATAGAAATTAACCAAATACTGATTAACGAAATGAAAACATAATTATGACATCTTCGTGAAGGTTCCAAAATGCATTTAAAAAATATGTCTTGACCCTTTATCGGGTGAACAGATTTATGGGGGACATGTTGAAAGTTGTTACTACAAATCAAAATGTGCTTTAGCTAGAAATGAAAAATATGCTTCTTGAAAAGGTAGAAAACATCGTGGGAAAAGGAGAAAATGCTGGTAACCAGCATTTCCTCTTTTTCCCACGATGTTTTCAAAGCTCTTTCCGTCTACGGGTAGTAAAAACGAAGCATTTGGTGGTTAAGGGTTTTTACCTGTCGACCCATTTATATTTTTTTTTGCGTGCTCATGAGAAATTACAGAGTATGAAAAGGTGAAACATTTTAACAGAAGGATTATTATTATTACTATTATTATTATTATTGCTTTCATTTTTTTCAGTATTCTTTTCATTATTCTTTTCATTATTATTATCATTTTTATTATTATTACATGTACTTGCATTGTTATTATTTTCAGTGTTATTCTCATTGTTACTTTACTCTCATTATTGTTTTTATTGAATTTATTATTATCATTTTCATTGTTATTTTCACTTTTGTTATTTTCATTATCATTATTTTCATTATCATTTTCATTCCTTTTCTTCTATTCTTATTCATTATCATCATCATCATCATCATCATCATCATCATCATTATTTTATTTATTTATTTGTTTATTTATTTATTTATTTATTCATTTATTTATCTATTTTCATTATTGCTATTTTCATACTTGTGAATTTATTTTAATATTATTTTCATTTTTGCTAGTCTCATTATATCTATTATTTTCATTATTCATTTCTCGTTATTCATTTATCCATCTATATAATCATTTACTTTTATTTATTTTATCCATTTAGATTATTTGTATTTACTTGTTTGTTTATTCATTTTATTGTTCGTCTTTTTTTCTACTTTTTCCCCAAATTCAAAGGCACAGATCTGTTACTTGTTACAAAGCTGTCAAAATTAGACGCTTAAGAATTCGCTTTTCTACCAGTACCTAACTTAAGAAATCAATAACTATGTTTCGGTATTATTTTGTAAACAAATATCACAATAATTCAAAGTTTCAAGGGGGACAGGAGGGACAATGGGAGGAGTCTAGGGGTCCGTTTTGATCACCTGACCATCTACATTTTCATAGCCCTGATTAGTATGTAAGATTAATATCTAACACTGACCATAATGACATGTTTGAAAAATATTAAGGACAAGATGCATATTTTATTGAACCTTTAACCGCACAGTCCAATGTTTTAACGACCAGGAGGGAAAGGTTTTTAAAAGCATTGTGCTTTTATAAACATTGCGGAAAAATGAGAAAATGCTGGTAACCAGCATTTTCTCCTTTTCCCACAATGCTTCTTTTTTTTTTTAATCATTTCGAAGACTAAATTGGAAACCCTTTTTTTTGTGATCTTCAAGAGATTTCAATATGAACGAGTTCTGATTTGTGTCACGTGGTTAGGAATTAACCCTTTACCTGATATATCAATTTGAAGCTCTTCCATTTCAGCAGCAAATAAAGATATGATGTCAAAAATATGGACAAATGAGGATACAAATATCTGATTGAGTGGAAAACATTGTGGGAAAAGTATCTATGGAGTAAAGGGTTAAGTGTTGACCCTTAAAACTCTGCTGAATAAGTTCAGTGAAAATTTCATGTTGATAGTAAGAGCCCAATTTTTTCTATTTTAAAGCTATTCTTTAGCAGATATACCTTCTTATTGAACAGGGCAGGTATAAGAACAGACTGTACATTCTATGCAGTCTGATCTTAGATCAACACTGTCCGGTCCGCAAAACGTGATTAAATCGCGCTTAACAGCCTCATGGTTGAGCCATGAACCTTTCGGGAACACTAATTAATTTATTTCTAAATCTAAGACTAACGATCTGATTGGTTAAGAAGTTTTGTCTCAGCCAATTAGAAAGTTTCGAATTTGAGCATTATTTAGAATAATAACCAAAAAAAGGTAATTAACCCTTTACCAAACAATCCCTGGTTTTTACTTTTTCGTTTCGGGGGAAAAAAAAAAAAACATTTTTTGACCCCAATGTATTAACCCATTACCACACAATCCCTACTTTTGATAACATTGAGAAAGAAGCCTTTTGAAAACAGTGTGGGAAAAAGAGAAAATACTGGTAACCAGCATTTTCTCCTTTTCACACAACGTTTTCTACCCTCCTGGAAACAAGTTCAGTTTTTCAGTTATGTTTATTGGTCATCTGCAAGTGCTTTCAATTAACACTGTTCTAAAATTTTTGTCGTTTGGGATACATTTTTTGTTTATTTCTTTCTTTCAAATTGGGACCCGCACGGACGAGATAACGGGAGATTTCAACACGAGATAACGTCACTAACGTTGTCACTTCGGACTGTTCGGTTTTCATCGATTGTTTCTTTGATCAAAATGTTGCGATTTATTGATTTCCTTTGTAAACGCCCTCTTTTCTGTTCGTCCATCAAATGATAACGACTTTTTCACGTTATCAGTTGACAATTATTACAAATTTAGTGTCATAAACCGGCGGTTTTGTTTCCAAAATATCAAATAAGAAGTTGAGGGTTTTTTTTTTTTCTCTCTTCGCTGACACGAGACCGAGCCCTGGTAAATAAAGAAATTAACCAAACCATATTTCTAGCGACCTTGATGAAAAAGATCTTTTAAAAACATTGTGGAAAAAGGAGAAAATTCTGGAAATCAGCATTTTCTCCTTTTTCCACAATGTTTCCAAAAGACGTTCTCTATCAGGGTATTTAAAGACGAAAACTGTATATCAGAACATTAGGAGAGTAACTTAATTTCGCTACTTTTAACTTAACAAAAAAAAAAGAAAAGAAAAATCTTGAAAATTTAAAAGCCATACTCTGTGAGAGAGAGGCTTAATCAATCTGCAATAAGTATCAACCCAGGTCACCCGGCACAGTCTGTCAAGGCTGACCTGGGTCGAAGCTTTCTGCTTCAGGTCAGTTTTCTGCAATTTACAGGACCAGTTCAACTCATTATTTACGGTTTGTTGCTAGAATAACAAAATAGATATTTCTTTAACCCTTTCCCAAACAATACCTGGTTTTTACGGGTCAAGAATAGAAGCCTTTTGAAAACATTGTGGGAAAAGGAGAAAATGCTGGTAACCAGCATTTTCTCCTTTTCCCACAATGTTTTCTACTCATCATGTAGAAAAATCATCTTTTTAGCAACTGTTAATATGTCATCTGCAAAATGCTTTCAATTTGATCTGGTCCAAAATTTGCCGTTTGGGAAAGGGTTAATATCTTTAATCATAATTATAATCACTTGCATTGTATAGTAGATCACGAAAATTGCCAAAGTTTGGCTCCTGTATATAAATTAGATCATTACATGTTATGTTATGTTATGTTATGTTATGTTATGTTATGTTATGTTATGTTATAAATTAGATCTTCGGACGTCTTATCTCGTCCTGACATGATCTTTGATTGACCAATAACGACAATTAACCCAGTTCGAAACTTTTCGCAAAATCATTAAACCCTTTTTTCAGCAGAGAGTGACTAATATACATGTACATATTCGAAATTTAAAAAAGAAAATCCAGAAACGACATGATGAGTTATCTTTTACTCTTGTGCCAGATTACATTTTTTTTTTTTAGTAGAGCAAACTTAAAAAATTTGTTGACGAAAAATGAACTGTTGCTTTAATGATGATTTCTGTTTTTCCAGGTTATATAACATTGTGAGAAAAGGAGAGCATGCTGGTTACCAGTATTTTCTTCTATTCCCACAATGTTTTTTTTTTTTTTTTTTTTCAAAAGTTTTCTTTCTTATGGTCGTTTAAAACAGGAATTGTGTGGTAAAGAGTTAACCCATTACCACACAATCCCTACTTTTGATGCCCCTGAGAATGAAGCCTGTGGAAAACATTGTGGGAAAAGGAGAAAATGCTGGTAACCAGCATTTTCTCCTTTTCCCACAATGTTTTCTACCCTTCACAAAATAAATTTCAAATTTTCAGTCACTTTTATTTTGTCGTCTGCAAATGCTTTCAATTTGGACCAGTCTAAAATTTTGTCGTTTGGTAATGGGTTAATGTTTACTGTAGCAGTTAAGCGACTAAGTCGGCATCTTTCTTTTAACCCTTAGGCTGCTAATCTCGACTTACAGACCTTTTGCAGACAATGTAAATCAAGATCATACTGCACAGAACGTGCAGTCTGATCTTGGGGCTACACTACCCGATAACGAGATATTATTCCCCAAAATGTAACTTAGAAATAGCTATATTTGGGTTTTACTACCGAATCATAAATAAAAACGAGGTTATTTATTTGATTATAAAAGTTGATTTGAAAGAAAGAGTCAAACTCAAAAGTGTATCTCAGTTAATTTATATTTTTGTCAATCTAACTTAATATCGAAAATAAAATGAAATGATAGTATTAATAAAATCTTCCATCATCATCAATAATAATAATAGTGATAATAATAATAATAATGATAATGATAATGATAATAATAATAGTAATAATACATTCATTCACTTTAATTTCCTCCGGATGGAGAAAAATGGAATGAATTACAATAAAGATTATAAGAACATGTTACAAATCATTAGAAAATAATAATGATGATAATAATAGGAAGATTAAAAAAGGATGAAGGAGGAGAAGAAGAAGACGGAGGAGAAGAACAAGAAGACGGAAAAGGAGAAGAAGATGAAGAAGAATAGTGATGATGATAATAATGATAATAATAATTACAACAACAACAACAACAATTATTATTATTATTATTATTATTATTATTATTATTATTATTGTGATATCATTTTTCATAATAATATTAACAATACTAAAAATAAAATTTCAGATTTAGATAATACCCAATCATTTAGATTTTCATTTTAAACAACAGACATGGCGATTCCTCATTACGAACCCATCTCTTTTCTCTCAACACATATAAAGTCATCGTCAAAATTGATAAATATTTTTATAATTTTTTTTAATCATTGAGAATAAAATACTTACATATTTTATACAGAATGTCTCTCTTTTTTCGACAAAGTCTGTCCACTTAGCTTGCTAGGAAAGTTGCTCTATTTTTTTTTACTCTTTTGGATTCCGTTTTTTTTTTTCTCTCCAAATTATAAACTTGTTAATGAGTCTTTTAATTGGATTACCTGTATTTATACGCGCTGTAGTCCCAAATCTGCCGATAATCTATGAGGAAGCATTGTTTTTGAAGTATTAGATGAACCGCTTTACCGCCTTTGATCTGTCCCAGACTCCGGTTAACCATCCCGGTCAGCCAATCGCATGACGCGCACGGTAATCTGTTAGCCAATCAATATCGCGTATTATTAACCGTTAACCAATCAATACGCCTTATTTAAGTTGCCGTCACACCTCAGGCAATCTCATTAACTGTAATTTACCCCTTTCCCAAATGTACGGATTTTTAGCATTTTCCAATTTTGAAACAATCTATATAAACGCACAACAACCCAAAACTTCGATATTGGGCTTAAGTTCTCTATGATAAAGTAGAAAACATTGTGGGAAAAGGAGAAAATGCTGGTAACCAGCATTTTCTCCTTTTCCCACAATGTTTTCAAAGCTTTCTTCTTAAAGATCGCTCAATCTTCGGATTGTTTAGTCAAAGGTTGAAACCCTTTGAGCGAAGTAATTATGAGGAAAATCGTTTACAATTCTTTCAAAATTTCTAAAAGCAAAAAATCTAAATAATCGTCATTCAAGGCATGTATTGACCATAGTGTCTACGAAAAACCCAAAGTGCAGGTCAAAGATCAGACTGCACGTCTATGCAGTCTGATCTTGATCAACGTCAGCCGCAGAAGGCATTTCTAAACGCTGTATAGGGCACTTCGAGTCTTTACCGACAAAGTTTTGCACTCTTGTCACACCGAAAGCATTTGGTGACGACAAATGAAATGTTGTCCAAATGTCCATTTCTTTCTTAAGTAGGATAGAGAACATCGTAGAAAAAGGAGAGGATGCTGGTTAACAGTATTTTCTCCTTTCCCCGCAGTGTTTTAAAAGCCTTCTCGCCGGTGTCGGTAAATGTTGGAACGGTATAACAGAGGGGCAAAGGGTAAACTTCAATATTCATTCTTTTGATATTCATGAATTTTCAACACGCACATTCGGCGTTTTTTCCCCGATATCGTTTATTTCAGGTGTTCGTAGATACGAGATACGGTCCTGTTTTATGAACATGGAAGTTCGCAATAAATACATAGCTAAAATATAAACCGTGTCAGGCGGGATTCGAACTCATGAAGGAGAATTATCCTCGTTTTTTCGAGGTTTAAAAGACAAATACCATAACCACTGAGCCAAAGAGTTATCTCTTTGGCTCAGTGGTTATGGTATTGGTCTTTTGAACCTCGAAAAAACGAGGATATTTGCCCGTCATGGGTTCGAATCCCGCCTGATACGGTTTGTATTTCAGCCATTTTTATTTTCGAAGTTTCATGTTCGTTAGATCTGTCTGTACCGAGGTATGATTTTGATATGTTTTGTATGAATCAATTAACTCTTTACCACATGACTAAATTTTAGACTGGTTCAGATTGAAAGCATTTGCAGACGACAAAATAAAGGTGACTGAAAAATTCAAATTTGTTCTGGGAAAGGTGAAAAACACTGTGGGAAAAGGAGAAAATGCTGGTTACCAGCATTTTCTCCTTTTCCTACAGTGTTTTCAAAAGGCTTCTTTCTCAGGGGTGTCAAAAGTAGGGATTGTGTAGTAATGGGTTAAAGGAACCTCGGTAGTTTTTATAGCGTATGTCAAAACTTTCTCTTAATGTACAGATAAAATCCTCTATATATATTTTTATTTTCAGTTGAATAACAAATGTACGCCTAAATTCGACAAAAAGGAGGAATTTCGGGCGTTTTATTATGGACCTGTACCGATAACTCCCATTCTAAATTACTGCAAGAGATATGACGTCATCGAACTTAACTAAATACGAAGCGTAGTAATCAACATCATGACGTCATGTTCATGTGACGTTCCCAAAATTCCTTGCCAAACTCTTCAACGAGATTTAAAAAATAATAATAATAACTTAGGAGGTTTCGTAGCCCATTTCAGAAATACCGATAAAATATACTTTAATCATTTTTTTCTACCTTTTATTTAGCTCCCAAACAATCCCAGGGCCTGTATTCACCAACCATTCTTGAGAACATTCTTATTCTCCAAGGTTTTCTAAATTTGTAAGTAACACAACTTCTGATTGGCTAAACCGAATTCACAAGAATCAATCAATCAACGTTTATTTTGTCGTCTGCAAGTGCTTTCAATTTCGACAAGTCTTAAATTTCGTCACTTGGTAAAGAAAAATCCGCCGAACTTAATATTCGACCAGGCGACCTTAATGTCCCTAGTTTGTACACTATCAGCCTCACTACCTGGCTAGACTATCCAGAATTAATTAAGCGTCTGAAAATAATTCAAATTAGGATTAGTCTGCAAGTTTTTCTGTTTTGTAAAGATTCCTGGCATTAATGCGGTAATACTCAGGTTTCAAGATTTTAATTTTCTTGATATTTTGGAAAGATAATTTTGTTTGTTTCACAAAAGTCTGTTGTTACGAAAAACCTTCACACCGCAGGTGTCTTAATCGCTTTAACAGGCGACCCCAGCTTTTAACGACCCTAAAATAGAAAGTCATGGAAAGCACTATGGAAAAAGGAGAAAATGTTGGTAACCAGGATTTTTTCTCCTTTTTTCATAATGTTTTCTACCCTATAAAACAGACATAAATCGTCTTTTGAACTACATTTAGTTGGTCGTCTGCAAATGTTTTTGAATTTGGCCGAGTCCAAATTTTTTTCTTTTGGTAAAGTGTTAACTCGTTACCAGACGACTAAAATTTATTCTTTCAAATTTAGAGCACGTGCAGAAGATAAATTAAAGTGTAGCTCAGACAATGTCATTTCGTCATTCGAAAAGATGGAAAACATCGTGGAAAAGGGGGAAATGCTGGTTGCCTTTTTTCCGCTATGATTTCAAAATAAAAACTACTTTTTATCACAAGGATCGTTGAATAATGGATTGTTTGGTAAAGGGTTAACTCTTTACTGAAAGACAAAATTTTACACAAATCTGGACTGAAAGTATTTTGTAGACGCCAAAAATTAAAACTATCTCAAAATATTCGATTTATACTTCAATTTTATCTCTGATTAGAACCCATTTTGCAAAAAGAGGGAAAAAAAACCAGAAAATGCTGGATATTACTATTTTTGTCGTTTTCTCACGATATTTCCAAATGTATACTTCATCGGGTTCTGTCATAAAAAGGACCTTATTGTTCGAAGAAGAGAGGTTGGGAAGGGGTATGAGGGAAAGGGGAGTTTCGCTTTATTATATTGCTCAATTTTTCTTGATTTAAGATAGACCATTATAAACCTCAGACAGCATTCAATATTCTGCAAAAAAGACAAAAAAATATTGCAGCAAATACTGGCATCAATAGTCTAAAGATTCGGCCCCAACTGCGGTTGAATTCTGTCCCCTTTTGGCCCCTATATCGGTGGAAAACCGCTGGCAAATCTACCGCTGGCAAATCTACGAAATTGAGTAACGTTAGGGGAGAGAAAGAAAAAAAAAAATCAGAACCGACTGTGTATAGTCTCTACGATTGATGGGAGTCTAGGAAAGTTTTCTGAATATCGTGGAAAATTGATACGAAATATTAACGACATGCTGTTCGTTTTTTTTTTCTATCCTGCAGACGTTGTTTAAACCCCTAGCCTATTAAGCGGACTCGCTGACCTTTTGCGGACAGTGTAGATCAAGATCAGACTGCGCAGAACGTGCAGTCTGATCTTGATCTACACTGTCCGATAAGGAGATATTATTCCACGAAACATTACGTTAAAATCGCGTAATTTAGGGTTTTTTACCAACGAATTGAAAATATAATTTTAGTTATTTAATAGGCTAAGGGTTAATTCTTCCCCCTTTTTTGGTAGCCTTCTCGTAAATACGTCAGAAAACATAGCTGCAAAAGGAACAGTTGCTTGTTATGATCGGTATCTCATTTTGTTGTTTTTTTCTTACAGATATTTCACAGAATAACCCTTCTGCCACACAATCAAGACTTTTAAGAACTCTGCAAAATATAGTTTGAAAATATGCTTTTAACTAGAATTTTATCTTTCTCCCATAATGTTTTCTACCCTATCAAAGACAAATCCCTTCACTTGAGACTTGAGATAAATTTATATTGTTGTCTGCTTATCCATCCATCCATCCATCCATCCATCCATCCATCCATCCATCCATTCCCTCACCCCACCCCATCCCATTCCATCCTATAAGAAAATCTGAAAATTAAGAGCATGTCCAATGACCGTTCAAACAGTGCTGTTTTGTTTTAAAGTTTGAAAAATAAAGCTTTCGAAATCATTGTGGGAGAAGGAGAGAATGCCAATAATAAGCAATTTCTCCGTTTCTGGTGTTGTTTTATTTTTTTTCCAAAGACAAATGTCGACATTTTACATTGCTTTTTTTTTGGGGGGAGCGGGGGGGTCGTATAATCTAATTTATACTTTCATGTTGGGGCAAAACTCTATACCAATCGACAATATTTTTAGGCTTGTCCAATTGCAGATGACAAGACAAAAGTGACTGAAGTTTTTAAATTTGTTTTGTGAAGGGTAGAAAACATTGTGGGAAAAGGAGGAAATGCTGGTTACCAGCATTTTCTCCATTTCCCACAAAGTTTTCTAAAGGCTTCTTTCTCAGGGTCCTCAAAATAGGGATTTGTGGTAATGGGTTAATGAATGTTCTTGATGCATTAGAACCAAGCAACTCGTCTGATAAATATTGAAACTATGACAACCATTTTCTTTCACAATCGGATCAGGAGGTAGTGTGGTCTTCGTCTATGAAAATATACTAGTAAATAAATGAATAAATTGAATAAATATATAAATGGAACAAACGAACGAACGAACGAATGAATGAATGAATGTTAGCTTTAACCAACTGCGCAGGCTGACTTGGTCGAATTTTCTTTTACAAATATGACCCATCACGCAAAAGGGGACCTTCAGGGAATTACGAAAAGTGTTCACCTGGTCAGAATGAGCGAATTGCGCAGGCTGACCAGGGTTGACTTTTTTCGCTTAAATGACATTTTCTGTATGAAAAGTGGTCATTGTACCTTGTTATACAATTATTTTTGAATTATCAACTTAGCAGACCTGCACTACCGTTGATCTGTTTTCATCTAATTGATGTATGGAATTCCAAGATGGTCCCTTTTTGCGTGATGGGTCACAAATGCATCACTACACCCATTCACAGATTATGTTTCAGATAATGCTATGAGGATGAAATCTGTCAAAGACCAGATATCTGTGGACCAGTGCACCTATCTATGTGTTTCTCGATTTTCTGTCACCAATGCTTTGCGTACCATTCCGTCTGTACAGTTTAATTTTGATCTACAGGTTGTGTTACACCACAAAAAGTTTCGACCTGACCAAAAGTTTATTCTAGAATTAATTAACTCTTTATTACACAATACCGTGAAGACCATAAGCAAAAAGTCTTTTGAAAACATTGTGGGAAAAGGAGAAAATGCTGGTAACCAGCATTTTCTCCTTTTCCAACAATGTTTTCTTCCCTACCCCGAACAAATTCTAATTTTTGATTCAGTTTTTTTTAACCACTGCTCCCAATTTGGACAAGTCTATTTATGGTTTAGTGAAGAAATACACCTCGTTTGTACCATGCTAAAGATTCTGTGCTTAAATTTTCGCTACTAGCTATTTCATCCCAATGTTTGTTCGAGGTTAAAAAAATGATAATTTTCACACTGTAATCAAACAACATTTTTTTTTTCTCAAATTTAGTCAAAGTAAAGTATTGCAAAAACAAACGGTGTGGATCCAAGATCAGACTGCACTAAATGTGCCGTCTGAAAAAGCCATTTATGTTGTCGAGATTATTAAACGAGTTTGCTCTGCATCTGCCGTTACTTGTACTCCTTAGAACTCCATCGCTAGCACTAATTATGTTAGGAATTTGTTTTTGATGTACAAAAGCCTTTCGTTAGAGCAAGACAATAAACAATCTTTAATGGCCACAAAAATTACAACTGTAATTTTAAGGGTTTTTTTAAACCGTTATTTGAAACACAACCAAACACAATCTGCATGACCCGTTAACCGTTTCCCCCATAAGGCATTTCTGTGGTATCTCTAATTGACCCTAAATAACAGCAAGGGTGAAGCCGTTTCTTATGTGTATATGACAATTTTTGATAGCATTGAAAACATTGTGGCAAAAGGTGAAATTGCTCGTCACGAGCAATTTCACCTTTTGCCACAATGTTTTCCAAAGACTCCTACAAGTAATGCGTAGACATGAGTATCTATGGAGTAAAGGCTTTACCAATTTCTAACCCTTTCTCGTACGATTCCGAGTTTTGACGACCCTGGGAAGATAGCATTTTGAAAACATTGTGGAAAAAGGAGAAAATGCTGTTAACCAGCATTTTCTTCTTTTCCCACAATGTTTTCTTCACTTAAAACTAAAGCATATTCATCCGAGTCAAATTTGAATTGTTGTCTGTAAATACTTTCAATTTGGACATGTTAAGTTAACTTATTTTTTTCCAAGAAAAAGTTATGTCATTTATTTTTTCGGCTCTCGGATTCACATCAATGCAACAACTGTCTCTCCTTTGACTCTTTACCAAACGACAAAATTTTAGACTAGTCCAAATTGCAAGCATTTGCAGACGACAAAAAAAAGTGACTCAAAAAATTAAAGTTAATTTTTGGAAAGGATAGAAAACAGTGAGGGAAAAGGAGAGAATGCTGGTTACCAGCATCTTCTCCTTTTTCCCACAATGTTTTCAAAATCTGTCTTTCTCAGAGGTCACCTGCTGAATGAATGATTGAAACAAACATTTCCACTCAATTGTAAAAAACCCAAATATTGAGATTTCAAAATCGATTTCAACGGAGAAAAAATACTGAATCGGACAGTGTAGATCCAAGATCAGACTGCACGTTCTGTGCAGTCTGATCTTGATCTACACTGTCCGTTAAAGGTCAGTGAGTCGCGCTTAACAGCCTAGGCGTTTCAGCCGAGACAAGAGAGAAATTGCACTGATTTTTATACATTGTTTTTTTCTTGTTTGTACAATCATGTTTAACTCTTTATCAAACGGCAAAGTTTTAGACTAGCCCTAACCAAAAGCATTAATTTGCGTAAGACAAACTAAATGTTGCAAAAATAATGAAATTTGTCTTTGAAAGGCTAGAGAACATTGTGGAGAAAAGAAGAAAATGCTGTTTACCAGCATTTCATCCTTTTCCCAGTATGTTCTCAAAAGCCTTCTCAAAAGTTTTTACCACTGGAAATTGTGTGGCAAAGGGTTAACACCTTCGGAGACAGTTTTCAAAATTATTTCAGTTGTATCGCCGCCGTCACATACACATGCTTTCCTGGAATTGCTTCGCGCGGTACCCTCGGCCTTAACCACTGGCTGCTTTCCCACGGAACTACATGTATAGTACAAACAATTATCAGAGGTGAAACCGAGGAAGTAAGATGCACATTTACTTGGCTTGAAACATTTCAAATGATTTTGATTGTTTAAAAAAGCTCTACAAAGTGAAATGAAATCCAAATCTCAAACGGTACTTTAAATTTGACGTTTGTCTCTGCGAAATGCAAAGATTATTCGCTATCCAATTTTCGTCGTTGTCGTAATTGTTGCTGCTGTTTGTCGTAGTTGTTGTTGTGTGTTGGTTGTTTTGTTGTTGTTGTTGTTCTTTCTGTTTCTTCTTCTTCTTTCTTTCTTTTCTGTCTTCTTCTTCTTCATCTTTTAACATTTTTTTTTTGTCCACTGATTTTTTCCCCTTCTGTATAGAAGAGTGTAGAACAAGATCATACATACTACACTATTACACTATTCAAACATTGTTTTCTAAAATTTTCAACACCCCTTTCTCAGGGGTGTTGAAAGCCGGGATTTTGTGATAAAGAGTTAAGGTGTAATGGGAATTGAATAAAACAAAAATAAAAGAAATTAAAGAAATTAAAGCATTATAATGTGTTTTATCCGGCAGAAAAACTACTGATGTATAAGAAAACTACAAATAATTACTTTTGATCCTTGTTAAAAGCAACTCTCTTTTGTGTTTTATTCCTTTTTAAATCTTTAACCCCCGGGCTGATAAGCCGCGACTCAATGACCTTTTGCAGACATTGGAAATCAAGTTCAGACTGTACAGACCCTGCAGTCCGATCTTTGATCTACACTGTTCGATAAGGAGATACTATTCCCCGAAGT